>OY776115.1:123705225-125170279 GCA_963675035.1 Allygus modestus | reverse complement strand
AACAATACTTAAAGGAGAGGACTCCAGCCACTTGCTTCTACCGGTTCCTCCCTTAAGACCAACGTTCAATTCCAAATTCCGTCTCCCCCAATGGGTTAGCCGAAACTGTTGACTAACAGCTGTTTGTATTAAGCAAATCCAATCCTAACGATTTCAGGGAACAGAACTTTGATACCACTAATCGTTAACCCATAACACATATTACAAATATTTAATATTTTGGAATTTATTGTACGATTACTATGTATGATATTAAAACCCTGCTCACTGTAATCGCTTGATATTTTTTCTCTTTAAAACGAGGCAAGGGTCAAAGGGTTTTTAATATATAGGGTTTTTAATATTCCCGTTAAGGAGGGATGAAATTTGAAAGTTAACAGCGTTTTTGTGGAGCAAACAGGTAGAAACGCGAAATTCTGCGTGACTGGAAAGACCTCTTAACATTTTACCCCTACAGATGGATAGTTTATTAATAAATATAAAAACGATGTCCCAAAAACACTTTTAGGAGACAAATTTACATTTCAAATTCCAATCACTCCCCCATGACTCCCAAAGATCGTAAAGGACTAGCAGTGAAGCTGCAGCCATCAGCAATGGTTTGAGTGTTATTCTAATACTCAAAGAGGGCTTTACGTTTAAAAAATAGGACATAGAATTCTTTAGTATAGTTGCAAAGTTTTAGTTTAGTACGCAATCCAGCTAGTGGAAGAACTATTTAGCCCACATGACACGAGATGGTCAAGGATAAAACTATTTGACTACTAGGTTTAATTTATCATTATTTGCTAGCATAATGTATGATTTATAAATACAAATTTAGACTATTAATTTAAAAATACACTACAGTATAGTAACTATTAATTAAGTGTGTAGTGTTTCCTTCTCATTGACAACTTTCAAACTGATAATGTACAATTTACTCAATTTGATTTGGAAATAATATTTAATTTAATTTAGCCACAGTAAGAATGGCTGCTAATAAGGCTTTGCTAATAAGTTTAATACAGATAATACTTATATCATATGAAGACGGAATAAGGAGAAATAGTTTCATTGGGATGCGATGATGGCAGTAATTGGAGTGGGAAGTTGCATTTAAATACCTTCCGAAGAACTCGTTAATCCCCTGCTGATGAAAAGTCAAATGTTGAATCGACAAGCGCAGTAAAACCAGTTTATTACAAATAGCTGTTGCTATTGATTCGTAACATCGGTTTCACTAACTGTTCCTTTCCTATATAGGCAGTTTAGTTAGTAATAATAGATCTTGGGCTTGGAATACAAATCCTCAACTTTACCAGTCTTGAATTACTTTTTAAGGCTCCAATGTAAAAGGGAAAATGTAGTTGTTTAAATTACGATAACACAAACAATTTTTAATTTTGATTAAAACTATTTTTTGCATTTTCTAACAGTGTAACTTATGCTCGATTTGGTTTGTCAAAGAATTTTGTTTGTTTGTTTTGTTTGTTTGTGAATTTTTTGGTTTGTTTTTAAATCTGATAAACTGTGCCTATTGGGTATTTTTAGCCATTCCGGTTCAATTTAATCCTTACACATTAAGTGAATATAAATTAAATCCATAAATATAGATTAATAACTAATATATGTTAAAACACCAACAGATTTATTTCAGAATCATAATTTTAAAATGTTTGGTTTTTTGTGCATATTTAATGATTTAATTACTTTGTAGCATTCACGGTAACTTATTTTTCTTAGTGAATGTAATAAGAATTTTTCATTGCACTATGCCAAAAGTTGCTATTTTCAATTTTAGCTGTGAGTAACGAAAATAGCGTTTTCTCGGTCTAGACTGGGAAAATCACCTGGAGATTTCTCCCGTAATGTTATTAGTAATTCTGACACCAGGAGCGCTATATTTGGTGCGTCTACCAATAACAGTGTTGCATTCGAAATCAATGTTCATACTCATTTAGTTAGTGGTAAAAATTCAAATGCGATGTCACACTCGAAATCAGTTGTTCCTATCTAGTTACTAGATTCACGTAAACAAAATGTAAACTCTGTTGTTATCACTATGGTGTGATAAATAGTAATCAGCAAACCTAAAACAAATGTCTGAAAAATATGTTTCATTTTCAATATTATTTTTTACAGTGTGATAAAAGTATCGTTCTTAAAGGCGGCCACACACTACCGGACTTTTGCCAGTACAAGACATCGGACAAGATATCGGATCGAGCAGAGAGCAGGGAGCAAGGCATAGCAGGGATAGAAAAATTCACTCCGAACTTCCTCCCGATTAATACCCCGATGAAGATTTCGGACCGAGCAGATTGAGCGAGTAACCATCGATAGGTGTAACGGCAGCGTATGGAGGTACCACACACTACCAAACCCCGAGCCAGACCCCGAATTGGATCGTTCTTTCTTTGATCTTTCTTCAAAAAATGGTCTCGAGAGCGCTCTGTACTTGGTCCGATGTTCGTTTTCTGATTTGGAGGCCTTACTAACTACCGGATATTCTCCCTTCGACATCCCTTTCCATCAAATCCTGCTTGGTCCGATGTCTTGTTCGGGGAAAAGTCCGGTAGTGTGTAACCGTCTTAACTCGTAACTAAAGTGTATTTCCGGCACGTTTTCCAACACGATCGCGTGCCAGAAAATACATCTTTCGGCAATATTAATGCATATACTATTACTATCTTGCTATTACTAATTTCATTTATCTGCGAGTGTTCACATTTTTTTTTTAGTTGTCAACAAATCAAATATTAAATTAAAATTTAAAAAAAATTCATGTGTATTGCTGAAATTCAACGCTTTTTATCCATCCTTGACGAAATCCTAGTTGAATTAATCCTCAAAAAAGTCTTAAATGAGTTATTTCATGAACTAAGTTTGCGTACTCACGTACACAACAATCTGATAACCAAAGCAGACCGTTCTGTCCTAAGAAGAACTAGCTTACAGCTACTAATTGACATTAGGAATTAAAAAATGTTATTAATTGTAAAATACCGTAGTTTAATCATTGAATAAAACAAAGATCAATAAAACATCAGAATAAATAATGAATAATATATAATCATCATTAAATCATTAATCATTGTCTAAGACGCCGACGCAACTAGGGCGTATTTTAAGGCGAATATGAATGAATGATGATGAGTGTAGAAAGAGTGAGATGATGCCTGGTGTAACCTTGTTACAGACTAAGACTGACTGATTCATTAGCCAGGATCATTAATTAATAGCCCAATGACCAATAATCAGTTGTAGGTATCCTTAAAGAAAGAATTATTTATAAAGTTAAGTAAAAAGAATGGAGTATGAACTCGTTATGTATTCAATAGCAAAGGCGGATGTTGAAAATGAATGTCAGGAGATGTGAAAATGAAATTTCATCGCTGACTTGAGTTTTCCCATTTGAGAGTTATTAATAAATAATATTTTATTTTATATCAGCTTATATTCTCCCTCTATGTTAAGTAAGGAATGTTTGGTGTACAAGATTTGGATGAACCTTCTACATTTTATCTAAGGATTATTTTTATATTAATGGTATAAAGAGAGATGTGGAGAGATGTGAGAAAAACAAAAATAACGTAATTGTATAAGTCAAACCAACGTTGTTCCAAGTGTCCCAAGCTAACGATTCCAAAGAATAACTGACGAAGAAGTCAGAAGTAAACAAAAATATTTAAACAAATTCCTCAAGCACATCAGAAGTTTGAAGGTTATAAATAATGTTCTTAAGCTCAACTGGGAGACGGAGGAAAACAGTATTAACAGTTTCAGAAAATTCTGTTGGTGCCATCTTATCGTTTATATTTTCTGTAATAGAGGACTCAACTAAGAATATTTTATTATTTTGTTTATTAAATTACACTGGGCTCTAGAGACATGTGTGTTTTGTTTGAAATTTAGGCAAGTATTATAGCTCCTTAGCCTCATCAATCTCTGATTAGTTTCTTTACCTGAACCTGTTGTAGTGCCTTTTTCTATCATCATCTGCCCTCAATCGTATGAATTAAAACACTCGTTTAACCCATTGGCGTAGATATACGAGCTGGTCTCGTTCCTTACTTGTAATTTTATTAACCTGTGAATTGGCGTATAAAATTGGTGTTTTTAAATGAATCAAACAAATTTTAGGTGTTGAAAATAAAATAATGTAAGAAAACTGAACTTTTAGTTACAATAAACTTTAGGTTTTGGTAATTCAGTAAAATTGTGTATGATTCTAGTGGAAAAAATTAGAACGAGAACGGATGCAGTTAGGAGAGCACGGACTGTGATGGCTACGCCGTACTAGTTCCTAAAACAGCGAATCACAAAATTATTTTGACTACCCCATGTGAAGGAGTGGGGGACGAAGGGACGAGAGAGATGATAAAATTGTAACTTTCAGAGTAATTTTCAAGCCTCGGTGGTCCAGTGGATACGATGTTAGATCTGCGATCGGGTGGTCCCATGTTCAAATTTCACTTGTTATATTTACTTTTTGAGATCTGAAATTTTCTTTTCAATTTTACTTTAGTTTGTAAAGTGTTAAGTCTTACTTTTGTTGTTTGCTTTTTCATGCCTGGAATTCCTGTTTAATTTTACTTTTATTTATTTATACTAATTAATTTATTTGTATTTATGTTACACAACAAACAGCCACCATACAGCGCTCTGCGGAGATAGGTTAGGTTACTATATTTTGTCGTGAACTGCAACCTAGTTCACATTAAGCCTCAGCTCAGACTCGATTGACGATATACCATCCCTCTCTTCCCTTCGTCCCCCACTCCTTCACATGGGGTAGTCAGAATACTTTTGTGATTCACTACTTTTGTGATAGCTTTACAGTGCTACGCGGTTGAGGTGCACAGGACAGTCAACAATCAACAATCAGCTGATTGAACATCTGACAACACATTCACGTCAGTACAGGTGAGTGCCTCCGCGACTACAGGGACCCCGACTACTCGTTAGCCCGGATTTTAATTATACCTTACTGTTACTATCCTTACTGTTACTGTTGTTATCCTTACTGTTACTGTCTGTTATCCGGTACTGTTTATATCCTTTTATGTGGTACAAATTACACTCTTCATTATTTTGTCATGGCTTAATATCACCATATCGAATTGTATTTGTCTTTATAAATTTAAGAGTATTAATTTTCTTCTTTGTCAAGGGGTATCAATACAACAACATTTATTGGAGGTTTAATGATCTTAAATGCTCTTCCAAAATGTCACTTAATAATTAACTGAAGTATATGATGGCGTTGCTTTTATTATCGTTTATAGAACTAACACTTGTCTGTAACAATCAATACTGGAGTTACACAACTTTTTTATTACTAATTCAATACGTTTTTAAAACGACTAAAGGGTCTTGTACATTACTTTTTGGAATCATTACTTTATAGAATATTTGACGATATAGGTTATACATACAAGAACTAAATGAACTGAGTAACCATTGCTACAGCATTAGTTTATCTCATTCGATTGAAAAAAGTGTAAAATAAATCACAAATACTACTTTGGCCAAATAATTGTCAAAGTATATGTGAAACTAATCTTGGTTGTAGGTTGTACTTTTTAATAGACAATAGTAAAGTTGTGTCTGGTCAGATAAAAATTAATATAAACCATTAAGTACCAAATAATTTTGGTTTTATAACGAAACTTTGGAAGAGCAACAATTGCAAAGCTTTAACGCTGAAAATCTTAGATGAATTTTTATCTGATTAAGTCCTTTACCCTCCGTAGAATTAATTATTGATTACCATTTTATGAAATACCCCCGTAGCATCAAACCTGCCTACTCAGTGATTTTACAATGACTATATATGTATCTTAATACCACATAAAGCCACATACCAAATTTCATCAATATACATTCATAAATAAACTATTTATGACATTTTAATTATTTTCCATAACAATAAAATGGCGGCTGAATATGCAAGTTTGCCGAAGCAAAGAACAAAAAAGAAATGGGGTTTTATAAAAAGATCAATATAACTCAAATTAGATAAAGCCATATACCAAATGTTATTAATTTATGTTCATTATTAAGGGAGATAACACGTTACTTATTCTCCATTAGAATAACATGGGGGCTGAGTACGCAGGTTTGCTGCTACGGGAACTATCGGCCAAAAAATGTTTTTTAGTGCTAATATTAATAAACCACAATGATATGAAGTAATATACCAAGTTTCATCAGGATAAGTTGATAAATAAGCGAGATATACAATTTTTCTTATCTTCCATAAGAATAAAATTGTACAACGTACTGTTTTTAGCACTTTCAATATCTCTGTATCCATTTTACGTAGAGCAATGATCAAAACACAAAATTGTGCGTCTTTTGAGCGGATTCCAATGTAAAAAACTAAAATTTGACTTTTTCAAAAATGATATGTAATCAACTCAAAAACCCAATTTTGAGGTACAAAACCCCTCCAAAATCCCTCTTCGGATAAATCGATCTGCCTGGTTTTCGAACTTAAAGTCATAAATGCTGCTTTACACGTTTATACCAAATTTCGGCAAAATCTGATTACTTTTACGAGAGTTATCGAGCTCACGGGCACGTATATATATACAGTTTTGAACGAATGATGTTTTTGGCAACTGGGGACCTAAAAACGAAAAGTTACCATGGTCCAGGGCCTAGGTCTTACCATGCCGACTACGGTAATAGCTTCTTTCCTAAAGGTGAAATTCGCTAAAACGTGAGGATGGAATTCGTTCTTAATTCATGTTGAAACAAAATCGTAAATTAATTAAGGAAAGGAAACAATATCTTGAACTGGCTATGGCGAAGGATATTCAATCAACCGTATTCAGTCTTTTCCCTCGCAACCAAGTGAGTGGTTTTCCCAGCACAGCATTCCAATGCTGTGTGTGCTCTTCTACGTGATAACAATACACCATTTTCTTAGATTACTTGTTATTGTTTTAGAATTATTTTTACTAGAGACTGGTTGAAATACGACCAAATACTTTTTTAAAATAAAGTCGACGAATATATGAAGAACATTTAATACCTAGTGGGTTTTGTTGCACTCATTTCCTTCTCCCTCTCTCTTTCCCTCTAGCTCCCCCTCCCCCATCCTCACCTCCAGGTAATTTTTAACGTGATGTTAAAACGGATAGCAGAAGAGCGTTACTATCCCAGTAGTAGCCTTTCTATTTATGCCCGAAACCTATCCTCCTCATCATCTCCTGCCCTCTACTTCCCCCCCCCTCACGAATAGGTTTAATTTGTTTAAGTGGATTTAAAACATAGGAGTTAGGAGAAGGGTGTTACCATTCCAGTACTAAGTCATATTTTGTATTTATGAATCATATGTTCTTGTTGTTGTGCTACATATTATTTGAATAAGGCAGCTGTTTATTAAATAAAAAGCAGGACGAGAAGCAAAACGCAAGTTCCCATAAAGATAACATGTAAACTTTGGAAGCCAAAAGGGCATAGTCCTACTCACCCTAACAAAAATTATTTGCATTCGACACATCCCCTAATAGTACTAAATAAGTGTGCCAAGTTTCAAAATTCTACGATGCCGCATTTCCGAGAAATCGGGACCACACACATTTCCTTAGCCTATATATATATATATATATATATATATATATATATATATATATATATATATATATATATATATATATATATATATAGGCTAAGGATATATATATATATATATATATATATGGATTATGTCTAAAATCTTCTTTATGCTGTCTTGCTGGCATTTATTAAATAAACAGCTGTAAAATATACAAGCCGATCAATTACTGTTCTTCCATAAGATTAACATTGAAAATTTGAAAGCCTGTGGGGCGAAGCCCTGAGGGTAGCTTTAAATTATAATAGGTTTCTGCTCACCTATAGGACAATACCTTTGTAAAGGTATGCGTGAATGTCTACTACGATGCACACGATCTAAGGAAAAAGTAGGAACAGTGATGTGCTTGCCTATTAATATAAAGATGGAAATAAACCAACCTTACAAATGAAACAGTGAGTCAGGATATTAGTTATTAAATAAGATTATTAACAGTCATGGTTAATTTTTGTAAGAGTAAACCGTCTACTGTTACAGAAATTCGTGGTTCTAAAAAAAATCGTTGGGACAGTTTCATAAGTGAATGATGATTCAATAGACAGTAACTCTTTATTATTTCCTATGTTTAATGTTTAATAGATTGCCTATGTTGTCACAGGCCACAAAAGTTAATTGCTCAGTTATTTGTTGGAATAAATAGTAGTAATAAACTCAGTAGTAATAGCTCACTATTGGGAAAGTTGAAATTAAAATGATAAAGTTTTAAATGAAAACAACAATTTTATGACTTTTAAATTTAGTTAGCCAAATAATCCAAGGTCACGTCGTGGTCGCGTCGTCGTCGTGTGGTAGCAATGGGCGAGTCAATATTTGGAAATAATTTATGTTAAACAGTTGTATATTTTTTCGGTGTTATTTTTAGATCTGTTATTTATGAAATAATGTTATTTTCTTTAACTCAGAGTACAGAGTATATTTATCAGGAACGTCCTACTTGTAGGATAGCGGTTGTAAGTGACTCTTTGTTTTCTTTAACTCAGAGTACAGAGTATATTTATCAGGAACGTCCTACTTGTAGGATAGCGGTTGTAAGTGACTCTTTGTTTCCTTTCATAAAAATTTTAACTACTGTAGTTTTTTCACAACATTTTTAGTAAAACTTGTTTTTGATTTACGAAACAAATGTATTTATTATAATACGTGTTTTATGTTGGCAATTACAAACTAATAAGAATATCGCAGGTACAAATTTTTTTCTGGACCAATAACAATTTTGTATTTGGTAGATTCGTGATAATCATCATTCAAATAATGCATTGAAAGTTTACTAGTTTTTATTTATTAATATACGAGTGTATAACTAAATGTATACAATATTTTTTTTATCTGACTACTCATTTTTGTTTTATTGTTTGCTCGACGGTGCTGTTCAAAATTTAACTTATTCAAATATAATAAAATTGTTTTGACCTTGATCTAGGGTTTTCATCATCTACATACGAACATACTGTTAACTAGAAGAACACCTAAACTACAGAAATGAACAGCCCACATAAGATTATGCTGTCATGCAGTTTTCAGCTACTTTGAGGGCGCAAATAATGGGGGGGGGGTTGTAAGGATGGGGGGAGATTAAATTAAAAAATTAAATTAGGTCATAGCATCTAGAGTGAACGTTGTAAAGTAATATATCTCCTGTAAACAGTTTGATGTCTTGTAAACAAAATCGTTATAGGTGTTTACTGTCTGGAAGATTACTACCATAAACTCTGAACTGTCCCGTGGAAAGTCATTTATCATTTAACTCCTTCAATGACCCTAAAATACTGTTCAACTATGTATTTAAAACAACATTAACATATTTTATAGTTATATATTAAAAGTAAATAATAACAGCTCCTGAATAAGAAACATGTGTAACCTAGTAACTGTGATTTGGTGATTCAGTTTTAACTTGTATTTAAATACTAAGTTAGCCTTGGATAACAAATACTTCATGATTGTAATTTATACTTTACGTCAAGAAAACCTGTTAGAGATTTTAGTAAAAAGACGAAACCAGAAATCATATCTATAAATGAATGTTTTTTTGTATTTCGCTAACTACACTTACAGTTACCCCTGCAGTTGTGGCGTGTCGTTTAAAAAAATAGATAAACCGAGAGCATTTGGAATATAAAATTGTTTGAATAAAGTGCTGACGCATATATTTTTTTATTGATTGGTAATATTCTGGTTATTCTAGTCGGGACTTTGAGGAAGCTCTCGAGGCCGTTGCTAGCCATTAAGGATAAATAATACAAATTTGTATTGGTATTTTGCAAGATGAACATGATGCAATCTCCGACTAAAAGTCAATGTCTATGCTTTATGTTTTCCACGACACCCTGAAGCTCAACAACGAAAAAGGCAATCTAAGTCACTACGACTTGTATCAAATCAGCTGTTGTCGTGTCGACCGACAGCTGTGCCGCAAAGCATTGTTGACACAACAAACTGCACCACCCATGTGATTTGTGTCATTACAGTTCGCGTAACTGTGATACATTGGTATGTTCTAACATTCGAGTTCGCATTGTGAAATCCACACTTCGGACAGCAATAATTTCAGGTAACTTTTATATTTTTTGCAGCTGAAAAACAAGAGAGTCAAAGTTTTATTATATGCTTCTAATGTTTTAGTGAGTAGTATTTAACAGTACAATGCGTAGCAAGAGTGAAAGACCTACCATCTACAAACCCAATGTTAAAATTTACACTAGTCCATTGGACGACCTGGTTTTTCAATCGTGCAACGCTCTGTAATTGACTTTCTGTTATGTCACACATTATAAAATATAAAAATAATATTATTTGCCACAGATTTCTAATGAATAGCTAAATTTGTGATTGAAGAAAGCTATTGTGGAACATTATATACGAGTAACAATGTAAATTGTTACATCAAATAACATTATTAATGGTGAAATAATTTCCACTGATTATTGATAAAAACAAAAGATAACAACCTACCCACACAAATACTGTAAATTGAAATGAAAATTTTAAACTAAAGAAGATGAAGTCAGAATATACAATGTTGCAACAACTAAGTAAGAACTTTCTACATACATATTACCAACAACCTATTTAAACATTATGTCGTCTTATAATTCAATAACGAGTGGGGAATTCGTAAATACCATGGAATAAAATACTATAGCATTAATACCTTGTTAAGCTAAAGGGCTTAGTTATGCTTATAAAAAACAAATAAACACATTATTGCATATTAAAGTGATGTTTAACCATAATCGTTTATCCCAACCACGGCCACACCAAGTCCCGTTACTATGGCAACGGTTATCGGGGTCTGAAGAGGTGACACTAGCGTACGTCATTTCCAGGGAACCGAACACCAGTTTATGATACTATATTGTAAACAAAATTATTTGGAGTTATTTATTAATGGTTTAAAAAATTATATTTTTCTTTAAAAATATATTTCAAACCAGCTGGGTCGTTCTGTGATAACCAGTGCCATTCATCGGTAAAGGGAGTGAAAATAAATTCCAAAAACTTTAAATGGTGTAAGCTTTGAACAATTGGTTGGGGGAGACCTTTATACAAAATTAAAACAATGTTATTATGAATGTTTGTTGGGACACTCTATAATAAAAGATTTCCTAGGTACGATTGCCATACTGTTTTAACGTACAATTATATTCCATAAAGTGAGCAAAATCATTTTACTAATTAACCCTAAAAACGAATGTTTATTACAATATCCAACTACTACCGTAAATATGAACTGTAACCATATACTGTAACTATAGCTATTTCTATATTAAACAATACATGTATATTTAAAATATAAAAATTAAATATATCATTTGCATTAACATTAAAACTGCTGTATAGGGATTAATATTAGTTATAGTTGAAAAACCCCTATGCGATAAAAGGTCATTTGATGTAAACACTAAAGACCTAATACCAGTAACCATTCTAATAGATATATAATTAGGAAGAAACTGCTAATAGAACATAAGTTGATTTATTACATAAGGTTAAAAAACATAAGGAAAAACGCGGATATCAAATGAGAAATGCATGATGAAAAATCTTAGTGATTTTAAAACGAATTGTATTGAAATTCTACGACAAGAAAGCGAGATTCAAGACTGAAGTTACTCGAAATCTTTAATGGATGTTTAGATGAAATCAACCCAACTTCGTTAAAAGCTTAATGGCTCCGTTTAGTTTATAAACATCTGAGGAGCACTTTCTATCAATCTCCATTCTTAGAAGCGTTCAATAGTGAAAACGGTTCTCCAATAGATTCTTTATTTTGCGACTGAGTGTAATTTAATATACAAACATTTTATTCTTCTTTGCACACCTACTGTAGAGGAATTATCATTAAATGTGTTTTCAAACGCATTGAACGAATTAGTAAGTTAAATGAATAGTTACTTTTAATTTTAGAGTAATCTATTAATATAAGCTGTTATTACATTTAAAACAACTAAGAATATAATACTAAAATGGTGCTATTTTCCCAAGAGCAATATATGAAGAGAAAATTGAGCATATAGCTTTTATAAAGAGGTTGAGGTTTTAATTTGTTTTATAATACACATACTCGTTAAGTAGTGAAGGGTTATAAACAGTGGCCAAATCAGCGATAATTTGGTTAACTAGCATAAAGCATAAATAGAGGTAATTTCTTTAATTTGGACATTACTGAGTAAAGTAATTTATACAATATCAAATACCCCCGTCGCAGCAAACCTGCGTACTCAGCGAATTTCCAATGCAAAATATAAGTCTTAATACTACATAAAGCCGCATACCATATCTGTCTTGTTTTCGAACTTAAAGTCATAAATGCTGATTTACACGCTTATACCAAATTTCGTCAAAATCGAATTATTTTTACGAGAGTTATCGCACCCACGGACACACATATATATATATATATATATATATATATATATATATATATATATATATACAGTTCCGAACGAATGGTGTTTATGGGGTCTGGGGACCTCAAAACGAAAAGTTATCATGGTCCCGGGCCTAGGTCTTACCATGCCGACTACGGTAATAGCTTCTTCCCTATAGGGGAAATTCGCTAAAAGTAGGTAACTACTATTAAGGTCAAGTATACCCATTGAGAGTATAATATATCACTAACGTCTGGTATACTCCTTACACACTTTCCCCCATCACTCACTCCTTCTTCAGAACCCCCCTCCGGAAGCTCAGTTGATTAACTTAAATTAAGTTATCTAATAGGGTAATTAATATTTTTTATTAGCCTTTTGAGCATTTATAACAAGACAGCGGGTGCCACAAAATACAACTGTAGAACATTTAAGATTAATAAAAGCTTTTTGGGCTTACAGTATTTCGATAATTTCATAGTTGGTCATATGCTAGCAAATTCATTTAATTAATATATTTAAGAAGACGTTGGATACAGTGGTCATGTTGGCTTTATATTTCATAGGTGCCAATATTAAACGTAAAGCACGAAATAGTGATAATTTGTAATCAGGAAATCAAGACTGACGTCTTAAATAAAAAGTATTTTAAAAGAATATTTTATTTGTAAGCAAATTTTGATGTTTAAAATTCAATTCCCACATACAGCAAACCAACTTGTGATAAATCTGTTAACGTTTCTCTGTGAAACTTGAAAAAAAATTGTTAAATACAAATTAATTTTTGTTAGGTCTAAAACCTTCCCATCGTTTAGTAAATATGGTTTTTGGTTAATAGATGTTGAGAGAAATATACAGGGAAATTGCCACTGCTTGCCTGCGGTCAGCTTGCCTGTTAGAACAACTCTTTCCTGCACGTAGGAATATACTTTTACTAACGGTCACTTCAAATTGGAACCAAATTAAATACAAACAAGTTATTACTCAGACGCATCACACCAGCAACCACATTGTGTTACACACGTTAATGGCCCCCTCAGCAACCACCCTGTGTCACACACGTTGATAGCCACTCCAGCAACCACATTGTGTTACACACGTTGATGGCCAACCCCAGCAACCACCCTGTGTCACACACGTTGATAGCCACTCCAGCAACCACATTGTGTTACACACGTTGATGGCCCCCCCCAGCAACCACCCTGTGTCACACACGTTGATAGCCACTCCAGCAACCACATTGTGTTACACACGTTGATGGCCAACCCCAGCAACCACCCTGTGTCACACACGATGATAGCCACTCCAGCAACCACATTGTGTTACACACGTTGATGGCCAACCCCAGCAACCACCCTGTGTCACACACGTTGATAGCCACTCCAGCAACCACATTGTGTCACACACGTTGATAGCCACTCCAGCAACCACATTGTGTTACACACGTTGATGGCCCCCCCAGCAACCACCCTATGTCACACACGTTGATAGCCACTCCAGCAACCACATTGTGTTACACACGTTGATGGCCCCCCCAGCAACCACCCTGTGTCACACACGTTGATAGCCACTCCAGCAACCAAATTGTGTTACACATGTTGATGGCCTCCCCAGCAACCACCCTGTGTTACACACGTTGATAGCCACTCCAGCAACCACATTGTGCTGCACACGTTGATGCCCCCCCCAGCAACCACCCTGTGTCACACATTGACTTACACACGTTAATGGCCCACTCCAGCAACCACATTCACTCACACACGTTAATGACCCACTCCAGCAACCACATTGAGTCACACACGTTGATGACCCACTCCAGCAACCACATTGAGTCACACACGTTGATGACCCACTCCAGCAACCACATTGTGTTACACACGTTGATGGCCCCCCCAGCAACCACCCTGTGTCACACACGTTGATAGCCACTCCAGCAACCAAATTGTGTTACACATGTTGATGGCCCCCCCAGCAACCACCCTGTGTCACACACGTTGATAGCCACTCCAGCAACCAAATTGTGTTACACATGTTGATGGCCCCCCCAGCAACCACCCTGTGTCACACACGTTGATAGCCACTCCAGCAACCACATTGTGCTACACACGTTGATGGCCCCCCCAGCAACCACCCTGTGTCACACATTGACTTACACACGTTAATGGCCCACTCCAGCAACCACATTCACTTACACACGTTAATGGCCCACTCCAGCAACCACATTGAGTCACACACGTTGATGACCCACTCCAGCAACCACATTGTGTTACACACGTTGATGGCCCTCCAGGTATTAATGATAATAGCTAAGCCCGAACACGGTAGGAACTGTTTATATCGTTACTACCTTTTTAGTATAGTAGTGAGCAACGCCTTTGGTGGCGCAACTCATTATTCGGTTAGTTCCGAGTTTCACCTTAACTTACGCCTGACCAGTAGCATCTGTGACTACAAACCTCTAATATCAATGGCTAAAGTCAGATGATAAGTGGTTATTTAGCCATCACAACAATAATCACAATGTAAACCTTAAAACATCACCAACAATAACGCAGATGGTCCCAATAGAAAGATCACACACTTCCATACCTTGGTCCCCACGGTCTCTGAATCAATTTAATAACTAAGTCATAAGTCTTAAATCTCCAAAATTTAAGATAAACTAAGATGTGCCATATGTTTTTTTTTCTGAGCTGGGTAATCGAACTGAATATATCTTTTGCTAATAGAGATAGGTTATTCAATCATATTGTAACCTATTAACTCTCACCGAGAGGTTTTACGAGGAAAACAAAACATGCGAACTGTTTTAGAATCAGTATGTATATTTATTTTTACACACATTTTCTTCGGAAAGTAAAAATCGTGTATTGTATTATCTCCAATACCCTATATATATTACTAATTTATTATATTTTCTATCTTTGGTAAAAAAAAAGTTTGATGATTATTAGTAACTAAAAGGATGTTAACATATTTGACCAAATGTAAGATTTCTTTGAATGATGCAGTCTAGCTAACTGAAAACATTGGATCGAGAGAAAATTTAAATTAAAAATCATACATTGAAAGAAACCTACAATTATCTCATAATTTAACAGCGTTGTGATTGAATTAAACTGGCAACCCAATCGTATAATATGACTAAGCATGTTCATTTTAACAGTGAATCTTTTAATTCAACATTTACAACTGTTTAATTACAGCCCCTGAAAATACCCTTCTTGCACAACAAACTCTTAATTTTTTTTATACAACAGAAAATTCCTAACCAAGCATAAACGGAGATAAATTGTAAAGCTAAATATCCATCTTAACCACCTTTATATGATATTTGAATAACCAATCAACGAATACAGTGAACTATTGCGTTTCTGGTTTAGTATTGCTTAATAACTTATTCTGTTTTATCAACAAAAAAAACCTTATAACTTAACAGGCGCTAAGAAATTCCAAAGTAATTCTATAACAAATTCTAAAAATTAATGATTTTTATTCGATAAATTTAACCAAAAGGGAGAAAATTTTGTTGTAATAGGGACAAAAAGGGAGACAACACATGGTTCTGTAATAGTGAACATAGTAAATATTTTGGTCACAGCTAATGTGGAATCCAATCCGTGGGTTGGTTAGTAGCTTAAAGAAATATGGACATTTTACGCTTTAATATTGTTTAAAACGGCTGCACTCGAATAACCCATCGACAGTTTACTGTAATTAGTTACTTGTGGTTTTAATTTGAATCATTTACCAAATATATTTACTAAACATTTCTAAAATGTGAAGAAAGGTATTATTTGCAAAAACTGTTCATCATTCATTATAAAAGGATCGGTAAAAATATAATTGTTGTTTCTTTTACAAACCCATTTGATTACTCATCTTTGTGATTGTATAAACCAAACTAGCTGATGCATTGCCTAGCTGCACCAGGGGATTACACCAGTCACGAGTGCTGCATTCTGTTGTTAATCTCTTAAACTATGTCGAACTATGAACATCTGCTTTAGTTATCATCTGATCCAATTAACGTTAATGCCTAAATAAACATCATAAAAAATTGTTGAAAAGCCTGGGGGGCGGGGTTCTGTGGCAATTTAAGTCCCTTTTATGTTTACCTACGTTATAAAAATAGTATTGATCCCAAATTTTGTGATTTTAATTTTAAGGTTTGGACTGGGGGTTGATATGTTTTTCTCTTCACATAAATTGAAATATATTCTAACTCTACTAAATCACGATCAGCCTTGCTGGTCAATACCTAAACCCTGGTATCAGCTTTCACGTATGTTTATCGCCTTGAAATCACTGACTGATTTTGTTGGTATTTTAACGTCAACGGCATTTATTGGTACAGAGCGCACAAACGCTTTTAGGGAATGCGGTCCAAACCCCTCAAATCTTTGTGGACACCGGGATTTGAACCTGTGACCCTTGAACCGAAGTCCAAGACACTGACCGTTAGGCTAGCGAGATGTGATTTTGCATTTATTAACACAGAAGCGAATGTGTGATAAATGGGTCATTATGTGAGAAAATTATATTCTCTTGTTATAGTAATTACAATTGATTTAGGATTTAGGTTAAATGCTGTGAGGCGTGCCTAGAGAACGATTTCAATCCACGCATTAACGAGACACGTAATTATTAGAATGTTACGTTAGAAATTTACGTTAATTAGAACATACTTTAGTTAGCTCAGATTGAAGATCACGTTAAACCACGTTGACGCCCGAGGATGGGGACATTAGCTAATGAACTTTGCAAGGAAGGGGTGAGGGAAGGGGCTATACCCGAGAATCCTGTACAAGACCAAGGCAACAAGGATAAACCCCTGTTAACGGATAACGTACGATCTCTTAAGGAAGGTAGATGGAAGCTATTACAGAACATTTCACACGTAATTAAACTGGCCGGTGTTTTGTTGCCTCTTTTACTATTTTTAAGAAAGTTTAGCAAGATAACTTATATACTTTATTATACTATGTGAAGAAGTAAATTTACAAGAGTCTTAAACTACGAACAAATATAATATTATTATTGCCGATCACTAAAATCAATAACACAAATAGTTTATATTTAAAGAAGCAATTTTAGTAAAAAACCTGGGCAGCATTTAACTTTACGGAGATTTTTTTTTTTAATAGTGTTGAAGGGCTGATTCCCACAGTTAAGCAGGTCGATTAAAAAAATTCATTTATCAATGAAACAATCTTCTTATAAAGCTATCAAATATAGATACTTTATTTTTATTCTAAATGCTTCTGATTTTGTTGAAGATGGTGATTGTATTCTTGGTTGATTATTTGGCATACTCATCTTCCTTAAAACTATGTTAAGTAAATTTTAAATTTGTTTGACTTAATATAGTTTTAAAGAAGATGAGTATGCCAAATAATAAACCAAGAATAGATACTTAAATAAATACTTAATATTTTGGAAAAATCATTTATGTATGTATTTTAAATGATTTTCGATAAGTACAATAGAATTTGTAACCCAATATGAAAACGAATATATTTTCCAATATTAAACTGCCATGTGACTTTGGGTTGCACTCCAATCATATACTAAAAAAAATGTTCTCGGTTTTTTTTAGGAAACATGTCACCAATGTATCAGAAAATACCCCCGTCGCAGCAAACCTGCATACTTAGCGAATTTCCAATGAATATATAACATAACACATTAAAACACTTAACAGGCTTCATAAGAAATGTATTCACAAACAAGCGATATTTAAAATATTAATTATTCTCCATAAGAATAACATTGGGGATGAGTACGCAGGTTTGCTGCAACAAGGCACACAAAATAATGGGTTTTTATGCAAATATCAATAGAACTCATCTTAGTGAAGACACATACCAAGTTTCATCCATATACATTCATAAATAAGCGATATATAACATTTTAAGTATTTTCCATAAGAATAACATGGGGACCAAGTACCTAGGTTTGCTGCTACAGGAAACATTGGCGAAAAATTGTTTTTTGGTGCAAACAACAATAAACCACAACCAGATCAAGCCATATACCAAATTTCGCCAGTTTACGTTCATAAATAAGCGAGATATACAATTTTTCTTTTTCTCCATAAGAATAACATTAGACAACGTACTGTGTTTAGCACTTTCAATATCTCGGTAACAAATTGACGTACAGCAATGATCAAAATACCAAATTGTTTGTTGTGTTAAGCTGAATTCAATGGTATAAATTAAAATTTGATTTAAATTAAAATTACATGTGAAAACCCCAAAAAACACATTTTTGGGGTACAAAATCTCCCAAAAACCCCCCTTCGGATGGTGCGATTCATCTGGTTTTCGAACTCGTTCAAATAAATGGTACTTTACACATTTGTACAAAATTTCATTAAGATCGGACCTTTTTTACTAGAGTTATCGTGCTTACGGACACACCCATATATATATATATATATATATATATACATATATACAAATTTGAACGAATGGTGTTTTTGGCATCTGGGGACCTCAAAATGAAAAGTTATCATGGTCTCGGGCTTAAGTCTTACCATGAGACCTACGGTAATAGCTTCTTCCCTATAGGGGAAATTCGCTAAAAGGTAGTCTAACGTAAGAGAAGCAGATTTCATTCCTACCAGCCGGACTTGACAGTTCATTTCACAGACTTTTACAGTGACATTACCTTGTAAAAAAACTGGCGTTTTGTTAAAGCAGGGAAAGGGGTCTCTAAGTATATACAACATTTATACTTAATTTATTAAGTTTTTTAATATTTAAAAGTGATTCAATCTTTAATTTTTTTTGCAATTTCTTGAAGGCACTAAAAACCCACTAGCCTTTTAGGATAAATTGATTAAATGTAACAATTTGTGACAAATAGACTATCTAGAATCAAACAAATACTACATGTTATATACAAGTTGTTTGGGAGTCAAATATAACATTCGTCATAACCAAAGAAGCGATAGTTAAAAAAAGCGGAGAGTTCTCTTTAAAGCTTAATTGTAAATTAGTAATTCAACATTGCTTGCAAAACCAGTTCCCACGTACAGCTTTACAATGGTTACAGTGTTAGTGTGGCTTTAAACTTCGTGTTTGGTAAAGTTTGGTCTAACACTTTTACTTTGGAGTCTTACACGTTTACTGCCAAAGTTACAGTTGGCAGCTTCATTATGTTGTTAGAGCCACAATGTTTAAATACTGGAACCAAGTTATGAACTAAATTATACTAAGTTAGTATTTATATAGACAATAGGATAATAATGTGTAGTAAATTGGTACAACGCTTTATAATTACATCATAATTTAGTACGACCAATTACAATTCAGTTAACTTTGCTCTATAGAATAAACAAATACATAGTTACAAAGTAAATTAAGACTATGTTATTATTTGGTTTATTCAGCATACAATATAAATAGTGTATTAAAACAATAGTGAGACATGGGCACAACACCTGCCCTTGGGCGGTTTTACAGGTTGTTGTTTCTTTATTATTTTTTGGAGGGGGGGAGTCTTCAAGCTACATACAATTAATTTATATTAGTTTATAAGACAGCTTTGACTCTTAATTTCTAAACACATTACATTTTCTATCAATATTGAAATGTATTTTTGATTTCTGAGAGATGTAGATACAGTTGTTTTTAAATCTTTCAGATTTCATTAGTACATTATGGTTTCTGAAAATATTAAAACATAAAGTTAACTAGGTGTACGCTCATTCTTCCCGTAAGAGGATGAACGAAGACTGAATTTTTACTTTCTCCCCCTAGTATATATATATAGTATACTAGTATAGTATATGGAGAAAGTATTGTTTTCGTAAAAATTTTCGAATTTGAGTTGTTAGTGGAAATATTCGTTTTGGTGCTCCCTGAACCCAAAAAAGTGGTTTTTACGTGATGTCTGTCTGTGTGTGTGTGTGTGTGTGTGTGTCCGTGTGTGTGTGTGTGTGTCTGTGTGGATGTTTACAGAGCTAGAGCCCTAACCTATGGGCCGATTTTTATGAAATTTGGTATGTAGGTACTAATCCACGATATCTCCAGGTGTTTTTTTCATTTTTTTGAATTTTTGATTTTAAAGGGTAATTATCCCCCACAAACCACTAAAAAACATGAAAAATCCAAATTTCTCAAAAACGGCTCTAACGATTTTGATTAAACTTTCGTGGTTTGTAGAACTGTAGGTTTCCAACAAAATGACACCACCCGCATTTCTGGAAAAATTCGGGTTCAGAAATTACAGGACTTAAAACATCCAAAATTAAGTTTTTTGGATTTTTCATAAAAAATCATAAATGTTAAAAAAGATTACTATTCACCATTAAAAAGAGCTCAAAAAACTAAATAAATTAGTATTTTAAATTACTATTCTACGATTGCTAGTTGCGGAGAAAATTGAAATTTTCATTTAGCGGTAAACACAGTACGTTGTCCAATGTTATTCTTATGGGGAATACAAAAATAACTATTTCTCTCTTATTTACTGATCAATTTCATTAAAATTTGATATGCAGGTCAAGTTAGCATTGACCAACAGATGATGTTCGAAATGTGTTGCTATTTAACCCTGGGGGGGCAAGGGGGCATTTCCCCTCTCAAAACCACTGTGTGTTGCAACGGACTCTATAGTGCCTCCCAAAAAGGGATTTGGGTGGATATTTCTGAAATCAACTATTTTAGACAATTTTCTGTACATTTATCTATACTTCATATCCTATATTTAGTAAATAACAAATATTTTTGTCATTAAAGTTTGGCTAAAAGGGAGAAAGTATGTGTCAGTTTCCTGATACCGCTTATTAAAGATATATTTGAATAGACATGTTACATATTCAGCTTTGTTAACCTACACCTTTTATAACCAAACACTTTTACAATAGGTCAACAAATATCTAGACATATGCAATGTATATAAATAATTAAAATTTATTTATATTGTAATCTTACAGAGAAAGCACTAATGTGTGAATGTACGAGTACAAATACTAATTATTTCAACATTTTACTTGTATTTAAAAATACTTAGAGAAAATTCTAGTTGATATATTTTAAAACTAAGGAGCTTAGCAAAGGTCCGCAAGCATACGTTAACGTATTTTACTTGCGTTAACGTGTCTACTGTCTTATGTTACAGCTTTAAGAGATACTTAGGAGACACCTGAAACAATTTGTACCCCAAAAATGAGGTTTTTGGGGTTTTCACATTTAGTTTTAATTTAAATCAAATTTTAATTTATACCATTGAATTCAGCTTAAAAAACAAACAATTTGGTATTTTGATCATTGCTCTACGTCAATTGGTTACCGAGATATTGAAAGTGCTAAACACAGTACGTTGTCTAATGTTATTCTTATGGAGAAAAAGAAAAATTGTATATCTCGCTTATTTATGAATATAAACTGGCGAAATTTGGTATATGGCTTGATCTGGTTGTGGTTTATTGTTGTTTGCACAAAAAAACAATTTTTCGCCAATGTTTTCTGTAGCAGCAAACCTAGGTACTTGGTCCCCATGTTATTCTTATGGAAAATACTTAAAATGTTATATATCGCTTATTTATGAATGTATATGGATGAAACTTGGTATTTGTCTTCACTAAGATGAGTTCTATTGATATTTGCATAAAAACCCATTATTTTGTGTGCCTTGTTGCAGTAAACCTGCGTACTCATCCCCAATGTTATTCTTATGGAGAATAATTAATATTTTAAATATCGCTTGTTTGTGAATACATTTCTTATGAATCCTGTTAAGTGTTTTAATGTGTTATGTTATATATTCATTGGAAATTCGCTAAGTATGCAGGTTTGCTGCGACGGGGGTATTTTAGTTTGTGGCTCAATTACTCTCCAACTACTGAACCGATTGAACTAAAATTTGGAAGGAAGATAGCTAATACCGTAAAGTAACATATAGGCCTATTCACGTTTTCAAAATTCCTTTATGGTTTATCCCCAATGACTACTAAACTTCCCATGTTAATCTTAAGGGCATTAACTTTTACTGGATCAGATTATAACTAAAACAGTTGTTATAGGAGTACCTGGGAACCGACCTTTGTTCGAAGAAAGTAAGTCTGTTTTTTTAGATTCCATGGAGTAATTTTTCATCACGTCCTCCTACTGAAGAGCAGTTTTTCTTTGCTCATTTGACTCTTTTCTGATTCAGGTTTACGATCACTCCAGGTTTTATTATAACCCAATGTCCCTTCAGGTAGACCATTCTATATGCAATCTTCTTTCAATTGTTTTAGTCACTAATCTAATAAAAATAAAATAAAAAAATACCCACATCATATTTGAGTTATTACTTTGGCAGTTCACTGTTTGATTGTAAACTTTTGATTTTCCTGTGGATGAAAACGGTTTAGAACTTATTTTTAGCCCAGAAATTAATCATTTCCAACTTTGAAGGTAATCTTTTGAGTTGCAAGCAAGCAACCAACCAACCAAACAATCCTCACTCATATTAGGGTATAGGCATTGACTCTACTTCAGTATTTATAGTCAATGGTATAGGATATTAACATGTGGTTTCCTTAAATCAGAGAATAAAACCTCTGAATTAAGTATCCATAATGAATAAAATGTACATTGAGCTATAATAACAACTGTTGTGACCTCAAACATGCTCGTTATTAGGGAACATGGTGAAAAACGACTCCAAATCATTTAAACAAACTGGTTGACCTTCCATGTAAAAGCTCGGCCCCCGAATACTACTTGAGGGTACTACATGAGAAGTTTACTGATTGATTATAAAAAGCTGTAATGATTATTTTGTTTTTATTTTAATCTCTATAAGCCCAATGTTCACTTTTTAAATTCTCATAGTGGTATTTTATATTATTCGATTTTTCCTGGGGTCGGACATGTCTAGAACTTATTTTTATCCCAGATATTAGTTTTACATACAATTAGTTGAAGGAATCATTAGTTATTTTTTAAGGAAACCGTTGGAGCCGTTTTTAAGATCAGAGTTGCAAGCAATCAATCAAGCAAGCGAGCAAGCAAACCTTACTCATAAGAGTGTAGGTATTGATTGAGTAAATATAATCATGTATTTGTATTGATTGACTATAACTTATTCTTTATCTTAGGTACATAGAGTGTAAACGAGACAGATTCTGGATTTTAGCATGTTTGAAGTTCTGCATACAGACGGCCAGGGCTGAATTTAGGATCTGTATAGGCCAGCCTACTCCCTCAATGCAAGTGCGGGCCCTTACCAGCCCGGCCAACTTTCCTATTTGATGTGTATAATATAGCCTATGCTTATATCAGGCTCTACAGATGGCGTTGTGTAATTACTTAAATTTAAAATATCCAAAATCCGTATTGCTGTCTAGTGTATATTATCGTCACCATAGCTAAATGTTATCAATTGATTTTCATCATCTAAATACATAAAAAAGTCGGGTTAGTATGTTAGTTACATCAAACAGCTGTTGTAAGGATTATATATTAATATAGTTGAAAACATTTAAACATTTGTTCGTTATGGAAATAGCAAATATACTTGGCAACTCTTTTTTAAATGCCGAATTTAGCTCTATATAAAAGTAGGCGAGTGAGCGAAGCGAACGAGCTCATCTTGAAAATGAACGAGCATTTTTGACATAAAACAAATTCAATGCCAATAGGACAGAAGAACGTCTGTCGAGCCAGCTAGTAGTACATAAACTGAACTCCTTGCGTCAGTCCAAGGACCATCTTTTGTCCATAAATATAACATGGCAACTTTTAAATCCAGTGAAGCGGAGCGCTAAGGTTGGGAATAAAAACGTATCAATTGTGAAAATAATTGAAAATTGATTAAAGTTACTTAAAAAGGACGTAAATAATAACACAGCAACTTTGCCGGTAGGGTGGAGGTCTATGGTTGAGGGGGTTAGCGTATCCAACTTGGGGACATCTTACAGGAGATGCGGCTTTGACAAAATAAGTTCAACGAACAATCAAACGTTAAAAGTAGACGTTTGGGAGCTATAGAAAAGGCAGAGCCCTGAGGTAAGAACAAAGATTTATTCACAATAGTTTGGTACCGAACAACGTGGTGTATAGTTCTGGAGGAGTTTTAAGGAGCCGCTTTTGAAATCTTTGGATTTTTGATTTGGTGATCCATATTAGGCTTCTAAGAAAATGATACCACCTGAATTTTTAGAAAATTCGGATTCAGAAATTACAGGGCTTAGGAGGGGTCCCAAAAAAGTATTCAATTATTTAACTAATCGGAAAATTCAGACAATTGGGATAACGGAGTTTTGGACATCTTGAAAGTTCGTGAAAATCAATATTCACCAAAGAAAATACAAACAAATATAAACTGTTACCACACTATTTTACTTCCGGATATTACAAAAATGTAATCCCATGTCATTAGGGGACCGTGGTTCTTAATTGCAGTGCATTGCATGTAATAAAGCTAGTTGCGCGTATGATCGTTTATTAAGTCTGCCTTAAACTCATTTGTTCACAATAAAAAGGAACTACTCTGAGTCTACAACACTCTTGATTATCAATTATAGTCAGCCGTGTTACAGAGCTATACTGTCCTAGTAAAACAATTCCATAACGTATTGTATTAATTTATCATCACTAGTCTAACCACTTAGCTTTTACATTGAAGTTTTCTGGTAAAAAATAAACTAATAATACAGCTAAATAGATATAAGTATTGTTTAAAACACGACGAAACAACATTAATTTATATAACACTCACTTTTTAAACTATTTCAAAATAAAGAAATTGATGGAACAAAACATAACCTACTCCTTCGTTAAAACAATGTTTACATTTTTGTGGTTAATAAACAATGATAAATACCAGCTGACATTTTTAAGACAATCATGGTCAATTAGCTTACTACGAAAACCAATTCAACTACTGAGTAACAATCATTAAAATTAGTTTTAATTATAATTAATAAACCAAAATAAAATACAAATGCTGTTTACAACATCCCTTAAGTATCCCAATTGTCTCCTTCAAAATTTCATTACGAAATGTTTTGTAGTTATTTAGTATTTCGATAACACACACACACATACACACACACACACACACACACACACACACACACACACACACACACACACACACACACACACACACACACACACACACACACACACACACACACACACACACACACACGTATACACACACACACACACACACACACACTCACTCACACACACACACACACACACACACACACACACACACACACACACACACACACACACACACACACATGCACACACATGCACACACGCACACCCATGCACACACGCACACACGAACACACGCGCACACGCACACACGCACACACGCACACACGCGCACACGCACACACGCACACACATGTACACACGCACACACGCACGCACACACAAACACAAACACACACGCACATATATATACAATATGTTACATTGATTTACTTGAAATTTGATGTGAAGCTTCCCTTCTGTTATCAGTTCTATGGGCAAAGAATTTATAAACCTTATACTCCCTTTTTCGGGACTTTAATTTTTCAAATTTTTAGTTTTTGGGCTCAAAAAGGTCTGACTCTTTTGCCTTAAAGTCCCAGTTGTGTAGGTAATGCATGTAAAAATATGGAGATCAGTGAGGTGAAAGTTGTAAGAACCTCTCGTTTCATTCTAGCGCAAATATTAACCTAGTTATTAAAGAAAATGTATATTGACTAATCAGACTAAGTTGTTTTATGGGGATTTTACATTATAAAGGGCTGTTATTTGTTTGCTGGTGTAGTTTTATCATCTCTGGTATCCCCACGCCTAATTTCTATCCTGATTGGTCCTTCTCCTAACCTTATAATGCACAACATTGTTTGCCAAGCCTAACAGGTAAATAGAACCATAAGCATCAGAACCATAAGCGTCAGAACTGCCAACAAATTAATGTTTTCGGATTTCCATCAAACCAGGAATAAGTCTATGTTGTAACGCCGTTTTTGGTTTTTTAAAGCTGTTTTATGGGGAAATTCACTTCTCTCATGTTAGCGTGCCGCGTGCGAAATCGTTTGAATTAATTCATTATTTAGACAAGCAACCCGTACAAAGGGCGGGTACTGAGCCGTGACTACTTTCCACCGACGAATGTCACGCCTCATTTAGTGTTTCATATAGTACCAATTCTAGTGTCTGTGGTCTGACGCCCCCATTTGCACGGCAGTGTACCTAGCGTGTGCAGAGTCCTTGGGCGTTGACTTGTGACCCCCGAGGATTATTTCCGTTGCACAATGTGCAATTTGCTCATAGATCGTGTGGCTGTCAAACGACGAGCATCTGTTGTGTTTTCTGTATTAAAGTTTTGTGATAAGTAAAGTTGTATGTTATGTTTTCGTTGAATGTTGTCATCGTAATGTTCGTCTAAACGAGCCGTCATCGTCTGATGGGGTCCCGGAGGAGCGCGACCACGTCAACACCATGAGCGTCGGCGGAGAGGGATTTTCCACCTTGGCTGCCGTCACCGGATTCTGGCCCCCCTCTCCGCCCAGCTTCGTCGCCCCTCCGGTGGGCCGCTTCGACCCGCCCAGTAAACCGCCGCCTGCCGCAAGTTACCTTAAGAATTTTGTTGTTATTGTTTATATATTTATTGATTTATTGATTGTTGCTTTTTGAACACTATTGCCACCATGGACTCTTAATGTTTATTATTGTTATTTAGTTTTTAGGCACAATTGTTGGAAATCGTCGTTATCTATTTAAGGGGGCCCCTTCCAACCAATGATCTATAAAAGGCAATTAAGTAAATTATTATTGAAATGTTCGTTGTCCTATTTGTTTTATTGTTAATTATTTATTGAATTGTTGAAGTGTTTATTTAAATGTTTATCTATTGTTGGTTAATTTATTTTTTTTTTAATTGAAAATGTCAACATTTAACTCAACTCCATCAACTTAAATTAATTTTGAATGGATTTTTTTTTTTTTTTAACTTAGCCAAACTTTAAAACTGCCTTTTTTTTGGAAATCTTATAGAATGAAAGCACCTTTATTTGAACATGTAAACTAGAAGGCAGGTGAGAAAGATTGTTGTTTCCAAAAGGATTTAACTCACATGTATTATTGTTGTTTTGATTGCTATTACAATTTGTGCCTCTCAAATGGTGCGTTTTAATTTTTCCTCCACGGTCTTTACATTTAGGTAGGGCTGTGAGCCGCCCCTCGCCCCGCGTCCATGGGAGCACGCTTCCAATTCTGGTTCGCTTGGGTGCGGGTGCGGGGGCGTGGTTCAGTACAGAGCTATGTGTTAAATAAAACAACAATTTAAAAATGTAAATCTGTTTCCATAGATTCCATGTCACTTGTTCTTGTGAATTTTATGCGCACAGCTCGAACAATTGAATTTTGTCTGTTAAGTTTGATATTGTAATGTTTTTGGGATTTGCTACGGGTAAGGTCGGTGTAAGTAGGAGTTTGTTGGTCGGCCTGGGACTGGGTGGGCCGTCTTTAGCTCTCTTCTGGAGGGGTTCGCCAGGCGGGAGTTCTGTTGGGCCCTCTGGGTCCAGCAGACCTTCTGGCTTGGCTAACGAACAGTTCGTCCGGTGGGCATGGTCCACCGCCTTTATTAATTAGGACCCTTGAAAAACAGAGCCCTCCCGTCGTACCCTCCTCCGTCCTACCGCACTCGACTACTTAGGTCAATATTCTCGTAGCTGGGGATTAGGAATGGGGAAAATTGAGAATCTTTGACAATATAAAACTTTGAGAAAACCATAAAAAGGCCCAAAACCCACCACACAGAGGGCGGTAGAGGAAGACATCCTACTATGTGAGATGGAAAACACCAATAAAGGATTGGGATGGAGGTGTAAAAGACGTCCAAACAGCCGCTGACCGTTAACATCCCAGCGATCCCTTGACGTCACACATCTAGATGATGTGGCCTGTACTTGACAAGACATTGCCTACGTCAGACATCTTAAGACGCTGCCCAGCACGGACGTTTGCAGGACTACCAGATCAACCGTCCTGGGAAGATGCTAATAAAGAGGCGAGGACTGCATTAAAGAAAACCTGAAAAACACTTCCCGACAATGGGAAATTAAAATATGTGATACAATTCATCTGTGTCAGGTAAATAAAATGGATGAATTTTGAAAACAAAAAATATTGTTCTATTTCTATTCTTAATGCTGTAGCTAAATATATAAAAAAGATGTTGGCATATTTAATGTTATTAGAAATATTTGGGTGAAAAATGTTTTTAACTTAAACATAACAATTAACACAAAAACAAGCACTTCTCAAACATATTAAGCGAAATGTAAAATTTGTTAAGGGATACATAGTTACAAAAGTGATTTCAAACAAATAGTACTGGAGATGTTATTTTGAACCACAGTTTTACATATTAGTGAATATAAAACTATTTTGAAAACAGACTCTTGATTAATTGTGCGCTAATTTAACTTAAAAAAACAGTGCTGAGATTTTTTGTTTAACATATTTGTTATAGAGATAAATTGATTTAAAAATTCAGACCATAACAGTGATTACTAAAATAGTTTGATGAAGAATTTATCTCTATATAAAAATAAATGTGTGTCTGTTTATCCTTAATGCGCTCTTAAACCACAAGTCCGATTGCGATGAAACTTTAAAGCCATTCAGGTTAACCTTAGGAATGTTTATAGCCACTAACCAAGGTCCTAGAACCTGAGGGGTTCATCCATCTGGACTTTTAAACTGTCGACGTTAACCTCTTAGAGTTATGATTTAATTTACGTTTCCATGGTAACAATATTTTTACCAAAAGGAAAAGAAATGGGCATTGAAGATAGGCAGGAAAAACTACTCGAAGTTGCGCAGGGTACTAGCTGGTTTGCTATTAAACTTATATTTTATTGCAATTATTTGATTATCCTCATTGTAGAACATAGTATTATAATTGTCATAATTCGATTGTTTAACCGAATTTCAAGTAAATCGAACAAAAGTTGCAACTGCTAGTGCGACCACACAAATACACATACCTGCACACGCACGCACACACACACACACACACACACACACACACACACACAACACACAAACACACTGCCACTGGACTTTCTTCATCAATCCAGTGCATTTCGTTCATCAATTAATTGTGAGTGTAGAACGATTGAGATGCCTCGTGTACCCGTATTACTGACTAGTTCTTTAGCCAGGATCATTAGTCAATAGCACAATCCGTTGGTCTATTTTAAAATACTCTCCAGTATAATGCGTGTTAGCTGCAGTTAATGGAATACACAACCGCAGTTATGTAGTATAGTTTTTATGTAGTAGATTCTCTAAAGTTCGAAGGAATAGTTAAGATACATAAATTAACATTAATGGTGCAATTTTCGTTTAATAAACATTTTTGTTAAGTTACATTTCCTGAAGGGAAGATAAAAGTAGAGTTCCTACCAATTGGTATCCGAAATTGTAAGTCAATACCGGATTCATTTGCGGTTAAACTGGGTTCCAATTGAATGGCGATAAATTTAAATATTGTTCCTGACGTCAGTCTCCATTAATTGACAAATTAATGCTTGGTTTATTTATGTGCTGTTTTTATTAACATTTGATGAATCTTATATATTTATTTACAACATACCGCATATTGTTTACACATTAAAATAACACATTAGATTTATGACCAAGTGAAAATAGAAACAATCAGTGATTGCGTGAATGGTGAAACAAACTAAATTTAGTAAATTGCTATGAGTTACTAAGATTTATGTAGTGTCAACCATAAAATCCGCAGTTATGCACGATTACCCTAAAACCATTAAAGTTGAAGCTATAATTAAAAATACCTTGAGCCTTCACAAGGTAGTAAAGCTTGCTCATATAATCAATGAATTTTAGGTTTGTTTTATTAAATAAATTCCAAAAATATTATCCATTTAATGATATTAATTATTTGAAATACATAGTTGCATAACAAATTAAAAAAAATTACAAATAAATTGTTTTGTTGTTTTAACAAATAACCTACAGAGACCTATTATACGATACATTTATACTTCTATTCTTTGTTTGTGAAATTTATCAATAAAGTTACTTAATTTGTATTTAAGTTTACCTTAAATTTTGGGCAAAGGAAATGCAGCATTACAGTAGGCCTAGGCCTAACCTAAATACATGTTTAATGACGTAGCCTTTCAACCAAGAGACAATAAAGTCTACTAAGGTAGAGGCCTAAAAAATTCTAAATGTTGGTCCTAAAGTCTGAAAAACATATTAGACAAACTATATCAATGATTATTAAAACCTAATAAATTTGCAGTAATTTAACTTAGCAAAAGAGTTATGTGATTTTGATTTAATAACTAAGCATTCAGTTTTTCACAATATTTAAGTAGAAACAAATGTAGTGAGATATTGTCGCAGATCTGATTCATTGTACCATGAAATATACATTTTATGGATTTCAAATTATCCTCAGTAATTAAAAAACAAAGTTTTATTTACAACCACTACTTTTAAGTTGACTATTAGAGTCTATGTAATTTTAATTTGTTTATTATTAAAATAAAAGCAACAACTGTTGAATGATTGTATTCCATATTTCAACTGTTTGCATTAATTTGACTTAATAACCTTATCGTCAGTTTTAAACCTGGTTCTGTAGTTTTTGTAAAGGGATTATTAGCTTAGAAAATCGAGTTCGTGACATAACTAAGCAATTACTACAACAACAACAAATAATAATCGAGCGATTGAAAAGTCGTTCCATTAGTATGCAACAGATAAAATTCAGAACTTAAAAGAACTATGGTGACTTGTTTATTAATATTGCCATTTTCATAGGATATCCTAATACTCGGTACTCGAGCAATGAGCAAAATGAGCAATCACATTTCAAGTGAATATCACGTTTCATTCTCAGTACTGATTTGAATATACTCTATTTGATAACAAATATTGTAATTGTATAATTATGAATTTTTATAAATATTTGTTGAATAATGTTTATTTATTTATTTTATAACTTTAACAAATTTTAACGAAGCTGCCGACAATGTTTCGCAAAGATTCCATTTGGTAATAGTATTTTAACATGGATATCCGAATTATGAAGAAATCATTTTCGTCTTTGAGTAAACTCGCGCACTCATCCACTATAGTAAATGGGTTAATAGTTTATTGATGGAGGATTTTAAAGTGATATTTATTGTCTTTCGGCGGGCTACTATCCACCACTGCCATGGCCCTCAAACTCCTCCATCAACCATCACTAAAATTATTTCTTCAGCAATTAGTTATTAGTGAATTTCCTTTGGAAAGTGAACTATTAGCATGACCCGCACGGTGAAAATTAAGCACGAGACCACCATAGAAGTTCCTAACGTTACCACCTGAACTTGTTTTGGGGGGCGTTCAAAATTTTATATATATATATATAATTTATAATAATAATTTATAATTTATAATTATAATATATTTATAATTATATATTTATAATTATAATTAATTTATAATTTATAATTTATAATATAATTTATATATATATATGTGTGTGTGTGTGTGTGTGTGTGTGTGTGTGTGTGTGTGTGTGTGTTTGCACAGTAGCGGTCACATTTTTGTCCGATTTACTTCAAATTTGGTAGGGACGTTCCTTTCTGTAATCAGTTGGACGAATTTGTTGGGCAAAACAATCGAAAAACTCTAAATCCTTTTTTGGGGATTAATCTTTAAAATTTAGAGTTTTTGGGCCCAAAAAGGGTTAGAAAAGCCCCTAATGTACAATTATGCATTTAAAAAGAAGGGAATTAGTGGGGCGAAAGTTTTAAGCCCTCTCTCGTCATTCTAGCATACATATTTACCGAGTTATTAAAGACAATTTGTTTCGACTAAACACAGTACGTTGTGTTATGGGGGCTTTACACTAGAAAAGCTTGTTATTCCTTTATTAGAGTACTTTTATCAACCCCAGCAACCTCACGCCTACGTTAAAGCCTGTCTGGACCTTCTCCTAACATTATAATGCGTAAAATTGTATTCCCAGCTTTGTAGTTAAATGAAACCAAGAGCATCAGAACAGCCAAAAAATCACTGTTTTTAGAATTTAATAAAAATTTGAATAAATGTATGTTTTTAAACAGATTTTCAGTTTTAAAAGTTGTTATGAAGAAATTGACTTCCCTCACGTCAGCGTGCTGCGTGCGAACTAGGTTTTATTTACAAGCTACGTAACAAGAAGAACCACAATTTAACTTATCATTTTAATGTATTATGTATAACAAGAGTAATAGTAACAGTGTCAATAAATTAACAATACATGAATGAATGCAGTGATGTTTTAGATGTAGTTATACCGTCATATGTTTTTCTTGAACACTAATTTTGAAAGTATAAAACATAAAAATCTAGTTAAAATAAAAAATAGAAACATTGGCACCTAACAGTCTAAACAAATCCTAGCTTTGAATGATAATTGAATAACTCAAAACTACCTTTAGTTGCTCTCTGAACATCTATGACCACCATTTGTTACAACAAAATTATAAAATTACAAAGTAGTAAATAGTTGAATACAAAAATTTAATTTCCGAACAATATATAATATAAAAACACACTGATTAGAATTATAATCAAAAAAATAATAACGATTTAAAACACTCAGTCCAACTAAATGTAATAATTTCTAAAACTCTATTGCTAATCTTTAAACACACCATAAGACTCGAAAACCTTTTTTTCCAACGTCAACGGCATTTCTGTTAATAGAGTACACAAAATATTTTAGGGAAAGCGGTCCAAACCCTTCAAATGTTTGTGGACACCCCGGGATTTGAACCCGTGACCCCTTGAACTGAAGTCCTAAACGCTAACCGCTAGGCTAACGAAATGCTTTTGTTTAGTAATAGTAGTTTTATAATATAAAGATGGAATTTGAATAAGTTAAGCATTTATCTCCTAGAAATTTGTATGAAATAATTCTCAGATGCAGGAGGAATACAACTGTAATTCAAAATGACATGCCTACATATATAAAAACTTAAATATAATAAATCTTTGAAGTGCAATAAAAGATGCATTTTCCCTGGACCTAGTTTCTTACATACATCTTTTACCTATAAACTATAAATGTATTTGACTTGCTTAGTGTTGCTTAACCAACAAAATCTACTATTACTGATTTTAACTGAAGAAAACTAACCAAAACCTTAAAAAACCATTTCTTTCTTAAATTTGTATTTGTATCTTATCCGATATTGTATAGTAGATTCTCTAAAGTTTGAAGGTATGGCTAAGATACATAACTTAAAATTAATGATGCAATCTTCCTTTAATAAACTTTGACTACTAACGGAATAAATTAACATTGCTTCGTTAAGGTTTACAGATTTTAAGGGTCTTATCGTTAAGGTTTCTCGGTTACAAGGGACTGATTATCATTCCGTTTTATTGATTATATTTATTTTTGTATTGCCTTGAGATTTTTCGTTTATAAAACAAAAGAAAAACATTATTTGAAAGGTGCAAAACTGTTAGCTCAATAATAGAAAATCAGATTTACGTATTACCTACATTACATAAACAATTTGTATACATTTGTTAAATACACACCCTTGTAATGTTCTTCAATCTTTGAGAACACTATAAATATATGTTTCATACTTCTAGTCTAGCTAACTCTAATCGCATTGATAACGGTTAGTTTACGTAAAGATCTAAATGTACACCCTATTTAATATGTGATGTTAAATTTGAATAAATACATATGAAAACAAAGTCAACTCGGGATTAGAGAAAATGGTTGATATTAATAGCATTATTACAGGATCATTGTGTTCCCTGTTCAATTAGCTAATAACGAGATGGATATTACTGTGATATATTCACAATGCAATGTTAGTTGAACAAGCAATACACTTACACACATAATGTGAAATAGTAACGATTTATCATAGTTATCTGTCATTAACAACGTGTAATGATGCACGGACAGTACGTGTTTCTGAATAAATAAGCTGATAGAAGCATTCGTAGTTAAAACCATATTTTCCATAAAGTAATTTCGATTCTCGTATAGATATATTAAGTTATTTTATCCTACTACACACATTATAGTATTATTTAAATCTAGCTGAATAAAAACACCGAATCAATAGAACATCCAAAGTTTCAACCCATTAATTGATCGAAACCTACAATTATCTCGTAATTGAACATTACTGTGATTGAATTAAACTGGAAACTCAATCGTATAATATGCCTAAAGCATGTCCATTTTATCAGTGACTCGTTTTATTCAACATTTAAAACTGTTTTATTACAACCCCTTAAAATATTCATCTTGCATAGACATCATACTTTTTAATTTATTTCGTAACAGAAAATTCCTAATAAACAATTAAGTTATGTTACCAAGTTCATTGTAAAACTAGATATCTTAACCATCTTTATACGATATTTGAATAACCAATCAACAAATACAGTTACCTATTGTGTTCCTGTCTTAGTATTGCTTAATGACTTACTCAGTTTTATCCACAAAATCTTGTAATTTAAGAGGTGCTAAGAATTTTCTAACTAACTCCAAGACAAACTCTAAAAATAAATTATGTTTATTCGATAAATTTAACCAAAAGCGAGAAGATTTTAATAATTTTCCGTTAAGTCCTTAGTCAAACATATTTGTTTAAGCCCAATCTTGATTATGTAGAAACTTGTATTTTATTATATGAAAATCTGCCTTTACTTAAAATCTGAGATATTTTGTAATAAGGACAGAATGTTAGACAACATATGGTTAGGCAATACAGTTTATAAAAAACTTTACAACTTTAATGTTCTCCCATTCATGTTCCATGGGACATACAAGTTTCCTAATGCCACCACATGAAAGAGTGGCTCAAAAAATTTTAATCAGCAGGCAGTTTAATCAGCTGATTCGTTTATATTGTTGCCTGGTAAACAAAAACAAATAACTGAAAAGTCTCATTAAAATCGCAATGAACGACTATGCTAAAGTACAGTGTGTTAAAGCACATTGAAAGAAATTCTGATGTGGCTGTTCAATGGAAACTTCGATCAAGAAATAATTTTTTTGGGGAACCCCAATTAGAATAATTGCAATAATGTGTATGCCAATAAGGTAAACATCAAAGAAGAACTGAGAGAACAAATCAGGGGAGCGCTTGCTGAAATCAATGATCATAGTTACCGTTGTGATTGGGCCGAACTAAAATGTAGACTTGATTATTTTGCGTGCAAATAATGGGAAACATATTGAAATTAGGTAAACTACTTAATATGTCACAAAACTTGAGAAAATTTCTTATATTTTGGTTGTAATTTTATATCTTTACGTGACAAAATTAAGGTTTTATGTTTGTTTGAAGTTGTAAAGTTTTTTTATAAACACCCTGTACATAGTCAATGACAACACTGATCACAGTAAATTATCTGGACATAACTAATGTGGAAACTAATCCGATGATTACTCCCTAGAAACAAATTAAAAATAACTATTCAGGCTGGACAATTATTCATCGATATTGTTTTAATAGCTTCAAAATGGTATCAGTAAAATTATTTTTCTTCTAAATCCTTCTGTTGTAAAATTATAATTGGTGTAGCTTTTACAAGCCCAATTGGTTACTAGTTCTCATTGTGGCAGCCAAACCAGTTGCTGCAGTGCCTGGATGTACCAGGGGATTACACCAGTTGTGAGAGATGCATTATTAATTTACCTTCTAAGCTATGTCAAACAATGAACACCTGTTTTAGTTGTAATTTGATCAAATGAAAGTTAATGCCAATAATAACATGAAGTCAAATCAAGTAAAGCCGTGGGGAGGGAATAATGTGGGAAGTTAAGTCCTTTTAACGAATTTCCCCTATAGGGAAGAAGCTATTACCGTAGGTAAGACTTAAGCCCGAGACCATGATAACTTTTTTGTTTGAGGTACCCACCCAGATGCCAAAAACACTATTCGTTCAAATTTATATACGATATATATATATATATATATATATATATATATATATATATATAAATGGAATAAAAACAATAACCAGAGTACCCTCTTCTTTGAAACATTTTTTATTACTGACACGTGTTTCGACACTTAGGTCATGATCACAGTGCAAAGTAAAATAACCTAAATATTGTTAGCCAAAATAAATAATTAAATCTAAACATATGAAATTAAACAGATGTAAAACTTGTCATTCAAGCTTATTGGGTTGAGTTGGTTCTATCTATTTTATATCTGTTGTCTATTGTTTCTAAATTTTCTTATTTTTTCATATATAGGATTTAGTTGTTGTATTTTCATTTTATTAAGGATGTCGTTATCGGTTTTAGAGTTCAGCTTGAATGAAAAGTTTTACATCTGTTTAGTTTCATATATTTAGATTTAATTATTTATTTTGGCTAATAATTTTTAGGTTATTTTACTTTACACTGTGATCATGACCTAAGTGTCGAAACACATGTCAGTAATAAAAAATGTTTCAAAAAAGAGGGTACTCTGGTTATTGTTTTTATTCCATTTTTATAATAAAAGTAGCCCTAATTTGAATATATATAAATGTGTGTGTGTGTGTGTGTGTGTGTGTGTGTGTGTGTGTGTGTGTGTGTCTCCGTTACCGTGATAACGTTTGAAAGAAGCGCCCGATTTTGATGAAATTTGGAGAGTAACATTTATGACTTTAAGTTCGAAAACCAGATCGATCGGTCAATGGGAAGGGGGTTTTATGGGTTCAAAGTTCTACAAAAAACGGTTTTTTGACATTTTTACCCATACATTTTAAAAACAATAGATTTTTGTTATAGCCATTTTATAGAGCTTAAAAACAACAAACAATTTAGTATCTTGAATCATTAAGCTAGGTTTAGTGGTTGTGGAGAAAAGTCAACAAATGCGTCCATAAAAATCCCCATGTTAATCTTATGGGAATACGGTTTTTAGATTTCCCTCAGATAAATTAACTTAAAACTCCACATTTATTTCTACCAATTAGTTTAGCTCTACAAAACAATCATTTTGGCGTTTTAATTGTTGTTTTACGTCCAACCGTTAAAGTGATATTCAAAGTGCTAAACATAGTACGTTTTCCAATGTTATTCTTATGGAGAATAAATCAAATGTTATATTTCGATTATTTATGTATGTATATTGATGAAACTTGGTATGTGGCTTCAAATATTTGTGGTATATTGGTATTAGCAAAAAAATAAGGTTTGTGTTGATTTTCCCGGTAGCAGCAAACCTGCATACTCGGCCCCATGTTATTCATATGGAGAATAAGTAATGTTTTATATCTCCCTCAGTTATGACTCTAAATTAATAAAACTTGGTAAGTAGCTTCACCTGGTTGAGTTGTATTGATAATTGCAAAAAACACATTTCTTATCTTCCTTGTCACAGCAAACCTTCGTAATAATTATAATGTTATTCTTATAGAGAATAAATAAAATGCTATACATCACTTATTAATGAATGTATTTTTGTGAAACTTGGTAAGTGGCTCTAGGTAGTAGTGATACCCTTATATATGCATTGGAAATTCGCTGAGTACGCAGGTTTGCTTGACGGGGGTATTTATGTTTACTTAAGTTATAGAAAGAGTATATATCCCATATCTATAAATTTTAAGTTTATGTTTTGGAGTGGGGGTTGTTATGTTATACCTCTTTCTCTAAATATAACTATATTTTAACTCTGCTAAATTATGATCGGTCTAGCTGGTTGATGTCTAAATCCTCGTATCAGTCTTTACGTGTATTAATTGGCTTTAATGTATTGCATTTATCAATACACTGGCGTCTGTGTGATTAATGTTAACTATGGGATATTAGCTCAGAAAATTAATTCGACGTAATATTACTACTATGATAATTGCAATAGATTTAGAATTAGATAAACAGAGAATTAGAGGCACACTTTGATAACGACTTTAATTTTCATCAACGATACATTTAATCATTAGAATGTTACGTTGGAGTTATACATTCTTAGAACTTTAGATAGTTCAAAGCGAATATCATTGATAAACTACGTTTACGCCCGAGGATGGTAAAGCTAGATAATGATCTTTGCAAGGAAGGGGTAAGAGAAGAGGCTATACTTGAGAATCCCAGTATAAGACCAAGGCAACAAGGATAAACCCCTGTTAACGGATAACTTACGATATCTTTCAGAAAGTAAAAAGAAGCTATTATAAAACATGTCACAAGTAATTTACTGGCCAGTGTTTTGTTGCTCTCTTTTCCTATTTTAAAGAAAGATTAGCAAGGTGATTGATCTACGTTTTTGTACCATACGAAGAAGTAACTTGACAAGACTTTTAATCTATGTAAAAATTAACGTAAAACGTAACGTAATAGTTTAACTTAAATATATAATATTATTACTGCCGATCACTAAAACCATTTATACGAACAGTTTACATTAAAATGTTCATTTCAGTAAACAACCTGGGCAGCATTTTAACTTAACGGAGGATATTTTTATCAGTGACGTCTGGCTGATTTCCATAGTTAGCCTCTTTAAGGACGATTAAAAAATGAATTTGATGATGAAACACTCTTCTTAAAAAGTTATCAAATATAGATACCAAATGCAATCCTTAATATTTTAGAAAAATCGTTCATGTACGTACTTTAAATAACTTTCGATAAGTACCATGGAATTTGGAACCAAATATAATATTCAATATAAAACTGTCATGCGACAGTAGGTTGGACTTCAATCATATCTTAAATATATCAATGTGATTAGTTTATTTTTAACAATCATGTCACCAATGTATCAGCAAGAAAGGTAGTCTAACGTCAGCGAAGCGGATTTCATTCCTACCGGCCGGTCTTGACAGTTCATTTCACAGACTTTTACAGTGACATTTAAGATGTAAAACAACTGGCATTTATTAAAGGAGGGAAAGGGATCTCAAAGTGTATACAAAAGTTATACTTAATTATTCAGTTTTGTAATTTTTACAAGTGATTATTAATTTTTAAATTTCTTAAAGGCACTATAAACCCAGTAGCTTGTAAGGATGAATCGATTAAATATACAAATTTATGGTAAATAGGCTCTCTAGAATCAAACAAATGCTATTAGGGAGTCAAATATAACATTCGTCATAACCAAAGAAGCGATATTTGAAAAATAGCGGAGATTTCTGTTTAAAACTTAATTGTAAATTAGCAATTCAACTTCGCTTGCAAAACGAAGCCACCCAGTTCCGACGCACAGTTCTACAATGGTTACAGTATTAGTTTGGCTTTACACGTTCGTATTTGATAAAGTTTGGTCTAACTGACTTTGGTTTTTTACACGTTTACTTCCAAAGTTACAGTTGGCAGCTTTCATTATGTTGTACCAAGTTTAAAGACTAGAAGTAAGTTGTAAAGTAAACTTTGAGTTTGTATTTTTGTAGACAATAGGATAATTATGTAAAACAATTTTGTAAATATAATTTGGTACGACCAATTAAAATTAAGTTAACTTTGATCCTTAGAATAAAAACTACATAGTTTAAAAGGAAACAAAGACTGTGTTAATATTTGGTTTATTCAGCACACAATATAAATAGTGAATTAAAACAACAGTGAGACATGGGTGCAACACCTGCCCCTGTGTGGTTTTACAGGTTGTGGTCCTGGTGTTGGAGTGGGGAGGGGAGAAGTCTTCAAGCTACATAAAATTAATTTATATTAGTTTGTAAGACAGTTTTGACTCAATTTATAAGCACATTAAATCTTCTAGTAATATTGTAATACATTTTTCATTTCTGGCAGATATAGATACTGTTTTTTTTACAATTTCTCAGGTCTCATGAGTACTTTATGGTTTATGAAAATATTCAAACATAAAATTAATTAATTGTGAGTGTGATTGAGATGACTTGTGTACCCTTATTACTGACTGGATATTTAGCCAGGAGCAATAGTTAATAGCACAATCCGTTAGTCTATTTTAAAATACTCTCCAGTATAATGCGTATTAACTGCGGTTAATGGAACACATAATTAGGATATACTGCTGAAAACGTTTATGCTGCATGAAAACACGTTTGTAGACAGCATTCCAGCGTGAACTAGCTGTATATGCGAACCTACTACTGTATAACAGTTGTGTTGTGCGCCGTACGTATTATATTAAAACAGCATTGTATTAACATCTCTTACTAGGAACGTTGTCAGCAATAAACTATTTTGGTTTTTGATAATTATCTTCTGCTTGGGTTCGCTGGTGCAACTTATAGTCACTGTACTATACACTCTGCAAAAACAACGAACAAACTTATAGGCCTTAATAATAATTATGTATTATTCTTGAACGACGGTTTGTGTTTTTCATATAGCTTTAAAACCTAACGGCAAAGGTCCATGTTTCTGAGTGAATATTCCACTTCCAACTTTAGAAGTTATAAATCATAAAACTCCTTACTTTGTTTAACTTTATAATTGTAAATAGAGAACGATTCAATCTATCGAAGTGGATATTGACGTAACATATTTTAAAGGATTGTAGATTAAATAAATACAGTTACAAAAATTCAGACAAATTGGCCAACATTTACACTTTTGTTTCAAAAGTGTAAATGATGAAGAATGTCTGTGTTAAATACGTTTTTCCATAACAGTTTTCCAATCGTATATTAATATAAACTTTATGATTTATTATTATTGCTTATTCAGAGTGTAGTCTAATAAAGCAGATATAACAACGAAATCAGTATTTTGGAGAAACAATATTCAGTGGCAATGTTACATGTGTAGGGTTTTTTAACGTGGGAATTCCATTAGGGATATCAAATGTTATATATCAGCTACTGAATATGAATGGATAAATTTAAGCGGAAAATATATTTCAGTTATTAAAAAGTGAGATCAGATTTAGGTTATAACATTGACTATATAGTCAATGGTTATAACAAATAAGACATTTCCTTATTTTTAAAGTATATATTCAAAGATAAAGAATTTATTGTTAACCTAATACTTTGTAATACGAGGGGCTCAATAGATTTGTATTGTTTATTTAAAAGCTTTTAAAGCTGAAGCTTTATCTGTTACTACTAACCAAGATCCAGTACAGACGAACAACTTTGACACAGAGTCTAAAGTAAAATAAATCTTGATACCCATGTAAACTAGTATTATTACATTAGACAATGCTTAAAGAATGCTCTGTACTTTGTATTCTTGGTATTACATTTAGTTGATTATTAACATAGGGAGTAATAATAATTATCTATAAAATAAATTTAAAACGCTAGTTTTACGTATGTATTAGACTATTATATGCATGTGCTATTATTTATTATGAGTTTTATAATAATATCATGTTATATTTTATAGGATCTTTAAGTACTTCAGTTTAAAGTGGAAATAAGAATATAACGGTATTTCACATTTAATGTTCCCAAAGTTATTTTCACAATGTATGCGGCTGTATTTAAGTCACGTACAGATAGATATAAACGGATGTTTCCATGGAAACATAAACCTGAGACTAAAGAGTAGCACGGTAATGTTTCTCAGTTCCGAAAGTTATGGTTTTCATGGGCCGATTACCATTCCGTGGTTGTGATGACAGTGTTTTTCTCTCAACAATGAAGATTTTTTTTGCAAAATTGGTCATAAAAACTATAAGCGATGTTTGTAATAACAAATCGATTCGAATATTGACGGCTCAAATTTGGGAAATAATGTCCATAGTATTTTATAATACAGACCATGAAACACTAATGAACCTTACAACATCATTTCACGAACAAACAAAGATGACACAACTTTTGTTTAACAAATTATTTCGAACACTTTTTTATCACTGAATAGAGAAAAATGTTACTCAACGTTTCAAGGTCTAGAATCTGATTCCATCATCAGGTAAGAAGACCTAGGACATGAAAAAATACCCCCGTCACAGCAAACCTGCATACTCAGCGAATTTCCAATGGAGATATAAATGTCTTAATACTACATAAAGCCACTTACCAAGTTTCATAAAAATATATTCACAAATAAGCAATATACACAATTTTCATTATTCTCCATAAGAATAACATTGGGGCTGAGTACGCAGGTTTGCTGCAACAAGGAACACAAAAAATTGGTTTTTATGCTAATATCAATATAACTCAACTAGGTGAAGTCGTATACCAGTTTTTATTAATTTATGGTCATAATTAAGGGAGACAGAGCATTTAATTATTATCCATAAGAATAACATGGGGCCTGAGTACGCAGGTTTGCTGCTGCGGGAGAATTATGCAAAAACAATTTTTTGGAGCAAATATCAAAAGACCTCAACGATATGAAGCTGTATACCAAGTTTCGTCAGTATACGTTCATAAATGAGCGAGATAAAAAAATTTTCTTTTCCTCCATAAGAATAACATTAGACAACGTACTGTGTTTAACACTTTCAATATCTCGGTTACCAATTGACGTAGAGGAATGATCGAAATACAAAATTGTGTGTTTTTTAAGCTGAATCGAATGGTCAAAACTAAAATTTGACTTAAAAAAAAATCATGTGTGAAAAATTCAAAAAACCCATTTTTGGGGTACAAAACCCCCCAAAAATACCCCTTCGGATAGGTCGATCTGTCTGGTTTTAGAGCTTAAAGTCATAAATGCTGTTTTACATGTTTATACCAAATTTCGTCAAAATCGGATAATTTTTACGAGAGTTATCGTGCTCACGGGCACAGTATATATATATATATATATATATATATATATATATATATATATATACAGTATCGAACGAATGGTGTTTTTGGGGTCTGGGGACCTCAAAACGAAAAGTTATCATGGTCCCGGGCCTAGGTATTACCATTCCGACTACGGTAATAGCTTCTTCCCTATAGGGGAAATTCGCTAAAATTAGCGACACAGTCCAGAAAAAGCTGGTAAAAATCAGTCACCTAAGCACCCACGCTGTAAGTTGTTTAGTGTTGTCTTGTTCGTGTGTTTAACTTTTGTGATCCTTTAAATTTGATTTATTAGATAGCTTGTACAGTCTCTGTTTTGGCTTTTCTGTCTTTTTTCCAGGTTTGCCAGGTGGCCTAGACCGTGCCACTAGTTTTGTTATGTTCAAGGTGGCCTAGACTGTGCCACTAGTTTTGTTATGTTCAAGGTGGCCTAGACTGTGCCACTAGTTTTGTTATGTTCAAGGTGGCCTAGACTGTGCCACTAGTTTTGTTATGTTCAAGGTATTCCTCTCACCTGAGGACGGGATCAGATTACAGATTTAAAAACACCGTGTAACTTGTTTTTCTCTAATCACTGATGGAAAATGTCCTCAATAATTTCTTAAATAATTTAAAATCACAATCCCCAACAATGAATGTTAAACGTGGAACTCTAGTTTTTGAACTAAGTGCGAAACAGATTGGCTAAACTTCGTAATGTGAATAAATAATATGAAAACTTAGTTTTAATTAGAATGTAATTTATTAATGTAATTTATGCGTACCTAATCATTATTCTCAAGTTTTAATTAAGTCCTTAGTAAAAGACTAATATAGTTTTGGGTCCAATAATATATAATATATTATCACCATACCCGTACTTATGTTTTACTTATTACAATGCCACTTTTATTAAAATAAGAAATAAAAAGATAAAATTAACATTGATGACTTTATATTATTACACGACATACACAAGTCTACTATGTTATTGTGGCCAGCCATGAGTACCAATTTTGAGTCAATTTATGTAGTCTTTACAATAAAAAAACCATAATATAGCCATTTTTAACACTGTTTGGTTGGACATTAGTTTTGTTTGCAGCTAACGTAAGAGCTAACGTAACTAAATTTGTACATTGATTTTATTTCGTAAATATGTATTCTTGTCAGAACACGTATAACTTAAATTATAAAATTGGGATAGCGTGTTGGGTTATAAAGAGGTGCTTCACATAGCTGTAAGCTGTATGCTCAACTAATAAAGCTCAATAGACTGGTAGCTTGCATACTAATACTGGCAAACTGTGATCTTGGCTCACTTAATCATAGCAGGAAAATTCGCTATCTCTTAAGAGTAAACAAATACGTTTATTACTCTATGCAGTTCTCAACAAAAATCATTATCAGAGAAAACATTAACATATTAGCATTACCACGACGCTGGATAAGATATGATGATACATTTATATTCAGGGTATTATACAACAGGGGTTTAGGTATCATAATTAGGTATAACAGTTCAAACGAGGGTTTTTGTCTTTACGTAAACGCACATAACACGTGGTTAGTTATAGCTATCAATCTCTACATAATACGTTCTGCAAATATAACTAAATAAACATGACAGCACAGCCAATGTACGATTAGGTCCAAGGGTTAAATATGGTGGCATTATTAAAGTGTTAAATTAGTTTAAAAAGTGACTGTATAATTTAAAAGTACATATTACAATGTTATTTAACCCTTATTGTTGAAATTAAAATGTTTTCCTTTTGTTTACAACAATTTTGTTGTTGACTTTTAAGATATATTACGTGTTTGACTCTTAATGCTTAACAGAAAAAAATCATTTCCAAATATTTATGATAATGAAAACATCTGTAACCATACATCGGTTTGTATTATCTATCTATTTAATCCGGCTCTCCTAAACATATTATATTTAATGTCAGAATGTACAGGAAGGTTATAAATTATTGGACACATGTTAAGATTAAATAAATAAATAACCAAGCAACGTACAAAATGGGAATTGTTGTATTAAATAGAAAATTTTCAACAGCTTTACTTACCAACTGAAAAATAATAATCATACAAATTTCATTAGCTAAATTTAATGGTTATGAAAGTCCGTAAAATCTCTGCTAAATTGTGAGTGTAAGGTATGTTTTCTTTTTAACGACTCGAGCTGTGGCATAGTCAGCTGGTCAACAATGAATCTTCACCAGCTGTTATTACAGTTTACTGACAGCAAGATGGTGCTCCTCCACACTGAGGTAAGATAGTTCGCGATTACCTAAATGACACATGTCCTGGTCGTTGGATTGGACGAGATGGTCCAACTCCTTGGCCTCCACTTTCCCACACATTACACCCTTAGACATTTTTCTTTGGGGTTATATCAAGAACAGAGTGTTCGCTAAGAAGGTTCAAGACATTGAAGAACTTAAAAGATGAGTACGAGAGGTTATAAGAAACATAACTCCTGCAATGCTCAGAAATACATGGCGTGAGGTTGAATTCAGACTGCAAACTTTGCGTGCAAACCATGGAGAGCCCGTGGAAAGGTTTTAGTTTACTTGTAGGAAGTATGAGTAACAGTAACTTTTTCCCATTGTTATAATAAATACCCCCGTAGCAGTAAACCTGCGTACTCAGCGAATTTCCAATGCATATTAATTTATCCTAATACCACATAAAGCCACATACCAAGTTTCATCAATATACATTCATAAATAAACGATTTATAACATTTTAATTATTCTCCATAAGAATAACATGGCGGCTGAGTATACAGGTTTGCTGAAATAAGGAACACTAAAAATGGGATTTTATACAAATATCAATATAACTCAACTAGGTAAAGCCATGCACCAAGTTCTATTAATTTATGTTCATAATTAAAGGAGATAACACTTTAATTATTTTCTATAAGAATAAAATGGGGCTGAGTATGCAGGTTTGCTGCTACGGGAACTATAGGCAAAAAATGAGTTTTTGTGCAAATATCAATAGACGACAATGAAATGAAGCAATATACCAAGTTTCGTCAGGAAAAGTTGATAAATAAGCGAGATATACAATTTTTCTTATTCTCCATTTTTCATCTTCCACTGTGTTTAGCACTTTCAATATCTCACTAACCAATTGACGTAGAGCAATGATTAAAACATTAAATTGAGCGTCTTTTTAAGCTGATATTCCAATGGGAAAAAATAAAATTTTACTTTTTCATAAATTGTATGTAAAAAACTCAAAAAAACCATTTTTGGGCTACAAAACCCCCCCAAAATACCCCTTTGGATAGCTCGATTCATCTGGTTTTCGAACTTGAAGTCATAAATGCTGCTTTACACGTTTGTACCAAATTTCATCAAAATCGGACCTTTTTTACAAGAGTTATCGCACCTACGGACACACACACACACACACACACACACACACATATATATATATATATACAGTTTCGAACGAATGGTGTTTTTGGGGTCTGGGGACCTCAAAACGAAAAGTTATCATGGTCCCGGGCCTAGGTCTTACCATGCCGACTACGGTAATAGCTTCTTCCCTATAGGAGAAATTCGCTAAAAATGTTTTAAATTTTCTAATTAACAAAACAATTTCCATGTTTTTACGTTGCTTGGCGATTCATTTATTTCATTTTTTAAATTGTCCAATAATTTATAACCCCCCTTTATTTTAAATAAACTGTTTTTAATATCACTGTAGTACATATTTGTATTATTAAAAGAGTTTTTAACTGTCCTATCAAGAGATTGTATAAAATCTTTCACTCAATGTAAATTTTTAAATAATAATAATTCCTCAAACCTTGGAAGTAAATAAACCTGGCTTTGTGGAGTGATTATTTAATTACATATTTATGGAGTAAATATTATTGAATGAGTTGGACTATATTTACAACTATTGTTTTCAAAAACCTACCTATACAATTTCATCTCTGTACATTCAATCGCTATGAGGTATTTGGACTCTACAAATTTGAAGCTGCAAGCCAAGTCAACCAACACTTTCAACTAGTAATGAGGTTTTCTGGGGATCAATTAACTCTGTGTGCCTCGCTCAACTCTGTGTGCAGTTTCACAAAACAAAAAAATTCGTTCTCGTTACCTCTTCCTGTATTGCTTTTATAAACAACTGCCTGACAAAACTTATAAGCAAATGAATAGCTATACTGATAAAACAAGTACTAAATATAGTAGTCGGTTTAAGATGTGTAAACTAAATACGCCACTTTAGTATGGTCCAATGAATAAAGTTATGTTCGAACCACGCTCAGTGAGGTTAACGTGATTCCACATGAACTCCCCATAAGTAATTATTTCCGTGGCTCACACCAAGAAATCGTATTTTTAGTATGTATGAAAACAATACCTAAAGCATGTAATTAAGCTAAAGTTTGAGTTCTTGTAGTCATTGTAATATTTAAAAAGCAATCAAAATAAACTTTTAATAAAATTAAAAAGCAATAACACATATAAAATGTAACAGAAAACTTCAGTTTAATCATATAATGAGTAGGAGCTTGAGCCTTTTCAGCAGCTATTATATTTACTAATATTCTATTTCAGATTTTATGTATACCACATGATTAAGTTTCAACACGCACTGATACCAAACTATTATCAGTATTACAGAGAAAAATCCAATTTACAATGGTTTTTCTAATCTATTAAATTATAATGAAAAAGCGGTGTACACTAAGTTTTAAAATTTTCTAGAGGGTACACTTGATTTGTACATTATACAGTTGGATTAAAACTACCTAATATACCACTAATTTAAACCTTAAAGCTCACAAAAAAATAAAAATAAAACATAACACGCTTTTTCTCTTACAGCACTTATTAGAGGCTAAACTGTAATATCTACTCTAATAAAGACTTACTGTGTCAACCAAAAATCTAAATTATTATTTAAAAAATCAGCTCGAACCAATTTTCCTCTCGAATTTTGTTTTCGCCATTTTTATAACCACCATTAGTTTTTTTGTAATTTCTGACTTAGTTTGTATTACTATTAACTTTTCCAGTAACGATTAACTAAACTGTTCTCAAAACTTGGGAATAGTTCTTCTGTTGCCGATACAATGGAGCGGGGGACGAGAGGGGGGAATCGGATTTATGAGAGCTCTACCTTTTGCCAAATGAAAAACTGCAGAGTCCGGCCATATGAGCAACGAATTAATTAACAAACAAATTTGCTTGTAGTAAAAATTCTTTCATGCCACTAATTCATTTTCTTATGAAGATTATGTTATTATGGAAGGTCATAAATTAGAACGGCGCGGCTGATGTTTTATAACAAGTATTTATGGATGAATAAAACCGCAGCGTCGCGTTGCGTTGCCTGAATAGAGGAGAATGGAATGAAAAGCAAAGCGAATTGTCTTGTGTAAAGGAAGAGATTAATGTTGATCAACAGAGCTGATGGTGTTTAGCTTGTCTACAAAGAGTTAGTTGGCAATGGTTTTTACCAATAAGATGATATATTTGGATATTATTGGTTATCAATGTTTGGTTATTTTACTTGAACAAACAATAATATTGGCTTAAAATTAATAACAACCTCGAATGGGGACAAGAATTACGTGAGTATAATATATTATAGCAGTAATATGTTTAAAGGAAGGTTCAGATAGCTATTTATCATTGCACAGAACACAACCTTTTAATATAATAATATTGGACTAATTAAAATCCGATCATATTATACTTATGACTGACTTCTGCATGACATGTTGGGGCTAAAGTTGATAGCCTAAAAAAATCACTCTTTGAAATATAAAATAAAGCAGATATTTTTGACACATGAGTTTGATGTATATAAAACAATCTACAACCCCCATTTCAGGGGGAAAATTATTCCTTAAATCTTTGATGAAATTAATAAATATAAAACATGTTCTAGTCCCTAGTAAAAATTACCTGAACTTAATTTGTAACTAGCAATACGTCTAAATATTAAATAGTTTTAATTTGTAGAATCAAAGTTATTTTCTGATAATAATTTGACACGTCTTCAAATGCACGTATTTGTTTAATCTTGGTGAAAGTAACTTTAAAAATAAGATTTACAAACGATATGTTGGAATTAAAAAGACTATCAACATGAACTGTATATGATAATAGGTACAGTTTTTTCACGGTAGTTGACACCTGGCTTACATAGGCGTAGCAATGTATTTTCCCCCACACAACTTAGTGCCAATACAGCTCTAGCTTACCAATCTACATTTATTTATCTACACATATTATATCATGATCGTTTTGGTCAATCTTTACAATTTGAGTTATGTTTTATAGGTTGTATACAACTGTTGGAGGGGATTCGGGCTAAGAGGATTTCTCCATCTATTTTGTACTTCTTCCCCCTCATGCCATATGCATACTATACGTGTATTTAGTTTGCAAATGTTTATAACACAAATGTTGAACTATTTGTGTCTCTAGTTGATCTAATTTTAAAGCTTAATATTATAATATTATTTAATAATGATGATCAGTGGGCTAGAGTTTCCCTGAACAGTGCAGTTATATTACCGTATTACCGCTAAACGGCTAGTGTCCATAAATCTAAATGATGTTTTAAGTTAATTTATACTGTACTAGCTGTTACCCGGCAGACGTTGTCATGCCTTTGACTATTACCATCTAAAACCAACACCAAGATCACCTGTTCAAGTAAACATGTAAACAACAATGTTTTTCCATAAGATAAATACCTTCTCCGTGAAATTTTACATAAATATACCAAGTTTCATGGCAAACGGTCCAACGGTGTCCGAGTCCATAAACTTCAAATATATATACAAACAAACAAACCAAGATCCTTTTTTATAAATATAGATAAATAGATTCTTAAATTTTATATGAAGATTCCACTGAAAAGAATACATCATACTACACTATATTTATATTTTGTATGTGTTTTAGTAGTATATACTCGTATCTTTAGTGATATAAATATGTTAAAGGATTATGAATCAGTTAAAAGAATTTATCGTTAAATAATATGAAATTGCACTATTTGATATACCCTGCCTATAAAGAATTATCCTAGATATTTCTACACACAACAAATTACTATATAACTACTATATTGAATCGCTTTTCATCTTCCAGAAATTAAACATTAATATTGTCTGTAAAAAAAAAAAACTATGTGGAACAATATAAATACATAGTTCAATCAGAACATTTTAGTGTGTAAATAAGCTCACCTTATTTACTGAGTATTTCTTCAAAGCTAAATTTTACTTCTCTTTCTATGAGATTGCAAGCTCGCACCTCCCACCCGAAACGTACGTTCGTCCTTTTTTAGTACGTAAAACTGACTCAGTTGGGCGTTCTCGCAATGAAGGTGTCAGATATCATTGGTCCTGATCTTATTATAAAATGAAATGAAATGAAAAATTCTTTATTTTAACAGGCAAAGTTAGGGCCACATGGTCCTTTCTTACACTTCACCTGCATACAAATTGTGATGAACATATATCTATCTATATATGTATATATATATATATATATATATATATATATATATATATATATATAGCATAATCGATAATAATAAAGCTTAAAACTATGTTTTAACGGGAAAATAGCAATATTTTCACTCATAATATATTTACTTATTATAATGTTACGGTAAAACTTAAGAAAGTTAAGTGATTACTTGACTAAACATGTTTCGTCCCTCCTTAATAAAAACGTTGTTTTGTACGTTTTACAAGAGTAATATTGAGCATTCGAAAATATTTAATTTTAAAACTTAAACCTACAAAAAGAAACTGATTAAAGAAATCCTAAACTGTTTTATGAACCTAATAGACACAATTTAAAATGAAAGTGATATAAAAATATAAATCTATGTGTTTAATATTTCATATTAAAATAGGCCAAAACTATGGACCTAAAAACAGTGCAGTTTTATTTGATTTTTTTCTGTGTCAGAAGATGGATTAATTTTGTTTCGTCATAATTACATAGGCTTAAAATGTGTTTTAATTAGGCTTAAAAAAGAAAATAATAATAAATCATAAGGTTTTATTTGATTTAAATTATCTACTAGGCCTAGCCTACGAAGAAGGCTATATAAGGAAGAAACGTTTTTATTTCATACAATGAACAGTTGAACATCTGTATAGAGACAATTCATATCAATAGACTTTGACCGTCAATAGATTTTTGAATTTTGCAACCTTCAATCTATTGCATTTCACTTTAACCCACCAGCTGCCCCTCACCAAGGAGGTTTATGGGAAAGCGCCGTGAAGAGTATGAAATGTCATCTTATTCGTGTGATCAATCAAGAAATACTTACAGTGGAAGAGTTTTTTACCCTGACCTCCAAAATTGAAGCCATCTTAAATTCTAGGCCATTGACCCCATTGTCTGCTGACCCATCAGACCTGTCAGCTCTGACTCCAGGACACTTCTTGGTTGGATCACCATTAGTTTCGGTTCCTGAACCAGATTTCACCGACAGTACGAGTAACTGTCTTAAACGTTGGCAGCGGATTCAACTCTTTACTCAGAATCTATGGCGTCGTTGGAGCCAGGAATACCTCAATACACTCCAGCAACGAACCAAATCGATTTATAACAGAGAAAACCTCAAAATCGGAGATTTTGTTGTTTTACAGGATTCAAGGACCGCTCCATTGTGTTGGCGCCTTGGGCGAATCATATCTACTTCCCCCGGCAAAGACGATGTGGTCAGGGTAGTAACAGTGAAAACTTCAAATGGAACTTATACTAGACCTGCCATCAAGGTCTTCCCGCTTCCATTAATGGACTAAAGACTTTGTTAAATCGCCTCCATTTTTATTTAATTTGTTTTTTTTAATTAGGCCTTTCAAATATATTGGCCTAAAGGGTCTCATGATTTACCCATAAAATAATTGTTGAACCAAGTCGGTTCAAAGGGGGCGGAATGTTTAATATTTCATATTAAAATAGGCCAAAACTATGGACCTAAAAACAGTGCAGTTTTATTTGATTTTTTTTCTGTGTCAGAAGATGGATTAATTTTGTTTCGTCATAATTACATGGGCTTAAAATGTGTTTTAATTAGGCTTAAAAAAGAAAATAATAATAAATCATAAGGTTTTATTTGATTTAAATTATCTACTAGGCCTAGCCTACGAAGAAGGCTATATAAGGAAGAAACGTTTTTATTTCATACAATGAACAGTTGAACATCTGTATAGAGACACAATTCATATCAATAGACTTTGACCGTCAGTAGATTTTTGAATTTTGCAACCTTCAATCTATTGCATTTCACTTTAACCCACCAGCTGCCCCTCACCAAGGAGGTTTATGGGAAAGCGCCGTGAAGAGTATGAAATGTCATCTTATTCGTGTGATCAATCAAGAAATACTTACAGTGGAAGAGTTTTTTACCCTGACCTCCAAAATTGAAGCCATCTTAAATTCTAGGCCATTGACCCCATTGTCTGCTGAACCATCAGACCTGTCAGCTCTGACTCCAGGACACTTCTTGGTTGGATCACCATTAGTTTCGGTTCCTGAACCAGATTTCACCGACAGTACGAGTAACCGTCTTAAACGTTGGCAGCGGATTCAACTCTTTACTCAGAATCTATGGCGTCGTTGGAGCCAGGAATACCTCAATACACTCCAGCAACGAACCAAATCGATTTATAACAGAGAAAACCTCAAAATCGGAGATTTAGTTGTTTTACAGGATTCAAGGACCGCTCCATTGTGTTGGCCCCTTGGGCGAATCATATCTACTTCCCCCGGCAAAGACGATGTGGTCAGGGTAGTGACAGTGAAAACTTCAAATGGAACTTATATTAGACCTGCCATCAAGGTCTTCCCGCTTCCATTAATGGACTAAAGACTTTGTTAAATCGCCTCCATTTTTATTTCATTTTTTTTTTTTAATTAGGCCTTTCAAATATATTGGCCTAAAGTGTCTCATGATTTACCCATAAAATAATTGTTGAACCAAGTCGGTTCAAAGGGGGCGGAATGTTTAATATTTCATATTAAAATAGGCCAAAACTATGGACCTAAAAACAGTGCAGTTTTATTTGATTTTTTTTCTGTGTCAGAAGATGGATTAATTTTGTTTCGTCATAATTACATGGGCTTAAAATGTGTTTTAATTAGGCTTAAAAAAGAAAATAATAATAAATCATAAGGTTTTATTTGATTTAAATTATCTACTAGGCCTAGCCTACGAAGAAGGCTATATAAGGAAGAAACGTTTTTATTTTATACAATGAACAGTTGAACATCTGTATAGAGACACAATTCATATCAATAGACTTTGACCGTTCGTCTGATTTGTCAAAACACCTACGTCACAACCAAGAATACTCAGGATTTCCGATTTCTGGAAGGAACCAGTCTTCTCCCAGTTGTAGAAGTGAACTCAACTAAGTTTATCATGTCACAGTAGTTTTTTCTAATTCGACCACAACTTCCAAATTTTCAGTTAATATCAAAATTATTTAATAATGTAACGTTACACAGTGTTTAAAGTCAAACCTCAAGATTGTTATTACTTTGCATCCACTACCGGCTTTTTATAATAAATTGTTCACCGCACCGCATCATAAATCAGCAAGTTATACCAGGCCTGGTTCATCGTAGTCATCGTCATCGTCTCAACTCAACTCAACGTTTAAAAAAGAACAATTTCTTGGACACGGCTTCATCTTGATATTCTTGAGCAGTTAAAAATAAAAGGTAACACATATTTTGCCTTCCGTATTTTCTAATTTTGGAACTATTTTTCTTTGAGTCAGCAATTTTTTAGTACAGTTCATTATTTTAAACCATGGTCCTCCGTTGAATTTAATAAACTCACAGACACTATGATTTGGATTGGCAATTAACTCTAATTTAGCGAAAATAATTTTATAACCTTTGAATAAGTCTGATACGATTTTGCTTGGTTATATTTTGTGAAACGAAGATAACAGGAGGAAGTTCCAACCGACTGGTATCCGAAATTGAAAGTCAATACTGTAGCTCGATTCATTTGCGGTTGAACTGGGTCCCTATGGAATGACGATAGTCTCCGTGTTATTGGTCCCCATTAGCTTAACCATATATGCTTGGTTTATTCATGTAGTGATTTCATCCAAATTTGTAACATCTTATATATTTTTTACAACATACCACAAATTTTTACAAAATAACACATTAGATTAATAACGGAAGTAAAATTAGAAGCAAGCAGCGATTGCGTGAATGGTGAAATAACTACGATAAGTAAATTTTTATAATTTACTGACTAAGTTTCATGCAGTTTTAACCATAAAAACCGCAGCTATGCAGTGTTACCCTAAAGATTACGTTGCATGAGAAAAGAATATAATAATAATAATAATAATAAAATAATCGTTTATTTTTTCCAAACATTTCAAAAACATAGTTTACAAACTACAATATACAATTTATCAGACTGCCTGTATTACATGTTTAAAATATTTATTTATTTATTTATCAAACACTAAAATAAAATGTACTGTATCTGAGCTCTCATTATTCAGCCTATACTTAAATAATCTATGTAGTGTTTGGAAAAAACTTTAGGGCCCCATAGGTCAAATGCCAGATTTTGGTTTTCATCTCATTTCAAAATACATCAAAATAAAAGTCAGATCCTCAGCGGTAGCTAACTAAACTAAAAATACACTTATTCCCGGGTAATATAATACATACACGATAAAAAGAAAAGTAACTTATTTACATAGTGTTATATTACATAGAATAAGTATTTTGTGCCTATTTCCCATTTGATCAACAATAGTTTTTACCACAGTAAAATTCTTAACTACGCTTTGATGTAAGGTTATGTTTACTTATGAATAAATTATTGGACTATAGTCAAAATTGCATCAACATCTTCACAAAAATATAGCCATTGTTTTGCTTGACTTAAAAAAGGTATTTTATTTTTTAATTCAACTTCAAATTCAAATATTCTTTATTGCCATTAAAACATTTTACATGCATTGGCTTGCGTCCATAGTTACAAAATAGCTCTTAAAATTAGCTATACAATTTCTTCCTTATAAAGAGACATAAATAATAGTCCAAAAGAGAAAAAAAAACAACATGAAAGTCACTTGTGTTTCAAATAAGCCTCCACAGAATAACAACATTCTTCAATGAGGAAATGCTAAAGATTTCTCTTAAAACGCAATAAATTATTTTCAGTTCTTATAACATCTGGAAGTGCGTTAAATAATGTTGTGGCGCTGAAATAGGTATGGTGTTTGAAAAAGGAAGTGGTATGTGGGGGAATATTAAACTTGGAACGGTTTCTAAGGTCATAAGTTGACTGGGGTAGCAAAGACTGGAAAGAACTATGGTTTTGTTTCATGAAAACTAAGGTCCGAAAAATGTAAATGCTGGGAAAAGTGAGAAGTCTTAACTCCTGGAAATGGGGCTCACATGATTCTCTTTGACGAACTCCAGCTATGATTCTCACTGCTTTTTTTTGTAAAACAAAAATATGTTTTGTTGATGATTTTTCAGATCCCCAGATGGTGACAGCATAGGATAAATAAGGAAAAATTAAACCGTGATATGCTGAAAGAAGAACAGCAGTATTGGTGAAAAGTGCTAATCTACGCAGCACAAAAATTCCAGAAGAAACCTTACGAGCAACATTATCTATATGAGAAGAAAACTTCAGATTTATGTCCACAGATAATCCCAACAACTTTATATCTGCTTGGGAACACATCTCCTTATCATCAATCCCAATGCTAAAAGATTCATGGCGAGGTGTTATTGAAAAATCTACCAGCGTAGTTTTATCATTGTTCAACACCAATCCATTTTCATGAAACCACTGAACAATTGAATTTAACTCCATGAAAACACTTAATTCCATTTCTGAACGACATTTTTTGTCAATTACAATTGATGTGTCATCTGCAAACAAGCACAAGTGGGCATTTGTCAGGCACCTCTTCAGGTCATTGATGTACAAGATGAACAACAGGGGTCCAAGAATGGAGCCCTGGGGCACACCCGCCTTAACGATCTGCGTATCAGAAAAGAACCTTCTCAAAGTGTCTGCATCTGTGAATGGTATTTCAACCACCTGTCTTCATCCCAAGAGATATGAGAAAAACCACTTGCTTGCCACACCATGCACGCCAATATTGTCAAATTTTTCCAAGAGAAGCGTATGTGAAACCATGTCAAAGGCCTTTCGTAAATCAAAAAATATTCCTAATGCAGATTTCCCCTAATCTAGAGCTTTGACAACCTTATCTAGGAGCCTGAACATTGCACCAATTGTAGACCTTCCTCAAACAAATCCAAACTTATTCTCACACAACACATTGTTTCTGTCAATAAAAGATAATAATCTAGATAACACTGCCTTTTCAAAAACCTTGGAAAACACAGTTGATATTGAAATGGGTCTGAAATTCTCAAGATCGTCAACTCTTCCCTTTTTATGCAAGGGTTTCACTCTTGATAACTTCAAATACTCAGGGAAGACCCCATTTTCAAAAGAATAATTGATGAGGTGAACAAGTGGCTGGACAAAACGATGGGAACATGTCTTGAGCAACTTAGAAGATATGTTGTCACAGCTAGAAGATGTCTTAGATTTCAGAGATCTAATGATATCAGAAACCTCAATTTCCGAAACAGGCGTGAGGAAAAACGATGAATTTTTAGAACTTGGCAGGAATGAAACTCCAGACAAAGTTGAATCAACAGTGGGCATATTAACGAAGAAATCATTGAACATATTAGAAACCCGCTTTGGATCGCTAACGCTATTACCTGTGTCGTCCCTGATAATCTGAGGGAGATTTGATCAAATCTCGTTCTTGCCTCTAATTTCATTCACTATACCCCATACAGTTTTAGCTTTATTAGAAGAATTCTGTATTAAGGCAAGGACTTTGGATGGCTTTGCATATCTAATACTAGTCCTATACTGCTTCTTTAACGCGAAGTAGTGCTGTCTCCTTTCATCAGAAGAGTCCAAGTCCCTGGTAGAATAATAACTCTGGATGACCATATCCCGAAGTTTCAACTGATCCTTATTCAGGGTAACCTTTGTTCGGGGGAAACGCTTCCGTAGTCGAATTTTCCTCTCTGGAAAAGCCTGTCCAAAATGAAGCTGTAATGAAGACTCGAAAAGCTGCATTATTTCATTCGTTGAGTTTGCTTCATAAATTTCATGCCAAGTTTCCTTACTTCAGAGGTGACTGAAGATACGAACGTTGTCATCAGAGAATGATCGTTTAAGTGCAAACTTGGGATGACCTGCATCTCCCGGGGCTGATAAATTCACTGTTGCCAACTGCGCATGATGATCAGAAAGAGCAGTGATTACAACTGAACACTTAACAGAATCACCAGGAAGATCAGTATAGATATGATCAATGAGGGACTTCGAGTTTTTAAAAGTTTTAAAATCGTTAATCGTTTTATTTCACTGGGTAAGTTATTAAAAACTCTCGGTCCAAGAAAACTAAAAGTCCTAGTATAAAATGGTGTGTTGGGTTTTGGTACTATATAATTATTAGCACTCCTCAGTTTCTGCCTGAATATATTTTCTGCAACTAGTGAGGTCCCACTTTTAATATAAAACGCTTTTAGAATTTTAAAAATATAGAGCTTTTCAGAGGAAGTATATTGAGATTTTAAAAAAGATGGATATGAAGGCTCTTTGCAATTTTTGTTTAGCATTATTCTTACGTAATTTTTTTGTATTTTTACTAGTGAATAAAGAGCTGTTTTGTCAAGTTCTCTCATAAAAATGATCCCATATTCTAGTCTGCTATGTACAAGTGCAACATATAGTGAACGCATAATCTGTATGTGACACACTTTACGTAAAAAATAATAAAGTCTAATTCCAAATACTAATTTAGATTTTAGATACAATAAATGATACTTCCAGTTTAATTCCTTACCTAATATCCTAATCCTGTCAGTTTCGATAATTTATGAGCAATTTGGTCATACAATGCCTGCGTCCAAACACTTTAAACATTTATAGTTCAATTTTAAATTTCAGTAATCATTCCCTTTTAAACTAAATTTCACCAAATATGAATTTTCAGTGCTTAAAACAAGTTTATTTACCAAAAACTACCACTTTATTGATTCCAAATCAGAGTTTATTTTGTTTTGTATACTTTCCAGCTGAAGGTTTCCTGAGGGTTAATGGTAAATGGAAAGAGATGGTTGATGGTTAAAGTTGAAGGCAATGACACTGACAGTGACGGATGGTACTCATCCAGAGACAATAAATATCACTTTAAAATCCGTCAATAAGCTATTAACACATTCGCTGCAGTGAACTTAGTTTTACAGGTTTACTTGAAGATAAACATGAATTCCACATATTTTGGATATGCATGTAAATATCATTACCAAAGGGAATCTTTGTGGCAAATTATTGACAGCTTCGCAAAAAGTGTTACAGTTAAAAAATAAATAAATTTCGTTAAGACGTTTTTTGTATCCTCAATTATAAAATTACCATTTCTGCGAATAAAATAGAGTATTTTCAAAACAGTACTATGAATGAAACATTATCTGATGTGAAACGTGATTTCTTATTCCTCGGGTATTTTAACACCCGATAAAGGTGGACAAATTAATAAACAAGTCCCGTAATTTCATTTTTCGTTTTGAATGTTCTTCGTTGCATTCTAATCGAATGGCCCTTTTTAATTGCTATTCATCCTTCATTATTTTATTTGTTGTAGTAGTCGCATAGTTATGCCATGAACTCGATTTTCTAATCCAATAATCCCCTAATAAAAACTAGAAAACCCGCGCTGCCCTGCAGAACCAGTTATTGGAACTTGGAAATAATTGGTTTATATCTTACTCCTGACGAATGTTGTTTAAAAATTACAAGATTTTTAAGTTCACTTCACGTAAATAGTTTAAATATGAAATAAATTTTTTCAGCAGTTCATTTTTTACTTAAATGATAAATAATTGACCATTTTATAATCTCCAATGGGCAACAAACATTAAATTCGTACATGATCTAATAAAATAGTCTTACAACACTTAAGAATATATTTACACTTATACTGTCATACATACAAACGGTAAACATATATATATATATATATATATATATATATATATACATATTATACCCCGTCACAGCAAACCTGCGTACTCAGCGAATTTCCAATGCATATATATGCGTCTCACTACTATATAGAGCCACTTACCAAGTTTCACAAAAATACATTCATTAATAAGTGGTATATAGCATTTTATTTATTCTCCATAAGAATAACATTAGGGCTGAGTACGCAGGTTTGCTGCAACGAGGAAGATAAAAAATGTGTATTTTTGTAATTATCAATATAACTCGACCAGGTGAAGCTACATACCAAGTTTTATTAATTTAGGTTCATAACTAAGAGAGATATACAACTTTAATTATTCTCCATATGAATAACGTGGGGCCGAGTATGCAGGTTTGCTGCTTCGGGGAAAATCAACAAAAAACATTTTTGTGCAAATATCAGTACACCACAACTAGTTGAAGCCATATACTAAGTGTCATCAATTTACGTTCATAAATAATTGAGATATCAAATTTTATTTATCCCCCATAAGGATAACATTGGAAAACGTACTGTGCTTAACACTTTGAATATTTCTGCAACGGTTGGATGTAGAAAAACTATTAAAACACCAAAATGATTGTTTTGTAGAGCTAAACTGATTGGTAAAAATAAATTTGAAGTTTTTATTAAAATTATCTGAGGAAAATCCAAAAACCTTTTTCCTATAAGATTATCATGGGCAATTTTATGGACGCGTTTTTTGACATTTCTTTACAACCTAGGTTAATGATTCAAAATACCAAATTATTTGTTTTTTTTAAGCTCTATAAAATGGTTATAACCAAAATTAAGTGTTTTTAAAATTTTCAGGGGGAAAAATTCAAAAAACTGATTTTTGAAAAATTTAAAAGCTCTATAAAACCCCCTCCCCATAGTCCGATCGATCTGGTTTTCGAACTTAATGTCATAGATGTTACTCTACACATTTGTGCAAATTTAATCAAAATCGGTTGTTTTTTTCAAAACTTATCGCGGTAACGGACACACACACACACACACACACACACACACACACACACACACACACACACACACACACACATATATATATACGTATATATATAAATTTGAACGAATAGTGTTTTTGGCATATGGGGACCTCAAAACAAAATGTTATCATGGTCTCAGGCTTAAGTCTTAGCTTCTTCCCTGAAATTCGCTAAAAAGATGGTACAAGGCTATCGATGTCTACCAATCACACCGGTCATCATCAGGCCAATGAAAGAACTAATAGAACCAATAGGATATAAGCAGCAGGGCCGTATTTATGGGGGGGGGGGCGGGCAGGGGAGGACAACTATCCCGGGGCCCGAGCCCGTCAGGGGGGGCCGGGCTCGTCGTAAGGGGGGGGGTCGGCCGGGCTGGTGCCTGAAAAAAAGGAAAATGGGAATGTAACCAACTTAGATCCGGTGGCAACAAAGGCCCACACCACCAGGCTTGCCCAGGGGCCCGTGAAAGCTGAGTACGGCCCTGATGGGCAGGGACGCCATTTTGGTTCTGTCAGTTCTCTCATTGGCCTGATGATAAACGGTGTGCCTGGTCGAATTCGAGAGCCTTGTACCATATTTTATATATGTTTACTGTCTGTATGTGAATCAGTAAGAAAGTAAATATATTCTTAAGTGTTGTAAGACGTCTTTTATTACATTCTGTAAGTAATAACAACACGTAATATGCTAATCAAAAAGTGTATTAAATTCGTCACGAAGAAATAGTTTTAAGATACAGAGATTGGAATTATTGATGCAACAGCTGTTTATTCTTTGACCCAGGAAGCAATAAAATACGTTGATTCAATAATTTTTAGGGATAAAGGGCTTAACGTTCACGTTGGTCAGTTCCAGGTGAAAAATTACTGTTCCGTTGTCTCGTTTACATATTTGTTTACTATGTCAAGTAATTTTTAATTTACTAACGGAAAAGCAACATGTTCCATAAAAGTAAATTACAAAGCTAATAACGACGTGTGTGATAGCAAATCCAATTTACGACTTAAGTATTATGACAATTGTTGTACAGTTTTTAAAAAAGAGCCTTATAAACTTCTTTAATTATTGTAAATAATATAACTCTTGCTTTTTTCATCAGGCACGAACAGATTTGGAAATTGAATCTTATGTTAAATCAAACAGTATTGTGCAATGGTTCCATGAAAATATGTGTGTGTCTATTCTGAAGAGACTAAACTGCTTGATTTCTCCATTGGCCATAAAGAAAAGTCTCTTCTAAAATTGTTCATTATTGACAGTGTCGTTACTGCGGCAGATGACGTAACATTTTTGGGACTTTACCTAGACTCAAATTTAAATTTTTTCTCACATAGAGCATGCCGCTAGCCGTTTGTCTTCACGTGTTTTTGTGTTAAGACGTCTATCTACCTTCTCCAGTACTGAAGTTCTTCCCCCAGCATATTATGTCCTCATTTATCAATTTCTTTCACACGCAGTTGTGATTTGGGGGTCTTAGATCACATATATGAAGAATCTTTTCATTCTTCAAAAAACAGCTGTGAGAAAAATTGCAAGAATCAACAAAACAGAATCATGTGTTTCCTACTTCAAGGCTTTCCATCTACTTATATCTTGTAGTCACTATTTTTTTTTTAAAGAACCAGCACGTTTTTCACAAATTTTTACCATCGTCAAATAGTAAAACCAGAAACAAGCACAATTATAACATACTACCTCACAACTCAACTTTTTTCAAAAACCACACAGTCTATAATTGTATAAAAATGTTCAATAGCCTTCCAACCACTCTTAAACAAGAATGTAAAGAATGTAATCTAGTCACCTTCATATTTTTTATAATGTTAAGGATTATTTTGACAAGAAATATGTTTAGTTTTAGAAAAGTATTTGCAACGACGTATGCTAATGCTATTTATTTTGTTTTTTGGCAATAAATATATTTGATTTAGTTTGATACATGTAAACACACGTTGCAATATTAATATACATTGAGCAAAAATAGACTCAACGTGAACTACTAATCTTTTGACCACTTTAATAATGATTTGTTTATAATATTAAGTTATCTGTCATGACCATTAATGATGAACGAAAAATACGTGTTCCCGACTAACTTTGTTAATAGGAACGTTCGTTATAAAAATATTTGTTTTTACGTAAAGTAATTGGATTCTCTCATTACTTTACTCTCTTCCTACATGGTACATGGAGAAAATATTGTTTCCTTATTATTTTCAACTTTTCGGTGGAAATATTCGTGTTTTTGCTCTCTAAAAGCAAAATAATGGGTTTTGCGTTAGAGTTTTGTTATTTAATGGCCTGAATGTGTACAGACCTAGAAACTATAATGATGACCCGATTACAACTCAATTTGGTATGCAGGTTCTAATCAACGGTATTTCCGAGCTTTGTATACTTTTCTTAGAATTTTGTATTGGAAATTCCTAAAAATCGGCTATAACATAAAGGAGGCTGAACCTTTGAACATTCACAGATAATTATATGGAACTGACTTCGACGGAGGCTGATTTTAGATATTCATTCTTATTTTTCCCTAATAGTGTCTGTAAAGAAAAAAAACACTGTAAAAAATCTAAAATAAACCTACAATTTGTAACTATTTATAAGATGATTTAAGTTTCTGCTTTGTTTATGTAATGACATGGGTTCATAATTTGATACCGATTTATTTTCCTCAGCATGTAAACCGTAAATAGTATATCCACAAACCTAAATCAAAATATTAAGAGTTACAGCCCGTACATATTCTTAGTAAACAATATTTCCATTTCAGTTTTGATAACTTCCAGAGAAATTTGTTAAAGTCTGACAACGAAGTTGTAAAATTCGCCTGATTAAAATGTCACATCGCAAGCTCCGCCTACGATGAGGTACGCTCAGCAGGTACCACGTGATTGCGACATTAATATTATATAAGCTGCAATCTCCAAGACCCGCTCTAAGTTATGTTCTTGTTTTATATGAGATCAGTAAAAGTTCATATACCACGAAGAAGTCGTTGTAAGCTGAAGTATAAAAGGCTTTAAAATGATTGCAAGGAAATAATGCATATCCATTTTTATATTTTTTGTTTATATGAATACTATTGTGGTGTGAAAAAGACACGAAACTGCAATTATTAAGTTTGACTAAATGTGCAGGACCTCAGAGGTACCAGTGGCTGTCCAGTTTACAAATATTTTGCTACATATGTGTAAGTGCATAATACTCATACTTTAATATTTGCTGTACTATTTTCAACTTATTTCAAGTTAAAAGGTTTTTGAGCAGATGTATAAGTCTGTGTAATAATAGGTCTTAATGTAAACATATTAATTTAAATACTGATAATATCGAAAGTTTGTAAACCCACCATATCTGGGTCGGTTCCTGTTATACCAGGAAACTCAAGGGGATTATCTGTAATGCATCGATAACTTCGATGATATCGTATCGTTTCATGACTAAATATTGTTTTTCTCTTGGCAAATAACGAGATGTATTTATGTTGGATCGCAGACGCATTGGAGGTTTAAATTGGAGGTTTTGACGTTTTGTTTACTCTCATTTTGTGTGTTAATACGTTAACGTTTCGTGTCTGCCTACATTAAGAGGGGCTCCCTGCATGATGCTCCTTACTTCTCTCAGAAGACTAATGTTAACTTTCTCATCACGTCTCTCCTCAATGGATCACCCGAAACTTGATTTAAGGCTCAGTTCTTTAGATAAAAAAACAGCGATATCAGTGTGTAGAATGTTGATACAGTAAAACAAATAGTTAACCCATGATACAAATCATAAATGCTGTATATTTTGGAACTTTATTTATTATTGAGATTATTGTTTATCTTATATCTATATCTAAAAATACAAAAAAACGATCATTGCCCAGTCCAAACCTCTAGACGTACAGCTACGAAATTTGGCACGTATACTCTTTCCATAACGTAGGGGACCACTAAAAAAAGATTTTAAGAAATTCTCATAGGGCTCCATCCCACGGGACATAAAAGTTCCATCCTGCGTTATTCTTATGGACACTCACTTTAGTTTGAGCTGATGAGAATTCAAACAGCTGATCGTGTTTCGTAGTAGTTCCACGGGTTAACCACAGAATCCAGTACCAGTACACACTACTGTTGTATTTCCGGGTGAAACCGGGCACAGTAGCAGCTAGCTTGTAATATAAACATTCTTTCCAATGAAATTTCTAGGGATTTTTTGCTCTTTGAAATAAGCTATGAATCAAGGATTTCGAATAACCTGATGAGAAGGGAGGAGATTTGAAAGTTATGGAAGAAGCAGGTAGAGACGCGAAATGTTACGTGACTGGAGCCCACTCCTATGCTTAAGAGCTAGGAGGAACTGATATACTAGAAAATTAACAGTTAAAACTAACTTTTGAACTTTGATGATTGTACATTGATTTAATGATAACTATTATTGATTAGCCAGAATTTACTTAAAAATAATTATAAGGATTATTTAAATAATCGAGTTTTTACAAAAACCTTCCTTGGTTCAACTGATTTTAGGTCTTTACTCAATTAAAATCTTATAAAATTATATTACTAAAAATTATTTTTGTATGAAACAAGAATATTTCCTGCATTTTTTATGGCGAGAACTTTACTTCAAGCATTGGGTTGTCAGGCTTATGATTTTTTCAAAGGTTCCTGCTACGGTTTGGCTTTATATTTTAATGACGGACATAAACATAGTCTTGAAACCACACAAATATTTCAGTCATAATAAATCTCGACCTTAAAATTAATGAAACAAGAACATTAAAGCATAATCTGGTTCAACATACCACCTTCTCTAGGCGCGAGAGTGTGGCGAGCTCCAGTTGGCCCTTGACGATGTTGCAGGTCGTGAAGAACAAAAGCACGACCACGGGCAGTAGGCAGCACAACAGCATGCGCCACAGATACTGCTGGCCAAATGTGAGCCCTAGGCCGCCCCCCAGGCTCCCCGGGGGCCCCAGGCTCTGTACCTCCCCGGCGCTCTCCGACGCGCTGGCCGGTCGACTAGCCTGGGACGGTCGTCTGGGCATCATCCTGTAACAACGAGACACCATGAGCACGACCACGGGCAGCCACAGGTACTGCTGGACAAAGGTGAGCCCGAGTCACCAAAATACTACCCCCAGAAAAGTAGCCTCATGAAAACCCGCCTACGTCATTTTGACGTCACAAAGGGTGGGGCCTAAAGCCGCATGTAAGTTGGCCTGCGACTAGAATTCCACCCCAATGCATTATCATTTTATTAAATTGCAATCACATTAACACTTAAACAATTAACCCAACAGTTCGGCCCCCGGAAATCTTCCCCCAGAAAACTATCCCCGGAATACTGCCCCCAACGAACTAACCTCGGAAATCTAACCCCAGAAAACTCTCCCCAAAGAGCTTACCCCGATAATATAGCCCCAGAAAACTATCCAAAGAATACTGCCCCCAATGAACTTCCCCAGAAATCTAGCCACACAAATCTATTACCAGAACTGAGTTTTTTACGCGTAAATATTTGTGTACAGATTTAGGTTGACAGCTAAGTGACTCTTGGATCTTTCGCGGTCATTCCGCGGTCTCATTTTCGTGGTCTTCAGGTATGCTGTATGAGATATAAGTAAACTAATGAATTCGCCTGTCCATTGTAGACGACGGCCATTATTATTAGAAACGCGATTGATCGAAGTTAATTTATCCTTAATCACCTGTCGTTTAACTAACTATTAATGCATTTCATCTTCAAAGTATATGACATTGAAGCCGCAACAAGAACCAAACGTAATTATTATGCATCGCCACGGGATCCAGTTTGACAAATCAGGTCAGTTGAAACAAATGGCTAAAGTTTATAAATTTATATTCTTTCTCATAAGGTACAAATTACAAGACTGGAATGTAGTACTTTTTTATTGAGTTATTCCGCAGTTAAAAACAGACTGTGGCTCAGAGTATCAATAACACGCTCAGAGTTTAGGACAATCAAATATAATACAGAGTACTAAATAACCGATAAATGATGTTCCCATTTCGTGGCAGAGAAATGTAACGTACATACAATTTGACCTACAGCGGGGAGTTTTATTTGAGGAGTTAGCTTTCCGGGCCTAGTATTCCAGTGGTGGTACTATGTAGATTAGTTCTTTGGGGGGTAGTTTTCTGGGCTAGTTTTGCGAGGGTATTACTCCGGTACTCGTACTCTGCAGATTAATTATCTGGGGGTAGTTTTCTGGGGTTAGTTGTCTGGGAGTAGTTTTCCGGTGTTAGCTTTACTGATATTTCTATTAAATTACCACCACTTAATTCAACCAATTCAACTGTGAAATTTTGGTCTAGTAAAATACATAATAATATATCTGTCCTTATATTTCGTGGCCGGAAAACTAACTCCAAACCACTGACGTCAAGATGACGTAGGAGTTTTTTCATGGGGACACTTTTCTGGGGGTAGTATTCCGCCACCCCGTGGGATGGTGAGCCCTAAGCCGCCACCCCCCCCCAGGCTCCCTGGGGGCCCCAGGATCTGTACTTCCCCGGCGCTCTCCGACGTGCTGGCTGGCCGACTAGTCTGGGACGGTTGTCTGGGTATCATCCTGTAATATCGCGACACCTACCTTTTCGTAGTGATAAGGATTGCATTGTAAAACGAATTCGAAATACTTCCTTCTTGTGGCATTCAGACACCAAATATTAAGACCTATTTTCATAAGGAGAGTTGTACATGCATTAATATTTAAACCGTCATTTATACGCCATACAGTAATAATGATAACTAGAGACCGTTCAATGGCCAAAATTCGACCAAATATTTGAACAAAAACTTTTCCTTCATACCGCTTCGAAAACGGGTGTTTTCAATACATGCGTTGTGGTGCTAAAGTAGTTATTTTTATCCCTAGGGCGAAAAAGAATCAGCTGGTGTCGAGGTCATCAGCTGTTCGTTTTTGTCGTTTGTATCAATGAAGAAAAACTGCAAACTTGTGTGAATTGATTGTAAGTAACTGATTGTATCGCGAGTAGTAATCGATTATTTGATCGATTGCAATTCATTTTTGCATTGTTGTCGGTTGAGTGGTAGTCCACAGCGTTCAATATGTCAATTGTTATAGTTAGTATAACCTAACGCTAACACAAACAAAACAGACAATAGTTGAATACATCTGTAACAGCTGTTTGTTAAATAGCAAGAACAAAATGAAAGCCATTTTGGCCCCAAATTTTAAAAGTAAACAAGTTTTAAATTTTTGTTATGAAGTAAGCTTAATATACGGTGCAGTATGACGAAAAATATAGTTCATCACACGGGCCAAAAGTGGCTTTTCGATCCTCGCTCATTTTCCGACCTCGGCTTCACCTCGGTCGTTAAACTTTATCTCGTGTCGAAAAGCGTCACTTTTGCCCTAGTGATTAAATACACCCCGTCGCAGCAAACTTGCGTACTCAGCGAATTTAAAACGTCTTAAAACCAAATAAAGCCTGGTATAATAAAAATATATTCACAAATATGCGATAAATACAATTTTAATTATCCTCCATAAGAATAAAATTGGGAATGAGTACGCAGGTTTGCTGCAACAAGGAACACAAAATAATGGGTTTTTAAGCAAATATCAATAGATCTAATCTAAGTAAAGTCACACACCAAGTTTCATTCAAATACATTTATAAATAAGCAATATATTAAGGGCGTTGCCATCCCAGTTATCAGTAGCATTTTTATTTATGTTCGAAACTTCTCCACCTAATCTTCTTTCTGACCCTCATCCTCCCCCCCCCCCTCAAAACAGGTTAAATTTTATTTTTATGTGGAGTTAAAACGGATAAGATAAGGATATTACCATTCTAGTAGTCAGTAATATTTTGTATTTACATTAGTCCTGCATAATCTGTTCTAGCTGTTGTGGGGTTAAAACGGATAAAAGAAAGGTGTTACCATTCCAGTAATTAGTAGTCTTTTTATTTATGCCCGAACTCTCCCTAACTAATCCTCCACACTTTCTTCATCCTCACCACGTCCGTCGTCCTCACCACGTTCCCATCCTACCCCCCTTACAAACAGGTTTAATTTTTTTTTATGTGAAGGATAAGAGAAGGATTTCACCATTCCAGTAGTCAGTAAAGTGTTTACCGAAAGCTATTACCGTAGTCAGCATGGTAAGACCTAGGACTGGGACCATGGTAACTTTTCATTTTGAGGTCCCCAGCCCCCGAAAACACCATTCGTTCGAAACTGTATATATATAGATATATATATATATATATATATGTGTGTGTGTGTGTGTGTGTGTGTGTGTGTGTGTGTGTGTGTGTGTGTGTGTGTGTGTGTGTGTGTGTGTGTGTGTGTGTGTGTGTGTGTGTGTGTGTGTGTGTGTGTGCGCGTGTGTATGTGTGTGTGTGTGTGTGTCCGTGAGCACGATAGCTCTCGTAAAATTATCCGATTTTAATTAAATTTGGTATAAACGTGTAAAGAAAAATTTATGACTTTAGGTTCGAAAACCAGCCAGATCGCTCCATCCGAAGGGGTATTTTGGGGGGGGGGGTTGTACCCCAAAAATGGGTTTTTTGAATTTGTTACATACAATTTTTGAAATAGTAAAATATTAGTTTTCACCATTGGTTTCAGCTAAAAAAAACACACAATTTGGTATTTTCATCATTCCTCTACGTCATTTGGTTGCCGATATATTGAAATTGCTAAACACAGTACGTTGTCTAATGAATTCTTATGGAGGAAAAGACAAATTGTATATCTTGCTTATTTATGAACGTATACTGACGAAACTTGGTATACAGCTTCATCTGGTTGTGGTCTATTGCTATTTGCTAAAAAAATTTGTCAAAGGCTCTCGTAGCAGCTAACCTGCGTACTCACCCCCATTCTTATGGAGAATAATTAAATGCTATATCTCCCTTAATTATGAACATAAATGAATAAAAACGTGTATACGACTTCACCTAGTTGAGTTATTGATATTAGCACAAAAACACATTTTTTGTGTTCCTTGTTGCAGCAAATCTGCGTACTCAGCCCCAATGTTATTCTTATGGAGAATAATTAAAATTGCATGTATCGCTTATTTGTGAATATATTTTTATGAAACTTGGTAAGTGGCTTTATGTAGTATTAAGACATTTATATATCCATTGGAAATTCACTGAGTATGCAGGTTTGCTGCAACGGGGGTATCTATTTATATATCATCTGTTCTTCCTGTTGTGCTACATATTTATTTGAATAACGCAGCTACTTTATTAATGAAATGAAAGTATAAACAAATACGAAAAGCAGAACGCATGTTCCCATTAGGATAACATGTAAACTTTGAAAGCTAAAAGGGCATAGCCCCTACATGTCCAAACAAAATTTATTTATATTCGACACAATTCCTAATTGTATAAAATAAGTGTGCCAAACACAATTCTATGATGCCGCACATCCAAGAAATCGGTAGCAAAAAAATTCCCCCAGCCCGGTACAAAAAAAAAAAATAGATATAGAAAATCGCAACACTGAGTATTATTTTAATAATGGTTAGTAAATAATATGTATACAACTGTAGTTACAGGTTTTTAAAATCAATTGTGTCATCGTTAGGATGACCCTGATCATCTAACCCTAAAATCAGGTTAGAATCTTAGTCAAATCAAATCAAATCAGTTATTGTCATCAGACTATATATAGCATTGACAATAGGTCAGGTCATACATATCATACTTAGGTATAATATTTGCATAGTAGTACACCAACAATATAATAGTATATTAAATAAAAACAGTTCACATAATCTGACCAGTAAAATAAAAAATATACTTCTAACATAACTTGTCATTAATATAGTCTTGTACACTATAGTATTCCCTTTCCAGGAGGAGCACTTTCAACCTCGATCTAAACTTGCCAACGTCTGATTCTTGTCTAAGGTAAATCGGAAGGGAGTTGAATAATTTTATTAAAGAAAAATATGTTTGTTTTTCATAAGTTGAGGTTCCATGAAATGGAATGGAGAGCAAAGAATTTTATCGAAGACTGTATTGTGTAGAGTTTCTGTAATGGTACATTTGCTGATTCTTAGCTAAAAAGGTTAAACAATCTAGGATATACAAAAAGGGAAATGTTAAAAGGTTATTATAACTGATAACTCTTCTGAACGAGTCAGACCTTTTCATATCGGAGATCAACGCAAGGTCTTCTTCTGCAAACGAAAAAGCTCCCTGTGCTTCGCCGTTTCGGCACCCCAATTAGCAACTCCATATGTTAGGTGAGGAAGAAAGCATCCATAATAAACAGAAAACAAAATTTTTCTGTTAGCAAAGAACTTGAGTTTGCGGAGGATGAAAAGACAGCTACTTAATATTTTGCACACCTTATCAATGTGTGAGGAAAAATTCAGGCATGAATCAATTACCAGACCCAAAAAAATATTTCGGTGACAAGACTCGATTTCATCATCGTCAATAATTACACAGGATCTAGCAGGTCCATTATCAGGGATCTTTAGCTTGAAATCGACAAATTGTGTTTTCTCAGCATTCACACGAAGATTGTTATTGTTGAACCTTTGTAATAGCTGACAACTTTTGATGAACAGATCAATTTCAAGAGCGCTTTTACACTTGTTCGATACACTGATTGAAGTGTCGTCTGCAAACAAACACAGATCGACGCCAGGTACACTGCAGGCAATATCGTTTATGAATAACAAAAAGAGGATCGGCCCAAGGACCAATCCTTGGAGCACCCCAGAATTAACAACAACTTCAGTGGACTGATGTTGACACGGAAGCCTGCCCTCTTTGATGTATGAGATCTTGACAGTTTGAGTTCTACCAGTGAGAAAAGAAGAAACCCCGTCAACCGATTTTCCTCTAATGCCAAGATGGTAAAAGTTTTTCTATAAGAAGTTTGTGGTCCACCATATCAAAATCCTTAGTTTTAGGATATTTTATTTTTAGCCTTAGCAAAGGATGGTATGTTCCCTTTGATGGCAAGGGTTTAAAAACAATGGCTGGGATATCAGCGTGAATGATAGTAACCTTTAATAAACATTAGTGTTGCGAATTAAATTATAATATATCATAAACCAAATTGTTCCGTGGCTTCTGATATAAATCCTGTTTAAGGGATGTAATAAAAGACGTCTTACAACACTTAAGATATATTTACACTTATACGGATTCACATACAGACGGTAAACATATATAAAAGATGGCACAAGGCTATCGATTTTGACCAGTCACACTGATCATCAGGCCAATGAGAGAACTGACAGAATCAAAATGGCGTCCCTGCTTGATTCTGTCAGTTCTCTTATTGGCCTGATGATGACCGGTGTGACTGGTCAAAATCGAAAGCCTTGTACCATCTTTTATACATGTTTACCGTCTGTATGTGAATCAGTATAAGTGTAAATATATCTTAAGTGTTGCAAGACGTCTTTTATTACACCCGTAAGTAATAACAACACGTAATATGCTAATCAAAAAGTTTTTTATAAATCCTGTTTGTTACAATGGCAATTTTGGATTATCTCCGTGTTAAATAATGGTATCGGTATTCTTTACATAAATTAAGCATACTGCAGCATCTATCACTGCTGTTTACCTCGGGGGGAAAGTTGTTTAGAATGTAACATTATTTAATTGCTAAGCAATCTTTTCTCCACCATGCCACCATTGAATGGACTTTAAAATAGTGTTCGGTAAACCGATTTCAAACCAAATTTTATAATTGTTTTAAAACCTTGATATTTCTGTAACCCATTACGGTTTCCGTAAAATTCAATATGCAGAATACAGAGAGAAAGTTTGTTAAGGCGCGTTTTAAGGGGTTAAACCTGAACAAAGTACTAACGATCCATTAATCAGGAGGCTTTGTACATTGAACAACTTTGTTCCGCTCTGCACAAACAATGTTAAATTATTTCGTACACTGTTTTGCGTTTTACAGCTTAACGTTTCGTGTATTTAAAGTTTCGTAAAATAAGATTTTCACACGTTAGATGATATTCCATGCACAATCTATAGAGTGAATAAAACTCTCCGATAACAGCATATTTACATTATCCGGAACATGGACTGACGTTGTGGCTCAATTATTAGGAATAATTACTACGGCTGCTTTAGTTGCAAATGATTTTGCAGAGTAATATTAAGTAAAGCATTAATACGTATTATCAAGTGGAATAGTCGTAATATTGTTGTATTTGAACTAGAATCATATTTAAATATTCTGTCTATTGATAAAACGTGGTTAATTGACTCATGTGGTTTTAATATATACTGACATGTAAAAAACACAAAGTATGGAACTGGAAATCACATTGGAATGTTCAGTTAATAATAAAAAGTGGTTGATTGACTTTAGTGGAAATGAGATATAATGATACATGTCAATAAACAGTAAATATAAATCATTAGTTTAAGTTTATTTTAACAAATTGTAATTTTAATTTCATTGTCATTTTATAGGATTAAGTTTGACGAAAGCTTTCTTGTAAAGTAGAGGTGAATACTTTGAAGTCAGCTGGATAAAAGGAATTATTATTATTGTAACTAATGAGGGCTTAACTAAATAATATTAATTTTGACGCCGGCTTCAGAAATAGTTGCTAAGTTTGTAGCTTTGAAAAAGTCACTCTGGTACTGAAAGTTGTATAGTTGTGTTAAAGATTGACATTATACTTAAAATATAAAAAAAAACGAATATTTGAATAACCAAATTAGCAGAACCACACAACCAAGTGTTTAAAGTTATCTTTATACATTTTTACTTACACGGAAAGATAAATATACCAAAGTAACATAAAACAGTTGATGTTTGTACTAAGTTCTAATACAAAAGCTAAGAGCTAAGACATAATTCCGAGATCACACTGTAGACGTTTAACATTATAACTTGGCTAAGATAATTTAACCTTTCTAATTGAACGATGTGATAAGTGATGTATTTTAACATTATAACGAACTAAAGGTCTTCCTTACATAACCTATATATATAATATAACATACATACGGATACCAGAACACCCTGAATCAATCGTTTCATGATGTACGTCACATAACTATCTTCCATTATATATTGTGACACCAGTTAACATACAATTACAAGAACATAAATGTAAAATAACAATCTTATAAATAGCGTAAAGTATTTCCTTCCAGTTAAAAACTTTTTTACGTTATTTGTACTGGTTGGTTAATGTAATTGTATACCTTCATAGTGTTAATATTTTAACCAAAATAACGCATTGTACTTAATAGTTTGCAAATTGTTAATCCATAAATACACATTTCAAAGTAAAATAAATAAAAAAGTTAGAAACAAGAGTTAAATGCTAACCTAGACCAAGATAAACTTAATAATTCCGTTGATTATGTAAGGTAGGCATTGACTATGTTAATAATTAATGTACACGATTGAGTTCCTGGCTTTTATAGTTACTTAATCTGAAAAAATACTAATTTAACGGTTTATTTTAATTAATTGTAAATACATGATCATCAAAGGTTTTCACATTCTTTTGATCGGAATTAAAATGCAGTGTTGAGTACAGAAGCAGTACCTTACTGATATTGATGAATAAAAGAGCAAGGCCGTAGGTAGAGTTTTAATTTTTACCGGGATTTCACCATCAGTTGAAGGATAAAATGAAGCTTAACGTGGATTATTTTAGTCGACTTTTTGCATTGACGAATCAACCTTTTCATGTTAACTGAGCTCAAAATACTCCATACTTCATTAAAAACATAATAAAACAGATGTTTTTTTATTCCTCTCCAGCATTTCCTGCAGTGTTTACAAAGATCAGAACAAACATTTATCCAATATTTGGGTAACTGGCAAAGATTTCAGTCTGTTTGTGTATTTTATTCCACTTAAACACATACATATCTTTGAAATCTGTCAATATTCTCTTGACTTCAGGCAACCTCGATTATTACCTGAATCCGAGTGTTATATTTATATTATGTCAATATGCATTATTAAACTTCTATTAGGCCTTTAATAGGGGGATCCAGTCACCAGAATCTTTATGTTTCTCTTATTTTAATTTGTTTACTTTTATTTCGTGTGTCAATATGTTTCGTGTCTCCTTGCATTAAAAGAGCGCTCCTTAATTGTTGCTACCTAATTTTCTCATAAGACTAATGTTAACTTTCAAATCCAGCCGTCCTCAACGCGTTATCTAAAATTGTTGATGACAAATATGACAAATAATAATCGTTTCTAAATTTATAGATATTAAGTACTAGCTGTTACCCGCAGGCTTCGCCCCGAAAATTATTTATAATAACTAGGAGAGTTGTGTTTGCTGTATTTTGTCGCTAACCCGTGGAACTACTACGAATCAAGATCAGCTGTTAGTATTTTCATCAGCGCAAACAAAAATTAATGTCCATTAGGAATACATGGGTACTTTGAACCCCGTGGGGTAAAGCCCTATATAATTAACGCTACTGTCATATGCTTGTATGTTACTCAAGACTATCAAGTACCTCTCTGGTGTAAGAGACTTTAAATTTTCCTAAAATCATTTCCCTTACAATTTCTAACCAAACTAATGAATCTTTCCTTCCTCGGACATTAAACCTTTCTAAGAACAAATTCCTTTCTCAGACAATAGAGCCAGTAAACCTATCCCTTTTGACCCTGAACCCTATCACCATGAGATCCATCCACATTGCACAGTACCCGTGAGAAATGCTGATACAATACTAACTCCAACTAAAGACCTCCCCATATCATATTGAACCAATAGCCTTCTTCCTCTCCATGAAAAATTATACTTAGACAGCCAATGACAACGATCCACAGCTTTGGAGTGGAAGGGGATGGAAGGAAGATGAAGAAAATTAATTTAGTCTGCCAACATCATCCTAGAAGAATGAATTAGAAAGTTTCAGTGACTAGTAGTGCGGGAGTGATGGCCTTGTGCCAAAAATGGGCAATTCGAAATTTTGTGAAGTGTCGGTGTAGTGAAAAATCTGGATAAACCCAAAAACCCAAGTAACTCTTTTAAATTAACTCAAACGCCTTATATAACAATGAACTGGTGAATTTAGTAATCACATTATGTTTTCAACCTTTTAAATTGATAAATGATTTAGCTCAATGCAGAAAATATGAAACAACTCTATTATATTTGCATTTAATTTAAAATGGTTTGTTCAAGTAACATTAAAGTCACAGAAGTGTAATATAATTTAGAATTATGAGAATAATGTTTGAAATGTGAACTTTCATTAATTTGTTTTATTTTGACAGTTTATTATAAATATAAAATTAAACCTTTATGTATATTTATATACAATCAATGTCATAGTTAATTCATTCTTAAAGGAAATATATTTTAAAATCCTAATACCAATTTAATTATCTCTGAAAACATTCACAAGAGTTGATAATTATCAAATTGTTGTAACTGTATATTTTGATTTATATTATACTTTTTATTGATCAGAAACGTAGCATTCAATTATTTCTGATCCTAAACTCTCCAATCAAGTGATCAGTAGTAACCTCTCACTATTGCCAAGTGCTCTCAATTTTATATTTACTTTAAGTATTAATTTTTGTACTACCTAAGCGGACTATCTTACATGGTGGACAGGCGCAAAAACAAAAAATACTTGGAGAGTCTAGGTGAAGAATATGTTATGAAACTAATATTTCAGGCAAGGTCTGGCGGAAGATATTAAGAAATAGGTTGTAGGGACATTAATTATTCATATTTACAAATCATTCTAGAATCCAGTCCAGCTTAAAGTTGCTAATTTAGACTTTAAGCAATTTAAAATCGTTATTAATTTGCACTGAATATACTTTAAATAAATATATATCAAACAATAATAATATTAATAAGTAGCCTCAAACTCAGTTTTCCTCAACACAAAACCCCGCACCAACACGACACAGAAGAAAGCCTTAAAAATATATTACCTATATCAATAATTATCTTCAAGACACCTACAGAAGATAATTAACTCCTCATCCCATCTTGCATAATCAGGACAAAAAAAAAGCTAATATAAAGTTAAAGTTAATATTTTAACTACAGTCAAAAGCACATTACCTATAAATAAGGCTTAGCACCATTAATTAAACGTAGCCATTACTGTTGATAAATAAGCATAAAATGAGCATACGATAAAGTACTTTAAGGCACTGAGAAATATACAAAGGTATTACATAATCGATATCATATTTAAATAAAACTAATATTGCCTTGATAATTATAGTCCAACTCATAAATAAGTCACAATGGCAGAAAGGTTACCTCTAATATCAGCAGGTCATTTTAGTGGACAACAATCAGAGGACCCCTTTGACTTCATTCAAAAATATGAGACAGCAGCTAAAGCAAATCAATGGACAAATGAAACAAAACTAAGATTGCTCCCAGCACATTTATCGAGCACGGCACTTTTATGGTATAACTATTATAAAACCAAAATCCAACAAGAAGACTTAAATTTTGAAACTGTAGCTAAAGAGTTAATCAAAAGTTTTACACCCGTAAACAACATTGTTAAACTACAATCTCTCTTAGAACAAAAGATCCAAAAGGAAGACGAACCATCACTTTATTTCTTCATAGAAGTATCAACTCTTTGTAAAAGAATCGACCCTAACATGCAAGATTCCCTTATAATAAAACACACTATACAGGGACTTAAACCACAAATTTGTGACCAAGTAATACCAATGGACAACAGTAACTTAGAACAGTTTCAAGAGAATCTTAGGTTAGCTGAATCACACTTATTGCTACAAAGTCAAAATCGGCTAAAACGTGAGCGGAATGCTTTACTAAAGCAAGGTAAATCCCCTCAAGACGAGACCTTGATAAATAAAATAACAAGTGAGCTTAAGCTTGTAACACAGACCTTACAAAAATTTGAAACATCCCAACCATCTAGTTTTAAACCAAAAAGTACTCTTAAACCTACTGAACATTACAACAGAGAATACAATAAGTACAATAAGGAAAACTCAACTTCATTCAGTCCCAGAAATCAGTACACAAAGTATTGCTGTTTTCATTGTAACAAAACAAACCACAGAGCTACACAATGTTGGTACAAAAGCTCATATTTCCCTAGAGTTGAAAAATCAGGAAAATCCCACAAAGTATCTCCCAAACAGTATTGCAACATTTGCAACAAAAATAGTCACAAAACAAGTGATTGTTGGTATAAACATAAACATTACCTAAGTCAGGAAAAGTTTGTAAATGATAGGAGAACTCAAAATCAAAACCCCACTTCCAAGCATACATTTACCTATAATTACGATCAAGATTTCCCACCATTAGGAGAATCAGGACACAAAAAACAAAAACCTCAGTTTACTTCCACAACAAAAGCACAGAACCAGTATTCCACTGTCAGACAGTTTCCCCAGGTGGCACAGAAAGTGATGTCACACTCGCATCAGCATATTAAGAGCAATAACCCCCGCACACAACCACTCTCTTCACACATCAGCAAGGCACGTACACACAATGACGTCAGAGTCTCACATTCCTCCTCAGCATCCAGTCCATGTGACCCCGACAATCAGCTGTTGACACGGAGTGACCTTCCTACTCCCCCTGCTGTACTCAAGCATGAGTCAGTAAACACCAACAGTACTTCTCCAGTTCCCACATTACAAAATGAAACCATAACTCGAACTCACATTGTTTATGGTGCTACACTTAAAGACAATGACCCTAACTCACTTCTCCAAGAAATAAATTCAGATATAAAGTCACATCACATAAACTCAATGAAGTTGGATAATGTAACTCCAGAAAGAATTCATCAACCAAGAAAATTTAAAAATATGCTTTTGACAAACATTTATGACTTATTATTTGAGGAGAAAACCATAAAACGAAATCTCCCTTCACTAACAATAAATGTTAACTTAGAATCAGACCCTGAACAAACGGCACCTCTACTCATTGACACTGGCTGTAACATTGCCTTAATAAGATCTGATCTAGCAAAACATTTACCAATAAACAGTGAAGATAAACCTGTTGTTGTCGCAGCAAACGATGCACCCCTAGACATTTTGGGAAGCACCAACGTCACTCTACAAATAGGACCGTTAACTATTACAGATAAATTCTACGTTTCAAGTGATATGAACACTCCCCTGGTTGTAGGAAACAAATGGCTGTTCAGAAATAATGTAATTCTAAACTTTAAAACAAACAATATCATCTTCACTCAACAAAACAAGGAATATAAAATTCCAATGAATGAAAATTGGATGCTTAAACTAGCAAACATAAACTCTATCTCCAAAAGAGAAAGCCTAGATTCAACAGAAATAAAACTTGACTCAGAAACAATTGTAGCACCTCGGCAGCATCTGAAAATAAAATCTCTACCAAATTCAAACTCACATCTAACCTTTGAAACTAACTACAACGTAAGGAACCAAAAGAAATGTCATGTTTACTTAGCAGAGAATAAGGAAATAAATGGCAACGAATTAGTTGTATACAATGCTTCAAACTCACACTGTCGACTAAAAAATGGAACCTTACTAGGACATTTAAAACAACCAGATAAACAAAAAGATTTAAGTAACCTAAGGAACCCCACCGTCAGTAAAAGCGAAAGACCCAATCACCCTGATAAAATAACGTTATGTGACAAGAATGAAGTTCCCTTTGACATATCACCACACTTGACTGTTACAGAACACAATGAGCTAGTTAAAGTCCTTCAGAAATACTTAACAATATTTACAACAAAAATTGAAGACTTAGATGCAGCTAATCTCCCTCCTGTAAAATTACAACAAGTGCAAGATGCAAAACCAGTTAATCTTCCTCCCTATAAGCAATCTCTGAAGGAAAGACAGGAATTAAACCACCTAATCGATAAACTAATTAAAGCAAACATATTAGAGGAATCTCCCGACTTCACAGAAAATTGCAGCCCTTGCTTCATCGTAAAATCAAAACCAACCCAAGAAAAAAATCACGAGAATCAAAGATTAGTAACTGATTTCAGGCTCATTAACAAAACACTAAAGAATGAAATTTCGGTAATACCACCTATCAATCTTATACTATCTTGCCTAAACGACTGCACTTTATTCACAGAACTAGATGCGAAAATGGCTTTTCATCAACTCACAGTCGCAGAGGAATCTCGAAACCTATTAACAATTCGGACTCAGGATAAATTAGTTCGATATACACGTCTACCTATGGGTTTAAGTGTAAGCTCAAACATATGGCAAAAAAGACTGTCACAAGCATTAAGCAAACATTTATATTCAAAAGCATTAGTTTACCTCGATAACATAGTTCTACCAGGCAATAAAACACATCAAGCTATACAAAATATCGATACGGTGTTGCAAGAACTCCATAAAGCAAACATAAAGTTAAACACAACAAAATGTAAATTTTTGTACGAGAAAATTGACATACTAGGATTTACAATCTCAAAATCAGGAACAACACCACAGAGAAAAACTGTAGAATCGATTTTGGATTTCCAACGCCCAAAAACAATCCGACAAGTTCGCCAATTTTTGGGACTCTCATCGTTTTATAGAAAATATATAAAATCGTACTCTAAAATAACTTATCCCTTAACAGAGTTAATCAAATCAAGTAGCAATGGAACAAGGTTTACGTGGGATGAAAAATGTGAAATAGCTTTCAACAAAATCAAAGAGGCATTAACTAATCCCCCCATATTAGCACATTTTAAAGAAGATAGAGAAACATTCATTCATACTGATAGCAGCCTTGATGGTATTGGTGGTTATTTGGGACAAACAGATCCAACAGATAACAGGGAATACATCGTAGCATATGTATCTCGCAAACTTAAAGACTATGAAACACGATATGAAAACGCAGAGAGAGAACTTCTAGCCTTATCTTACTGTGTGAATTATTGGAGAGAATTTACGCTTAACAGGCAAGTCACTGTTTTCACAGACTGTTCTAGCCTTCAGTATTACAAACAATTTAAAAATGCTTCAGCTCGACTGAACCGTTTAGCACTTACATTGGTAGATTATGATATAATTATAAAATATAAACCAGGCAAACATAACACTCTAGCAGACGCATTAAGTCGAAATCCAATTGATAAATACATAGAACCAGGAGTGATTCAAAATGAAGAAACGATTAATGTAATAAGAGATGTAAATCTGCCACTGCTCCAAGCGAATGACCCATACCTTAAACAAATCAGGTTAGCATTGACGGACATAGATTCTACAAACAAAAAAATCGCTCGTGAATCAAGAAACTATCGATTGATTGATGATGTTTTGTATTATAAAACATTTAGCAACAACGAAGCAAAAAATGTTATTGCATTGCCCACTTCTCTGAAACAAGAAATACTAAAAACATTTCACAATGACTTTACAACAGGTGCTCATAGTTCTTACTTCCGGACCCTATCAAAAATTAAGCCAAGATTTTACTGGAAAAATATGTCTACAGATGTTTCTGACTATTGCAAAAATTGTGTGTCATGTGCAGAACACAATCCTAAAACTTACAAAAATTATGGCCTTTTGCAACCTCAAATTCCATCAATAAAGCCACGCTTCAGAATTATTATTGACTTCCTAGGACCATTAAACTCGTCATATGGATATAAATATGTATTAGTATTAACAGATGCCACAACAAGAATGGCATTCGCATATCTTTGCAGGCAAGCTGACTCAAAGACTGTAGCAAAACACTTAATAGATTTTTGTACAACATTTGGATATTTCTCAATCATAACTCATGATCAAGGAACACATTTTATGAGTCAAGTAATGAAAGATTTTTGCCAAGCATTAGGCATAGAACAAAGAGCTGCACCAGCATATTCTCAGCATATCCAAGGTTTAACAGAAAAATTCAACGGAGTTCTAGTACGCGGCATTTCCCATTACGTCAATGAACACCCCACGGATTGGTCAAAATATGTACAGCACATTGTGTTCACCTATAACTCAACTAGGAATATTTCAACAGGATTTTCCCCATACTACCTAACATTTGGAATGGAGCCTCCTTTAGTAACAGATGTCATCTACCTTCGTCCAGAAGCGGATCAAAACATCGTTGAAGCAGCCAAAATCATCGAAGAAGTCAGAAAATCTTTACCATCAATTTTAGAAAAAGCGCAAAGTTCTCAGAAAAAGTATTATGATAGAAATAAACAAAACATAGAGTTAAAACCAGGTGATGAAGTTATGATACATTTTCCACGATCGCCAAATGACAAAAAAGGCAAGTTTTATTCACCATTCAAAGGTCCATTCCCAATAATACGAAAACTAAACGAGGTTACTTATTTAGTTCAATTAATTAAATATGGAAAAATTGCTCATGAAGCGATTCACGTTTCTAGAATGAAAATATTTCATAAGAACATAAAATAAAAACATACTTCTGCAAGTAGATTCATAATTTGTACATTCAAAACTTTAACTTTAAAAGAAATCAAAATGCAAAGATTTAACTTAGTTAAACTTTTAGAGTGGATATTTTCAATTTTTAGACATAACAAAACATACTTAAAACTGCTCATTCCTGCATTATATCCAATATGCATCCACAACATGGCACAACAAATAATACATTAAATATCAAACACTAGGATTTTGTAACAAACATGCTACTAATAATATAAATCTCAATTAGACACTGACACAGTGTAAGACATGTATAGTAACCTGAATTTTTTCTTACAAGCAGTCTCTTATCCTTCAACAAAGAAACTTAATCCAGGCAAAATGCGTGGGAGAAACACTAGCAGGCGTTCTCCAGAAGATGTGCCTTATCAAACATTACTAAAGTGCTTATCTATGCACAGGTTAGCAGTGAGAGGGTCAGGGTCACCACACTCTGTTTACACTCGCTCATGAATATAAGTATAGCAGTTCTTTATAAACTACGCTACAGTAACTTTTGTAAATAAATATGATTTATATAAGGAAATATAGTAAATATAGTTTTTCCCAAATATAGAAAATGAAAAGGGTTTATGTATAAATGTAAATGTGTATAAGAAATACAAACTTTGAAGGGCTATAAGATGAAAAGGACATTATAAATATGCCCCTAAATAGATAGATAACTTGTCAAAGAATAAATGTCATAGCATAAACAAACAAACAAAAAAATGCTGGCCAGCAAACAAAAAAAAGTCAATGTATCTTACAAGGATAATACAACAAAATGTAAATAAAATGTATGTGTATAGATTTGTAGAAAAGCACACATTATTGTCTCTTGAATACATCAAGATATTTGTTTAATTAAATTTCTTAATGCATATTTACTTTACTTTTAGTGTAGCAAAAGTTGTTTTACTCTTTTGCTTTTCAAAATTATTTTTATATTTACTCCATTTGTGGAATTTTGCTTTCTAGGGCCCGGAAGGTATGAGTTGCGCAAATGGAAGTAAAAGTTAATTTATTGTCGAAGTATTATACCGACTTTAAGAAAAAATATCTCTAAAAGTTCAAGAGACAAAAACAGATCAGTAGATTAATTGTGTCATAAGAAATATAGGAAATTTGTAATATACAAATAATAGTGGTGAGACAAATTGTAAAACTAAGGCTAATTTAAAAAAAAAAAAAATAAAAAAATAAAAGACATCATCTTCCGCCATGACCACTTTCAGTATAACAGGGTTAGAGTACATATATATAATATATATAAAAAAAAAAGAAAATGTATTAGATGTATTAGTTTATTGTAGATTTTAGTAGCAACATGTGGTAGACTAACCAAGAGCAATTTAGTAAAATAGACCTTTTATTATTGTTTACAGTGTTACATTCAAACAAAAATATTAATTCAGTGCACTATATTAATTTAAATAAATATAAAAAAAAACTTATAAAAATAAATAGGTTAATTCCAACAAAAACATTTCTGCAAATCAAACAATCAAAAACTTATTATGAAAACACTCTCATCAAAGAACAACCTGACAGCAGTAATCCCACAACACAGCTACAAGAACTCCAAGACGACCTACAAGAACTCCAAGACGACCTGCAAGGACTCCAAGACCACCTTTGAGAACCTCAACCCACACATCCTGATGACTGCAGACTTCCCACTCTCATGATTTTCAACTTACCGCTATTGAGAAGAACCACAATAATAGAATTCGGGACGAATTCTTTTCGGTCCCTGGGGAGTGTAAGAGACTTTAAATTTTCCTAAAATCATTTCCCTTACAATTTCTAACCAAACTAATGAATCTTTCCTTCCTCGGACATTAAACCTTTCTAAGAACAAATTCCTTTCTCAGACAATAGAGCCAGTAAACCTATCCCTTTTGACCCTGAACCCTATCACCATGAGATCCATCCACATTGCACAGTACCCGTGAGAAATGCTGATACAATACTAACTCCAACTAAAGACCTCCCCATATCATATTGAACCAATAGCCTTCTTCCTCTCCATGAAAAATTATACTTAGACAGCCAATGACAACGATCCACAGCTTTGGAGTGGAAGGGGATGGAAGGAAGATGAAGAAAATTAATTTAGTCTGCCAACATCATCCTAGAAGAATGAATTAGAAAGTTTCAGTGACTAGTAGTGCGGGAGTGATGGCCTTGTGCCAAAAATGGGCAATTCGAAATTTTGTGAAGTGTCGGTGTAGTGAAAAATCTGGATAAACCCAAAAACCCAAGTAACTCTTTTAAATTAACTCAAACGCCTTATATAACAATGAACTGGTGAATTTAGTAATCACATTATGTTTTCAACCTTTTAAATTGATAAATGATTTAGCTCAATGCAGAAAATATGAAACAACTCTATTATATTTGCATTTAATTTAAAATGGTTTGTTCAAGTAACATTAAAGTCACAGAAGTGTAATATAATTTAGAATTATGAGAATAATGTTTGAAATGTGAACTTTCATTAATTTGTTTTATTTTGACAGTTTATTATAAATATAAAATTAAACCTTTATGTATATTTATATACAATCAATGTCATAGTTAATTCATTCTTAAAGGAAATATATTTTAAAATCCTAATACCAATTTAATTATCTCTGAAAACATTCACAAGAGTTGATAATTATCAAATTGTTGTAACTGTATATTTTGATTTATATTATACTTTTTATTGATCAGAAACGTAGCATTCAATTATTTCTGATCCTAAACTCTCCAATCAAGTGATCAGTAGTAACCTCTCACTATTGCCAAGTGCTCTCAATTTTATATTTACTTTAAGTATTAATTTTTGTACTACCTAAGCGGACTATCTTACACTGGCAAATTTCAGCTCAATCAGTCAAGTGGTTAGAGGATGGTTGAGCCACAAATATACAAGCAAAAATACAAAAAAACTTACAAACTCTCACATTTATAGTATTAGGAAGAAGTTGGGCTTGCAATTGATTTTATGGGTTAACTATTTTTGATACTAACATTCCGCTCATTGAATTTACTAGGTATTTCTTTGACTTTTAAAGTAAGCTTTGAATTAAAGATGTAGAACAATCCGTAGAGGAGGGACGGGATTTGAAAATCGTAACTAACCATTGGGAGAAGCAGGTAGAAACGTGAAATATTTCTTTTCTGGAGCCCCTCCTAATCCCGTTTTTCCAAATTGAAATACGAAACTATGGTCTCACTATCGGGATCAAATCTCGGCCTACTACCAAGCGTGGTATTGTACATTTTTTCACGAAGTTTTAGCTATTTTAATACTTATATTTTGCCTGTAACAGCTGTTATTCCTGATAAGCTAAATTACAGCTTTAACAGCTGCAAACAAACCAATGTTTTTCTCCATAGTAATATTATGAACGAACATCCAACGATGAGCTCGGCATGTGTCCTTCAGAACGAAAATATTGAAAAGATTTTTGTGCAATTTACAATGTAAGACAAACTTACACCTTAAATATTGGTGCTGATTTTAAAACTAGGGAAGAATTACCCTAACAAAAATAACCTTAACGTATTAATGTAGATTCAAGAATTGAATTTAATGCAAAATATTTATTTATGTATTTGTGTTTCTATCTGAAAAATAATCATTCCATCTGAAAATGTACTAAACAATACTGTGTTTTGTGTCTGGTATGAATGAAATAGGTATTTTTACTAAACCAGGCGTCATTGTAAAACTTTAAAATTTGAAAACAACCCAATAAAATGCTATCCATTTGCCATATTGCATTTAATTTTTTCAAGTTATGTGAAATACAGGGTAACTTACGGGAACCGGACGAATTTGCAACAGCTGTTATATTGTTGCTACACGTGCTAGGGAGATTGAGGTTAGGTTTCCTTTTTCAGTGTAGCCTACCATTTGAGTTACAATGGATCAGTGGACAATTAATCACCGTATTTTTGCATACAACACTTTTATTAAAAAATAATCAGTCTGTCATTTCAACACAGCGGATTTTTCGTCGTCACTTCAATATCGATAGAAATGATTCAGTTCCAAGCCGAAATACGTTATTAAGGTGGGTTGAAGCGCTTAGAACAACTGGAAAAATAACCAAAAATAACCCCCAGGCCCGGCTAGAACTGCGAGGACGCCCGAAAAGATTGAGACAGTGAGAGCGGCAGTAAACAGGAGTCCAGGCAGATCTGCACGAAGACACGCCCAAGAGCTTAACATAAGTCGGGATTCTGTGAGGAGGATTTTGAAGAAATATCTCCAGTTTCATCCATATAAAATGCAGGTTGTTCAAGAACTGAAAGTGACGGATTACAGAAAAAGGGTAGATTTTGCATCGCGTATGCAAGTATTGTTTGATAGAGAGCCAAATGCAATATTATTGATGAGTGATGAAGCTCATTTTCACCTCAACGGCTCAGTAAATAAGCAAAACTTCCGTTACTGGGCAAGTGAAAATCCGCATAACGTGCATGAAAAAGCTCTCCACTCTCCTAAGGTAACCGTTTGGTGTGCGGTTTCTCGTTTTGAGATAATCGGACCTTACTTTTTCGAGGAAAACGGTGTTACGGTGACAGTAAATTAACAACGTTATGTTCACATGTTGAATACATTTCTCCAACCAGAACTTCAGAGACGACGAATGAACAAAAGACGGGTTTCTTTTCAACAAGATGGCGCAACAGCCCATACAGCCGACCCTTCGATGGCAACTTTGAGAAACATGTTTCGATGGAAGGTAATTTCGCGCTTTGGTGACATACCGTGGTCAGCAAGGTCACTGGATTTGTCCAGCTGTGATGTCTTCCTATTGGGATTTTTGAAGGAACGTGTTTACGCTCGCAAACCCCTTACGTTAGTTGACTTAAAACTTGCAATCACTGATGAGGTGCACGCAATCGAGCAAGATCTTCACAAGAGTTTCAAATGAATTCCAGAACAGACTGGACACCTGTATTCAAGTGAACGGCCAGCATATGCATGACATAATCTTCAAAACGTGAAAACTGCAACAACACGTCACCAACAACAACTTACAACATTATGAATATTTTTTATCAAATGGTATGTTATTAACTTATTTTGGATAGCAATAAATTAATTATTTTTCGAAAAATAACTTTTGTACTCCTCATTTAAAAAACGTCCGGTTCCCGTAAGTCACCCTGTATTTTATCGGAAATATTTATTAAATATATAACTCAAAGTATCAACAATCCCCTGCAATTCCTCACTTCTTGATAAATAATTCATTTTACATTTTCTCAATAGTAGATGAAACTAGTTCATGATGCAACAGTTGTGATCGTTTTATTGATAAGATAGAAAGTATACGTCATTACTTAAAGCATACATACGAGATTTTGGAAGAACACGTTCCCGAATCTCCATATTCATTAATGTCTTTCATCCAATAAAGAATACTCTCCGAGCCTCACAGCTGTTGGAGTAATAGTCCAATATCTGGTTGCTTTATACTTATAATACACTAGTGGCTTGAAGGGGCTATAACCCCTAAACATGCTCCAATACTTGTCTCATCTGATTTTTGTTTACTCTTTACATGTTGAGGAAGGTAAAACAATATAAGTAGGAACACGTGTCAGTTTGTAAACAAAGTATACAAGTAACCACGTGTTTTAATGTAAACATGTTTTTAAATTTCCACGCTTTTATTATGGGGGATGTTTAACGTTATTACTTGTTTGCTGGTAGCTTTTTAGAAATACTAATATTTTTCCCGAGTACCTGGGATCATGACCTTTAATTTGAGCTGTCTCCCATCATCCTGTGATTTGACAAACGCCCACAATTTCGACTTAAAAATTGCGCTTACAGAATTATATACTTATAATACATATAGTTTTAATCAAATAGCATCAGTACTTTCGCTCTGATGAATATGTATGGGGGAAACAATTAATTATTGTGAAGCATATTTGACATGTTTCTGTTTTAGTACGTAAATATTTTACATTTACGTTTTAAGGTATTCCAGATAAATGATCTTGTATTGTGATAGCCCGCATCTGATCACATTCATAGTATATTTATTAGGATGTTCACATTGCCGTTTTTGAGGACATGTACAATGTATTTTGATGATTCACTATCCGAAGCCTCACGAATAAAGTGTGCTAACAATGTAGATCTGGGACCATGAACTTTTTAAAGAGGCGTATTGATATATTTGTGCCTATCGGACTGTTTATATTTAAAACAAATTTTATTATAAAACAATGGAGTATCTATCTATTCTAACAATAAGCAACTCGGAGTTCGGTTCAAGGAGTCACGGGTTCAAATCCCGGGATTTCCACAAAATGTTTAGGGGTTTGGCCTGCTTTCCCTAAAAGTGTTGATTAAAAAAGTTATTGTTTAACGTAGAGACTTACCATTTGGCAGGATTATATGAAATTTCGTTACTCTATGGTTAAATCAAGCCTTGTTAAGGATTCGTATAAAGCCATGTTATAGTCTATCGACATAAACTACAAAATAGTCTCTGAGTCACCACTCTGTAGATACAGTTGTCTCGGCTTCTTGGCTTTCCTAATTTTCGCTGTGTGTTACTTCTCACTTTTCCTCTTTGTATTTAGAATTAAAATTTGTCTCCCACGGAAAGCTTGAAAGGAAAGCAAAATTTAAATACAATTAAATAAAAATGCCTAAAAAAATAATTATGACTAAGTTGTATAACCATGGAAAAGTGAGTTTATGGATTCTTATTCTTTAAAAAAATTAGTTTGTTGTACTATTTTGCAAACAACTTTAAAAGCACACATTTTGTTTCAGTTTTAACCATTTTTAAAAGCTAAAAAATAAAAAGTTTTCAATTACGAATCATTAACCTTGGTAATTAGTTGCAGAGAAAATTCAACATCAAAAAACATAATTAAAAAATTGTTCATGTTTTTCACATATTATTGAATGTGTTTATACTAATGGTACATACAATGGTTTATACTACCATGGTACTAATGGTACAATGGTTTATACAATGGTAGATACTAATTACTAAGCTAAGTCTTAGCTAATTGCTTATACAACCAGAATAGCTGTAGCTATGTACAGTTAATAATAAACAGCAATATAGTTCCAAAATTAAATCCAAGTAAAATAAACAATTGAGTAATTGGTAAACAAAGTTGTAATTTTTATTTTTACAGAAGGACAAGTTGTACAGATTATATCAAAATTATGACTGTAATGTTAAATAAATAACTTGTTTGCCTTAATATACAAACGTAATGTTCTGTGTACATCACAAAGATTTCTCGTGGGAAATATAGTGTTTTTATTCAACTTGAACATTCAATTTTTGGGTAAAGGTGTTTATTCAATTTAAAATCGATTTCACCAAATTATTTTGTTGAATGTATTTGATTATTTAAATTAAAATACAATAAATTCGGCTGTTAATCAAATTTAAATACGAATAAAATAATATTATTAATAAATTCCAAATTTATAATCAATAATTATTTAATTTTTTTTGTGTGAATGGTATTTATTGGCAATTTCCAGAGTAAAATGAAGGTTATAGTAGGTTTAAATTAAATTCAACAATAAGTATTTAACCTAACAAAATAATAGTTAGCATAAGTATCATGCGTAGCCTTTCATATGGAATATATTTACTCGGGAACTAGTGATGAAAACTAGATTATTTTAGGGGAAAAATCTTATTCTGAGAGCACAGATTAAGTTTAATACAATATTAATTGATGAAGCATGGGTGAAGTTGAAAAGCAATGCCATTAAGTGGGGGGAGGATTAGGACACTATAAAGAGATTATTTATACATCATTACAGATTATTGCAGTTTATATAATTTAATACACATTTTACATTAATTTAAGCTGCGTAGTTGAGTTTATCTTTCAAAATATATTGCAAGTTGATTTTGTGATTTTACTAACTTCAGCATTAAAAAACGAGTTCGCACGCAGCACGCTGACGTGAAGGAAGTGAATTCCGACATAACAAATGTGCAAAACCTAAAATCGGTGTAAAACATACATTATTCCAATTGTTATCAAAATTTGAAAACATTGATTTTTTGGCTGTTCTGATGCTCCTGGTTCCAATTACCTGCAATGCTGGGATTAACATTTTGCGCATTATAATGTTAGGAGAAGGTCCAGTCACGCTTGAAAGTAGGCGTGAGGTTGCTGGGGATGATAAAAATATACAAACAAATGAATAATAGGCTTTTCTAATGTAAAACCCCCATGATAAAAACCTACTGCGTTTAGTCGATAAAAATTTGCTTTAATAACTCGGTAAATAGTTATAATAGAATGACGAGAAGGTTTAAAAGTTTCGCCTCACTAATTCCCATCTTTTTACATACATTAAAGTTACATCCGGGGCTTTTCTGACCCTTTTTGGGGCAAAAATCCCAAAATTTGAAAGATTAATCCCCCAAAAAGGGGGTTTAGAGTTTTCCGATTATTTTGCCCAACACACCTGTCCATCTGATTATAGAAAGGAAGGTCCCTACCAAATTTGAAGTAAATCGGAAAAAAATGCGACCGCTAGTTTATATATATATATATATATATATAATTTTGAACGACCCCCCAAAACGTGTTCAGGGGGTCACATTAGGAACTTATATGGTGGTACCGGGCTTAAGTTTCACCGTGCGGGCCATGCTAATAGTTCACTTTCCAAATAGGAAATTCACTAATAACAAATTGCTTCATATTATGTTTTCTTTGGAGTTTACACTAGAGGGCAGTTATGATGGATTCAAATCTCGAATAAGAATAAAAAAGATTGTTAATGCTACAGGAAAGTTTCTCAACAAAGATATTCACTTAACTATTTCATCTCATAAAATTTGTCAGAGCTTTTATTTATAAAAGTTAAAAGAATAACTTAAATTACAAACTCGACATCCACTAATACTCTACTTCTTTGCTCATTTCTTGGTGTGGTTGAAAACTTTCAAATGAAATGCCTGGATTAGATATAGAGTAAAAATAATATTCTTAGAGATTTGTTTATGTATTATATTATTATATTTATTTCTTTATAAATTTATATCATACATTACATTTTAAAAAACAAATTATTTACTACATAAACATTATAAAAAAAATAAAAAAGCGTGACTACTCATACATGGGCAGTATTTCACCTACTACTAGTCATAAACTTAAAATCTAGACAGTTGTAAAAAACTTAGCTACACGATTCCTAAATTTATTTCGTCTATCTAAATATATAGACAACATTTGAGAGAAAACGTCGTGTTGGGATTTAACTGAAACAAAGTGTAGTTAATATGAACGTAATATTACAATGGGAAACCAACATAGACCTGGAGTGAAATCAAATCAGGTGAGGTTCGGACAGCTTTTATAAAATGTATATGTGTTATTTATTTACATTTAATACCCTCAGCTGACATCAGGTAAGACGACATCAGATTTTAGGGGGGGAGGGGGTCGCAGAACAAGACACATGTGCACAATCTTCTTTCAGACATTGAGTATTTTCTCTGTCACATTTTCGCTGGAGGTGTCTTCTTTTTCCATAAGGTTAGTCCATTTTCATTAGTGATGTTACTGTAATACCTACATTTTTAAGCCGTTTGCTGATTTAGCCATTTTTCCCCTTTTAGATTATTATTTTATGTTTAACATTTAAAATTTGCTAAGGGAAAGTGTGGAAGTGTAAGTATTTAAAAAAGTATTAAATAAAACAAACACATTTTTCATTTTGAACAAACCTGTTTTAATTTTACAAAATAAGTATTTAATATTCATAGTTGTATTTTGAAACGCCGGATTTCGACAAATAAGATGGGAGCATATTAGTATTATTTGCTTAAAATAAAAGTTTTTTTTCAGAGAAACAAAATGTAATGCGAATTTATTTATCTACCTGATTAAAAATACATTGACTTTTTAATGTGGGGTGACCACACAACACTCTCATTCCTTAACCTTACTCATATTATATTATAGAATACATTTTTGACTAAAAATTTATTGATATTGCCTACTGTAAAGAAAAAAAGATACAAATTATCTGTAAGAAAGGTTTTAATAAGATCTCTTAGTTAGATTATTAACCATAAAATATGACTGATTGGATACCAAGGTAATGTTGACGAAGCAGTGAACTGTTTCCTTGCAGCGAATAGTAAAAATTCCAGTTATTACACAATTTAAGTGGATTACAATTTCACAATTGCACACCTGGTAGTTACGTTGGTGAACAATTATATTAACAAGGCAGAGAAGTGTAATCAGAGCATGCACCTCGTTACAGGGCTGTGACGAGGGCAAACACAATCAAAACAAGCAGTCGTTTATTTTAACAATTAAGTACTGGGGGACTGAGCCATGCTCGCAGAAGATCAGTAAGTTTTTTGTTGTTTTAGCGAATTTCCCCTATAGGGAAGAAGCTATTACCGTAGGTCTCATGGTAAGACTTAAGCCTGAGACCATGATAACTTTTTTTTTTGAGGTCCCCAAATGTCAAAAACACTATTCGTTCAAATTTATATATATATATATATATATATATGTGTGTGTGTGTGTGTGTGTGTGTGTGTGTGTGTGTGTGTGTGTGTGTGTGTGTGTGTGTGTGTGTGTGTGTGTGTGTGTCCGTTAACACGATAACTTGAGTAAAAAACGTCCGATTTCGATGAAATATGGCTCAAATGTGTAAAGTGACATTAATGACTTTAAGTTCGAAAACCAGAAAAATCGGACCATGGGAAAGGGGGTTTATGGGGGTTTTAAATTTTACAAAAATCAGTTTTTTGCACTTTTCACCCTAACCTTTTTATAACACTCAATTTTGGTTTTGAGAATTTTATAGAGCTTAAAAAAACAAATAATATAGTATTTTGAATTATTAACCTAGGTTAAGTGGTTGCGGAGAAAATCCAAAAAACCTCCTCATAAAATCTCCCATGTTAATCTTATGGGAAAAAGGTTTTTGGCATTTCCTCAGTTCATTTTAATGTAAACTTCACATTTGCTTTTACAAATCAATTCAGCTCTACAAAAAATCATTTTGGTGTTTAAATTGTGATTCTACGTCCAACCGTTGCAGAGATATTCAATGTACTAAACACAGTACGTTGTCCAATGTTATCCTTATGGAGAATAAACACAATTTGATATCTCCATTATTTATGAATATATATTGATGAAACTTGTTATGTGGGTTCACATAGTACTGGTATATTGATATTTGCACAAACATTTGATTTTTTGTTGATTATCCCAGGAGCAGGAAAACCTGCATACTGAGCCCTAATGTTATTCTTATGGAGAATAAGTAAAGTTTTATATCTCCCTTAATTATTAACATAAATTAATAAAACTTAGTATGTAGCTTCATCTAGTTGAGTTATATTGATAATTGCATAAAAACACATATTTTGTGTCCTTGTTGCAGCAAACCTGCGAACTCTGCCTTAATGTTATGTTTATGGAGAATAAATGAAATGCTTTAGATCACTTATTTATTTATGTATTTCTATGAAACTTGGTAAGTGGCTTTATGTGGTAGTGATTAACATATGCTTGCATTGGAAATTCGCTGAGTACGCAGGTTTGCTGCGACGGGGGTATTTTAAGCCTAGAAATTAATTTTGACCACACCCCTTAAAGAGAGCAGATTTGCGTCGCCCTGTTGCTTCTTTTCTGCATGACTAAGGTAATTCTAGTAGTAATAATAGCTCAATGTCTCTTCAGGTAGTGTATATTTTATCATATGAACATTTGGTTAATTTTGGACACTTCGACTCTATCTAAATTCTACAAGTTTTAGCCACTGTTTCTATAATATAAAATGCTCATGATTAAACTACATAGAAATTCTGGTTGTTAAATTATTAGGTGTATTATGATTCTTCTTGTTTTTTCTTAAACTCAATAATACTAATACTTTTACAAAAACGATTTGTGTTTGGGCCTTACGAGAACACATTTTAACATATAAACTTGCTACTTCGAGCATTGTAAGGAAATTGTTGGTGCCGTTTGTAAGAGCAGAGCTGCAAACAAGCAGCTGAGTGTATTCAGTAGAGTTTAGGATAAACTACATACAAGTTGTAGTGTATGAACATGTATATAGTTTTACAGTGGCTTACTTTTCAGGTCTGGAATTTGGTTGGATTGGTAGGTGTAGTTTTGAGTAACCGAGTCTGGACGCCATTTAAAACACATAGATACCTTACTGAAACTTGGTAATTATCCAGTTGGTCAAATTGGCGTTGGGTGTCGTCAAAAGGCCTGGTAGGTCCTAGACATTGTAGTGTTCTATCTTGGCGACGGTGATATTACACAATTATTTTGGGGTTAGTGGTTCCCTGGCTACACAATAAAAAAAACCTTCACAACTATAACAACTGTTTAAAATGAGAAAGGTTTTCAAATCATTTTTGAACTTGTGAATTTTCTGTTGAGTTTCAGTTTCAATAAACTATTAATAATTACAATTTGCAATTATTAAATTATAGTAAGTTACATAGTTACAAGTTACAAGTATAGTTAAATTATAGTAATTATAGTAAGTTACTAAAAGTACCCTTATTTGTTAAATGTAAAGGATTCACTGAAGAATACTCAAAGGTTGGAATACGAAACCTATTAAGTAAATGTAAAACTTATATTAATAATACCTTACCACTTATCGCAAATAACTAATATGCATTTCAGAACTATTAAGATTGAATGTTAAGTTTTCAACTTCTTCCCTACTATACGTGTATTATGTGTTTATGTATAGTTTATGTATGTGTTTATGTGTATAGCATGTTAGCAGCAATCTGTAAAAACTTGTTTGTAACGTTGCCCTTCATTACACTTTATACTTTCGTCAAAAGTTTAAATAGTTATTCCAACTGAGGTCAAGGAAGAGTATCTCTTACTATATAGTTGATTTCATTCCCCTTAGCCAATCCAGAAACGCTTCATTGGAAAGATAATCCAGAGATGCTTCATTGAGAAAGAAAATCCAGAAACGCTTCATTGGAAAGACAATCCAGAGACGCTTCATTGAGAAAGACAATCCAGAGACGCTTCATTGAGAAAGACAATCCAGAGACGCTTCATTGGAAAGACAATCCAGAGACGCTTCATTGAGAAAGCCAATCCAGAGACGCTTCATTGAGAAAGACAATCCAGAAACGCTTCATTGAGAAAGACAATCCAGAGACGCTTCATTGGGAAAGCCAATCCAGAGACGCTTCATTGAGAAAGAAAATCCAGAAACGCTTCATTGAGAAAGACAATCCAGAGACACTTCATTGAGAAAGCCAATCCAGAAACGCTTCATTGAAAAAGACAATCCAGAGACGCTTCATTGAGAAAGACAATCCAGAAACGCTTCATTGAGAAAGACAATCCAGAGACGCTTCATTGAGAAAGCCAATCCAGAAACGCTTCATTGGAAAGACAATCCAGAGACGCTTCATTGGAAAGCCAATCCAGAGACGCTTCATTGAGAAAGACAATCCAGAAACGCTTCATTGAGAAAGACAATCCAGAGACGCTTCATTGAGAAAGCCAATCCAGAGACGCTTCATTGAGAAAGACAATCCAGAAACGCTTCATTGAGAAAGACAATCCAGAGACGCTTTATTGAGAAAGCCAATCCAGAAACGCCTTATTGGAAAGACAATCCAGAGACGCTTCATTGAGAAAGACAATCCAGAGACGCTTCATTGAGAAAGACAATCCAGAGACGCTTCATTGGAAAGACAATCCAGAGACGCTTCATTGAGAAAGCCAATCCAGAGACCCTTCATTGAGAAAGACAATCCAGAAACGCTTCATTGAGAAAGACAATCCAGAGACGCTTCATTGGAAATACAATCCAGAGACGCTTCATGAGAAAGACAATCCAGAGACGCTTCATTGGAAATACAATCCAGAGACGCTTCATTGAGAAAGACAATCCAGAGACGCTTCATTGAGAAAGACAATCCAGAGACGCTTCATTGGAAATACAATCCAGAGACGCTTCATTGAGAAATACAATTCAGAGACGCTTCATTGAGAAAGACAATCCAGAGACGCTTCATTGGAAAGACAATCCAGAGACGCTTCATTGAGAAAGACAATCCAGAGACGCTTCATTGGAAATACAATCCAGAGACGCTTCATTGAGAAAGACAATCCAGAGACGCTTCAATGGAAATACAATCCAGAGACGCTTCATTGAGAAAGACAATCCAGAGACGCTTCATTGAGAAAGACAATCCAGAGACGCTTCATTGAGAAAGATAATCCAGAGACGCTTCATTGGAAATACAATCCAGAGACACTTCATTGAGAAAGACAATCCAGAGACGCTTCATTGAGAAAGCCAATCCAGAAACACTTCATTGGAAAGACAATCCAGAAACGCTTCATTGGAAAGACAATCCAGAAACGCTTCATTGGAAAGACAATCCAGAGACGCTTCATTGAGAAAGACTCACGATAACAAACGGAGAAGAGAATTATTACTATAGTACGTTACACGAGTGCAAAAACAGGCTGTCTATAAGCCCAATGTTAAAATTAACATTAGTCTTATAGACGGCCTGATTTTTCACTTCTTCGTTCTGTTTTTTTTTTCTTCCACACAAAGCTCTTTCTTTGTAGTTCAACCGTTCAATTGCAACTTGCAAGCTAAAGACCTTACGCTCTCCTCGGTTGGTAGTTGTGATGATCGCTTGTACTTAGTGAATTTCCAATGCATGTATATGTTTCTCACTACAACATAAAGCCACTAATCAATTTTCATAAAAATAGACGAATAAGTGATATATCGCATTTTGTTTATTCTCCATAAGAATAACATTGAAAGCTGAGTACGCAGGTTTGCTACAACAAGGAACACAAAGTATGTGTTTTTATGCAAATGTCAATATAACTTAACCACTCGAAGCTGCATACCAAGTTTTATTCATTTATGTTCATAATTAAGGGAGTCATTACAGTTTACTTATTCTCCACAAGAATAACATAAGGACTGAGTATGCAGGTTTGCTGCTGCGGGAAATTCGGCAAAAACTTATTTGTTTGTGCAAATATCAATATACCAGTACTAGGTGAAGCCTCATGCCAAGTCTTATCAACATACATTCATAAATAATCGAGATATCAGATTTCAATTATTCTCCATAAGGATAACATTGGACAACGTAATGTGTTTAGCACTTTGATTATCTCTGCAACAGTTGGATGTAGAATAACAATCAAAAAACCAAAATTATTATTTTGTAGAGCTGACCTGATTGGTAAAAGCAAATGTGAGGTTTACATTAAAATAAAGTGAGGAAATGCTAAATACCTTTTTCCCATAAGATTAACATGGGAGATTTTATGAGCACGTTTTTTGGATTTTATCCGCAACCACTTAACCTAGGTTAAAAATTCAAAATACTATATCCTTTGGTTTTCAAGCCCTATAACACGGTCAAACCCAAAAATAAGTGTTTAAAAAAATGTAGGGTAAAAACTGGAAAAAACTGATTTTAGGAAAATTTAAAACCCCCATAAACCCCCCTCCCCAAGGTCCGATTTTTCTGGTTTTCGAACTTAGAGTATTGAATGTCACTTTGCACATTTGAGCCGAATTTCATCGAAATCGGACGTCTCTTACTCAAGCTATCGCATTCACGGATATATATATATATAAATTTGAACGAATAGTGTTTTTGGCATCTTGGGACCTAAAAACAAAAAGTTATCATGGTCTCGGGCTTAAGTCCTACCATGATACCTACGGTGATAGCTTCTTCCCTATAGGGGAAAATCGCTAAAATGAAAAGATTAGTAATTTAATGATATCTCTAAGCATTATTAAGTTAAGATAGTGTTAACATAGTTAACATTTAAATTAAGATTTAAAATATATATGAGAGTAGTAAATATTATACGGAAATATACAAATAACCTAACAGTGGGCCAAGGTTAAAACATTTACAACGTTGGACAAGACAATCAAACAGCAACACTTTGACGACGACGACGGTCGGCGCTATTATGATTGAACGGGTCGTTTACACTGGTCTTAGGTAGAGTCCTGAACTTTAATGGACTGTTTTAATGCACAAATACGATATCATTTAGTAGTGTTTGTCTAAAGGTTTAAGCAATTAAAAAACTTAAGAAGAAAAGTGGGTATGAATAGAAGTAAATTAATTGTAACATTGAATCTAAAAAAGTTCGTATCAGATTAGCTTTGAAACTAAAAGGGAGATAATAGAAGTATTTTACCTGACCAAACATTTTGTAATGAATAATTACAACCGTCCCAACAAACATGCGTACCAAGCGAATTTACAATGCATTATACATGTCTTAAGCCGCATACATGTCATTATACATGCATTATACCACATAAAGCCGCGTACCAAGTTTCATAAAAATATATTCACAAATAAGCGATATATACAATTTTAATTATTCTCTATAAGAATAGGATTGGGAATGAGTACGTAGGTTTGCTGAAACAAAGAATGCAAAAAATTCATGTTCATGCAAATATAAATATAATTCAACTAGGTGAAGCAACATACCAAGTTTCATCAATATTCATTCATAAATAAACGATATGTAAAATTTTAAATATTCTCCATAAGAATAATATGGGAGCTCAGTAAGCAGGTTTGCTGTAACAAGGAACAAGAAACATGGGTTTTCATGCAAATATCAATATACTCAACTAGGTGAAGTTACATACCAAGTTTTATTAATTTATGTGCATAATTAAGAAATACATTACAATTTACTTTTTCTCCATAAGAATAACATGGGGGCTGAGTACGCAGGTTTGCTGCTACGGGAATAAACTGTAAAAATGTTTTTTTGTTTAAATAACAATAGACCACAACAAGATGAAGCCGTATACCAAGTTTCGTTAGTATATGTCCAGAAATAGGCGAGATATAAAATCTTTCTTAATTCTCCATAAGAACAACATTGGACGTCGTAACTGTGTTTAGCACTTTTAATATCTCTGTAACCAATTGACGTATAGAAATGATCAAAACACTAAATTGTGTCTTTTTTAAAGCTGAATCCAATGCTGGATACTAAAATTTTACTTTTTATAATATTACATGTAAAAACTTCAAAACAAATTTTTAGGGTACAAAATCCTCCCCCCCCAAATACCACTTTGAAATTTCTGGTTTCCGAACTTAAAATCATAAATGCTGCCTTAAACGTTTATACCAAATTTCATCAAAATCGGACCTTTTTTACTAGAGTTATCGCACCCACGGACACACCCACACACACACACACACACACACACACACACACACACACACACACACACATATATATACAGTTTCGACGAATGGTGTTTTTGCGGTCTAGGGACCTCAAAACTAAAAGGTATCAACGTAGTTGTCGAGTGATTCTGTGTAATCTAGTTATCGGATAACGATATCTTCAGGAATTACATATACAGAATCACTCGACAACAAGATAATTTAACAGTTTTAATCGTTAGAAAAGTAATTCAGAGACTATAATCAAATACCCCGAAGCAGCAAACATACTCAGCGAATTTTCAATGCGTATATATGTATCTTTATGCCACATAAAGCCACATACAAAGTGTCATCAATATACATTCATAAATCAACTATTTATGTCATTTCAATTTTTCTCCATAAGAATAACATGGCGGCTGAGTAGGCAGGTCTGCTGAAACTAGGAACATAAAAAATAGTTTTTATACAAATATCTATATAATTCAACTAGGTAAAGCCAGAAACCAAGTTTTATTAATACATGTTCTTAAATCAGGGAGATAACTTTTTTCTTATTCTCCATAAGAATAACATTGGGGCCGAGTACGCAGGTTTGCTCTACGGGAATTATCGGCAAATAAATATTTTTTTGTGCTAATATCAATAGAAAACAACGATATAAAGCAATATACCAATTTTCGTCAGGATAAGTTGATAAATGAGCAAGATGTACATTTTTTCTTATTCTCCATAAGAATAACATTGGACAACGTACTGTGTTTTGCACTTTCAGTATATCGGTAACCAATTCACGTATAGCAACTATCAAAACACAAAATTGTTTGTCTTTTTAAGCTGAATTCAATGGTGAAAAGGAAAGTTTGATTTACCAAAATATTGTATGTAAAAATCTTTAAAAACCCATTTTTGAGGTACAAAACCCTCCCAAATTACTTCTTTGGATAGAGCGATCTGGCTGGTTTTCGAACTTAGTCATAAATGTTGCTTTAAATGTTTGCACCAAATTTCATCAAAATCAGACCATTTTTACGAGAGTTATTGCATCCACGGACACACAAATATATTTATATATATATATATATATATATATATATATATATATATATATATATATATATATATAGTTTTGAACAAATGGTGCTTTTTGGCATCTGAGGACCTCAAAACGAAAAGTTATCATGGTCCCGGGCCTAGGTCTTATCATGCCGATTACGGTAATAGCTTCTTCCTTATAGGGGAAATTCGCTAAAATGAAATTTTGTAATTTGTCAAAAAACTTTCACTGAAGGCCTGGTGTAACATGACGCAATGAAACTTTGAAATTGAACTAATAAGTAGTTAATATAAAACTAAAAATACAATTTTTGTTTTGAACCACGCATTTAATTTACATAATAACTATATTTATATGTAAAAAGTATACGTTTCTGATTTACGGGACAATCATACAACTACATTGTAGTCGAGTTTACTTTTACAACTGGAAGAAGCTAGATTGATTCTAGAAAGAAACATCCTGTGTATTCTTGGCTGTGATATTTTTTGACAAAGTCACAGTCAAAGTGTGTTCTTGTGAACACGAAAACTAATGATGTACTTGTACTTTGTGAGAATAAAAATGCTTCTTCCTTGTAGCCTTTGCTGTAGTATTTTATTGTTATATGTAAAAGAGTATAGTTCAAATATTTCTGATGTTATATTTGTATTCATGTAATACAATTAGTAACTAAAATCGTTATGTTTCTTTGCAACAAAGTATGAATACGTGATTGTCCATTCCATTTTTTTAAAGTTCTAAATTAGTTTAACTTTAGTAACAATTAATTTTCCTTGGGTAAACAAGTTCAAAATACATGGTTATCACATGTTGTTAATTTATTTAATTTCAAGAGGGAAGTTTTGAACATATATAAGTTACTTAGAAAACATTTTAAAACGATATGAAAGAATAAATTAATCAAATTTAAATTGGTATTGAAAGTAATAAATCTTTTAAAATCAGTATGAGCATTGACTATAGATAATGAAGTATCTATAGTCAATAGTATGAGTTTTTATATCGTAGTTATATTTTTATTCTTATACCATAAATTGTTGGTCTACAACCACTCGTGCATGATCAACACGACCTCAATTTCCCCATGGTTACATCAACACAACTACAGTTGGAATATCTTTAAACTCTAGGGTTGGATTTAGCCACCCCCTCCCCTCGTCAGCCACCCCAAGATTCACCCCCTCCCCCACTACATCCTCAAACACTTCGCCCTTCCATCGCCTCTTTCATCCCCAGTGACCCAGTGACGGAAATAATCACAACACGTTCACGGTTGCCATTTCACGTCCGTTCTAAATGCACCGGAAAACCCAATTACCAGTGTACATCTTAAACAATCCATCTGAGCTTAAAACTTGAAAGGGTAAATCTAATCTTAGTCCGTGCTAAAGGTTTAGCTGAAAGTCAATTGAATCCGAGTAGAATCGATAGTTCCTGGGAACAGTGGGCGGTATTCGGTATAAATATCGAATATTAAACCATACGATTTTTTTCTGATGATAGCACATGTTAATACATTTTTTATGTTTTTACTTTTAAGTAGTTAAATGTAAAAAAGGAAGAAAATTAGGTTTCGTATGTCTGAATTTTGTCTGAAAAATGGGGTCGGTTTAAAAAAACAAAACAAAGTTAAATAAAAAAAAACTAAATATGATAGTTGTGGTGATGAAACGAAAACACGTATGAAAGATGAAAACCGAGTGATTTTTAGATGTTAGAAAACCTCAAAGGGCAATAATCATGAGAAGAACTAAGTGACCTCAAAAATACATATTTAGAGAACGCAAAGTTTGGTATAATAAAGATTTTGACCTAGATATATTTTTCAGCGTCAATGTTACGAATTATTACTTTCTTATTAGAGAATTGTTATGTTATAATTTTATAATTTCAAGATAACTACACATAGGTAACCACAAAATAAATTAATTTTTATGAATTTGTGTTTTTAATTATTTGTGTTGATAGATTTTGTTACAATTTAAAATATATGCTTGAGATTTTATTTTGTTTTGACATATTTTAATTATAAAATATCGTATGTAAAAATATTTACAATCGATATTAAATATATCGCTAATTCTCTTTGGAACTGCACCCGGTGCCTTAAATTACAGTCGGTTAAAAAATCATTCTTATGACTACAATTCCTTTACAAGTAAAATTTCAATCTTCTTTCTAAAGTATATGCTATTTATAGGACACTGAAAGATACTCATCACGAAATGTTTTATAATATTTGTAAGGTTAGAGTAAACAAGTTATAGAATAACACTACATTATAGGAGAACAAAAAAAATTAGATTATGGCGAAAATACCTAAACTATGTATGAAAAAATTTCCCAGTATAATTCCAAAACTCAAAGATTATCGTCAGTGGAGTACCTCTATTGTGGACTGTATCGTACTACTATGAATAAACATAAAATACCGTTTATTTACTGAGTGTGTTCTTTAGTACTGATAGGTTTTCTTTAATGAACTTTGGTTGCGTACTCTAAAATATTTAAACCCATTCTAATAACACATGTATTGAAATTTTTTTAGCTATTAAATTTATTGTTGGAAGATATTTTTAATTCGAAGAAATATATATTATGGCTGTAGATATATGGTTAAACTTTTTAGTGTTCATTCACGTACTGTGTCTCATGCAATGTACAAGATAGATTCAATATTACAATTGATTTCTTATTAAAAATTATTATCTCCTTACTATTACAATTTTCCAAAGGAGTGTTTTTGTTATAGCTAATATTCATTTAATGTTTAAACTCCATTTATATAACAATATTGGCTACCCTAACAATTTGTATAAATATAAATGAGTCCATCCAGTTGCTCGAGATTGAGAAATAAACTTTTGGGACCACCTTAGATTATTCAAATTTATTTCTACTATCACAGAATATTAATAAAAAAAAAGAATATCGGCTTTTTCTTTGAATTAATATAGAAAACAACTAGTGTGTCTACCCTTTGGTATTATTCCCTTACTTAATACAGTTAATTAGATCTATAGATAGACCTGGAGTTTAATTAGAAACAACCACAAGCTAATTAACAGACAAACTCTCGGTCCCGGAAGGACACTGATTGAATTCCCTAAAACTCATCACTTGAAGTTTAGAAAGCTAAAAACTGCAATTTTAAAAAGTATTTTGTTTATAAATTGTAGATAAAATGTCACTATCATGTCGCTTATTTGTAGAGTGGGTAATAAGGAAAGGTAAACTTTTTAGGTTACAGATACGAAGTAAGCGAATTTAATTATTCAACTGAAAACGTAAACTTTTTTGATACTCTTAATAATTTAACTAAAAATACGAAAATTAAATATATTTATGACTGGAAAACAATTGTTATAATTTGAGTGGTCATATCAAGGATTCTCAGTCAACAAAATTTGGGGATAAAACTAAATTTATAAAATGTCATAGTGTTTTGTTTTGCACAGGTCAAAATGTAAATTAAAAACAAACTTTACTCTTGGCTTCTATAAAACATTAAGAGTATTACATTACTCTCTAATAATTAACATTTTGAACATTTGATATTCTGTAGCACAACAGACAGATCTAGTGCTTAAATTTAGTAATTGAAGATTACATTAAATTGAATAATATATTACAGTGATGGCCAATGCTACCTATAAAACTACTGTTTTATATGTCTGTTTTGAGATATGGCAATATAATCTAAATAAAAAAAAACAACTTAAAGAACGTTTTGTAATAAACTCCAAACAGAGTATCTAGTTTTACGAATAATATAGACTTAAAATTTCATCTAAAACTATCTTTGCATCACATATTTATTACTTTTTGCAAATAAAACATGGCAAAAATATAAAAGAAGTTATTGTGATTTTGTTTACATAATTCATTACTTTAATTTTTATGGTATCTCAAGTAACGTTTTTTAAAAGGCAATCTCTCTTGCTAAATTTCATTTTCCCTGCATAGCTGCGAGAACCACAGAATGACCTCCGACGTATATTTATATGCAGAAAAATAAAAAAGTCAATTATTATAGAGAGATTGGTCATATAATGACGTAAAAGCATTAAAATTGCAAGTTTAATTTTATGTAAAAAATAATTTAATGTTTTTATGTAGCAAATCAACAATCTAACACGCATTGTTATTGTAATAAATTGAAAAAGCTTTACGTTTGATTTCCTCTTTCCAACTTCAATTCAATAGAAATATGTATTTGCAGATTAGAGACACTCTAGGTTGAGATCATAAGGAATAATAACTATAATTGTCCATTTCCTTACAAAGGAAGCAAATCCTCGACCTGTACAGAGCTGATGCCATACGCAATCAATGTCACGATATGAAATTCAGACCTTCCTAGCTGTCTTCTTTCCAACGCCACAAAATGCGGAAACTGTGTCGCAACCAGTTACAGAATGAAAAGCCAATAAATTTCCGCAAATGTCTGGCGAGAGTTTGGCACAAACCTCATGAATGGGAATTGATTTCTTGTATTTCCCACAACCATACTCAATCCATAGCTCATCAATATCTTGTATTTCCTTGAAAAGTTATACTGAATTAAACACTAAATCTGAGTCCACAGTTCGTATTAAGATCCAACTATGTCCACTTTATACTGCATGCTTAACATGGAGTAGTAGGCGGCCATCCGCTTCTTCGTGCGAGGTAGGAGAAATGCTCGATACATCCATAGTTGTTGACGTGAGGACTCAGTCCTCGTAAGTAGATACAACATGTTTTCCTGGATACTCGCCTTCGACCATTTTCTTAGCTAGCAACTGAAACAGTTGTGTCTTGTTTTCGTTGACACATAGGAATTGCTTGAATTTCTTTGGATTAAGGAATGTTATTGAATCTGGATACTAAAGTGGAATAATACTGTGCATTGCTTTGTTTTTCATTTTTGTACTTAATTTTAATATAATTTATTTTAAAATTAAAATGGAAGTTTCATAGCTTTTAAAAAGCTAGAATGTATTTACAAATACAAGAAACATTACAATAATTACATTTGCTACTTAAACAGTTATTAATCCGTGCTATTACTTTTTGAAACCCGTATAAACTACATTGTTGACATAAAACTCAATGTGCAACGCTCCTTTGTTTGGTAAATTTTCAGTAAGTTGTTGTGATCAATTATAAGTCATGTATACCGTTTGAAAGGTAATTTTATGAATAAAAAAGGTATACCATACGTTTTTAGCTATATGTTACGGATTTAAAGTAATTTACCAAAATTATTCAAAAAAATAAAAAACAAAAAATTAATAGAGTTACAAATATTTCTAATAAAATGGATCTAAAATATGATATAACAAATACCGTTGGAAAGCTCGTTTTAGGTTGATTAATAATCACTAACAATTAGGGTAATATCAACATACAAACCCGAGTTATAAAGGGAAACGTAGAAGCATGTCACACAATTTTGGTGGCCATATTGATTACGTCATCAACACCGCTAGAGTGCCAGATCAATTTGTGTCCCGGGCTTTTTGAACTCGTCTACTCATGTACTATCTGAATCCAATGGGCGCATTGGTTGCCAGATGTGAAATATTTTTCAGCTTTCACACCCCACTAAGTATCTGTAAGAAAGGTTTACGCTGTGTAACGGTTGTCAATCTTGGTGAAGATGTTATCTTGCTGGTCTCATAATGTAGAGTACAAATTATATAATTCCACAAAGTTAAACAGTTAGCTAAACTCTAGAAACTAACTCTGTGAAACTTAGAGTCGGGATAAAGTTGGGAAACCTGTGTTAATACAACGTGTACGTGGAAACCAACTGCATGAAGTGAACTGATATGCCCGTTTGTTTTCAGAATAAAATTAACTTTAAATATTTGGGTGAGTTGTTTAAAGGATTTTATAAAAAACTTATTAAAATACATTTTCTCACTTGAATAACACATAAAATAAAATGATATAAGGACACATCTATTTAAGAAGGATTGTTATACTGAATTACCAAGGTCTGTGGCAACGTTGGTGGGAGGGCCCAAGTAAAATAAGCGGTGGCAGGCTTGCTTGGAAGTTGACGGGATCGGTTAATTCTTTGAGACTTGCACATGGTCAACACTGATTTTGCTAATTTTTACTTATGTCTACTGTGTGTGTGCCAATGCGACTCTCTAAACTGAAAGAAAACAATATTTTAATTAAAATATGCCATTAATCCATTTAAAAACACCAATTTTATACTCCAATTCACACGTTAATAAAATTACAAGCAAGGAACGAGACCTGCTCGTATGTCTACGCCAATGGGTTAAAGGATTTTATAAAAAACTTATTAAAATACATTTTCTCACTTGAATAACACATAAAATAAAATGATATAAGGACACATCTATTTAAGAAGGATTGTTACTTTTGTATTTACCAAACAGCATAAAATATGAGTCAGACTATGAGTTATTCAAAGTAAAATTAAGACATTTGTTAATGTACACTCATTCTACATTATAGGATTGCTTTACCTAATTAATTAATATTTTGAATAGTGCTAATTGTAATTATGTCATTTGCATTTTTGTTCTCTTTTGTCAGTCATGAAGTAGTTCTTTGTTTAAAGTCTATTGTTGGTGATGGGGAGTGTATCTTAATAATAAATTAAGGCGGCCATTTTCCAGCACTGATTAGTCAAAACGAGTTTCACGACGTTTCGGGATCTGGAATCTGATTATTTTAGCAAAAAAGTTTTAAGTTACCTGTACTACTGTCGACTGATCCGGATTTTGGTACATGAACAACATCCGGATCACTCGACAGTAATACAAGTAAACTAAACCTTTTTTGCTAATATTTAGTGATCCATAGGTTAATTCATCATGATTATTTTACTAATCAGTGATGAAATATGTCTGCAATACTTTCTTAAATAAAATTATAGTTGTTAAAATATTGCGTTCCATTATTAATTTGGGTAAGTTTTGACACTGTTTGTTGAGCTGGTGTGCATGTATTTAAATAAGGATGATGTGATTGATTAATTGGTACTCATATGATCACTGCCCAAAGTAAGGGTGATTAAATACCTATACACAAAGTTAAAATAAAGTTTCCGAAAAAATATAATTTTGTAACCTCAAGATGCAAGCAAGCTCCTCGCTTACTAACATTTCTTGTATTCCACACATCCCCAGGTTTCGAGTTACTGAAGTGGCTGTTTGGAATGAGACAATTGAATTCTGCGGGAGTTTGTACAAGTTGGTAAAGATTAACTTCAAATAAAACAACCTTTAATACACGTAATAATATAAATTAATAAAAAAATTTGAAAATTATTAGGGATCGTTTTGCTCTATTATGCTTGATATGAGTTAACAATTAATTCCTAAATGATTAGTCAACTACTTCCTGAATATAAAGATAGGCAGAGATAGGGCTTGGTTCATACTAGACGGGTTTTTGCATTTTTACCAAAATTCAAAATTGTTCTTATTATGGGGTATTTCCTTAAAATATAATATACTAATCTTCATGGAATTTTTAACTCCTAACCAGCATATTTATAAAAAAGTTCACACTACTTTCTTAACAGTAGCAAACATATATGTGTATATATATATATATATATATATATATATATATATATATATATATATACGATATATATGCGATAAAAATGTAACTTTCAAACGCTAAAAAATATATAATATTTAAAAGTACAACTTGTGTGATCTTTCAAAGATCATTATACTAAACAGGTTAATAAGATAAAACAATAAATATTATGATAAGTATCACTGTTTTATCATGTTAAGTGTTGATATAGTATGTAAATTACTCACCAGGCACTTGACACTAGAACACGTATTAACTGCAATTCTTCTTAATATTGTATTGGTCGAGACTCATTTGCACGTGCAAATCGTTCTGCAACTGTAGATGTTTATTGGGTATACCATAAAGATATTTGGATAATCTAAAATTGAAAGCTAGTCTAAAGAGAATAATTAAAAAAAGTTGAACTATTTCATTAATTTTCTTATCTTGTCATTAATTTTGTCGTTAATTATTTTGGGGAAACCATTATATAATTATTATTTGTTAAGCTTCAATAGAGTAAAAAGGTGAATTAAAATGCCAATTATGAAACAAATAATTTTCACGTAAATTAATTAAGTAATTCTTTGTTTTATCCGTCACGGTGGGCATTTATTTTTTGACGACAGGTAAACCATTTTCTTCATTAATGAACGGTAGTAACACAAATTGTTTACAGTTAACTGTATCCCAGTAGTGATTCTGAGAGCTGTTGAGTTAATCGTTTGCTAATGTAAATTGATGGATTCAACACACATGAAATATGGTCTACAATTACTTGATTGTCAGCCACGGTTGATCTTTTTATAAGTGTTCTGCGTAAAAAAGAAATATTTTAGTGGGTCATATATTGATGTATTAAACATAAAAATACAGTTTTTAAACTTAAATATTAATAATACAAAGTAGAAAAAAATGGTGTTTGACAACTTAAAAAATACTTTTATAGTTACGGATGAAACCGATGCATAACAGTTAGTATGACATACAATATTGGTTAAAAAATAAATCTGGGCATATATATGCTCGGGTTTATTTAGTTTTACAACGGTCGTCACTGATCGTAAGAACATATCGTATATTTACTTACGTGTAGGCTTCTGCTGAAGCGGTACCACCACTGACTGACACGTTAACAGTTCGGCAGCCCGGGGAACACTGAACGTAAGTATTGCCACCCTTCACCACCCACCGCCGCCACCCCCTGCTCTGACAGTGTGCATCCCCCACTGGTCTACAATCTTCACCCTATCAGTCGTCCTTGACAATGGACCCGCGAGAAGTACTCAGATCAGCTGTTATACTAGGTGAGTTGTTAGTAGGGGGATTTAGTAGGTCCTGCGTGTGTTGGGGTTGTGGGTCACATGATATGTTCTATGACGTCACAAATCAGTATCAACACGCTCAGCGTTCATACCACGCCGATAAATCATCTGCACACTCTCAACCCTTAAAAATGTACTATCGAGAAATACCCAAAATGACTGTCATGCTAGGTGAGTCCTTGGTGTAATGGTCAGGGCCATGGACTCCAAACCTATGGCAGCGGCCTGGGCACAACTCATCCAGTACCAGCTCACTTTTTAAAAGAGGTTAACAGCTTTGTTCCTTTCTTTGCCAGTCTACATAGGCCACAGATGTGGGTGGAACATTTTTTTAAAAGCAAGAGGTGAGCTTTTAAAGTACTAGTTGAATAGTACTGATACCACTTACTTGCCAGAATTGGGATTCGAACCCACGACAGGGACGCTGCCAGGATTCGAATCCGTCGCCTTGACCACTACGCCATCAACTTATTCCTTGCTTGGCTTAATTCTTTCAACGCGCATATCTGTACTATTTATGCACGGGCAAAATAAGGGTATCAATCTCTTTGAATATAAAATCAAACTAGATTTATTTAATATTCTGAATTAACTAGAAAATAATTTTATCAATTAATGATACAACTCATATATATTACAATAAACCTTTAATATATTTGAGTGTTTCAAATATATGAAAGGTAAAATCGGTAATCTTACCTCCGTCTGATATCCAACATGTTTCATTGTAAGCGAAACATTTTCAAAGCTTGCAACACGTAACATGATTAAAAATGAACACATAACCCAACACAGCACACGAACAAAATACGAGACAAATGAATAAAACATCTTCGATAGCGCTATCGCCTAACGGTCCCAGCACTGGCAGTAGACTGGAGGGTTACGTAATTCCATCCCATCCCCCTTCGATATCGTTGTTATCAGCTTGGTGGTCAGCTGTCCTTGACTGGATTATTGTATTGAAGAGAGAGTAAGATTTAAACTGCAACTTTTCATTGAAAATGTGATCTTTGCATTGCTCTTCTAAATTTAGCTTGTATATCTCATACTCTTCAAGAACACCGACCGGAACCAAGAAATCAAAACAAAAGTCAGCGTTTTTCCAACACCTTGTCGATTATTATCACTCAATTAGTGAAATAAAAACGTCCTGGAAATTTTACATGTTGTAAAAAAGGTAATAGATTGGACACGCTTGAAGAGTATGAGATATACAAGCTAAATTTAGAAGAGCAATGCAAAGATCACATCCTCAATGAAAAGTCGCAGTTTAAATCTCACGCTCTCTTCAATACAATAATCCAGTCAAGGACAGCTGATCACCAAGCTGATATAAACGATAACGAAGGGGGAGGGGATGGCATTACGTAATCCTCCAGTCTACTGCCAGTGCCGGGACCGTTAGATGATAGCGTTATTGAAGATGTTTTATTCGTTTGTTTCGCATTTTGTTCATGTGCTGTGTTGTGTAATGTGTTCATTTTTTTAATCATGTTACGTGTTGCAAGCTTAGAAAATGTAGCGCTTGCAACGAAACATGTAAGCAGTCATCAACTGTTAACAATATTGGTTAATCAGATGGAGGTACGATTACCAACTTTAGTCATTACTATAGCCCAGCGGCTAGCAAAATGGATTTTAATGCAAATTCTAATTGAACTATTTAACTTACTTAATTAATTGCATTGCTTGAGAAGAAATAATGTTTTTCTTTCTTCGTACACTATAATTAAAAATACGAGTTAAGTTTTATAATTATACGTTTTCATTACATACATGTAGTATGTACAGTAGTACAATTTGTTCAGTCAGAAATCTGAATAGGATTATTAACAGAAGTTCACTCCAAAAAGCAAATGAGACGAGTATGTACAGTAAAATCAATGTTTAAGAATAATATAGGCTAATACTACTATTCTTAGTTTAAGCGTACACACATATTTAACCTAAATTTTTAGCTGTCTTGGTTTCTGCTTCATTGAAGCTGATTGGTTGTAAAAAGGATGAGTAAGGAAATATTCTTCAAAGTATTATACATTTGATAGTGAGAAGTTTCTCATAGGGATTGGAAGTAGACTGAAGAATGTGATACATGTAACAGAAAAACAATTGTTTTAGTTAGTCTATTTCTGTAAAAATGTATCAGTTGTGCCTCATGCTATCATTAAGTACATCTCTGATCATGATACATAAATCTTGTATAATATTTATTATATTGAGACAATGCAACATACATTCATTTAATTTACTAGTTCGAGTTATCTAACACGCATTGATTACATTGCTTATACTGCAATCCAGTTATTCAATGGTGACGGTGTTATTGACTTGTTTATCTTGATGCTGTTTGTTTGAGGCTGTACTCTAGATCGATGTGTCTGGTTTAGTTTAGTTTCTATTTGCAGTTACCTGTTTTATGTACTAGTTGTGTTTACTCAACTTTGAAAATCTGTGTATAAATATGTGTATATAGTATTTGATTTCGAAATAATCTTCCCAACAGTTTTAAGATAAAAATGATTAATAGTTTTAAGTTCGTCAATTGTATATTCAGTAAGGTAACATAAATGTGCATTTATTATTTAAGAAGGCAGTGATTTCTCAAAAGTAAATACATGCTGCTTTCCTTGTCGATTATTTTGTAAATATGTTTATTTCCTGTGTGTCATACTCCTCGTAGAACTACATAGGGTTTTTTGAGACAAGAAGATTATAAATGAAAATATTTTGTATATTTTAATATAATCATAATAAGTTAATCATAATGACATCGACATCATAATAAGTTAAGTAGGGAGGATAAAAATCAAATTAGTTGTGGAATTTATTTTATTGAATTTGGTTTGTCAGAAAACCTATTATAAGTAGTATAGTTTCAATTACCATCAAAGAGGCTTTCTTTAATACAGGGATTTCTTAAATTAAACATAACAATAAGAATAGATACGATAATTTAATTAATGACTAAACAAGTTTTGCATTAGGTAATCTTAGAGAAAATTGGCTCTTTCTAAAGGATCCATTAAGTAACCCTTTGTTGCCTTTTTGTAAATCACCTTTGAAACACGCTATCTATTTTGTTCCAAGAATAGAATCCGGAAACCAATCGGGAGAGTGGGATTGGGTTTGAACAACTCAGACATTAGTTCGAACATTATTTGATTACATTCATCGTATCATTCTGTTATCTAACAAAAATTTAGTTAATTTGTTTAACGTTCCAATAACCTAAAATACAAAACCTTACAAATCTTTTTAAGGTGTATTTCAATTAAATAAAAGGTGACCTGTTACATTGATGTAGTTAAAAAAATACACCTACTTGTAATTTATACGTTATACAACACATTTAAAATTAAATCTATTTTTTTACACGTCAACTTTGCATTTAAAAATAAAAATAATAACATTAATCGTGTCACTTCAGGGGTATAAGTAAAATCATTGAACTAAAGCAAATAATCCAAACGTTGGTGGTAAAATATTTACTCTTCTTTACAAATTACTAACTTTTTACTATGTAAGGAGTGTTACAAGTCTTTATACAAAGAGTTCCACAGAAGCTTTTACTCGGAAACCTTATAATTAAAATCTTTGTACACTTTCATACTGTTTTAATTACAACGCGGCACCTCCCAAAGAGTGTCAAATCATGTCACACATTTAGCATTATTATTTTATAATGTATTATCTTTAGTGTGTGTTGTGCATTTAATCCGTCATTGACCTTATATTTAACTTATAATTTAAAGTTTAACTGGAACCATCCACGTTTCCTTAGTAATTAAATTTAAAGTAGTAACTATACCCTGTGTAGCAAACAATATAAATATATACACGATTAAAATGTGTTTAAAATAATGTCACTTTTTTAAGAATATCAGAAAAAGTTACTATTTAAAACCTATGACTTAACTGTATTTACTTGGATATGTATTGGAGATGAAAAAAGTTAACTGTAAAGTTGTTTTTTGTTTCCTTACTTTTAAGGCGCGCTATGCGACACCTTTAATCAGCTGTAATCAGGCATTATCATAAATAACTGATAATTTACATTTTAACATTAAATCAGACCTTAAATTCATCGCATATAGTGGCCTGAGATAGGGAACTGGCATGGCAAAAAAGTAAACTATTTTACGTTACTTTTTCAATTATTATTTCACTTTAACTGATTTGGTTTTAGTATATAATTTTAATTATGGCATTTCATGGTCATACCTAATTGGGCAATGGAGTTTGGAGAATATATAATGATGAATTATAATGATGAAATAAATAATTAGGGCACTTGCTTTAGTAAATATGTGTATACCAGTTTTCATTAGTTTAACTACAAAAAATCTTGTTTATTAATTGACTAAATTAAATGGAGCTCACCTGTCCTTGACAAACGTAACAGGGCTTACGTCTTGTATTATGCTCCCGCATTTGTATTATAAAACCACTATTGACATTTAAAAACACTAGTTAGCTTAAGTAGTACATCACATCAAAACAATGTTAAAACAGTTTATATTTAAAATAAAATAAAAGCAGATTTATATTTATTAAGTTATTATGTGATAGTTTAGAGAACTGACGATGAGGTTTTGTAACAACCACAGAAATGGGTCGTAAGAAGACGAGATGTAAAGCCCAATTAATTAGGAATTGCAAACGCTGAGTGAAGTTTCATTGCTCAACAATACGTATATATTCAAATATTCTAAGTATTCAATGTAAAATCGTTCATTATTAACATTGTTCTCGATTCTACGAGCACCCTTGGCTTCGTTACAGAGTGTAAAATTAACGATAAAACATTGGTTTCCTATAAACATTGGATTGTTTATTTTACTTATTAATGGCTTGTATTAGTATATTTTAAGCAAATGTTCTGACCTCTTATATTATTCTGAAAAAATGTAGGAACCTTTTTTAAAGATACAAAAATATGTTTGTGACCAATAAAATACTATTTGACATGTATTACTAACTTAATTACAGACTTATTAAGGTAAAGCGACATTTTCGTAACCTCTTTGACATTTTTAAATCTAAAAATAACTGGTATTTTAGTTTTCAGTGCTAAATTTAATACCGTACGATTAGAAGCATTTCTGCAGAAATATTTTTTAAATATACTCAAACAAAAATAAGTACTCAAAATGCAAATATTAGATCACCGACGTATTGCAATGTTCTTATATAAATACGAGACTAAAAAATTGTGTAAGCCATAATAATTATTCATTTACAAATTCAGCTGTGTTGTAAAGATAACAATCTTAACACAGCATTTTATCTGAATATATATATATATATATATATATATTTAAAAAAAAAATAAAGTTACATACCTTGTCGTCATCAATCCACTAGTTTATAAGATTACTAGTTTCGGGACTAGTTTTGTCCCACTATCAAATCTTGCAGTATCACAGAATAAAATACTGTCATCGTCTTGAGTTTAAAAACATTTCAACACTAAACACAAACTTGTATACTGACACATAGCATGAATGAATATATTTTACAGGGTTTTTGTGTATTGTGTGACTATGTTATAATACTTGGACTGTTAAGAGTTATATTTGATTAAATAACGTCACTGGTTATTTTGAAACTGTAGAGTGTGAAAACAATGTAGTCTGCTCTTGTCCTTGGCCGGCCACACATGGGAAATAGAGTGTAAACTTATTGAAAAATGTTGAAATGTTTAATGTTTCTATGTGTCAGTATACAAGTTTGTGTTTAGTGTTGAAATGTTTTTAAACTCAAGACGATGACAGTATTTTATTCTGTGATACTGCAAGATTTGATAGTGGGACAAAACTAGTCCCGAAACTAGTGATCTTATAAACTAGTGGATTGATGACGACAAGGTATGTAACCTTATTTTTTAAGTCATACAATCAATCCAGGAGGGAAATAGCATGAATGAATATATTTTACAGGGTATTATGTATTGTGTATTGTGTATTGTGGGACTATGTTATAATATTGTGACTGTTAAGAGTTATATTTTATTAAATAACATCATTGGTTATTTTGAAACTGTAGAATGTGAAAACAATGACCTATACATACTGGAAAGTTTAAAAATCAACTTATTAGTAATACTTTGCGTTGTAAAATATAATTAGGCCTATCGTAGAACCGTATAGTGTTATTGAAATATACTTTTACAACTTAAACAAATTTACTTTTTGAAACACTTATAAATTAGTATTAAGTTTAAAAATAACGTTAATATAAAAATAATTTTCGGGTTAAACACGGTCATGAACAAAAAACCACACAGATTATTATACAGTTAACTAATCACGAATCATATATTTTACAAATGTTTACTTTTGTGGAATCTGCATTTTAAAATTACACTCAATATCTGCAACAACAAAAATAATGTTATCACTTATAAAAAAGTTGTTTAATTTGTAGCCATGGAAGAGCAAAGTAAATGTTTCATAAACTGTAACGATGTTATTGTAAAACAAAAAGTATATACTGTTTTGCTATTGATGTATTTAAAATGCATCGATGATGTGAATGTAACGTCAGATCACATCCATCAATGTCTTGCGCCCACAAGCAGACTGGTGGAGTAATACTCCAGCACTGGTTTCTTTATAAGAGTATTTTTCCTGTAGTACTTTGAATAACATAAATACTTTAACAATAAATAATATTGAGATGTAAATGTGGAAAATTAACAGTTATGAAACATAATACTTTACTCATTATAAATTACTTCAACTTGCTTCTGATTTGAAAACATTAATGATTATAAAATCTTTAATTAAGAGTAAAAACAAAATTCGGCGGAATTATTCCCAGGTTAGCCACTTTTTGGGACTGATAAATACCTTAAGTTGCCTTCTCCTGAATACCATTAAAAAGAAAATATAATAAATACCCCCGTCGCAGCAAACCTGCGTACTCAGCGAATTTCCAATGCATACAATTTGTCTCATTACCACATAAAGCCGCATACCAAGTTTCATAAAAATAAATTCACATATAAGCGATTTTAATTATTCTCCATAAGAATAACATTGGTAATGAGTACGTAGGTTTGCTGAAACAAGGAACACAAACAATTGGTTTTTATGCAAATATAAATAGAATTTAACTAGGCGAAGCCACATACCAAGTTTCATCAATATTCAATCATAAATAAGCGCTATATAACACTTTAGTTATTCTCCATAAGAATAACATGGGGGCTGAGTAAACAGGTTTGCTGCAACAAGGAACAAAAAAATGCGATTTTATGCAATTATCAATATAACTCAACCAAGTGAAGCTACATACCATGTTTTATTAATTTATGTTCATAATTAAGGGAGTCATAACATTTGATTTATTCTCCATAAGAATAACATGGGGCTGAGTACGCATGTTTGCTGCTACGGGAATAATCAACAAGAAATAATTTTTTGTGGAAATATCAATATACCAGGACTACGTGAAGCCACATACCAAGTTTCATCAACATACATTAATAAATAATCGAGATATCAAATTTTATTTATTATCCATAAGGACAACATTGGACAACGTACTGTGTTTAGCACTTTGAATATCTCTGCAACGGTTGGGCGCAGAATCACAATTTAATCACCAAAATGATTTTCTTGTGGAACTGAACGGATTGGTAAAAGCAAATGTGAAGTTTACATTAAAATTAACTGAGGAAAAGCCAAAAACCTTTTTCCCATAAGATTAACATGGGAGATTTTATGAGTAGGATTTTTTGGATTTTCTCCGTAACCACTTAACATAGGTTAATAATTCAAGATACCATATTATTTGCTTTTTTAAGCTCTATAACATGGTCAAACCTAAAATTAAGTTGTAAAAATTGTAGGGTGAAAAATGCAAAAAACTGATTTTTGGAAAATGTAAAACCCCCATAAACCCCCGTTCCCATGGTGCGATTTTTCAGGTTTCGAACTTAAAGTCATGAATGTCATTTTACACATTTGAGCCAAATTTAATCTAAATCGGACTTTTTTACTCAAGTTATCGCATTTACGGACACATATATATAAATTTGAAGGAATAGTGTTTTTGTCACCTGGGGACCTCAAAACAAAATACCCCCGTAGCAGCAAACCTGCGTACTCAGCGAATTTCCAATGCATATATATGTATCTTAATACCACATAAAGCCACATACCAAGTTTCATCAATATACATTCATAAATAAACGATTTATGACATTTTAATTATTCTCCATAAGAATAACATGGCGGCTGAGTATGCAGGTTTGCTGAAGGAAGGAAAACAAAAAATGGGGTATTATACAAATATCAATATAAATCATTTAGGTAAAGCCACATACCAAATTTCATTAATTTATTTTCATAATTAAGGGAGATAACACGTTACTTATTCTCCATAAGAATAACATGGGGCTGAGTACACAGGTTTTCTGCTACGGGAGCCTCTGGCGAAAAATTGTTTTTTTGAGCAAATATCAATGGTTCACAACCAGATGAAGCCGTATACCAAGTTTTGTCAGTATACGTTCATAAATAAGCGAGATATAAAATTTGTCTTTTCCTTCATAAGAATAACATTAGACAACGTACTGTGTTTAGCACTTTCAATATCTCGGTAACCAAATGACGTAGAGAAATGATCAAAATACAAAATTATGTGTTTTTTTTAGCTGAATCTAATGGTAAAAACTAAAATTTGACTATTTCCAAAATTATATGTAAAAAATTCAAAAAACCCATTTTTGGAGTACAAAACCCCCCAAAAATACCCCTTCGGATAAAGCGATCTGGCTGGTTTTCGAACTTAAAGTCATAAAAGTTGCTTTATACGTTTATACCAAATTTCATCAAAATCGGATATTTTTTACGAGAGTTATCGTGCTCACGGGCACATATATATATATATATATATATATATATATATATATATATATATATATATACCGTTTCGAACGAATGGTGTTTTTGGGGTCTGGGGACCTCAAAACGAAAAGTTATCATGGTCCTGGGCCTAGGTCTTACCATGCCGACTACGGTAATAGCTTCTTCCCTATAGGGGAAATTCGCTAAAATTATCATGGTCTCGGGGTTAAGTCTTACCATGAGACCTAAGGTAATAGCTTCTTCCCTATAGGGGAAATTCACTAAAATAAATTTAGATGAATGAAATTATGAATATATTCACCCAAAATCAAGGAATGGAGCTTAAATTATAAAACATGTAATTCTAAAATTGCATAAATAATCAAGTTAAAGCAAGTTTAAAGTTAGTACGTGTTGATTAAGAAACTGGAGGATAAGGCTTTGTAACAACCGCAGAAATGGGTTGTTAGAGGTCGAGACGTAAAGCTCAATTAGGAGGGGAATGAAGTTTTATTGCAAAACATTTCGTATACACATGTATTATAACTATTTAATGTTTTTTCATTATTAACATTGTTCTCAATGCCACGAAAATATATGACTTAGTTAAAAATTGAAAGGTTAACAATGATACATTTATTTCCTAAAAATATTGTATTGTTTAATGTAGTGATGGGTATGTTTATTACCACTTGTACCGTAGCCAACGTGTTAATGACTTGTATTCAATTATTTAGGCTAACACATGTTATTATTTAGTCATAAAAATATATTTTCAAATTACTTTGAAAGGGAAAAGTATTGATTTATAATACTAACAGCCCAATAGAGCTTAGGTCTCTCATTATACTTGACTTGTACTTTGATCTCAGCCTAAAGGCCGACGTGACTGACATTGTCAGCTTCGTATTACAATGCCAATTTACAAGAAAACACTAATGAACTTGGAGTCTCCAGCCATATACGAGCAACTGGCTTGGGCGAGGAACAACTAAAATATTTCCTAAAACAAAAACAGAAAAATATCGTTACAACAGCTTTTGGGTATTATTTTGACAATGTTAACTACCTTAAAATAAGTTAATACGGTTTTATATTTCCATTGCTTATGTAAACAAATATATCAACGGTTCCATTATACAAGTTTTAGCGAATTTCCCCTATAGGAAAGAAGCTATTACCGTAGTCGGCATGGTAAGACCTAGGCCCGGGACCATGATAACTTTTCTTTTCGTTTTGAGGTCCCCAGACCCCAAAAACACCACTCGTGCGAAACTGTATATATATATACATATATATATATATATATATATATATATATATATATATATATGTGTCCGTGAGCACGATAACTCTCGTAAAAATTATTCGATTTTGATGAAATTTAGTATAAACGTGTAAAGCAACATTTATGACTTTAAGTTCGAAAACCAGCCTGATCGCTCTACCCGAAGGGGTAATTTGGAGGGGTTTTGTACCCCAAAAATGGTTTTTTTGAATTTTTCACATATAATTTTTGAAATTTTCAAATTTAAGTTTTCACCATTGGATTCAGCTTAAAAAACACACAATTTGGTATTTTGATCATTTCTCTACGTCAATTGGTTACCGAGATATTGAAAGTGCTAAACACAGTACGTTGTCTAATGTTATTCTTATGGAGGATAAGAACAATTTTATATCTCGCTTATTTATGAACATATACTGACGAAACTTGGTATATTGCTTCATCTGGTTGTGGTCTATTGATATTTGCTCAAAAAAATAATGTTTTGCCAAAGGATCCAGTAGCAGCAAACCTGCGTAGTCATCCCCATGTTATTATTATGGATAATATTTCAATGCTATGTCTCCCTTAATTATGAACATAAATTAATAAAAACTGGTATATGACTTCACCTACTTCAGTTATATTTATATTAGCATAAAAACCCATTTTTGTGTTCCTTGTTGCAGCAAACCTGCGTACTCAGCCACAATGTTATTCTTATGGAGAATAATTAAAATTGTATATATCGCTTATTTGTGAGTATATTTTTATGAAACTTGATAAGTACGGCTTGATGTAGTATTAAGACATTTATATATCCATTGTAAATTCGCTGAATATGCAGGTTTGCTGCGACGGAGGTATTGTTTTAATTTTAATAGTTTGAAAAATATACATCTCATAACAGTTTTATCCCAGGAATACAACAGTAGCATTTAATAACTCAAGTTAAAATTGCTATTTCAACTTGCAAGCCTTAAACACCGTATTTAATGTTATTATTTTTGTCCAATTTATCCTCCAAGATTTTTTTTAGCGTAATTTGTATTTTTAAACTGTGTTTTTTCCTTTTAGGTTTTTTGTGCGGGTCTGAAGATTTCGAAGTAAGACTGGTCGAATGTCGTTATTCCTTTAAAGGATGAACAAGGATCACGTGACAGATTTCAGGTATTCAATTTATTATATATTATATTGATTTTAATCATTAGTTTTCAGAATAACATATAAAATATAAAATATAAAATTATAAAAAAATATAAAATATAAAATTCATTAAAAATCAAGGATCATTGGAGAAGGTTTGTAATCTGTTTAAAATACAATAACGTGGAGGAAATTCCATATGAAACTAAAAAAAAATAAGCTATTTTTTCATATGAAACCAATTTAAATTATTATTATTTGAGGGTAATTTGCTAAATATTGCACGAGAGTATGTTTTAAGCTGTAAAATTTCATAGCTATTATGTTTAATATTTTATATTACTGTAATAAAAACAAATTAGTAAATTACCTAATTTTGTGATTACTTTCTACCACTCAAAGTGTTACAAAGATAATTAATTATTAAAATTACATACTTAGAAGAATTATAATGTAGCCTGTACATGAGAACCTTGTACAATCTGAAATCACAGGAAATAATATATATCATGAACAACATTATTGTGTTTTTAAAACTAATTCAGTTGCTGTATTCAACTACTTCTTAAATTTTGCATATCTAATAAAAATCTTTTTGATCTAAAATTATAATTACAACCAATCAATAATTTAAAGTTTGTGGTTAGGCAAGTTTAATGATGTCTAGAAACTTTGTATTGGACAATGAGTTGAAATTCTTTGTGCAGAGCTATTCAATTTACTCAATTTACTTCAACTTAATTAAAATTCTTGAGGGTTCTACTAGCCTTTCCAAATGCCAGATAAATAATAAACGTGCCTGTTATTTTCCTTTTATATACAGCCATTTTTCTTCATAGGTATGCTAATATAAGATGTTACTAATAAAACTATATTCACTTTGGAGACCACATTTGGATATGAACTGCCATAAAAATTACTCTCTAACAAAACGAATTTTAAACATCTACTATTTAAAATGTTATTGGTGATGCTTAGGGTACACTGTTAAAAAGATAATGTTGACACTTGCTTTCAATAGATATAAAAGTACAAATTTCCCAACATTTCGGGATCTTTAATCTTTTTTTAGGTATTGGTGTTATGGATGTGGGTAATGTTCTAGGCATATTTTGTCTCTAAAGACAACATTATTTTTCAGTTCGCTAAACGTCGTGAAATCTATTTCAACTAAGCCGGAAGTTTTAGTGTTAATTTCTCGAATAAATTTTGTCATGTTTACGTACTGTAAAACATTATGAACTGAAATTTTACGTAATATATGAGTAGTGGGTAAACAGCGGTTTAACATCACTTCCGGCGCTTTTTCCCCATGTTATTCTTATGGGGAGCCGTTTTTGCACCGACGCCAGCTCCCGCCTATAGAGCTCCCGCCCGCTGGCCTATATTAAATATACCCCTGCCATAAATATATTGTCCCTCCTCTTTTTAAAAACTCTGGTGTCTGATTTGTTTTTGGTGTTTTAATCCCAACTGCCGCCAAAACTTGGTGTTTTAATCCCAACTATTACGGTCGAACTGTCAACTGATTAAAACATCCGCTGCACGCACATCTGCCGCTTTCACGTGCAACACCATTCACCGACACTCTCCCGAGAGCGAAAGTGCGCTTGCGACACATTAACACACTAACGGATTGTTGCGTGACACTTTGACCAGACTTTCCACTTACCAGTAATTTCCTGGAAATCCTCTCAATGTGAGGTAATTTCCAAATTGAAAATCGAGGTGTATATAAGGAGCCACCAACACCGTTGTTCTACACCAGTGACCTCGACCACCGGACGTCACCACACTCCAGCGACCGCGACCACCGGACGTCACCACACTTGTCACCACCCGCATGACATCACCGGCTCACCGCACCTCCGCGCCACCGGCTCACCGCACCTCCGCGCCACCACCTCCTAGGACTCTGTGAGTGTTAGCAACGGTGTGATGTCTTTAGGGACAACTGTTAATCCATAATTGAAATAGCCTAATATTTGTAAATCTCCAATTCACCATTTCCAAATGTGTATTAATACCTAAAATGTGTATGTAAAAAATAATATTGTATGACCAAATTGGAATTTTTTTAATATTTGCAGTAATTAAACTGCAAAAATGTCTTATTTTAGAGCTAAAAAATATGTTTTTATTATTTAAAAAAGATAACATTTTAAAATTTTCAACCAAGGATATATATAGAAGCCCACAAAATCACCACCCTCATTCCAACAAAAAATGTTGACCTGTGCGCAGTGCTCCACGTCTTGCTCCAAAAAAAGCAATTTAATCAGACACTATCGTAACATTCACAAAATTATTCCTAATATTTGTAAAATATGTCATCAAATATTTGATAATACAAATTTTAAAATTCACATGCTAGAAAAACATAATACTTGTGATGTGTGTAAGAGAGTCGTCACTCGGAACAAGAAACGCCACTACCTACGATGTGACAAACAACCTTACAAGTTGTATATTTTTAACGGTGAATCAGCGGAAGTATTAGACACTCTCCAATCTTGTCCTCTACCCATCAAATGGATTCTTATTAGGAGAGTAAAATTCATCAAACACTCAGTGGACAATAATGGTGATTTAATCATTGACAAAGAATGTATTGCTGATTTTCGAAGTTTAACTAATTTATCAATTGAGAAAGCACAGCTAAAGACTCAAATTGAAAATTCACTTTTAAAAATCGATACCTCCATGCACAAGTATCAAGCTCAAGGCAGTGGATGGATATATGACCGCACCAAATACTGGCAGTTGCATGTTTACAAATATAAGCCCCTAACTCCCAAATCATACATTCCCACGCCAGAAAATATAAAATCAAAACATGCTGTTTTAAATATTAAAAACACCGATAATAAATGTTTCACCTGGAGTGTTTTAGCAAGCCTAAGACCAAGGAATAGTAAAGAAAATGCAAATCGAGTAGTTCACTACGAACCCTATGAGGGCCGGTTGAATATGACAAACATAAAATATCCCGTAAAAATATCCGACATTGATAAATTTGAAAAACAAAATAACATAAGTGTTAATGTATATGGAATTGAAGGAAAAACAATATATCCACTGAGAATAACTAAACTAAATGGCAATACGCATGTCAACCTGCTGCTTCTACAACAAGGTCGGAAATCACATTACTGTTTAATTCGTGATTTTGATAAGTTAATGTTTAATTCTACAAAATATGACCATAAGAAATATTTTTGCAAGTTCTGTTTGCAACATTTTGGCACCAAAGATATATTGGAACGTCACACAACACACTGTAAAACCTTTGATGCTCAAAGAGTACAAATGTCTGAAAAAGATACACTACAATTTACGAATTACAAATATCAACTTAAAGCTCCCTTTGTGATTTATGCAGATTTCGAATGTTTTATAAACGGCGGCAAACACACGCCTTCTGGATTTGCTTATGTTGTGGTGAGAGACTCTAAAATTATTTACGAAGAGTTGTACAGCGGTGAAAATGTAATGGATGTATTTTTCGAAAAGTTATTTAAAACCTATGACTTTATTAAAAGTCAGATGGAAGTATATGTTCCCCTTGTAATGACTCCAAAGCAAGAGGCATCCTTCAAAAACTCTAAATACTGCCACATATGCCAACAGCTGTTACTGGGTGATAGAGTGCGCGACCATTGCCATCTAACAGGCAAATTCCGAGGACCCTCCCACAACGCTTGCAATTTAAACTATAAAGTAACCAAGAAAATTCCAATATTCTTCCACAACCTTAAAAACTATGATGGTCATTTAATAATGCAACACTTGGGAAAACTCAATCGCAAATTGAATTGCATAGCCAAAGACATGGAAAAATATATATCGTTCTCTGTTGATGATTTGGTATTTTTGGATTCCTACAACTTTCTGTCTCTTCCCTTAAGCAAATTAGCTTCCAATTTAAATACATTTAGATTTATAGACAATCCACTACTACAACGCAAGGGCGAATTTCCATACGAATACATGACAGGACCAGAAAAGTTTTTAGAGACCCTACCACCCATAGAGGCATTTTACAGCAGCCTAACTAAAGAATGTATATCTCCTGCACAATATGAACATGCTAAAAACGTATGGAATCATTTTAATATAAAGAATTTAAAAGAATATCACGATTTATACCTTAAAACAGATGTGTTGTTATTGGCTGATGTGTTTGAGACATTTAGGGACTTGAGTTTAAAGGATTATAAACTCGACCCCGTCCACAAGTACTCATTGCCTGGGCTATCATGGGAGGCGTGCCTTAGAATGACTGGCATAAAATTACAGTTATTTAGTGACATTGACATGCATTTGTTTATAGAACACGCCATTAGAGGTGGTGTAAGCATGATTTCCACGCGCTATGCTAAAGCCAACAATAAGTACATGGGCGAACATTATGACCCAAATCAAGAAAGCACCTATCTTGTATACTTAGACTGCAACTCGCTATACTCTACAGCAATGTGCGAGTCGTTGCCCGTTGATGGCTTTAGATGGACAAACGAGAAAGATTATAAAGTCAATAAAAATGAAAACTTTGGATTTATTTTGGAAGTTGATTTAAAATACGATAAAAGTTTACACGATTTGCACAACGACTACCCGCTCGCACCAGAAAAAATGAATGGAAAATTAATACCAAACTTAAATGACAAAACCAAATATATTCTACATTATAAAGCACTAAAAAAATACGAAGAATTGGGTTTGGTAGTTACAAAATACCACAGAATCTTAAAATTCAGACAATCGAATTGGCTCGCGCCCTATATTAATTTTAATATTGAAAAGCGACAAAAAGCTGAACATGATTTTGAAAAAGACTTTTACAAACTGTTAAATAACAGTCTCTTTGGTCGAACAATTATGAACCAACGCAAGTTTCGTGATATACATCTTGTAGATGAGTCTATGTTAACAAAGTATGTTACAAAGCCAAGATTTGACTGCAGCAAAAAGTTCGATAACAACTTGCATGCTGTGCATTTAAATAAATTAATTGTAAAGTTTGATAAACCAATATATTTAGGAATGACCATTTTGGATATCAGCAAAGTAATCATGTATGATTTCCACTATAATTATATGTCAAAATTTAAGAATAAAAAGTTCTTAATGACAGACACGGATTCTCTGATGTATTCTATAGTAACAGAGGACTTTTACAAGGAAATACAAAGCGACTTGGACCGTTTCGACACCTCTGCATATAGTAAAGACCATTTCTTATACTCTGATAAAAACAAAAAAGTTACGGGCAAGTTTAAAGACGAATTAAATGGTCAAATTATGTATGAATATTGTGGTTTAAGGCCAAAATTATACTCTTTCATTCCTCTACAGTGGTTATACAAAAAAGAAAAGCAGTTAGAGGTTAAAAAGGCAAAAGGAGCTGACAAAGCTACAATTAAACATCTCTTAACACACCAACACTACTTACACTGTCTTGCAACCGGAGAAGATTACTATGAGAATGTTACAAGAATTAAATCCACAAACCACCGTCTTCAAACATTAACGATGAACAAAAAGGTACTCTCTTTTGATGACGACAAGAGGTTTATTCTGGATGGCATCAACACCCTTGCCCTTGGTCACTATAAAATTGGTCAAACATAAATCTGTATTTGCCATTATTCTTTGGCCTTTCCTTGTCTATTACAAAAAAGCCATATTTAGACCTATCCCAACATTGATGGCAGAGATTTCTAAATTGGTTAAATGAAAAATCATTTCCCACATGATTGTTATACACATGTTTTAAATTTAAATCGTCTTGTTTAAATAATATTAGAAAATTAACATTGTCACGTAAATGTTTGTTTACTTTACTGTAAGATTGACACAAGTAAAAACTGTTAACATTTTTGTGTCTGCCCATTGAGAAAAATTGTGTGATATTTGGACTATTTATGTCGTCAAATACAACTATTGAGTGTGATTCTACATCATTTGGTGTGATTTCACAGTTTGAATATGTGTGTAATTTAACTTCATCACACAGACGGAATATTTCAATTATTTTTTTATATTTTTCTTGTTCTAAAGATTTGGATATTATATATAAATTTGTAAACTTTAATCCTTGTTTTTTTACAATTAAGTTATAAATTACAACAGTCTTCCCCGAACCACTGGGCCCTATTATAAGACAGCGAATATTATTAGGAAATAGGCCCAACTTCTTTGGTGTATTTTCTTTATGTGCAATTTTAAATTTGTTCTTTTGTTGAATAAATGACATTTTTATATAATGGTGTATTTTCTTTATGTGTTAAATGACATTTTTTATATAATAAAAATGCCAAAGAGAAAGTGTAAAACGGTCCAAGGTAAGGGATTATTCTTAAAGCCATATAGAGGCCGTGGCTTGTTAAATACCCTTATAAACAACCTTCCTTTCCCCCTCCACATCCCGTCGTATTCATATTGTGGTCCAGCAACTAATATACGTGAAAATTTAGCCAAAAATGTACCTCCAAAAAATAAGCTAGACTCTTATTGTAAAGAGCACGACATATTCTACATGAATAATCCTGACACAGCCGCCCGGAACAAGGCAGATATGAGATTAGCGGACCAGGCTTGGACTAGGGTTTCGGCAAAGGACGCCAGTCTGGCCGAAAAAGCAGCAGCTTATGCAGTGACAAATTTGATGAAGGCTAAGGCAAAAATAGGAATGGGATTAAAATTTAATAAAAAAGATGGACAACTTTCAGCTGTTAGAGGCAGCAAGAGACGTGCCTCACTTTCGAGGAGTGTACCTAAAAAACGAGCTAAGAAAACAGAGACCAAAAGTAAGAGAATGTGGAATTATTAATTTAGACAGTGACAGGGGCACACATTGGACAGCATATCGTAAAAATAAAGATGTTGTAATATATTTTGACCCTTTCGGAATACAGCCTCCAAAAGAGGTAATTGAATATTTTGTACCATCTAAAATTTACTATACAACTGATCAAATACAAGATTTAAACAGTTCCATTTGTGGAATTTTATGTTTATCATTTCTGAAAAATTTTAGTTTATAAAAATGGATTCATTTACTATAACATTCACGGGTACAGAGCCAGAGTTGAAGTCGGTGTTCTTTCCTCCTATAGAATTAAATGGTGATTATGTAATTGGACTGGTAGATTTTCAAAGTTATAATTCTATATTTAATGTTAAAAAACCTCTAAATACTTTGACATATTACAAAATGCACAAAATTACAACCCCAAAAGGGGAGGTTACAATTGACGAATTAAACCGGGCATTAGATGGTAAAGTTGAAGTTATTATACAAAATAAAGTAGCATTAATTAATACAAAAGTCAAACTTATATTTTACAAAGGGCTAGTTCCAAAATTAAATAAACTTAAAGACACAAAATTAACTATAGACGAGGGTGAGGATGTGTATTATTACGATCACAAAGCTCCAAATGTAATTGAAATTGCTGAAGGTACATACGAGGTGTTTGAGCTTGCGAAGGAAATTCAAAAGCAACTCCCAGATTTTGTACTTATAGCCGATAATAAAACTATGAAAGCCACATTACATTCTGGCCATGTGTTTGATTTTACAAAACCGTGTTTAGGGTTTGAATTATTGGGATTTAAAGGATTTTCTACTCCAGATATTGCGTTTAAATCCGTAAATAAAATCAACATAAATAATGTAAATGTGATTAGAGTAAAATGTAATATTGCGAATGGGTCTTATTTAAATGGTGACAAATCACACACCATACATAGTTTTTACCCAGAAGCTCCTCCGGGCTACAAAATTATTGAGGTTCCCAGAAATATTATATACTTCCCTGTAAATAAGAGAAGTTTAGATGTTGTTAGCATTACATTTGCAGATCAACACGACAAGCCAATTGACTTTAATAAAGAAGAAACTACAATTACTTGTCATATAAAAAAGATATGAGAATTTACAAGAACGGGCTGAGTGTGCAAAATGCCAGGTTTCTGCGATCAATTGGGTTGAAGTTAAAATTTTCTATTAATAAAAATGGAAGATTTTCTAGACGTTACAGCAAAATTCCAATATGATGATAGCCTGGTTAAAATTACAAATCACTCCTATGTTCCACACAACACTTTAGCAATAAATAATTCCGATGAAATTCGAATATGCATAAATAATCAAGATTTACTAACACTCCCATGTAGGAGTTATCTGTATATTAAAGGAGAAATAGAGAATCATGATAAAGGACATTTTATAAATAATGCATTTGCATTCTTATTTGACGAAATTAGATACGAAGTTGCTGGTAAAGAAATAGATATTGTAAGAAATCCGGGAATTTCCAGTCTTATGAAAATATTGTGCTCTTACAATAAAACAACTAAATTGTCAAATGTAGCATTTGATTCTGATGAAAATTTAAAAGAGTTCCATAAAAGCGGCAAGTTTAGTACTTGTGTCCCGTTAGAGCTGTTAATGGGTGTGTTTGAGGATTTTAATAAGGTTTTAGTAAATGTTAAACAAGAATTGGTGTTGAAAAGATCCAAAAACGACTTAAATTGTATATTAACAACATCTAATGCTCCAACTGGTGTCGATCCTATTCCTAAAATTACACTTAAATCGATTCAGTGGGTGATGCCGCACGTGGTACCATCTGATGGGGAGAAGCTTCAATTACAAAAGATGTTATTGCAAAATAAAAATTTGCAAATTGCATTTAGAAGTTTGGAGCTACACGAACTCCCATCATACCCCGAAACCAAGAGACACACATGGTCAGTTAAGACGTCTTCGAGTTTGGAGAAGCCCAGGTATGTTATATTTGGTTTCCAAACAGGTAGGGACAACAGTGCACGAAAAAGAACTGATGAATTTGATCACTGTAAATTGAAAAATCTCAAAGTGTTTTTAAACTCTGAATATTATCCTTATAGTGATTTAAATCTCGACTTTGAAAATGGAGATGCCTCTAAAGCTTATGAGATGTTTGTGAGGTTTAGGGAGAGTTACTACAACACCGTCCCCGATCCTATGTTTAACAGAGCTGACTTTATAAAGAAATATCCTCTAATTGTAATAGATTGTTCTAGGCAGAATGAATCAATCAAAGAGGGGGTTGTAGATATTAAATTAGAAATTGAAACTGCAGAAAACGTCCCTTCAAACACATCTGCATATTGCCTAATAATACACGATAAGGTGTTTGAGTATAATCCTTTGACAAATGAGATAAATAAAATGTAAATAAAATGAAAACAAATATTCAACAAGAATTGGTAGAGTCTGCAAAACAAATAAGAGAAAAATATAGGGCGTTAAAACGTGGTAAATTTCTAGAGGCTGAAGAGAGGTTCCAAACATTCCAACCGTTAATAGAGCCTTTGCAAGAATTAAAAAATTTAGCCACAAAAACAGAGAGGCCAGTTCTCCCAATGATTTTAGAAAAGACCCCGTCTAGAATACCAAGAATAACACAGATAACACCACACAAATTAGATTTTGGTCTTTTAGGATCAGACTATTTAGGAAATTACCTTAGTAGAAGTAGTATGACAGATACCACATATGGTATTAGGCGAGAAGGAAATAAATTTTTTATTGGGAATCAGGAAGTTCAAATTGCCAATGATGATGTTACAGTTGGAGAAAAAATTTATAAAGGGACAAAGGGATTGTGGGAATTGTTAACTTTAAAAGAACCCGTAAACTATAGTCAGGCTGATTTGCAAAATTATAAAGAGATTTTGGAAGCTACAAATGCACATTTAAAGGGTTATAAACCAGGTGCGGCGATGTCAAGTAATAAACACACTAAATATCTTAATATAATTAAACCCCTGTTTAAGACTGTTGGTGAAGGTTTAAGGCAGGTAACTGGTAATAAAATAGACTATGTTTATTGGGACGATCCTAATGAGCTTGTAGATAGGTTAAGACTGCTTTGGTTAAGCCGATTGGCGGGAAATTCTGGAGTGGATAATGAGATAGATTCTATCATAGAAGAATTGAGGGAAAGTGGAATTGCTTATTAAATAAAAATATGATAGATAAATTTTATCGCGTATATAACCCGTATAGTAAACCAGAAGCTAGAAGTTTTAAAGAAACTACTTTAAATCTAAAAGATGATTGTTGGAATGCTTTAAATTATAAAATTAGTAATGTTAAAGGTGGGGAGTTTACTGACGATGTATCGACTTTGGGGCAGACGTTAACCAGGAAAGGTGATGTTTTTGTACAAGGTAATACTAAATATAAGTTTTTAGAATCCAAGAATAATAATTGGAACGCTAATAAACGCAAAATTACTAATGTTAAACGAGGTGAAAGCTCAACCGATGTGCCCACATTAGAGCAAACTTTAATAAGAAAAGATGGTGTCTTTGTACAAGACAAAAATAATTATGAATTTTTGGAATCGGAGGGAAATGTTTGGAATGCCAAAAAGCGAAAAATAAGTAATTTGTTGGCTGGTAAAGAAAGCGATGATGTTGTAAACGTCTCTCAAGTACCAAAAATGGATCTAAACTTTTGGGATTTTAATAATAAAAGGCTAGTTCGTGTTAAACCCGCTGTTGATGAGAACGATTGTGTTACAAAACATCAGACTGTGACTTTAGACGGTCTTAAATTTGATGGTAAAAATAAGCAATTAACAAACATTTTACCTGGGACATTGCCAAATGATGTGGCTGTTGTTAAGCAAATATTAACAAAGGGTGAGAAAAGCATAATAAAACAGGGGGATAAATATTATAATGTATTAACATTAGATGGCGATGTGTGGGATGCAGAGGACAAATTAATAAAGAATATACCTGAAGGCAAAGATAGGGGTGATGTTTGTTTAATGTCGCAGGTTTTGAGGTATGACGATAATATTAAAACTTTTAGACAAGACAATATTAAATTTGATATTTGTTTAAAATCACACGCATTAAGGTTTAACAATAAAACTAATAAATTTATGCAAGACAATAATGAAATCGATTTGATGATGTACAATCCTAAATTGTTGGTTGCAGACCCTACATCTTTAAGCGGATTTAAGACTTTAGATGGAGGGGCATATTTGCCAAAAAACTATGTATATCAAAGAATGAGTGATGGTATGTTAGTTGGTAGCAATGGAGGTGTTTTTGAAACGACAGAGACTGGCAGATACGTTAACATTAAAAATAAAGAATAAAAAATGGAAAAAATTGCTTACGAATTGCATAAGCCCGCGAGAAAGAACTTTGTTAGAAGGTCTTTTAAGGTGTTGGGTATAAACGAAACTGTTCAAATAGATTTAATAGATATGCGGAATTATGCTAGAGAGAATTCTGGGAATAAATATATTTTAACTTTAATAGACACATTTTCTAAAAAAGCTTATGCTGCTCCACTAAAGAATAAAACTGGATTAGTAGTCACAGAAGCTATAAAAACTATTCTCCCAAAGGGAGTTAAAAATATTCAATCTGATAACGGAAAAGAATTTTTTAATGAACATTTTACCAAACTAATGAAAATTCTAAATATTAATCACTACCACACTTACTCTACAACTAAGGCGGCTATTGTGGAAAGGTTCCAGAGAACTTTAAAGAATTGGTTGTATAGAGAGTTTAGTGCACAAGGGAGTTACAAGTGGTTGGATTTACTTCCAAAGTTAATAAGGATATATAATAATAAAGTACATAGATCCATAGGGATGAGACCTAACCAAGTAAGTGCTAAGAACTCTAAAGACGTACACGAAAGGTTAGCATCTAAAGTACAAGTTAAAAAGCCAAAATATAAGGTGGGGGATAGTGTAAGGATATCTAAATATAAACATGTATTTAGTAAAGGATATACCCCTAACTGGACGGGAGAGCTTTTTACAATAGCAGAAGTTAAGAAAACAAAGCCTGTGACTTATATTTTGAAAGATGAGAATGGCAATATAATCAAAGGAGGATTTTATACAGAAGAATTGTTAAAGACTAAATATAAAGACATGTATTTGGTAGAGAAGGTAATTAGGAGGAAGGGTGATTTATTATATGTCAAATGGCTCGGGTTCCCAAGTAGCCAGAACTCGTGGATTTCTGCAAAGGATGTATTAAAATGAATGCAAATTGGATTAAAACACCAAGTTTTGGCGGCAGTTGGGATTAAAACACCAAAAACAAATCAGACACCAGAGTTTTTAAAAAGAGGAGGGACAATATATTTATGGCAGGGGTATATTTAATATAGGCCAGCGGGCGGGAGCTCTATAGGCGGGAGCTGGCGTCGGTGCAAAAACGGCTCCCCATAAGAATAACATGGGGAAAAAGCGCCGGAAGTGATGTTAAACCGCTGTTTACCCACTACTTATATGTACGTAGGATTTGTGTAATTAATTTGAAGAAGAGAGTAGTCAAGGCAAACCTTGAATGAAAATTATAGTGTTTAAAGTACTTTACAACTACACAATTAATATGCCGAGTTTTCCTGGAGCTGTTGGTTAGTTCGTGGAACAGTTTTCTCTACAATGGGAGCAGAATCACTTTATTGCCTAGCCTTTCGTCGTGGTAGGTCAATTCAGTGCCTCTCCTTCATGCAGTACCTAATAATAAACGTTCATCAACGTTTTATTTAAGACAAAGGAATATTTTTTAGGGCTTAATGATAGACTACAAACTTTGTACAATGAGTTCGAATTCTTTAAGCAGAGCTATTCAATTTGCTTCAACTTAATTAACATTCCCGCGGGGTCTACTAGCATTCAACCAAATGTCAGATAACTGTTATTAGTGAATTTACTTTGGAAAGTGAACTATTAGCATGACCCGCACGGTGAAACTTAAGCCCGGGACCATCATAGAAGTTATTAACGTGACCCCCTGAACACGTTTTGGGGGGGGTCGTTCAAAATTGTATACATATACTATTTTGCTATTTCTATATACCTACTAACCATGAAATTGTAGTCTTGAACAAAGGATTATCACCAACACCACCAACATTTAACCACATAAACTTAGTTGCCGATGCCATAAGTTTGTCGAGAAATTTAAGGGAAAATATATTTTTAGTTTACCTGAAAATTTAAATATGAAACAGAAAGATATTCCCAGCTCTCTCAAAAGGTTTAATCCTAAATCTGGCTGTCAACCTGACCCTCTACCCCCTGATCATCCATTGGAACAATTCATAAGCCTTTTACTCGCTAATGTCTCCAGCCCTTCATTTCCGGACGGCCTTCCTAAAGAGAAGAACATCTCAAAAAAAGAAAGAAATGCCATAAAGTCACTGAAAACCAACGACAACATCATATTACCTCCCATTTCATTCGTCATACAATATTTTACTCACAAAAATAAATATACACATAAATCATAAATCAGACATACATTTTGTTACAATTTCAAGTTTTAATAATATACCTTTCAAAATTGATATTTAAATACAATCATATTTCACATTAGTTCCATTTATCGTTAAAACATTTTCCTCGGCTGATAACTCATTACACAGGGTTTGCGTTCAAGATCTTATTCAGGGTCATAGTCCTTTGCCTTAAGGGTGCATTTGATGTATTACCTTTAAGTCCATATAAATTGCAACAATAGTAATAATAATATAATCAGAAATAAAATAATACGTTTTCCCTCGATAAACCTCCCTCGAAAAATACCAAATTTGAATATTGAAATTTAATCACATAATTTTTGAAAGTTCTTTTTGTTTTTTAAAATCTTGAAAATATGCTGAAATTTTGGATTAGTTTTTACCACATTAATTGGAGTTGAAGTTCTTTGTTCATTTTAGCCAAACGCAATACAAGTAATATGCTGAAATAAAAATAATTACACAAATTACACAATTACAATTACTAATTACACAATTACAATTGTTAGCTACCCAATTTCACGCCGGGCTGGTTACGTTGTTGTGACCAATCACTGTACCTAACAGCTTACTTGAATTGTAATCAGAGCATATAATAACAGAGACGTGACGTCTATACTAAAACAATACTTTTCTTGAAACAGGTACCTTAAAATGGTTAACTGTTTTTCTATTGATTAATAAATTAAATTCTAAAAATAGTTACAGATAAGTTAAAATATGTGTCTTTTCCGTGTTGGTTTGGTTTGAGCTTTTGGACCATCCGAGTATGAACCACGTATAAAATATGGTGGATTTCAAATATCAATAATCTACTAGTGTTTGAAATTGCTGTACAATTAAATGACACAATATTTTGGTTAATATGAAGGTGATATTAAATTTAGTCGTTATTTTGCATGCGAAAGCTTAGTTTACAAAAACAGTAATCTAGATTGTTGATCTCCCTAGGCACGACATTCACATATTATATTCCATCACAAACGTAATTTGTTGTTGGTTGAGTTTCATGTTTATACAACGAGTACATTAACATGTCTAAACATGTTCTGCAGTTAAACTTCTCTATGAAAAAAAATTAGCATTTCATAAATATCACACCGTAATATTAATAATATTAATAATCCCCTAAAAATTACATTTCCGCCAGATCAAATAAATAAATACCCCCGTAGCAGCAAACCTACATACTCAGCGAATTTCCAGTGCATATTAATTTATCTTAATACCACATAAAGTCACATACCAAGTTTCATCAATATACATTCATAAATAAACGATTTATGAAATTTTTATTATTCTCCATAATAATAACATGGCGGCTGAGTATGCAGGTTTGCTGAAATAAGGAACGCTAAAAATGGGCTTTTATACAAATATCATTATAACTCAACTAGGTAAAGCCACATACCAAGTTCTATTAATTTATGTTCATAATTAAAGGAGATAACACGTTAATTATTCTCCATAAGAATAACATGGGGCTGAGTATGCAGGTTTGCTGCTACGGGAACTATCGGGCAAAAAATGGATTTTTGTGCAAATATCAATAGACCACAACCAAATAAAGCCATATACCAAATTTTGCCAGTTTACGTTCATAAATAAGCGAGATATACAATTTTTCTTTTTCTCCATAAGAATAACATTAGACAACGTACTGTGTTTAGCACTTTCAATATCTCGGTAACCAATTGAAGTAGAGCAATGATCAAAATACCAAATTGTTTGTTTTTTTAAGCTGAATTTAATGGTATACATTAAAATTTGATTTAAATTAAAATTACATGTGAAAACCCCAAAAAACATATTTTTGGGGTACAAAACCCCCCAAAAACCCCCCTTCGGATGGTGCGATTCATCTGGTTTTCGAGCTCGTTCAAATAAATGGTACTTTACACATTTGTACCAAATTTCATTAAGATCGGACCTTTTTTACGAGAGTTATCGTGCTTACGGACACATATATATATATATAAATATATATATAAATATATATATATATATATATATATATATATATATAATATATATATATATATATACATATATAAAAATTTGAACGAATGGTGTTTTTGGCATCTGGGGACCTCAAAATGAAAAGTTATCATGGTCTCGGGCTTAAGTCTTACCATGAGACCTACGGTAATAGCTTCTTCCCTATAGGGGAAATTCGCTAAAAAGGACAATTTGAAAAATCGCTAGGTTTAGTAAAGTAGTTAGTCATTTTTGAGTGTACTTAAATACATATTTCATTCGAAATATACCATAGACTGTAATGGCAAATACGGCAATGCACGCTACCATTTAATATGTTATAGGCATTATACAAGGTAATGGCTTATCCATGTAAAATATAACTACGGTAGACATTGTTGACAGCTTGACGTTGGAGCAAAATTGATAGTTTTCTACATATTTTGCCAAAGTCATGAAAAGGGTTTAAAACTCCGGAAGCTTGAGGAGGTTGTTGCCAAGGCCAAACCAAACAATTTGTACATACATAAATCATCAATCTCGCGTCGTTTTATATCCAAGTGTCTGTATATCTTTTTCGTCTTATATGCCTTATTGGGACAATCTCACAGGCATTACTTGAGTTATTGTCCTAATATTATCAGCTGCGTGAAAAGGTAATTAACTTTTATAAAGTCAAATCAGTATTTGTTTTGTATTAGGTATTATTAAATGATGTATATAGTTATATACTTATATAATTGGAACATAATGTGTTAAACATATATAGAGGCATCTATGAATAGTACACACATTGTAGGTAAAACTTCAAATCTGAGTATGCCTTAATAAACAAATTTATTTACTTGGTTATTTGTTTTAAAGTTTTTATAATCATACTATCTTTATAATCACCGTAGTTTTTGAATACATCTTACATTTGAGCAGTGTTATAAAAGCTAATTAAATCATTGTTGGTTCCTATGCTATTTATTACGGTAGTGCCAGTTTTAATCGGTGAAAAAAAAACAAAGTTAATTCAAATAATCAATTATGTTCAAACGTGTTTGTGCGAAGTTTTAAGAAGACATCAATTGTCATTCCTAAGATATGATGTTGAGAAGAAATAAGCAGATGACAATCTATTTATTTATCCAATTGTTTGTATATCAGATCTAAAATGTCCATGAAGTTCATTTTCGTATATAATATAAAACAAATACAGACACACATTGGGGAATCAAAGTGAGATATTTTATATTTGGGTATGATTCTTTTGTTATTAATGTTAGCACCAGAAACAGCTTCCTAAAGTTGTTGGAGATATTTTGGAAATATGCAATACAGATTTACTTAACATATGATTAAGTAAATCTGTAGTAGTGTAATTAGGTATATAATTAATGTAATATCTTATTATTGATAACATTAAGTTATTATAACATGCGGTTTTATTAAAATTATCTTCAATGTTTTTTTTCAAACCTTACTTTGTTTATCATAAACACAGTACTTCTAGTGCAATATCAAAACACACAAAATGTAATTATAAATTTGTTTCTACATCAGATATAAATACGCTTCTAAATAGATAAAGACAAAACATTTAGTTTCAATATTTAATTGAATACATGGATTGAATTTAATTCTTACTTATTCGTATACAAATCCCATCATAATTAGTATGTAAACCATTAAATTGATATTAACTGGACTACCATTCATCAATATCCTTTGATTTATTGGTATCTTCTTTCTTGTAAATTTTCCTGAAATTACACTTACGTCTTCTTGGTAGTTGTATTCAAACTTTTAGTGTTTTTGTTTTTGTTTTCCACCAATTTTTAATATAACAATTGATTCATATGTTACACTTTCACATATTGAAACATTCAGGGTAAAGATGAAATAGTATCTTTACTTATGTATATTTGGTATTTCAATTCGCGCATAAACATAGATTCGCGGGATTTAGTTGAAATTACTTTAAATTATTTACACCCCTGTCATAAATATGACGTTCAAATATGAACTTGTATAACAAGGTATGTAAAATAGAATATCTTGCATTAAGATTTATTATATAACAAGATCTGCTTATTTTATAATATTGCCCCAGATTTTTATTCCCTAATATTTGAATAGAGTTTGAATAATTGTTTTAATTTAAATAATATCTTAGACATTTAATTATGATTATTTTATTAATTATATAGATAGGTTTTCATATATTGATGGTCTCAACACCTGATTATTTCGGGCAGCTGATTGAAATGATCTTTTGGTTAATATGTCTTCTGTGTCGTCTTGATTTGTTGATGTTATTAAAAAAAAAATATAACCTGTAAAATTATTTCGCTTATCGCAAAAGGTAATAAGCTTCGAGCTGACTGGTACACTAGTTATGTTCTCGCTTAGCCTGAGAGAGAGACTCTAGGATTGAATATTGAGCAAACACAGAAAAAGGATATACACTGTTTAATTACACACTTTAAAATCTGAATACATGCTTATAATATAATGGATGCACAGAAAAGCTAAATAAAGTTCATATACATTACATACAATAGACAAAATATATCATTCCTCCAGCACGTAATTAACTAATAAAGTGGACCCTCATAAAACAAATCTTCAAGTCTAAAATATAAATCTAATTTATTATGTCCCCACAAAATCTACTCTACTATAATATGACACACAAAACACACACAAAAGGGCAACCCTTCTACTAGGGAATATCCCATAACAAGGACTTGGGTCCGCACTCTTTCTCAAAATAGAGTCCTTACACAAATGTAATTATTTAAACATTCCCAAAAACAAGATTAAATACAACACTTATTTATTGAAAATGCCTTAATTATATTTACATTGGGCCCTAAACCTATTATTCTTGGATTACTTCACGTTTTTAACGCTTATTTTCATTTACTGTCTGTTAAGACTCTTTACTTAACGTTTTTCTTCATTTCAGGTAAACCTTAATTGATTACCACAATAAATTTGATTATGTTTTATTACTCAAAAGGGGCTTGTACCGTTATTTTAGCTTTTATTAACTTTGATTAAATTTTTGGGAAATGGAGCCTAACTTTCTGTGCACAAGTCTGACGATGTTCCACATACCGTAAGTCCCAAAGTGGTCCTGCCCCAAGAGGTTCTCTGCCCTGGCTGCGGTGTTGCTCTCTGGGGTTGTCCAGGGGCCGCTGTCTGCCGGGCTCGCTGTTGGGGGTGGCCCTCGCCTCTTCGCACGAGTCCGCGGTGTCCTGGTCCGGGGTAGTGCCGGGGCCCTCGCTCGACCGAAGTTCGGGGTCGCTCGTCCCGCAGGGGTGGCTCCGCTCGAACGTCTCGGGAGGTCTGTGTCGGTGGTCTTCCGTCAACTTCCCGTCCTGGACTCTCTCGGCTGGGATGGTGGCTAGTGATGAGGAATCTGTGCTCGTCTGAAGTGTGAAACTCGGTGACAGTCGTTGTGGAACTCTAAGGGCGGCTTAATACTCGTCCGCCAGATGTCCCTGCTCCTTTCCTAACTCTCCCAAGAATGACTTCCTTCCCTCGTCTTCCTTCCTCCCTCCTTTTCAGTTCCCTCTCTCTGTTCATATTTTTCCCCCAGATTATGTCCATCCCATAATCTATTAACCAATCGGGGTGACGATTAGCCACGCCTCTACTATTTGATTGGCTGATCAACTGTCAGCGGAAATACGCCATTTTTGAATGCTGATACTGCCAGTTCTTCACTCTGTAACCGACTTTTTATTTGTAAGTTTGTTTAGATAGCTGATAATTCGTGCTACGATATAATTCACTATAGCAAATTATGGTTAAGTTACTGAACCATCATATAAGTAAAGGAAAATGTTGAGATTATAAAGGGCGTCAATAATTTAACTTTTGTAATAATGGGTTGAATCGGTGCACACGAAAATTAAGCTAGTATTTCACAATAAATCATATCTAAGTATCAATATTTCTTAAAAGAACGTTTTCCTTCAAACCATTACAGTATATCTCTATTTGAATACAAACGCAATACAAGTAATATGCTGAAATAAAAATAATTACACAAATTACACAATTACAATTACTAATTACACAATTACAATTGTTAGCTACCCAATTTCACGCCGGGCTGGTTACGTTGTTGTGACCAATCACTGTACCTAACAGCTTACTTGAATTGTAATCAGAGCATATAATAACAGAGACGTGACGTCTATACTAAAACAATACTTTTCTTGAAACAGGTACCTTAAAATGGTTAACTGTTTTTGTATTGATTAATAAATTAAATTCTAAAAATAGTTACAGATAAGTTAAAACACGTGTCTTTTCCGTGTTGGTTTGGTTTGAGCTTTTGGACCATCCGAGTATGAACCACGTATAAAATATGGTGGATTTCAAATATCAATAATCTACTAGTGTTTGAAATTGCTGTACAATTAAATGACACAATATTTTGGTTAATATGAAGGTGATATTAAATTTAGTCGTTATTTTGCATGCGAAAGCTTAGTTTACAAAAACAGTAATCTAGATTGTTGATCTCCCTAGGCACGACATTCACATATTATATTCCATCACAAACGTAATTTGTTGTTGGTTGAGTTTCATGTTTATACAACGAGTACATTAACATGTCTAAACATGTTCTGCAGTTAAACTTCTCTATGAAAAAAAATTAGCATTTCATAAATATCACACCGTAATATTAATAATATTATTAATCCCCTAAAAATTACATTTCCGCCAGATCAAATAAATAAAAAAGATTTGAAAAATCACTAGGTTTAGTAAAGTAGTTAGTCATTTTTGAGTGTACTTAAATACATATTTCATTCGAAATATACCATAGACTGTAATGGCAAATACGGCAATGCACGCTACCATTTAATATGTTATAGGCATTATACAAGGTAATGGCTTATCCATGTAGAATATAACTACGGTAGACATTATTGACAGCTTGACGTTGGAGCAAAATTGATAGTTTTCTACATATTTTGCCAAAGTCATGAAAAGGGTTTAAAACTCCGGAAGCTTGAGGAGGTTGTTGCCAAGGCCAAACCAAACAATTTGTACATACATAAATCATCAATCTCGCGTCGTTTTATATCCAAGTGTCTGTATATCTTTTTCGTCTTATATGCCTTATTGGGACAATCTCACAGGCATTACTTGAGTTATTGTCCTAATATTATCAGCTGCGTGAAAAGGTAATTAACTTTTATAAAGTCAAATCAGTATTTGTTTTGTATTAGGTATTATTAAATGATGTATATAGTTATATACTTATATAATTGGAACATAATGTGTTAAACATATATAGAGGCATCTATGAATAGTACACACATTGTAGGTAAAACTTCAAATCTGAGTATGCCTTAATAAACAAATTTATTTACTTGGTTATTTGTTTTAAAGTTTTTATAATCATACTATCTTTATAATCACCGTAGTTTTTGAATACATCTTACATTTGAGCAGTGTTATAAAAGCTAATTAAATCATTGTTGGTTCCTATGCTATTTATTACGGTAGTGCCAGTTTTAACGGTGAAAAAAAAACAAAGTTAATTAAAATAATCAATTATGTTCAAACGTGTTTGTGCGAAGTTTTAAGAAGACATCAATTGTCATTCCTAAGATATGATGTTGAGAAGAAATAAGCAGATGACAATCTATTTATTTATCCAATTGTTTGTATATCAGATCTAAAATGTCCATGAAGTTCATTTTCGTATATAATATAAAACAAATACAGACACACATTGGGGAATCAAAGTGAGATATTTTATATTTGGGTATGATTCTTTTGTTATTAATGTTAGCACCAGAAACAGCTTCCTAAAGTTGTTGGAGATATTTTGGAAATATGCAATACAGATTTACTTAACATATGATTAAGTAAATCTGTAGTAGTGTAATTAGGTATATAATTAATGTAATATCTTATTATTGATAACATTAAGTTATTATAACATGCGGTTTTATTAAAATTATCTTCAATGTTTTTTTTCAAACCTTACTTTGTTTATCATAAACACAGTACTTCTAGTGCAATATCAAAACACACAAAATGTAATTATAAATTTGTTTCTACATCAGATATAAATACGCTTCTAAATAGATAAAGACAAAACATTTAGTTTCAATATTTAATTGAATACATGGATTGAATTTAATTCTTACTTATTCGTATAAAAATCCCATCATAATTAGTATGTAAACCATTAAAATGATATTAACTGGACTACCCTTAACTTTTACCGCAGGGATCACACACGCAATCTTGCCACGCCCTGTATCATTCAATGTGAGTAATACCATTGACCCTAATATCATAAGAAATGTTATAATACTCTTGAGTCTACAGGTAAAAACAAGCTACATCACAATTAAGTTTAGCTTAAGATTTATCCTAAGCGAAAACACGTAAAGGGTGAAAACGTGTTAAATAAATGCTACTGGCGAAGGCTATGGAAAAAAGTATAAAAGATTTTGGTTTTATTACAATGCAATATTTTATGCAGAATGTATACCTGTATTACTAATTAGTTGTGTAAGATAAACTGTGTACGCTTGGTACATTGCAGAGTCATAGAAGACTGTTAAAAAATGGAATTGACCCAAAGAAACTTGGGGCAAATAGTAGTTTTATTAAAAAAAACAGTCAAATTAGGAACTGGTAATAAGATAAGGACGAATTGTTCACAGAAGAAAATCATGGGAACTATAAATGTCTGTTTTGATGATCACATTTACCCGTGTTAATAAATGTCTGCTTTTTCCGTATTGAGATAAGTATACAATCCAACTTAAATTGTTTTATCCCCCTCAGCATTTAAAAACAAAAAGCAAATTAGATATGACAGAGCAAAATAAGCAAAATTAGGGGCTATGACCCCTTGAAGCCATTATACATAATAAGTATTATAAATTATAAACTTTAAAGAAATATTGTGGAAGTGTGGCAGGATGATGGGAGATGGCTTAAGTTAGAGATTATTGACCTATAGGACCTGAGAAAATGGCAGTTAAAAAAATGCATGTATCCAAGTAATGAGGATAAATCATCCCTATAAGAAAATCATCAGTTTTGCAAAATGTCTTCTTTGCTTACATATTAACATGTTACTATAATTTCGTATTAATTTATTTTCCACAGCGTGTAAACAGTAAACAAATATGACAAGGCAGAGCATAGTAATAGTTGTTGTAGTAGCATCTACTAGCCACTAGGTATAAGGGAATAATACACATTACACATGATTGGCTGAGTAGCACAGTGGTTAGCGTGATCGCTTCATAATCCGAAGTTTTCCAGATCGATCCTGAGCAAAATCTTAAGAAAATGTTTGTGAAGGTTGGATGCTGGATCCAGCTGCCATTGGTCATCGGGCCGTTAATTAATGACCCTGGCTAAAAAATCAGTCGGTCTTAGTCATTAACAAGGCATCTCACCCATTCTACACTCATCTTTCGTTCACTTTCGCTTTAAAATACGCCCTAGTTGCGTCTGCGTCTTAGTTTATGATCCACGTGATTGTTTGATTTATTTTATCCATGTTAAGGTTAACTCAAATTACTAAGACAACTGGTATAACTGACTAAAACTCCTAATCTCGGTTAATGGATTCATAGGTGATTTAAAGAATTTGATTTTTTAAATTTTTAGTTGTTATAACATGGATTAAAATGAGCTTTTTACGAAACAAAAAAATAGTATTGTTTAAAAACTCAATCTGGGTGAAAAATAACAGTAAACGGCTTAACTAATTCAAATTACACCTTTTCACTGCTTGTAAAACTCTAAAGGAAACCCAAATATGAATCTGTTGTTTGCTCAAGACTAACGTGTTACCTGTAATCAGGGTCTTTCATTAATACATACAGCTCCGTACATTTTGCTAAAATAATGCAACTTACGGATAATACGGAGAGTTTTTTTTATTACTATAAAAACTAAACTATATTATTTTTTATTTGTTCTATTTTTATTCCATGATTATCTAGTTATAATTAACTAAGAACTATTGATATAGGTTTATAAAAAAGTGATATCTATAAGATTTTTCAAAAAAGTTAGGCTATAAAGTTACCATGAGCTAAAGAACACACCAATTCACAGTGAAAATTCCCTAAATGCTGAGGAAACTTAACCTTTCCACGTTGTAAAGAAAAGCCTTTCCTCTAGCAAAGTTGTAGACGTTGAATACAACTAAAATATAAATAACTTCTCAGTACTGAGCTCCAAAGGGTGGTTCACCCACACACTTCATACATGTATATTGTATATTGTACAAGTATCTGCAGGTTATTTAGGCATTTCCAAAAATAATACTACTTGGATAATTATAACAGCTTTATTTCAAATTTTAAAATCTATTTTGTTTCTCTTACATACAACTTGGAAACACTTTTACCTTCGATTTAAAATAAACATGAAGTCGAGCAGTTAAAACAATAAGTAAATTGCTATTGATATGTTTCATATTTTTAATACGTTGGAAGAAACATAATAGATTGCTTGATATTTCAAAACCATATTTTTACGTAGGGGAATGCGTTTACGTAGGGTGTCCATGAATCACCTGCAAAAGACAGGTAATACCCATTAAACCCTCTACGGGCCGCGGGGATCTAAGCCGGAACCCCTTCGGATGAGTTTATGCCCGACCGCGTGTCTTGCGATCCTGACGGATCAAGCCACTTTATTCCCGATGCCCAAGGGTAAAACCATAATTGTTAGACGAAGATAATATGGTATTACTCGAACTTACTGGTATTGAATAGCAGATTTATTGCTTGAGTCAGAGCAAACATAAAGTAAATTTTTGAAACTTGTTTGCCTGATTGTATTTTGAAAGTTGATTTAACATTTGTTGATAGAATAAATAACTTAAGTTGTCTAACTTTATGGATACACCTACCAGTCCCCCCTTTAGATAATAGTGTTATCATTTAACTTCTTTGATATAAAACACGTTATTTCACAATATTAGGATTTTATCTTCTGACTCACAATCGACGAAATTAATCAATGTTCTTATCAATATAATTGCAAATATGCAGATGGTAAGATTTGTTCAAGGTATTACGAAGCTACATTTACACTTACTACCGCTCAAATGTAACGGTTAATATTAGGTTTTTTAAGACAAAATGTAAAGAATATTCATGGCTGTAATTTGGAATGCCTGAAAATATAATGAAGATCAAACTTGATAAATTTTGTTATTTTTAGGTCATCCAACTAACTCATATGTGCATGGATTATCCACAATGTAATAAGTTTCGTCTTACAACACTATAATGCCTTGATACTCCACTAAATATATCTAGTTCTGTTCTGTCCTTAGTACAAGCCTGTTAATATGCATTATGTATGTTAAATAACATATTTTCCAAAAAGTCATGCCAAAAATAGGCCCATTAAGGAAATACTGTAACTAATCAAAATATACTTCTTGTGCCATTCCTAAAGAATATCAAACGTCTTGTATACAGTTACAGTGACAAAAATAATTTCGTATAACTATTTCAGTTTACTGCTCGCTATAGGTTTACCATGGACACTCTAACAAAATTACATAACTGCATAGTATAACTGCACAACTGCATCATAAAACTACACAACTGCATAACAAAACTACACAACCCAGATAACAAAGCTAGATAGATTTACACTAATGAAACTACAGATGCCTCATCACTGATATTAAGAAGTGGATTCAACAATCACCCCTAGTTGGCCACCCCAAGTGTCAGCCACACTCCTAGTTAGCCACCCCAAGTGTCAGTCCTTCCATCTCCTCCGCACACACTTCACATTTCCATAGCCTCTTTCATCCCCAGTGACCCACTGAAAGAAACACTCACATGTAACTTGGTTACAATTTTACTTCCGATGTAATACACCAAAATACGGTGTAATAAAAGTAATGCAAGTTTTTAGCTCTAACAGAGACCTAGACTAAGCTATTGTAAATATTATTCTGTTAACTTTTTTTATTTGTAATATATCATGATATTCAAGATATTCTCGAATGGTTCTTCGTAGAGTTCTCAAATGGTTTTTACAGTTGGAGTTACAGAAAATTATGTATTTATGGATACAATTTTATATAGTTCAATGTGAAACTGACGACCTAAAACAACAATCTATGTAGTATATTTTTTTATCAAAACCATAGCATGAATCGCAATGAATTAATACATTTATATTGAGGTACTAGCTGGACCGACAGACGTTGTCCTGTCCTAATGTCATTTTATTTGCATTTTATTTGTTTTATGTCAAATGCTCGTTGATTTTCACTATGAGCTCGTTCGCTTTGTTCACTCGCCTCCCGGATGAGCTCGTTCGCTACGCTCAATCGCCTATTTTGATATAATACTAACTTCAGCAACGAAAAAACGAATGGAAACAATCTTTTGATACCATTCTAGTCAATTTTTTATTTCCGTTTATGTCTTTCAAGTATGTTTAGATATAATCCTTGTTAACAGCTGTTTGGTGTAACTAACTGAACTTTGATCAAATCAATGGGAGCTTTGAAGGCCAGTGGGACAGAGCCCTTAGGTCGGATAAAAATTTGTCTTTTATAAAAACCTTGTCCTGACATTAACGAACACAACAAAAAAATAATTATTCAATATGGTGCACTCATTCTCAAGTTATGGCGTGACCAAGGGAAATAGAAATTCATTTTTATATATTAAGATTTAAAAGGGAATGTACAACAACAAATGGAAACAGGCAAGTTCTGAGATTTACAATGCGAAAGGTGACACACAATTTATTTTAGATCCGTCCCTGAGGGTAGATAACCTTTGATTCCAATAACTGAACATGTACAACTGGGTTAGGAAATACATGGAAGCTCAATATATTTGACGATAAACATAACTTCTAGGAGATTAAATGTATGATCGCTCAAAATATTTATATTTCTAATTCAAACTTTACAACTTCAACTTTAATTGGTTATACGTTTAATAGAAAATCCTCTTGGTGGATTTAGGTAAATTGAATAATACAAAATATTATGCTTAATATTTAGAGATGTTTACTTAATTTCAGTTGTTCCAAACAAACAGTAGGTTACGGAATGAATTTAGTTCCACTTATACAGTTACAGTTGGCAATTATCCGCTTATACGCTAACTACAGAGACATTACCTGTAATATCCTATGTAGCAGCACAACTTTAAATATTTGAGTTTAACAACAACAATGATTAAACTGCAAAATAATTTATAATATTAAGATTATGTTTGTTTATATAGCATCATTATCCATAATCATATATTATGGTAGGATGAATGACATGTGAAGATTAAAGTTCATCTGGAGAGTAGAAGGTGGATATGGGATCTTGAACCTGGATCTGGATCAATGTCGGGGGGAAACATATCCACATTTATGTTCGCTTCATCGCCAACTTGCAGCAGGCGAGGAATAGCGTCACGTCTGTATAGCGTGGTAGAGTAGTGCGAATTGTCGTACGTGTACTGGGGTCTTGTGTGGCCAGGAATGTTGGGAATCTCATTTAAGTGGAGAATTTTCAGTCCACAATGTAATTTACAAAGTTCATAAGAAACGCTGAATACGATTTTTTACTATGGATTTCTATACTTAGAAGTTAGTGTTGGCATGTAAAGGGTGTTTTATGGATTTAAAGCATGTCCCATTCTACATCCAACTTATCTAACGAAGCGGTCTTGAACTTTGACTAGAGTAGAACTAAAACCTATTTGACTTTGGAAACAGATAAGAGAGGTGAACTCTAGGAGCGGACACCCTAGCATCCTAAACGGTATCACAAGAGAAGCAATGGAATACCTCTAGTAAACCGAAAGAGAAAGCCGAGAGTGGAGTCATTATGACAAACGTGCTGAATGTGCTCGCTAGGATGGAGAATAGAGTTAGTACAATATTGAGAACCTTTTTCTTCAACACTCTGCGAAAATTAATGATGAAGCAAGCATGTTCATGAGTGTGTTTGGATCTTTAAAAGTCATCTCTACACATGTGTAACATTGATATGTAGTATAATGTTCATACTCGTTTTTTCAAATTTAATAACATTAATGTGTGTAGATAAAATACGGTATACAGGAAGATACACTTAGTAAATTTTGACAAATAAAGGTACGTGAATCCAAATAAAGTTAAAGAAATACTCGGTGATATTTTATTTGTTTTGAGGGTGAAAAAGATGTCCACTAAATATGCAATCTTTATTCGATGGTTCTATTCACTGTTTTCAAGTTATCGTTTGTTGATGCTTTACCTTGTGTAAGTGGTACTTTAACAGTCCACTGAGCTGTTATGATCCTTTTGTTTTCATTTAAACTCCATAAGCCCAATGATCAACTTTTCCATTTTCATATGTGATTTTCAACCAAATATTAATCTTCCTGGAGTTGAGGATTTACCAATAGATTTTTAGGTCCAAAAAACTCTCATTCTCAGTTTTGAAAAAATCATTCAGCTGAATTTCGAGATAAATTCTGCTAACAAAAAAAGATGTAGTGAGACATAACTCATGTTAGAGTATAGGAAAATGTTTCTTTTCTATGAATAAAAAGAGTAAAAATAAATTAATAATCAGGAACGGTCTAAATATCCAAATAAATACAGTCAGAAATTGTTAAATTGATTTGCAGGTACATTTTCATTTCAAATGGTACTTTCATTTCAAAGAGAACGCAGTGAAGAGAGAGACATGCAATGAGGTGAATATGTTTGTTATGCTGGTCTCAGATCGAACTGGCAGTTTCTCTTTGTACCGAGTTTCTGAAGCATTCCGCATCTCCTATTCCAGAGATCATAGTTGATTTAACCGATTGTCATAATAAAGTGAGGAGAAAATTAAACCAGTTTGCATAACATTAAATGGTTATACTTCGTTAAATGGTTACAGTAAGAATAAATTATGCACGAGCATTAATATACAATTTTATTTATTTATGACAGATACGTCTTCAAAACGTATAAAATAAGTCGTTGCATCAAGGATAAAATATTATTTCCACAGACAAGATATTTCTGTATTTCTTATTTCTGTTTGATATATCTGGTCGTTTACTTATGCGCAACAATTGAAACTGGGCATTGAACATATTTTCCTTTGACTGGACATTCTTTAGATGACATTGTACGAATAAAATTGTTCCCTATATCAACTAAATTTACCTTTATTAAATAAATAAAATAAATTATAATAACAATTCCGCCTTAAAGGAAACGCACCTAAAATAAATCTGAAAAAGTTTCAAGAGTAATTTACTGTCTCAAAAGTTTAAAATTTTGAATAAATATTTAAGTAAACTAATACTTATACTATGGTTGACACAGAACTGTCTTGAATAAGCAATACTGGCCTGATACTAAATCATATTTCCTAGATTTCAACATATCTAGTAAATACTGAGAAATTGCCTTATGGGCGAAATCAATAAAGGATTTGAACTCAAACATAAATTTGGGAATTTTCTTAAGTTGCTTAAAATCTAATTCTGTTTAGATTTATATTTTTCGAAACTTCATTAAAAAAACTTACGAATTTCATTCATAAGTTATTACTATGCAATATAGTTTCTCTTATAGATATAATTGTATTATCATTGACACTTGCCATCTTGTATCCATGACTTTGTTCGATTGTTATTTATTGATTATTGTTTCTTTTCAAAATTTCAAAAATATTGTCATGGAAAATCAAATAATATAAACATTTTCGTGTTAAACCCCTGAACTGGAATTGAATTGCAATATGGTTTACAATACCTGTTCTGTCTAGTTCATATGAGTAATCGTAGGATTACTGAAGTTTTTAAATTAATATGTCATCATAAAATCCTCCATGTATAAAATGTAATGTAATGTTGATACCTGCTGGCCAGCTTGATAAAAGTGTTCTTGTCTATGATTAAATGTTGTCTCTATTTAGGTTTTTTTCTGTTAAATGATTAAATATATTATCCGTCAGTCATTATGTATGTGTCAATTTTAACATTTTGACAACGTTTTTATTGAAAATTAGCTGTGTTTTATACAAGGAGGATCTGATGATCCCATGGTTACTCATGTGAACTGAACAGAAGTTATATTGTAAAACCATATTTTAATTAAATAATATGATAACTCCATAAAATAACACTGATAGTTTCAAAGTATAGCAGAGCGTAACCTTAAGATTCATTACTTTGATTAATTGCAAGAAAGCTTTATAGAGTTAATCTTAATTGTCATGCAAAGTTTCATGGCAATGAACGGTATAAGCACACATAAGGGAGAAACGAAGAAACATTCATTTTTATAGTAGAGATATTCCTTAAGATATCTTGTCATTCGTTTGGATTTTGACAGTTATAACCTTAGAAATATATACACTTTTTATAACTCTGAGGCATCAGGCACATACCTCATATTGTTGCAGATTGACAGTTGAATCTGAGCCAACCACAACGTTAATTATCAGCGCGCTCGTCGGTCCCTCTAGGACACTGCTTGAATACCTGAAACCCAACGATTGAAGATTACAAAGTTACAAGTAATAACAAGATTATAAGATTTATAAACTTACTATGGTCTGGTTCTAAACTTTAGATATTCATTTATTTATAAATTTTGAGGTGAAATACCTCAGGTAAAGAATAGTTTGTATTTTTGTTAAGAAAGGTTTATAAATAAATTTAAAGTTTTGAGGTAGTAAAGACCCCAAAGTTAATGAGGACACATCTGGGTAAATATTCCCACATGATTTTATTTATTATGAGAACATTATGAAATATTGATAATTTATAAATATTATATCATTAAGGTGAAATTCTAACAAGCCGATTATTAAGAAAGAGTTTCTATCGTTTGAAAAAGTTTAAATGAACGTTAATGTTTCTACTCTTTAATTATTTAGAAAACAATTAAACTTATAAGTTAATTCGTTTTAAAACTTAACGTTACCCAAATTTAATGGACAGTTAAAATTTGAACCATACATTTGCAGAGAATGAAACGCATAAAAATTACTCTGTCTCTATTTTATGGACAAAGAGAATATGGAGATAGGATGTATGAAGGCAGACCTTAGATCATTTTTCATATTATTTACATAAGATGATCGTTTAACTTAACATGGGTAATAGGTCTATTTTGTTATTTTTCCGTTATATCATTACATGTATCATTACATATATAAATTTATACTATTAAAATAAACTGACAATAGTATTATTGTATTTACGTCACTTTGAGGCGTATTAGACTGATATAGAGAATGTATCTTATACTTATTAATTTAACTATTTAACCGCTTTCGTACGTTTTACTGTCACAAATAAAATAATAACCTATATGACTTTAAAAACATTAATGGATTTGTAAACAAATATTGGAGGCTTTCTGAGTATTTTACTGTGATATAATTGAATCAACTATTTTCGAAATTGTATATTATGTAAAAAAGACAGACGTACTACTAAATATAGTAGATCAGGGGAATAGGGGTTTAAAGTAATTCAGTCCAAATACAGTTTAAATATAAATATAAAAATAGATGCGTAAAGAGGGGTTAAACATTAGGTTGACTTGTATACCTGTAGCTTTTCAGGTTATAGTTTATAAAGCAGACTAGCCCATATGAATACAAATGAGTAGGGTTTTGTGCAGCCATGACGAGGTAACGTACAGTACCTGGCTGACTTACTTTCCAGAAGGTTTTCAAATTATAGTTTATAGATTTATCTTGCTCATATGAAAACAAACGTACAGCCTTTGCAACAGCCAAATATTTAGGGCGTTAATCACGATTAAATTTTAAAAGACACGTTAAATACTCCTAAAAATATTCATACCTCCTTAAAATAACATACTTAAAACATAGTGTTAAAATATAATTGACATTTGGTTAAACTAATTTTGAAACCGATATTTTGAGGCCCCTAGATGCCAAAAACACCATTAGTTTAACATCATAAAAAGGTGTTTACAAAAAGCCCTTCAGGACTTCGGGATATGATTACTTGCATAAAAAATAAGAAAAATGTACCTGAGATGGTATGTCCTAATAAAAGGCTTGGTTTTCAGTATATCTGTCTGTATGTGTCTTTTACATAATTAATCATATCTCACAAACCACTTAACGTATAAAGTTCAAACTTGGTACGTGAATAGATTAACAAGACCTATTTAGGTATGTAGTATCAAGCTTCTAATTTGTATCATTTCAAAATGGCAGCCATTTTTAGATTTTAAAGCTTGATATCTTAAAAACCGTAAATTGTTGCGAACAATTTTACGAGAGGCAAAAAAGTTGTGCAATTTTATCTTCTAAACAATGGTATAAAGATTATTAAGAACAGGCCATAAATAACAAAATTATTGCAATTTGTTTAATATACATGCTTATTTTGTGGCAATCATAGCAAATTTTTCCATGTTTCTAGTTTTAAATTGCAATAATTTATGGCCCGATCTTAATAATCTTCATACCATTGTTTAGAAGATAACATTTGTAAAATTTTTTTGTCTCTTGTAAAATATTTCGTAAAATTTTCAGTTTTTAAGATATTAAGCTTTAAAATCTAAAAATAAAAACCATTTTGACACCATTTTGAAATGGTACAAAGTAGAAACTTGATACTACATACACAAATATGGCTTGTTAATAGTCATCCATGTACCAAGTTTGAAGTTTATACGCTAAGTGGATCCTGAGATATGATTAATTATGTAAAAGACACATACAGACAGTTTATACGGAAAACTAAGTGTTTTAGGACATACCTTCACAGGCAATTTTTTCTTAGTTTTTACGCCAGTAATCATATCCCGAAGTCCTAAAGAGTTTTTTCGTAAACATCCTGTATATGTGGGTGTCTGTAGGCACGATAAAGTTCGTAAAAAGTCCGATCTTGATGAAACTTTTTGTAATCGTGTAGCGGTTCAAAACATTATTTTCAAGAGTTCGAAAACCAGACAGACCGCATCATTATAAGGGGGGTTTTGTAGCCTAAAAATTGTGTATTCTTTTACTTTTTACATATAATTATTTGTAAAGCCCAACTTTAATTTGCACTATTGAATTTAGCTCTCAAAAGCAAACAATTTGGAATTTTGATCATAGCTCTGCGTAAATTTTTGGCCGAGATATTGAAACTGCTTGACACCAGTACGTTGTCTTATGTTAATCTTATGGAGAATAAATAACATTTTATATCTTGCTTATTAATGAACTTATATTAATGAAACTTGGTATGTGGGTTCATATGGTTGGGTTTTACTGATTTTTGCATACAAAACCCATTTTTTCAACAGCTATTATGTTATTCTTAAGGAGAATAATAATTATGTAATATTTTGCTTGTTTATGAACATAAATTGGTAAAATTCGGTATGTTCCTTATTGGTATTTGGACAAAACCCCAATTTAGGCGTTCCTTGTTGCAGCAAACCTGCATACTCAGTCCTAATATTTTTCTTATGGAGAATTAAAAAAAATCATATGTCGCTTACTTATGAATATGCTTTAATGAAAGTTGGCAAGTGTCTTCATGACGTAGTGGAATACCATTTTAAATTCGCTGAGTTTGCTGGTTTGTAGCACTAGGGGTATATTTTATTTATTAAAATCTATCCAAAATATTTTTAGAACAATTTAGAAGACAGTTATTGTGTTCTATCCATCCAGACGTTAACATATTTAAATTAAACCCTATTACTAAAAGAAAATAATAATTTCCAGTTGTGATGTATTAAAACAACAATCAGACACCTTTTGATAGCGATAAAATATTATGTAAGAAGTTATTTATACAACTTTTCTTTTCATCTTTTTAATTAAGCAGAAATGGAGAAGATTGGATTCAAGATATATTTGGGTTAATTGAGATCTTACACAACACCAAATTTCATTTTAGTTTTCTTACAAAGGAAGTAAATGCCAACACCAATCTTCTTGGACAATTTGTTCTTTAGTTTCTCAAAATTCGTTAGATACCAATTTATTTTCCATTTCACCAAGCAATATCTCAATTTAATCTGCTTCACAACAGTATATTATGTATTTGTAATCAAAAACACAAACACATGTACTATATCTATGTGGTCTATTATAAGTATCTTTAACACAATTTGATTTTAATTCAGGGTACTTAACATTTTACCGGATTTGGTATGTCTTTTTTCTGATATTATAACATAATACTCGTATTTTTTTAGATTTTGATGTTTACACCTTGTGGATGGTGTTCTCTTCCATAACATTATACATATTCCACTTTTAATTTTTTTTATAAAGTATATTGGTTGGGTTACAATATTAATTATATTACAAACGAACAAATCACAAAACGTAATAAAATGTAGACAATCTTTTAGTATGTTTGTGTTTTTAAAATTTTCCAAACACATTACCTAAAACTAATTGTATTCCATCAAATTTAAAAATATGTTTGAATAATAAAACTTATGTGTATTAAAAAAAATACCTGTACAATATTTATGCGAATAAAATGATGGTATATAAAATATAAATTTGTTTTACTGATCACTTTTAATGATATTGTTAAAATCATAAAACAGAATCGTAATACCACTTAAATATTCGTATTTATAAAAACTGGTAAAAAGTAGCAAACTAAATGCAGGTTCTATAAGTTGCTTGGAGAATGTTTTAAATAACTGAACGATTTTCCAGTATTTTCAAAAACGTCAACCTTAACGCTACATTAAAACATTTGATGCAGGCCACGTAAAACCGAGAAGTTCTCGAAGTTAAAAGTTGGAAATATAAAAGTAAAGTTTTTGCAACTTTTTTTTATTAAAAATTGAATCAGAAAAATATTATAGAAATCAGTGTTTATAGTAAAATAACTTGGATACTAACTGCATTAAGTGAACTGATAAATTTTTGGGTTTGACCTTTTTTCCTCTTTTAGGACTTATCTTAAAACAGTTATTTAAACTTGCCTTAGAAAAATACTTAGTTATAAATAATATTAATTTTATCAACATTACTTGAAATTTACTATAATTGTATGTAATAATTAACAGATTTAATATTGAATGTTTAATTCTATTATGAACCGCCATATCCTTATTGTGCGAGAAGCTCTCACATTCTTTCATATCTTGAATTCCTCACGTTCTCAAGTTTCGCTGTCTAAGGGTGAGGGAAAAATACAATATCACGCGAACAATTCTTCGTAAAAATCTTTTAAATCAAATAATTTAACAGGTATTTAATAATTCTAAACAATATCTTATACTTTCATGTTAATGAAATAAATGGTTCTAAATTATATGCTTTATAATTTTACTACTTTACTAAAATCTGGAGTCCATTAAAGAGAAATACGTGTAGAACTGTTTTGTCTGTTTTCAGTTGATGGTAAAAGAAGCGAGATCGAGGTGAAACGACAGTTAATAAATTTGTTCTAATACTAAACTTAAATCATTTATTTAAATAAAACAAGGTCTGGATAAAAGGTCTGAATAAAAGGTGTACGGTATGTAATTAATTTTTAAATTAAGCTAATAACACCCACTCAAAAAAATTATAATATAATTAACTGTAGAACAAATCTTACATGTAGCTGATCTTGTAGCCTTACAAGTTAGCTTAAATTTCTAAAGTTAATGCACAATCATATTTCTTCAGACATATATTTTTTTCATTGAATGGATTACTTCAATTTATTAAAATAAAAATAAAAATGATTATTCTTAAATTCTTACAAACAATAAATAATATAATGTATATCTTATTATATCAGTAAATTTATTTGTAATATATTTGTGTCTAGAGAAGGGAAGATAAACAAGAGACAACTAAAAATGTTTCGGGACACATGGGCAAAGGAACAATGAAACAAAACGTATACGAATTAAGTCTTAGTTAAACAGGGTGTACTAAACCTCTTAGGCCCCGCTTCGCATATTTGTCCCTTGGGTCAAGACCCTGAAAACAACATGTATAATTGATCTAATGTTACTGTTTGTCAGCTAGATCGTAAACAAATATTTTATAATTATTTATATGGAGACTTTTAATTTAGAAAAATTGTGCATTTTAGTGATTAAAACAAGAAATGTTTAATTAAATTTCAAACCCTTTTAGGATAGTGGTAATTTATTAATTTGAATGTAAAATGTCATCAAAACTGTTATAACAAAATATAGTAAGAGATTTAAAGTGGGAAATTTTAAGGAAAATCAAAAGACTCATTGTTTTGTGTAATTTTACAGAACATCGAAGACTGATTTTTTTGTATTAACAAAATACAATATTTTACTCATTGTTTATTCGTAAAGGTAGGATAATACCACATAATACAAGTCGTGTCATGTATCGCAGGTAACATTTACTAACACGCCCTTTGTTCATCTAATTACAGCAAAAATATGTCGTTCGTTTTCTCTTTAAGTTTCCCACGTATTATCCTTGTAAATTTTTTTGTAACGAATTTTATCAACTTTGACAATTTTATTTTCAAATGGCCATCATGTTAACATGTTTTAGTTAAAGAAAGAAATTGTAATAGGTACAATTGTATTACAAACTAAATATACGGATTTACCAAGTTTCTACAAAACTCGATTTAGTTGTTCTTATTGTTAGGCATACGCTTATCAATCAGTTTTATCTTTGTCTTGACTGAAATAAATTACACAAATTAGTGCCCAAGAGTTTGAATACACCTATATATATATACACTTATATACATATATATATATATGAATATATATATATATATTCATATATATATATATATATACACATACACACACGAAACACGTAATAAAACGTTTCTTTTAGTTATTCCAACTTTTTAAAAACCCCAGGGCTTAGTATATATGATTAGTCCTAATAACACATGACAGTAAATTATTTGTATGTATCAGGGAATAAAATGTTTGGAGAAAATTGTTATGTTAATATTTGAAATATAATATTTCCAAACCGTACGTACTGTAAAAATGTTTTCGAAATCAATATTTAAAACGCATAAATGCTTAACTTACACACAATCATCAACTATGACATAAAATATAACAAGTTATATAAAAAACAGACACATTTTGCCGGTTAGTTAGTTGTATATAACCTTTACTGTTCGTAAAAGGATCGTGTATTTATACTCACGTGGATGTTTCTGCTAAAAGGTTACCACCACTGACACGTAAACAGATCGACAGACCGGGGAACACTGAACGTAAGTACTGCCACCCTTCACCACTCCCACCCCTCCCACACCATCACTATCTTTGCCGCCCTCGGTCACATGACCACGTAACCAACATACATCCTCAAAAACGGCTTCAGTTCTAAGACGTGAATTCCGGTAAACCTTGAACACTATTTTATCACAAAACATGTGAAATATACTTAGACAATATTTAGTATCATACGTTGAATACGTATAGAAAGTAAGTTCTGTTTGGTAGTTAAAATAAATGAAAGACAGATACAGGAAAACCATTTATTGTTTAACAATCTACAATCTTAATATTTTTTGATATAACTCGTGAAGAATAAAGACACAAGATAAAAACAACAAAAACGATCTCAAAACAACTGACCAGTAAAATCTAAAATATTGCAGCTCTTATCAATATTTATAGTTCTTGGTTAGGTTTTTCGATGCATTTTTCATACCGTGGCACATGTTTTTTTATGCTCTCCTCATAGTGCCTGATTCTTTAAAACCATGTGACAGAGGTGCACAAACAAAACTTGAAGCCAATTTAACTTAAAATTGTCTATCTTATATAACACCACGTAAATAAGAATAGCAATTAGTTTTAATCAAAATTGAATAAGTTCAAGTTTCTGTTTTAAGATATCTGGTAACTGATTATAAATCCGTATTCCTATATGAAGCCAGTAATGTTGAGAAGATGAGTTTCTAAGTTTAGGAAGTGATAGGTTAAGACGGGTTCCGAAGTGGTAGTTTTAGTGTGTGTATCTGTAGTAAAAATGCTTATGTTTTTCCTTACAAAGAACGGGGTTTCAAAAATAAAGATCAAGGGAAAATTTAGGATCTTGAAATGTTTTAAAGTATGTTTCCCTGTTTAAGTTTTACCATACTTGAGGATTACCCTGAGGGCACGCTTTTGTAACTTTAAAATATAGTCAGTTCTGTGTGACTCAGTTAATACAGTAACTTCTAAATTAAGTAATAGATAATGCCTGAGCGGGTGTATATGTATATATATATACAGGGTGTTTTTTTTAACTGTGCCACCATTGGGATCTTGTAAACTGTACATCATACAGTAAACTTTAAATGGGGAACATTCCCTTGTTTTTAAAGAGGTTTAAAAATAAGTAGATAAAACTTTTGTAAATGGCCGCCATTTTCCAATATGGCGGTCAACTTCATTTTTTCTTATGGCATACCCTGTATTTTATGGTGTTTACGGATATTAAATGAAAATGTAAGACTTTTTTATTCTTGAGTAATTTCTGATATACTTAACCGTTTATGAGATTCAGAGAGATAAAGGTAAATCATTTTTGTTGTTTTTGTTATCTGTGCTACCATTGGGATCTTGTAAACTGTACATCTTACAGTAAACTTTAAATGGGGAACATTCCCTTGTTTTTAAAGAGGTTTAAAAATAAGTAGATAAAACTTTTGTAAATGGCCGCCATTTTCCAATATGGCGGTCAACTTTAATTTTTCTTATGGCATACCCTGTATTTTATGGTGATTTCGGTTAGCAAATGAGAATCTAAGACTTTTTTATTCTTGAGTAATTTTTGATATACTCAACCGTTTATGAGATACAGAGAGATAAAAATTTAATTCAGGCAGGCTTAGGCTCTCATAACAGCTGTTATTAATCTTTCGTCCATTTCCATTGCCAGCTGTTTATTAGCATTATAGCATTGTTGGAATAATAAACCAATAATCACTAACCTGTAAACTTGCAGTCTCAGAATAGTTGTCTTTCACCGTGCAATTTATTAATAATTTCTTGTGGTTTTTAACTTGTACAGTTTTATTGTTTTTATTTTGGTTTTTTTTATAATTACGCTTGTTATGACAGTTCTCTTACTATGGAATTTACAAACAATGAAAAACTTGACATGGTCGAAGTGTATTTTCTGTGTAACAGAAACTGTAGTGCAGCAAATATCGCATATCAAGAGAGGTATCCTGATAGGCGAGTACCGAATCGTAGGTATTTCAAACAACTTATTGTAAACTTGGCAGCCAATGGTTCTTTTGCAAAGCCACGTCAGAGAGTAAGCACAGTTGTTACTGATGAATTTCAAATTGATGTTTTGGCAACTTTGAGGCTTTTCCTAATGCTTCTATTAGAGAAGTTGCATCCATTTTGCAAACTTCAACCTCCTCAATTTTTAAAGTACTAAAAACAAACAAGTACCACGCTTATAAGTATGCGAAAGTTCAAGCTTTGATGCCGGGTGATGAAAATAGGAGGCTAGAGTTTTGTGGATGGTTAGCTCAGGAGGCTGTAAATACACCAGGGTTTTTATCGAACATTATATGGACTGATGAAACTAACTTTTCAAATAGGGGAATGTGGAATAGGAAGAACAACCATTACTGGGCTAAAGTAAATCCGTTAGTAGTGAGAGAAGGACATGACCAAGTTCGATTCTCGATAAACTGTTGGTGTGCTGTGTTGAATAATGCAGTAATAGCACTACACTTTTATGAGGGGAATTTGACAAGACATATGTATTTACAGTTTTTAGAGAACATTTTGTTGAACTCAATTGAGGATGTACCTTTAAATGTAAGAACCCAGTTGATATACCAACAAGACGGTGCCCCAGCGCATAACAGTGAAGTGGTAGTGCAGTTCTTGAACATTCACTTTCCCGGAAAGTGGCTTGGTACAAATGGCCCATTACCATGGCCAGCGAGGTCCCCAGACCTGACACCAATGGATTTCTTTGTTTGGGGTTATTTAAAAGACAATTTGTACAAATCCCGATACAACACTGTTGCAGATATGACAACGAGAGTCAGAGAAATCTTTCATGGAGTTCACCACAACACAATCAATAAGGCTGTGAATGATGTTTTAAAAAGGGCGACTGCTTGTATTTATACAGATGGTGGCCACTTTGAACACCTGTTGTAAATATGTTTCTTGTATCAAAAATGAAATTGTTATAATTAAAAGAAATCTTTTATGTGTGTCCTGTAGATAACTTTAATTATTTTCTTATTATAAGCAGCAAGTAAAATATGAATAAGCCACTAGCTCACTTGAAACTAATACACCTAGGCCTGCCTGAATTATATTAAACCTTTGTCTCTCTGTTTCTCATAAACGGTTGAGTATATCAAAAATTACTCAAGAATAAAAAAGTCTTAGATTCTCATTTGCTAACCGAAATCACCATAAAATACAGGGTATGCCATAAGAAAAATTAAAGTTGACCGCCATATTGGAAAATGGCGGCCATTTACAAAAGTTTTATCTACTTATTTTTAAACCTCTTTAAAAACAAGGGAATGTTCCCCATTTAAAGTTTACTGTAAGATGTACAGTTTACAAGATCCCAATGGTAGCACAGATAACAAAAACAACAAAAATGATTTACCTTTATCTCTCTGAATCTCATAAACGGTTAAGTATATCAGAAATTACTCAAGAATAAAAAAGTCTTACATTTTCATTTAATATCCGTAAACACCATAAAATACAGGGTATGCCATAAGAAAAAATGAAGTTGACCGCCATATTGGAAAATGGCGGCCATTTACAAAAGTTTTATCTACTTATTTTTAAACCTCTTTAAAAACAAGGGAATGTTCCCCATTTAAAGTTTACTGTATGATGTACAGTTTACAAGATCCCAATGGTGGCACAGTTAAAAAAAACACCCTGTATATATATATATATACAGGGTGTCACAAAAATGCCTAGCACGCTATGCAGAACCATATTCTACATACTAAAACAAGTTGAAAATATAGAGTAAAATTTGTTCGATTTCGGCTTAGTTTAGGCATAATCCGCCATTTTGCATTTTTTTGAAAATAATTAATAACTCAAAAACCCTTCGATATATTTTTTTGAAACTTGGTATAAACATTGAGTTTCTGGTTTTTAACATTTTCCAAAAATAATTTTTATTAAACTTATCAAATTTCAAAATGGCGGCCATTTAAATATTTCAAAGTCAAATTTCATGAAAACTAGCAACTGAAACAAAATTTTACAAGACATACAATTTAAAGCACTTTGTAATACAAATCCAATGACATTTTTACTGTAAAAATCGGTTCATAAACAAAAAAGTTATGGCAATATTTTATAATAAATTTCAAAATGGCGGCCATATAACATTTTCAAAGCCAAATTTCCTAGTGCATTTGACCAAGTCCTTTAAATTTGATGTCTTGTAAAATTTTGTTTTAGTTGCTAGTTTTCCAGGAATTTGACTTTGAAATTTGTATATGGCCGCCATTTTGAAATTTATTATAAAAAAATCACCATAACTTTTATATTTATTAACCGATTTTTACAGTAAAAATGTCATTAGATTCGGATTACAAAGTGCTTTAAATTTTATGTCTTGTAAAATTTTGTTTCAGTTGCTATTTTTCATGGAATTTGACTTTGAAATATTTAAATGGCCGCCATTTTGAAATTTGATAAGTTAAATAAAAATTGTCTTTGGAAAATGTTAAAAACCAGAAACTTCAAAAAAATATCTCGAAGGGTTTTTGAATTATTAATTATTTTCAAACAAATACAAAATGGCGGATTACGACTAAACTAATCCGAAATCGCAAAAATGTTACTGTACATTTTCGACTTGTTTTTGTATGTAGAATCCGGTTCTGCATAGCGCGCTACGCATTTTTGTGACACCCTGTATATGTGTGTGTATGTGTGTGTGTGTGTGTATGTGTATGTGTGTGTGTGTGTGTGTGTGTGTGTGTGTGTGTGTGTGTGTGTGTGTGTGTGTGTGTGTGTGTGTGTGTGTGTGTGTGTGTGTGTGTGTGTGTGTGTTGTATTTAATTATTGTTTAGCAATATAACGATTAAAAGAATAATTTTAATTTAATCCTCTGAAACGTGTTACGATTTTGATCAAAAAAGTGAACACAGCCTCATGGAAAAAAATTGCTCTTAAGTGTGGCCTGGTTTGAATAAGAACGAATTTTAACATTTTTAATTAATCCAAATATAAAATTTTACATAATTTGCCTAGAAAAACCCAAAAATTTCAAACTGTAACTATAAAATGTGTATTTTATTTATCCTATTTTGCTATTCCGTGTAACTGGAGAGACTAAATTGAAATGAAACCACTCTAAACTCTTGTATACCTTAAAGGTAAACACGCATGCAAAAATGAGTTGATATAATATTTATAGTTTTTTTTTTTTCAAAAATACCGCATTTTTAGCTATTTAAGGCCACTTTAATTACGATAAACATATTTTTATTATCGTTACAATACCTTTAACTGTAAAATACCGCATAACTAATATACGACTTCAGCAATTAATGTGACATTTTCAAACCACTAATCCTAAGTGAAGTTACAAATTGATTACAAATATTAGCTAATTCTTGTAGGATAAATGATACTTTGTACAAAATCCAGGATCAATGTTGACTGAAGAGTTCTATGGACGAGGTTTGCTTTAGACCGATCCAATTAAAATCACTTCCTCTTATCACTACCCCTTCTTCCTCTGCGTCTGATTACATTGAAGACACTATCCTGGCAGGTGGGCAAGTATCTTATCATATATGTATTAATTTGTCTAGCCTAAATACAGACGTGGTTTGTGAATACAGTTTATAATTTGTTGCAGTAAACAAAATATTATAAAAAACCTTCAAGATTGTATCCATACGACCTACAAATAAACACGTTATACACCTTTATAAAACTACTGGGTGAGTTTTAAATGAGTCTCTCCCCTACTTTTTCCTTGAGATATCGACTACGGACCACCATCAATCATTCTTGATTAACTTATAAATCATTTTAACTTTAGTTGATATTTTTTGCCGCAATCTTGGATCCGCCATATTGGTTTCTAATATGTTTTTAAACTATAAAGGTGGAGTTGTGACCCATCATATAGAACTAATTTTTTATATATTTTATATATATTTTATATATATTTTATATATATATATTTTATATATATATATTTTTTATATATATAATACATCATATAGAACGTAAAAAGCCGCAATCCATTTTTGAAAATCATTATTGTTCTCCAGATATCGGTGGTTTTTAATCATTAATCTTAAACAGAATTTTAAATGTCCCAACCTTAAAAAATACCCATATTCTCTTAATGATGTCAAATAACGACCAGGAACTGCTACTGATCATTGTTGAGGGGCATTTGCTTCATTTTGAACAAATTACAATATTTGGCCGCCATATTGGATCCGCCATTTTGGAATTAGATAATGTTTTCCAAATGTAAAGGAGGGGTTGTGACCCATTATTTCCAGATATGTTTTCACATTGAAACCTATGTCGCAGTCCGTTTTAAAATATCACTTTTCGTGCTCATGATATTGACAGATTTTTGTTTAACATTTCAAAAAGGTTCAATATCATGAGAACGAAAAGGAAAATTTAAAAAATGTTTATGACACTGTTTTTAGCGAGGAAAAAAGTTAGAAACGAGTTCGCACGCAGCACGCTGACGTGATGGAAGTGAATTTCCACATAAAAACTGTTAAAACTCAAAATCAGTGTAAAAACATACGTTTGTCCAATTTTTATTGAAATCTGAAAACATTGATTTTTTGGCTGTTCTGATACTCCTGGTTTCGTTTACTTGCAAAGCTGGGAATACAATTTTACGCATTATAAGGTTAGGAGAAGGTCCAGACAGGCTTGAAAGTAGACGTGAGGTTGCTGGGGATAATAAAAGTACTTTAACAAAGGAATAACAGGCTTTTCTAGTGTAAAAACCCCCATAAGACAACGTACTGTGTTTAGCCAATGCACATTTTCTTTAATAACTCGGTAAATATTTATGCTAGAATGACGAGAGAGGGCTTAAAACTTTCCCCTCTCTAATTCCCATCTTTTTAAATGCATTAACTTTACATCTGGGGCTTTTCTGACCCTTTTTGGGCCCAAAAACTCGAAATTTGAGAGATTAATCCCCAAAAAATGGGTTTAGATTTTTCTGATTGTTTTGCCCAACAAACTTGTCCAACAGATTATAGAAAGGAACGTCCCTACCAAATTTGAAGTAAATCGGACAAAAAATGCGACCGCTAGAGTGCATACACATATATATATATATATATATATATATGTCTATATATATATGTGTCTATATATATATATATATATATATATACATATATATATATAAAATTTTGAACGACCCCCCAAAACGTGTTCAGGCGGTCACGTTAGGAACTTCTATGGTGGTCCCGGGCTTAAGTGTCACCGTGCGGGTCATGCTAATAGTTCACTTTCCAAAGGAAATTCACTAATAATGGGTTAAAACCCCACCTTTACATTTGAAAAACATATTTGAATCCAATATGACGGATCTAAGATGGCGACCAAAAGTATGAAAAGGTGTCAACAATAAAAATGAAGTCAAAATGAAGTAAAAGTTGAACAACAATGATCGCCGCTGGTCCGGGATATCTCAAGAAATAAGGAAAAAGTAGGGGGGGGGGCTCATATAAAACCCAACCTGTATAAAGATTGATATACACATTTTAATCTCTAATAAGTAGTATTACAAAAATCTCTACGTTAAGATTAAATGCACGATTTTATTGTTTTAACTAATACAATTATTAATCTGACTTTAAACAGTGTAGGAGTTCACTTATACAGGTCTTAGACAGGCTACTATCATTGTAATAATCTATCTTCTGTCTTCACCCCTCGTCAGACAGCTGACGATTCTCATGTGTTCATAACTGTCCTATAACTTTCTTTCCATTCGCCTTTAGTGAACTAGAATTGGTAAGACCAAAAACATATTACAGTCTACATATAAACATACAAATTCGTATGAAACTATTAAAATATATTAAGCTTACAATATTTATTCCTAGAATTATATTTAAATCTACTAAATATTACATGTAGACGTTATTTAAATTTAATATTTTAAATTTTTTCAAGAGAATCTTTTTTTCATCCCAGGGTGTAAAGTTATTTGGTTTTCAGTAAATACAATAGTAATACATGCATCACAACTATTACAGTATTTCGATATTAAAATACATATACTGACCGTTGTTCAGAAACATTTATTATTGTTGACAAACCACTGTCAACACTGATGCAAATGTTAGTAATAAAGAGGTTCATCCAATTATTGTTAAATTGTAACTTTCCCATTGTTCGAAATGCTGGACCAACGGATACAGTATTAGACTTACGATCATGCGATCCTGGGTTCATATCTTGTTTATATACATTACTTTTTGTTATACGATTTTTTTGTTTTACGTTATTTGGTTTGGGTTCAATTCTTATTTTTGTCGTTTACAATTTAAGCTCTAGATTTTTTGTTAATGATTACTTTATATTTTTTAGATTCAATTTATTCACTTGTAATATGAAGTACAACGATGAGCCACCACCCAGCGCTCTGCGGAATATAATTTTGTCATTGACTGCAGCAAAAGTTTTTTTATTTTTACACGTAAACCCATTTGTATTATGTTACAAAACAGAGAGCCACAATTATCGGTAGTCCATAATACGATAGTCGATATTCAACCGAATGATGTACCCATCTGTTGTGAACTGAAAGCTGTCCTTAGGGAACGTGTTATTCACAGAAAAAACTGAAGATCCTGCCAAGTTGCCATAGTAACACCTATTGTTACCCCGTCGCTCCCAATGATTACACAACATCAAACAAGGCTACTTGGAACTGTTCGAACTGTTCATTCCCAACATGTTGACAGCATGGGATGGAATAAGATTTAATACCCCCGTCGCAGCAAACCTGCATACTCAGCGAATTTCCAATGGAGATATAAATGTCTTAATACTACATAAAGCCACTGACCAAGTTTCATACAAATATATTCATAAACAAGTGGTATATACAATTTTAATTATTCTCCATAAGAATAACATTGGGGCTGAATACGCAGGTTTACTGCAACAAGGAACACAAAAAATGGGCTTTTATGCTAATATCAATATAACTCAACTAGGTGAAGTCGTATACCAGTTATTATTAATTTATATTGATAATTAAGGGAGACATAGCATTTAATTAACCTCCATGAGAATAACATGGGGGTTAAGTACGCAGGTTTGCTGCTACGGGAGCCTTTTGCACAAAATTGTTTTTTTGAGCAAATATCAATTGACCACAACCAAATGAAGCCGTATACCAAGTTTTGTCAGTACACGTTCATAAATAAGCGAGATATAAAATTTTTCCTTTCCTCCTTAAGAATAACATTAGACAACGTACTATGTTTAGCACTTTCAATATCTCGGTAACCCACTGACGTACAGGAATGTTCAAAATACCAAATTGTGTATTTTTTAAGCTGAATCCAATGGTAAAAACCAATCTTTGACTTTTTCAAAAATTATATATACAAAATTCAAAAATCCCATTTTTTGGGTACAAAACTCCCCCAAAATACCCCTTCGGATGGAGCGATATGGCTGGTTTTCGAACTTAAAGTCATAAATGTTGCTTTACACGTTCATATTAAATTTCATCAAAATCGGATTATCTTTACGAGAGTTATCGTGCTCACGGACACACACACACACACATATATATATATATATATATATATATATATATATCTACAGTTTCGAAGGAATGGTGTTTTTGGGGTCTAGGGTCCTCAAAACGAAAAGTGATCATGGTCCCGGGCCTAGATCTTACCATGCCGACTACGGTAATAGCTTCTTCCCTATAGGGGAAATTCGCTAAAATGTATAAGACAAGGACTGATAATAGTACCGGATTAATAGAATAACACTTTAATGTGAATACATTACTTTAACACATCATATTGGACCCCATTAAAATACCGTGGTACCGAGGTAACGTTGCCTAAAACAAAAATGCCGGGTAAAAAAAACTGTATTTCCATGGGTTGAGCTTTATGTTTTGTTAGCCTATTAAGGCGTGCAATTTATGTCTAAGCAAGTGAAAAGGAAGTTATTATTATTAATAAAAAACATATATGAGGCATGGTGTCAAATTTACTGCAAATTTATACCCTGAACATTATACCTTGTGTATGTAATATTTTTACAGAAAAATACTATTGAAATAATACCCCCGTAGCAGCAAACCTACTTACTCAGCGAATTTCCAATGCATAAACATGTATCTTAATACCACATAAAGCCACATACCAAGTTTCATTAGCATACATTCATAAATAAACGATTTATGACATTTAAATTACTATTCATAAGAATAACATGGCGGCTGAGTATGCAGGGTTGCTGAAGCAAGGAACAAAAAAATTGGGTTTTATACAAATATCAATATAACTCGAGAAGTTACAGCCACATACAACATTTTATTAATTTATGTTCATAATTAAGGGAGGTAACACGTTACTTATTCTCCATAAGAATAACATGGGAGCTGAGTACGCAGGTTTGATGCTACGGAAACTATCGGCCAAAAAAATGTTTTTTAGTGCAAATCTCAATAGACCACAACGATATGAAGCAATATACCAAGTTTTATCAGGATGAGTTGATAAATAAGCGAGATAAACAATTTTTCTTATTCTCCATAAGAATAACATTAGACAACGTACTGTGTTTGGCACTTTCAATATCTCTGTACCCATTTTACGTAGAGCAATGATCAAAACACCAGATTGTGCGTCTTTTTAAACTGATTCCAATGGGAAAACTAAAATATGTCTTTTTCAAAATTATATGTAAAAAACTCTAAAATCCCATTTTTGGGGTACAAACCCCCCCCCCCCAAAATACCCCTTCGGATAGGTAGATCTGTATGGTTTTCGAACTTAAAGTTATAAATGCCGCTTTACACGTTTATACTAAATTTCGTCAAAATCGGACAATTTTTACGAGAGTTATCGTGCTCACGGACATATATATATATAAAGTTGTGAGCGAATGGTCTTTTTGGCACCTGGGTACCTCAAAACGAAAAGTTATCATGGTCTCGGGCTTAGATCTTACCATGCCGACTACGGGAATAGCTTCTTCCCTATAGGGGAAATTCGCTAAAAGAGCTAAGAGTCTGAAAGAAGTAGTTGAATCTGTGATTGTTTGTTTATTTTTTTAATGTCTTTACGCCTGAACAATTAAAATTAATAAAAACGTGCTTCCGCTGGACACACACAGTTAAGGATAGGTAAAAAGTAGCAAAATACCTTATCAGATGGGCAACTTATAATTCGAACCCTCGATCCAAGTGTTACCCCCGGCCGGGAAGGTAACGCCTTAGACCGCACAGCCGCGAAAAGGAACGCAATTTATTATTAATTAAAAAATATATATATAAGGCATGGAGTTAATATTACTGTTAATTTTTAATACCCTGAAATTATACTTTGTGTGTCTAATATTTTTACAGAAAAACAATATCATACCCAAAACACAAAGTGTTGACGGGTTGCCAAGTCCTAAAATTATATGATATCAAAATGTATTCCAAGTCAAAGATAGCACCTTTGATCTAACATTGTTTATCATCACAAATTACTTAAATATGTTAAAATAACAATGCTCGAAAGATTGTTGTTTATTTTCTATCTGTTCTTGGCCAGCAGATAATAAATTTTCATAATATTCAATTATAATTTTTAACTATACTTTATTTAGATTTTTAAATTTCAAAATAAAGATGTTGCATCAGTGAAGCTGCTGGCCAAGAACAGATAGAAAATAACCAACAGTCTTTCGAGCATTGTTATTTTAACATATTTAAGTAATTTGTGATGATAAACAATGTCAGATCAAAGGTGCTATCTTTGACTTGGAATACGTTTTGATATCATATAATTTTAGGACTTGGCAACCCGTCAACACTTTGTGTTTTTGGGTATGATTTCATTTGTTTTTTATATAATTGTTTATTAAAAATTGTTATAAATGACATTTTAACCCTTTTACTGCCGACGTGCGCATTTGCGCACGTCGAGAATCGTGCGAAAAACGCCGACGTGCGCATATGCGCACGTCACTAATTGTGCGAGAATCGCCGACGTGCGCAATAAAGCACGTCTAATATTTCTAACTTATTGGCCTTAAATGTTTACCAAATGCCACGAAACTTGAGATACTCATTGTCAAGACTATGAGGAACATAGAGAAGTACAATTTATACTCTATGACTTGTATAACCTATAAAGTTTACTCATTGATCCCCCCTATCGTCTGTGCATAGTCGACAGTTGCTCTGTGTAGTGAGTGTTGTCTGCTGTCTGTCTTTCAATAATTGTTGTTGTTTATGTTTACTGGTGTTGGTTTGTTGGTTATGTTTGTGGATTTATCCGTGGTTTAGTGAGTAAAGTTTTGATGTCATTATGAAAATGGACAAGCGGAGTAGATCACCAGTAAGTGAAAATACCATCGTAAATAGGTGTTCACCCTACCTGTTTTGGTGAGCACAGGTGTTGAAAGGGTCTTTTATGAAATTTTTTCAAATATTCTAAATATTTTTGTCGTTGTTAGTTTAATTATTTTAGTATGTTTTTCGTGTTATTTTATGTTCCTTACAACATTTTTCAATTTAGAAGCCAAATCTACATGTCAATTGTATATGCAACTATGTTAAATTTTGAAAATATGAATACATTTTGAAAAAACATCAGAATTCCTGCATTTATCAAGGTAATGGCATGAAAATTTGGGTATATGTTTACTAATGCCTGTTTTACAACATGTATAAATAAAATTGGTTGAGGTATAAGTTTTATAGGTAATTTTTATAGTCCAAACTAAAAAATATATATGTATTTTTTATTTGTATACATGTATATATATATTTTAACTAAAAATCTATTACATAGACCAAAATATATATTTTATTTGAAATAAACAACTCAATACAAATAAAAGAAGACCTAACTTATAAATTTCTGATGAAAAATAAAAAAGTTACAATTTTTTTAATGTGAGCGTGAAATTTGGTCTAATTGAACCTGGCAGTCTTGGCAAGTAAATCTTAATAGTGGTCTGGCATTTTTGGTGACATCATAAAAAAAATGGTCGGCAGTAAAAGGGGATGAAATAAAACAAAATATATATAAAGGATAAAACATTATAATATATTAAGATTAAGATTATTATTATTAAGATTAATTTACCATAATTTTACCTAGATAGTTTTAGAATTTCTGGCAGTTTTTAAACATTATAATATACATTTTTTTTGCACCATATGGGCATTTCTTGACGTTCACTTTCTAATCACCTGCATCTATCCACTTATTTTTGTTTTGGATGTAAGCTATGTAATGCCCTGATGCTGAACTGTTTCCTAAATGGAACACCGCATTTTTAAATTTGTATAGAACTCCATTAATTTGGATTTTTGCAATTTGTAGACTGGGTATTGTTAGATTTTCAATTTTTTTATCATGTGTTTGCCAAAGTTGTAGTTAAAAAAATATGAAGTTACTTGTAACTGAGATGGATGTTTTTGATTAGTACCTAAGGGCCGAGCTTTGTTCGGGGAAGGACAGTTAGATTGTTTAGATGACTTGGAATAATACGAGTATTTCACCACTATCCCCTACTGATAATCGGATTTTTGTAACTCATTTGCCTCTTTTATACATTTTTTAGATCCCTCCAGTTGTTGTTTATAGCTCTATGTCCCTTTGTTTTATTTTAATACTCTATATATGTAATCTTCACTCAACGGTTTTAATCACTGCTCTCAGGAAACTACATGTTAATAATCATAAACAACGTGAGTATTACTTTGACATTGATTGATTATAAACAGCTGTTACAATTCTTTTGTTTTGATTTTAAAATCCATAAGCCCAATGTTAATTATTTAAATTTCCATTTTTGTTTAGTGAATTTACACTGTAGGGAAGAACGCTACTACCGTAGGTGGCATGGTAAGACTTAAGCGCAAGACTATGATAACTTTTCATTTAGAGATCCCCAGATGCCAAAAACACCATTCGGTAAAATTTGTATATATGTGTGTGTGTGTGTGTGTGTGTGTGTGTGTGTGTGTGTGTGTGTGTGTCCGTAAGCACGATAACTCGTAAAAGAGGTCTGATCTTAATGAAATTTGGCACAAATATGTAAAGTACTATTTATTTGAATAAGTTCGAAAACTAGACGAATCGCACCATCCGAAGGGGGAGTTTTGGGGTTTTCACATTTCATTTTCATTTTAATCAAATTTTAATTTTTACTATTAAATCCAGCTTAAAAAACATAAAATTTGGTACTTTGGTTATTTATCTACGTCAATTGGTTATCGAAATATTGTGTCCAATGTTAATCTTATGGAGGATAAGCAAAATTTTATATATCGCTTATTAATGAGCATATATTAATGAGACTCGGTATGTGGCTTCATATGGTTGGGATTTACTGATATTTGCATAAAAAACCCATTTTTATGCATGGCAGCAAACTTGCGTACTCAGCAGCTATATATATAAGAAGTTATTCTTATGGAGAATAAGAAACATGTGATATCTTGCTTGTTTATGAATATAAATTGGTAAAACTTGGTATGTTGCTTCATCTAGTGGTGATCCATTGGTATTTGCATAAAACCATATTTTCTTGGTCCTTGATGCAGCAAACCTGCATACTCAGCCCTAATTTTGTTCTTATGGAGAATAAATACAATGTTATATCTCGCTTATTTATGAATACGCTTTCATGAAAATTGGTAAGTGGCTTCATGACTTAGTAAAGTACCATTTTAAAATCACTGAGTATGCAGGTTTACTGAAACGGGTGGATTTTTACATTATTTGATTTTTCTTGGAGATGAGACCTGTCTAGAACTTATTTTTAGCCCAGAAATTAGTTATTTCCAACATTTGAAGGAAATCGTTAGTGCCATTATTGAGATCAGTGTCGCAAGCAAGTACGGACGCAGCACGCAAACCTTACTAGAGTTTATTAGAGTTTAGGATAGTGATTATTTTCACAAGTTGCATATAGAGTCAGCAAGAGGGAACCAGGCGATAGATTGATTGTGGAGTAGTTAATCGAAATTGGCTTTTCTTTTAAGATGATTAGGATGAAAATTTGGAATATAAATATACTGTCGTAGCTGGTTGTGCTGTGGTTGCAGTTTGAACATTTGTGGTTAATTTTATTGAGTGCCTGAATTTAAATTCCAGGGGTTGATGTTTCGAAATAAGGCAATTTAAAAATGCCACAGTCTTGTTGTTCAATTGTATTAAATGGTGGTTCCAGTTGATTTATAATATCTATAGAATTTAAAATCTGGTAATTTCTTCGGTAGGATATATCCATTTTTTTAGTGGAGCATTGGTGTCGTAATTGTTTGTTAACGTCACGATTGGTTGGCAGTTGAAAATACATTGTAAAACTAAATTTGCATAGCATGACACGCCATAAACCTTTTTGAAACCGATATTTCCTTGTTCGTCTATATTGTTAATAATGTCTTGAATGGCTCCTAATTTATTATCATGAATTTGCCAGATTCGACCAGGGATTTTTTCTTGAGATTTTATTCCAATTTTTAATTGTTTTAATTCTGGTCGGTACTCACTCCTTAGCCTATTATTTTCGGATATAGCTGATGCTTGTGACTTAACATTTTGAGGGTCAAAGTTTAGAATTAATAGACCAGAGAGTGAAGTCACGCGAGATAAAGGCTACATATGTTTGGCCACATGAAAATACTGCACAACCAGCATCAACAATACAACTGTTAAGCATTAATCCCTGACTTTTGTGAATTGTAATTGCATATTACGCTACTGCAATAGGAAACTGCTTTCGGAAAACGAATGCTCCAGGAATTACTTCAAATTTTGTGGATGATCTTTGAATTTCAATATCTCTGTCTTTAAAAGTTATAATAATGTTTTCGATTGCATCGTGTGCATCTTTAGTAAAGTCTTTTACAACACCCACTGAACCATTAATAACAAGACCCTGACTTATTTATTAAAAATTAAGCCAATTTTGGTTACAAGTCTATTTATGCGAAACTATTATGTATTATATTATCATTTGTGTGTTATTTGAAAACCCTTAACGACTAGATGCGACTTTTGTGGTTTTTGAAAACGTCCTCCTTCAGGTCTTAGCTTCCTAGCTCTCAAAGTTACAATGTTAAAATTATGGCAAAATTAAAATAAATTTAAATTGAACATATAATAGCTGTTAATACTGACAAAACACATTAAAGAAGCAAAAACACCGTTTTAAAGCTAACCTTTAGAACGGACTTTTAAATTATTGCAAATGTGCTTATTGAGTAATTTTATTTAGTGAGAATATGCTCGTTCATTTTGAAGATGAGCTCGTTCGCTTGGCTCACTTGCCTCCAGGTTGAGCTCGTTCGCTACACTCACTCGCCTATATATATATATAGATAGAACTAACTTCGGCATCGACAAAAGAACTTGAGATGCCATTCAAGTAGATTTTTTATTTCCATAATGAACATACGTTTATGCCTTTTAAGTATGTTTAGATATAATCTATATAACAGCTGTTTGGTGTAACTAACTTATATAACTAAATAACATACTTACCCAACTTTATTTTTAGATTTCATATTATGTGTATTGCATATTATGTTATGTTCGATGTATTATAGTATGTATAGCTTAATAAACGAATTAAAATATTTTCATTACCTCTATACCCTTTTGTTTGGTTAAATTCACTCAATGATTTAATTTGAATTTACAAGCCAGCTGATCAGATTTGTTTTGGAACACATGCGATACTTGGATTTTTGTTTACGTAGTAAATGTAAACAAAGCAGACATCAAATTCAGTAAACATTTTGAAAGTGGAATTTAATATCATTTGTTTTAAAATATTGCGTTTGCAAACTTACGATATAGTGCCAAAAGTGAAATATGCGAGTAAAAACAGAAGTTTGAGCGAAATTTCGTTCAAGTTGGATGAGAAATAAAGTTCTTAGGCTTAATGAACAAAATGAAGTGGACAATTTGTGAAAAGTGCTAAAACTACAAGATTTAGGCTACTTTTATACGTTAATTTCTCGCTTCTCAGACCTTTCTTAAACCAACTGTTGTGATTTTTCGTGTTTAGTGAAAGGGTTTAGCATATAAATGCACTGCCAGATTCACTTAAGGCTGTAATACGCTAATTTTAGAAGTGAAAAATCGTTTCATTCTGCTTCGTGTTAGTATAGCACGGGTCGTGTGGTGGACTTGGCGACGTGAAAATAAAAGACACTAGATGAAAATAAAAGCTAACTCGTTGAAAATATGGATCCTTAAAAGCAGAGTATTTATATAATTATTAGGCATATTTTCCGGATATTACATGTAATGAAATACGTTATTTGATCAAAATTTATGCTGCCCCTCCAATGAAAGGATTTGCACATAGTCAATTTGAATCGACAACCATCCTAAAGTAAACAATGTTTCACTATTTTACTGAAGAACTTACTAGTTTAAACAATTAACTTAAATTTATACCGCTATCAAATATTAAACTAAGAGCTTGATTGTCGTTGTATGTTTGCCTGATGTGGAAATTTCTTGAGAAATTATTCTCAAAAATCTAAGTTTTCTCAGAAATATTAGCAATTGTGTCGGTTTGAATTTAGCCCTTATTTAAACCGATAACTCACTCGTCATTGATACCCCACTTGTTATCGTCATTATTAGTAAACATTTTTATTTTTTTATGTATCAATGTTATTATCGTGCTAAACATTGTTATGATTCTTGAATAATTTAAACTGAAGTCATATTTGCACTTTTTACTTTCTCCCCCTTGTACATAGTATATGGAGAAAGTATTGTTTTCGTCAACATTTTTAAATTTGAGTTGTTAGTGGAAATATTCGTTTTGGTGCTTCCTGAGCCCAAAAAAGTGGTTTTGACGTGATGTCTGTGCATCTGTCTGTCTGACGTCTGTATGGATGTGTACAGAGCTAGAGCCCTAACCAATGGTCCGGTTTTTAAGAAATTAGGTACTAATCCACGATGGCGTTTTTTAATTTTTGATTTTTAAGTGTAATTATCCCCCAAAAACCACCAAAAAACATGAAAAATCAAGATTTCTTAAAAACGGCTCTAAAGATTTTGATTAAACATTATTCGTTTGGAGACCGTTAGATTTACAACAAAATGACACCACCCGCGTTTCTGTAAAAATTCGGGTCCAGAAATTACAAGACTTAAAATATCAAAAACTCAGATTTTGGATTTTTTATAAAAATAACAAAAACTATGAAAATATTACTATTCACCATTAAAAAAAACTCAAATCTAAATAATTAAGTATTTTGAATTACTATTCTACGATTACTGGTTGCGGAGAAAATTTTAATTTTAATTTTGCGGTGATCGCAGTACGTTGTCCAATTTTATTCTTATGGGGAATACAAAAATTACCATTTCTCTCTTACTTATTGATCAATTTCGTTCATAACTTGATATGCTTGTCAAGTTAGCATTGACTAACAGAGGAAATTCGAAATATGTTGCCCCTAATAGCCCTGATCGGGGGAATAGGGGGCATTTCCCCTCTTAAAACCACGTGTGTAGCGATGGATGCTGTAGTGCCTTCTAAACAGGGATTTGGGTTAATATTTTTGAAAAAAACTTGTTCACAAGATTTTATGTACATTCGACCGTACTTTGTATTCCATATTTAGTAAATAAAAAGTAATTTATTAATTAAAGTTGGGCTAAAAGGGAGGAAGTATGTGTCAGTTTCCTGATACCGTTTATTCTGTCTTTCAGTCAAAGTTCTCTTCTTACTAGGCACAGAGCTTTTATATTGCTGTATTTTTTTTTACTGCTTGATTGTTTGTTTTTGATTTTCTTTGTTGCCTCATTGTTATTTTTCTAGTCATTGTTCATTTTTGCATTTTTTTTCTAGTATATTGTTAGTTATCATCTTGACCATCTTAAATGGTAAGGTTTTGTTTTCTTCCGCTTTAGAGATTATCTAATGTTTGCTGTTAACCCATTTCGTTTGCTGTATGCTTGTAATGCATGTATAATCAAAAAACCATCTCTAAGTTTGCATCCAATGTTTTCTTTGCATGTAAGCATTTAGTACTCAAGCCTTGACAGTTACTGTACATTATCATGTAAAATAGTTTGTCTGTTGAATAAAATAAATAAGCCGATGACTTATTGTTAAAGTAATTGGTACAATGTTTAAGTTCTTCTATGTACTGAATAATGAAGATAAATTTGGGAATGAACTGTAAACAATGTGCAAATAAAGTTCAGGATGCAGGATCTCTGAGGCCGGATGCAGACTAGATAATGACCTAACCATGACTATCATAAAGAATTAGGAGCTTCCACGTGCCAACTTTTGATTTGTTGTGCATTAGCTGCGTATTACTAGTGTAAATCAAGATTTGGCACTTACTTTTCTTTATGATAACAATCTTAGGGGCATTTATTTAAATTTGTATCTTCGTTCTATATTAGTAATGTATTTTAAACTGTATATACATATAACTGCCAAGTAAATAATGCCTGTAAACCTTTTTCTCTAAATGCTGTATTTAATATGTTCTTTTAGGTCTGGGTTTTTATATTAGAATATCACAAGTCCTAATGTAATTTTTGTATTAGCTGCTAAAAAAAATTAACAATACATTCCAACTTCCTAATTTATTTACTACTATTCGCTTCTTATTTTTACTCCATATTTTCTAATATGAAAACATATTTTTATTTATTTTAATTTTTCTTAGTTTTTGTACTGCTAATATAGTTTGTTTGGAATTCGGGCCTGAGTTCATATAACAAAGCGGCCTCCAAAGTTTGGTTAGAATGCAAAAAGCTACCAGAGGGAATGCAAATACCATTACCAAAATAATTACTGAAGGTAAAAACTGCTAAATATTCTCTAAAATATTATTAGAAATATATAAACAGAGCAATTAATATAATTTGTATATCCTAAGGTCGTTTACACGTTGGAAGATAATTATAATGTTATATGATTACATTAAACTATGTACGGTAATTCATTATAAGAATAAAGTTCTAAAAATAATTACAGGACTTGTAAAATTATATATTTAATATATGTAGGCTGCAACCAGATTGTGTCCTGAACACAGATGCTACCTGACTGCAGCATTACCTATTATATTGTGGTATTTCAACAGTACCTAGCATTAGTTAGCCGACACTGTCGTTTACTCTTCATAACTGCCTATCCACTGAGTCTCAAATGCGGACAATTATTTAAATGAATAGTAGCGTAGAGTGATAAATCTACATATTTTAATTTCAATATAGATAATAATTCATCGATTAAAATAAAATATCCATATATCCCTTTGGATAGTATTTATTTAATTTGCGTTTGAAGAGGGAACGAGTATATCTCCTTCATGTATATCTTTCCAAAGCTAATGTTGTTTGATAGTTTAGCCGATTACCACCATTGTATTTAATAACATGGAGTGGTACCAAGGCAGCTTGTCTCTCTAGGGTCAAGGTTATTAGGAACTACCCAACTCGTTCCTATATTGTAGAAGGTCTTTAGTCTAGTATTTGAAAATCTACAAAAATATTTAGCAATAATGCTATGAACCGTTCATTTAGTAAGCGAACGTATTAAAGTGCCTATGTGTGTGTCAGAGCAGAAAGAATAAAAGAGTTTAAAATAACTTTCGACACGTTTTTCCCATAAGAATAACATGGGCTCCAGTTTTTGCACTGACAACTAAACCCACCTCATACCAATTTCCTCTTTTTCGTATACTCTTTACCCTTGCTTATTAAATCAATGTTCCAAGCCCAATCCAACCCCTATACTTTTGAAAATTCATTTCCAAAATCAGGCTAACAAACTGACTTTGGTGTTTAAGGTCCTATTTGTTTAAAATGTATATACGTTTTGGTTCTAGGTTAGTGTGTATATACACACTACCTACATTTCCTATATTTACTTTTAGGGTCAATTTAAATAAATATTTTGAATTTATTTATAATTTAATTTGTTGCTACGCAGTTGGTGGAGTACTTCTATATAACGATTTTATTTGGAATCTTTTACATATACAGCAACACTTTTTTACAATATTTAGATTGTAAATATCTATTTGGCAGAGAAACATAATAGTGTGATACAAGTTATAAATGTGTTTAATTTAAACCTGTTATGTAGGGTAGTAAATAAAACAAGCAATTAAATGAGAAAATCAGTAGTGGTTTTATCCGAAATGCCAAGTCCTTTTTATACTTTCTCCCTCTTATAAATAGTATATGGAGAAAGTATTGTTTTCGTTAAAATGTTCGAATTTGGGTTGTTAGTGAAAATATTCGTTTTGGTGCTCCCTGAACCCAAAAAAGTGATCTTTACGTGATGTCTGTGTATCTATCTATCTGTCTGTCTGTCTGTCTGTCTGTCTGTATGGATGTATACAGAGCTAGAGCCCTAACCAGTGGGCCGATTTTTATTAAGTTTGGTATGTAGGTAGTAATCCACGATATCTCCAGCTATTTTTTTCATTTTTTGGAGTTTTTTATTTTTATGGGTAATTATCCCCCCAAAAACCGCCAAAAACCATGAAAAATCCAAATTTCTCAAAAACGGCTCTAACGATTTTAATTAAACTTTAGTCGTTTGTAGAACCTTAGTTTTCCAACAAAATGACACCACCCGCATTTCTGTGAAAATTCGGGTCCAGAAATTACAAGACTTAAAATAGTGTTTTTGATTTTTCATTTAAAAAAATATAAAAAATATTACTATTCACCATTAAAAAGTGCTTAAAAAACTAAATAGCTTAGTATTTAGAATTACTATTCTACGATTACTGGTTGCTGAGAAAATTTAAATTTTCATTTTGCGGTAAACGCAGTACGTTGTCTAATGTTATTCTTATGGGGAATACAAAAATTACTATTCCTCTATTATTTATTGATCAGTTTCGTTCAAACTTGATATGCTTGTCAGGTTAGCATTGACCAACAGAGGAAATTCGAAATTTTCCCTTTAATAGCCATGACGGGGAGGGGGGGAAAAAGAGGACATTTCCCCTCTTAAAACCATGTGTGTAGCGATGGATTCTGTAGTGCCTCCTAAACAGGGATTTCGGTCGATGTTTTTGAAAAATACTTGTTTGCAAGATTTTTCTGTACATTCGACCGTTCTTTGTATTCTACATTTAGTAAATAAAAAGTAATTTATTAATTAAAGTTGGGCTAAAAGGGAGAAAGTGTGTGTCAGTTTCCTGATACCGTTTATTTTGTTTTACTGTATTCATGCAAAAAACTAACTTTGGTGTTTATGGTCCGATTTGTCTACAATTTAGATATGTTATTGTCCTAAGCTAATGCATAAGTAAATTCTGTCTATAATTTTAAATTCAATAATATTGCCAATTTAAACAATATATAAATGACTATAGTACCAATTGCCAAATTCTTTATTTACTGTCCGATTTGACTATATGTTAGAGTCCTTAATTAACATAAATAAAAAATGCCCCGTCACAGCAAACCTGCATACTCAGCGAATTTCCAATGAATATAAATAATATGTTTTAATAACACATTAAGCCACTTACAAGGATTCATAAGAAATATAATCACAAAAAGGGATATTTAAAATATGAATTATTCTCCATAAGAATAAGATTGGGGATGAGTACGCAGGTTTGGTGCGGCTGCAACAAGCGACACAAAATAATGGGCTTTTATGCAAATATCAATAGAATTCAACTGAGTGAAGTCACATAACAAGTTTCATCCATATACGTTCATAAATAAGTGATTTATAAGATGTTAACTATCCTCCATAAGAATAACATGAGGTCTGAGTACCAAGGTGTGCTGCCACGGGATTCATAGGCAAAAAAATTGTTTTCTGTGCAAACAACAACAAATCACAACCAGATGAAGCCAAGTTTCGTCTGTGTATGTTCATAAATAAGCGAGATATAACATGTTTTTTTCACCATAAGAATAATATTAGACAACGTACTATGTTTAGCACTTTTAATATCTTGGTAACCAATTGACGAAGAGCAATGATAAAAACACCAAATTATCCAATGGTTGTAAAAAACAAAAACCCGTTTTTGAGGTACAAAACCCCCTAAAATACCCCTTCGGATGCTCCGATCCGTCTGGATTTTGAACTCGTTCAAATAAATGCTACTTTACACGTCTCTACCAAATTTCATCAAGATCGGACCTTTTTTACGAGAGTTATCGTGCTACGGACACAAACACATATATAAATATATATATATTTATTTATTGAAAATTTGAACGAATGGTGTTTTTGGCAACTGGGGGCCTCAAAACAAAAGGTTATCACGGTCTCGGACTTAAGTCCTACGATGCCATCTACAGTAATAGCTTCTTCCCTATAGGGGAAATTCGCTAACACAAACATTTACATTTTGTATGGTTATATGCAAATTTACCATATATTATTTCCGAATTAAATACTTTGTACAATTTATATTCGTTATATCCAGAAAGTATTAACTTTGGTGTTTATGGTACGAATCAGCAACATTATCTTTGGAGATACATACATGGGAACAAATAATGTTTATGTTAGATACATTTTAAACATGCTAGGAGTGTGTATGTTTGTTTTAGGTAACTTGTATCCTGTTCGAAGCTTGGTGTTTATTCTATACTTTGACACTAACTAATTAGACTAATATTTTTTCACTGCTTAATCCAAAACAACAAATTAAAATATTTTACAACTTTGGAATAGTTCTTTTTTTCTAATTGGAAAGCGTCCGGTCAACCTCGGAGCTTACAGACGTACAAACACGAACTCAATTGCCAGACAAACACTGTTTTTGATACAACTCGTAGATTGTATTGCTGGAAAACTGCAGCTGAAGGTCGAGATATGCACTGCAGTTTTATTGGAAGACTTGATCAACGAATCATATCTTGAATTTGTTTGCTCATATAACATGAGGGTGTTACAACAAATTGAGTAATCCCAAAAACTAATTATTATTATGAAACTTCTTGTTTATAATATAATGTATTATAATACGCACTACCCTACTAAGTCTTTTAACAGCGCAGTAGGAGTCTGGATGTTAGTTGAAATATCAAATGACTGGTCTTCTAAGGAAATGGCCTAGGGGTTATCAAAGACTTGGAAATAAAAGAACCTCTTGGTGCCCCCTTTTGTATGTATTCTTTTACAAAGGTATTGATTTTTGCCAAAGCGGCAGTATGATGATTGGTCTATTAGTATCCCGTTGCTTATTGGAACCCTTAAAATCTTTGGTGCTTTTAACTTTTACTACATAAGGTAACAATTTGCTATTTTGCTGTTTTTATTTGCAATTTGCTGTTATATATATAAAAATATATATAAATATATATAATATATAAATATATATAAATATATATAATATATAAATATATATATATATAAATGAAATAAAAACAATAACAAGAGTGTCCTATTTTTTGAAACATTTGTTATTACTGACACGTGTTTCGACACTTAGGTCATGATCGCAGTGTAGTACAAGTAAAATAACCTAAATATTGTTAGTCAAAATAAATAATTAAATCTAAACATATGAAATAAACAGATACAGAGACGTTTCATTTAAGCTTATTGGGTTCAGTTGGTTTACCTGTTGTCTAATGTTTCTAAATATTTTTTTATATATAGGATTTAGTTGTTGATTTTACATTATATTAAGGATGTCGTTATCGGCTAGAGTTCAGATATATGTGGAGCTCTTCTTCCATGTTAATTTGTTCTCCTTTTATTTGGTATTCGAGAACTTCCATACATTCTTCTGATTTGCCGTATTGATGGTCAGAATCAAGAATGTGTTCGGCAAACATCAATCTTTGAGTCGTACGATTATTTGACTTAATTGCTTGAATGTTTTCTCTAAAGCGGCATGCAAAACTTCTTCCTGTTTCCTCTATATAATATTTTGAACATTCCTTACATTTAATCTTTTATATTCCAACTTTATCATATTTATTTTTTTGTTGGTCTTGGCGATTATTAGAGAAATTTTGGATATGTGTAAATGAGTTATTTATAGGTTTGTAACTCGTTTTCTAGTTTGACTCTTCAACAGTTTTTCTTATGGGTTTATTGAGTATGGAACTAAATGGTACACATAAATATTCTTTGTTTTAGTTACTATCAGATATAACATTTTGATTTTTCTTGAGTTGTGTACCCAGTTGATTAGTTTATCTATTAAATTGTCTCTGTACCCGTTTCTAATTGCCAATAATTTTATGACATTTCTTTCATTGTAAAAATCCTTTTTACTGATTGGGATTTTTACTAATCTGTTTACCATTGAATGTAAGCTTGTCATATTATGTTGCCAAGGATGATTAGAGTTGGTTGGTATGATGAGATCCATATGTGTTTCTTTTCTATAGATTTTGAATATATGCTTTAAATTATTCTTAATAATGGTTAGGTAAAGGAAATTTAACTAATATAAGCATATTATAATTGAAATCTATTTGTCTTAACTTATAATTTTAATATCTCATATTTTTTTAAATTATATTAGAAGCTCACTGATATTCACAGATTTGAATAAAGCCCCTTATTTGGTTATTCAGTTTTCAGATTAAGAAACAAATTACAATAGCCTTTGTAACTACTACTCTAAAAATAGTTTTAAACATAATCCCATGTTTAGTGAATACTTAAATATTAAATATTGGCTAGTGCACAGCCAAAACTGACAGACTCACTTTTCAATTTTCTGTTGTTTTTATCATATATTTCAATCTATATTTATTGCATAATTGTTATTTACCAAAAACATCAATAAACTTTCAAAATGACGTTCAAAACTCATGTCATATTTTTTTAGATTAATAAGTTGCACGACAAACAACTTGACTGGCTGGGTAGCGTAGTGGTTATCGTGCTCGCCTCGTAATTCGAGGTATGCCAGATCGATCCTGATAAAAAATCTCAAAATTTTGAGAAGGTTTGAAACTGGACTCAGCTGCCATTTGTCATTGGGCTATTAACCAATTATGCTTTCTAAGAACAGGTCGATCTTAGATAAAAACAAGACCAGGGTTTGGACCGTTCCCTATCAAAACGTTAAAAATGCCACTGGCGTAGATATGCACAAAAAAACCGATTAAAACACCAAAATATTTTTTTTACGAGCTAAACACATTAATAAACAGAAATGTGAAGTTTTTAGTAAAACTATCTGGGAAAAATCTAAAAACCTTTTTCCCATAAGATTAACATGGGACACTTTTTTTGGATTTTCTCCGCAACGACTTAACCTAGGTTAATGATTCAAAATACTAAATTATTTCTTTTTTTAAGCTCTATGAAATGGCTATAACCAAAATTGAGTGTTTTTATTATTTTGGGGTCAAATTTGCAATAAACCGATTTTTAGAAAATTGTAAACCCCCATAAAACCCTTTACCATAGTGCGATCGATCTGGTTTTCGAACTTAAAGTCATAAATGCTACTCTCCACATTTGTGCCAAATTTCATCAAAAGCGGGTGTTTCTTTCAAAAGTTATCGCGGTGACGGACATATATATATATGTATATACATATATATAAATTATACATATATATATATATATATATATATATATAAATATGAACGAATAGTGTTTTTGGCATCTGGGGACCTCAAAACGAAAAGTTATCATGGTCTCGGGCTTAAGTCTTACCATGCCACCTACGGTAATAGCTTCTTCCCTATAGGGGAAATTCGCTAAAAATACGCAAAACAGGGAAACGAGCTAAATAAATATATACGAGATTCGTGTAACGCCAACGCCAGGTATTTAGGTAATTTTATTTCACACTCCAATTCCCTTAGAGTGGTTTGCCTTCTTTGTAAAAGGTAGAGTAATGTCTACGCACAAAATCACGTGTAAATGTTTTGTCGGCTTTGTCACCTTTTAGGATATTCTTAAATATTTATGGACTGTATTCGTGTAAAACCTTTCACATGAAAACATATTATATATATATATAATAATTGGTTTGGAAATATATATATATATATATATATATATATATAAAGAATTACTAAATCCATGAAATTTTCTGACTGTATATAAAAGGAAAAATACTATTTTTTATTAGTTTGTTTGGAAAAACGATATTATTTTTATAGCAAAAACAAGATAAGAATAGAGAACATGAATAGTTCTCGTCATGTATTAAGCACAGAATTGTGAAAATTACAATGTATCACTTAAACCTGCTGTTAATAATTTGAGATAAGACGGAGTTTAATTAAGATCTGTCACTGATACCTTTCTGAATTTGATTTGATGGATTAATTTTACTTCTAAACAACTTAAAAAAAAATTGTATAATGTTGACGAGTTGAAAATAAAAATTCCTAATTTTTTGTAATAACAAAATAACTACTTTATTGAATTATATGATGTATTTATAGCATTTAATATAAACAAATTTGCATTATTTCGAGAGTGGTATTGCAGTAATTAATCTAAATAAAACAATAGTATTGTGACATATTTCTGTAAATAAGACCTAATTATAAGATTATGTCTTAAAAAAATATTCTACTTAATGTTGTACGAAGTGATAAAGCACGACGAACGAAATGATTAATTTTCAATAAAGGATGTTCTACAAAAGAATATAATACTCTCTCATAAGTCTTTGCCCTTAATGTGGCAATTTCATCGTTGGATTCCAACGTCTTATATTACATGCATTGAAAGTGGCCCTGATAATTCAATTTAATGGCGAGGTACATAATACCTGTATAAAACAACTGTACCATTCTCAATCTCAAATTTGGTTTACTATCCGGCTAATGGTTTTAAAGGGTTTTTATTTTAACTGATGCGGTAGCTCAGAGGTAAAAAACCTAATTAGCAAGTCAGACGTGGCCGGTTCGATCCCGGTCCCGGCCGACTCCTGTAAAATCATAAGCCACCTCTGGCTTGCCCATGTTGACTAATGCCGTTACGGTGCCTCGCTGTCTTTAGTTAATCGCACAGGTCAATAGCCTTTAGTGACAGACAGTTGAGGTTAAAAAAATAAAATAAAAAGTAAAAAACTGGCACACGTGCTTTAGTTGTTATAAATATAATTTATTATGATTTCTTGATATACAAACGCGTATTTTATAAGAGTTGTTAATATTTAAGGGTCAATTATTAAACTAATATAAATAATTGGAGTTGTAAATGTGTACGGATAAAGATTAAGAAAGAATTCATACAAGTTTACCAACACAGGGGTCAATAATGTTTTAAATTATTGTATTCCTCTCACATAAATTTCGAAAGAATGTATAGTTTATTTATGAATGGGTAAATAGTTCAGACACGTGTTTATAAAAGCACACAAACCATAATGATTATTTATGAAGGTTTTAACAATTCTAAATTTAAAATGTACCCTAAATATCCGTTTTATGACCCTGACGATAGTAATGTCAATTATAGTAGCTGTCATTAAAAAAATCAAAATGGAAGTCATTAGTTAAATAACATTAATTAATTGTGTAACGAAAACTTACTAAAAATGTCCTACACAGTTTTATACTGTTTAAATTTATTGCAAGTTTGCCTGGAGTTATAATTTAAATGTTATTGATTATTTTTACCTTAAGTCGACTAAAATATTTACGGATTATTCTCGTCTTATCTTTGATAAAAACAAATCACAAAACAGATTTCAAATTGAATGTCAAGAAATGATTTTGAGCCGTCAGAATGTCGTGACGTCTCGTCGTAGACCTTCATTGTTGAGCTCGGCATTGAAATAATGATCTGCATTGGTTTGATATTTAAGCATAGTTTTAGATATTTCCTTTCTTGCCCAACAATCGTTTTAACTCATTTAATATTTTTTTTAATCTATCTTTGTAAATTGTTTGCAGAGTAGAAACAAAATTTTGACTTTTTTACAACAGTCAATATTACAAACAAAATGCTCTCCTCACCAATTTACTTTGTCGCGGCCATCTGTGATTTGTTGTTTAGATCGAGTTACATTATTTTAAAAAATAATTCAGTATTTGTTTGATTGACTTCAATTTTGAAAATGATAACAGACATAAGTAGTATAAACGACCTGCACTTGACACGTGACCTAATTAGCATAATGCTAGAAGCAGAAAGTGCAGATCTGAGATGCATGGGGACCGTCTTATGTAACTACGCGGGAGTCCTGGCGAGAAGCCAGTCGCGACTTCGCGAACCCGGACCTGGCGGAATGTAGTCCACTAAATGTCAATTGCTACAATGTTTGGCTTGGATCGCTCCCAACTCCTTGTTGTCTGTGGTCAGTGTCTAAGCACTGCATTTTACGTCTCGTTTTTTCCTCTTGGGACTGAAACGTAGTTATATGACAAACAAAAATGAAAACAAAACTTTAACTGGGCGACGCCTACTGTGGTACTTAAGCTCAGAGAAATGCATCCAGAGGTAGTTCTGCATCCACACCACTGCAATGGAGGCGAGATACTACCTGAGCATCTACCTCACCCACCCCAGGACGAGGGAGGAAATCGAGGGGCTTAGGGATTCCCTAAGCCTCGTGCTGGATCTCCCACGATTACCTCCCGCCGCATTCGGTCCAGCTCAAATTACTGGTAAGGATAGGTTTTAATAATTGACTTTAAACAAACCAGTTAACACTTATTTCATTTGCAAAAGGAAAATAAAAACAATAACTAATTTACTATAAACAATGTATATTTACCTGCAGCTCTTAAACATTTGACAAATAATTTTCCATCAAGTACAGAGTATAAGGTTTTTACAAATTGATGATACAAAGTGAATTAAAGCATTTCTAAAATTATTTGAAACAGAATATAACAAACGACGTGTTCTGAGACCGTAAGATATTGCATTAGCTGTAAGACCCGTAAGCTCTTAACAATGTATATGCAGCTCTTAAACATTTGACAAATAATTTTCCATCAAGTACAGAGTATAAGGTTTTTACAAATTGTAGATACAAAGTGAATTAAAGCATTTCTAAAATTATTTGAAACAGAATATAACAAACGACGTGTTCTGAGACCGTAAGATATTGCATTAGCTGTAAGACCCATAAGCTCTTAACAATGTATATGCAGCTCTTAAACATTTGACAAATAATTTTCCATCAAGTACAGAGTATAAGGTTTTTACAAATTGATGATACAAAGTGAATTAAAGCATTTCTAAAATTATTTGAAACAGAACATAACAAACGACGTGTTCTGAGGCCGTAAGATATTGCATTAGCTGTAAGGCCCGTAAACATTTGACAAGTATTTTTTCCATTATTACACGAATAATAAGCTAACTATTGACAAAGTTGTTAATGTTGATAAAATGAATTTAGTGTTATAATAAGCAACAGTAATCAAAAATACTACAGAAACTCAGTGTAGGGATCAAGAATCCCTCTTGAAAACAAGCACATCTGGTGATCTACCTGTCGTCCCTGTACATTTTAAATAAAACCCGCCTTGTCTGATTTCGATCAAGTCGTCTTCTGTCAATTGAATTTCAAACCTCGATGGTAGATACACAACTGCTTGTGATGAATCTGGCATTTCTATCTCAGCGGCAATTGATTTGCCAAATTTAGTATCAACCCGTCTGATCGTAATTATAGGGTAGCCGTTTACCAAAATCAAGTCCTTCACTGGAACTCTAGGTAGCGTAATTGATTTTTGAAGTCCTTCCAACTTAGTAGCGAGAGACATCTTCTTATGACTCTTTCTGTAACACATAGTGAACAAAAATAACATTTTGTATTTAAAACGGGTAAAATCCAAAAGAAGGTAGTGTATGTTTATAACTTTAAAGAAACATAACACAGTTATTAATTTGCATGATACATTTTCGACTTCCGAAATACTCAAATATTTACACATCAGTTATTGTATTCATTCTCGAGAATAACTTTTCTGGACGTGATAACAATAAGAGCTAACTGTAGAGCTGCTGACTAATATTTACCGAACATCCACAGCCTGGTGTAATTTCATTCTGTTCGATAAAAGAACAACCACATCTTGAACAATTGTATTTTTTGTTAATGCAATTTGAAGTCTTCTGAGATGACTCGAATCGAACCACTCGTTCATAGTTGTCAATATCAGCTACACTATTATTAAAACATCTACGACATATCTGAACGTCTTCTCGTTTGTAATAACAGATCAAGGAGCTCATACAATTTATACAATGTTCGTTGACAAGTTGTTCATATATTTCACAAGGGAGTTTATTTATAACTGCAACTAGTTCATTAAACTGTTGAAACTCCTCCAGAATAGTTTTTTAGTTAATTCGTATAAGGACATCATGAGTGCATGCTCTAAAACAAAAATAGGTTTATGTTATTTAAAAACGTATAAGAATACAAGGAGTTGTAACGTAGTAGGATACGTGTTTTAAAAATAACTCTAAGGTTAATGTTCTTTAGCAATGACATTAAAACTACATGATATAGTAGAGCATGTCAGCAGCTTTATTGTTTCACACAATTTTGTATTAAAGAATTCGGTACTACCGACGAATCAGGTTATTAGTGACTTACCAGAAAAACCGTATGAAGTGAAACAAGTGTAAGAGCTAAAGTATTAATCGTCCTCAACATATGAATAAATTATCAATACTTCAACAAGTTTAAAGCTGGGAAAATTCTAGAAATATGTTTTGTTCTACAGGCATTCCCCAGACTATATGTCTGGTGGAGGAAAGCAGATTTCCTCCACAGAGCACCGCCACCCTCACCACGACTCGCCCTACCATCACCACGACTCGCCGCCCATCAACCACTGCTGCCCCCACGACTCGCTGCCCATCAACCGCTGCTGCTCCCCTGACCACGACTCGCCGCCCATCAACCGCTGCTGCCCGCCTGACCACCACTCACCCTACCACTTCTGCCGCCGTCCTCACCACGACTCGTCCTCAAACCTCCGCCCTCACCTCTCGTCATCGCCGTCACCCTAGACTCAAAACTATCGCCTCCGTCAGCCCTTCCACCTCTTCCACCCCTTGCTATAACCCAATCACTGACCCAGCAATTTTACAAACATTACTAACAAAACCATCACCCATTTCATCACCTCGTCCTCCCATTGACAAACTAGCATTTCTAGTAAACCAAATTTTTAAATAAAATGGTGTACTCATTGTGTACTTTATGCTATAGCTATTATAAGTAGTAAATTTTTTTACTTAACCACGAAAGAGCACAAAGTAAAACGTATAGAAGTGCAAAGTACAGCAAAAATACAATGTTTCATAACCTCATCAGATAATCACAATCGGCATAGTTAAAACCACAAACACTGCAATGGAAGTACTACTTGACACCACACATACCAACACCCCATGCCAAAACTGTAACCGCAACCACTGGTGAAAAATATATGAATTTGCATGATACATTTTCCCGAAATACTCAAAAACAGAAACCAAACACAAAATCACAACAGTAACAGAAAATACACAGGGGGGAAAACATTAGCGCAAGACAGCCGATATGTAAACTAAACAACTCTAAAATTCCAACAACACTGATGAACCACCACACAATTATCTGTAAGGAATATATTACAAATAATATATACAGACAAAAACCCCTGGTGGTCAAAATATTCACCCGCAAAGAGCACCTGGAAACATCGAAGCAACCTGAAAACACAAAGCATCCTGAAAACATGGTGAGCAAAACGAAAATTATCACTTACAATCAGAAGAACGGTGCAGATGATGTGCGGAGACGCGCTCGACTGAACTCAACTGCTGAAACATACGTGTATTTATATCAAACCCGCCCGTACTCCTCTATGTTGTTGTCTCCCTCACACTATAGCTCTATCTTTTTCTACAGCTTCAAATGACCACACCCAACTGCTATCTTCGTTGCACCCCCTCTCGCTCTTACCAATAGCGTTAAATAACCACGCCCAAGAGATCGTCTGTCTCTGTTAGGGGGACTATTTCCTTCTCTATCTCTCTGCTGCTAGCAAACGTAAAACGACCACGCCCAAGAGGTTTTCTGTTTCTTTCTCGCATGTTTTGCTCTCCCTCTTGCTCACAGGGTAGCATTAGTGTAGCCAACGCCCCTATATCTATCCTGCTCGCATACCCAACCCCAACAGAGAAGGGGTCCACGACTTTATAAGCAGATGTGAGCGGAGTTTGAGTCACAGTTCACCAGCTCATCTGCAATAGTTCGCGTGTGATGTTTATGTGCGCAGTTTGTCGTGAAGCATATTTTCTTACTACTAGTGTTCGCGATAAACATCAGACAATATGTCTTTCACTTAGTAACCTTTATACACCACAGTTAAATTTTCAATCATCGCAACAAAGTAGACCAGTGGTCCCAGATTTGCCTCGTGTAGACAGTTCAGGTAACACTCAAAAACAATATGTTGGAGGTAGTGTCTGCCAGCCACCTGCGTCCGGTGGCGGCAGTAGTACTAGCAGTATCAAAACGAACAGTTCAGGGTTAAAAAGAAAGTGTGAACCTTCTAATATTTCCGCTAAACTAAGAAGACTTCAAAAAAACCCCAGTAGGGATTCACCCACATCTTTGCCATCGAGATCTACCCCAGTATCGTCTGCTATCAATGACTCTTCAGAGCCTACAAAGGCTATTCATAATGATAGGGACTTCAAAAACAAAAATGGTGACTTTATTGACTTAACTTGGGAATTAAAAAAGGCTCTTAATAGTGCTCGGGACTATTGTATCAAAAACAAAAAAGGTGACTTTATTGACTTGGTTCCTTTTGTTGAATCTGCACTAGTAGTTGTAAAAGACATTCTTAATAGTGAAATGGAAATAACTCGCTCGTTGCTGGGACCGATGATTTGGACAGTCAACTGCATAGTGATGGGGCGAAGCTTTTGCAAGAAGAAGACGAACAGGAGGCTGAAAAAAGTGGATGGATCTTCAACAACGTTAAATGTCTAACATTACGTGTAAGTAAGTTTGTTTACAAGGAACCAAGTGGTTCAAGCTATGTACCTTTACCAGCTAAATTAGTTAAACGTAATGCTTGTGTTAACGTAATGAATGAAGATAATCGATGCTTTGTTTATAGTATGCTAACAAAGCATATCCCGAATGTAAAACCAAATGATACACTCACTGAAAAATCGTTTGATGTTTTACTAAACAAGTATAACTTTGACGGTCTCAAGTTCCCTGTCAATATAAATCAAATCAAACAGTTCGAAAAACGAAATATCAATGTTTCAGTTAACGTTTTTGAGTATACTAGCGAAAATAAAATTGCTCCTCTTCGGGTTGTTGATGAGCTGAGCGACCATACAGATCTTCTGCTTTTACATGGAAAGGACAACCAATCTCACTTCGTCTACATTCAAGACTTTGTTAAACTAATTCAGAAGCAAATTAGGAAAGGTAGCAATAAGATAGTAGTCTGTAAACGATGCTCTCAAAGTAAAGAGGTGAGGAACTGTAAGCCTAACGCTGAAGTATGGCTGAAGGAACATTTAACTTTGTGCGGAAAACATAAACCTACAGAAATTAAACTCCCCTCTCCTGATAAGAACACGTTGCAGTTTCAACAGTTTGAAACTCAAATAAAAGTGCCGTTTACAATAGTTGCTGACTTTGAGTCGACGCTAACACCTGTCTGTACAGGAGATATAGATTACGATGGGAAGACCTATCAGAGACACAATGCGAACAGTTTTTGTACCATTATTTCATCCACATATGATTCGGAAACACTTCAGGAGTTAAACATTTCGACAGAACCGTTTCTTTATCGGGGTCCAAACGCGGGGGCTAAGTTTTTGCTCCACATAAAAGAAGTAGCCGAACGTATCGAGAAAATATATTCCACTAACAAACCTATGTCCATGAATGAAGAAGAACGCAAGCGGCATGATGAATCAGTGGAATGTGAACTTTGTAAAAGAACGTTTTGTGAGCTAAACACTGATACCCTCAAATGTGCAGATCACGATCACATCACTTCAAAATTTCGGCATTCTCTGTGTAGTCGATGCAATCTTAGATGTAAAACACCAAATTTTATTCCTGTATGGTTGCACAACTTGTCAAATTATGATCAGGCTTTTATAGTTTCTAACCTGGACGTCTTAAAAGGATGTGACATAAGAATGATTCCTTCAAACAAAGAAAAGATGATAGCTATATCCATTCAAATAGGAAATATTTGGGTGCGGTTCCTAGATTCTTACAGAATGATGTCAGCTAGTTTGGATGAATTAACAAGAAATTTGCCGCCGACTGATTTTATCGAAAGCTCGAAACTAGTACCCTCAGAACATTTTGATTTAATTATAGGAAAAGGGGTGTACTGTTATGACTTTGTAACGTCCGAAGACAAGTTTCTAGAGGAAGGCCTTCCGCCTAAAGAAGCTTTCAAAAACAAACTAAATGACAGTGATATCAGTGACGAAGATTATAATCATGCATCTCGTGTGTGGGAAAGTTTACACTTTAAAACTTTCGGAGATTTTCATGATTTTTACTTGAAACTAGACGTATGTTTACTAACTGATGTTCTCATTTCGAGCAATAAGCTACGAAAACTATAACCTGGGCATATGTCATTTTTGGACAGCCCCTGTCTTGGCAAGCGATGTTAAAAATTACAGGAATCACCCTAGAATTAATAACCGATTATGATCAGTTTCTCATGATCGAGTCATCAATCCGAGGGGGAATTGTACAGAGTTCTTTAAGATATGCAAAGGCCAACAACGAGCTTCTTGAACGTAAGTCAGACTACAAACCCGATGAGCCAACCAGTTATCTTCTTTACCTGGACGCCTGCATGCTTTACGCTCATTCGTTGAGTCAAGTTCTGCCTACAGGGAACTTCAAGTGGGAAGAAAATCCTGAAAAAGTCGAGTGGTCAAACCTATCTCCGGATTCTCCCTTCGGATTTATTCTTGAATGCGATGTAGACGTTCCACAGGGCGTTCACGATAAATTAAATGATTTGCCTCCTTTGCCTGAGAAGGCAGTGCCACCTAATGGAAAAGTAAAAAAATTATTGGCAACGCTGAATAAAAAGGAACGTTACATTGCCCATTATACTAGTTTTCAGCAAGCCGAAAGACTTGGACTTCGAGTCACCAAAGTACATAGAGTACTCAGGTTTTCACAGTCACAGTGGATGAAGAAATTCATTGAATACAACTCCAACCTCAGAAGGAAAGCTACTAATGATTTTTCAAGGAACTTTTTCAAGCTTATGAACAATGCGTCTTTTGGAAAAAGTTGTCAGAATGATCGACATCATAGGGACGTTCGTGTAGTAACAACCAAAGAATCATTTGAAAAGTACGCAAGACAAGGAAGATTTGTTGATAGAACTATTGTCAAAGAGGGAGATGAAGATGGAATTGTACTGGTTCACCTCCAGAAGAGATGCGTAACATTGGACAAGCCTATCTACATTGGAGCTGTGGACCTATCCAAGGTACATATGTATGATTTCTTCTACAATGTGCTACATGCATGCTTCAGACCTCCGGGGATTCGTATATACCTATGTTACCTAGACACTGATGGACTGGTCATCCTGGTGGAAACAGATGAGAACGTCCATACACTCCTCAAGAAAATTGCCGATGACTATTTGGATTTGTCCAACTATCCGAAAGATCACCCCATGAGAGACGATAGAAATAAACAGGTCGCTGGTAAATTTAAAGATGAAACTAAAGGAAGAGTTCTGTTTGAACATATAGGCTTGAGATCCAAACTGTATGCACAACGTTTTAGCTCCAGTCAAACGGAAAAAAAAGGAAGTCAAAAAGGCTAAGCGTATAAAGAAGTCTTATGTTGAGAAGAAAATCACGTTTGAGCACTACAAAGATGCTCTGTTTAATAAAACTGAGTACACGGCAAAGTTTAATCTCATTAGGTGCAAGCAGTTTAAGCTAACCTCAGCTACTACGGTAAAACGGTCGTTGACATTCGATGATGACAAACGTTTCATACTTGAAGACAACATACGAACCCTGGCGCATGGTCACTACAGAATTCAAGAACTGCTTCGTGAGCATCGGAGAAACAGCTCATCACAATCCGAGGCGGAAGTTTAAAGTAACGTTATATTTAAGAGGTCAGTGTTTTGCGGTAGCGCGTATGGCTACTTTGAAAAATCTGTAATTGCATTTGGCAAGCATATAGATACAGAAATTGATTTAGAATCAATAGACAGCATTAATATACTATCACTACTCCCACTAACCGTCCAAAGAGATGTTAGAAAAACTTTAAAGACTGTTTGGTTTAAAGAGACTCCTCCCCCAGAAAATCCATATAGTTATGAATACAGATTTCTTGACATGCTTGGACAGAAAGGAATTTATAATGTTAATTAATCATCCATCAGAGCTAATCCCTGAATTTCTGCCTTGTGATATTCAAACATATCATATAACCTTTGACTATTATGAATTTAGTTTAGGCAATTTAAGCTTTAGAAATACTTTTGTACTGTGTCAATCTTGTTTTGAAATAACTTGTAGTCCTTCAGAAAGTCACAACTATTTTGAATTTGACTATCAATTGTTTTGGACACAAAGAAACTGGAAATTTTATAAAATCACTAGGCATTTTGAATTCAGTGTTAACCATTTTTTAGATAACATTGTTAAACAAGAAAATAGTTGGTGTGATAGGTGTGTTTTCCAACCTCTATTTCAATACTTAGATTATAGTAAATGTAACCAACAACACATGAGCATGATTTTGACAACAGTAGCGATAGCGATGTTTCAGTTGTTACTTCCCACAATCGAACTTTATGACCCTTTCCGTTTTTAATAATTGCAAATCCTTGTATTTAACTATCATATGTAGATTGTAGATGAGCTGGTGAACTGTCATTTTGTATATATATAATTTAACATGCCCTTTAGTGTTCTTTACACAGTTATCATAATTGACTTATGTTGAAACAAAATATGTAGTAAAATCTTTCTGATAAATCCATGTTGTTCACCGTTAGTTACTTTATTTGAACTTATTCAAATGCGTAACTATGCATAAAATGTTTTTCCTGAAATTTTGCACTTTGCTCTATTTCGTATTGAAATGAAAATATGATGTACTGTTTATATTTACGAATCCATCTGTACTATTGTAAATCAGTGGTTTATACTTTCAATGTAAACTCTTGTTGTTAGCTTTTATTAATAAATACTTGTATAAACTATACGTGTTATTATTTCTTCCGCAAATATATGTGAGGAAGAGAAATAAAGTTACACACAAATACTGCTACGTGCATTATATTTTAAAAAAATCTCAAATTATACACTTGCAATTACCATCTTGATACATACTTCAAATTTTCCAACACAGAGTTAGTTATATTTGACACACAAAAACGACGAACTTCAGAGTCTATCCACGGTAACATTGAGCTCCGTAGTGAGGTCTGTTCGTACCAGTGGTCTTGCGTCTCCACGGGCAGTCTTCTTTCATTCAACTCTTGAAGTAATCGAGGCAAGTCAGTGGTGATGTGACGAACAAGCTGTTTGTCCAGAGTCATGGCGACCATATCGGTTGTGGTTTTCGTTGAAAGCAATGCCACAGCCTTGTAGTGTTTAGAAAAGTATCTACTGTAGCGTGAAATCAAAAACTGTACAGCTGGGCTTATTTCAATTAAAATATTAAAATAGCTTTCGAGGGACGGAAACGAACGTTTCAAAGAACTCCAGCCCGCATTTTGTAGTAACACTCTGGGCGTCTGACGTACAATGTCCGACTCATTAGTTGGTTTTGACAATATTACAGAGTTTATGTTGTAATTAACAGGCTTTTGTTTCATGTGATAGTTGCACAGTGCAACAATTCCATTAGGTCTTGCTTCAACAAGAATCGTGTGCAGATAGAACGGTTTGAATAACACTCTTTCAGATAAAAACCGATTAATTGCATTTGAAACAGAGGCACTTTGTAGACTGAGTAAGTCATCAAAGGTAAATTCAACAGTGGATAGATTATTTACCAAATAAATAGACGTTTTGAAGTCCTTCAACAAGTCAAGTCCAACAACAGCATCGCCTTGAGTTGCCACTTTGTAGATTTGGTGAAGTATCAAACGGGGTTCCCAGCACAATTGTGGTGGATCGCTCGTTTTAGTAGACTGCTGCTGCTGTGCTGGTGGCGGTGGTGGCGGTGGCGGCGGTGGCTGCGGAGCTGGACGCATCGATGGATGTTCAGGTCGGTATACATCACCCTCCTCCTCCTCCTCTTCCTTTTGCTGTGCTGAAGTGTAGAATATCGGAGCAGGCGCTTCCTGCAGTGTTTCTCCGGTCAACGTGGCGCTGGTCTATGTCCATGGTGTTGACGTCCGGATAGACGGGCGGCTGTGGGGCGGGTGATGGAGGCCTAGTCCGTCAACGCTTCACGCGACTGAGATCCTTACGCGGTGTCGGCACTGATCGTTTTACTGCTGCGTCCATGACTGACTGGTGTGCCGCCCGGTTCGTTTTTATACGGTCTAAACTTGAGTTTTGTATTCTTTTTAAAGGCGTGCCGCCCGGTTCGGTCTGAACTTGTTTTCTTTTAAAGGCGTGCCGACCGGTTCGGTCTGAACTTGAGTTTTGTATTCTTTTAAATCCAAGGCCGCCCGGTTTTTACCGTCTGCAAAAACTTGAGTTTTTGATGTAGGAGGATTTGGTGACTTCTGCGCAAGGCGGAGGGTGACTTCTGCGCGGTGGTGCAAATGGACGGTGTTCTTTCGACGACACGGCTTGATACTTTAGACAAAGATTTTGCAATCATTGGTTCACTGCGTGTCAGCAGAGCGGCTAATTTCCGATGGCGTGTATTCTACCTGTGGGGTCCCAAATCAGTTCTCTACCTTTGTAATCAAACACTTTTCCAAGATTTTCAGCCCACCTTAGTGAAGAGGTAGGAATGTATTCCCTGTCTGAGCCGTAAGTTTTTATTATGAAATCTTTATATTTATTTGTTCCTCCTGTCAAAACTGGTTCGTCTGCACTAGTTTCCACTAGATTAAAGGATCGCGTTCCGCATTTGAAATTGCCAACTGACTCGTCGTATTGGCGTATTGACTGAACTGGTTTGTGGCATCTAATTTTAGACAAGTACTGTTCAATTGAGTCAACTGCGAGTTCAAAAGCTCTAGTTTTTGCTTAAACCTTCCATTTCAGTTCTGGAAACATAGAATTTGTCTAGATAATCCTTGCTTACGCGATCGGAATCCCCAGAGGTTCTTAACTTCTTAGTTCCATCCTCATCGAGTGTATACTCGTCCTCTAATAGCCCGCGTTTCCCAAGAAACAGGGAATGTCCAAATTTGTCTATAATATGACGTCTTATCATGGTGTTGAGCGTTCGATATCACAAAGTGGAGTAATGAGTATACTCGCGTAATACTGTACTTATATCCAACTGTTGTAACGCGATGGGAATCCCAACCACTTAACATATGACTTATTTCCTTTCCGTTTTAGAATTTTCTCTACAAGGTAAGTGTCGGGGTAGTTGGTACGTTGTAGTTCAGGTCCGTAGAAAACACCTTTAATCGTATTCCCTTCTTCGTCTTGTAGGTGGTAAACTGGGGGTGCCGTTTTACGCACACGGTTAATTGTAAAAAGCTCGGTAGTCCACGATGGAGTGTATCCTTTAGCGAATAATGTTTTATACTTGGATACTCTCACTTTATCGTTAACTTTAAACTTGGGTTTTCGCTTTGCAGCCGTTTTAGTTAACTTTCTGACTAAAGCATACTCATGCTGTTTTTTCACATCTTTTGGCCTCATTCCTATAGATCTGTGGACCCTTGAATTGTACCTATCCATTAATTTCGGCAATAAATCGATCCATTTGTAATTTCCCTGGACACTAAACTCTTTGTAAAGCCAATTTTTAATAGTCCTATTCAAACGTTCTACTACGGATGCTTTTAAATGCGTAAACGAACTGTAGTGGTTTATGTTGTATTGGTCCATTAACGCTTTACATTCATTGTTGTAAAAATCCGTGCCCAGATCACTCTGAATATTTCTTGGTATACGTTTGCTTTTTTAAAAAACTCCACGCATCGCCAACGCCACGGTCTTGCCTTTTTTGTCCGGCAGAGGTACAGCCCACGCATACTTTGATAATACGTCAATTATCATGAGAATGTATTTTTTACCTCCGTTGATTTTGGCAAAAGGTTTCATTTCCACTAAATCCATCTGATGAAGATCGTCAACAGCACGTACGAAAACTCGACGTCTAGCGAAATTCTTTCTAGCGGGTCTATGAAGCTCGTTCACGATGCCTCTCTTGGGGTCAGGGGGGACAGCATGTTTCTTCATCTCCAAGCCGATACTGATTTACGCAATTATTTTATTATATCGGAGAAGTTGTATTATGTGATCTATTTCTTTGTTGTGAGCCGTGTGGCCGGCCTCTTTAATTAGAGTTTTTAACCGTTTACAAGCAGATTGGCGTTAGATTCGTAATATTTGGAATTTCCAACAGATATTCCGCTCCCCGCGTGTTCTTCACTCTCGGCATTGGTCGAAACATCACAGATATGACGTTTACATACTTTTTACCCCTATTGCTGTTTATGGGTTTTTCAGCCGAATACATTTGGCGATGGGCGTTTGTCTCCTCTAGGATCTCTTTGTACACTTTCAAGTCTTTGTCGGTAATAAGTACCCTTTCTGGGACTTGCATGAATAATAGCTCCAATATTTCGGGTGTAACATTAAATTTACGATCGTTTAAAATCACTTTAGTCCTACTGAACGTTATTTTCGAATCGCCAATCGTAGTGTTCCCTCTGCCATCGGGCTTGACTCCATAGTTAAAATCAAACTTGTCTTTTAACCTGGGATTGGAGAGTTTGTTCAAATACTTTTCCACCAAGCTGGTTTCTGTAGTTTGCGTTGATACGTCCAGCGACTTGTTCAGGTCCACGTCCTTTTCAAACGCGGTGCTGCTATCTGTCAAGGAACCCTTTTCCTCCTTTTTAATCTCCTGTTTTATCGGAGATTGCCTTAAACTTTTCTCCACTGTATACTGTAACGGCTTTACAATAGGTTTCACCTGTGCTTCTAAAAGTCGTTCTACGATATTTGCACTATGCTTCAGGTCTTGGTATTTCTTGCGCACTGCGTTAGTCAGTCTTATTAGTTCATGCTTTAGGGAGTATTCTTGTTTTAGACTATTGTCACGTTTCGGTTTCTTACTCCTTTTTCTTCCTTTTTTGGCGTCCATCGTGAGAGCGAGTCTAAGAATAACGGTCGTTACACGATCCAGTGGTATTTATATATCACTGATAAAAGTGTCTAGACCGAACCGGTAACGTCCCTTGTTTATCTCTGAATCCTTGTTTATTGTTACAAAGCCATATTTTTGCTTGTTCCAACATGATTAGCATAATGATTTAAATTTTTCAAACGTCATATCTGTGTTTACGTGATCATTGTACACATGTTTGAGGTTCTGCTCGTCTTGCTTGAATAGTATTATAAGATTCGCATTGTCTCTCAGAAGGTGTTTCGGAAGACGTGTGTACGTTTGAACTAGGTAGAAACTATCCACACCTTTATGTCGCCCCATGCTGAAATATGCTCGCATGTGGTTCTGTTTATCACAAGCCACGTCGTCGAATATCATTATTGAATCCTTTCTCGCGTTTTCAGGATCAGGCACGTCTTCGCTATTGGAGAAGGTAAAGTAACCCATGTCAGGAAGACTTTGCATTATTTGCTCCAGCATTTTGTATTTCGGCTGTATGAGTGATTTGCTGAATACATAAATATTAGCGTACTTTAAACCTTGCGGGTCCGTCAAAAGGCTGAACATTAAATTTGTTTTACCGCAGTTGGACGGACCGCAGAACACAGCGAACAGATAATACAGCGAACAGTTTCAGGCAAAAGAGGACCGTGTACAGCTTTGTTCTTTTCACCGTCTGTCAAAGCTTTTATCAGGTTCTCCAATGAGTCGTCGACTGTGAATGTCTCTCGTTGCTTTTGGAATTTCATCCTTACACTGTGAGCGTCGGTAGTGAACTAGTCGAGTCATATATAAGCGGTGCAAGATATATTGTGAACTCAGTATGAAGCGGATCTCCAAAGGATGCGGTCTACTTAATCACGCAATCGACTCTTTGCCGTTCGAACTTCATTTACCGGGCTATCAGTTTTGCGGTCCAGGTTCGCGTTTAAAAGAAAGATTGGCGCGAAAGGAACAAGGTATTAACTTGTTGGACCAAGCGTGTAGACAACACGATATTGACTATAGTCAACACAAGGACTTGACTTCGCGTCACGCTGCAGACAGAGTTTTAGCTGACAAAGCTTGGGCCAGATACAAGTCAAAAGGAGTTCCCCTTGGTGAGAAACTTGCCTCTTGGTTTGTCGCGAGTGCAATGAACGCTAAAACAAAATTGGGGGCTGGGATCAAGACTTCAGGAAAAAGAAGGAGAAAAGTGTAAAGAAACTTGGCTCTAAGACCGGAAAGGGACAGAAGAGAAACGTGGGTCGCAAGCAGTTTGCTTTTTCCGATATTATAAAGCAGGCAAGAACGGCCGTACGTGGATCTGGCGTGAAATTTGTTGGTGGTGGAAGTAGTAAGCTACTTAAAAAAGCCGCATCTTCTGCATTGAAAGCTATCCGGATGATGAGAAGAGGAAAAAGGGGAGCTTTCAATCATATTAAAAGAAAAGAACGTATTCTCTCTTTACCAAAGTCAGGAGGTGTTCTTCCTTTACTGCCGATTTTTGCTGGATTGAGTGCTTTGGGGAGTTTGGCAGGTGGAGCGGCAGGAGTCGCCAAAGCTATAACGGAAGCAAAGGACGCTAGAAAGCGGTTGGGTGAAATGCAACGTCACAACGAAACTATGGAAGCCATAGCTCTACGCCAGGGGAAAGGATTGTTCTTTAGACCGTACAAAAAGGGACTGGGAATCTACATGGCCCCTTGTCAAAAACCGATAAAAAACTTGTGAACCTCTTGCCCAATAGAGCGCTATACGATGTAGACCTGAGCCTATGGGCAAGTAAGCTTAAAATTCCATATTTTAGGGGTGTGTTTATGCAGGATACTCTTCCGCGGAAGCCTTGGAAAAACGAATCTACAATTGTGAACCTGGACGGTAACAGCGGTGATGGCACTCATTGGGTTTGCTTTAAAAAGACTGGAGATCTTGTTAGATATTTCGATAGTTACGGAGACCTCGTGCCACCGTTGGAAGTCCAAGAATACTTGAAGAATAACTATATTTCCTACAATAGAACTGCTTATCAAGATGTAAACTCGTACTCTCAAATATGTGGACATTTGTGTTTGTATTTCCTGTCGAGTACTTAGACCACAATATATATTTTTGCTTTAAATTGATGTGTTTTATTAGCCTCTTGTTCAGTCATGTCTCTGACGTTCACGCTTACAGGTAAGAGCTCCATGCTCTCGGTGGATTATTTTCCACCAATCGAGCTCGATGGGGAATATGAAATTGGACTTCTTAGTTTTGAGACGTACAACTCAATACCAAACGTTGATGAGACTAACAACAAGTTCCATTTTGGCGATGAAGAAGAATTGCTTATTCCGACAGGTACATACGAAGTGAAGGATATTCGAGACTTTATTCAAGAGAAGTTTCAAATGATCTCAAAGAAGGATAAAGTCTACTATCTCCAGCTTGACACCAACAATAATACTCTACAGACAAAGTTGAAGAGTACCGTAATAGTAGATTTCTCTATACCAAAGTCTATTGGCAAACTTTTGGGTTTTGGTGATGTCGTTATTCAACCTAAAACCACTTATCACTCGCAACATGTGGTAGACATTTTTAAAATAAATACGATTAGGATTGAGTGTAATATTGCGTCTGGGTCGTATGTCAATGGTAAACAAGCTCATACGATCTATCAGTTTTTCCCTGCTGTACCGCCTGGATATAAACTGGTGGAAATACCAAACCCTGTCATTTACCTACCGATCACCACACGGGTCGTCAGTAACATCACGTTAAAAATCGTGGATCAAGACGACAATTTGGTTAATTTCAGAGGTGAACGAATTACAGTGTGTTTGCATTTGAGGAAAGCACACTAACAAGATGGGATACGTGTACTTTTTACCTAAGGGAAGAACAATTAAGCGAGGGCTGAGCAAAGCCAGTGGCTATTTATTGAGTGGGAACCGGAAAAAGGCAATCAGTGTTCATCCATCTCCCATACGGTTAACACAGGCTAACAAGACGTTTTTACGCTCTCTAGGACTTCGTGTACTTCAATAGTGGACAATGGATATTTTGGATATTTTAAGTAACGTTCCGTTTGATGACGCAATATCACACATGGAATTTCACACACATTTTCCTTATGCCTCTAATACACTTGATAATAACGATGAGATAAGAATTCCTATCCAACAACAGGACTTGTGTGTAGTGCCTTCCATGAGCTATTTGTACGTTGAAGGGAGGCTTTTGAAGTCAGACGATAACGTCGCTAAAAATACAAAACTAACTACAAATGCTTTCGCATATCTCTTTGACGAGATGAGATATGAAATAAATGGTGTTGAAATTGAACGTGTCAGAAACCCGGGTGTTACGACTACGCTCAAAGGATATGCATCTTTCAGTGAGACTACACTGAAAGGGGCGGGAAATTCCGGCTGGCCATCGACTGTTGATAAACTCTTGTCATTATTAGAGGACCATGTGATGGACAGTAAGGGTAATTTCAGTTTTTGCGTACCTCTCAGTAAGCTCTTTGGGTTCGCTGAGGATTATAGGAAAGTGATTGTTAACTCGCACCATGAGTTGGTTCTCCTTCGCTCTGCCAGTGACAAAAATGCTATTTTGTGGACATCATCTGGCGCTGGTGACACTACTCCGGAGGATGTAAAAATTAAAATTGGAAAACTGTGCTGGAGAGTACCTTACGTTACTCTGGGTGATAAACAAAGGATCGCACTACTAAAGCATTTGGAACGTGGCACGAGCATTCCAGTTGAGTACAGAAGCTGGGAACTTTATGAATACCCTTCCTTACCATCTACAGATAAACAGTCGTGGTCAGTAAAAACGGCTTCGCAACTGGAAAAACCTAGACACGTGATTGTTGCTTTCCAAGAGAACAGGAAGAATAATGCTGAAAGGTCGGCAGCAATATTTGATCACTGCAAAATGTCTAACTTGAAGCTCCATCTCAACTCTGCAAACTATCCGTATGACGATTTGAAACTGGATATTGAGAATAACCATTTTGCGATTTTATATGATATGTACACGCGCTTCCAGGAATCTTACTACAACGTTCCGTCGCAACCGCTTTTAGACGTAGAACGTTTTAAAAACATTGCCCCCTTAATTGTGATCGATTGTTCGAAACAGAATGAGTCTCTTAGGTCAGCACCGGTTGATATTCGATTGGAATTTGAAGCCAAGGCGGCGTTTCCCGCTAATACCACAGCGTGCTGCCTATTCATTCATGACAAATCTTTTACCTACGACCTGTCGACTAACCTGGTGCAGAAAATCATGTAACAGTTTGTGGTGGGGGTGGGGACTAAATGTATATATATACAGGCTGTTGGAGTAATCTCTCAGTCCTGGTGTTTGGTGTTTAGTGGGAGTCATGATTGGGAAAGCGGTGGTCGACTTTAGTGCCTTCGTTGGTGAGAACAAGAAAATTATTATCAAGGAACTTTCTGTTATTGATTTGGATTCAAAATGCATACAACACTGGATATTCAAACCACCGAAGGAGACAGGCAGCGAGAGTGCAACAGGAATTCAACACGATTGCGGAGGATGGCATGGTGGGGAATTTGCTGGACATAACAGGTGGTTGAGCAAACACTATCATGGAATTGGATTCGGGGCCGGAAGTGCAGACTACGATTCCCTTACCTCCGCGCTAGGAGATATTTGTTGTAACGTGCAGCTTCTCTACGCTGCGTCAAGTGAAAAAGCTAAGGTACTGGAGAAGTTACTTGACAATCGGCGTGTCGTGTTCAGTCTAGAATCACTTGGATGCCCTGCTCTTTCGAGTGACGTCTTGATTCTTCCACCTGTTGATGACCTGTCAACAGACTAAAATCAATGTTTGTTCCATCATTTGTACGCTTCTGGATTTTACTGTACACAAACCAATGTTCACAAACTGGCAGAGTGGTGTGTCAACAATCCTGGAAAAGTAGATATGAATGATCCTGCAGTTAGGGAAAAGACTTTTGTTGACTGGAAATTGAAGTCACCCTCGGCTCGTCAAGTTGCTGAAGAAGGCTTCGTTAGAATGATTAGCATGAAGGACACTACGAAATGCGTTTATTGTGGAGTTAATCTGTTTAAGTGGGAAGAGGGTGATGATCCGTTGGAAGACCACAGCTACAACTCACCGTTTTGCTCTCTCGTCCACTACAAACTACAACAGAAAAACAAGTGCAACCCTGAAGAGAAAAGTGAACGTCGTGGAGACGTTTCTGCAGGAGAGGATGTCACTGGCCGATACGTCTTGTCTTTAGACGTTACAAAAGAAGAGCTCTCTAATATGTGCAAGGCATAATGTTCACGAACCTCATATACACTGTTTTACAAAACTGACGTCAGACGATTGTCCATCGTCATAGCGACATGTCGCAATTTTACATAAATATAAAAACACTTACCTTCGCTAACCCTGTTGCCACCACCTTCTACTTTCATGACGACGATGATAGAAGATCAACGTACGTCAGCGACAGAGAACATTTCAAACTCAGGATTCAAAAAGCAGAACTACTTTTGTCTTCTTCTCTTCTTGCAAAGAAACATCACATGTCCGTTTGTACTATTTTAGATCATGCTATGTGTTACTTAAAGTATGAGAAAATAAATAAATAATTTATCAACTAATCTTTCTTATTATTGTCACTTCCTACGGCGCTTGGCCAAGTTCACGCAGTCGCGCGGCTGGCCAGGACTCCCGCGCAGTTACATAAGACTCAGATCTCCCATGCATCTCAGATCTGCTAAAATGCACTTTCTGCTTCTAGCATTATGCTAATTAGGTCACGTGGTAACTAAAGGTCGTTTATACTACTGACATATAATTAAAAAATAAATTATTGGTAGATTAAAAGTTACTAACTTTAAAACTGAATTAAAAGTTATTAGTTGAAAATTGTTTGGAACCAAAACGAGTATAACTTTAGGTAACATTTTTGATTTGATTAGGTATAATTTGTCCCAGAACTACCTTAAAACTGGTCTATACCAGTTTTGAAGCTGACATTGGATACAGCAAATGAAGTTGTCATTACATATGGTAAGTCTTTTGGCTGTCCAATATGACAAACTTCCCTTTCACTTTTGGTCCCTCCAATTGCAGCGGGAGACAGAATCTCTGAGTTTGGTCCCCAACCTGCCAACCTGAGAATGGATGGTTCCTGGTTGTAGTACATGGATACCCTGTCAGTTGAGTTGACCAGTTGGAGGGTAGAATGCGGGTCCCCTATTTGAGAGCCTGACCCCAGAAGGGGAGTTTGGCTGCCGTCCAATCCCACCCTTTCCTTTCCTCCTATATCCTATCTTTCCTGTAACCTGCGCAATATTACCGCTTGTGGAAGATGTGACTAGCAGCTATGCTGGGGTTTCCTAATCCACAACACTGAATGAATAGGTATAATTTGGCTTTTAAACAATTCAAGAAATACGTTTGGATGTAATTATAGCAAAAAAACTGAATACATTTATAGTTTGAACAATATACAAACAAATTGAGCATTTATTGGTTTATGACTGGACTTGATTGTCTGATTAAAAACTCACCATCATCAAATCTAACAACACAAATACATAAAAACAAGTTTTTGCATTTTGTAAAACACATTTTGGCTAGTTTCACAAGCTATTTAGCAGATATTGTTTTAAATATATTAATTTTGCCTTTAAAATATACAATCTTTTTTATAAGCATACATTGCTATTTTATTTAAAGGTAGGTATTCGAATATTGACTCGGAATCGCACCATCAAAACTGTCCCGGACCACACCAAGTTGTAGGGTACAAATTAAACTGGATACCTTTTTCCGCGTTCAGGTCTCCGCCCTACTGACCTTCTCTATCAGTTCCCAAATATTTTAATTTTGACGTATTACGGTTCGTTACTTTGTTTTAAAAAGTATTGAAAGATACCCCTACGTTAGATACGTCCACCCTACCGTCTAGGGCTCCCACTGAAAATTTTTCATACACTTCTTTACATTATTATGTAAGATTTTAGTAAATGTACATTAATCAAACAGTTAAAATACATTTGGTTTTAACTCCGCCTACAGGGTTCTGCCCCACTGTCCTTAAGAAGTTACGATGTTCTTGTGAAGAAAAATATGTTTCTTGGAGCCATGAATGACGCTTAGTCTAAGAACTTAAAACTAATTTTGGAATATTTGTTTTAGTAAATGTTCACTGATATTATTTTTTAACTTTAAAAAGTGATATAGTTGTTGTTCTTTTGTTAAAGAGGTTTATTTATTAATTTTAAAATTGTTTTGAAATCAGTATTTCAAATATCCTAATTGAAAGAGCCTTAAGAGCAAATACAAGCTGTTTCATTATATTATGCACATTACATGTTTAAAAACTAAGATGAGTAATTTTGTTAATGGTTCATGTATGTTTTTTATGTATAGAGCATGGCAAGGTAATTGAATTTATAAATGTTGCATTTGAATACTCCTATAACGCCTACCAAATAGAAAAATATAACTAAGAGTTACTAAGATTGCCGTAACTAAGACAAATATATAACTAATCTTAATAGAGGGATTGAGATTCTCGAGACTCAAAATATTATTTTTAGCCTAAATTAACTGCAGTTCGGAACCTTCTTACTTCCTGTTAGAAGTACTAAATATTGACAGACTCACTGCCAACTAAAATTGGAAGTCAATACTCGTACTCTAGTATTTACAGACCAGTTGTAAGTTGATTTCTGCCCAGCTGGTGACATTTGTGCCATTATGTAGTCGGATAAATACTGAACTGAATATCTACTCGTATTTGGGCATTGCAATAACAAAAATTAAGAAAGCCGTGATAACTCTCAATATGTGTGAGCACACATTCGTATATTTGTTATTTGGTTTTATTTTATGGTTATGTACATATGTAAGAAACAAATTCCTTTATGTTAACTAAATTATTAACACAATTAGCTTCATATGCTATCAAAATAGATTTGTCAATATAAACAAAAACTATTTTAGTTTTACAATAGCGTCAATCATATAGGTTAATATAGGTTTTATTGATGGAATATTTTATAATCTTCTCAACAAAGCCTTTCTAGATTTCCCTAAGAACCCAGGTTGGAATAACACAAAAAGCAAACATTTCTTGGCTTATATTGTGGATGGATATTGAACATGGGCAATCCTCCCTACAGACACATATTTTCAAATTTTGATCTAGAAACCTTTACCTTGTGATTTAATCAAAAGAATAATTGTAAAAAGAATTTGAAATGTAAGCAGTACTGTATATATTTAAAATTCACTTTTTAAACTTATAAATGCATACATCTAAAAAAAATACTTCTAGAACTAGACTTGATGAAATCTCTCAAACAAATTGTTGTACTTTAGAAATCCCCTTTACATTTAAAATTATTGTAACCGAAAAATTAATATTTTACTTAAAATCTACATTGTAAACAATCTTAATATCAGTTAAATGTTTATGCCTGATAAAACTTGAAATCCTTTTAGGTTTTATGCGTCACATGCTATTTTATTGCTAGTATTAAAACGATAAAGTGGTCATAACGATTGTAGTTTTGTAACACAACGCAATAATCCTTGATACATAATGTTTTTTTTATTTTATTAAAATTTTCCGGTTAAAAAAAGAGATTTAGGATTCAAATTGAATATTTTCAGATATTTTCAAATTTAAATGATTAATCATTTAAGGCTAATATATTTTGTTAACATCAAGTAGTAAAATATTAGGGACAGAAAACGTTGTACATTTTTAGTACAATCAAGAACTAAAGATTAGGATTCAATTTTGATGAACATTTGTATACTGTTAATGAATTGTTTAAATAAACTATGGTATATGTTAAACATATAATGTCTGAGACTAATTAATTTTAACTACAATATAAAATTATAGTGTTTAGAATATAAAATAATATTTCCTGAAAAAAAATAGCAAATTTCAGTCATGTTAGTGTTTTATTAGTCCCCAGATGACTTTACTCATGTGTGTTAGTAAATAAATCATAAATATTTCAAAAATATTCAATATTTATAATATTCTCAATATTTAAACAAAAATATTTACTAAAATTTTTTAATTATGATAAACTTGAGATAAAGGTAAAAGTTACAAAGTTGTTCTACATCGATTTTTTTGCCTTTGTTTATTTTTTAAATTACACCAATTATACAAAGAAAGTTCATAGGAAATGGTCCAAATTATTATCCTGCAACAGTAAAATGTCAACCTTAAAAAAAACACTAATCCCTAACGTTGTAACAATTGATTACCACTAAGCGACGGAGGTAAATTATTGATTGACACCAAAAGCATATATTTACTATGGAAACACTGGGAAACTATGATTAACTGGGAACTGATTATTTAAGGTATTGTATATTTATATTTCAGGTAATAAGATCCTTTGTTTACAGCACAGCATCCAATAATAACGGACGCGGTTACTCAGAGGTAAAGTGCCTGACAAGCAAGTCAGACGTGTCCGGTTCGATCCCGGTCCCGGCCGACTCCTGTAAGATCATGAGCGGTCACCTCTGGCTTGCCCATGTGACTAATGCCGTTACAGTACCTCGCTGGCTTTAGTTCAACGCACAGGTCAATCAATGGCTTAATGGTGACGGGCAGTTGAGGTTAAACTAATTAAAATGAAATAAATAATACCCCTGTCGCAGCAAACCTGCGTACTTAGCGAATTTCCAATGCAAACATATTCATATGTGACTCACTACTACATAGAGCTACTTACGAAGTTTCACAAAAATACATCCATAAATGATATATAGCATTTTATTTATTCTCTTTAAGAATAAAATTAGGGTTGAGGACGCAGGTTTGCTGCAGCGAGGAAGATAAGTAATATGTTTTTTTGTAATTATCAATATAACTGAACCAGGTGAAGCAATATACCAAGTTTTATTAATTTAGGTTCATAATTAAGGGAGATAACTTTACTTAATCTCCATATGAATAACATGGGGGCCGAGTATGCAGGTTTGCTGCTACGGGGACTATCAACAAAAAACTTGTTTTTGTACTAATATCAATATACCACAACTAGTTGAAGCCACATACCAAGTTTCATCAATATAAATTCATAAATAATCGAGATATCAAATTTTATTTATTCTCCATAAGGATAACATTGGACAACGTACTGTGTATAGCACATTGAATATCTCTGCAACGGTTGGACATAGAACAACGATTAAAACACCACAATTTTTTGTTGTTGAGCTAAACACATTAATAAACAGAAATGTGAAGTTTTTAGTAAAACTATCTGAGAAAAATCTAAAAACCTTTTTCCCATAACATTAACATCGGAGACATTTTTTTGGATTTTCTCCGCAACCACTTAACGTGGGTTAATGTTTCAAAGTACTAAATTATTTGTTTTTTTAAGCTCTATAAAATGGCTATAACCAAAATTGAGTGCTTTTAACATTTTGGGGTCAAATTTGCAAAAAAACGATTTTGGAAAAATTGTAAACCCCCATAAAACCCCCTTCCCATAGTGCGATCGATCTGGTTTTCGAACTAAAAGTCATAAATGCTACTCTCCACATTTTTGCCCAATTTCATCAAAATCGGGTGTTTCATTCAAAAGTTATCACGGTAACGGACATATATATATATATATATATATATAAATTTGAATATAAATTTTGTTTGTTAGTTTTTTGTAATATAAATTTGAATGAATAGTGTTTTTGGCATCTGGGGACCTCAAAACGAAAAGCTATCATGGTCTCGGGCTTAAGTCTTACCATGATGATGTTAAGTCTACGGTAATAGCTTCTTCCCTATAGGGGAAATTCGCTAAAAAGATTTAAACAATGTTCGTGAAACCTTCTGCCCAAAGTCTGTCAGATATTTCAGGTCACATTCTTGTCTCTAACATCTATATTGACTGCCAACTTTCCGAAGCCTTTTGGTAGTTTAAAAATTTCTGATAATTGAGTTGAATTTGTTGCAACTTAATGAATATTTAGTCTCGCAGATGGTTGTAATACTAGGAATATACATACCAACCCCTACTGCCACCCTTCACTATGACGTAACTGAATCCAACTCAAAACCACCACAGCCGACCTAGTTAGCTAACTAATACGACCACTTAACACGGTTCTCTAACTTCCAGACCACTTTACGTATTACATAATGGTTGTTGGCCAATGGCATTGTATTATCTCGTAAATAATGATAACCCAAGTGCAATACTAAAAGCAAACTCTTGTAGTCGTAGGTTAGAGCATAGGTTGGACTATATTGTAGTACGTGATAAATTCTCACATTTTCTCGTAGTGAAACTATTCAAACTAGTTATTAACCCCGTGTGGCAAGCACTTGGTTTTAAGTATTCACTGAGAATAAACTTATGGTTATTACGTTTTATCTTATTCGAGGGCGACCCGGGCACAATTGGTACAACCCCATTCCCTTCTGGTCACTTGCCAAAATTGCTTTTTAATGGGAAGTTATCCACTAGGATTGGTTAAAGAAAAAGTTATGGTCTTCCACGTATTTTAAATCGATTTCTAGCAGTAAAACGTCACAGCTCTTTGATTAAAGATAAGTAAATTAGAACGGAAATCTATTTGTCTTAACTTTATAATTTAAAATCTTATAACTTTTTAATTTGTATTAGAAACTCACTGATAATATCGAAAGATTTTAATTTAAAGCCCTTTAACTGGTTATCCAGTGGTCAGTTTAAAAAATAATTATAATAGACCCTAGCCTTTGTCACCACTACCATAAAACTATTTTTAAATGTAAGCTCATGTTTGGTGAATAATTTTAAATATTAAATATTGGATTATGTACAGCCGAAATAAACAAAATCACATATCAGTCCTATAATGTTTTTTATAATTTATTTCAATCAATGTTTCTTGAGTAATTGTTATAAACTGAAAATATCCAATAAAATTCCAAAATAACTTAGAGACTCGTGTGATTCTATCCAGCTTAATAAGCTGTCCCACACACACGTTTATGAAACGCTAATCGAGTGAAAACTTAGAATTATAGACGACCCATAGTCAACCCCATCAGTCCAGAGAACCACCCCTGCCACTCCTTTCCACCCCCCTTGACCTACACACACACACACACACACACACACACACACACACACACACACACACACACACACACACACACACACACACCCACACCCACACCCACACCCACACCGAATGTCCTACATATCATGAGTTGATAATTGATTGGTGCTGTGGGTGGTGGAGACAATATTGACTTCCCTTTCAAACCGTCTTGAGGGTTTAACTAAATTAAACTTTAGTGACTATTTCAGAGTTAAATGAATATAAGTAACAAAAAACACTTGGATTATAACTAACGATTGTATTCTTGTCTTAAAGACATTTTATAACAGCGTCTATATGTATACACCTATTCTAGAATAAGAGTTAATACGTTTTGTAGGAAAATGAGACATTTGATCACATTATCCACTTTGACCGTAATTTAATTTTTAATCGAGATAGATATATGATTAAATGATGTGAAAGAAAGATATATGTAATTAAAAGACAGTTTAACATTAAAACCCGTTATTAAGAATTAGTTCTAGATAAAGGTAGTTTAACCACTGATTTAGTAGTATGCAGTCCCTGCAGTAATAATAGTAATACAAAGTGTTGTTTTAGAGTATGAAATAATGATAAAAAAATAAAAAAATATCTTATATTCCAGCAAATGAAAAAATATACATGTGTAAAAATATACACAAATTCACTTAAGCATACATGAAATATGTGTGTATTATTACTTATTGTATATTATTATTATTATTATTTTGTTAGTATTATTAAATTTTGTAAAAAAATAGAATAAAACATTAAAAACAGAGAAACGTGCTAAATAAAGATATGTGAGATTTGTTTGACGCCAACATCACGTATTTAGGTAAATTTGCTTTCCCTCTCCAATTCCCTTAGAGAGGTTTACCTTCTTTGTAAAGAGTTAGTGTAATGCTTACGCACAAAAGCATGTATGTATTTTGTTGGCTTTGTTATCTTTTAGTATATTGTAAAATATTTATGTACTGTATTCGTGTAAAATCTTCCACATGAAACATAAGATTTAGACAACAATAAAAAAGTTTCCAAATACGTAAACTTATATATTATATTTATAAAAGGGTTACTAAATTCAGGAACGTGTCTGGCTCTAAATAAAAGGGAAATATTATTATTTATTAGTTAGTTTTTTTTATAAAAAAATAATTTGTGTAGAGTAGAAATATAAAATAAGAGTAATGAACATGAACATGAACAGCCATTTTCGTTCATAAAACACAGGGTTTTGAAAACAATTGTATGTCAGTTAAAACTGGAATTAATAAACAGAGATAAGACGGTGTTTAATTAAGATCTGTCACTGATAACTTGCTGAATTTTATTTGAAGGATTCATTATATTATTTTTTTACATTTGTATAATGTAGGAAATAACGGGTTTGTAAGCACATGTCTTCTTATTATTTTTATTATAATAAAATAATTACTATATTGAATTATATGATGTATTTTTAGCATTTAATACAGACAAATGGTTCTTATTTTATGGAATAGAACAACGTTGTTATAACTTGCTACCAAAAATATTCCTTTCCATCCTTCAGATGGCTTCTGAAGGTTAGGATATTAAATATTTTTTATCTTACAGTAATTATCTTTGTATAATTGATGAAGGATACAAAAAGATCCATCAACCTTCACCAGAGATGATGGGTAAACGGTGTTTTAAGTTGCATCAAAATTCTTGAAAACTTTGTGACATACAACAACGAACTGTTAAAGGTAATTCTAAATATAAAGAAAATAAGAAGCATTATATATGATATTTGATAAGCTGTAAACATCATAGGGTAAATTGGAAAAATGTCGAAGCATAAAAAACAAAATGTGCATAAATAATATACATGTATTTCAACATTTTAAGCAGTAAAAATTATTTCAGGTGAATTTTTCTTCACCGTTTAAATATTGTATTACAATTAAAATATACAAGTTTTTAATTGTACCTTTTTTGTCCTGGCTATTTTATTTTGAATGGAATTGTAGTAATTTATCTAAATTAAAATGATAGTCTTGTAACATATTCATTTATATTAGACTCATAACAGCGTCTCTCTTATACAATAATATGCTGCTTGATTTGATACAAAGTGATGAACACATCGAACGAAATGATTAATTTTCTATAAAGGATGTTGTACAAAAGAATTTAATACTCTCTCAGACGTCGTCGTCCTTAATGTGGCAATTTCATAGACGGATGCCAACGTCTTATATTACATGCGTTGAAAGCGGCCGTGATAATTCAATTTATTGTTCTAAGGAACTATAAAACGTATATAAAACGGCTGTACAATTTTCAAACTCAAATTTTATTTACTATCCTGCTAAGGAGTTTAATAAATATCTCACATGTTTTAACTAAGGACTATGTATATTTTATTAAAATTTTTGTTTATGATACACATGTGAGTTCAATAAATTATTGTATTTTATAAAGGGTATATTATTTACATATTATAAATTAATGTATTTGTAAATTTTGAGGGATAAAATTTAATTAAGAAGTTACCTCCGGATTACTGAGAAATACTGTAAATAATTATAAATTTAAAAGTGTACCCTTAGTAACCGGTTTATAACCATGTTTAGAATGATCAAGGTAGTTTTGAAACTTTTTCATAATTAAAATGGAAGTTACAAGTCACAAAAAACAATGGTTGAAAAAGTAACTGTGCCATTAAACAGTTTTAAAAAATGCGACGTCGCGTCTTAAATAGTTATTGTATAGTGCGGGATTGAAATGAGGACCTGTATTGTTTGCTGTTTTAAAAGAGTTTTTATTATTTGATTTTACAGTATTCATTAAACTATAATATTTCTAACAAAAAAACATCGCAATTGTATATTATTATTCTGCACTCAATATAAGGCTGTTTTGCACAACATTTCCTGGGACGATAACAATTCTTCGGAGTTCTTGGAAACGATTTTTAATGGTGAAGCTACACGATACACATTTAACACATTTAGAAAATTCACTGTAAATACTTTACTTTTGTACATTACATGTATTTTCTGTAGGATTTGTTTCTTACATTATAAAACAGAGCAACCTCTATTATTCAGCAAAAATCAATAAAATGATCAGGGACAAATTTTAAAATATTTACTTGTAACAATCTTGTAACTATCAAATACAACATTCGTTTAAACTCACATTACAATTCTGGAAGGAAGAAATATTATATTTCGTCACAAGTCCGGAAAGTGGCCGTTACCGGATCGAGTTGAATTCGATCAAGACCGGTATAGCACTTTCGGACGAGTTATGAACAGTACTTTTCATCATACCACCGTTTATTTTCAATATTGATTCAGGAATATTAATATTGAAATCAGCCATTATTGAGTACGTTTACACTTTTACAACTAACAACAGCACAGGTTTGTTATTGTTTAATTGTTTTATGTTGCTAGAAACAGTCAGCTGTTTACAAATCGTATAATGGAATACTGTAAGTAGAATAGCAGCGCTCGTATAGAGAAATTTTGGAACTTTCTTTCCCAGCCTACGCCTTTTTGCAGTTTTACCCGGACTGTTTACCCGGCCTATCGGGAATCTATTGGTTTCAATCACAGCTGATACTACTGGAAACAATAGTTTATTGTGTGGGTATGTTAAACAAAATTTTAATGAATTCTAAGTTATTTTAATTGAGTTCATTACAGTTTTTTACTACCCTTCTATAACAAAGTAGCGTTCAACCAACTATTCACTTTTAATTCGGAGAAGTAACGCAGTGAAACTAAACTAATGAAAAACTGCATAAAAGGTTTAATTAAGTCGTCACTTTAAATTCGGAGAAATAACACAGCAAGGCAAGATTTATGTACACTGAAGCAATTACTTGTTTATTCATTATAGTCAAGGGACGGAACCGAATGTTAATTTTCTAAGACTCGTTTATGTCTATCAAAAAGCTCTCATGTCTAAGTAATTGTTTAAATATAAAAGGATAAACACATATCTTTCAATAACTATGTTTGCTAAGAAACAAAAACACTGGTTATATTGTTTACTTCGCTGCATAAAAAATTGCCTTTAGAGGCAAAAACTAATTCTCTCACTTAAAAAAAATAAATAAAATAGGACACGTCATTTTACATTTTGCTTTCAAGTAGAATAATCAAAATATGACATTCCCTTTTCGATGTTACTAGGGATTGGTGTAGTGCATTTTTAGGTAAAATTCATGTTCATTTTTTTATAAGGATAACGGCCTCTTTTTGCCTTACTTTAGCCGTTCACGTAGACTATAGATCTGTGCGTGCGCACCGATCTCTGAAACTCCCCAGTTGCAGGCCAATCCGAGGGGATGCACTACAATATGATCAAAGCTAAGGAAATCCAAACGTGTTCTGTTATCCCTTTGTATTCTTTTTACTAGGTATTTATTCACCCGCGTATGCTGATGCAGTAATTGGTCTCTCAGTGTCCCGTTGCTCGTAAACACTTTCTATGCTCTGTCCCACTTTGCTGAGCCTGATACTGGATGCAGCGTGTTTTATTTTACAACCTAAATCGATAATAGGTAGTTTTTATACTGCCTAAAAGTCATTGTGTGCTCTTACGTTTTAATTTACCAATAAATAAATGATTAATAATCTATTTGCACTATTGATTAACATAATACTCTTCAATGAATAATAATGTGTTCGGTACTCAAATGATTAAAGTCGTATTTTAAAGCGATATTAGGCTGTCGGTCTCTAGGAGCCTACTTGCAGCTACCCGTGCAACTACTTTTGGGGTATGCAGCGCTGCATGCTTCTCCGTGCGATTAAGCGCAAGGGGCAAGATGCATGAAAAATGCATAGTGGAAATGAACCTTTATAATTGTTTTCAAATAGAGAAATATAACTAAGAAAAACTAAGAGTACCATATCTAAGAGAAATGCAACTTAAATTTTCAATGAGGGTTTGGGAGGCTCAAGACTCAAAATGCTATTTTTGTAGCCTAAATTGCAGTTCGGAACCTTCTTACTTCCTGTTAGAAGAACTAAATTTTGACTGACGTAGGGAGAAGGCCCATTGCCAACTAAAACTGGAAATCAATACTCAAACTATAGTTGATAAAGACCAGTTATAGGTTGTTTTCGGTCTATCTGGCGACGTTTGAGCCCATTAAATTAGTCGGATAAATTATCCAGTGAATGTTATTTTGGCATTACCATGACATAAATGAACGCACATCACTTATATGAACTGAATAATGAGGAATGCCCCAAGTGTTTATAATTCTCACTTAGTCTTGGCCCACATTCGTGCACTTGTTATTTGGATATATTGTGTGAGATAAGTAAGATACAAATTTCATCACGTTAACTAAATTATTACCACACCTAATTTCATTTACCATAAAAATATGTATGTGATAATATAAAAAACAATATTTTAGTTTTAAAATATCATAGAGGTTAATACATTTTTTTATAGTTGAAATTTTTTATAATATTTTCATAAAAGCCTTTAGAACTCTAGGTTTATCTTAGAATCCAGGTTGGAATAACACAAAACGAGTAAACATATCGTGGCTTATATTGGGACGGAGATTGTACATTGGCAATCCTCCCTACAGAGACATCTTATCAAAGTTTGTTATAGAAATCTTCGATTGTGATTTAATCCAAATAAACATCGTAAATGTAAGCGGTTTATTTATACTTACAATTTATTAAAAAAAATATAAATATATGCTTCTAAAACGATTACTTCTGAAACTAAACTTGATGAAATCTCTCAAACAAATATTTTATTTTAGAAATCCCCTTTTCATTTAAAATTGTTGTAACCGTAAAAAGTAATACATTTCAAATCTTGATTGTAAACCACCTTAATATCAGTTACATGTTTCATATATCATAACACTTGAAATACCTTTAGGTTTTATGCGTCACATGATGTTTTATTACTGGTAGTAACGATAAAGCGGCCTTAACGATTGTAGTTTTGTAACACAATGCAATAATGTTTTCTACATAACATATTTAATTTGATTAAAATATATGGTTTTATAAAAGTTATTGAATATTAAAGTTTATTATTTCAATTAATTGTCAGTAAAAGTCAATGATCAATCATTCAAAGCTAAAATATTTTGTTAAAAAAAGAAGTAAAAGGTTAGTTAGAGAATGCGTTGTACATCTTAAGTACCGGTACAATGAAGAACTAAAGATTAGGATTACATTTTGATGAACATTTTTAGGTGATTATAGTATATGTGGTACATATAATGAGACAACATAATTTGTCTCACAGCATAAAATTATAATATTTAAAATATAACAAACTATATTCTGAAATATATAAAGAATATTAGTCATGTTAGTGTTTTATTAGTCATGATATGAATAGAAGTAAATACATATTTGACAATATATACCTCTGCTTTTAAACATTAAATACCTTAAATTATTTACGGTGTTGTATACTTATATCTTCGGTGATAAGCATCTTTGTTTACATTACAGCATACAATAAATAGATTAAAAAAAGGAGATGTAACTTTCTGGTCAAAGTCTGTTGCTAGAGTTTTCAAGTCGCATTATTGAGTTTTCAAGTCGCATCATTGCCTCTGACATCTATTGACTACTCATGTTGTCGGGCCCATTGGTTTAACGTGCTTTCCGAAGCACGTTGGTAGTCTTAGTTTCAACATTTATGGTTATTGGGTTGCGTTTTACAGCTGAATGTCTGATTAGTCATGTAGATGTTTGTAATATAGGAGTATACCAACCCCTACTGCAACTCCTCACTATGACGTAACTGAAGCCAACTCCCAACAACCACAGCCGACCTAGTTAGCTAACCAATATGACCACTTAACACGGTTCTATAAGTCCAGACCACTTTCGTAATAAATAATGGTTGTTGGCCAAAGACGACCATTATTATGTAGTATCTCGTAAATAATGCTCACTTGAATGTATAATACTAGAAGTAAATTTTAAAACCCAATAAAGAGAACCATCAGTCCATCCTCCCCCCCTGCCACTCCTCCCTACCCTCCACCTTGACCAAGACACTTTAAATGTCCCACGTTAGATGTTATGAGTTGATAACCTGAGACTTGTAATGCCCCAAGAGTAAACCCCATCAGTCCAGAGAACTACCCTCTGCCTCCCCTGTCTGCCCTCCCCCTTGACCTACATACTTCAAAAGGTCTTACGTTAAATGTTATGGGTTAATAACCTGAGACTTATAGTGCCCAAAGAAACAACCCCACCAGTCCAGAGAACTACCCTCTTCCTCCCCTGTCTGCCCTCCCCCTTGACCTAGATACTTCAAAAAGGTATTACGTTAAATGTTATGGGAATAACCTGAGACTTATAGTGCCCAAATAGTCAACCCCACCAGTCCAGAGAACTACCCCCTGCCTCCCCTGTCTGCCCTCCCCCTTGACCTACATACTTCAAAAGGTCTTACGTTAAATGTTATGGGTTAATAACCTGAGACTTATAGTGCCCAAAGATTCAACCCCACCAGTCCAGAGAACTACCCTCTACCTCCCCTGTCTGCCCTCCCCCTTGACCTACATACGTCAAAAGGTCTTACGTTAAGTGTTATGAGTTAATAACCTAAAACTTATAGTGCCCAAAGAGTCAACCCCACCAGTCCAGAGAACTACCCTCTGCCTCCCCTGTCTGCCCTCCCCCTTGACCTACATACTTCAAAAGGTCTTACGTTAAATGTTATGAGTTAATAACCTAAAACTTATAGTGCCCAAAGAGTCAACCCCATCAGTCCAGAGAACTACCCTCTGCCTCCCCTGTCTGCCCTCCCCCTTGACCTACATACTTCAAAAGGTCTTACGTTAAATGTTATGATTTAATAACCTGAGACTTATAGTGCCCAAAGAGTCAACCCCATCAGTCCAGAGAACTACCCTCTGCCTCCCCTGTCTGCCCTCCCCCTTGACCTAGATACTTCAAAAAGGTATTACGTTAAATATTATGGGAATAACCTGAGAATTATAGTGCCCAAAGAGTCAACCCCATCAGTCCAGAGAACTACCCTCTGCCTCCCCTGTCTGCCCTCCCCCTTGACCTAGATACTTCAAAAAGGTATTACGTTAAATATTATGGGAATAACCTGAGACTTATAGTGCCCAAAGAGTCAACCCCATCAGTCCAGAGAACTACCCTCTGCCTCCCCTGTCTGCCCTCCCCCTTGACCTAGATACTTCAAAAGGTCTTACGTTAAATGTTATGGGTTAATAACCTGAGACTTATAGTGCCCAAAGAGTCAACCCCATCAGTCCAGAGAACTACCCTCTGCCTCCCCTGTCTGCCCTCCCCCTTGACCTAGATACTTCAAAAAGGTATTACGTTAAATGTTATGGGAATAACCTGAGACTTATAGTGCCCAAAGAGTCAACCCCATCAGTCCAGAGAACTACCCTCTGCCACCCGTGTCACCCTCCCCCTTGACCTACATACTTCAAAAGGTCTTACGTTAAATGTTATGGGTTAATAACCTGAGACTTATAGTGCCCAAAGAGTCAACCCCAACAGTCCAGAGAACCACCGCCTGCCACCCGTGTCACCCTCCCCCTTGACCTACATACTTCAAAAGGTCTTACGTTAAATGTTATGGGTTAATAACCTGAGACTTATAGTGCCCAAAGAGTCAACCCCACCAGTCCAGAGAACCACCCCCTGCCACCCCTGTCTTTTGATTTGAAGTATTCATTGTATTTCGAAACTACTTATTAAAAATTTTATAATTTTAGTCAGTAAAGAGTTTCAAAGCAAATGTTTTCATGTTATTTTTATAATAAAAAAATAATTACGATATAGAATTATATGCTGTATATGTAGCATTTAATACAGAAAAATTGTTCTTATTTAATGGGATCGAAAACGTTGTTATAGCTTGCTACAACAAATTTAACTTTGTATCCTTCAGATTCCTTCCGAAGGTTAGGATATTAAATATATTTTACCTTATAGTAGTTGGTTTTATAATTAATGATGGATGTAAAACGTTCCACGACCCTTCATCAGAGTTGGGTGTAAACTGTGTTTTAAGTTGCATCACAATTCTTGATAACTTTGCACCATTCAACAGCGAGCTGTTAAAGGTAATTCTAAATATAAAGAAAAAATCATTATATAGTATTAATGATAAGCTGTAAAAATCATAGGGCCAATTGGAATGATGTCGAAGAATAACAAACAAAATGTGCATCAATGTTTAACAATAAACAAAATTTCAGGTGAATTTTTCTCCACCATTTAAATATTATATTACAATTAAAATATGTAAGCTTTTAACAGTACTTTTTTGACCTGTTATTCTCTTTGAAATTGTATTGTGGTAATTTATCTAAAATAAAATAATAATCTTGTTACATATTTATGTATATTGGACTCTATAACAGCTTCTCTCTTAAAGGATAATAGACTTCTTGATTTGATACAAAGTGATGAACACATCGAACGAAATGATTAACCTTCTATTAAGGATGTTCTACAAAAGAATATAATACTTTCTCAGAAGTCGTCGCTCTTAATATGGCAATTTCAATGACGGATTCCAACGTCTTAAATTAAATGCATTGAAAGTGGCCCTGATAATTCAACTTATTGTGACAAGGAACTTTAAACTAATATAAAACGGCTGTACCATTTACAAACTCTGTTATGTATGGTTACCGTTATGTGAATACCGTAAAAGTGTAAATATATTTGTAAGTGTTGTAAGACGTCGTTTATTACATCCCGCAAGGGATAAGAACATGTAATATGCTAATCAAAAAGTTGTTTAAGTTTTTATTTTCTGCTGCAACAATAATTTTAACCTATTTAAAATGTCTTTAAAAATGTATCTTTGTAATTTACTTGCGGGGTGGAAAAAACTTTGGATTTTGTAACAACAGTAAATGTTACCAACAACTTTTCTCCTCACAGCTTTTTTTAGACTCTGTCAATGGTATGTTGATGTTTGGATCAAGTTAAATTATTTTACAAAATAATTTACCATTTCTCGATTGACTGTAATAAACAAAAAAAAACACAGACATATAATTTATATAAAAAAATACCTGTTCCTATGGAAATCAGGGATTTGAAAACAGTTTTGAACGAGTATAATAACACAAGTCTCACTGTACGGTGCTAACTGCTGACCCCTCACTGCGTTCTGCGAAGGTTCACTATTGCAATAACGCTTTATATAAGATGTTGATTGTAAAACATCTAAAGGTTCACTAAACTGTATTTTTAGAAAATTAAAAGTCATACAAAAACGTACGGTATCACAACAGTATATTATTGTATTGGTATGGAGGATGTTATAAGGTATAAGGATATAAGGTATAAGGATATAAGGTATAAGGTTATAAATATGGTATAGGGATGTTACATTTTGCACAACATTTTACAGACAGTGAAAATTCATCCGAGTTCTTGGAAACGGTTATTAATGGCGAAGCCGCTTGTGGTCGAAGTATAGTTTTAAGAATATGTTTGATTAGGATTAATTTGACTTTTTAAAATGTTAAGAAATACCTCTACAACTAACTATAAAAAATATAAATAGCTGTGATAGATGTGACATGTAAACGTTGAATAATATATAAATAAATTAAGCATTTATTGCAAGATGACATGATTCAAGTTTTTAAATTCAAAATTATCCATATTAAAATCTAAGTAGCATAATTACATAACAATCACTTTTTTCATATTGTAAAAAAACTTCACAAGCTCACAAAGCATCACAAGCTATTTATCAGTTATTGTTTTGAATATATTATTTTTTTTATTTTAAAATTTTCTTATCATACATTTGGTATAACAATGTAGGTTTTCAAATATTCATAATTTATTGATCTTCTTACAACTAATTGTTTTTGTAAATATAACCAGTAATTTTGCCTGATTATGTGGAAGAAGGCATTAGAAAAGTAAAGTTCATATAAATATCGGTAACTAATGGCGTTACACATTTAACACAGTTAGCAAATTCATAGGAAATATTTTTCTTTTGTACACTACATATATTCACTGTAGTATTTGCGGCTAATATTATAAAACAAAGCAGCCTTTAATGTTCGGTGAACATTGATGAAATTATCAGAGACAGGTTTTAAAATGTTTAGTCGGAGAAAAACTTGTTACTATCAAATATAACATTCGTTTAAACTCACAATACAATCCTGGAGGGAAGAACAACATTTTAAAATTAATTCTAAGTTATTTTAATTGAGGTCTTTACAGTTTTCCACACCCCTGCTATAACAAAGTAGCCGTCTCATCCAACTCTTTCCTTTAAATTCAGAGAAATAACACAGTAGGGCAAGATTTATGTAAACTGCAGAAATAGTTTATTCATTATAGTCAAGGGACGGAACCGAATGTTAATTTTCTAGGACTCGTTTATGTCTATCAAAAAGCTCTCATGTCTAAGTAATTATTTAAATATAAAAGGAAAAATACACAGCTTTCAATAACATTCTACATAGTGTTTGCTAAAAATAACAAACACTTCTTGTTTACTTTGTTGTGTGAAAACTTGTTAAGATACAAAATCAAAATAACATTTGTAATTTTTCGTTTGAGTTCCAATTAAACATTATTTTGCGGACAGTAAAAATAAACAAAATGTATTACTCCTCTTTATCTTTTTTTCCTATTCGTTTAAAGCCGTTTTTGCGTTAAATTGATGTAGAGTTTTGTTATGAAGTTGGCAGCCTCTTTTTGCCTCACTTTTCCCATTCACATAGACTATAAATATATATGTGCGTGGATCGTATCGTTCAAAGTAACGGGTGAGCCGTTACAGTACGAGTCGAACAGTACTAATCAAATTTACATACAAGGGCTGGGATTTAAACCCACGACAGGGCTGCTGCCATGGTTCCGGAGCCGTGGCCTTGGCTATTACGCCAACGACTCAAAGTTGATGTATTGCTATTACTGTTATGTTGATACTTTGTGCTAGTGCGAACTAAATAAATAAACTGTAGAAAAATATGTGAGTGTCTTAACCACAAATATAACCTTATATAACTGAAGTAATGGTGCAACCATTATTTATAGTGTCATTAATAAGCCAAGCGTGCAATTAAAGTTGCTTTAGAGTCCAACTAGTTAACGTTAACCAAATAATTAACTGAATAATATTCATCCGTCGAAGACTTGCTCAATGATCAGTTCAAAGATACTAGGGTTCTTCTAACAGCTTATTTTTCCAGTTTGTATCCACACATCAGGTTTAGCATTCCAATCTGGGGTGCCAAATCAACTCGTACAAAGAAACTGTTTCGGTTACAAAACAAAGCAATACGATTAACTTTTAGAATGGCAAGGCTTGAATCGTGCAGAGGTATTTTTTTCTGACAATAAATTAGTGACCTTCCCCTGTATCTAAATTTTTTAAACTTTTTCATTTATGGTTAAAAACCGACATTTTTTCAGATGGGCCACATTTCTAGGTTTCATTTTTGTAATGCTGGATAGGGATTGCCAGGGGGCAATTTCCCGTCACAACACTACCTTTTTCAAAAACCAGACTTTTATGCAGGCTTTAAGTTATACAATTCCCTCCCATCCGACCTCATGGCAGTAACTGATGTGGGCAAGTTTAGGAGGAGGCTGAGATTCTTTTTGGTTGCTAAGGAATACTACAAAGTGTTTGAGTATTTTATTGACAATAAGTAATTATTGATTTTACCGTTGAAATATGTAATATTGTAACGTTTTGAACATTGTGCTATTAATTAGTTATATTTTCTATGTCACATTTTTGTATATGACGTTTGTCAATGCTTGTAAAAGTCGGATGACATTAAAGATCTGATTTATGATTTATGATTTCTTAGTTAATGTTTCATCGCTGTTATATTTTCTTTTTATCAAATTGCTTACATTCCTGATCGTTAAAACAAATTTTAGTCTCATAGCTAAATTTTAATACAGTTGAGGATTAAAGGGGGATTAAAAAAAACGCTTGAATATTTTGCTAGTATATTTATCACATATTTCGTTCTTAAAAATAATATTATATCATGGTTTGGTTTTTTGTTACCTTTAGATCTGAATTAGTAAGATTTATTTCAGACATTTTTTTAAAACCAGATGGGCCTTGAATGGTTGATGATGTGGAGCAGCGCGGGTTCTCTAATTATTTTGATAATTTAATATATATCAACATTATTATATGAAACCGAGAGAGATATATTTACAATATGAGGATATCCACTAACAGATTGTTTATTTTTCGGTGCATTAGTTGGGCTTGTCAATAACTACCAAGCTAAATTAATCACTGTCTCCCCCTTACTTAATATGGAAGACCACGTTTCTTACTTGTCATTAATCTACTAGTTTTACTTTTGTGTTTCTATAAAAAGATTATCGTTTTATTATCTATCGAACATATTGATGAAATTTCGTAATTATAAATTAACAAAACACACTGCCTAAGAAGCAACTTAGTAAGCCTAGACATATGTATTATGAAAGAGGTGTTTACATATATTGCGGTCATAGAACGCAACATGATATTAGTTTACCTTGTCTAAAATGTGTAAGCAAATGTTGGAGAAAGGGATGAATTTTGTATCCGTATAATGATTGTTAGAAATAACAACAAATAATAAATAATCTTATAACCTCAATAACAATCATATAAACTAGATTGTGCAGTGTATGTAATGTTATACTGTTGTCAAATATTACTCTGCAGGTTACTCATACAGATTTTTACGTAAGGAAGTAGATAATAATGACCCACCAATTAACAAACTACACTGACCATTGCCAGTTAACGTTTTTTACATACATACTAGCCATATGTGGACTATTTTCATGTTAAACATGCATAATGTAAAGCATTTTGAAATTTGTAAAATATTGATAGCTACCTTTTAGTTAAAAAATACAGTTAGGTAAAATATGTTATCCTTTGCTATAACCTAACCTGCCCTGTCCATTTCCTTGCATCAAAGGACTACAAATGGAATCATCGTGTGTGTAAGGTCGTCTAACCGTATTGCAAATTTTAATATCATAAGCCGATCAAATACGTCGACATAGCCTTTACTTAGAATACAAGACCACGTACCTTAAGTTACATAAGTCCACTAGTATAACACCGTCGTCAATCACCAGTCTCATTTTCAACTTTAAGTATTTAATCTAGTTTAGTTTCGAACATTTGAGCATAATCGTGAAGTTACACTACCAAACACTAGTGTTGTCGTGGCACAACACTACCAAACACTTTAATGACCAGTTTACACACTCACATACTAATAAAACTCTGTTAATCATTTCTGTTACTTGTGTGACCAGTCACAGACAAGATCTCACTTAACACTACTGCCCACACGACGGGTTGTGCTAGTCGCTGTGTACCTGGCGGCCTTGACCACAGAGTGCTGATAATTGTCATTCATTCCTCCCATTCAGATGTGTAATCATCGCATCTATTAATTATATCCGTGGGAATTGGCTAACCAACTGAACTAAACACGTGAGTGACCGGATATTCATGCGATAACGAGTAATAAACAGTTCAGATAATTTATATTGTCAATTGTGTGTGTTTATTTATAATTTCATTAGTTGTTACACAGTTAGTGGAGTACCTCTATATAACGATTTTATTTGGAATCGTTTACCTATACATCAACACTTTTTTACAATATTTGGATTGTAAATATCTATTTGGTGAAAAAATATAATAGTGTCATACAAGTTATAAATGTGTTCAATATAAACCTGTTATGTAGGGTAGGAAATAAAACAAGCAATTAAATGAGAAAATCAATAGTGGTTTGATCCGAAATACCAAGTCCTTTTTTTACTTTCTCCCTCTTATAAATTGTATATGGAGAAAGTATTGTTTACGTCAAAAATTTTCGAATTTGAGTTTTTAGTGGAAATATTCATTTTGGTTCTCCCTGAATCCAATAAAATGATTTGTACGTGATGTCTGTGTCTGTCTGTCTGTCTGTATGGATGTATACAGAGCTAGAGACGAGACTAGTGGACCGATTTTGATGAAATTCGGTATGTACGTACTAATCCACTTTATCTCCAGGATTTTTTTTTTTTCATTTTTATGAATTTTTTATTTTTAATGGTAATTATCCCCAAAAACCGCTAAAAAACATGAAAAGTCCAATTTTCTCAAAAACCGGCTTTAACGATTTTAATTAAACTTTAGTAGTTTGTAGAGCTTTACGTTTACAACAAAATGACACTACCCGCATTCCTGAAAAAAATCGGGATCAGAAATCACAACACTTAAAACATGCAAAAGTCAGTTTTCTAATTTGTCATAAAAAATATAAATGCTAAAAAGGATTACTATTTACTATTAAAAAGAGCTAAAAAAACTAAACAATTTATTATTTTGAATTATTATTCTAAAATTACTGGTTGCGGAGAAAATTTAAATTTTCATTTTGCGGTAAACGCAGTACGTTGTCCAATTTTATTCTTATGGGGAATACAAAAATTACCATTTATCTCTTATTTACTGATCAATTTCGTTCAAACTGATATGCTTGTCAAGTTAGCATTGAACTTTAGAGGAAATTCGAAATATGTTGCCCCTTAATAACCCTGGCGGGAATAGGGGACATTTCCCCTCTTAAAACCACAAGTCTAGCAAGGGATTCTGTAGTGCCTCCAAAACAGGGATTTGGGTGGATGTTTTTGAAAAAAACTTATTTACAAGATTTTCCGTACATTCGACCGTGCTTTGTATCCTATATTTAGTAAATAATAAGTAATTTATTCATTAAAGTTGGGCTAAAAGGGAGAAAGTATGTGTCAGTTTCCTGATACCGTTTATTATAAATTTGATTGAGGTTAACACTCACACTAACAATAAATGAACCACACTGCTAAAAAAAAACTGGAAGCTTAGTATTTTCAAACCAGGTTTCATTACATTAAGATACATTTTCATCACGTTTTAACTTTAAATCCCCAAAAAGATTACTCTTTACCGTAAGACGGCCCTTTTCAAATATTTTCCACATGAAATAAACGGTTTAGTTTCCAGGAAAGTAACGTATCCTCCAAATCTTGCTAAATCCCCTAACGTAATCGGTTCACTCAAAATTCAAATGTAAACAACATTTCTAACAAACATTATTCGGTTTAAAATGAATAACTACATCAATCTATACATTTAACTATTTTTACTTAATTAATTAAATTTATTTATTTATTTATTTTAAATTTTAAATCTGTAAGAAGAGCCATAGAATCAATTAGATGAATCAATTAGTTTGTTTACATTTTAAAAATTAATATGAGCTGTTTAATAATTTATTCATGCAGATTCAATATTTAAAATCACTATATGAGTAAAAATACCGAATAAACTCATGCTATAGAGGCACTATGCCAACTACGTAAGTAATATTTTAATAAATGTGTGCTGTGTGTTGTGCAATTTGAATCTACTAATACTATTTGTTTGTATGTGTAAATAGTATTTTTACTCATTGTGTACAATATTAATTTTGAAATCCCCGAATCGATAAATTCGATTTAATAATAGAAAGTAATACAATGCGGTTTGGAATGTTTGTGTCGACGACGGATATTGGAATCGCACACACAAAAACTCAATTTGGCGGCCTAACACATCTCTTTGCTTAAACCCACGTTTTATTACTGTTGGATTACATTGTTGTTAGACATTTGGAGATTAAGAGATTAGTTAACGTACAATACAAAAACATAAAATCAAATTACTAAATGAAACACCAAAAACCACATTTACATTATTAGTGCGATAAATAACATATGTTTGATACAGCTTGGCATATTTTAACAGCGACTGTTTTAAAATTAAGTTCTTACTTTAAATATAACAAAAATTCAAGATTCTACATTTTTAGTGTGGATCGGATAGAAGAATGAATCACTAAAGATGAATTTACTTTTTTCATATTTTTAACCCAATGCATTATGCTTTATTGATATACAGTTTGTATTTACAAGTTATACAAAAGGGATCTATTTTGTACAATGCACTATATAGGTAATGACAACTATACAACCAAACCAACGAGTTTTCAAAAATGTTGAACGTTATATATCTAAAAACGTTTTACTTTTACACGTTCAATTAGTTGACTAATTGTAACCTAGTTCAACAAAATAAGTATTTTACAACGAGAAGTGTATAACCTTTTATTAAAAAAATGCAATATATTTTATTTTAAATAAAACAAATTTAACTGATTTATGATTAGAACCATCAGTGGTACAACCATTAGCCGTTAAACTATTTAGATTGTTTTAAAATAATGAGTAGGAACATTTAGGTACGGAGTCCCTGCAATATCCCAATTGCAGGCCGATATCATGGGATGCACTAAAAGATGATCAAGGAACAGGAAATGTAAACGTGTTCTGTCATTCCTTTGTATTCTTTTAGCGAATTTCCCCTATAGGGAATTAGCGAATTTCCCCTATAGGGAAGAAGCTATTACCGTAGTCGGCATGGTAAGACCTAGGCCCGGGACCATGATAACTTTTCGTTTTGAGGTCCCCAGACCCCAAAAACACCATTCATTCGAAACTGTATATATATATATATATATACATATGTTTGATTCACAAATTAGGGCTACTAGTATAATATTAATAAGAAATAAAGGAATAAACCTTGAGTACCCTTTTTTCATTTATATATATATATATATAAATGAAAAAAGGGTACTCAAGGTTTATTCCTTTATTTCTTATTAATATATATATATATATATATATATATATATATATATATATATATATATATATATATATATATATATGTCCGTGAGCACGATAACTCTCGTAAAAATTATCCGATTTTGATGAAATTTGGTATAAACGTGTAAAGCAAAATTTATGACTTTAAGTTCGAAAACCAGCCAGATCGCTCTATCCGAAGGGGTATTTTGGGGAGGTTTTGTACCCCATAAATGGGATTTTCGAATTTTTTACATATAATTTTGGAAAAAGCTAAATTTTAGTTTTTACCATTGGATTCAGCTTAAAAAACAAACAATTTGGTGTTTTGATCATTTCTCTACGTCAATTGGTTACTGAGATATTGAAAGTGCTAAACACAGTATGTTGTCTAATGTTATTCTTATGGAGGAAAATAAAAATTTTATATCTCGCTTATTTATGAACGTATACTGACGAAACTTGGTAAACGACTTCATCTGGTTGTGGACCATTGATATTTGCTCAAAAAAATAATTTTTTACCAATGGCTCCCGTAGCAGCAAACCTGCGTACTCAGCCCCATGTTATTCTTATGGAGAATAAGTAACGTGTTATCTCCCTTCATTATGAAAATAAATTAATGAAATTTGGTATATGGCTTTACCTACATGAGTTATATTGATATTTGTATAAAACCCCATTTGTTGTGCTCCTTGCTTCAGCAAACCTGCATACTCAGCCGCCATGTTATTCTTATGGAGAATAATTAAAATGTCATAAATCGTTTATTTATGAATGTATATTGATGAAACTTGGTATGTGGCTTTATGTGGTATTACTATACATATATATGCATTGTAAATTCGCTGAGTACGCAGGTTTGCTGCTACGGGGGTATTTACTAGGTATTGTTTTACCCGCGAGTGCTGATATGGTACCGTCTCTCAGAGTGCCGTCGCTCGTTAACACTGTCTAAACTCCGTCCAACCTTGCTGAGCCCGATACTGGATCCCGAGTGTTTTATCACTCTAAAACGGTAATAGGTCGTTATTGTACTGTCTTAAAGTGAGTGTGTGCCTCTACGTTTTAATTTAAAATACATTCATGATTAACAGTTAATTTTTACTATCGATTAACATAGAACTATTCAAGGAGTATCACTTCATTCAAGAATAAAATGATTAAAATCGTATTAAGGAGATATTTGATATAAAACGAGTTCAAAAGCAAACAGTATTCGCAAAAAGGACTATAAATTCAGACGGTAAAGATAAATAAATAAAAAATGCCTTTATTTACAAGTGATCTTCAGTTCACACTGTTTTTCAAGGCAACTCAAGTCAATACAACAGTAGAGAAAAATAAAACAGCCATTAAAGCAAAATAATAAATACAGTTCAGATTATAAATATAAACCAAATGCGTTTAGTTAAACTAATGACTTTAACCTGGCCACGAGTGGCTTATAAGTCAAAGTTGTCATGCTTCGAGAGAGGGTGCAGGGTTTTGAGCCTTAAAAAAGTCTCTGCTAAATTCAATAATTAACATTTAAATTCAATAAATGACAATTAAATAAATATTTGGAAAACATGAACAGCCTTAATTTTTAGGGGGTCACTCTGATGTGCAGGAAAAAACATTTAACAAAATGGGCACAATACACCTAACAAATAAATCAATAAATAAATAACAAAACAACACTTAGCATTGGCAGATACAAGGTCTATGTCCAAGTGCCCATATGTGGTGGGTGGCCATGTTGATGAACTGTGCGAAGAGGAGGGGCAGCAGAGGCAGGTCAACACCAAGATGGAATGTTATCCGCAGCAAGGCTTGTGTGGTCCGCCACTGCGCAGGAATCACAGACTGCACAGCTGTCTTCTCCAGGCTCACCTTTCCAATTCCACTCTTAGACCCCAATTTGACATCTCGGCAAACTAGGGAATGACATCGTTACCTTGGGCACAAAATAACGAAGAAGAACATAAACGATTACACCAACTTTGCACCAAAGAAGCGAAGATGTTTCCGAAATCCAGACAGCGGCCCTTATAGTTGAAAATTGCGTTCGCCCGCTATTTATGTGACAGCCAGGGTTCACAACCGGGACGCCAGAAACAAAATTGCACGAGATGGGTCACGTCCGGTAGTGGTGCCAACCACGCAGAACAAAAACTATACTACACTACAAATGAGGCGTGACATCGTGCGGTAGGGACTTGTCACAGCTCAGTTGTTTCTAGTTAGGTTATCTTAAAATGTATAGTAGAGAGATTTTTAGCAAGAAGTCCATGCTATCAAAAATAAAATTAAACCCACGTTAACTAATTAATTTCCAAGTGAAGAACTGACCTAGAATCATATAATATTGATCAAATCAGTCAAAGAAACGTTTTATAAAAACTTTAAATACGCCTCATTAGAAAACTAAAAGTGAAAATAATGGGAAAGTATTAATTAAAAAATTGGTTAAAAACAGTGGAAAGTCTGTAAAGACCATTATGTAACTTTAGTCAATTGCAAGAATTATTGGGAAGAATCTGTTGGAATACACAGAGTTCCTCAATTAGCCTCACATTTTTGTACTTATAAAACTGCAAGAAAACATCGGTGATATGTTAGATTGATATGTGTGATTACAACATTATAAAACCGAAGAGTTATTCATATTCATATTTAAATATGTATACTCATATTTGCTATCATGAATTAACAAATATGAATAAGAATATGTGTTATTTGTTGTAGTTGTTCATGTTTGTTGTAATTTGTTATTAATATTTCTTTTAATTTTCAATTGAAAATCTTCAGTTACATGCCTTAAATATGGAACGATACTCTTAACTTTGTAGCTGACTCTATCATTATTCTTTCAAAAACGATGTTACAACTTTTATTTATAGGTAGATGCAGATAATCCAAATAATAAATTCCTGTTGGTTTTTAAAGGGTGCTACGCTAGTATCTTAATTTAAAATAGTTATTTTATGATCTATATAACGTGCTTCATTCGATATAGTTACAGCCCTGAAATTAGTTCAATTAACAATAAACCGGTGATTGAAAAGAACATATCGATTACTTTACCTGTTTCGTAACTAAAATCTCCTGGATCAAGCCGTCGGAGCTAACCAATGTCTCAACGAAATGAAAACCATCTTCTGGATTACATGACTAAAATACATAAACATTGTCTCCACCTTATTCACTGTATTGTATATTCCTTCTGAACTGGCAATAAGGAACATATATTATTTATTTTGAGCTAGTGGAAAACCGTAAAACTAAGTAAACTGTTGTATTATTTAACAGTTTGTGAAGAGATTTAAAATAAATATGCACACGTTATTGTTTACATAATGTGTAAAATGCCAGGGTTTACATGGTGTAGATAAAGAACAAAAATCTGTAATTTCTGGGATAGTACTCATAACAAATACTGATAAATTAAGAATATTTTAAGTTATTTTAGGTTAAAGTAGCCTCTGAAAACTTTAATTATTCACAGATTCTCAAACTGCATAATCACACGTGAACCTGTGTTTTGACTTTACACTTCCTAAGCTGAAAACAAATACAGGGTATATCGTATACTGGAAATAACATTGCAACTACATAAGACCGTAAATTGTATTGTTATAAAGATAATGTTAGGCAACCCTTAGTACAAATACCCCCGTCGCAGCAAACCTGCACACTCAGCGAATTTCCAATGGAGATATAAATGTCCTAATACTACATAAAGCCACTTTCCAGGTTTCATAAAAGTATATTTACAAATAAGCGATATATACAATTGTAATTATTCTCCATAAGAATAACATTGGGGCTGAGTACGCAGGTTTGCTGCAACAAGGAACACAAAAAATAGTTTTTTACGCATAAATAAATATAAACCAACTAGGTGAAGTCGTATACCAGTTTATATTCATTTATGTTCATAATTAAGGGAGACAGAGTATTTAATTATTCTCCACAAGAAAAACATACGGGCTGAGTACGCAGGTTTGCTACTATGGGAGAATTTGGAAAAAAAATTGATTAGCAAATATCAATAAACCAAAACGAGATGTATACCAAGTTTCGTCAGTATACGTTCATAAATAAGCGAGATATAAAAATTGTCTTTTCCTTCGTAAGAATATTAGACAACGTACTGTGTTTAGCACTTTCAATATCTCGGTAACCAGTTGAAGTAGAGGAATGATCGAAATACTAAATTGTGTGTTTTTTTAAGTTGAATCGAATGGCGAAAACTAAAATTTGACTATTTCAAAAATTAGATATAAAAAATTAAAATATACCATTTTTGGGGTACAAAATACTCCTTCCGACAGAGCGATCTGGCTGGTTTTCGAACTTAAGCCATAAATGTTGCTTTACACGTTTATACTAAGTTTCATCAAAATCGGATCATTTTTACGAGAGTTATCGTGCTCACGCACCAACACACACACACACACACACACACACACACACACACACACACACACACACACACACACACACACACACACACACACACACACACACATATATATATATATATATGTATACAGTTTCGAACGAATGGTGTTTTTGGGGTCTGGGGACCTCAAAACAAAACGTTATCATGGTCCCGGGCCTAGATCTTACCATGCCGACTACGGTAATAGCTTCTTCCCTATAGGGAAAATTCGCTAAAACCAAGATGTATGTAAAAATTAATATGTATTTTAAAGCATATGTCAATAAATTGTTTATGCTACTGCCATTGATCTTATGAATAGACTCTATGAATGAAAAAATTTGATTTGCAATGCTATGGTTTAAAGGCAGTATAATCAGGTAATATTTTTAGACATTTAAATTAATTGCATTTCTTCGAGATAACGAAGAATGTATTTAAGATCGTATACCAATAAATTGTTAATTTGGATGAAATAATTCCTTATACTTGTCAGGGTACTTCCTGAGCAATTAATGGCATGCACCATCCTAAGTTTTTCAGCTTTATTTAAAATGCTACATCGGATGTAAATTAAGAGTAGCTTAAATGATATACCGCGTGTCCCAAAAGTCCCCCCCCCAGATATTTTTAAACAGCTCCAATGAGATTGTTTTTTCAGGAAGTCTTAAGTACTAAAACGGGAAGTTTTGATGTATGTAAAATTTTAACCCCCTCCCCCAAAATTGTTTTTTTTGGGGGGGGGCAACTCAAAATGTTTGAAGTAAACCCCCTTCGAATGGCACCTCATTTTAAAGGTCTCCGTAAAAGAAGAAGAATGGTGAATGTTAGAGGTCTGTTTCTTAACCCTGTCCGAAATGATAGGTAATCAAAGTTTTTCTAAAACTACCTGGAGACGTACAGTTACAACCTTGTAACGTTTGAACAGGTTATAATAGGAAATTTAGACTCAGCATAACTTCATAAAAGTAAAAAATACAAATTTTTATTAGTACCATGAATTTGCCTCCGCTCCCAAAATGGGGTATTTTGGGGGCAGCTCACAAGTTTTAAATGAAAAACCCCTTCGAGTGACCCCTCATATGAAAGGCTTTTGTAAAAATGGTGAAAATAAGGTCTCTATCTTTATCCAGTCTAAAATTAGACGATTAAAACAATTAAATTCTATTAATGAATTTTGAAAATGCTACTATATTAGACTGGATAGATAGAGACCTCTAATTTTCACTGTTCATTTTCTTTTGCTAAGGCCTTTCATATAATGGGTCACTCATATAATGGGTCATATAATATAAGAGGTTTTACATTTAAAATTTCTGAACTGCCCCCAAAACACCCCATTTTGGAGGCGGGGCCAAAATCATGGTACTAATAAAAATTATTATTTTTTACTTTTATGAAGGTATGCTGAGTCTAAATTTCCTATTGTAAACTGTTTAAAAGTTACAAGGGTGTAACTTTACGTCTCCAGCTAATTTTTGAAAAATTTTGATTTACTATCATTTCGGTCAGGGTTAAGATAAAGACCTCTAACTTTCGCCATCCTTCTTCTTTTACGGAAACCTTTAAAATGAGGTGTCACTCGAAGGGGGTTTACTTTTAAAAATTTTGAGTTGGCCCCCAAAAACCCAATATGGGGAAGGGGGTTAAAATTTTACACACATCAATACTTTCCTTTTTTGGTACCTAAGACTTCCTGAAAAACTAATCTCATTTTCTGGAGCCATTTAAAAATAAGAAGGGGGGACTTTTGGGGCACGCGGTATACACAGGATACATTTATTCACTTGGACCACTTTTGTCTTCCGTCCGCGATGGGAAAGGCCAAAGGCCCCACCTGGAGGCTACTACACAGCTTGGGTCTTTTTTCTCTTAGGACTACCTTTCAAACAGAAAATGTAGCTGTAACTGTAAATTAATATTAATTATCAAATAGTTAATTAAATATTAACTGTAAAAACAAATCCTGTTATTAATATTATAAATAATACAATTAACACAGTATAATTCCGCACAACATTATACTATTACATATATTATACACTTACTAGGTTGAAAAGATATCAGTTGAGATGGTGAACCATCAAAGTTGTACAATGGATATTGATATAGGGGTCAAATGCGTTTGGTGAAACAAAATAAAACAAAAATAGATCTGAGTGGTGTTACTTTGACCCACATTGTATCTTCAACAAATGACATTTTAGTGAATTTCCTATGGAAAAGTGAACTATTAGCATGACCCTTTAGCATTATTTGTTTATAAATATTAAAAACAAAAAGAACAAGATATTACATTTTAAATTGATTTCCTATTTTACGGATTAAAAATTTGTCACATTTTCTAATGTGATTAATAGTTAGTGTTTGGAGACTTAAGTTAATCCGCTTTTTATGCAAATATTATTTATTGGGTTTCACTTTCTTGATAGTTGACCTACTTTATTTTGTACGCTATCTAAACAAATATTGTCTTCTTTTGTTTCTAATTCACTTCTACCGCTTATATATTTTTGTTACTGTATATTATAGTTTAGCTTATTATTCATATAAGTATTTCACTATTCCTTATTTTTAGACGCAGCCAGCTAGGTATCATCACTCACAGGTCCAACAAACCAACGTCAGACTTTTATAACATTTGTTGTTAATTTGCCATTTTATTGTAAAAATTAAGAATTATTTGATTTATAAGTTTTTGATAGACCTTCTTTTATTTCCCTAATTCATGTTTATAAATATTCGATTCTGTTAAATATGAAACCGGTTTAAATGTGATACAAAGAGAAACATTACGAGACGTAGAATTCTCCTTCTCACAAAGTTCCACAAAGGACTATTCTTTCCAAAGCGGTCGGCTCAAATGAGACGTACCTTTGAAACGTTCTAACGTCTTATATTACACGGTTTGAAAGTAGCTCTGGCATTTATATTTTAACTGATAAAATGGCTAAACATTTTCTATTACGACTGTGTTGTTCTCAGAAATTATATTCACCTTTTCATAATTACGTGTGTAGTTCGCTGCTATTATACTCGTAGTACAGACGATTTAATTGTTTTAAAATAAAAACATTTAATCGCACTGAGTGAAAAGCAGATTTTTTGGGTCTGTAATTAATCAATAAAAATCGCATATTTCTGATAATTTAAAATAGCGTACCGAAAATTCAGCAGTGTATCTTTTAGTGCGTTAACCTCTAATATTGTTATCGTTCCTTTGTACGTTTGTGTATTTCAAAGGTAACAAGCACGTGGACAAAATGCAAGTCGATCATATAATAGGAATATTATACATTTTGTTTGGAAATAAAATAAATAATTTCTTTATTAGCGTGATACTGATGTTACAACTAAACAGGATGGATAAAATACGTCTTACAACACTACAAAGTATATTTACACTTATACTGTACTTACATACAAGACGGTAAAATATACACAAAAGATGGTTCAAGGCATTTGTACTGAGGTACAAGGCACTGCCTACGTCAGTTCCTTCGTTGGTTCTAATACAGCGGTTTTTGGTACCCGGCAGTGTTATCGTGCCCAGTAAATAGTGTTTATTGAGTGAAGTGAGTGCCTATTGGGAGTCTAACGTAGAGTGGTTGAAGATGACCAGCTTCTTCTCATAGAGTGCTTTAAGAAGAGGCCAATATTGTGGGATTTGATACATCACTGTATTACCAGTTTCGTGCCTCCTCAAGCGCACTCACTTCCTATAAGATTGATCAAGAACTCAAAATCTGTAGGGGTCATTCTTGTAAAGTTCTTATAGTGTCCACTCACTTGCTTAAACTTCAACTGTCCCAACAAAGTTCCACTTCCATCTCTTTCTCTTTGTTGGAGAAGCTTGGTTTCCTACCAGTGACGGTCTTGTCTTACATCTTCTTCCGAAGAACATGGCTATTGACTAATGTAGATGTAAGCCACAGCACCTAGTTTTTCATCCATTGAACGCCTTATTACTACTGACTGAGAAATAAAGTTGTGTTCGCGCGAAAATGTTCACGTCGAAGTTCGGTTCAGTGTTAGGCTCGGGGATAGTTTCTTTCAAAAGCCACCGCGAACTTCACCACGAACTTCGCCACGAATAAATCAGTGTTCGCGTCGGTGTTCAGTTTGGTGTAATATTCGCTAGTGTATGACGGGCTTAACGTTGTCGTCTCAGAGCTTATTGAGGTGAAAGACCGTCAGGCGTCCCTTCGTCATACTGGTACGCTATTGAGATGACATAGCATAGGGTGTATCGTTGTCGTCTCGGTACGTTACTGAGGTGACAGAGCGTCGGGTGTCGCGTCGCGTCGTCGTCACGGTACGTTGTTAATGCGCAATCTTACAAAGAACCGTAGAATAAAATATCCTGCACAAGGAAAACTAACGAAATAAAGAGGTACATATATTCGCGTGACGCAATAACACCAAAAGTCAAAGTAGTTTTATCGCTCCCGTTATGAGTCTGCAGGGAGAGATTTACCTTCTTGGCAAACAAACAGAACATTCAAACTCTGGAATACTGATCTATACTCCTTGATCTTATCATCTTTGGTAAATTCTAAGATATGTTTCATCCCTGGTTTTGTAGCTTAAGTTTGTATTGTGACCCAATGGTTGTATTAAGACTTTAGACTTTTTAACAAACTTAGAGGAAAAGATCGAGCGTGCGATTAAAGTGTGTTTTGCACCAAAGAACGAACTGGAGTGGTTGTTCATTCAAGCATTAAGCAATTATATTGTTAAAGTATTCAAAAGTTGACGGATATAAATTCGCTAAGTTTGAAGTTTTATTCAAATAGCTGTAACAATCAACCAATATTTAAATCAAATATGGATATTATTAATAAAAACTACCATAATAAACCATAAACAGTTTTTAATCTGAATAAACCTAAACCCAATAACAGATCAAAAGGTCAAAATAAACTAATAAAGATTAAAACAACTTTGTAAAAATGTTAGGCTAGTAATTCATTGTAGTGTGCGAGTACTAGAAAATGTGAGTATTTCTACTGAGTACCTTTTCATTACTTTGACTTGAAGTTAAACAAATTACTTGAAAGTTTGTGCCAGTATTTCCCACCGATCACCGGGCGGTTGCGACCTGCCAAATCGCATAGTAACGGCCGCAAAAGACAATCACACCACGTAAAATCGACCATAAAAAAACGAAACGTGTTTAAATGATGACCGGACCGCGTAATATCGGAATTAATTTAAGAAGCTACAATCTTAATCTTCAACGCAGGGGCGGATTTAAGCATAGGAGCCCGCACCGCACAGTACTACATTCAAAAGGCATTCGCGACATAGGGCCATGGTTTCGGCGGTTTGCTATCATCAACTACTGCGAAACTCATCGGAAGACGCTGCACATCATATTATCCGGAAAATTTACTTTACTATTTGCTGTAAACGACGAAGGAAAACATAATATCGACCAAAATTATAAGTACAGATTTCAAGCGATGTCTGGACCGAGTTATATTGAGCAGGTAGCAACTGGACCGTGTTTTATCGGCCGAAAATGACAGTCAAACCATGATTTGTTAGACAATAATAAACCGTATTGATTTTACTGGCCCAAAAATATGCATTCATACTCATATATTAGTTAGAAACCATTTTAGGCTATCAAATCTGGAATGTTATCCAAATTCCATTATATTATTTTTAATTACCAACAATATATTGCTGGCGGCAAATCATCCTTCGAAAAAACTCGAAACTCGAGAATAATATTGGCACTACTCGACTTGATTCACACCATTATCTTTTTGTTATGAAATATAATTTGTCTTACAGTAATTTAAATATGCAATAATTAACAGATGACAATTGGACTAGCGTTAGTTTTGCATTGGTGAAATCCAATTTTCTTTAACTGATGCTCAAACAGAGTTCAGTTTTAACGCCCCGTTAATTTAACCATGCAAGTTTGGTAAAATCCGGCCTAAGTGTGCTACGAACCTAATGGAAAAATTAATGTATTAATAGTATGTTCAGTTATTAGTGAGTAGAGATACAACCAAATCAGTCATTAACCTCGAGAAAAGTTCTTCACCAGGCATTAAATATCTTTAAAACAAATTAAACCTTTAGAGAGTCTTTGCTAAACTAATACCGTACACGAGTGGTCGAAATATTGATCTCACAAACTTAATGCTGCAAGCAGTATTAAAACTATAAACAGTAATTTGTGTGTGGAAATATGTCCGTAATGAATCCATTACTATAAAACTCCTTCCTTCCTTCTTGAGTTTACGCCAAACTTACAGGCAAATTATAATTATAATAAACTTGTCTTTTAAAAAATAAATGTGATAATGAGAAACTATATTGTGTAACATATTTACGTGACAGGAACTACAGATTTAAATATATATTCACACTACAACTGTATGCACTAATAAGATAATTTTACACAGGATTTTAATACCGTAAATGTATATTTACTGTCTAGTGTCTATGCATGGTGTAAGTGAATAGTTTTGAGTTGTTGTAAGGAGTCAGTAATTACAAGTCGTAATAGTAAAAATATACGTAACACCATAGATTAAGAATAATACCTTTCTGAAAAATTTTAATGTGTAACGTTTTATTCATACGAGCTGTTTTATAACTTGAGTTTTCAGAGCAAATATCATTATCAAAGTTTTGCTGTTATTTAACGAAACATGTCATTAAATAACATAGAATCCACATGGACACAAGAAGGCCATCAGCAGCCATCAGCCATCAGCTTCATTCTCCTTAAAATCTTTAAAACACATGAACAATAATGTAATATTTAGTATTAAACATAGTTTTCTACCGAAAATTTGAAATTACGCAGCTATCAGTTTATTGATCGTTAAAGTACTTACCGTGGTATCTTGATAAATTCGCTTATTTAATATAATATGCCTTACAGTTAAGATATGATTAATTAAGATGAATATTACAATTTTAAGTCTGTGTTCAAAAATGAACACTATAAAACGTCAGCAGACGCTAGCGCTTGAAAATCTTGTAGCATGCTAACGTGAGCTTAACCTAGATCTTTAAAAGGCATAAATTCAACTTATTCTTCGTCTACCCTTTTCCTCTCCCTGTTACAAAACCATTTTAACGTAATCTAACTTAAAACACCCATAAATGGTTGAATATGTGTTGTGTTTCTCATGAAAGGAAACTCTGAGTATTACTTATTGACGTGTCTGTCGTAATCATCGTTATAACATAAATGAAGGCAAAGTGATATATTTTGAATAGTAAACTTAATTACTCATAAGTTATTATGTAAATTTAAATGTTTAAATTATGAGGAACAAATTACCAAAAATTCAAATGCATAAAATTTTGTTTGAATATAACATAAGATTTTACTGTAGTTATACAAATTTGCAGATATGATTGTTGTTGAATAAAAATAATATACTTTTAATCTGATTTTTTTAACTTTGATGAAGATGAGTAAGCCTGATACATCAAAAAATTATTTACCACCTTCAGGAAAAGAAACATTTAGTACTAAAAGATTACAGTGTGAGTTTTAAGTCCCTTCCTCCATGGTTTTACAACAATTGAGTAAGAAAATTGAACTCTGCCAATAATTACTGGAGCAATAAAACTTTAAAATGTTATTTTCCCGATAGAAAAACCCGTTTGAGGTCTGCTTCGTGGGAGTGAATAATATTTTTCAGGACCTTTTATATTAAATGTAAAATTATTTAAGGCTGTATCAAGACTGGAGGTGAACAAGATTCCATAATCTCCATTTCTTGGGTCTTACTTTGTATTGCATGCATTGTAGACAACGGCTCAAACCAGACGACAAAAATTACCATTAAATTGGAAATAGTTTAATTCTGTAGATTCGTTAACAAACTTAACATTTCACCAGTTACTATTTATTTCTTACTCAGGGGTCCTTATGAGATCGGAGGTTCTGCATTGTGACCCAATTATGAAAAATTAAAACATTTTACCTGATTTTTAACTAAACCTGTAAGCTAAACTTAATATGCTATTCCTTCAGGTCCAATATGGATTTATTGGTTTTGTTTTCTAACTCATGCTACTATGTAATAAAATTTTTACTTATATCTAGTTTAATTACCTATCATGGGAAGTACCTAGCTATGAGTTCTAATCTGTGAGAAATACAAAATGTGGGCTTAAGGACGCCTTCTTTAAGCCTAAAGCAATATGGCTTCCATCAACACTGATGAAGCTGTTGGTGAATCATACATTACAAAATTCCTTTGGCTATTAATTTAGCCCACACTTGATGAGTTTTAATAAATAAATACACTTTACCTTTGTATTCTTTATTGGTAGTTAGTTGTGTTAAATAACTGTCTATTGTTGGATTACCACATTCGAGGTAAGTCTTAGCTATAATGAGAATATACCTTTTACCTTTTAATACCTAGGCTTAAATAATAACAAGTGATTTGGGGTTCACAATAGAATATTTATTAAATAGAATTACAATAGTGAATGATAGCAAATGAATTTAAGGGGTATAACAATGATATTTTGACAATATGGGGACTTCAAATTAATTAGGTCAGCTAGGCCTAAGCCTTTCAATAGATGTGTCTAACAGTTCATGGCTAACAATAATGGTTTATCACAATATAAATACTCTTTTTCTTAGGGAGGGGTGTCGTGCCGGCTCGAATGATATATTATTTATTTTTATAGAGATAACATGAATTTACTAAATAGGTTTGTTTACTAAATGCAACAATGAGTAATGGAGGTCCATAGAAAAGGTAGCCCAAAAGTTTCACTGAATTTAAGGATTGGTTAAAAGATATTTGAAATTAAATTTGGAAAACTAGTTCAATTTGGATGAGATTCTTCTTAATTACTTTAATTGATACTTTCTGAACATTGGGCTTGTTCACAAATGTTTCTGATATCTCTTTTACCAAGTCCCTAATAAGAGAATCAAGATGGAGAAGGTTACCACACTGCTTACAAAATTCTTCACCCAGAGTGTTATAAATGGGAAAATAATTAAAAAAGGGGTTTGAATTTAAACTTCACTCTATTGGGCAGGAGAAATCCCTACTATTTAGGCACTAAGTAGGCAAATCTTAGGCCATACTGGGGTAAATTATTAAATGAGAACTTGTCTCATGCAAAAATGATGTTAACACATTGGAGGGAAGCCAGGAACAAGGCGGAGGACAGGATTTGTAGTATGGAAGTTCATTGTTCCATTGTTGGGTTGCACAGATGGTAGAAGTCACATGTTATAACACTTGACACTAAATTTGGTTTTCTAAGGACTAATTTTGAAAAGTAGTACTATGTAAAATATTATTATATTGCAATTTTCTTACAAATATCTTATATCTAAAGTAGGCTATATTGAAATTAATTTAGGGTCAATTAATGAATTAGAATTATTAATATATTGTGAAGGATAGTTGATTATCAATTGATATAAACTAAATAAAATGAACATGGGCATAATTAATTATATATTCTACTGTGAAATAAGGGGAGATGATTTTCTGCGGGGTGATGGGAACAGTTGTTTAATATTTAGCACTTTGAATTAAATAACATGAAATAACAGTTTGATTAACACAAAATAACACATAATAAAAGGGAACATACAAAAAAACACACAACAACAAACATACAACTACACAAACAAATACAACCAACATACAAATTACAGTGACATAAATTATTATTGAACAAAGACAATCATTGTGATAATAGATAAATAAAATATGGGTTATTCAGCATGACTAGGGTATGGTGGTATTTACATGGGGAGAAATATACACAATTATGGGAAATTATTATTAATGATTAATGGAATGTAATGAAATACTACACTCAATAACGAGCTAGTGGATTATGGGTCTTATTTCCCTATGTTTATTTACTTACTGTAACGCGATTATCAAATACAGTTTAATCAGTAATAAGTGAAAATATAATGTAAAAATGAATAGATAATTTCTGTATTACAAATTCATTGTAGGGTGATGATGAGTATATATTATTTAAAGCATGATTGCTGACATTTTCCAAAACTGTTTAGTAAAAACAAATTTTACGACGTTTCAGCAGTGAAATATTTCCGTAATCTCAACCCAAATATTTTATGAGATCGTCTAACGTTTATATCACATATAATTGGTCTAGTAAAATAATGAATCCTAATGCTAATATTTCACGTTTTAAAAATATTGTCTTACTTACACGTTTAGTCCTCTTGGGTTTTCAATTAAAACAGTTTAATTAAGTATTATGGTCGGTGTTGAGGCGAGGGAGATTTTTCCGCATTAAAAATTAATTTAAGTTTAATGCAAAATTAATGTTCTTTCTTTGTGGACTGTATGAAAGAGAGAAGATGGATTTATTTACCGCCTGATTGGAAAATCTGGTTATTAGTTCACAAACAATAATATAATAAATATAGCACTTTTCACACAATATGGATATTGTCACTCACCCATGGAGATTAATGGTCGGTTTGAATCGGTAGCGGCAGTGGCGTCGCATCACCACCATCACCATAGGAGGCCGTTGGTGGCTAGCAGGTCAGCACTGAGGTCCACTAGATTTCTGGAGACTAATTGGGAGTTAGTGATCACTGCACTGAGTTCTTGAGGACGAAAGCGCTCTTGAAAATACGCGGATGCCGGCTTAACGCAACGCAACGAGAGTTTGTCCAAATGTGGCCACTTTACCCCGAACACGAGTTGCCCGCACTGAACAGAAGAGCTGGTGAATAGTCACAATTCTAAATATATACAGTGATAGTACAAAACACAACACCTGAGAAAAAATACAAACGTTAAAATAAGGGAGAGATAATTTGAGAAGTAACGCCCAACGGCGAAATGAAGTGGGCCGAGAATAGAGAAATAGGCCGACCGAGAGATATGACGCCAAAAACTGCACTGTCTATTTTGTTGGTGAAGACGACGGAAGACGCTCTGTACTCGGAGGATCACGGGAGTTTTTTATCCACAAATGACAGATCGCTATTTTTGCGGTTTAATCTGCCGACCAATTAAAATCAAATGGGATCCACCTCTCTGTCCGAAAATTTAAATTCAAATTAAATAGACAAATATTTACAAATTGTAACAGAAAAAATATTTAGCAATGAATAATACATTTGTTTACAATTAATACTTAACATACCGGCGGCCTTGAATCGTCGTAGGATTCAACAAGAGATCTGATAAATAAAAGTTGTTTATTTTATGGCTTAAAACTAAATTATAGTTATTATACATGAGCATTATGAACCTCTTTAATCTGAGTTACATGGTAGGGGGAACACTTTGTGCGCAGGTCTAGTGAGAGGGCCTCGAGCAGTCTTTAGTTGTACCACACGCACAATATTGTCTTTTCCAGGAGATACACCTACGATGCGGGCTAGTGGCCAAGTGAGGGGGGGTGTCGACTGGTGTGCGAGGACTAGGTCTCCAACCTTTAAGTTTTCTGACGGGGAATTCCATTTTGTCCTCTGTTGTAGTGTATGGAGATATTCTAAATGCCAACGCTTCCATACGCGTTGATGAAGGGCTTGTATAAGCTGCCAATGTTTTAGTCGGTTATCGGGAATGTAACTCAAGTCTGGCTCGGGAACCGCAGCGATAGGATGTCCAATCAAGAAATGTCCAGGAGTCAATGCAGTAAGATCCGTAGGATCATTAGAGAGAGGGGTCAACGGCCTAGAGTTCAGCATAGCCTCTACCTGTGTTGCCAAAGTGGTAAATTCAGGAAGAGTAAGGACGTGTTCTCCCATCACTCGGCGTAAATGGTGTTTAACACCTTTAGTGGCACTTTCCCATAATTCTCCCTGATGAGGAGCGGCGGGAGGATTAAAATGAAAGTTTATGCCATTTTCTGCAGAGAAAGTGTTGACTTGATTCTGGCCAGAAGAGTGAATGAGCTTGCGCAGGGCGTTGTCAGCTCCAACAAAGTTTGTGGCACAGTCACTGAAAATATCTGTGCATAAGCCACATCTACACACAAAACGTGTGAGGGCAGCGATGAACGCATCTGAAGACAAGTCTATAACAACTTCTACGTGAACGGCTTTAGTTGCAAAACACACGAACACACAAATGTAGACTTTGGTGTGTCGAATTGCACGGAGGTTTTGTATCTTTACGGTGAAAGGACCACCATAGTCAACGCCGGTTTTGAGAAATGCTCTTGTGGAGGTCACTCGAGTGCTGGGCAAGTTACCCATGAGTGGTGTCTTATTTTGTGGCCTATGTTTGAAGCACGTGAGGCACTTGTAAATTCGAGATCGAACTACGCTTCTGGCTGATAACACCCACACTTGTTGAGTGAGAAGCGATTGTGTGAGTTGTGCACCTGCGTGGAGATGTTTTACGTGATAGTAGTCGACGAGAATATTGACTACATGGTGTCTCTTGGGCAGGATGATTGGGTGCCGAGAGTCATATTTTAGTTCTGAAGCACTTAATCTACCACCCACACGAAGAATACCTTCCGAGTCCAATAGAGGTGTCAGACGTCTTAGGCGAGAGGAAACTGGTTTATTTTTCTTTAAGGCCGAGATGTCATCTGAAAAGCTTGAAAGCTGAACAAGTTTGAATATACAAGTACTCGCTGACTTTATTTCAGAATGTTAGAGAGGTCCTTTAAGCTTCTTTGAGTGACGAAGATTGTGTACAAATCGCAGCACGTAAGCCGTGACTGGGCAAAGTTTTGTCCACGACGAGAACTTGGAGAGAAGATCCCATTCTTCTTGTTTCACAGAGACGAGAACTTGAAGAGGAGTGCCCTTGATTTCCTCTAGTGATTCTTCTTTCAGAGGCCGAAAAGATGAGGTAGACCAATAGTTTTGAGGCTGCTGCAGCCATTGTGGTCCAGTCCACCACAAGCTATGGTCCGGGAGTTGAGAGGGGAGCAAGCCACTTGAAGCACAATCTGCTGGGTTGTTGACTGAACTAATATGGTTCCAGCAGTTAGAAGGGACCAACTCCTGTATTTGTGCCACTCTATTGGCAACGTACGTTTTGAGCTTGTATGGTGGTGTCTGTATCCACGTCAAAGCGACAGTAGAGTCAGACCAGAGGCGTACAGAAGAGAAGGTTGTGCTTTTTGAAAATACTTCAAAACAATAAGCCACTAGCTGGGCTAAGAGGTGTGCTCTACAAAGTTCCAAGCGAGGAAGAGTAACCCTTTTTAGTGGGGCTACTCGAGTTTTGGCAATCATTTGGCGTACAGAGTAAAAAATATCACGGCCGCATAACCGCCCTCCGAGGCATCCGAAAACCCATGTAACTCTAGGCTATCGATTGTATACACTTGAATAAACCGAGGGATCTTTATTTCCTTGAGTTCCTTCGTTTGAAGCACGAAGGTTTGCCATTTTTGGGCGAGATCGGAGGGGAGAGGATCATCCCAGTTTAATCCTTTTGTCCAAAGGACTTGCATAAATGACTTCGCCCACATTGTGACGGGCGCAATAAATCCACAAGGATCATATATTTGAGCAATTAAACTGAGCACTTTGCGCTTAGTACAAGACTCTCGAGGAAAATTTAAATGAAACATAAAACAATCATTTACTGGGGACCAGTGGAGTCCTAATATTGAGAAGTGAGGATGCTCAGACTGTAAAAAGACTGGAGACTCAAGCTGATCTTTGGGAAAGGCTTGAAGTAGATACTCAGAATTGGAGCACCACTTTCTGAGCTCAAAACCTCCCTTGCTCAGCAATGATATCAGCTGATTCTGAAGAGTGAGAGCTTCTTCTTCATTGTCTGCCCCGGATATTATGTCATCGACATATGTTTGTGTTTTTAAGACTCGTGCCGCTTCAGGGAAGGAATTTCCCTCATCTTGAGCCAGCTGATTGAGGGTCTTAATAGCGAGAAATGGTGAATTATTTACACCAAAAGTCACCCGTGTTAGTTTATATACATACAGTTCACGAGAAGGGTCATCACGCCACACCAACAGCTGAAAAACTTGGTCATTAGGGTGGACCTTGATTTGCCTATACATCTGGCGGATGTCACAAGAAAATACCACCTTATGTGACCTAAAATGCAAAAGAATATCACAAATGTTCGTTTGTAATTTGGGCCCTGCCATCAAGAGGACATTGAGTGAATATCCGGAGCTAGTTTTGCTACCGGCGTCGAATACTGTACGCAATTTTGTGGTGATACTTCCTTCTTTGAGCACTCCATGGTGAGGGAGGAAGTAGTGGTGTGAAGTGGTGTCGAGGTTATCCACCTTGACCATATGATCTTGAGCTATATACTCGTTCATTCCCTGAACATACAGGCTACGAAATTCAGGCTGAGATTTGAACTTACATTCCAGAGAATGAAAACGTTGTTCAGCGAGGTGTTGAGAGGTGCCTAGAGTTTGATGATGAGGCTTGAAAGGGAGTCTGACAACATAACGTCCGTCATGGTCCCGGTAGTGAGTGGCTTCGAAGTGTTGGTCACAAAGTTCTTTCTCCTCAGATTTCTTTGAATATGAAGGAGGTTCCTCTTGTAGCCAAAATTTCTGGAGAGACGCATGAAGTTCGACATCTGTGGTTGAGAGGAGGGAGATGGGAGTTTCTGATGAGTGAGACATTGATAGGCAAGGGGCCTCTCCTATTACTGTAAAGCCGAAGTGAGTTCCCATGACATATGGTATGTTGGGACCCAGTGAGTGGTTCTCATGAGTGAGTATGCGAGGGAAAAGAGCGCCTCCTAAGAGGATATCAATCGCTCCATGCAAGTGGAATGTGGGGTCGGTCAAAGTATATTGTTTTACCCGCTGAACCACTTCAATAGAGATACGAGCTCGAGGTAATTCAACCGAGATTTTTTCCAAAATATGGAAAGAGTGTTGCGTGACAATAGAGCGACCACTGAGAGAAGATAGATTGAGTTGAGTGAAACCATGTGTTCGAGAGGGCGTTTGAGATATGCCTGATATAGAGTGTGTTAATTTATGTCGTGGGGCATTGAGAAGTTGTGCAGCTCGCTCACTAATAAAGTCACACATTGACCCGCTGTCCAGTAATGCTCGGAAGACATGAGTATAGCCATTCGGAGCATACTATTGGACTAATACAGTCCCAAGTAGCACAGTAGTAGTTGGCTTCGAATTGAGAGGGGAAACCTGCTGGGCGGAAGCAGATACGAGATTATTTTCATCGCTATCTGAGTTATTTTGGACACTACGAAAAGTGTCTTTAGTTAGAGGTGTATCTTTTTCAAAATGGAGTAGCGTATGGTGGCGCTTATGGCATTTTAAACAAGTCGCCTTTGAAGCACATTGCTTCAGAGAGTGGTTTCCAAGGCAAGAAATGCACCTTTGTTTATTTTTGACGATTGCATGTATTTCGTGAGGGGATTTGTCCTGGAACCGTGGACATGAGTACACCTTATGACGTGGTTTGTAACATGCAAAACATACGTAGCCAGTGGTATTTTTATGAGAATCAGAGCCATGAGAAGGATGAGAAGTGGCAACCATCGAAACATTCGAGGTGCTGAAATGTACCTTTTTTGCAGGCTTTTGTTTTACCTGTTGGTGAAAAGTGCTAAAATTAGACTTAGAGTCTGAGGGGAGATTGTGAAGATTAGCATCTTCAACGTGAGTGCACTCTTCATTAAGAAATTTCACAATTATCTGAACATCGGGCAATGAATGAGGAGTAGTATCCCTTTGATCATCATGAGTTGACCGGTAGCTCTCTAAACGCTTCCGTAATTCACTATCCATTTTTCACAACAACAATGCGGACAAAAGCGGGTTATTGTTAGTGATTTCACACTGAAGAGCCTTCAGAGCCTGAGTATTTTCATAAAGAGTGTTTATGAAAGAGCGCATATGTTTTGGTGACGAGGCAGAAATAGGCGACAAGTCCAAGACTTGATTTAAATGAAGAGTGATAAGACGTCTTGGGGAGTGATAACGATCTTTGAGTAGTTCATAGGCCACAACATAATTGGACGCTGAGAGCGAGAGAGACCTAATTAGGTTTAGGGGTTCAGCAGATATTACGCTTAGTAAATACTGGAATTTTGCAACATTTGACAAACTGGCATTTTTATGTATAGTGGTGTCAAATAAATTATAAAATGACACCCATTGGAGAGGATCACCAGAGAAGCTCGTAAGTTCTAATTTGGGCAATCTCACACCAGAGAATTGTTGAAAGGCCGTAGGGCCCTGATGACCCGAATGAATAGATGAAGGGGTTGAGGGTTCTTCCGTAGGCAAGAGTGATTCAATTTTACTTGTTATCTCAGTATACAAATCGCTGATTGTATCTTGGTCCTTAGATAAAAGGTCATTGCTCGCTTCTTCGACAGAGACACTTTCAAGTACACGCTGCAAGACTTTTTCAAATTCAGATCGCTTATTAGCGGCCTCTTTTGCCAAAGTGGCAAGATTTCGTTGTTGTACAGAGTCAAAGGTTCTGTGACTTTAATTAAAGCTTCGACAGATTCATTGATTTTTGTTAACCTATTTTTAATTAACTCAGTGGAACGTTGATAAGTACTAAATTTTATAGCGGTTTCTTTACCCATGATGAATTAAAATTATAATACAGTGAGGCAGTAACACTATACAAGAGATATGCAATATAAGAGACAAGAGCTAGCATACGTAATAATGTTTATAATGTAAGAGATAAAAACACGAGAGCAATATTCTTTATATACAACTGAGAAATATAAACACAATTATGTTGAAAAGTATATGTTTTACAAGTCTGATAATATGCCTATGAGTTTACAAAATACAATTGAATTATATAATTAAAAAATGCTATCAATACAAAAGCAAACGTTATTTTAATTATTCAATTAAATACAGTACAGAGCAAAATAGTTTCGTACAGAGAGAGAATATACAAAGGATGGAGTGCCGCGACAATCTATCATCTGATCTATTCAACTCGGATATATTTTGAGCTCCCGTCAGGTGAGCGACAGAGAGGGCAGCGGGCTGTGACGTCAGCCGTAGTATGAGTACGCGTAACGTAACTGCAAGAGTGGTGGGGCATGAGCAAATCACGCGAGATGACGTATTTCTGTCATACCTACCCAAGGACGCCAGCATCTTGAGGGGAGGACGCAAAACAGACGCTACCACCACGAGGAATATTTGCGCCAAATACCACGAGGTAAAAAATGGCGGATTTTCACACAATGCTCACAAAATTATATTTTCAAAATCCACAGGACGTTTCAATAAATCCGGCCCGGAGGACCAAATGTTGAGGCGAGGGAGATTTTTCCGCATTAAAAATTAATTTAAGTTTAATGCAAAATTAATGTTCTTTCTTTGTGGACTGTATGAATGAGAGAAGATGGATTTATTTACCGCCTGATTGGAAAATCTGGTTATTAGTTCACAAACAATAAATATAGCACTTTTCACACAATATGGATATTGTCACTCACCCATGGAGATTAATGGTCGGTTTGAATCGGTAGCGGCAGCGGCGTCACATCACCACCATCACCATAGGAGGCCGTTGGTGGCTAGCAGGTCAGCACTGAGGTCCACTAGATTTCTGGAGACTAATTGGGAGTTAGTGATCACTGCACTGAGTTCTTGAGGACGAAAGCGCTCTTGAAAATACGCGGATGCCGGCTTAACGCAACGCAACGAGAGTTTGTCCAAATGTGGCCACTTTACCCCGAACACGAGTTGCCCGCACTGAACAGAAGAGCTGGTGAATAGTCACAATTCTAAAAATATACAGTGATAGTACAAAACACAACACCTGAGAAAAAATACAAACGTTAAAATAAGGGAGAGATAATTTGAGAAGTAACGCCCAACGGCGAAATGAAGTGGGCCGAGAATAGAGAAATAGGCCGACCGAGAGATATGACGCCAAAAACTGCACTGTCTATTTTGTTGGTGAAGACGACGGAAGACGCTCTGTACTCGGAGGATCACGGGAGTTTTTTATCCACAAATGACAGATCGCTATTTTTGCGGTTTAATCTGCCGACCAATGAAAATCAAATGGGGTCCACCTCTCTGTCCGAAAATTTAAATTCAAATTAAATAGACAAATATTTACAAATTGTAACAAAAAAAATATTTAGCAATGAATAATAAATTTGTTTACAATTAATACTGAACAGTCGGGATTTTACAATGAATATCCGTATTTCATTTGAATATTTTTGTTAACGCTTATGGATATTTGAATACAACTTCAAACCTGGCAAATTTATATCCGGCACTTTCTGAATAATTTAAAAATATAATCTCTTAAGGCTCGAATTAACAATCGCTGCAGTTCGTTTATTGGTAAAAACAAACTTTAATCGCACGCGCAATATTTTCCTCTACGGTTATTTGTAGTTAGAAAGTTTAAAGTCACAACACCATGCTTATGAAAACAAAGACGAAATCCTTCTTAGAATTTCTCAAAGATAATCAAAGCCTGTGGTATAGATCAGTATTCTAGAGTTTGAATGATTTGTCTGTTTGCCAAGAAGAGTAATCTCTCCCCGCAGACTCATAACTGGAGCGATAAAACCACTTTAACTTTTGGTGTTATTGCGCCACACGAATATATGCACCTCTCTATTTCGTTAGTTTTACTTGTTCAGGATACTTTATTTAACGGTTTTTTGTATGATATGCCGCAATAGCGTACCAAGACGACGACGCTATGTCCTACGCTATGTATACTCAATAGCGCACCAAGATGACGACACTATGTCCTACACTATGGAGACTCAATAGCGCACCAATATGACGACACTATGTCCTACGCTATGTATACTCAATAGCGTACCAAGATGACGACACTATGTCCTACGCTATGTATACTCAATAGCGCACCAAGATGACGACACTATGTCCTACGCTATGTATACTCAATAGCGCACCAAGACCACAACGCTGTTCTACGCTTTGTATACTCAACAGCGTACCAAGACGACAACGCTATGTCCTATGCTATGTATACTCAATAGCGCACCAAGATGACGACACTATGTCCTACGCTATGTATACTCAATAGCGCACCAAGATGACGACACTATGTCCTACGCTATGTATACTCAATAGCGCACCAAGACCACAACGCTGTTCTACGCCATGTATACTCAACAGCGTAACAAGACGACGACGCTATGTCCTACGTTATGTATACTCAATAGCACACCAAGATGACGACACTATGTCCTACGCAAAGTATACTCAATAGCGCACCAAGATGACGACACTATATCCTACGATATGTATACTCAATAGCGCACCAAGACGACGACGCCATGTCCTACGCTATGTATATTCAATAGCGCACCAAGACGACGACACTATGTCCTACGCTATGTATAATCAATAGCGCACCAAGATGACGACACTATATCCTACGCTATGTATACTTAATAGCGCACCAAGACGTCGACGCCATGTCCTACGCTATGTATACTCAATAGCGCTCCAATACGACTACGCTATGCCCTACGCTCTGTCACCTTGATAGCGTACCGTGACGACGACACCATATCCTACAATTTATCACCCCAACAGCGGACCACTACGTTCTCTGCAAACGTATCTTAAATTTATTTCTTTGAAAACAATTAAATCGTGTATTCTACGAGTATAATAGCTGCTAACTACGCACTTAATCATGAAAAGGTGAATATAATTTCTGTGAATGACACAGTTGTAAAAGAAAATGTTAAGCCATTTTGTCAGTTGAAATAGAAATGCCAGAGCTTCTTTCAAACCGTGTAATTTAAGACGTTAGAACGTTTCAAAGATACGTCCCATTTGAGCCGACCGCTTTGGAAAGAATACTCCTTTGTGAGAAGGAGAATTCAATGCCTAGTAATGTTTCGCTTTGTATCACATTTAAACCGGTTTTATATTTAACAGAATACATTTTTTATAAATATGAATTAGGAAAATAAAAAAATTATCAAAGGTTTATCAATCAAATATTTCTTAATTTTAACAGTATAATTGTCAATTTACAGTACAAATCTTTCGAAAGTTTCACATGGGTTACTTGGACCTGTAAGTAGTGCCGATTCCTAGAAACTTTCTTAAGAAGGAATGAAACACTGATATACATACTAAACTAAACTATGTAATAAAATACAGTAAAAAACGAAATAACATACACCATAGAAGCTAAGAAACACAAGCTTAGAAACAAAGGAGGATAACTATTTGTTCCAATTACACATAAAATAAAGTCCGAGTTCAACTACTGTATCAATAAAGTAAAATGCATTTTATATTTTTTACATAAAGAGCGGATCAACTTATTTAAGCCTCCAAAAAATTACAAACTATTATCTTCTTTAGAAGATAAAGTAAATTGTTAGTCAGTAAACAGGAAAGTAAAAAAATAAATTCTATCCTTTCAGTTGTTTTATATTTATCAAAAATAATGTAGGAGCTATGTTATATTTTAAGATTTTATGTTTTAGTATTATAATAAAAAAATATTTTTAAAGATATAATGGTTGGTCAAAGTGATAAAACTCAGATCTTGACCCCTCAGTTGACCCCCATATCAATATCCACTGTGTCAGTTTGATAGTTGGCCATTTTAATTGTCACCTTTTCAACCTACTAAGTGTATAATGTATGAAGTAATATGATGTAGCGTGGGATTATTTAGTTTTGATTGTATTGTTTAAAACACTCAACAAAATATTGGTTCTCAGAAATTAAATTCACTGCCTTAAAGTTACAGTTAATATAAAAAAAAAACTCTTTTGATAATTAATATTAACGTAATTTACAGTTGAACTCCCTGTGATAAGTATTCCAAAGTGAAACGAGTTTGCACGCAGCTCGCTGACGTGAGGGAAGTGAATTTCCACATAAAAACTTTTAAAACTCAAAATCTGTTTAAAAAATACATGTATTCAAATTTTTATTGAAATCTGAAAACATTAATTTTTTGGCTGTTCTGATGCTCCTGGTTTCATTTACCTGCAAAGCTGGGAATACAATTGTGCGCATTATAATGTTAGGAGAAGGACCAGGCAGGCTTGAAAGTAGGCGTGAGTTGTTGGGGATGATAAAAGTACTCTAACAAAGGAACAAACAGGCTTTTTTAGTGTAAAACCCCCATAAGACAAGTACTGTGTTTAGTCGAAACATATTTCATTAATAACATGGTAAATATTTATTCTAAAATGATAAGAGAGGGTTTAAAACTTTTGCCTCACTAATTCCCATCTTTTTAAATGCATTAATTTTACATCCGGGGCTTTTCTGACCCTTTTTGGGCCTAAAAACTCGAAATATGAAAGGTTAATCCCCAAAATAGGGGTTTAGAGTTTTCCGATTGTTTTGCCCAATGAACTTGTCCAACCGATTATAGAAAAGAACGTCCCTACCAAATTTGAAGTAAATCGGATAAAATATGTGACCGCTAGAGTGCATACACACACACACACACACACACACACACACACACACACACACACACACACATATATATATATATATATATATATATATATATATATATATATATATATATTTATATATACATACAATTTTGAACGACTCCCAAAACGTGTTCAGGGGGTCACGTTAGGAACTTCTATGGTGGTCCCGGGCTTAAGTTTCACCGTGCGGGTCATGCTAATAGTTCACTTTCCAAAGGAAATTCACTAAAAAGGCCCAAGCTGTGTTGTTGCCTCCAGGAGTGGTCTTTCCCTACGTGGGAGAAGGAAGAAAGTGTGCTCAAGGAGATAAATGTATCCATCGAATATATTATTAAATCTGCTCTTAATTTGCATCCAACATATGCTATGCTTGAAATAAATCTTGAATACTTAGGATATTTTATATAATTATTTGTTGAAGAAGGGTTATCGAAAGTGCAACGAATGTTTGGAATCTTAGTTAATAATTTACCCCTGAACGATCTTAAATAAATTATTTCTACGTTACCTTCATTTACTAATTACAACTTCAGGAGACACTATTCGATTATGCTGCCTTTAAACTATTGTTTTAACGGTTTCTTTTTTGTTTATATAACCATGTTAATTATCTATAGTTGATGACATGAAACAAGAAAATATATAAACATATATATTTTTCAAAATATATTATTAGTGAATTTCCTTTGGAAAGTGAACTATTAGCATGACCCGCACTGTGAAACTTAAGCCCGGGACCACCATAGAAGTTCCTAACGTGACCCCCTGAACACGTTTTGAGGGGTCATTGAAAAAAAATATATAGACATATATATATATATATATATATATATATGTGTGTGTGTGTGTGTGTGTGTGTGTGTGTGTGTGTTTGCACTCTAGCGGTCGCATTGTTTGTCCGATTTACTTCAAATTTAGTAGGGACGTTCCTTCCTATACTCAGTTAAAGAAGTTCGTTGGGCAAAACAATCGGAATACCCCTTTTTACCCCTTTTTTGGGGATTATTCTTTCAAATGTCGAGTTTTTGAGCCCAAAAAGGGTCAGAAAAGCCCCAGATGTAAAATTAATGCATGTGAAAAGATGGGAATTAGTGAGGCGAAAGTTTTAAGCCCTTTCTCGTCATTCTAGCATAAATATTTACCCAGTTATTAAAGAAAATGTGTTTCGAATAAACACAGTACGTTGTCTATAGGGGGTTTTACACTAGAAAAGCCTGTTATTCCTTTGTTAGAGTACTTTTATCATACCCAGCAACTCACGCCTACTTTCAAGCCTGTCTGGATCTTCTCCTAACATTATAATGCGCAAAATTGTATTCCCAGCTTTGCAGGTAAATGAAACCAGGAGCATCAGAACAGCCAAAAAATCAATGTTTTCAGATTTCAATAAAAACTTGAATAAATGTATGTGTTTACACTTATTTTGAGTTTTAAAAGTTTTTATGTGGAAATTCACTTCCCTCACGTCAGCGTGCTGCGTGCGAACTCGTTTTAAATACAACAAAACTCTTAGTTTCAACATTAAGGGTTACCTAACATCATTGTAAAAATAATGTAAGATCCAGGGTGATGTCGTTTAAATGTTATTTCCAGTATACGTTATACTTATTTTCAGCTAAGTTAACATACAGGGGCATGTTTGCGAACTGGAATTATATATTTTAATTCTTAGAACTAGAATTATGTGGTTCAGGATGTTTTGTATGATTTACGTTTGCAGAGGCCAATTTGACGTAGCGGGGAAACTTTTATAGCATTTCTAATTTATTAATATTTTTTCATATGAGTACCGGTATCAACCTAGAAATTATATATTTTTGGGTTTTAGCTTCCCTGAGTAGGTCTATACAATTTACACTCTATATTTCCTTATTTTAAATTTTTTTATATGAGTTTATTTATTTTAAATCGTTACACAAACTGTAAAACAATACAACTGTTTACTCAGTTTTACGGTTTTTACACTAAAATAATTAATTAATGTTCATATCCTAAATTACTTTGGATTATATGTTTGGATTACTTTCCTTGTTTCCAGTTCAGAAGGAATAAACAATCTGGTGAATAAGGAAGACACGATGTTTATGTATTTTAGTCATGTAATCCACGAGATAGTTTTCATTTTGTTGAGACATTGGTTTGCCCTAATATCTTGATTCAGGTGCGTTTATTTCTGAAACAGGTAAAGTAATTAATGTATTATTTTCAATCATTGGTTTATTGTTCATTGAACTCATTTTGGGGTTTTAACTATTTTTGGGATCCGCATGATTTTTTTAAATAACAGATGGTAGACTTTCAAAATAATCCATGACACGTAAATATATCTTAATACATAAAAAAAGATTCAATCATGTGATGCATTTAAACTATTATTTATAGATATAAAACATTTATCTTGCTCATTCAATGAGCTTAGCTCTTTACAACGTATTTAAATGAAATATTGTCAACCTCAGCGGCACGTTAACATTTGTATTAGCTGATAATATATATACTTTCACATAAAACTTATATTTACTATATTCTTTGTTGTAAACTTTTTCTACAATAGAGAAAGAGAAAGATTTAATATAGGATAAAATAATCCATTCGATGACGTGCGCCAAATACATATGTAAAACCTCAATGTAGGTTTTACATATCAGCAACATCAGCAAAGGTACACGAACTGAACTTGCTTAAGGATATAAGAGCACACCCTTGTGTTTATAATCTAAATATCCTTGTTTTTTAGGATGTAATTCTGAACAAAACAATATTTACTTAAAGTAAGAAAGAGTTGCTTAAACATTTAGTGTCTTAAAATCGAGTACTGATTTTGGTTTTGTTTGAAACAACAGGAGTATAAATTAAGAATAAAAGTGTACGGTAAACAACGTCCCCTTTAAATCCAGGTTCTGGGAGTCGTTGTAATAATTTACCTGTATTTTTCATGGATATTGCCAAATTGGCACAGAAATCTGTGCGTAGTATCGGCTTCGATAACAAACCAATATGAAATATCTGATTGTGTTTCCGACAGGCATATTAACTACTGGTTTGTCTGTTATCTTTTAGACTAATTGGTACAAAATGAATGCTTGGAAATTAGAAGGTCAACCTTTTACGCACATAGGAAATTTATTTTAGCAGGGTTTCTCCTATAAGGATTGGCGTTTAAATTGTCTAAACAGTCATTACCACCCTAAAAATACGGTCCATTGTATGTGTGTATTGACCTGTTACAATAAACACCATAGATGTGGATTACAATAAAGTAGATTACCGGCAGCTAATATGGGTTGTAACGGTTTTTACTCGTTGGATCATTTAGGCTTATAAATATTTAGTAATCCTTTGGGCTCACCTAAATGATAAATGATAAATTGGTGTGACGATTGTCACCAATTTACAAAATTATATTTATAAATTTGGGATTTGCAGAAGTAAAAGACCTAGTTTCTAGATTGCAAACTAGTTACATACTAGTGATTTAATTGCCTTATAGAATCCAGAGTATTTTATGACCCTGTATACTTTACCGATCTAACCGCTGAAACTGGTGCACTCAGTGAATGCCACATCCGTGAACAGCGGCATAAGATGAACTGGGCCACTGAGCCACAGCTTCAACTGGGGTACATCGCCATCTACTGTCATTATCAGTAAGGCAACACATTTTGTTTGTAATTTTGTTGGTTCATTTTGCAATGACTGTACAGTAAATAACCATCTGTTTAAATAATCAATTCTGTAATTAATTAATTAAAGTATTTTTTTATTGTTTGAGTTATTCATTAACATTAATTAACAGTAAAAAAAATTTACTAATTTATTATTGTAAATTATTATTTGTCTAGTTTTATTAATGAATTATTATTTATAATAAATAGAAATATGTGAATAGTAGACTATGGATATTATATTTTATTTGACTTTTTATCGACCATTGATTCTTATTAAATATATAGTTTTTTTATCTTATCGAATTATTTTCCTGGCCAACTTTTGTTTTCATTTCACCTCTCAACACTATGCGAGTTTAACAATATTTAAAATTAAAATTGTTTTCATTATTAAGATTCCTTTAAAGACCACATGCCAATTAATATGTGGCATTGGTAAAACTTATAGACAAATAATATATTTATATTTCAAATGAGTTGGTACTGATCATAAATAAATAATGAGGTTCTGTCACAAAGCCTCGTAACTCACTGGCTGCCAGTGGTTTTCTATTATGAATCAATTTCCTTACTACATGACTTTTATTTTATCAAAAATAAACTCAGCCATTACTTCTGTCTCCGTGTAGGAAATAGGTCCATATTTTAAATCAGATTAAATGTTTGTTTTTTTCAGACCTTTCTTTTATCTTTTTGCATTGGTTAAAAATTATGAAAGGTTTAATCTACATAAAGGTGTTACCTTTTTTTAATTATAAAACCTATTTATTGTCTAGGGCAAGGTATTTTTTAATGCCACAAGCTATCAGTGATTACTTATTGTTAGCAACAGAACATAAAAAAAAATACTTCAAGGGTAATGTTGGTAAATAGAATGGAATTTATATACAAATATATGTTAAATCTAAATAAAGGAAACATAGCTCATAAACGTAACATGATCAAAATAAATTGAGGCAGTCAAATGGGATGAGGGTTGTCGTTATTAAACTATAGATCTAAACAAAATACAGTTATAAACCTGTGGTCCACCATAAATAAAAAATAAAAATAAATTTTACTATAACATTTAGAGTCTATTAATACAGTTTATAATAACTAATTAATTACGTGAGACCTGGTGGACTAAAACTATATCATCAATACTGAAAATAATTGAAATAAAAGCAGATAACAGCTGCTTTCCTAAGCAAAATTTCAATGAAAAACATATTATACTTCATAGCAATCACAATGAAGAAGTGTCTTTATTAGTGATTTATTTGAACTTTACCTATCGCTTCTAGTGTTTAAAACTACACTACGTTGGGAGGTAAGGTAACTCCTTCCGTTGTCAAGTGAACCCTACTTACATCTAAATATCAAGTTATAAAACCTAAATAACCGAATTTTTTGGGGTATTTTTCCTTTTAGCGAATTTCCCCTATAGAGAAGAAGCTATTACCGTAGTCGGCATAGTAAGACCTAGGCCCGGGACCATGATAACTTTTCGTTTTGAGGTCCCCAGACCCCAAAAACACCATTCGTTCGAAACTGTAGATATATATATATATATATATATATATATATATATATATGTGTGTGTCCGTGAGCACGATAACTCTCGTAAAAATTATCCGATTTTGATGAAATTTGGTATAAACGTGTAAAGCAACATTTCTGACTTTAAGTTCGAAAACCAGCCAGATCGCTTTATCCTAAGGGGTATTTTGGGGGTTTTTTACCCCAAAAATGGTTTTTTTTGAATTTTTTACATATCATTTTGAAAACAGTCAAATTTTAGTTTTTCCATTGAATTCAGCTTAAAAAACCACATAATTTGGTATTTTGATCATTTCTCTACGTCAATTGGTTACCGAGATATTGAAAGTGCTAAACACAGTACGTTGTCTAATGTTATTCTAATGGAGGATAAGAAAAATTGTATATCTCGCTTATTTATAAACGTATACTGACGAAACTTGGTATACAGCGTCATCTGGTTGTGGACCATTGATATTTCCTCAAAAACACAATTTTTTACCAAAGGCTCCCGTAGCAGCAAACCTGCGTACTCAGCCCCATGTTATTCTTATGGAGAATAACGTGTTATCTCCCTTCATTATGAAAATAAATTAATGAAATTTGGTACGTGGCTTTACCTACATGAGTTATATTGATATTTGTATAAAACCCCATTTTTTGTGTTCCTGGCTTCAGCAAACCTGCATACTCAGCCGCCATGTTATTCTTATGGAAAATAATTAAAATGTCATAAATCGTTTATTTATGAATGTAAATATTCAAGTATTGATGAAACTTGGTATGTGGCTTTATGTGGTATTAAGATACATATATATGCATTGTAAATTCGCTGAGTACGCAGGTTTTCTGCTACGGGGGTATTTTTCTTTACATTTTATTTTACACAAACACAAAACTAACAAATACAAATATAAAAAACAAATACAATACACTAACACAACATGCACATACAAGAACAAATGGAACACTGAAAATACATTACCTGTTATGCTGTCAGCTTGGATGCAGCGATGCAGAACAAGTAATGTATTGTCGGTGTTCAATTTGTTCTTGTATGTATATGTCGTATTAGTGTATTGTATTTATTTTTGTATCTGTATTTGTTAATTTTGTGTTTGTGTAAATTAAAATGTAAGTAACAAATATAAATAAATTCCCCAACAAATTTAGGTTAGTTAGGTTTAAGAACTTGATTTTTGCATGTCAGTAGGGTTCACTTGATCACGGGAGGAGTTTCCTTACCTCCCGAATCGTAGGGTGGTTTTAAACACTAGAAGTAATAGGTAAAGTCCAAAAAAATCAATAATAAATTCAAATCCATCGCTATCATGAGTTTCAAAAATACAGAATAAGTGTCAATAACTGTTAGACCCTTACGAACTGCACGACGCGCTATGCTTCTTGAGGTCCCGGTACATTATAAGTATAGATTTGCGTCAATGGTCGAAGGGTTATTACTTAGCCAAGCTCTTACATGTTCAAGCCAAGCTATATATACAGCTACTAATCAAATCCACCAGTGAAAATTGTTTATAATCCTTATTTAAACAAAAATAAAGACCACCCCAGTTCTCTCAACATTTCTGTGCTACGTTGGTTAGTAGTAACCAACATGTAAAGTAAGAAAGGAAAATACTGTAAGATAGTACAAGATTCACTACTGGTTATACAAATCTTTAGTTGAATCTTATCATCAGTCTAGGCGAAAAGACAATCACTAATTATTACTGATAAATTACACCCAAATTCTTCACCCAAACATAATATATCATCACATCTAAGACTATCCGGTGAATTTGTATAGTGCTTTATAACAAACTACAAATGTAAATAAGTAAATAAGTTTATTTTGAATAATTTAATTTCGATATTGCATTATTTTATGGTCTATTGTGATAATAAGATAAAATTTTTATAATTTAGTTTTCACTGGTCTCTAAAGTTATAATATCCACCCTCATACATAAAACAATATGATACTCTCTAAATAAAACCTATTATTAATTCTTTTTACTACCAATATTTCATAACGGTTATTAAATGAGAACATTTAAACTATACTTTCCATCTTTTAAAGGAGAAAGTTAGCAGAACCGAAACGCTTCGTTCATCTTTTCATAACCTTCCTCCTGCTGTGAATAAATGAAAGAAGGACGTCATAATGCTATAAACGAGTTCGTACGCATCACGCTGACGTGAGGGAAGTGAATTTCCACATAAAAACTTTTAAAACCCAAAATTATGGTAAAATCATACTTTTATTCCAATTTTTATTGAAATCTGAAAACATTGATTTTTTGGCTGTTCTGATGCTCCTGGTTTCATTTACCTGCAAAGCTGGGAATACAATTTTACGCATTATAATGTTAGGAGAAGGTCCAGTCAGGCTTGAAAGTAGGCGTGAGGTTGCTGGGGATGATAAAAGTACTCTAACAAAGGAGTAGCAGGCTTTTCTCGTGTAAAACCCCCATAAGACAACGTACTGTGTTTAGCGAAACACATTTTCTTTAATAACTCGGTAAATACTTATGCTAAAATGACGAAAGAGGGCTTGAAACTTTCGTCTCACTAATTCCCATCTTTTTACATGCATTATTCTTACATTTAGGGGGCTTTTTAGACCATTTTTGGGCCCAAACTCGACATTTGAAAGATTAATCCCCAAAAAAGGGGTTTGGAGTTTTACGATTGTTTGCCCAGAGAACTTGTTCAGCTGATTACAGAAAGGAATATCCCTACCAAATTTGAAGTTGATCGGACAAAAAATGCGACCGCTAGAGTGCAAACACACAACTATATATATTTATATATTAAATAATATATACAATTTTGAACGACCCCCAAAAACGTGTTCAGGGGGTCACGTTAGGAACTTCTATGGTGGTCCCGGGCTTAAGTTTCACCGTGCGGGTCATGCTAATAGTTCACTTTCCAAAGGAAATTTACTAATAAGATAAATAAGCGCACATTTCTTCACGGTTAACCTCACTACACGAGCCACTTCTCAATATAAATTGTACATATTATATTTAAAGATAATGTTTAATAAGAGAACTACTCCATTATTTATCATACAATGACGACTTATACAACGTTAAATGTTAGTCTATTTTATTAAAATCTCATGATACCATTGTCATGTAATTAATTGTTGACTTCCCGTCTTAGTAATGTTCTTCTATATGGCCAACAAAACCCCTGACCCCGTATTGCAACAAAGGCCCTATAAGTTTATAACTCGTCAGGACCACTTTATATCAACGAGAGTGTAATACAGGTTCTATATGAATCCTGAAACTGTCTGATTCCTTTACAACCAGGAGATGGAAAGGACCACCAAAATACCTTCCAATAAGTTTGTACTTAGTTTACGTTTTACAAAGGTCCTTAATGTATTGCTAAATCCTTTTTGTCTTTTAGTGAAAATTAAAATAAATAATAATTTTGTTATGATTATTGAGATATCCAATATCCAAACGACTTTGTGGAAATACTAATTTAATAGAACTAGTACGGGCAGTGCCGACTGAGCATAACGGTATTTGCTTTATGCTGGAATGATTTAGGACAGGAATGCATATTAGATTTGCGTATGAATGGAGATGCTATTCGGTATATTAAATCTGGTCAAACAGTATAACATTCAGATGTAGCTTAGTCTCTAAATTGCTTCTGGTCATTATTAATTAATAATTATACTTCCCTAAACAATTTTGTTTAATTTAGCAGTCATGCGATTCAGTAATACAGGCAAATTTCTGTTTTCTTATAAAGTTCTGGGGTTAAGATCCTTGTTTTCATGATATATTAGTGTAGGAATAAATACAGTTGTACTCAAAATATATATTACATACGGTAACGTGTTTCTGCTAACTTTATAGGAACTTTGTTAATGTTTGAAAAAAGTAAATTTCTCCGTCAAAGCATTACGTAGCTGTAAGTTCGCTATAGAATCTTTATTGCTTCCACTGGCTAGAGGCAAGGAACATAACAATAACAGGAAATTGTTTTCCACTGCAACCATTCAAGGATAAATTGTTATCACATCCTTAAAACAATACAATATATTTTGCTGGTGTTCCTGTTCATAGGAGATAAAGCTACAGGTTTCCCCGCAAACACATTTTGTCGAATTGATTCTTATTTTACATATATTCTGTTCGCCGTTTTACTTTCTCTCCCCCAACATATACACATTATATGGAGAGAGTATTGTTTTCGTGAACATTTTAAAATTTGAGTTATCGGTAGAATTATTTGATTTGGGGCTCCCTGAACCCAAAAAAATGTTTGTTAGGCCTTGTTACAGACCTAGATACCACACCAATTACCCGATTTTGATAACATTTGGTATGTACGTATATAGAAAAAACTTATCTAATGAGTTAAGTTAAAACTGCGTGATTTACAGTGGTTATGGTTTATAACAAAATGACAACATCCGCATCTCGAGGGTAATTTGTTTTCAGAAATTATAAGGCTTAAATGTTTTAAAATTAAGTTATTTTGCTTTTTCGTTATACCAACGACTTGAAATCCAATTTATTTACCATAATATAAAAACCCCAAAAAATAAATCAGTACTTAAAATTATTATTGTATATCAGGCGGTGCTGAGAAAACTGAAATTGCCTTTTAGCGGTAAACACAATACCGTTTCACATGTTATTCTAATGGAGATACAAAAATCATGTCACTCTTAATTACTAATCGATTACATTAAAATGACGTCAATATAGGTTAAGATAACATTGACCGATACAGGATATTCGGAATATGTTGTCACCTAACCTTGGTGGTGAGAAAGGGATTGACCTCTAAAACCATTGTGTGAAGCAAACGACTGTACTGCATCCAAAAATGGATTTTGGTGGACATTTCTGAAATGAAATAGTTTTTTAAAAGATTTTCTATACATGTTACCTTAATTGATATTGTATATTTAGGAAGTGTAAAGTAAAGTGTATTGGTTAAAATAGAGCTAAAAGGGAGAAGTTATGTGTCACTTTTATGATCCCGTTTATTTAACTCTGTTGGTATAATATAAACTGAATTTCGTCCACCGACAAAAACCAAGGAGCTTAGTAACGTCTTTGTGGATACATCCGTATCTAACACTATGATAATCCGTAATATACAACAGTAGCAGACAGCGTACCAGTACCAAGATTCGGCAGTACATTTAACAGGTTGCTTGTTCTACATTCTGTGGTTATGTTATCATGTACCGCACTGATTCATGTTATTATGAGTAAATAAATGTATGATCATAAGAATAAAATCATTTTATCATTATGTAGAGTAAATTTATGATCGTAAGAACAAAATTAGAATTGTGGCGAAGTGAAATACAAAATCAAAACCCTTTTCTCACATCTTCTTTAGACCAGTTTACCAAATTTCACCTCCGCTGTTAGGGAGGTTGAACAATTAATTATAAATACCCTATGACTATGCCTTTTATATATTAAGATTTGTTCTTTGTGTGTAGAATTACAGACTTAATGGCAAATCCAAATAAATAAATTGAGCCTCTTACTTTTTATGTTATATTTAATACAAAAATACAGGTTATTTTACCTCTGTCTTCTGTTTAGGTTGATCCAAACTGGACCACCGCGTTTTCAGAAGCTTATTATGCTTTCATCTTCAGGTCTTGAAATTCAATAGAATCTTAACAGAACTTGCATGTCTGTCGTCAAAAGTTTAAGGAGACACATGGCACCGCACATAAACACACGACTCACGACAAATAAAAAACATTTAAAATTCACTAAAAGTTTCTGAAGATGGAAGATGGAAGCACAGTAATGTTCTGAAACCACGGTAGTCCAGTTTGGATTAACCTAAAGCTGAAGACGGAGATGAAAAACCTGTATCTTTCAACTATATTAACAGCTTAGAGGCTCTTTAATATTTATACAATATTTAATATTTGTAGAGAAAACAGTACAGTAATAACTACTCCCTCAAGATTAAGTGCAATTTAAAACACTCTCTCAACCCTCTAATCGGCCCAATGGTGATCATTATGAGATATTTAAATAAATTACTCTATACAATTTATTGTATTTGCTAAAAGTTTTGTGTTTTTGAAATATAATAATGTGTTTTAGAGTAATTAGTTTAATCTATAAACTTACAAAACATTTCTCAACATAATATTCGACGAATTCGTTTACGATAATTTTACTTTTAACCTATTAAATTACATTTGTCGGACTCTCGGTGTACTGACCGCGAAAACCACTAACCTGATTAGGAGCGGCCCTTCAAACAGTTACAACCTAAAATGGACCCAACACTGAGGTCGCTCAAGCGGGAAAAAGTGTTGTATTAATTGTCAATCGAGTTTAATTATGAATAAAACCACAACCAATCACATGTCAAGCATGACAAATGCCTACCACACCACAATTTTTGGGTTGATTACCCCATTATGAGAAATATGGTTGATAGGTAAATTTAAATGTTTTATTTAGTGTTTCCTTTTCGAATCTGTCATTTTAACTGAATTCAGAATTACAGTTGATTATTTGTTTATCACTGATAAAATAGGGTAATACTGAATTAAAGCACTTAAACGTGTATTTCAAAATTGATGTTTTACCTTCCGCCTTAAATCCATGTTATGTTCTGGTTATATATAAATAATGTATAGCTGTGTGTAACTATTTAAAAACATAAGTAACAACCAAATTTAACGTAATCAAAATTAATCCAGACAAAACTGTATTTTTAAAACTCATAATAGCGATGGATTATAAACCATTATTGATTTGTTTGGAACGTTACCTATCACCCCCTAGTGATTACAACTACACCACAGTTCGGGAGGGAAGAAATCACATCCCGTTATCAAGTGAATCCTACATATATCTAAATATCAAACAACATAATTTTTCCTAACTAGCAATTTTTTATTTTTTTTATTTTATTTGGACAGAAACAAAACTAACACAAACCACCGTACAAAACCAATTAAAACGAAAACAATATATATATATTTATATTACCTGTTCTGTAACGCTGATGCATCCAAGCTAGTAGTGGATCGCCTCAAAACATCCATTCACCCGAACCACGTGGACTGAAAAATAAAAATAAGTTATAAAGAAACTAAAGAATTTAGATCATTGCTTAATACTTAAACTTATGCAAGGTTACCTTCATACCGGAAGCAGTTTTTCCCTACCTTCCGAACGGAGTGTAGTTTTAAACTCTATAAAAAGTAACTGAAGTACAAATAAATCAATAATAAAACCTAGTATACAAAACGTCCACAATACATTCTTTTTTTAATTGTTCTCTAAAGATTTTGCCTTATGACTCTAAATATTTGTTTCAGACTTATTCCAAAATGAATGTTGAGGAATATTCAAATTCCTGGTATAATTTAAAACCCTGCCTACTAATGAATGTTGTCACGAACTTCTCACTTTGTTAACAAACTTGAAAATACGCGATTGTACCTTAATTTGTTATAAAGTCCTGAGCAAAATAATAATTGAATTTTTACGTCCCACAAAACACAAGATTTTTTTATTACTTTTTAAAATTAAATTTATTTATTTATATAATGCACAAAAGACTCTGTGGAAAACCTATGAAGCTGTTGTTGTATGCATATTCTTAATTTAACACTCCCGTAACAAAAATTCCATGGGATAAGTAAATTCACACCGAAACACATAGCGAATAGGTGTTTTAAATCAATTTATTTATTTAATTTACCGAATCTGTTTGAAGCCGTTACGCTATCCCCTTGTGAGTACGTTTTTTAGTGAATTTCCTTTGGAAAGTAAACTATTAGCTTGACCCGCACGGTGAAACTTAAGCCCGGGACCACCATAGAAGTTCCTAACGTGACCCCCTGAACACTTTTTGGGGGGTCGTTAAACATTTTATATATATATATATGTATATATATATATATATATATGTGTGTGTGTGTGTGTGTGTGTGTGTGTGTGTGTGTGTGTGTATGCACTCTAGTAGTCGCACTTTTTGTCCGATTAACTTCAAATTTGGTAGGGACGTTCCTTTCTGTAATCAGTTGGACAAGTTCGTTGGGCAAAACAATCGGAAAACTCTAAACCCTTTTTTTGGGGATTAATCTTTCAAATTTCGAGTTTTTGGGCCCAAAAAGGGTCAGAAAAGCCCCGGATGTAAAATTATTGCATGTAGAAAGATGGGAATTAGGAAGGCGAAAGTTTTAAGCTCTATCTCGTCATTCTAGCATAAATATTTACCGAGTTATTAAAGAAAATGTGTTTTGAGTAAACACAGTACGTTGTCTTATAGTGATTTTACACTAGAAAAGCCTGTTATTCCTTTTTTAGAGTACTTTTAACATCCCCAGCAACTCACGCATACTTTCAAGCCTGCCTGGACATTCTCCTAACCTTATAACGCGCAAAATTGTATTCCCAGCTTTGCAGGTAAATGAAACCAGGAGCATCAGAACAGCCAAAAATCATTTTTTTCAGATATCAATACAAATTGGAATACATGTATGTTTTTACACATATTTTGAGTTTTAAACTTTTTTTGTGGAAATTCACTTCTCTCACGTCAGCGTGCTGCGTGCGAACTCGTTTATATTTATTTTCGTTTATGTTTCAATTCTACTGTTATTCTCTCTGAAGATAAAATAAAAATTTTTTATATACTGCATTGGATTAAATAGTTACTTAGTTCATCGAATCAAGATATAGGTAGGCAATATTCTATACTCTAATATGAGTAAGGTTTGCTTGCTTGCGTTCGTTCGTGCTTGTTTGCTTGCAACTCTGATATATAAATACCCCCGTCGCAGCAAACCTGCGTAATCAGCGAATTTCCTATGAATGAATATATTTCTTACTACCACATAAAGCCACTTACCAAGTTTCATAAAAATACTTAAATAAATAAGTGATATATAGCATTTTATTTATTCTCTATAAGAATAACGCTAGGGCTGAGAACGCAGGTTTGCTGCAACGAGGAAGATAAAAATGTGAGTTTTTCGCAATTATCAATATAACTCAACCAGGTGAAGCTATATACCAAGTTTTAATGATTTATGCTCATAATTAAGGGAGATATAAAGCTTTCCGTATTCTCCATAAGAATAACATTAGGGATAAGAATGCAGGTTTGCTGCTAAGAGGATGATCAACAAAGAATCAATTTTTTGTGGAAATATCAATATACCAGTACTAGGTGAAGCCACCTACCAAGTTTCATCAATATACGTTCATAAATAATCGAGATATCAAATTTTAAATATTCTCCATAAGGATTACATGGATTACATGGATTACATGGATTACATTCTCCATTGGACAACATACTGTGTCTAGCACTTTGAATATCACGGCAACGGTTGGACGTAGAATCACAATTTAAACACCAAAATGATTGTTTTGTTGAGCTAAAATGATTGGTAAAAGCAAATTTGAAGTTTACATAGAAATGAACTGAGGCAAAGCCAAAAACCTTTTTCCCATAAGATTAACATGGGAGATTTTATGAGCAGGTTTTTTTGGATTTTCTCCGCAACCACTTAACCTAGGTTAATAATTCAAAATACCATATTATTTGTTTTTTAAGCTCTATAACATGGTCAAAACTAAAATTAAGTTTTTTAAAAATTTTGGGGTGAAAAATGCAAAAAACTGATTTTTGGAAAATTTAAAACCCCCATAAACCCCCCTTCCCGTGGTCCGATATTTCTGGTTTTTGAACTTAAACCCATGAATGTCACTTTACACATTTGAGCCAAATTTCATCGAAATCGGACGTTTTAGCGAATTTCCCCTATAGGGAAGAAGCTATTACCGTAGTCGGCATGGTAAGACTTAGGCCCGGGACCATGATAACTTTTCGTTTTGAGGTCCCCAGACCCTAAAAACACCATTCGTTCGAAACTGTATATATATATATATATGTGTGTCCGTGGGTGCGATAAATCTCGTAAAAATAATCCGATTTTGACGAAATTTGGTATAAGATTGTAAAGCAGCTCTTATGACTTTAAGTTCGAAAACCAGACAGATCGGACTATCCGAAGGGGTATTTTGGGGGGGTTTTGTATCCCAAAAATGGGTTTTTTGAGTTTTCTACATATAATTTTTGAAAAAGTCAAACTTTAGTTTCCTTCATTGGAATCAGCTTTAAAAGACGCACAATTTGGTATTTTGACCATTGCTCTACGTCAAATGGTTACAGAGATATTGAAAGTGCTAAACACAGTACGTTGTCCAATGCTATTCTTATGGAGAATAAGAAAAAAATTATAGCTCGCTTATTTATGAACGTATTATAACAAAACTTGGTATATGGTTTCATCTGGTTGTGGTCTATTGTTATTTTCACAAAAAACCCGATTTTTACCAATAATTCCCATAGCAGCAAAACCTGCGTCCTCAGCCCCCATGTTATTCTTATGGAGAATAAGTAAAATGTAATGTATCCCTTAATTATGAACATAAATTAATAAAACTTGGAATGTTGGTTCACCTAGTTGAGTTCTATTGATATTTGCATAAAAACCCATTTTTTGTGTTCCTTATTGCAGCTTACCTTCGTACTCATCTCCCATGTTATTCTTATGGAGAATAATCAAAATGGCATATATCGCTTATTTATGAACTTATATTGATGAAAATTGGTATGTGGCTTCACCTAGTTGAGTAATATTGATATTTACAAGAAACCCTATATTTGTTGTTTTTTGTAGCAGCAAACCTACGTACTCATCCCCAATGTTATTGTTATAGAGAATAATTCAAATTTGATATATCGCTTATTTTTGAATATATTTTTATGAGACTTGGTATGCGGCTTTATGTGTTATTAAGACTTATATTTTGCATTGAAAATTCGCTGAGTACGCAGGTTTGCTGCGATGGGGGTATTTTACTCAAGTTATCGCGGTAACGGACACACATACATATATGTAAATTTGAACGAATAGTGTTTTTGGCATCTGGGGACCTCAAAACAAAAAGTTATCATGGTCTCGGGCTTAAGTCTTACCATGAGACCTACGGTAATAGCTTCTTCCCTATAGGGGAAATTCGCTAAAAGGCTCCAACGATTTCCAACAAATATTAGAAATAACTAATTTGTGGGATAATATTAATTTCTAAATAGGCCTCATCCGCAGTAAAAATCAAATAATGTAAAAAACAAATATGAAAAGTTAAAAAATTGACATCGGGCTTATTAAGTTTAAAATCAAAACAAAAGAATTGTAACAGCTTTTCAACCAGGGAAATGGGAAAGTAATACTCGTGTTGTTATTAATTTTTAACATGTGGTTTCCTGAGAGTAGTCACTAAAACTATTGAATGAAGATTGCATATATAGAGGATTCATATCCGAAATAAAGCAAAGAGACATTGAGCTACAAATGACAACTTGAGGGACCGTAAAAATGCAGAAAAGAGGCAAATGAGCTATCTGATAATCAGTTGAGGGAAGTGGTGAAATATTATTGAAAGTAATCTAAACAAACATACTGGCCTTACCTGAGCAAAGCTTGGCCCCCACGTACTTATATAGAAATGAGGAGGAACCGAGGTGAAAGGGAAGCTGTAAATGCTGGATAACAATAGAAAAATACCCCCGTCACAGCAAACCTGCGTACTCAGCGAATTTCCAATGCACATATATGTATCTTAATACCACATAAAGCCACATACCAAGTTTCATCAATATACATTCATAAACAAACGATTTATGACATTTTAATTATTCTCCATAAGAATAACATGGGGCTGAGTACACAGGTTTGCTGCTACGGGAGCCTATGGAAAAAAATTGTTTTTTTGAGCAAATATCAATGGTCCACAACCAGATGAAGCCGTATACCAAGTTTCGTCAGTATACGTTCATAAATAAGCGAGATATAAATTTTTGTTTTCCTCCATAAGAATAACATTACACAACGTACTGTGTTTAGCACTTTCAATATCTCGGTAACCAATTGACGTAGAGAAATGATCAAAATACCACATTGTGTGTGTTTTTAAGCTAAATCCAATGGAAAAAACTAAAATTTGACTATTTCCAAAATGATATGTACAAAATTCGAAAAACCCATTTTTGGGGTACAAATCCCCTAAAATACCCCTTTAGATGGAGCGATCTGACTGGTTTTCGAACTTAAAGTCATAAATGTTGCTTTACACATTTATACGAAATTTCATCAAAATCGGATAATTTTTACGAGAGTTATCGTGCTCACGGACACACATATATATACAGTTTCGAGTTTCGAACGAATGGTGTTTTTGGGGTCTGGGGACCTCAAAACGAAAAGTTATCATGGTCCCGGGCCTAGGTCTTACCATGCCGACTACGGTAATAGCTTCTTCCCTATAGGGGAAATTCGCTAAAATAAATAAAAAGTGTAGTTGGTACTACTTCGGAACGATAAAGAATTAAAATTTTAAAATAAAACGTTAATAACACTTTCTGTGGAAATGAATAAATTGAAATGGTATGCTATTTTCAGTAGTAAATCAATACTTATACTTATTTGCAATCTTTAAATATTTACCAACATTTTTCGTCGTAAAACAACACCTACGCTATCTATGAAACCCCCGCGGAAACATGATCTATCTTACCGACCAGCGATTTTTATTGTCAACACAAAATATCTGTGGGATTTGCTACAACTATATAAAAGAATTTTAATCTATTACATTTTAATCTATAACAAAATATTAGTGTTTATTTTTTTGGAAAAGTGGTTTGCAATTTTTTAAAGTTCCAATGTTAAGCCGACGTTAATTGTATTTAGTCACAAACAGTGGTTAAAATGTAAATACCCCGTAGCAGCAGACCTGCGAATTACTGCGAATTATTGCGGTACTTAGCGAATTTTCAATGCATATTTATGTATCTTAATACCACATAATGCCACATGCCAAGTTTCATCAATATACATTCATAAATAAACGATTTACATTTTAATTATTCTACATAAGAATAATATGGCGGCTGAGTATGCAGGTTTGCTGAAACAAGGAATACGGAAAAATGTGTTTATACAAATATCAACATAACTCAACTAGGTAAAGCCACATACCAAGTTGTATTAATTTATGTTTATAATCAACGGAGATAACATTTGACTTATTCTCCATAAGTATAACATTGGACAAGGTCCTAAGTTTAGTACTTTCAATAGCTCTGCAACCAATTAACAAAACATGAGCAATGATCAAAACATCAAATTTTTTGTTTTTAAGTTTGATTCAATGGTAAAAAGAAAAATTTGATTTACTAAAATATTAAATGTAAAAAAAACAAAAAATCCATTTTTAGGGTACAAAACCCCCCCAAAATACCCCTTCGATCCCCAGCGATCTGGCTGGTTTTCGAACTTAAAGTCATAAATGTTGCTGTACAGGTTTCTACCAAATTTCATCAAAATCGGACCATTTTTACGAGAGTTATCACACCCACTGACACACACACACACACACAAATATATATATATATATATATATATATATATATATATATATATGTATATATATATATATATATATGTATATATATATATATGTATATATACATATATATATATATATATATATATATATATATATGTATATATATATATATATATACAGTTTTGAACGGAGGGTGTTTTTGGCATCTAGGGACCTCAAAACGAAAAGTTATCATGGTCCCGGGCCTAGGTCTTACCATGCCGACTACGGTAATAGATTCTTGCCTATAGGGTAAATTTGCTAAAATGTCAAAAAGTCTCACCCTTTACTGTGAGATTCTCGTACAGAGGACGGGATATCAGCTAGTTTTGAATCAAGGACAATTGGTGAATCTGTAAAAGAAACACCATTGAATGAAGGGAACTCCTAAATTAAATTAACGTAAACTCCTAAGAAACGATTCAATAAATAGGTAAATAGTTAGTTTAAATCATGTTTACACTCTTATTAATTTTAAGTGTTAACTGTACAAGCTATTTGTTCCCAATGCAATACTAAATATTTGTTTAAATAAAAAAGATAGGTCATAAAAGCATTTTTTATATTACATACATAATTTTAATCAGCTATAATATTGTAAAATAAAAAAAGGTTACAGATATCTAACTATATTTCTTTTAGCTAAAATTACAATTAAAACAACGAACTTTTTAAATCAATAAGCACCGTTTACGAATAAAAGATCTTTACTATTTAAATAAAATACGTTGTTTAGCGTAAATATATCTAAATGAAACCATACGTAGTTTAAAACTGTTTATGCACGCACTGAACAGGATTTTACTAGTAAACAGTCTTATTTAACCAATATAACTATTACCGGTTTTATATATCCTTAGGAGTATGTTTTATCTATGATAGTATGTTTTAACAACTGATGTAGTTATTACAAAGCCTGTGCATTTACAACAGTAATAATGGTATAATCTACATATTAAAGTGATAACATTCAATTCTCTCATAAACGTTGAATAATTAACAAATTGCGTACATAACAAAAATGGCAAACTGCAATACCGACGGGTTCCAACGAATTGCGCTCCTTGTGGGTAATTCCTGAACTATTTCCACTTTAGAGTACTCAACAGATGTGAATACTTGAAATTTTGTATACAATTGTTTTTGATTTGAACAAGATTTAGTTTGTTTACGATTAATATTTTACTAACATTTAATCATTATCAACCCCCTGTATCAGTTTTTTTTTTAGTTTTGGAAATCAAAAATATTATAAAAATCATTGCTGGGCTGTTTTGTTAGATAACCAAATTTATTTGATTTAGTTCGAAAAATTCAATAACCTAGCGAAAAAAACAAATTCTACATTTATTTATTTATAAATTCCACTCAGATTTAAATAAAATTTTTTCTGGATTAAATACAAAATCAAAGCTTTAGTTTAACTTTCATATTACGTAAAATATTTATATAAATAAGATATAAGGACGTAAAATTAAATCATTTTAGCGAATTTTTTCTATAGGGAATTAGCGAATTTCCCCTATAGGGAATTAGCGATTTTCCCCTATATGGAACTAGCGAATTTCCCCTATAGGGAAGAATCTATTACCGTAGTCGGCATGGTAAGACCTAGGCCCGGGACCATGATAAATTTTTGTTTTGAGGTCCCCAGACCCCAAAAACACCATTCGCTCGAATCTGTATATATATGTGTGTGTGTCCGTGAGCACGACAACTCTCGTAAAAATTATCAGATTTTGATGAAACTTGGTATAAACGTGTAAAGCATTATTTATGACTTTAAGTTCGAAAACCAGCCAGATCGCTCCATCCGAAGGGTTATTTTCGGGGGGGTTTTGTTCCCCAAAAATGGGTTTAATGAATTTTTACATATAATTTTTTAAATAGTCAAATTTTAGTTTTCACCATTGGATTCAGCTTAATAAAACACACAATTTGGTATTTTGATCATTCCTCTACGTCAATTGGTTACCGAGATATTGAAGGTGCTAAACATAGTACGTTGTCTAATGTTATTCTTATGGAGGAAAAGAACATTTTTATATCTTGCTTATTTATGAACGTATACTAACGAAACTAGGTATACAGCTTCATCTCGTTGTGTTCTATTGATATTTTCTCAAAAATAATATTTTTTGCTAAAGGCTCCCGTAGCAACAAACCTGCGTACTCAGCCTCCATGTTATTCTTAAGGAGAATAATTAAATGCTCTGTCTCCCTTAATTATGAACATAAATGAATAAAAACTGGTATACGACTTCACCTAGTTGAGTTATATTTATATTAGCATAAAATCCATTTTTTGTGTTCCTTGTTGCAGAAAACCTGCGTACTCAGCCCCAATGTTATTCTTATGGAGAATAATTGAAATTGTATATATTGCTTATTTGTGAATATATTTTTATGAAACTTTGCAAGTAACTTTATGTAGTATTAATATATTTATATTTCCATTGGAAATTCGCTGATTATGCAATTTTGCTGTGACGGGGGTATGTATATTTATTATACATCATTAAGGATCATTGAGATTTGTATTTAGAACAATAATCTTAACTTAAATTGTTAAGATTAATAAACACTTAACAACGTATAGTGATCACATTAATGTTACTTACTTTTTAATTTACAATTTAAATAAATTAAAATTATTTTAAAAATGTAATTGTTTACTTTTGTCCTAAACATTGGTTTTCTCAACTGAAAGATAAATAGTATTTTTCATGACCTTATGGTTGTGATAAGAAATTAATTTAAAACCTATAACAATCTGATTTTTAATACACATGATATAGAATGCTCTGTTTCAACAACTTAGAAGAGAAATATTATTATTTAAAGTACTATACGGGAACACTGAATGTTAATCATTACTTTTTAAAGTACTATACGGGAACACTGAATGTTAATCATTACTATTTAAAGTACTATACGGGAACACTGAATGTTAATCATTACTATTTAAAGTACTATACGGGAACACTGAATGTTAATCATTACTTTTTAAAGTACTATACGGGAACACTGAATGTTAATCATTAATATTTAAAGTACTATACGGGAACACTGAATGTTAATCATTACTTTTTAAAGTACTATACGGGAACACTGAATGTTAATCATTAATATTTAAAGTACTATACGGGAACACTGAATGTTAATCATTACTATTTAAAGTACTATACGGGAACACTGAATGTTAATCATTACTATTTAAAGTACTATACGGGAACACTGAATGTTAATCATTACTATTTAAAGTACTATACGGGAACACTGAATGTTAATCATTACTATTTAAAGTACTATACGGGAACACTGAATGTTAATCATTACTATTTAAAGTACTATACGGGAACACTGAATGTTAATCATTACTATTTAAAGTACTATACGGGAACACTGAATGTTAATCATTACTATTTAAAGTACTATACGGGAACACTGAATGTTAATCATTACTATTTAAAGTACTATACGGGAACACTGAATGTTAATCATTTAAAGTACTATACGGGAACACTGAATGTTAATCATTACTATTTAAAGTACTATACGGGAACACTGAATGTTAATCATTACTATTTAAAGTACTATACGGGAACACTGAATGTTAATCATTACTATTTAAAGTACTATACGGGAACACTGAATGTTAATCATTACTATTTAAAGTACTATACGGGAACACTGAATGTTAATCATTACTATTTAAAGTACTATACGGGAACACTGAATGTTAATCATTAATATTTAAAGTACTATACGGGAACACTGAATGTTAATCATTAATATTTAAAGTACTATACGGGAACACTGAATGTTAATCATTAATATTTAAAGTACTATACGGGAACACTGAATGTTAATCATTACTATTTAAAGTACTATACGGGAACACTGAATGTTAATCATTACTATTTAAAGTACTATACGGGAACACTGAATGTTAATCATTAATATTTAAAGTACTATACGGGAACACTGAATGTTAATCATTAATATTTAAAGTACTATACGGGAACACTGAATGTTAATCATTACTATTTAAAGTACTATACGGGAACACTGAATGTTAATCATTACTATTTAAAGTACTATACGGGAACACTGAATGTTAATCATTACTATTTAAAGTACTATACGGGAACACTGAATGTTAATCATTACTATTTAAAGTACTATACGGGAACACTGAATGTTAATCATTAATATTTAAAGTACTATACGGGAACACTGAATGTTAATCATTACTGTTTAAAGTACTATACGGGAACACTGAATGTTAATCATTACTGTTTAAAGTACTATACGGGAACACTGAATGTTAATCATTACTATTTAAAGTACTATACGGGAACACTGAATGTTAATCATTACTATTTAAAGTACTATACGGGAACACTGAATGTTAATCATTACTATTTAAAGTACTATACGGGAACACTGAATGTTAATCATTACTATTTAAAGTACTATACGGGAACACTGAATGTTAATCATTACTATTTAAAGTACTATACGGGAACACTGAATGTTAATCATTAATATTTAAAGTACTATACGGGAACACTGAATGTTAATCATTAATATTTAAAGTACTCAACGGGAACACTGAATGTTAATCATTACTATTTAAAGTACTATACGGGAACACTGAATGTTAATCATTACTATTTAAAGTACTATACGGGAACACTGAATGTTAATCATGAATGTTAATCATTACTATTTAAAGTACTATACGGGAACACTGAATGTTAATCATTACTATTTAAAGTACTATACGGGAACACTGAATATTAATCATTACTGTTTAAAGTACTATACGGGAACACTGAATGTTAATCATTACTGTTTAAAGTACTATACGGGAACACTGAATGTTAATCATTACTGTTTAAAGTACTATACGGGAACACTGAATGTTAATCATTACTGTTTAAAGTACTATACGGGAACACTGAATGTTAATCATTACTTTTTAAAGTACTATACGGGAACACTGAATGTTAATCATTACTATTTAAAGTACTATACGGGAACACTGAATGTTAATCATTACTTTTTAAAGTACTATACGGGAACACTGAATGTTAATCATTACTGTTTAAAGTACTATACGGGAACACTGAATGTTAATCATTACTTTTTTCATCCTCCAATGTTGGATTTCAGCTGCTCCAAGTTTAGAAACAATAAATTATACAGTCAACAGTCCCGATAATCAAGTAGGAAAACGTGTTGCCAGAACGTTCTCCTCATCTGATATTCCCAATGGCTGTTATCCAATCCACTTGGCAAATCCATTTTTATTATTTCGTGACTAGAATTACATCCGAACATTGACTGGTGGTTGATTTGGTCAGTTAACAAACCCATATATAATCGTTTGGATTTATCCGTATAAATAGCGCCTTTAAACAAAAAAATATATAAAACCTGATGATTAAAGCTAATGTCACTATTTTCACTGTAAAAGTGTATAAGAAAAACTAAGTTATTAATATAATAGCTACACTATATGCTATTCGTTAGCTTCCTAAAACAGTTCAACGTACTGATATAATACAGGATTGAATAGATTGAATGTTGCAACCTCACACACTTAGTTTTGATTTGTTTGATTTAGCCTAACAAAAAATAAAATAAAATAACAGAAAACCTATCCTAAAATAATTCTCCAAAACTAATAGTACCTGGTGAATCTAGTATTTATCTCAATCGTCTGCTGCGAAGTGGTCGTTTTAACCTCTATTTCATTGTCACGGCGTTGGTTGTTGTGGGTTAAAACAGTGTACTCATGTTAATATTTAACAAAACCACGTTTTGATGTAAATTTAATCATTCAGGAGGGACTGAAGATTAGTAAACAAATTAGATTAAACCGAATACGTACTTCACCACCATCTGAAGATTTCAGGTTGCATGACGTGTGTCATACAAGAAATCGTTACAAACATTAATTATTTATAAGGTTTAAGAACTTTTCTCTTTCTCCAAGCTCTTCTTAATTAAATCTCCTTCACATAATCTCTCGATTATTTAAGCTATTTTTTATTTTAATACGTCTACTAGGAGTAAATTATATTAGTCAGGTAATTTTTTACTTAACTTTATTTTAGTATTTTTAGTTTTACATTCAGAATGATTTTTTGGGAGCTATTTTGGACTCTTCGTATGATTTCAATAACTAGTTGGTCCTCAATTAAATCGAATAAACAGTTTTTTTCCTATTCTACATGTAATAAAGCAACTTCCAGATTATGGAAAACGTAGTAGCTTATATACATATTAAACAACATTTTTTAGAAACTAATTGAATAAGGATACAAAATAATAGTTTAACTTGTATATTATTTTCAATAATCGAAATAGTAATCAAGATGAAGTGGTAAAACTGTAAGGTTATATTCTCTCTGGTTCTTAAGTTATTCAAAATTGTATGTAGTAGAACTGGGACGATATAATATGCGGCGAATTGCGTTTAAAGTTTGAGTTGAGCTTTCCCCAACGAGCATAGCTATAGGAGTTATTTATCTTTGAGCATAACATAGAGTGGGATAATATCTCAATACTTCCTATTATTTATAGATTCTATATTTTCAGCGGTATATGAAAATAAAAATAAAACACGAATAAATAAGTGTTCATTACACATAAAAGAGCTAAGATCGATGTTGATTACGCAAAATCACATGATTTCACGAATCGAGCTACGATACGAAAAAGTATAAAATTGCAATAAATAATTCTCAGGATGGCTTAAATTTTTCAAACACTTTTTCATAATATCACAAATACAAAATTACAAAACATTACTTTTGGAGGGGGTACACCTTAATTTTTGTTATATAAAAAACACGTATTCCTTTGCTAAAACTGTAACCCTCCTTACAGTAAATATCCATATTCTTTTTTATGCTTTGTACATAAAAATACTAAAATACTATCATAAAATACCATACTAAAATACTAAAATACCATTTTAAAATACTATCTCAAGCAACGCTCGATTCATTCGAAAAACTTTGTATATAATGCGAAGCAAATCTTTAAAAAAAGGCTTCTTATTGCAAATCTCGACCCCCTCGTTATAAACCCTTCCGGTAAAATATATTTATTGCTGTTTAACTGGTTTTCAAGATAAACCAGTTTTACGATAAATACCAGATACCAGATCTACGATACATTTGCCACTTAAATAAGAGAACCATCTAAATAAATTATAAATTGTTTTGGAAGTAAAATAAAAAAGTATGGTTTTATTAAAAAGTATAAAGAAGCAAACAATTAAACAAATAAAAAACTATAAATTCACTTATTAATTTATTTCATACCTCCAATTGGGGAGTGTGTATATTATTATTTCGTTTAGGAGAAGAAATAATGAATGTATTAACTAATACACTCATTATTTCTTCTCCTATACTAATTATTAACTATCAGTAGTAACATTTCAAATTTCTATCCGAATATATTTGAAAACTTGTGGTAGAGTTATAACAAAATGTTAAATAAAGTCACTTGTTGCTGAAACTACCTGAAATAGAGACTCATAACATTACAATTTCCAGCAGCTAGACACCTGGGGGTTGTATGCCGTTGTTGATTGAATCAGTACACATGATTTTGGTGATATTGTTTGCCAGGTTGGCAGCCCTAGTGAGCTGTTATGGGTACACAGTTGGCAACACTGCTATGCTACACCGTAAACGAAATGAAAACCCTTATTGCCTTGACATATAGTATATATTTTGTAATATAAGCTTTTTTCTATTATTTTAATATATTTTTAGTTTCCATTGTTACGTATAATTATTGTAGTTTAATTATATCATAAATTGATTTAAATGTTTAATCATTAACATATTACGTACGCAATAAATATTAATAGCAATACTGTCAGAATTTATAAATATAATTGTATGACAAATTTGAAAGGTATATTTATTTTTCTCCTCATCCACAAAAAAATCATGGTACGATTTTTTAAATAAAATATGTGTTTTTTCCGTAAGGTGAGGCAGAAACTAAATGTTTAAGTTGCAATTGTAATAAAACAACTGGATGTAGTTTATGACACCTAATTTATTCTTGAAAGCTAGTCTTCGAATTAAAACTAAAGTATTTTATGTGAGTACCGATGTTTGTTTTGTTTTTTTAAGTTAGGGGATTAGTAAAGTTGATTGCCAAAATGTTTGCTGGTATTTTAACGCAGTCAATATTTGTAACATGATTATATTCTCTGATTACATGGTGACCTGAACTAACATAAACAACGTAGAAACAGGTTACACAACATAGTGTTTTGTTAATTCTTACCATTCATGTGAACCATCCGAATAAAAATACCCCCGTAGCAGCAAACCTGCGTACTCAGCGAATTTCCAATGCATATATATGTATCTTAATACCACATAAAGCCACATATCAAGTTTCATTAATATACATTCATAAATAAACAATTTATGACATTTTAATTATTCTCCATAAGAATAACATGGCGGCTGAGTATGCAGGTTTGCTGAAGCAAGGAACACAAAAAATGGGGTTTTATACAAATATCAATATAACTCATGTAGGTAAAGCCACATACCAAATTTCATTAATTTATTTTCATAATGAAGGGAGATAACACGTTACTTATTCTCCATAAGAATAACATGGGGCTGAGTACGCAGGTTTGCTGCTACGGGAGCCTTTGGTTAAAAATAGTTTTTATGAGTAAATATCAATAGACCACAACCAGATGAAGCCATATACCAAGTTTCGTCAGTATACGTTCATAAATAAGCGAGATATAAAATTTTTCTTTTCCTCCATAAGAATAACATTAGACAACGTACTGTGTTTAGCAGTTTCAATATCTCGGTAACCAATTGACCTAGACAAATGATCAAAATACCAAATTGTGTTTTTTTTAAGCTGAAATCAATGGTCAAATCTAAAGTTTGAATATCTCAAAAGTTATATGTAAAACATTCAAAAAACCCATTTTTGGGGTACAAAACCCCCCCAAAATACCCCTTCGGATAGAGCGATCTGGCTGGTTTTCGAACTTAAAGTCATAAATGTTGCTTTACACGTTTATACCAAATTTCATCGAAATCGGATAATTTTTACGAGAGTTATCGTGCTCACGGACACACACACACACATATATATATATATATATATATATATATATATATATATATATATATATATATATATATACACAGTATCGAACGAATGGTGTTTTTGGGGTCTGGGGACCTCAAAACGAAAAGTTATCATGGTCCCGGGCCTAGGTCTTACCATGCCGACTACGGTAATAGCTTCTTCCCTATAGGGGAAATTCGCTAAAAGAGTAAAAACAATCTTGTAATTTACCCCTCCGAGTCTAGGTTTTGACGGAAACCTTTAAAAATATTAGAATTGAAAATATTATATACTATTAAATTTAATATGGTAAAATCTTCACAAAAGATGGTACAAGGCGATCGATTTCAACCAGTTACACCGGTCATCATCAGGCCCTAACAGAGAATCAGATTCTCTGATTGGGCCTGACTCTGAGTGACTCTGAGTGTTGGAAGACGTATTTTATTTATCCTGTTTAGTTTTAACAACACGTATTATGCTACTAAAGAAACTATTAAAAATAATACTAACCAGCTGTGCATGTAAATTAATATAATTTCTGCTCTACGTTATATGAAATTCTATAAACCAGAACAAGGCTTACATGAACAGGAGCCTGTACGTAGGTCTGATTTGTTATAATTATATTATAAATATGGCCTCCTAGTCTTGTATTTAAATTTCAATCATAATTAGAAAGACAATTAATTATAGAACAATTGGAAGCCAACAGTTGTCTAAGGTGGTGTACTAGTCTATAAGTGCATTATCAGACAGAATAAATTAAAACTGTATTATATAAGGCTGTAAATAGAGTGAGAGCTGCCATAACGTGTATCAAATCAGTTATTGTATTAAGAACTATGCGATTAAAAGTTTGTGTAAAAACAGTTAAATACATACAAACTTTATAACCGTATAAATAAAAACCTTTTTAATTATTCGACCAAACTAAAAATAATTATGAAATAGTTTAAATTATAGCAAAAAATAATTTGACAGCCTTATTTTATCAAATACAATAACAATTTTTGATATTTACTCCACAAAATATCGATCGGGTTGAATATACGTATATAATCAGTTTTTCATATATACAGAATATTGAAGCATTAAATTATGGTTTATAACCATCATGCTTTAACTAGTTTGATGTGTTTTACGTATAAACGTAGGCCTTTGGGTTAAGGTAAATCATAATAGATACTTTGAACATTGTATTATAATATGCATGTTTATATGCATGTTAATATGCATGTTGCATCTACGTATATACAAATGTTTTTAGCTATGTAGAGTTGTTAAACTTTAACTGAAGTCATTACGATAAATATTAGGGATAGTGAAAATTAAATTATTCTTACAGATTAACTCTCATAAAGAACAAAGGGTTGATTTCGCAAAAAAATTTGCGAACAAAATTCCCAAAAAAAATCGCAAAAAATAAAATTCGAGGAAGGTTGCCGGCGGTGGGGGCTTATGAAAATTTCCCCCACCGCCCCCGCCACCCGCAGAACTGGCTAATATACCCTACTAAAGGGTTGAGAGCACGTGGTCAATTAGTAAATTGCATTTTAAACCATGCAACTGTTATTTAACCGCTGTAACGTTGTGTAATTTAAGCTAAACATATTTTTAAAGTAAATAGTAATACTTGAATCATAGAGTTGAAAAATGGTAATCAATAATACAATTGTATATAAAAAGCCTACTTTTAATGCTGATTATTGATAATTTTATAGGGCGCCACGTAAATGGTAGGCCTACACTGGCTACACATTTTCGGATTCTATAACTAAAATTGAATACTACATGAGGATTACGATACGTTAATTCCACTCCTTTTAGCTTTGATCTGCCAGTGTTTTTTTGTTTTTTTTACATAAACTATATCTTCACACACACAACCAACTATTTATTTGAAATTGGGCACACGTAATACCAACACTAAATACTACTTTGTTATGTAATTTGAGGTATCCAGCCTTCAACGTGTCAAAGACGTGATTGTTATAGTTTATCAAAATTAAACATCTGAACACTTTAAGGAAAAAACATAAAAAGCATGTATATTTTATTATATAAAAATGGTATTACATAAAAACCCTATCAGATTTTTAATAACTGATTGAATGTTTTTCAAACTAAAAACTTATTCGCTAAAATCTTACTCAAAACGCACAATTGTACTATTGTTTATTAAAATCACAATTCCGAGATTTTTGGGTTGTTTTATTACTACCATTTATTGAAACCACTGCTATGGATTTTATAGAGAAAACTAATCTCCGCTATTTGAAATATCTTTTTAGGATTTCGAAAAAAAATATTATTAATAAGTTGAAATTAATTATTTCTTGTGCTAAAAACAAATTTGTAATTGGAGTTTTTAAATGAATTTCTATATAAAGGATATAGAGATACTCGAGTGTAAAGTACTTCTATCAGTTTATGTTTCAAATATATTTTCCAATGTTCAGCGAATGAACACTTGATTAATTCAAAGGAAATATATCAATAAATGTAAATTTACCCCAAGGGGATGTTAAGGATAATTACTATATCAAGCGGATCTACTTCAAATTTGAATTACAATATTTTATATATAAAAAGATATTAGCCATGATCTCGCCCGTATCGGGATCCTTAGCTTATATACTTTTAAAACATTTAGAAACAACAAAAATAATGAATAACTCTAAGTCACTTAAAGTAAATTAAGTTACTGGCACAGGAACGTGTAAGGTGTTAGTTGCTTGTTCAAGAATGATGGACATGCACGAGATCAATCGTTAGTGAATTTCCTATGGAAAAGTGAACTATTACCATTACTCGCACGGTGAAACTTAAGCCCGGGACCACTATAGATGTTCCTAACGTGACCCCCTGAACACGTTTTGGGGGGTCACTAACAACTTTATATAAATATTTTTTTCTTTGGTATAGAAAAACCAAAATTGTCAAAGAATTAAGTATATATTTCGGTTTCCCATCTTCAGAACTACTACATTGTAAAATAAAATTAGATAAACAAAATCTTAAAGATAACAAAATATGATAAAGCAAAAACATCTGTTTTTTATCAATTTTCATATGGGCTTGTTTTTGGTATGATTTAGGTGTTTGCCATGGACTTTTTCTTTATTTAATTTATATGTATAAAACATATTTAAATTTTTAATATTTATTTTTAAATGAGCCTATATGGTGCTTGGGACACTTCTGGTACACTATTTCTTGACTTGCAACTTAATCTTCCTAATATCTTATATTTTTTATCTGTAGAACTACTGGTAAAGGTTTTGGATTCTTCCATTTGTTTTCAAACTAGACAGCGAGATTTTTTGCGACCCAAATCCACTACTATTATTATCATGCTGGTCAATGAGTAATTTTGGTTTTGAAATGAAATCCTTCAAAGTTGTTGGTCTTTTAACACTACCCTGGGTGGCGATTTGAATATTTCACTTGTTAAAGGAGAAGTCTGAAGAATTGTATGGACACTTTTGATTATATTGTTCAACTTGTGACAGCCGGGATAAAATTCAGTAATTAATTTACGGCTGTCATTATTGAAAGGAGTTGGGTTTCTTTGCTGAGAGGACTGATTTTGAGTTACAAGGTTTTGTTCTAATAATTTTAGTGGATATCCTCTTTTGATGAACACTCCTTTTTTTAACGTATTCTTGCAAGTGTTCTGCTTCACTATTCAGTTTCGTAGCTCTTGCAACAAGACTCTTAGGAATTTATTTTTTCACATACAAAGGATGACAACTTTCATAGTGTAAACACTAGAAATTTACTTAGTGATTTACTTGAAATTTGGTAGGAACCTTCCCTTCTGTAAACAGTTTTACCCGACAAGTTTGTTGGACAACTCTAACCCCCTTTTTTGGGGGTATTAATTTTTCAAATGTTGAGTTTTGGGCCCAACAAGGGTCATAAAAGCCCCGAATGTAAAATTAATGCATGAAAGAAGATGGATATTAGTAAGGCGAAATTGTTAAGCCCTCTCTCATCATTCTAGCACATATATTTACCGAGTTATTAAAAAAAGTTTTATTGTCTTAACACTGTACATCGTCTTATGGGGATTTTACACTGGAAAAGGCTGTTTTTCATATCTTGATGTAGTTTTATCACTCCCAATATTTATATACCAACTTCTTATCCTGACAATTCCTCCTCCTAACCTTATAATGCACAACATTGCCATCCTAATAGTGAGTTTAACTATTAACCAGGAGCATCAAAGCGGCAAAAAAATAATTTTTTTTCTATTTAAAAAATTACCATTTTTGTTTTAAACCCTTTATTAGATTGTTTAAATATTTAAATGCGGAAATTCACCTCCCTCACGTCAGCGTGCTGCGTGCGAACTCGTCAATACATTTGAACCCATTCACAAACTCTATTAGGTTCACAATGAACGTTTATAGTTCTGAAAAACTTCTTAGATATATAAATTAGAAAGGAAAAATAAACAAGCGTTTAGCATTTCTAGAAAACCCGCCAATAAACCTCATTATTTTACCAAGTTCCATCATCGTGGCAACACAAGATGGCTACGTCCCGTATATTGGCAATTTAATGTTAACGATCCCTATAAATAAACAATACTACAACGAAAAGAAATAAATAATAAATATGGCTAAAACGAACGGATGTTAATAGATTACAAGATAGAGACGCAAATAAACAAAAGTAAAATATATTCTAATAGAAAAGTCAAAATATGAATATTTATGTCGATCTTATAACGCCATTTGGAAACATCTGAATACTCCAATTACAAATTGTCTTTTAGGTTTCAATATTCGGAAAACCACCAATAAATTAGTACGATGAGAAAAATTAAAACAAAATAACCAAAGTTTATTGAAGTTGTAAAATCAACATAAATATTTACTTTGAATCAATTGTACAAGCAAAGATGTCTGACGAACAGCAGCGTAAATAGCAGAAATGAGAAAACGTGGATGTTTGTTTTCAAAGCATCAACAATGCGCGTCGTCTATATGTGGACCAACCAAACAAACGCGGGACATAACGCGTGGCTTGGAATTTTGATTCTTTCCTCTGATCGAAATAACCGTTGGGCATTCGGGGAGTGAACAAGCTAATAGCTTAGAAAACAGGGAAGAATGTTTGTTTATTTTAAGGAATTAACTTGCAAAGTAACTATAATAGTCTAAATCCTCTTTTCTAACTTAAAACTAATATAAAATAAAGCATTACAACAAATTTGCCTGATCAAATAATTAACAAAACAATTTTAAGACATGATAACATGGATCTAAGTTTAATGGCTTCCCCCTAGAAAACAGTGTTACCCCTTAAATGTTTTTTTTTAATATTTCCTATTTTAAAACATAAATGTGGAATCGTTCAAGTGCCCCCGTTGAGACTGAAACACTTTTGATCTAATTGTTAAAAGTTCAAATTTTGCAATTTCTCAAAAAAAAAACATAACTTTAAATAAGTTATTATTTAAAGAGGGGCTAAAATGGAGTTTTCCAATGTGAAAGTAAAATAACAATGTAGAGCAAATTAACGCATCTTAGTAAAAGAAACAAAAAAAAATTCACCTAATCTGTTGGAAAAAATGAGAATAAGTGACACAAAGTGAATGACCTAAGGGAATTCGCTCGTCTTGATCATGAGTGTCAGTCAGCAAAGTGAATTCCACACGTAAATAAAAAATTCGACTTTAACAAAAGTAAATTTAAGACAAAAACTCTGCAAAAACTGTTAAATCTAAGAGATAATAACGTAGTAAACTGATTTATTGCATAAATTACCTAAACAATCAACGTTTAATTCAACCCGTAAAAACATAAAACTGAATGATCGAAACAAAAACTGCCTAAAGTAAAGCGAGGTTGCCCAACAAATATATACATGTTATAGCGGCTGGTTTTATGGAGGTTTTAGCTAGTTCAAACTTAACTATACTTTTATCTTAATTTGCTTGAATTTCTACTTGGTGCTTGGATCATGGATTAAATGTAAAAAACAATTTCAAGCATTTATATCTTATTAATTAAAATATAAATATGTACATTAAATTTAAATGAGTTCGCACGCAGCACGCTGACGTGAGGGAAGTGAATTTCCACATAAAAAACTATAAAAACTCAAAATCAGTTAAAAACATTCAATTATTCAAATTTTTATTCAAATCTGAAAATATAGATTTTTTGGCTGTTTTGATGCTCCTGGTTCTATTTACCTTCAATGCTGGGAATACAATTTTGCGCATTATAAGGTTAGGAGGAGGTCCAGTCAGGCTTTAAAGTAGGCGTGAGGTTGTTGGGGATGATAAAAGTACACCAACAAATGAATAACAGGTTTATCTAAAGTAAAACCCCCATAAGACAACGCACTGTGTTTGGTCAATACACATTTTCTTTAATAACTCGGTAAATATATATGCTAGAATGACGAGAGAGGGCTTAAAAGTTTTGCCACACTAATTCCCACCGTTTTTCATTCGTTAATTTCACATCCGGGGCTTTTCTGACCCTTTTTGGGCCCAAAAACCTAAATTTCTAAATTTAAAATCTCCAAAAAAGGGGGTTAGAGTTTTCCGATTGTTTTGCCCAACGAATTGTCCAACCGAATACAAAAAGTAATGTCCCTACCAAATTTGAAGTAAATCGGACAAAAAGTGCGACCGCTAGAGTGCATACACACACACACACATATATATATATATATATATGTCTATATACATACATATATATATATATATATATATATATACATATATATATAAAATTTTGAACGAACCCCCAAAACGTGTTCAGGGGGTCACATTAAGAACTTCTATGGTGGTCCCGGGCTTAAGTTTCACCGTGGGTCATGCTAATAGTTCACTTTCCATAGGAAATTCACTAATAAATGGTGCACAGTGTGTACTCTCTGCTGCTAATTAATATAATACACTTAATATTAACCTGGGATAAATTTATATTCTTTGTTAAATTTAAATAAATGTTGCACAGTACTTATTCTCTGCTGCTAACTTAGCAATTAATATGATACACTTAATATGAGCCTGGGATAAGTTTATATTCTTTATCAAGTTTTCTTTTAGAACGTCAAGTGTTTCGCTGGAACATTTGAATTCATATCTGAAACATAAAACGAAACAAATACTGTACTTTAATGAATCTCTAAATATTTAAGATAGAAATAATTCTGGAAAATCCAGTTACAATTTGGTTTTTAAAACCAAAAATGATTAATTTCAACTGGTAAATAAGCTCTCTCTAACTCCAATAAAATATGTAACTCAAAATAAAATAGTTTCTTCTATAAAATCAGTTACAGGGACTGCCCAAAATATTGTAATGATAAACGTAAGAGAAGCATCAAACTTCATTTCAGTAAGTACATGCAATAAAATCTATTAATAAACACCTGTTATTGGAGGAAGCCATATTATTAGTGAATTATCTCTAATTTATAATTATTAATTTACCTTTCTTAATACTCCCTTCTTTTAGGTAGGCCTATACTAAACAGTATAAACAGTATAAACAGTTTTTAGATAAAAGAAGAAGACTGTTCAATTTGTTTATTTGTTATTAATTATAATATAATATTATAGGTTATTTAGGTGTATACGATATTTTTCATATAAAACCCATCAATATTATGCTATCCATTATTTTAACAGTCAACGTTTTATTATTAGTATTGAATATACTCGACGAGAATAATCTAAAGCTATTTAACCCACGATTTTTAAATAAAAATGTTTAATAAATTGAATATTACCTGCTACAATATAAAAAAATGTAGAATTGTATTAATTTTAATCTATTTTACACACCAATATTCATGCTGGGGGGGAATTATATGAAGTTTTTCTTTATAAATAACCAAATGCCTCTCACTCCTATCCAATCAAGAGCAGTTTTTCTTGTTAAAGAACAATAAAAAAGAAAAACTTGTTAAAGAAAAACTTGTTAAAGAAAAACTTATAAAAAATCACTTTACTCTCATTTTAATTAGTCTTTTATCAAGTAATATCAAAGACTTTTTGTTTGATGTTAGGTGGAAAATCAGTAGGCCTAAATTTAAACTCAAGCACCCACTCATTAAACAAATTGTTATTTATTTTTGGAAACTGTTGAACATTTTGAAATTGACGTTTGTTAATTTAGTGAAATAACCTGAATACATAATCCCCTTTGTTAGTGTTAAACAAAATTAAAAATTTGATTTTAACTAATCCATTTCTTAGTAAAACAATACTCTTTAATAACTTTTAAAAAATCATACGAGAATACATATGATAGGCATTTATGAGTGTAAGTGCCTTTTTCTTCCTCTAACATACAACTAATATATCCTGAAAAAACGTAAGAATGCAGAAGATGCCTTTTTTACTCGTCTTTTTTTGAATTTTAATGTAAATAAATATGTATTTGATTCTCCTACAATACGATGTACGGTTATTTATTTTATGAAATATCTTTTCTTTGCTTTTTATGTTTGGATATTCTTAGTAGGGTATTTTTATTCAAGTCAATAAAATTTTGTTCTACTAACCCTACCAGAGTATTGAATACAGCATAAGGCTTCAAAATCTATATGGTTTAACAGTTTAAACATAATTTTAAGTGAGCTAAACAGCTGTAACATTTTTAAATACATAAGTTTAATGGTAAATAAATATACAGTCGAAACACAATACAACCTATAATTTAATACTAAAGCTTGCATTTTTTGCATAAGACACAAAGTGAAAAGTTTTTATGTTAACTGTTCTGAACAATTTTCTTGCTTGAAGTTCCCTGTCGTACCTGCCTGGATTCAATTTTAACTTTGAAAACAATACGTCACAAACACTCTTAGGTTTTTGAGCAAGAAAGTAAAGAAACTTGACGTTACAATATCAAATCTTAACATTTACTTTCTCGAGTATAATTAAAGTTGGTTTGGCGATGAATTAAAAGTGCTGTATTGAGACCGTCGATGGTGTGTTGGCACAATTAAGTTTTATGATTATTTTTTTAAAGCTCACAGCTAATTTTATTACATAAATCACGGAATTATATCGAAAAGGGTAACAAAATCATGCTTTATATACTACTCAAATTACTGTATTATTTACCAATATATTTTTTTGTATTTTCACAAATAATTCCTAAAAATGTATGTAGTTCTGATACCTTTATATTTAAGTTATATGAAAAAGATCCATACAATACGATAAACTCGATCATTCTTTCATTTAGTAACTTTAATAGCTTATTTGCTGAGTTACAGAGATCTTGCACGCACAAGGAGTTCATTTGATAATTAGTCCCACTATTTTGAAAACTCGTACTTAACGTTTTTTATTTCAGCTGTTTGAAGTTAATAATCTGTACTCTAATATGAGTAAGGTTTGCTTGCTTGTAACTCTGATCTCAAAAACGACTCCAACGATTTCCTTCAAATGTTGGAAAGACTAATTTCTGGAATGAAAATAAGTTCTAGACAGGTCTCATCCCCAAAAAAAACGAAATTATGTGAAAAAACTAAAATGAAAAGTTAAAAATTAACATTGTGCGTATGGAGTTTAAAATCAAAACAAAAAAAACTGTATTAGCTGTTTATAATCAAAAAGGGAACTGTCAAAGTAATACTCATGTTGTTTATAATTGTTAAAATATGGCTTCCTGAGAGCAGTGACTACAAATGTTGAGTGATTATTGCATAAATAGAGTGGTAATATTTGAAATAGTTCAAAGTAACATTGAGCTATAAATACCAACTGGAGTGACCTTACAAATTCAGGAAAGAGGCAAATGATCTTTAAAAATCTAATAATAAGTTGGGGGAAGTGGTGAAATATTACTCCAAGTCATCTAAACAAACTGAGCCTTCCCCGAGCAAAGCTCGGGCCTCCAGATACTTTGCAGTTAATTATATCAATCGAGATTAATTTTATATGAACTATAGCTGGGGTTTCAGAAGCATCTGCGTTGAGAACTAGTGCCGAATATTGATCTTTATAAGCACTTTATTTTCGAATCTTAAATGGTGGTTGTGACTCAAAATGCAAGGTGAACTGTCATAGGTTCTTTAACTGCTTTTGGCCTCAAGCTTTATAAGTCACAAGGCTACAGTACACTACACTACACTAGGCTACTCTACACAAGGCATACACATGATTGGCAGGTTAGCGTAGTGGTTGGCGAGCTCGCATCATAATCTGAAGTTCGCCAGATCGATTTGAGCAAAATCTTGAGAAATATTTGTTAAGGTTTGATTTTGCATCCAGCTGCCATTGCTCATTGGGTTATTAATTCATGATCCTGGCTAAAGAATCAGCCATTCATAGTAAGTTAACAAGGCTACACAAGGCATCTCACCCATTCCACACTCGTCATTAATTTATATTCGCCTTAAAATACGACTTAGTTGCGTCAGCGTCTTGTATTATGTGATTAAGCGATTTAACCTCAGCTCTCATAAATGCAGCAATCAGTGAACGGTATGTTAAGGATTATTCACGTGCATGTCTATCAAATCAAAAATCCCTCCACATAGAGTCCCTTGCATGAACAAATCTATCAAAAATCAAGCAATAGCATTTTAGTCCAGTCAAGTTAGACACTTAAAAAGGGCACTTGCATGCAAAAATTCATGAAATTATAATTTGTTAGTATGTTGTTAGGACCTATACCACAAGTATGAAACCATGTATACAGCTTCGAAAGACCCGTGCTACTGGCGTAGTAGCCAAAAAAACAGTCAAATATTTGCACTTTTTCCAGTTGTTGCTAAATATTTCCGAAAGAATGCCTCTGACAGAATATGTTGCCCAATCCTTTCTTAAACTTGATACGATTTGCTAAAGTTTGAGATGATAACTACCTCAGTACTTTTATTATTTACCAAGATACAATACTTTAAAAACTTGACAATATTCCAATAAAATTAAACATTTCGTTATGGTCTATTTTTTTGACGTATTGTCAAAAACAAATTGTATGTCTCACTTATTTATAAACATATACTGACGAAACTTGGTAAATGGCTTCATCTGGTTGTGGTTTACCGTTTTTTGCACAGATACATTTTTTGCCAATGGTTCTCGTAGTAGCAAACCTGGGCACTCAATCTCCATTTTATTCTTATGAAGACTAATTACAACGTTATGTCTCCCCCAATTATGAAGAAAAATTAATAAAACTTGGTGTGTGGCCTCATTTAGTTGAGTTATATTGATATTTGTATAAAAACCCATTTTTTGTATTCCGAGTTGCAGCAAACCTCCGTACTTAACCCTAATGTTATTCTTACGGAGAATAATTAATGGTGGTCGAGTTTTTAAAGTATGGTACCTTAGTAAATAATGTACGTACTAAAGTCGTTATCATATCACACTTTATCAAATTTCATTCACTTTAAGAAAGGACCAGTGAACATATTCTGTCAGGGGGTTACTTTCGGAGATATTTAGCAACAACTGAAAAAGTGCGCAAATTTGACTGGTTTTTGGCTACTACGCTAGTAGCACAGGTCTTTCGAAGCTGCAAACTTTTTTTCTTACTTGTGGTATAGGTCATAACCATATTAAACAATTAGAACTACATGACCTTTTGCACGCACGGTTTCTTTTTTGCTTTTTACTTTCTCCCCTTATACATAGTACATGGAGAAAGTATTGTTTTCGTCAAAATTTTTGAATTTGAGTTGATAGTGAAAATATTCGTTTTGGTGCTCCCTGAATCCAAAAAAGTGATTTTTACGTGATGTCTGTGTTTCTGACTGTCTGTCTGTCTATCTGTATGGATGTGTACAGAGCTAGAGCCCTAACCAATCGCCCGATTTTTATGAAATTTGGTATGTATGTACTAATCCAAAATATCTCCAGGCATTTTTCATTTTTTGGAATTTTTGATCTTAAAATTTAAGGGTAATTAAACATGAAAAATTCAGATTTCTCAAAAACGGCTCTAACGATTTTGATTAAGATTTAGTTGTTTGTAGAACTTAAATTTTCTAACAAAATGACACAAACCGCATTTCTGTAAAAATTCGGGTTCAGAAATTACATGACTTATAATATCAAAAATTAAGTTTTTTGGATTTTTCATAAAAAAACATAAATATAATAAATTTTACTATTCACCATTAAAAATAGCTCAAAAAACTAAATAATGTAGTATCTTGAATTACTATTCTAAGATTACCGATTGCGGAGAAAATTTAAATTTTCATTTTGCGGTAAACGCAGTAAGTTGTCCAATGTTATTCTTATTGGGAATATGGGGAATACAACAATTACTATTCATCTCTTATTTATTGATAAATTTCGTTCAAATTTGATATCCTTGTCAAGTTAGCATTGAAAAACAGAGGAAATTCGAAATATGTTGCCCCTTAATTACTCTAAGGGGGGAATAGGGGGAAATTCCCCTCTTAAAACCACGTGTGTAGTGATGGATTCTGTAGTGCCTCCTAAACAGGGATTTTGGTGGGTATTTTTATAAATAATTTGTTTATAATATTTTCTGTACATTCGACCGTGCTCTGTATTCTATATTTAGTAAATAAAAAGTAATTTATTCATTAAAGTTGGGCTAAGAGGGAAAAGTATGTGTCAGTTCCCTGATACCGTTTATTTTAACTGTACTTACCTGGATGACACATTTAAATTGTGTTTACATTGGTTATCAAGTTTAAAGATTGACGTAAATTGATAGTTGCATTAATTATTTAATACATCAGTCAAACAATTAATTTCTTACCTTACCTTCACAGGTAAATACTCTGATTTATTCGAAATAACATTTTGAACTAAAAACTGCATGAATAAGTGGAATTTATATTCAAGTCTGTAGGGATAAACCGATACGAAGAAAATATACAAGTTTCTTGTCAAGTTGAATGATTTGTTTCCATAATAACTTTATGGAATATAACATTATATTGCAACATTTATCGATGAAATATAACAGTTTGTGTGTGAAGCCACAGCTTTCCCTTTCAAAGCGAGTACAGCGTACAGCCCAGAGCACTTCTTTGTGCGGTTGATTTAATCTTCAGTGTCTTTGTGTCAGCTGATGTATCTCTACCCTTTACCGGTTATTTTTATACTAAAAAAAACATGTGGGTTACTCATTAATCTTTTTAAGTTTTTTTCATTGTTAAATGCATGAGTTGTATTTGCTGAGACAGATAAATGGTAACAGAAAACCATACACACATAACCCTACACACACTATAGCAATGGTGTAGCCTATATGGAGATCTAATGATGAATTATTTTGTATGAAATATTCAACCAAATCCCACTTTTTTTAATCATTTGCTATACTAAGTCGTTTTAAGGACTCCCCCCTCGACTCCCTCGCATCAGGTTCAGGTGGATACGTACTCCGAATGTCCTTAATCAGTCAATGTTATTCGAAAATACACAACAAGTTGTAATTGGATTGATTAGTAAATAAAAGATATATGGAAGTGTATTTATTACTCAGAAGAATAACGTTTGATATTGAACTGAGTTTCCCGCTTATTAAAAATTGCAATTATCCACGCAATTATTAATCGTAGGATAGTAATTCATAATTATAAATTATTATTTTTTTATCTCTGGGGTAATAAGGACATTAAAAATTTTACTTTTTTCAAAATAAAAATAATGAGTTTTTGAACCTTTTAAGCCTTATTCTGACCCCATATTTTTTCCGCAATGCGAGTGGTGTTACCTCGTTGGATAATTACCCTTTAAAGTACAAAATTAACAAATTATGAATGTTTGTTGGTACATACATACTTAGCAAGGTTATCAAATTAAGGCCGTGAATGTTGTCTCTCATAAAGCATTCGAATCGGTGTTTTTTGTTGGATTTTAGGCAATATTGTTGATAAAATGGGTATTTTTTGTTATTTTAAACATATATGTATAGCTCCAGGTGTATCATAAGAGCACTTTGTCCGTTCTACTGCACCTGGCCCCGTTTTTCAAAAGCCAATAGGCTTCCAAGAGGATAGTTGGATCTTAGGTGGATCGGCATGATTGAAGGGCGGGTTACAATTTCCGCCTTTGTTTGCAAAATCCCTATGTTTAATATGCCTTACATTTACATGAGGGGCTTTTCTGACCCTTTTAGGGCCCAAAAACTTAGAAATTCAAAATTTAAAATCCCAAAAAAGAGGGTTAGAATTTTCCGATTGTTTTACCCAACGAAATTGTCCAACTGATTACAGAGAGGAATGTCCCTACCAAATTTTACGTAAATCGGGCAAAAGTCGACCACTAGAGTGCAAACACATATGCATATATATATATATATGTATATATATATATATATATATATAAACAATTTTGAAAGACCCCCTAAAACTTGTTCAGGGGGTCACGTTAGGAACTTATATGGTGGTCCCGGGCTTAAGTTTCACCGTGCGAGTCATAAATGCCAATAGTTCACTTTTCCATAGAAAATTCACTAACAATTCATAGTTTTGTTGCATAAATACAACTATTGATGAAAGGGGGCTACCCATGGCTTGATGAGAGGGGGCTACCCATGGCTTACCTCAATATTATCAGAGGTATTTTTGCAACATAAGGCGGAGATCATTTTGGAAAAATTGTAGAAAGAACATGAACAAATTATTCAAATTTTGTGTTTCTAGTTATGTAGCAGTATTTGAGCCACATTAGAAACTGTTGCACAACGTCAGTGACTCGTGTGAACGTATTGATTGTCGAGTTCATTACACATTCTCGCAAACGCTGAAAGTTTGAAAGAGGTCGTGAGAGATTCGTGTACTATGTATTGCAGCTTTGCAAGTGGAAGTAGATTGGGTAATACGGTTATTTAATCAGCCATTCACTTGTTTATATTTAAACCTAAACAGAATTTTGTAAATCCAATTAATTAAATAGTTTTTATATTATTATAAATTAAAACAATTTATATTATTATTATAATTAGTTTATATTGTTATTATAAATATTTTATATCATTATTATATTTAATTTTAAATTGATCCTTAGATTATAATTTAAACTTTAATGAATTAAAATTGTAAGAAGAGTATTTGTGGTGAAATCCTAATTTTTTGCATATTTACTTGTGAAAAATTTGTCTTTTTAAGAAACAAATTGGCTAATTGAGAAATAACAAAGTATACGGCATTTGTTATTGAAATGAAAACTAAATTTTAATTATAAATTACAATTACTCACATTACTTAGTTGAGAATGGTAATGTCATATATAAGTCATATATAGCACTCCGAAGAAGATATCCAACAAGTTATTTTAACTGAGTGTCAAAATAAAAATAGAAAAGCCAAATATTTTAAAACAAGAGTATATTTTATTTGTATGGTTTCGTTGATGAATTTCTAGAACAAAAGTAATAAACGGTATCAGGAAACTGACACATACTTTCTCCCTTTTAGCCAAACTTTAATGACAAAAATATTTGTTATTTACTAAATATAGAATATGAAGTATAGATAAATGTACAGAAAATTGTCTAAAATAGTTGTTTTCAGAAATATCCACCCAAATTGCATTTTTGGAGGCACTGTAGAGTCCGTTGCTACACACAGTAGTTTTGAGAGGGGAAATGCCCCTTGCCCCCCCCAGGGTTAAATAGCAACACATTTCGAACATCATCTGTTGGTCAATGCTAACTTGACCTGCATATAAAATTTTAATGAAATTGATCAGTAAATAAGAGAGAAATAGTTATTTTTGTATTCCCCATAAGAATAACATTGGACAACGTACTGTGTTTACCGCTAAATGAAAATTTCAATTTTCTCCGCAACTAGCAATCGTAGAATAGTAATTTAAAATACTAATTTATTTAGTTTTTTGAGCTCTTTTTAATGGTAAATAGTAATATTTTTTAACATTTATGATTTTTTATGAAAAATCCAAAAAAACTGAATTTTTGATGTTTTAAGTCCTGTAATTTCTGAACCCGAATTTTACAGAAATGCGGGTGGTGTCATTTTGTTGGAAATTTAAAGTTCTACAAACCACGAAAGTTTCATCAAAATCGTTAGAGCCGTTTTTAAGAAATTTGGATTTTTCATGTTTTTTGGCGGTTTTGGGGGGATAATTACCCTTAAAAATCAAAAATTCAAAAAAGTGAAAAAACGCCTGGAGATATCGTGGATTAGTACCTACATACCAAATTTCATAAAAATCAGCCCATAGGTTAGGGCTCTAGCTCTGTAAACATCCACACAGACACACACACACACACACACACACACACACACACACACACACACACACACACACACACACACACACACACACACACACACACACAGACAGACATCACGTAAAAACCACTTTTTTGGGTTCAGGGAGCACCAAAACGAATATTTCCACTAACAACTCAAATTCGAAAATTTTTACGAAAACAATACTTTCTCCATATACTATGTATAGGGGGAGAAAGTAAAAATGAATACCATCGATGTGTTTACCAGTTTTGTGTTTACACTTAAACAGCTGCACCCATAGAAAAACATCATACATAGGTTAATCTGCAACTATTGTGGAATAAATTGTTGGATTTTGTAACTATCTGGTAATCTGCCAAGGATGATAAACAGTTGACGAAGGTATTAAAGCACAATATCAGTAATAACCCTGCAGTGCAACAAGGGAAGCCTCAGCTCATAAGACAAGCACACATAGCTAGCACTGATTAATCTCATAGAGAAAAATAACTATTTATGTGTTCAGAGTGTAAAGTAGATATTTCTTGCTCGAGGAAAACTGTTACAAATCGATGGTAGTGGAGTGCGATAATTTTCTGAAAGCGAGAGCGACACTTTACATTTTAATTATATACTCTACACAATTTTTCCTACAACTTAAATTTTGATAACACACAACATAAAACAAATTACTTTCATCCATGTTTATTCAATTCACGAGATTGAGGTAATAAAAACTGAGTCAGTTAGCTTGGTCCACAGCAACCGTCAATCTACTGTTTATTACCGTCGGCGAGCGGAAAGGCATCTCGCAGCGAGCAAAAAAGACTTTTTCGATCGCTAAACAGTAAACAGCTGTTTTACGATCTGTTTTATATCCTAAAGAAGCACTTTAGGCGCGGTTTTATGAAAAGGAAATTGCAGCTCATCCCATTTCAAATACGCTACTCGCTGCCAAAGCATAAAACCAGTAACAGTCAATAACAGTCTCCTTAGGAACATCAATAATATAGGTTTTGAAAAACTGGTTGGACCTATCACCTCTGCTTGCCCGTTTGATTCTGATGGCAAAATTAAATCAAACAACACAACTCATCAGAATGAATATATTGAACTGTGTTAAATTATCAGCAGTTTTAAACATGTTATGTCCTTGGAAATAGTTATGTATGCTATGTCCTTGTTGAATACAGGAATAGTAATAGTTGTTTTATTATATTCCCTCTAAGACCTTTAGTTTATTAATGGAGTTGGAGGTATGGAGTTGGAGGTATCACCAAACTTACGAGATTTTCCACAACTCCTGGCATAATTTAATACTGGTCATTTACTTTACTATTCACCAAGGATACACTTGAATGTACTATGTTCATACCCATGCCTTAAAACAAGTGAAACGAATAATGCAAGTGAATGATAATAGAAATAAATTTTTACTATGTTCAAGAACAATAAAAGAACAAGAACATAGTCGTTTCGAGAGTATAACCTTGAGGGGTAAACTTATAATAGCGGACAAATAAATTGCCAGTTGAGGGCGTGGTTTGCCAGGTTATCAACCAAGATCAGCCAACTGGTATGGGCTGATCTTGGTTGATAACCTGATCAGCTCATACCAGTTGGCTGATCTTGGTTGATAACCTGGCAAACCACGCCAGTAGACATGCTGCATTGCCGAAAATCCACACCAACTGACCGGAATAACATTCGGGTGATATTTGTCTATGGCAAAATGGCAACAGTGACAGCGTGCAAGCATGCTATTGGCTAAAACCCAACTAGCATTTTATTTGTCTACTATTATAGTTACGGGTAATGTTTATGGTATGGAAAAATTAATATTATTTACTATCAACACCTATTTAATTAGTTTCAAATTGTTATCTAGAGTAACTTAATAAGTAAATGTGTTAAAATCCTTCAGATAGAGCTGCAATGAAGATAGGTACATGATCTGTACCATATAGTAGAACCAGACATAAGGATAAATTAGTTTTACAAGTTTGGAACATAGTTATATGCTTTTGGTATATTTTTGTCCAGGGTTATCGAAAACTCTGAAAGTAACAATGAGGAGCATATATTTTAAAGTAGAGAGAGGGCGTTCTTTTGTATATAGCTATTTAATAGTATAAATTAGTGTCTAAGTATTTGAATATAATATGTTTAGATAATATTAAATTTGGGTAGATCATATGAAGTAAAATTAACTAATCTTTGAAAAGGTTAGAATCAAATACGATTCACCCATAAGCGATAGACCGAACATGAATCCCTAAATCTATTCATCCCATAACTCCATTACTCGGCCACCCCAGCCAATGATTGACATGTGTCGAAGCTACTTACCGAACATTGGGAGTGAGGAATAGAGGAATCCATCCCCTCCTAGTCAGATTACACGTGAAATGCCATAATCTCTAAACTGGATTATATATGAAATTGCCAATTAACTTCACTGTCTTCCTGTAATTTTGGAGGTCCCTCTTTAAGTCCTTTTATAGTAGTGTATCAATAAACTATACTACAACATACACAAACTTATTAATGCAGTGAATCTCTTATTGGTCGATAAATGTTTTCATTTCTCAATGACAATAAAGTTTATTTAACCTAGGTTTTATTAACGTATACTTAATTTTAGTTAAACAAATTCATAAATTTGATATAACTTAATTATTATAAAAAAGGGGATTGTAAAGAAGGGGAAACCGTAGTTTAATGGATAGTTTTTATTCCTTAATAATATTTCAGTTTCATTAAAAAAAACCTTAATCTGTATTTGACTACAGACTGCAAGACTTTAAGATGCAATACTGCACCTGGTTTATTTAATTGTTCATTAATTGGTGCTACAATACGCCTATTGGATAAAAGGCGTGATGCACAAGGATTGAACAAACATAATTTCTATTGTAACCATACAAATGTCTGTAATCATAGAAATATTTGTAATCACTGTTATTTAACCTTAAAATATTTAAAATGTTTTTAATACGTTAAAAGGATTCCTTTCAGGATATAAATTTTTAAATTTTCCCTACCATTTGCATATTCCTTTTTTAAATATTAACGATTGCACTAGTTTCTATTGTTCTTTTGTGATGCCAACCTGTTTGGCTAACCCTAATGTTAAAGCAAATTATTTCGATCTATAAAATTAATTGTTTTAAATTAGTTTGATATCAATATTTTTCAATTGGTCTCAAATAGTTATGTAGCTTCTATAGATTCGTCTCCTGAAAATTGGCTTTCCTAAGTCGAAACTCCAACTCGGAAAATATAGTTTTTCTTTTAAAATAATTATATATATGTAACACGTTTATTAGTTTTGAAATACATTTTATTTACAGTTTACTTTACAGAACTAATTAAAAAGATTATAGATCCAAGGTAAATATGCGAACGCCCAAAGGTAGGAACAAATACTGGGTAATGAAGCGTACGATGATTCAGAGTTAGCAAACCACGAGAGCGTGTTAGGGTGGATGTGGGAACACATGGGTGCGATCTATTTTCAGCTGCTGCACAGTAAATTATTCAACTCGCTTGAAGCTAGCGCTTAAGCGAGCACACACATACTCACACATGGTTGTATATATAGCGTACACAAGGTAAGCTATTCTGATTTAAATGTACCTAAAATAATCTTTATCCAATGTTTTTGTATTTAAAGTTTTTTGTTGCACGTTAACTCTAATCTATGAACTTTAATCTGATTTATTTAAAATAACTTATAAGACAGGTTTTGAGTATCCGTAGGGCAACATCCAATGTAGACGAAGTGCGAAATGGCGTACCGCAGGGTTCATATCTTGGCTCTCAATTATTAGTAAATTTCCTTTGGAATGTGAACTATTAGCATGACCCGCACGGTGAAACTTACCTAAGCCCGGGACCACCATAGAAGTTCCTAAAGTGACCCCCTGAACACGTTTTGGGGGGTCGTTCAAAATTATATATATAGACATATATATATATATATATATATATATATATATATATATATATATATATATATATATATATATATATGTGTGTGTGTGTGTGTGTTTGCACTCTAGTGGTCGCATTTTTTCTCCGATTTAATTCAAATTTGGTAGGGACGTTCCTTTCTGTAATCAGTTGGACAAGTTCGTTGGGCAAAATAATCGGAAAACTCTAAACCCATTTTTTTGGGGATTAATCTCTCAAATTTCGAGTTTTTGGGCCCGAAAAGGCTCATAAAATCCCCAGATGTAAGATCAATGCATGCAAATAGATGGGAATGAGAGAGGCGAAAGTTTTAAGCCCTCTCTCGTCATTCTATCATAATTATTTACCGAGTTATTAAAGGAAATGTGTATCGACTAAACACAGTACGTTGTCTTATGGGGGTTTTACACTAGAAAAGCCTGTTATTCCTTTGTTAGAGTACTTTTATTATCCCCAGCAACCTCACGCCTACTTTCAAGCCTGTCTGGACCTTCTCCTAACCTTATAATGTGCAAAATTGTATTCCCAGCTTTGCAAGTAAATGAAACCAGGAGTATCAGAACAGCCAAAAAATCAATGTTTTCAGATTTCAATAAAAATTGGACAAATGTATGTTTTTACACTTATTTTGAGTTTTACAAGTTTTTATGTGGAAATTCACTTCCCTCACGTCAGCGTGCTGCGTGCGAACTCGTTTATTATTCTTATGAACGACACAAGCTTGTGGTTTCAATCTGCTCCAGATCAAAAATTGCAACTGCTAAGAATTTATTCGAGTTCTAGTGTAATCTCAATCAGGTCTCAGGTTTAAATCAGGCCTCAGGTCTAACTACTTTGTAGGTGAGACTTTAATAACTCAAACTTTTAAGTTACCTTATTAGTTTACTATACGTAAAACAAACTCACAACTACCTCTACCACTTCCAAACGAATAAGAATAAAACCCATATATTGTTTTGTAGTCTTTGGACCAAACCTGAAACTGCGGAACATGAGTATAATAGTGGTAAGCTTCTAGGCCTAAATAAGTACCGATTTAAAACGAACTGGGGCATTGACATGATGAAGTGTGTTTCCAGGGTGGTATTTCTCCTTAGTAAGCCGAAGCTCATTGTCAGTCCTGTATATCTACTCACCGTGTAAACTAACTACATTGTGCTGTGGGGTTTTCCCCCCGTCACAAAGGGAGCCCTCCTCTTAAAGAAAACTGCTACGGGGATTATAACCAACAGCAACAAGCTATTGCAATGTAAGCCTATATTTTATTCTCTTAAAGCCCTCTCAGTTCATCTTGAACTCTTTAATATTGGTAACGAACCGTGCGAGTATGTACACAGCACAGGAGAGAAGATAAGTACACAGCCGTAGTACACAATACACCAATTACACCATAGTACACCATAGTTACAATTTGAGAAATAGAAGAGACTTAAATATCCCTCGGTGTGGACTTGGAAAAACAATGGAGTTCATCCCTGTACTGTCCTTCAAGAATTTTAACATACTGGCTACGACTAACATATGAACTTCATTTTTAAGGATTTCAGAAAATGAGATTTAAAGACATTCAAGGTTAAACTGAGTAGGTTATTGATACAAAAAATGCTCTTTCTTAATGGAAGACTTTTTAGGATAGCTTACTAAATGTTGTAGATTAAACCAGCTAACACAACATTTAAATTTGGAAATATTCGTATTTTAGGACTACAAATATAAATGTGGCAATATTTTAAAATTTACAAAGCTCAACGACTGCTGGATAGTAATTAGGTAATGCTACGAATAATTGTAAAATTACAGTAACGAATGTAAACTGACAAAACCAAGTGAAAAGTGCAACCTTGTAATGGTAATTGATGTAAATTTGTTGACGTGTCACTTAAAAACTTAGGTATGTTTGAGTGAAACACTAATAAGCGAAAACTTGAATAACATCAAGAAATCAGCACAACAATTTAAAAATTTATTAAATAACAAATTTACTCGAATATTTATAATTTGTAGGTCTGCGATAAAACTTAACTATTATAACTTATTATATTATACCTACTATAATTAGTATACTTACTATTATACTTGTAACTGCATATTTGATAGCGTCTTGTAAGCAGAAGATGTTTTAACAACGCGTTGACAGTTAACACAAGTAAACTTAATTTGACTAGAGGTTGCTTCAGATTGGCTACATTGTGTAACTGGTGAAAGACAAACTTGCAATTGTTGATGATTTATAAACTACAGTGGTTCTAAAAACACATTCTGTTGCCACTATTTGTATTGAGAACTGAGCCCGGTTAAAATCTTCGAAATAATTATCACTTAATAATATTACATTGTTGTTGTCATGTTTCGTTTCGTTTAATTTATCGATTAATCACGCATATACTTGTATGAATAATTATTCATACAAAATTAAAGGACTTGACAAATCATGAATGAAAACTAGTTATTGCAAATAAACCGATAATTTCACTGATGTTGTTGCCGTTCGAGATAATAATATTGACTCAAACGATATCGTATGCTTGTACGACATGATTTATATCCATGTAAACCTAAAATAATTAGGGTGTTAGTCATAATATAGGATGTTGCCAACTGAAGACAACTAGTTATAACCAAACAAACCGAAGACAACCAAATAAACCAAAAATGTCGATCTGGATAATACCAATGAATGAAGCGATAGCCTAAGCTATACGATTACTTTTAAAGTACATAATTTATATACAACTAAATATTCCCAAATAAACAAAAAAAGATACGCTGGGATGATTGTTGTTCTACATAATAATATTGATCCAAGCGATAGACTATACTTGTAAAAGTGAATGTAAATAGCACATTTAAATCCATATAATCTATCCATGATATTAGTCATTGCATATGATGTTGCCAACCAAAGACAAATAGTTATTCCCAAGTAAAAAAGTGCCTTTGAGATGATTGCCGTTCTATAGAATAATATTGATCCAAGCGATAAACTATTCTTATATAATTACATATAAAGAACACCACTTATTTCCATATAAACCGAAAATATCCCCGATTTACTTATGCATGAGTGTATATCTGATGTACTCTAAATCAAATTCATTCTTCCCCCAAAAATGTATCCACTGAGTAGTATACTTGTTGTAGATCGCTGACCAAAGACAATTAGTTATTCCCAAGTAAAATAAACGGTATCAGGAAACTGACACATACTTTCTCCCTTTTAGCCCAACTTTAATGAATAGATTACTTTCTATTTACTAAATATAGAATACAAAGCACGGTCGAATGTACAGAAAATCTTGTAAACAAGTTGTTTAAAAAACATCCACCCAAATCCCTGCTTTGGAGGCACTACAGAATCCATTGCCACACTCGTGGTTTTAAGAGGGCAAATGCCCCCTATTCCCCCCCAGGGTTATTAAGGGCAACATATTTCGAATCTCCTCTGTTGGTCAATGCTAACTTGACAAGCATATCAAGTTTGAATGAAATTGACCAGTAAATAAGAGAGAAATAGTATTTTTTGTATTCCCCATAAGAATTGGACAACGTACTGCGTTTACCGCAAAATGAAAATTTCAATTTTCTCCGAAACCAGCTATCGTAGAATAGTAAATTATTTAGTTTTTTGAGCTCTTTTTAATGGTGAATAGTAATATTTGTTTACATTTATTTATGAAAAATCCAAAAAAACTGAATTTTGGGTGTTTTAAGTCCTGTAATTTCTGAACCCGAATTTTTACAGGAATGCGGGTGGTGCCATTTTATTGGAAAACTAAAGTTCTACAAACGACTAAAGTTTAATGAAAATCGTTAGAGCCGTTTTTGAGAAATTTTGATTTTTCATGTTTTTTGGCGTTTTTGGGGGGATAATTACCCTTAAAAATCAAAAATTCAAAAAAATGAAAAAAAAACGCCTGGAGATATCGTGGATTAGTACCTACATGCCAAATTTCATAAAAATCGGCCTATTGGTTAAGGCTGTAGCTCAGTACACATCCACACAGACACAGACACACACACACACACGAACACACACACACACACACACACACACACACACACACACACACACACACACACACACACACACACACACACACACACACACACACACACACACACACACACACACACACACACACACACACACACACACACACACACACACACACACACACACACAGACAGACATCACGTAAAAACCAATTTTCTGGGTTCAGGGAGCACCAAAACGAATATTTCCACTTACAACTCAAATTCGAAAATTTTTACGAAAACAATACTTTCTGCATACCTATACTATGTATAAGGGGAGAAAGTAAAAAAGCGTATGTGAGTTTATTGTCGTTCTGTATGTTAATATTTAATAAAGCCTATAAAATACGAGTACTTTAAAAGGACACCATTTATTTCATAGCAAACCCAAAATATCCGTGATATTGGTCGTTGTCGAGAATATTGCCAACCAAAGACAACTAGTTCATCCCAACTACACGAAAAATGTCGCTGGAATGATTGTCGTTCTGGATAATAATATTGAGTCAAGCGATATTGCATGCTTATACGATATCATTTTTAATTTTGTGAGGGTTCGATACTGTATCCAGCTGCCATTGTTCATTGGGATATTAATCCTGGCTAAAGATAGTCTAGGCTAAAGATAATCCTAAAGATCCTGGCTAAAGAATCAGTCGGCCTTAGTCAGTAACAAGGCTACACAAGGCCACTCACCCATTCAACAATCATCGTTCATTCATATTGGAATTAAAAGTACGCCCTAGATGCGTCTGCTTCTCTGAGACATTAAGGTATTTATTTCTAGAAATGCAAAATATCCATGACATTGGTCATTTTAGTGAATATTTCCAAACAAAGACAATTATTTATTCCCAAATAAACAAAACAAATGTTTTGAAATGATTGCCGTTCTGGATGATAATTTTAAATTAAGGCTATGCTAGCCTATTAAATTAAGCTATCCGAGTATTTAAAAGGACATCATTTATTTTCTAGTAAACCTAAAATAACCGAGTTATTGGTCGTTGTATAGTTGTATAGCATATCACCAACATAAGACGACTAGTTATTCCCAAATTTTAAAAAATTCTCTGAGATGATTACCGTCCTAGATAAAAATATAAGTCAAAGGAAGTCTATGCTTTTACGACACTACTATTTCCATGTATACCCAAAATATCCACTATACTGGTCCTTGTTGCCAACAAAGACAACTAATTATTCCCTGCACCAAATCTCCCTCAGGTAATGATGTCACGACTGCACAACACAAACCCAATTATCCCCGCTCCCGCGGGTGGTAGTGGCAGCCCTGCCGCCAACACGCAGGTCTACGTTGTATCGACTACGCTCGGTTGTACCGTACCCAGTTTGGCGCGGACCGCTCCCCCGGTGACACGACCTTGTGACCCGCCCCTCAGCTGGGAGTGCAACAGGTGATCTGTCTGTTCTGTGAGTGTGCCTCGCATGTGATCCATGGCCGCTACGGAATGGATTACCGCCATCGATAAAAGGTCCGCTTTATATTCTCTTTTGGTTTAATAAATTGTAAATTAGCAGTTTGTAATAATTGTGCAAGTTGTAACTTGTTGCTGAGGTTTGAGATTGGATTGAAAGTGGATTTTAAATGATTAGAGCAACTGTTCTGCGGAACATTGCATTGTTGTTTACATTTGTATTTATAAATATATATTTTTATTTAAAACAACTGAAACACGCTTAAGAAAATTCTTTTACGAAAATGTAGGATTTAAAGTCCTCTCTACTAATTATCCTCAGTAAATGAAATAGTCTGCTATTGTTAAAAAAAATATATTCCACGAAATGGTGTAGGTTTGAATTATTCAATGAATTTTCTTAAAAAATTCTAGTTATTTTGAAGCTTGGTCGGAAACCATGATGAAATGTTCCATGTATAGATGAAACATACAATTTAAAAAATAAATAGTGTTATTTATTAGTCATTTAGTGTGTGGTTTTAACGTTTGGAAATGAATTAATAACGTTTTAAAAATAGATAAATTAAAGTTAGTAATTTCGTAATATCAACGTTTGTGTAATCCTTCAGTTTCCGGGATGTAAATTGTTCTATAAAGTAATATTCAAAGTTAGTTGTTTTTACGCTGCTCCGTACACAGTTTTAAAACTTAACTCAAATTAACTTAACGATTAACTAACCAACGGTGGACATGTTGGTATTAATAAAATATTACAATAATGCTGAATTTTTATTGCAATTTTAAGTAAACCTAATAAAGTCAATAAAATACAAAACCCAACGACATAGGATAAGTCACTTACAATTTAAAATAGTTTAAGTAAAGGTAATATAGTAAAGGTATGTAGCTAGGTATAGTAGGTGTTTTGTGTAGGCAATATAGTTTTCCTTAATATTTATAAAACTCAGTGTCACTTATTGCTTAATTTTAATACAGATATTAACTTTCAACAGCTGTAATTTAAACGAGTTCGCACGCAGCACGCTGACGTGAGGGAAGTGAATTTCCACGAACAAACTTTTAAAACTCAAAATCTGTGTAAAAACATACATTTATACCAATTTTCATTGAAATCTGAAAACATTGATTTTTTGGCTGTTCTGATGCTCCTGCTTTAATTTACCTGCAAAGCTGGGAATACAATTTTGCGCATTATAATGTTAGGAGAAGGTCCAGGCAGGCTTGAAAGTAGGCGTGAGTTTCTTGGGATGATAAAAGTACTCTAACAAAGGAATAACAGGCTTTTCTAGTGTAAAACCTCCATAAGACAACGTACTGTGTTTAGTCAAAACACATTTTCTTTAATAACTCGGTAACTATTTATGCTAGAATGACGAGAGAGGGCTTAAAACTTTCGCCTTACTAATTCCCATGTTTTTACACACATTCATTTTACATCCGGGGCTTCTCTAACCGTTTTTGGGCCCAAAACCCGAAATTTGAAAGATTAATCCCCAAAAAAGGGGTTTAGCTTTTTCCGATTGTTTTGCCCAACGAACTTGTCCAACTGATTACAGAAAGGAACGTCCCTACCAAATTTGAAGTAAATCGGACAAAAAATGCAACCGCTAGAGTGCATACACACACACACACACACACACACACACACACACACACACACACACACACACACACACACACACACACACACACACACACACACACACACACACACACACACACACACACACACACACACACACACACACACACACACACACACATATATATATACCGTATGTCTATATAAAAAAAAAATATATATATATATAATTTTGAACGACCCCCCAAAACGTGTTCAGGGGGTCACGTTAGGAACTTCCATGGTGGTCCCGGGCTTAAGTTTCACCGTGCGGGTCATGCTAATAGTTCACTTTCCAAAGGAAATGCACTAATAAAAGAGCGGATGTATAAAATGAACAACTACAAAAGTAAACGAATGCAACAGCAGGGTATAGCGAGCTGTAACACTGTAACATTGAGTGCACGGAGTGAGGCAAACTGCCTGAGGAGCAAGGACAATGTGTAACTGAATATTAATTAGCGTAATTAAACACTAGTACAAGTTTCCCTAGTGATAAACTCTTAGAGTTTTATTGCAGCGACGCTAGTATTAAACCCATGTTGACTAATATACGACATATCTTCATAGATGGGTTTTATAATTTAAACAATGTAAAGTATCGTGCATGTTAATGCTCTTCAATAATATAGTCTTCTATTTCATTACCTTTGGTATTCTGGATTAGGTGCATCTGGAAATTTCCTTGAGTGATGAAGCCCCTTTACAAAGTAGTAGAGCTCTTTTTTGTATAGACTCACCCAAAATTATGTATATTACAATCCTATATTTTAAATAATGTTTTTTTAAGTTTATTTGCAGTTTTTTAATTAGGAATCCTAATATATAATTGCGTAAGGATAAATTGCTAACTCATTCAATTTTTGCAGGTTTTTAAATGCCTTTGAACGCTAAAACCTGGAATTATAATCGAAAACTAGATTCGGAAGATCTTTACGGGACCTGATTTCTTTCCGTTACCATCCCTTACACATGTCCTTAAAGAATAAAAAGCAAGGCTAAAACCTTAAAATGAACTAATGATCAGCGGTAAATATTAATATTATACTTAAATGAGTGTAATCTAATCAACTGTGAAATATAAACATAAGTATTGATTTTTTCCAGCAAACAGTATAACCAATAAAACCTAAACAGAAGTTTAATGCTACATGCAAGCCACTCGTACGGGTTACCGTAAATTTTAAAATGTGTTACAATACTATGAATTATTTTATATTAATTGCTAAAACAGTAAAAAAAGGGAAACACATAATATACATTAAAACATTTAGTTTGGATTGAGAACATTAATTCAATACTAATATGTGCTTAAGTATACTTACCTACTTTATATAAATCTATTTTTTTGTTAATCCACCATTATTTAATGAAAAACAGATCCACCAGTTAATGTTTGGCGTTGATTATTTTTAGTTATATAAGCATGTCGGGCGTTGCTGGTCAAAGAAAAGCTTCTTTGAGAGTGTACGGGTTAATAACCTCTCATTTGAGAGTGTATGGATTCAAGCACCTCTTAATTGATAGTGTACGGGTTCAAGCACCTCTTCTTTGAGAGTGTACGGGTTCAAGCACCTCTTCTTTGAGAGTGTACGGGTTAAAGAACCTCTCATTTGAGAATGTACGGGTTCAAGCACCTCTTGTTTGAGAGTGTATGGGTCAAGCACCTCTTCTTTGAGAGTATACGAGTTCAAGCACATCTTCTTTGTGAGAGGACGGTTTCAAGCACCTCTTCTTTGAGAGTATACGGGTTAAAGAACCTCTCATTTGAGAGTGTATGGATTCAAGCACCTCTTAATTGATGGTGTACGGGTTCAAGCACCTCTTCTTTGAGAGTGTACGGGTTCAAGCACCTCTTCTTTGAGAGTGTACGGGTTCAAGCACATCTTCTTTGAGAGAGGACGGTTTCAAGCACCTCTTCTTTGAGAGTGTACGGGTTAAAGAACCTCTCATTTGAGAGTGTATGGATTCAAGCACCTCTTAATTGATAGTGTACGGGTTCAAGCACCTCTTCTTTGAGAGTATACGGGTTCAAGCACATCTTCTTTGAGAGAGGACGGTTTCAAGCACCTCTTCTTTGAGAGTGTACAGGTTAAAGAACCTCTCATTTGAGAGTGTATGGATTCAAGCACCTCTTAATTGATAGTGTACTGGTTCAATCACCTCTTCTTTGAGAGTATACGGGTTAAAGAACCTCTTGTTTGAGAATGTACGGGTTCAAGCACCTCTTGTTTGAGAGTGTATGGGTCAAGCACCTCTTCTTTGAGAGTATACGGGTTCAAGCACATCTTCTTTGAGAGAGGACGGTTTCAAGCACATCTTCTTTGAGAGTATACGGGTTCAAGCACATCTTCTTTGAGAGTGTACGGGTTCAAGCACATCTTCTTTGAGAGTGCACGGGTTCAAGCACCTCTTCTTTGAGAGAGGACGGTTTCAAGCACCTCTTCTTTGAGAGTATACGGGTTCAAGCACATCTTCTTTGAGAGAGGACGGTTTCAAGCACCTCTTCTTTGAGAGTGTACGGGTTAAAGAACCTTTCCTTTGAGAATGTATGGGTTTAGGTCCTCTTAATTGAGAGTGTACGGGTTCAAGCACCTCTTCTTTGAGAGAGGACGGTTTCAAGCACCTCTTCTTTGAGAGTATACGGGTGCAAGCACATCTTCTTTGAGAGTGTACGGGTTCAAGCACATCTTCTTTGAGAGTGTACGGGTTCAAGCACCTCTTCTTTGAGAGAGGACGGTTTCAAGCACCTCTTCTTTGAGAGTATACGGGTTCAAGCACATCTTCTTGGAGAGTGTACGGGTTCAAGCACCTCTTCTTTGAGAGAGGACGGTTTCAAGCACCTCTTCTTTGAGAGTGTACGGGTTAAAGAACCTCTCCTTTGAGAATGTATGGGTTTAGGTCCTCTTAATTGAGAGTGTACGGGTTCAAGCAACTTTTCTTTTGCATCTTCCTTCCATTCTTCTACGTCTCATAAAACAAATATTATATTTAAAGCAAAACCATTGCTATGCAATAAACAATAGTGTTAGGCACTGATTTTTTAAAAATAATTGACTGTGATCCTTAAATGATGATACATTATTAGAATAAATTAGGGAAATTTCATCTGTAGATTCAATGTGATCAATAACATCAATATCGTTAAATGAATTTACCTGATTAAAGCTAAAATTATGTTTAAAACATTTTCCTGATTAAAACTCAACGCACGTAAAAATTCAGTATAACAACTAGTAAAGTTAGAGCCTTACACTTTTCCGGGTTTGTTAATTTCATACCAGAGTTGTACTTATAATTGATTTTCCCCTTGACTCTTGAGAATCTGCCTCTCAGGACTTCAAATTTTTCATGTCCATCCTAAGAACATAATATTTTTAATTAGTCTGAGTCAGCAGTCAAATAAAACAGCTGATGTAATTTGTCTACTTTGATTATTTACTAAACAGTTGTTCCTTATTTGTAATAGTTTGGCAGGTTGTAAACAGAATGCAGCACGAGCAACACATAGAAGTAACTTTAAGCTTAATTATTTTTAAATTATATTTGACGCGGGCGGAACCGTGACCGGGCTGCTATTTATATACAGGGTGTTAAAAAAAAAACTTTTCAGGACTTTGTGGTATGATTTCACATACAAAAATAAATAAAATGGTTCATATAAAGTAATGACCTGAAAATGCTTCGTTTCCCGTTTTTCCGTAAGTATGTGTTTTTTCATATAAATTTGTATATCTTAGGAGATATCAATTTCAAACATGGTACATGTATTACATCCATTAAAACCCATTTTACTATGGAATATCAAGTTTCACCTACGTACCTTTTCAAAATGGCGGCCATTTTTTCAAAGCTAAATGTCATAAAAACCGTAATATTTAGTAAAAATCGGTATGAATCAAAAAGGTATATCATTTCGTTTTAAAATAATGGCATGAAGATATTAACTATAGGATTATAAATGACTGATAAATTGTGATTTTAAAAGTTACAACATTATGATCCAAATATCGCAAAAATCGCACCTCATCTTAAAAAAAAACATCTCAAATATTATACGTTTAATATTTAAGAAGTTTTTAAACATATAGAGCTTTTTACTTAGTATATTTATTTATTTATAAAATTACGGCGTTTGTGATACACAGAAAATGTATATTCATTATTAATCATCAATGCATAATATACAGGGTGAGTTTCTACTAAGTGCGTTAATTTTGACCAATAATTCTACTCACTAAAAGGAACAAAAAATGTCAAACAAAAATTTTTCTAACCTCACCCGTTAAGCTATAATGGCCGATTTTGTGTATTTTTTAAATTACCTGTAGTAGCTTCACTAAATCAAGCATAGAAATCAAATTAATCACCGTACAGGATTTTGACTTACACCAATGAAAATAAAGTTAAATTTCCTATAAAAGTATTGCAACACCGTTAACATACAATCCTATGTCTACCGTTTTAAAACTCACATAACATAAACAAAGTAGTTTGTAAATAAATTATTTAAAAATTCAAAGTGGTGTTTCAATTATTAACACTAATGTGATGTTGTGTCAAATTGCGTAAAAAACTTTCGAATTTAATTACCTTTAAAATGATGTAACCAATAAGGTAATTACTGCATTGAAATATTGAAAAATTAGGTCCAAACTGCGTCAAGGTCAGAGTTTTGGGAATCAAAACATTGAATCAAATTTAATATCTTTCTTTATTTTATAATTCTATGACAAAACTACAGACTCAATTTGATAAAAAATCAAGGTTTAATACATTCTTACAGATAAAAAATTACATTTAGAAAAATAATCCTGTAGGGTCTGGTTTCTGGATTTCGAATCAAAGTAAATTTTCGATATGTCCACCATTCGCTCTAATACATGTGCGGATTCTTTTCCGAAAGTTTCTCACTGTTGCATTTAAGTTTAACTCATCTTTAAGAAGTTCGGAAGCTCTTAAAATCCGATTTCTTAGCTCATCCGCTGTTTGAACTGGTGTTCGGTAAACTTCCTGTTTGAGGTAACCTCATACGTAGTAGTCCATAGGAGTTAGGTCTGGTGACCGTGGTGGCCAAGCGATTGTTCCACCCCTTCCAATCCACATTGGGAAACTATTTCCGATGTACGCACGCACACCATTATCGAAGTGGGGAGGTGCACCATCCGCTTGGTACACACATCCATCCATTCGCTGACGCACATCCAGTGGGACGTCTTCAAGGAGCCTTGGTAGAGTATCAGTAAGGAAGTTGAGGTACTGACGGCCATTTAATGATGGTGGAAGATCAATGTAAGGGCCGATTAACTGGTTTCCAATTAGTCCAGTCCATACGTTCACTTTAAACCTTGTTTGGTTTCGACACTGGTGTATCACATGTGGGTTTTCTGTAGCATAATGATGTTCATTATGGATGTTGAAAATACCATCCCGAGTAAACGTGGATTCGTCAGTCCACAAAATCGTCTTGAGAAAGTCACGATGATCAAGTCGACTAACAGAGCGACAAAACTGAAGTCGCTGAGAAGGGTCTCTTGGTTCAAGAGTTTGTACTCTAGTGAAATGGTTGGGATGCAATTTTTCGTTTCTTAGTAGCTTGGAGACGTAAGTTTGAGAAACACCAAAATCACGAGAAACTGTCCTTGTGCTTGTCCGTGGATCTTCCTCAAACCGCCCCAACACAGCTTCTTCAACACCCACATCTTGTATCACGTTCCCAACTGAACGATGTTTGGTAGGAAATTTACCATCTTCACGCAAACTCCTATGAACACTGATGAATGATCGTTCATTCGGAAGTCGCCTATTAGGAAACCGACGACTGTATTCACGCCTGCTTTCAGCCGCATTTTGAGAACAGAACCCGTAAACTAAAATAATATCAACATATTCTTTGTTGGTGAACACCGACATAGCACTTGACAATTATGATATTTTTCTAATTTGTCCATGAAATAGTTAATAATTTGAATGTTTACAATGCAACAATCAAAATCAGCTGGTTTTGTAAACATAGTTTAAAACCCAGCTGATCAGATGTCAGCTGATTAAAAGATAACAACGAAAATAATGACAGATATTAAATTTGATTCAATATTTTGATTTTCAAAACTCTGACCTTGACGCAGTTTGGACCTAATTTTTCAATATTTTAATGCAGTAATTACCTTATTGGTTACATCATTTTAAAGGTAATTAAATTCAAAAGTTTTTTACGTAATTTGACACAACATAACATTAGTGTTAATAATTGAAACACCACTTTGAATTTTTAAAGAATTTATTTACAAACTACTTTGTTTATGTTATGTGAGTTTTAAAACGGTAGACATAGGATTGTATGTTAACGGTGTTAGAATACTTTTATAGGCAATTTAACGTTATTTTCATTGGTGTAAGTCAAAATCCTGTACGGTGATTAATTTGATTTCTATGCTTGATTTAGTGAAGCTACTACAGGTAATTTTTAAAATACACAAAATCGGCCATTACAGCTTAACGGGTGGGGTTAGAAAAGTTTTTGTTTGACATTTTTGTTCCTTAAAGTGAGTAGAATAATTGGTATAAATTAACGCACTTAGTAGAAACTCACCCTGTATACATAACCGATAGTAAAATCACTTTAAAAAGTCTCTCGGCATTTCTGTAATTTTCTATTCAGGTTATTGAACATATTCTTTGCGAAATATTGTGGTTAATTTGATATTGTGCAGGGTTGCAAAAGCAATCAATATTTCCTGTTTTTATTTGTGGTTTTCAACAGAAGTTTAAATCCAGGCTATTTTTACCGAAACCAAACCAAGGTAGGACTCTTTAGATAATATTTATATATTAATATACGTTAGTTTTTTGAACGTATTTAAAATTTGTTTTAAAAATTTACTTTTAAATAATCAACATTGTCAACATAGATTAAGGGAACCTTCCATTTTATACATCTCTGTCTATACAGTTGCCTTATAAAATGCTTAGATTTTTTTAATTTTTTTTAAATTGTAATATAATTTTAAATTGATATAGGGCTACATACTGCAATAAAATTTAAAAAATGTTTTCCATTTTCAAAAAAATATTAGAATGGTACAGTGGAACGCTTTAAAGATATTCCAGAGATGGAAATACACAAGGAATGAATTTGTTTTCTGAAAGGTTGATATCATCTGGAGTGGCGTTATTGATAACAAACACGCACCCCCTTCCCCCTCCCTGAAACACACACACACGCGCACCCACACAGTCACACACCCGACGTGTTTTATTGATAACATGTGGGCTACTCCCCAGATGATCGTATGAGATGGCCAATTTCCCCCCTCCCAACAACCCTTAGCCGCCCTTCAATGCTTCACCTGTCTTGTTCGTAAAGTTCAAAACGTCTGGTTGACCTGCGGATCTTCTATGTGAACCTTTAAGCAAATAATCTTGTCTTATATATGTGAATTCAATTCCTACTTATTTGTGGTAAATGAGTGTTAATTAGTATTTAATTTCCAATTGTTTTGTAAGATTATTTTGTTCATCGCAAATTAAATACATAAATTTGAGATATGTTGTTTACGAACCTATTATTTTTTTTCTATCTGTTAAATTAACTTCAATTACCTTCCGTGGTTACAAAATAGACGAAAGTGTTGTATGTAAGTCCTTTGTACGAATACTAAAAAAAAGATTTATAAATATTTATAACATACTCAAAATGTTTATTCAACTAATGGTTTGTCAAATGTGATTTTTGGTAATGACGTTTTATAAAATAATTACGTTTATGTTAAAGAAACACGTACCCTTACAAAGGCAAACTGTATGTAGTTTAAATTATGTGGGTGGCGGGGAAAATTAATTTAAATTACCTTTTGTACAAAAACAGATATTAACACTGTACACAAATTAATTTAACGGTAAGCACAGATATTAATATTACAAATTCCGTATTAACTATAAATTTGGAATAACAGATATAACATGACTTTTATCATATCAAGTTAAAACATCAAACCGAAATCAGTACATTAATCACGTTCTTCTAAGCACCCTGGATTTCCCCGGAATATTGACAATCGTATCTTGGTAGAATAAACTCGGATGTTTTTCAATCCTCTTCTTATTTGTTATGCATAAATATCAAAATAACTGCCTTCAGCTATAATAACATTACCTTAGTCTTGGTATTATACTTAAAAATAATACATAATATTTAATTATACTTTTTTATGACAAAACTTACTATACTATGAAGCCTTTGTTTAAGTTTTTTACTTGAAATCGAGGTCAGAGCAGGATTAGATTAGAGCGGGGCCCCGGCCGCAGCAAACGCAGTGAATTTTAAATGCATATATATGTGTCTCACTACAAAATTCAGGCACTTACCAATTGTCATAAAAATACATTCATAAATAAGCGATATTTAACATTCGATTTATTATAATAACAATAACATTAGGGCTAAGTACGCAGGTTTGCTGCAACAAAGAACTAATTGGGGAAACTATTGGTAGTGTTAATATAACTCAACTAGATGAAGCCAAATACAATTAATTACCTTATGTTATTAATTTATGTTCGTAATAAGAGGACGTGACATTTTACTTTTTATACATAAGATTAGGGCTGAGTACACAAGTTTTCTGCTAAAGGCGGTCCCACATTTCTCGCGAACAGGCCTAAACATTCGGCCGAACATTCTCCCCAATGTTCACTGAACATACCGTCCCGTATGTTCTTGTATGTATTCAAAATTCCTTGCAGCTCCCACACTTCTCGCGAATACTCCAACATTCGGCGGCCGAATGTTCGGGCGTGTTCACGAGAAGTGAACCTTAAAGGGACCATCGATAAATAATATTAATCCGGTTTATACCTATATACAGGGTGATAATTATGTTTGGGACCACAAGCATTTATCTTTTAAACCACAGCAGAGAAAAATACCAAAGCTCACATATCATTACTGGTGACAGTAACCTACATAACTGTGCAATACCGACCGGATGACCCCTTTGGGTGACGATTCACAAGGAGTCAGAAGAAAATCTTTAATAAGAGCCTGTAATTAGTTGTACATAAATTGAAAGACCTTGTTTTACTGAAAAAAATTCTGCATACCGGACTTCAAAAGGTCGATTCAATCAGTAGTTATTGCTGTTTGAATTTCAAAGCTATTGAACAATCTTATATATTATTTATCTAGCCTGTTTTTCTGTCAGTCTGCGAGATATTCCTTATTCCTTTACCAAATGTCATGATTTCCCCTAATTTTAAACCTTATCGTGCCGGCTATTGACGATAAATAGACCCACGGTCTAAAACTGTACCGCTACTCGGAATTTTGAATAATATGAAAGATAAATAAAGTGAATAGTTTGTTTTGACAGGAGCGAAAATGCAAACAAAAGAAAATCTGATCACCTGACAAGATTTGGTTCGCAGTATGGAATTCCGCACGGGTCGACTAGTGCACAATATTAATATTACAAGTAAAACCCAATGTTTAATAACCTGTGGTCAAAGTAAGTGTTTAAAATGGTCCCCTCCAATCATCTGACAATGGGGTAATTGAAATCAGGAATAACTCCTCATCAATAACATGACCAATAACACAAGTAGCCTACTATTGCAATGTGAAAGTTATCGTACTAAGCTTCGAGATTTGGTGCACCTATAAGACATCTCATAGTCCAAGATGCTCAAGATATTCGCGTGACTAACTTCAACATGTCAGACAATGTAAGGGGACCATTTTGAACACTTACTTTGACCACAGGTGATTATACATTGTTTTCTTGTACAGTAGTACAAGAAACCATTGAATAATGAAACCATTGAATATCAAAACCATTGAATAATGTACAACATTATACTTAATGTTGTACATTATTCAATGGTTTTAATATTCAAACAGCAATAGCTACTGACTGAATCAACCTTTTGAAGCCCGGTTTTGGCATTGTTTTCAGTAAAGCAAGGCCTTTCAATTTATGTATAACTCAACATAGGCTCTCATTAAAGGTTTTCTTCTGACTCCTTGTGGACCGTCTCCCAAAGGGGTCATCCGGTAATTGCTCAGATAAGTGGGTTACTGTCACCTGTAATGATGTGTGAACTTTGGTTTTTTCTTTGTTGTTGTTTTTTAAAAGTAAAAAAAGGATGTTCCAGACTTAATTGACACTCTTTATATCGAAATATACATAAATAGACTACCCCAACCCCCCTACCCACCCCCCCAAAATACCTCTTTAGATAACACAATCTATCCGGTTTCTTACTTTAAATTTGTATGAAAGCTATTGCACCTGCGGACACATACATATTATATACTCATATTAACAAAAGGTGTTTTTGGAATCTGCGGACGTCAAAACAAGAAGTTATCACGATCCCGGGCTTAGGTCTTGTCATTGTGATTACGGCAATAGCTAATCATCATGAAACCTTTTTCAGCAGTAACATGATATGCCCACTCAAGTTTCTACAACCACGAGAAACATATTTTCCACCAGTTTGTGTCCGTTTCGTAATTTAAGGATCGTGGTGTTTGTGTAAAGCAGTAAGACGGTGTTCGTGTAAAGCAGTAAGACGGTGTTTGTGTAAAGCAGTAGGACGGTGTTTGTGTAAAGCAGTAAGACGGTGTTTGTGTAAAGCAGTAAGACGGTGTTTGTGTAAAGCAGTAAGACGGTGTTTGTGTAAAGCAGTAGGACGGTGTTTGTGTAAAGCAGTAGGACGGTGTTTGTGTAAAGCAGTAGGACGGTGTTTGTGTAAAGCAGTAAGACGGTGTTTGTGTAAATCAGTAAGACGGTGTTTGTGTAAAGCAGTAAGACGGTGTTTGTGTAAAGCAGTAAGGCGGTGTTTGTGTAAAGCAGTAAGACGGTGTTTGTGTATAGCAGTAAGAAGGTGTTTGTGTAAAGCAGTAAGGCGGTGTTTGTGTAAAGCTGTAAGACGGTGTTTGTGTAAAGCAGTAAGACGGTGTTTGTGTAAAGCAGTAAGAAGGTGTTTGTGTAAAGCAGTAAGACAGTGTTTGTGCTTTAATGTTAAGCGTTAAGTCAGTATATGTGTAATGCTGTAAGTCAGTGGTTGTGTAAAGCTGTAAGCCAGTGTTTGTGTAATTTTGCAAGTCAGTGTTTGTGTAATACAGTATTACAGTGTTTGTGTAGTACAGTAAGCCAGTGCGCGGGTCAGTTGATAATCCCGTGGCTGATGAAGCGATTACGTCCTAGCTTGGCGGAAACGGTCCAATTGAAGGACGGATGTCGCTAGTTAAGCTCAACCGGCCAGAGTCGTATTGGTCTCACCTTCTTTTTTATCAAAATTACTAATGAAATAACTCAGATTAAAAATTATAAAAAAGTAGTTTTCATCACAAGGAGCAAAAGTTGTTATTTTTGGTGCATATGTTGCCTCGCTCGGAAAAAAACGATTAAGCTACCAAAACACTTTTGCTCCATGTGATGAACAACTTTTTTTATCATATTGTCCATATAAACCTTTAATAACTGAAAATTTTAACAAAATATCAGGTTATTTGTATTGTTTTTATGGTTAAGATAGATTAACATTGACAAAATCTTCGAGGTTAGAGCACTGAAAAAATCCACAGCTGATTTTTCTGTGCGCTTTATTGAGGTATTAGAAAAATTATATTTTACGGATTAATTACATACCCAAAAACAGCTGCTTTTCATGCAGTATGATAAAAAATAAGTTTTTGAAGTGACCCTTATTAAAAAATATTAATTTGATTTAATGTTTTATATACCATCTTGCCAAACTGAGGTATAGATAAAATAGCACCTTAAAAATTTGACCTATAGATTTATTTATAGGTGTGTCTCTTGAAACTCTGCAAACTCAGCACAAGAAGAACCATTGTGTGAAACTGCATTTTGTTTGTTGTATGTAAACAAAAGGTTCGACTAGCTGATTCGACAGGTAAAAACCCATTGCAATAGGTAAGAGTTTCTTCAGTCTGGAAGCTTAATAGATATAACAGATAAACACACAATAACATGTTTAGAGTACTAAAATATTTAAATAAACATAAAACAATTAATTTTTGGGATGCCAGTCAAGAATAGTGTTTAAATGATAAATAACCATCAATAAACAGTCTATATTTTAAAAGGTTTAACAACGTTGGACACACCGTGAGGCAATTATACCAGGTCTATTTCAAAACTCATTTAAGCTACAAAATCGGCTTTCCCGCATTGGAATTCACCATGTTAATTGTATGGCGAAAGATTGTTTCAATCATATTATTATTAAATCAAAATATTATTCAAGTGAGTTAATTTTCTTTTATGCCGCACACGCTACAATATCTGATTTATTCTCGGGTGTTAAATTATTCAAAGTTTGGCACGCAATCCAGTTGTTATTGGGTTAATAGATTGAAAAAATAGCTGCTGTACAAAAAACAAAAACACACATGGAAATAGGATTGTAATAGCCGTTATTCGTGAATTCCTTATGGAAAAGTGAACTATTAGCTTGACCTGCACGGTGAGATTTAAGCACGGGAACGTGACCCCCTGAAGATGTTTTGAGGGGTTTCCAAAAACTTTATATATATATATATATATATGTTTGTGTGTGTGTGTGTGTGTGTGTGTGTGTGTGTGTGTGTGTGTGTGTGTGTGTGTGTTCTCACTCTAGCGGTCGCAATTTTTGTCCGATTTACTTAAAATTTGGTAGACATTCCTTTTTATAATCAGTTGGACAAGTTCGTTGGGCAAAACAAACGGAATTCTCTAACCCCCCTTTTTTTAAGGATTTGAAGTTTTCAAATTTGAGTTTTTGGGCCCAAAAAGGGTCAAAAAACCCCAAATGTACACTTATTCCACATTTCTAATTAAACGTAAACATTCAAAGATTTTAAGCCCTCCCTCATCATTCTAGCACAAGTACTTACCAAGTTATTAAATAAAATCTTAGTTGTCAAAATACAGTACGTTGTCTTATGGAGATTTTACACTGGAAAAGGCTGTTTTTCATATCTTAATATCGTTTTATCACCCCCATACCCCTATACCAACTTGTTATCCCGACAATACCTCCTTCTAACTTTATAATGTACAACATTGGCATCCATTATTGAATTTAAATATAACCAGGAGCATCAAAACAGGAAAAAATACAATGTTTAAATTTACGGAAAAAACTTGACCAGTGTTGTTTAAACCCTTTATTAAATATTTTAAAGGTTTTAATGCGGAAATTCACTTCCCTCACGTCAGCGTGCTACGTGCGATGTCGAGTTAGGTGGTTTGCAATGAACCTTCAATAAATAAATAAATAAATATATATATATATATATATATATATAAACCCATGAATTGCACAATGTCACGTTTAAGGAATTGAAACAGCACATAAAATGTCAATGAGATTTCAGAAAATGCAGTTTCTCTTATGTAGAAAATGTATAAAAACTGTCCCTGAGTAGTCCCCAGAATTTAAATGAATTTTTCATTTAACTGAGAAAAAAAAATTTCGATTAAACACATGCTGTTTCTTGCTTTATTTTACTTAAGATCATTTCAAATGCATTTATTAAAAATATATTATACCTTAAAAAAGCCTATTTAAACTCGATTTTAAACTTGGAACATTAGTTGTACTGTTTTATTTTGATATAATATTTACGTTTATGTGCAATGATTGCCAAAACTGAAAGGAACTGAAATGAAATTATTGTATTTAAATCCAAATGGCTTTTATAAATGTTGTTTTAGATGTTCTTTCATATATGAATCAGTTTGCTGTAGATGGTCTTCAGTAAATCCGCCATCATTGAAGTTCTTTATATCTAAAACAAGAAGAATCACTAAGACGCTTAATCTTTTGCTAGCATGATCATAATTTATGATTGAAGGAATGATTTTTATTGCGTCGTGAGATGAGCTTGCAAACACCGTTATGAAGAAAATTGTTTCTTCTTACATTAGACATATAATGTCTAGGCAAGAACAAGTAAACAGTCAGTCTTGGGAGGGAAAGCCTTTGACATATTAATGTTAACCTACATTGATATGTATAGACATAATTTGACTACTTGCCTTCAAAACAACCATCACTAAATGACCACGTGTTACCACTACCTATAACCAAGCAGATAAACTGGCAATAAAAAGGCACAGCTGTTAAAGGAAATTTAAAGCCCTTTGACGATGTACTTTGGCGGGGGTAATAGGTCTATCACCCCCTATAGGTCTATAGACCTATAGGTCTATAGGTGTTTAAGGTTATAGAGATCACTATCGAGATTTTTAATAATGTTTTTGATTGAACAAATATTTTTCACAAATATTTAATAAAACTTTAAAATTAACGCTAAACTTAAATTATTTTATTTGTTACCATAAAATACATGAACTAGAAACTATAACCCTTAATTTTTAAATGAAGTTTAATTTAAATTTACGATTTTAGAAAAATAATATTTTATGCATGATGGCTTCATTTTGGAGTTTAGACAATTCAATTCTTAATATTTTTTTAGTTGAAGGAATGTGTTTCAAATTTAAATTGTTGACTTAAAGCGCACTGTAAAAAAGTAAATATGTATATAATCCCTAAAGAGATAAGTGAAATCAATGAAATTTTCATTTACTAGACATACAATATCTCTTAAAGATTCTCTCATTGGGCCTGCTGATGACCGGTATGACCGGTCAAAATCGGTAACATTATACCCTTTTTTAACGAATTTCCCCTGTAGGGAAAAAGCTATTACGGTCGGTGGCATGGTAACACTGGTGCCCGAGCCTATAATTTTTCATTTTGAGGCCCCCAGATGCCAAAATCACCATTCGTTTAAATTATATATTAAATTATTATTTAAATTATGTATGTATATATATATATATATATATATATATACAATATATATATATATATATATATATATATATATATATATATATGCACGATAACTCTCGTAAAAAGGTATGATTCTAATGAAATTTGGCACAAATTTGTAAAGTACCATTTATTTGAACGAGTTCAAAAACCTGACGAATCGCACTATCCGAAGGGGGATTGGGGGGGGGGGGTTTGTACCCCAAAAATGTTGTTTTGGAGTTTTTAAATGAAATTTGTATTTAAAAAAGATTTTAATTTTTACCATTGAATTCAGCTTAAAAACAAACAATTTTCTATTTTGATCATTGCTCTACGTCAGTTGGTTACTGAGATATTGAAAGTCTAACACAGTACATTGTCTAATGCTATTCTTATGGAGAAAAATACATTTTATATTAACTTATTTATGAATATAAACTGACGAAACTTGGAATATGGCTTCATCTGGTTGTAGTTTGTTCTAGTTTGCACTAAAAACAAAATGTTCACTTATGGTTCCCGTAGCAGCAAACCTAGGCACTCGGTCCCCATGTTATTCTTATGGAGAATGATTAAAATGTTATATATCGCTTATTTATAAATGTATATGAATGAAACTTGATATGTGACTTTACTTAGATGAGTTCTTTTGATATTTGCATAAAATCTATTATTTTGTGTTCCTTGTTGCAGCAAACCTGCGTACTCATCCCTAATGTTATTCTATAGAGAATAATTAAAATTGTATTTACCGCTTATTTGTGAATATATTTTTATGAAACTTGGTATGGGGCTTTATACGGTATTAAGACATTGGAAATTCGCTGAGTCCGCAGGTTTGCTGCAACGGGGGTATTAAATTTTTGTATTTACATCGCGTAGTTATAACTACACTTATTATGCTAATCAAAAAACTTTGTTTTTAAGTTCCAATTTTAACTGGTGTTAATTAACAGCACGGGTTATATAGTAATATTAAAAATGGTTTGTGCAAGATAATCATTTTAAGCCGAAACCATTTTATTTTGACTTAGCAATAAACATATTAGATCTGTTATTCAGTATCGATTTGTATAAATTATACTTAAAAATTATGAACACTTCTTATTTTTCGACATATACCCAAGAGAACCTCAGACAATGCATTTTTGATGATAATGCGGAGTCTGGGGAGAGCCGCTTTCAATGTGGAGGCACTCAATCATCGGAAATCATCTTAAACAAAGCCTCTTGTGCGTAGAAAATCTTAGTTGAAGCTTCCCATAACTTAAGACTGTCGAAGTAATGGCAGTATATCTTTAATTTTTTTGACACAAAACTATATTAACCAATTCAGTTTTTTATTTACTCCTCAAACCCACTACTTTAATTACTATCGTTCTTATCAACAAATCAGGTTTTAAAATACAATACTTTCAGCTTATTTTTAAACACAACTTTGTTTTATATTGTAAGTATTCAATGATTTAATAAAAAAATGTATATATGAAAAACTAACAAATGGGTTGACGAGAAAAACAATATTTTCAACCATACTCGTAACATACTAATCGTTCTTTATATGCATTGATAATATCCCACCCCTGCCTAAGTCCCCAAACAGCCCCATGATTTGTTTTATGACATCTTACTCCATTGCTCCAGCCTGACAATATCATTCATCGTATTACTATACTACCAAACGTTTTCAAAGTTTCAAACTTTGGAAAATAAAATAAAAATCTGTTGTTACATTATTATATACATTTTACTAAATCATAAAAACTCCACAGTGTAATTTTGTAAAACGTGTTCATAGAAAAAAAAGTATTTATATTTTGCCGATTGGTATCGATTTCTAATGAAAATTTAGGCCTATAAATAGGTAGTTTAGTCTTGTGATACTGTCCTCTAATTAATCCTAAATGCGATATACTTTATAGCTTTTATTATTCTAATCTACTTGTTGACATTATACTTTAAAAAACATGACCAAAAATCTTTGTTGTCTTGAATAATGCTGGGATTTTGTAGAGGAAAACTCTCCTGCCAAAAAACTCGCTTTTCCCGAAAGTTGCCTTTTCCTAGTTTTAGCATAGATACTCGATAATACAAAAACACTATTTGAGCTACAATTCTGAAATTCGGTACATGAAATGTACATTTAAAGACCTTAAATAACGCGTATTTCAAGACTATTTGGTAAATAAACTTGTTACAAAAGAAAATCAAAAAAGTTAAAAATAGAAATTTATTTATAAATTACCTATTACTAAAAAATAGTAAATTTCCTGTAATAAATTACAAATACATGTTATTAAAGTGCTGAACAAAAAATTATTTCATACTGAACAAAAAATACCAATAAACGTTTAGACCTTGTGGGTTTTTAAATAAACAATTTTAAATGTTTCTAAAATAACTTGTAAAATCAACTTTTAATGAGGAATTTGTTTTGTTATTATAGAAATTTAAATTTTAGTAGTAGATCTTATTTGAGTTTATAAACCTGTTGTAGAATAATAATAAGTTAAAATAACCAGATTATCGATTTTGGTAGTGGCTGCCATACTTTTTTTTAAATATTGGAAAAATTTACTCCTCTCCATCAATTTACCAATTAATTTCAACCGAGAAATCTTCTTGGAAAATAACAAAGTTTATTCAGAAGTAAATGATTAACAATTAAAGATAAAACAGGTTTTAAACAGAAAATTACTGACGGTTTATATGGAGAATATATACTTCCCATCATCCCGTCCTTGTAATTTTTTAGACCTGACCAAGATGAAAGTGAGTGCCATTTCAAACTACTTCAACTTATAGCTAGAGGTGAATAACTGGTATGGCATCCTAATCTTAAGGGTCTTACAGCACAGTCCGTTATCAGTTAGGTAAAACCAATTCTGGTATGCAGTGTTACGTTGTTTAAGTCATATAGTCTAATAATAAAAATAAACAGTACCTCATAAGTCGGGCCTTTACTTGAACACGCAGATGATGACGATGATGATACGTTTTAACTAAAGCTAACCGAGAAAAGGATTTGTGAAGATACACTAACAGATAAACTAGGTAAGAAAGGTATTCGAATTAAAATTGTAAAGAGTTCGCACGCAGCACGCTGACGTGAGGGAAGTGAATTTCCACAAAAAACTTGTAAAACTCAAAATCTGTGTAAAAACATACATTTACTCCAATTTTTATTGAAATCTGGAAACATTGGTTTTTTGGCTGTTCTGATGTTCCTGGTTTCATTTACCTGCAAAGCTGGGAATACAATTTTACGTATTATAATGTTAGGAGAAGGTCCAGGCAGGCTTGAAAGTAGGCGTGAGGTTGCTGGGGATGATAAAAGTACTTCAACAAAGGAATAACAGGCTTCTCTAGTCTAAAACCCCCACAAGACAACGTACTGCGTACAATCGAAACTCATTTTCTTTAATATCTCGGTAAATATTTATGCTAGTATGACGATAGATGGCTTAAAACTTTCACATCTCTAATTCCCATCTTTTTACATGCATTAACTTTACATCCGGGGCTTTTCTGACCCTTTTTGGGCCCAAAAACTCTAAATTTGAAAGATTAATCCCCAAAAAAAGGGTTTAGAGTTTTCCGATTGTTTTGCCCAATTTGAAGTTAATCGGACAAAAAATGCGACCGATAGAGTGCAAACACACACACACACACACACACACACACACACACACACACACACACACACACATACACAATTTTGGAACGACCCCCCAAAACGTGTTCATGGAGTCACGTTAGGAACTTCTATGGTGGTCCCTGGTTTAAGTTTCACCGTGCGGGTCATGCTAATAGTTCACTTTCCAAAGTAAATTCACTAACAACTAGCAGGTTCCCCGTTCTACGCACAGGAATCTCACAGGTACAGGGTCAGATGTTTTGAACTGTTTACATTATAATCAGCTGTTTTGACTAAATAAAATATAACTCCATAAGATTAACATTGGAACTTTAAGAGCCAATGAGGTGGGTCCCTGAAGTTGGGCGTTTTTAAAACCACAAAAGGCACATCTAGCGGGTAAGAGCTTTCGATTAATACCAGATATGTATATTAAATAATAGTTTTAATGGTCGAAAATCGACGAACAAAAATCAAGAAATTCTTTTAATAATTTAGATACGTTTAGGTTTAATAAAACCATGATTTACCCAGGATTTTAGCGGATTTCCGAAAGTATTTATACCTTAATTTAGATTAGTTAGGGTCCGTGCCTGGACTTCCTCTTCATCAGGTATTCCATTAACGAACTGAGGGCTATCTTGGTACGAACTACTAAACCGTTCGATTAACTGACCTTAATGACATCACGTCGGCATTATCTTGTTTAGGTTTTACTTTGCTCAGTGGTCGATATTTTACTTTTTCTCAGTTGAAAATAAACAACATATATATGTATACTCTTAGACAGAGTTAAAGTAATTGAATGAACTACTTTTTAAATTAAAAACATTGTAGCTTTACAATAACTGAACAAGTGTTGTAAGTCGAGTTTGTGTTTTCGTGACGTGATATTTATAACGTTCTGATTTCATTTGGATCAGCGTCATCACTCTCAGGGTGAGTATTACACTAATACAAGCTGGCGAGCTCTATTCTATGCCCTTTCAGGTCCAATTGTTTGTTACATAGAAAAACTGGAATCTTTAAATCACAATAGTTGGTAACTGATTTATAATTTGAAACTGTGTAACTATTACAGTTTTTACGGTGTTATAGGATAAATTTGTTATTTATTTATTTTTAATATAAAAGTAAAACATTTAATCTATCCTAACGCTACTGAACAGAGGTTAGAATGGCAACATGACTTAAATTATTTTAAATTAGCCCTTCTCTAATTTTAGTGAATTCCCCTATTTTTGTGATATATAACTGAATATAACACAAATCATGTTGAACTAGAAAGAGTGACGGAGGAAATTTCTAAAGCGTTTAAGCTCCTCTGGAAGAAAACTATTTATTCTTAACCCTCCAGCTTTAAAGTTACAAATACAACTTGATCTGAAAAACTCTCACCGTAATAATTTAGAGTTTTATATCATCGGACAGACTAAACCAATTTTAAAGAAAGGGGATCTATCGGATGTTGGTTACAACAGTTTTAAAACAATTTTTCAAAATATTTGACACTAATTTCAATTTTGAAATACATTGAATCATTCCCATTTTGATTTATTATTTAATTACTTCATTTTTAATGATTTTGATACCTAATGAGTTTAGAACTTTAAACAAATTCAGCCCATTGTTTTTTTGTAAAATATTACTTGGTTTTAATATTTTGACTCAGCTGTTTAGGTAAGCAATTGTCTTTTGTTCATCACATAACTCAAATATTACCAAGATCTATTGGTTATAAAATAAGTGATCGCAACCATGAAATAATGCTGAGAATAATTTTTGAAATTTAAGTAATTATTTTTATTAGAAAAGGCTATAAACTTAAGGTTAAGGTCTTAAATTTGTTATTAAGACGGTTCCCTTTATAAAACGATAGCAATTAGGCAACAAAGTTTGGTTGAGTCTCTGCTCGGAAGGCTCAATCACATACTATTTGTATGCAAGCTTAAGACGAAACTCCACTGTGCAGGTCGTTAGCGTGGTCGTTAAGTCTTTATCGAGATTTATACATTAACAAAGGTTTTCTTTTCAAATAGTTTATCATACTTGAGTTAAAATAAGCAAATCTATAAATAATTTGTTATAAGTAATATAATTTTGGATTTTTAATTTCGTTTAACTTTCCGTTAATACATGTACACTTTGACTGTACGCATTTTGTAGTGTTTTGTAGATTAATGAGAGACAAACCTTTCTTTTTTGGAGAAAATATGACAAAAATATGTTAAAATAAAATATTCAGATTTTTTTATTCCCACCAGCATTGGAAAATTACCCAGTTATAAATTTATAATGCTAATTAAATTAATAATAACAGCTGATTTCGAATGCAACACTGCTATTGGTGGACACAGCAAGCTACTGGCGCTATTAGTGTCAGTATAGCTAATAACAGTGCAGCAAAAATCACTAGCCGTTTTTACGGCATTAGGGTAGAAATGTATTCCTTTCGGTACTCACAGCTGATATAAAAAAGTAGTTCCTTTCGGCACAGTGTGATGAAATAGTATAGTAAGTGGTCTTCTCCGTTACGCGTTCGTTTTTGTATTGTAGCCTAGTGAGAATATTCGATCAAGTACCGGAATGACACTTTAGGTACGAGTTATGAACGATACTTTTAATCCCACTATAAAGAATAATAATAATGAAATATTGTTTTCAAACGTTTTTATCAGGTTTGATGAGTAATATTTATTGGACAACATAATGACAACAATAATGTTTACATTGTGTTTTCGTTAATCTAGTAGTTGGATAAATAAGAACAGCTGATTTCGAATGCACACATCGAATTTCAATTTATACTGCTGAATAAATGAATAAGAACAGCTGATTTCGAATGCAACACTGCTATTGGTAGACACAGTAAGCTAATAGTGCTACCGGTGTCAAAATAACTAATAACAGTAGGGGAAAATCTCCAGCTGATCTTCCTGGTCTAGACCGAGAAACCGCTATTTTCGGTACTCACAGCTGATATCAAAAATAGCTACTTTCGAACCCTTAGGGCCGATTTACCCAAATGAGGTTTAAGTAAATGAGGACTGATTTAAATGTAAACTGGGGTTTAAACTACATACCACTTTCCCAACTGCTCATTTGCTCTGGTTTAGTTTATCCTTGTAGGTAACAGTGTTGGCACTACTGATTTGCCATTTCGTCTGCATTTTTGCCAACGAGATTAATCGGGGAGCTCTCAAAAAGTTAAATCTACAAGGTGACAGCCATTTATCCCTCTGTATGAATAAAACGTATGGTCAAATAACGGGGTTACCATTGACACGTCAGGTAGAATGGGTTACCATGGTCACAGTGTGGTATAATTGGTTACCATGGACACGGTGTGGTTTGTATTGTATACGAATTTGTTAATGAATTAAGGGAAAATTGTGGCTACGTAGGCTTCACTTTAGTTTTTGGAGAATGTGTGTGAGAGCTCAGATATAGCAAGCTTGTTGATGTTTGAAGGTAGCTATTTTTTTTTATGTATTACATAAGGCCTTCAGAAAATATCACAAGCTCATCCGTAATTTGTTTGTTCTTTGTCTTTTTTGCTGTTTTTAAATGGGGTTTAAAAATTAACTAGAATTATCTACTTGTCAAACGTTGTTAAATTCAAACACCAGCTGCAATAATTAAATTCAAAAATATTTTAACAAGCCTAACACAGTAATTATAAGCAAACTCATATAAATCAAACATTTCCTTTACATTTACACTACTTACAACTTTCAATTTTAGGTTAGGCCAAGCAAGATTCAGTGACAGTCTACCCTCTATGTTTACAAAAATATTATTCTTTGCACATGGCTTAAACTACCTATTACTTGCTAAACGACCTCTACAGGTGGTTTAATTTACGCCTAGTTTAAACGGAGGAAGTTGTTTGGGGAAAGTGATATTTTGGTTAAACTAGAGTTTAACCCAGCATAATAGTTAAACCACTTTTGGGGAAAGCGGCCCTTAGTGTGATGAAAAGTAATAATTAATATTACAGCTTCTAGTTGGTAGTTTACAGCGAAAAAATTGTTTTTAATGCGTATATTAGCAAATTATTGTTTGGTTCCGAATTCAATATCTTCCTATAAACCTCATAACATTATAATTTATACTAAAAGGAATATGTTCGGTAACATGTTGGTCGGTATGTTATTAAACCTCCCTCTGCACCATATTGCCAAACTACATCCTACAATGGGATGTTAATGCCCCGTGTTGGGTTATTAGATGGGACCTAATTAGCCCGGCCCGTAATAGACTAATAACTGGTTATGTGATATTAAACTACACACTGGTTCTGTGATAATAGCCCTTTTTCATCAGAACCTGGGTTGGTTTTAAACGAAACCATAATTTTGGTTTAACCTTTAATAAAGAGTTTAAACTTATAATGAAAATGTGCATATTACTTTGATGGATAATCGAGAGATTTTATTTAGTTAAGGTACTTTTACTGGTTACCTCTTCGATTTATCAGTTATTGAAATAAACTATACATAAACATTATTTATCCACAATTTTCAAAGAGTGGCTGATATTGGTATCAACCACTCCTTTGAAAATTGTGGATAAATAATGTTAGGCTGTGGCCCGATATTTCTTCTTAAAAATATGTATAGTTATAATGTTTGGTAATGATCAACTGGATTTCAACCGGGAAGTTGGGTTTTCCTTAAGGTTTCCGTAATGTCAAGGTGAATATAACGGACTTATGAAGAATTGAATATAACACGTTCTCACTCTCTACAGTTTGAAACTATGAATATAATTAAAACATTGATGTTTATGTAAGGAGGAGAGATTGAGTTGGATATAGTGTAATATTACTTTGTATTTTTTTTATAATTACTAAAGTGATATTTCAAATGAGTCTAAAACAACGAATATAGTGAAGATTTTTGGATACAGATATTGTGAGTTTAACAACACCGATATATGGTTTTAAAATATGTTATTACGTGTTATTAGTATTGTAGTGAATGTGTGTTCCCGATCGTTTGAAAGTCAGTTTTCCAGTTGATGTTATTATAACTGCGGCCATTGAAACAACAACCACTATAGTTTATTTTAAATCACAACTCCAGAGTATTTCGCTGGTATCGTACAAAGGCGGGTTTCGTTCCTATTTGTTCATTTACCGCTTTAGAAGTTGTCGGTACGCGAATTTATCTCATCTAATTTACGTGGTTTAAATTCACTTTCAACTTGGAAAAACAATGTGTAATAGACACTTAACCAATGCCAAAGAAATTATCTCTTCTCTTTTCTAAGCATTAATTAACTTTAATTGGCCTTTTTTACACTATAAACCATTGAATACGAAGATTTGCTATGATAATAATCTATGTTCAGATGCGAAAACGTCGTGTACAGTACCATTGTAATAGATTAAAGTAATATAAACCTAAAACACTGTGTTTTTTATATTATGATTTTGAATATGATAAATATAATATAATACAGTAAATACACTTTAATAAGACTAATTTAATAGCATTTTACTCTTGCTGCTGAAACCCATCGGTACTGCGATTTAATCTTGTATTTGATACAGAAACTTCGCTGAAATAACCAGGTTTGCTGTAATGGGTAATTTCTAACGAATCTCAACAATGAATGTACAGGGTGTTCCACTTTTAACACCTACTTTTACTGGGTTATTGGACCGGCAAAGCAGAAAAATAATACAAAATAACATGTTTCCTACTTTAAATCGTTTTCAGACAGTGTATTTTATGTACTTTTTATAAAAACCTTAATTTCTCAGAAAATGTTAAATATACAAAAATGAAAAATATATTAATTTATCTAAAAGGTTTACAAATTAATTTAAAATGACATTTCTGCACACAATTTTGTTTAAAAAAAATTAAAAATCAATAAAACAATTTTAATCCATATAAATTATGCGTGATATAAAAAAGTTTGGATAGTTAAAAACTAAGGGGTCTTTAATTTTGTGCTCAAAGTTTTTTCCCCCTTCTTGATGAATAAGGTTATATCCCTAATTTTTAGCACCCCTAATCCCTAATTTTTAGTGGTAAAATTTAGTGTTATCTGTGTTCATTCTTTTAATATTTAAATATTACACGTCTTTCGATTTAGCTTGAAATATTTTAGATAAAAATCGTTTATTTACCATTATAAAGAGTTTACAACGTAATACAATCTGCAATTATTAATAAATTTTCATTTTAAGTTAACATGATAGCACAGTAGTCTCAAATTTATTTGAGTTGCATATTTTAAAAACTAACAGATTAATCAGTAAATCCTGTCAACAGATTTACAAATCGAAATAACTTTTTATAAAACCTAAATAGAGCTTACAGTGTAATGGGATATATAGGTACCCCAAAAGGCAAAGCCTGATCTGGAGTTACTATTATACATTAACAGACACCAAAAAGGAGCGGTGTTAATATCAAAACAAAAAATATTTTTTTAAGTAGCTATACTTATTTTATGTACAAATTTTGCGTTGTGCATCCTATTTATTAAACTAAATATTGCTTACTATTTAATATTTGTTAATTTCCCAAAAATCACACTGTCACTCAGATTTTTATATTTTATTCCTTTTGTAGAAGTTTGAATTACTCTTTAGGATGTTAGGTTTCAATTTTAAAAAGGTTTTCAATCTCAGTAAAAAGCCAAATTCTTAGCCAATATTTAGTGTCAAAACATTTGTTAATGTATTCTTTCACTTCTCTAGATACTTGAATAGAATAATTTCAAACCGGCTCCATTTTGAAACGAAATTTTGCACATGAATGAAATTGTCAAGGAATCGTTTAGCATAAGAGTACATATTCATACCATTATGTTAAGTATCAAATTCATATTAAGTATAATTATTGTAACTTTAATCCTTCGTGAGAAATTAAGATTAAGAAAATACATACAAACCTTCAGTCAGAAAACAAATCAAACTAGGACACATCTCATAGCATCATTTGTTTTTTCTGACCTATTAAATACCCAGATGATGTTTAGGGCATTGGAAGAGGGGCCCTCTATACATTAAACTAAATATAAAACCCTTAACAAACGCAACAGGTCATCAGCCATAAAGTTTTGATAGCCATATCGCTTCGTTAGAGTATCACTCTCTCATTATTCAAGCTATAATTATCCGTCATTACCTGCCATTGGCGAGAGTTAATGAGATTATTAGCTAGTACTTGTTTACCTTATAGAGATCACTATTTATAAATTATTTCAATAGAAAACGTGACATAATGTCGTTATTAATTGTGTTAAAATATATAAACTTCATATTCTGCACGATTTTTGTGATTAAATAATTAATTGTGTATTATTATCATAACGAATGCTTTAAAGTATACTGACTATAAATAACTTATTTACTATCAACTTTTAATGTACTATTGAAGATCTTTAAGGTATCTTCCTTAACTATTTCACACTATGTCCGTTGTTGTTGGACTTAATAATAACTAACAAACTATATATTACAAATTATTCGTCTATGGATGCAAACAAATACAGCACCTCAATAACTCAAACGTTAGAAAACGAATGATTCGCCAACTTCTTTTAATTGGTTTGTTAAGAAACAATAGGAGTCATTACATAGTTAAATTAATATCAATTAGTCAATAAATAATATCGTTTTAGTAAAGTGGTAAAGCGTCTATATTATAGTTCTGAGGAATTTTTAAAGTAAGTCAGATATAAATATATGGACTGTTAAGGACAATAATTTCTGTCATGCTAGTATTTTTTATTTGTTTATTTTGCGCTTTAAAGAGTCACAGAATTAAAACATTGACTTTCAGATTAAATATTCATCACTATTTATTTAAGCAGGACAAATGGTTGATTTGCATCTACACATATCACTGACAAAAGTCACTAAACCATATTATCAATTATAATTTGGCCTTACAAATTGTTATACATGCAAAGTATTGAAAAAGATAACGTGCGTTAATCTTTTAACGAATAGGAATGTGTGGGAAGTTAAAAACTTGATTGCAGCTATTCTGTTAACATTTATATTAGTTGTAATAATCCTTTTACTAAATCCTACAACCTAGATTCAATATAAAAGCCGTAAGCAGCATTTTAACCAGTATGTGATAATTTTGTGTTGAGCTTAAATAACTACTTATGATTATTTGCAAAGTAAGGTACACCGTCTAATAGGATATAGTATGTATTTTTTAACTACACATAATGATGCATTTTAAAATACTTTTAGTTATAAGAAAATTACTTTAACATAGTATAAAGTAAAAAAAAACATTTATATCGTATAATAAGTTGTCACTAAACCCATAGACCTACAGAAATAATTGAGTAAACTGTAATGCTTAGCAATTCGTATAATTCTTAAATTAAGATTGGAAATTTATAAATGAGCGGCGTCAATGTTCAAAATCACAAGGCCTTTCCAAAACCTTGAACAAAATAAATTATAGTGTCAGATAGAAATACCAACATAACATTTTAATTAAAAAAATATGCTTGGACAAGATTGCAATGTATAACTAATTTTGTTAGCATACTAATATTCGCTAACGTAACCCTTATAATTTGTATCCTAAACATCTACATCATAATATCATCACTACATCCTTTATTAAGTAGATAGTAAGTAGTAAGTAGTAAGTAGATAGTCTGTAATAATAATAAGACAAACTATCTGACTTTGTGTAGTATTCATAAACTTTTAATTTTGTCATACTACTATGAACATACTGTTTTTACATCCCGTACATTTTGGCTTATGATTTTGTATGAAGTAGTTTAACCAAGTGCCCGAGGCCGTCTGTGTTATATACAGTGTTTGGCGAAGCAGCATTACTGTCAGGTTAACCACTATACATTGTTACCACCCAGTCAATGGTTAACAACGGCCATCGCTCCTTTGAAACCCTTTGTTCAACATTTTTACAACAATAATTTGTTGAAATTCTTTGCAACGTTAGTTTCGACTGAAATTATTTAATAACCTCATAAGTTTAATAACTACACAATGAAAGTTTAATATTAGTTTGAAACTACTAAGAATAATAACTGTGTTATAAAAATAAAGTAAGTTAAGAAGCAGGCAATACTTTTCATTATGAGATAGTCAAAATATATTAAACTATTGCATATTGAACAATTTTCCAAATGGAAACCTCCAATAAAATCATCAATAATATTAACAAACTAGTATAGTTAATTTGTTTATGGAATTGCATCTTAGCCTCATTATCGTATCTTTTAATAAGAGACATTCCATTAAATACAAATATTTTAAATTTAAAACATAAATGAAGAAAGCTTCTGTATTTATACTTTTTACAAAATGTTGCTATGTGAGAATTTATGTCAATTATCTGCTGTTCGCTAAATGTAGAAATAAATTTAAGTAATGCGTAACCTTTATCATATGTATTAATAAGTAAGTAATATTCATAAAGATATGTTGGATATATTGCAAAATAACTACTAAAATATAAGTCGAAAATAAACGCAATTTCTTTAAGACCATTGAAGCACCTTATTTCCATCCACAAAAGCACCATATTTACGCCCTAGTTTGTAAATTAAATTATTAACAATCTAACTTTATTATTTACACTAAAATATATCTAATTCACGAGACAAGATATAAATGTTGTCGAATAATTCATTCTAGTTTAATGTTGCCCTGGTTTTATTAAAGAATTATTGTGTAATTGGTAACACATGGAAAGTTATTGTTAAAATATTTAAGTAACCTAACATTTACCAAGGATTGGTGCAGTAATATTTACTGAAAGATTAGATAACTACAGGTTTTTAGACTATAAAAGTGTATTCAATAATTTAATTGGTTTATTTATTTCCTAAGTAAGCACTGCACTATTACGAACTAAATGGTGATGGGAAACTTTTCTATGCAGTGATTTGCTGAATTATTGCATCAGCCAGATCATTAATACCCAAGTGAATTAACAGCAGAAAAATCTAGCAAATAAAATAAGATCTAAAAATAATATTACCTAACTATTTTACCGGCGATGTGTTATCTTTAAGCCAGACTTGATGTAGGTGGCAAAATCTGGCCGACACATGTTCTGCGATTTGTCAACAAGATGGAGTGGACCATTCAGATGGAAATACATTAGTAGTGAGCGTACATTTTAACTGGAAAATATTGCTATAATAAAGAAGTTATAACAAAAATATGTCACATTAAAATGTTAAAGTAGTATATTAGCAATACATGAAAAGGAATTTAGTTTTCCTTAGCAACTTTAGATCGTAAATGAGGAAAAGCAAACGGTTTTGTGAATAAAATAAATTACTTGGTTCTCCTGTTATTTAATCTGAACAATTGTGTTAATTGAAAAGTTTTGTTGATTTAATTTATTGAGTTTCATTATTAATGAATGTTCGTTTTTATAGGCATATTAAAAGTAATGAACTAACCAGCAAACTCGTAGCTTAACCAACATTTTTATTTTTAATATCTGTCTTATTGGTGTGAAACAAAAGGAAAAATCAGTTTAGGTCCTACAGCATAAGATCGTTATATATATATTCCGAGCATTTATTATTTTATTTATTTTAAGAAGTTTAATTTATTGTTAAATTAATTGTGAGTGTTTTTATTTTTGTTCAAAATATGCAAAACACTGTTATGAATATATCGGATTATACAGCTTATAGCAATTTAAGTCATATGTGGTATTTAAATATGCGTAAGACGTCTGTTTTTTAGCGAATTTATTCTACAGGGAAGAAGCTATTACCGTAGTCGGCATGGTAAGACCTAGGCCCGGGACCATGATAACTTTTCGTTTTGAGGTTCCCAGACCCCAAAAACACCATTCGTTCGAAACTGTATATATATACGATAACTCTCGTAAAAAAGGTCCTATTTTAATAAAATTTGGTACAAACGTGTAAAGCAACATTTATGACTTTTCATTCGAAAACCAGACAGATCGACCCATCCGAAGTGGTATTTTGGGGGGTTTTGTACCCCAAAAATCTTTGTTTTCTGTATTTACATGTAATGTTTTAAAACGTCAAATTTTAGTTTTCACCATTGGATTAAGCTTTGGAAAACACACAATTTGATGTTTTGATCATTTCTCTACGTCAATTGATTACAGAGATATTGAAAGTGCTAAACACAGTATGGTATCCAATGTTATCCCTATGGAGAATAAGAAAATCATATATATCTCGATTATCTATTAACGTATACTAACGAAACTTGGAATACGGCTTTATCTGGTTGTGGTCTATTGTTATTTGCACAAAAAAATCAATTTTTTTGATAATTCCCATAGCAGCAAACCTGCGTACTCAGCCCCCATTTCATTGTAATGGAGAATAACTAAAATGTAATGTCTCCCTTAACTAGTGCTTCACCTTGTTGAGCTATATTAATATTTAACCCTTAAACCCATTTTTTGAGTTCCTTGTTGCAGCAAACCTGCGTACTCATCCCCCATGTTAATATAATGGGGAATAATCAAAATGATATTTATCGCTTATTTATGAATGTATATTGATGAAACTTGGTATGTGACTTCATTTAGTTAAGTAATATTTATATTGACATGAAAACCCCAATTTTATTCTTATAGAGAATAATTCATATAGTATATATCGCTTATTTGTGGATATATTATTTGTATGAAACTTGGTATGCGACTTTATGTGGTATTAAAAAATATGTTATGCATTGGTAATTCGCTGAGTACACAGGTTTGCTGCGACGGTTTTTTTATATTTATTCGTTTTATTTGCAAATTATACTCCCAATTTATATAGGCTTAAGCCGAAAATTTGAGTGCAGTTAATAAAAATAATGTTAAGCGAGGTTTCGTTGTTAGCCCTTATACATTTTGGTGAGTGAAGAAGGATATATCAAATATATATTTAAATTTTGGTAATGTTAAACGCCGTTGAGTATATAGCAATTTGCTCTATATAAAACATGATTATATTGTCTCCAATTCTAGTTTTAGTGTTTTTCTTTTATGCGTTATGTTTAGGATCACTTTTCCAAACCTCATTATTGTAAACCAAGTATGATCGATTATTCTGATTTATTTACTGAGACGCAAATCTACTTAAGATTTGGGTGAGCTGTTTTTGTGAAAATAAAATCCCACCCTCGTTGCTTCCTACTAGCCATTGAATATTCCATTAAACATTCATTTTCAAGGTCTCAAATTGTTAAAGCTTGCTGGAGAAGTGGAAATAGGTGTGTCAGTGGATGACAACCACTTTATATTTAGAGCTATATTACTATACTTATAGCTATCGTAACGTAAATTTTGCAAAATTATTTCGCAAATAACATTATTAGTGAATTTCCTTTGGAAAGTGAACTATTAGCATGACCCGCATGGTGAAACTTAAGCCCGGGACCACCATAGAAGTTCCTAACGTGACCCCCTGAACACGTTTTGGGGGGTCGTTCGAAATTTTATATATATATGTGTGTATGCACTCTAGCGGTCGAATTTTTTGTCCGATTTACTTTAAATTTGGTAGGGACGTTCCTTTCTATAATCTGTTGGACAAGTTCGTTGGGCAAAACAATCGGAAAACTCTAACCATTTTTTGGGGATTAATCATTCAAATTTCGAGTTTTCGGGCCCAAAAAGGGTCAGAAAAGCCCCAGATGTAAAATTAATGCATGTAAAAAGATGGAAATTAGAGAGGCGAAAGTTTTAAGCCCTCTCTCGTCATTCTAGCATAAATATTTACCGAGTTATTAAAGAAAATGTGTATCGGCTAAACACAGTACGTTGTCTTATGGGGGTTTTACACTAGAAAAGCCTGTTATTCCTTTGTTAAAGTACTTTTATTATCCCCAGCAACCTCACGCCTACTTTCAAGCCTGTCTGGACCTTCTCCTTACCTTATAATGCGCAAAATTGTATTCCCAGCTTTGCAAGTAAATGAAACCAGGAGTATCAGAACAGCCAAAAAATCAATGTTTTCAGATTTCAATAAAATTTGGACAAATGTATGTTTTTACACTGATTTTGAGTTTTAAAAGTTGTTATGTGGAAATTCACTTCCCTCACGTCAGCGTGCTGCGTGCGAACTCGTTTATTAGTTTTGTACGCTTACATTTGAATTTTTTATAGCTTGTTATTAGCTATAGATACATTTTTAACGGGAAATGTAGTTTTTCAGGATACTCCGTTAATTTTAAAATTATTAACATAAAATGCAATGTCAATAATAAACTAAATATGTTTAGTTAATTTTTAAATTAAGAATTTTTCCCCATTAACCTTTAAAATATCCTACGTTTGCCAAACAATCCCTCTCATCAGTTATGTTATATAGGGCTAAATTAAAATAAGGATATTCAAGAACAGTTAAACCTCCAGTTTTTTATCACATCATGTTTTTAAATACGTCCATATTTAAGCCTCATTTTAATAACTCAAACAGATATTAAAATGGTATTTATACTGCATTCAATAAAATAAATTAATTTTATCCTTTCGAGTTGATAAAGGGTATGTGTAGGATTAAAAATTGAATTTTATATTTGTTTTGTTTACATGTGAGACAAAAAGTTGATAAACACTTACGTAACAGGAGTATAGTTGTTTTATGTGGGAAAGTATGTATTATTAAGAATTAATTTTACCAATGTTGAGTGTAGATTTAGCTATAGAACCGATAATAATAAAACGTATAAAGGACGTTGCAGATTTGATCAACCCGTAATGTTTTATTTGTTTTGTCTGTTAACACTGAAAGCTGATTTAATATTAAGGAATACTCATACATTAATACGTAAATATGTGTTTATTTATTCACTTCACATGTTTTATTACGGGTATTAAAACCTAATTATAAAGCAGTTCTAGAAAATAATTCATTAAATCGAAATCTACATAGAACAAACATGTTACATAAAGCCTTGCAGTCTGGAAAACGGTATACAAATTAACAAACCCATTCCAGCAAAATAATACATAACATTACAGCAAGAACAATTACCTTTTTTAAAAATGTTTCAATTTTGTTTATTATTAAATATTTAATCGAATTTTGAACATGAACGGTAAACAAATAACACATAATTTACTTAATTCTTTAAAATTAAATATGAAAATTACAGAGCAAATGGATTAGATTAAAGGTGGTCCCACACTTCTAGTGAACAGGCCTGAACATTCGGCCGAACATTTTCCCGAATACTCCGAACATTCGGAGTTCGGCCGAATGTTCTGGCGTGCTCGCGAGAAGTGTGGGCCCGCCATAAGAAACCCTGCGTGAAATGAAGCATACAGTCAGCGTCAACGAAGCCCGACCAGCTGTTACTAACCGCACAGCTGATCAACAATCACTACTCTCCCGCCGCACCAGCTGCTATTCAAGATACATCATGCATTTCATGGTAAATGTATTGATACTGTTCTTTGACGTTTTGTGAAACTAATTTGTTAGTTCCGTTCATTGTAAAAAATGTGAATAAACCAATGTACTAGTGCGAGCAGTCGGAATGTTAAATAAATGTGCAAGACGATTATGGAACTGAGGAACAGAAAATGTGAGTTTTTATAGGGAAATAGGATAATTAGTTTACCTGTATATAGTTTCTAAGGGTGTAAAATTTGATCTAGTTTTCGTCTCGACGCAATAGTAAGAAAATATAATCTCTTTCATAAATTCTCAAATAGAATCTATTTGAATATACCTCGGTTTATATATTAAATACAAATCTCAAAAAACTATTTAGAAGTTCCTTGATATTTAAGATATGTAGTTATAATGAGTCGACCATACAACTGAAATATTTTATGTGAAAGTAGACCAAAGTAAAATAAGGAGTTGGCGAAGAAACAACATTGATTGGGATTTGGATCATTCTCTTGGTAAAAGCTCCAGCGTACGACGTGTAATTATATTTCAGTTAGTCGTCAAATTGAACCCCTAATAGGTAATTCTATCGAACACCGGACCTCACGCGAATTTACAATTTTTTTTATTCAAAATGACCGAAATAACGCCCTGATTATGAAAATGATAGTCGTTTTTGTCGGAAAAGTCGGGTAAACCGGGAAAACCGGGAAAAACGTGATTTTTTTCTTTCTGGAATATAGCAATGTGGGTTTTAAAATTGTGCGGAATTTTACTCTGAACACGAATATGAAACCCTTTTTACAATGTATTATTTAATAAGTGAACTATCGTCAAAAACGTGTTATGTCCACACAATATAGGGGGAACGGTGGGATTCCAAGGAAAATGGGTGGGGAATTTTCTTCAGACTAGGTTAAAAGAGAAAATTCCTATTTTTCGGGAAATTTCCCCTTTTGTGGAAAATTTCCCTTTTGGAAGGAATTTCCCTTTTTGGAGGGGAAATTTTCCCTTTTTGGGAATTTTTCCCTTCAACAGTAATCACGTAATACAGCGCTCTGCGGAGTTAGGTTAGGTTAGGTTATGATAGATATACACCCATGAAAATTCCCCACCCATTTACCTCGGAAATCCTTTGTGTATATCTATTATAACCTAACCTATCCTAACTCCGTAGAGCGCTGTATTGAGCGATTACTGTTGAAGGGAAAAATTCCCAAAAAGGGAAAATTTCCCCCTAATTATGTAGCAATTCCCTAAAAAGGGAAATTTTACCAAAAAGGGGAAATTTCCCGTAAAATATGAATTTTCCATTTTATTACATTTACCCTAGTCTGAAGAAAATTTCCCATCCATTTACCTCGGAAATCCTTTTTGTATATCTATCATAACCTAACCTAACCTAACTCCGCAGAGCGCTGTATTGCGCGATTACTGTTGAAGGGAAAAATTCCCAAAAATAGGAAATTTTCCCAAAAGGGGAAATTTCCCTTTAAAAAAGGTAAATTTCTTAAAAAGGTGAAAATTCTCTAAAAAGGGAAATTTTCCCAAGAAGGGGAAATTTCCCGAAAAGAGGAATTTTCCCTTTTATCAAATTTAACCTAGTCTGAAGAAAATTCCCCACCCATTTACCCCGGAATCCCACCTTTCCCCCTATATTGTGTGGACATAACACGTTTTTTTACGATAGTTCACTTATTAAATAATACATTGTGAAACGGGTTTCATATTCGTGTTCAGAGTAAAATTCCGCACAATTTGAGTACCCATATCGATATATTCCAAAAAGAAAAAAAAATCCCGTTTTTCCCGGTTTTCCCGGTTTACCCGACTTTTCCGACAAAAACGACTATCATTTTCATAATCAGGGCGTTATTTCGGTCATTTTGAATAAAAAAAATTGTAAATTCGCGTGAGGTCCGGTGTTCGATAGAATTACCCGCTGTCTTAAGGAACAAACGAGAGCTGGTTTAGAAATAATTAAGCATATATATAATAAAGTAGGGAATATTGCAAACAATTCTATAACGCCAAAACGTGCAATGAGCCTTTGATAAAACTGTTACCCTGACACGTATGAACAATCTATGAATGGTCTTAGTGTGAATGATGGAAGAAAACATTTGTTTATATAACTACTCCTAATACCAAATTAAAGTTATATGTTAACATCCATTTTAAATTTATGTTGTTAAAACTATTTTATTTTATTTATATATAATAAACATTAGGTGAACAAACGAAGCTGTTAGCAAAGCTAATTACATTAAAAGTTATGTTTTGAGACTGGACTGGCGCTGTAATTAAGTATCTGGTCACAGAATATCGCTGTTCATCCCACATCTCTGACAGAAAACCTTTTGGCTATGATTAAACTGGTTTGGGGCATGTTGTTATTACAAGTTGAGCGTATCAAATACTTGGATTGTTGATATGGATATGGACACACTTTGTATAGATGTTCCTTAGGTAGAGAAGATTATAAATCACCGTTAAAACACGGATCTAAAATGCAATGTTTTTTGTCTGTCGGTCTGTTAGTGTTTTTAAAGGTTTTCATATAACTCAGCTTCTATGTAAGATAGAAAGGTTATATTCGGCTCCAATGTGTATATAATAAAAATTGACATTAAATTCGACTCCAATTAATGTTTGTTATATACACATTGGAGACGAATCTAACCTAACTGTCTTACGTAAAAGCTGAGTTCTATAAAAACACAAACAAACCGATAGGCAGAAAACAAGTCATTTTAGATCTATGTTTATATGGTGATTTATGAATTTCTCAAATACTCAAAGTGTGTCCAAGGAGTTTATATACACCCTGGATAATATATGAATAGTTTTGATATGCATAAGTATGTTTTGATTGTTGTCTAGAATAATGTAGCTTGAGGTTCCAACATGTTATAAAACTATTTACGTAGAGTGGCATGCTAATATAGTTTACCCATTTGTCTTTTACAACCGTAAATCTATCCGTCTTTGGATTTTAGTAGCGAATCAACTTAAGTTTCATTAGGTGATAATTATTGGGACGACTTATTATGGAATTAAAACCTTGTTAGTCAGTAACAAGCCTACACAAGACATCTCACCTATTAAACACTCATACTCGTTCATACTCATGTTAGAATACTCTAGCACAGCAGTCTTACAGAGATATTAAAAGACAAAGAGAGAGAGATAAAGCTGTTCCAATAATTTAAATCAAGCCTTTTCTTAGATAACCGCTTATGGTATTTAATGAATTCTAAATATGTCAGAAAATATACAATTGTATAGTACATTTTTAATAATCCATGCAAATCACCTTCGAAACTCATAAAAGAAAAGTGTTAAATGATTTTATAGGATCATTTTAACTTTTTGATTTAAAATAAAGAACAAAGGAAGTCAAAGTAAGAAAGAATGCGCCTGTCTTCTAATATTGCAAAGGATGAAGACAATCTGTATTGCCTTTCTTCTACTGAGGCTCAAATGTCACTCAAACTGCTGTAAACTGAGACGATTTTATATCATTTGAGAAATTTAATTATTTTTTGAGTTCATAGTATACTCATTTTTCTTAGCAGCAGGAAATGTATTTTTCCATACTATTTCAAATTTTTCCCCATTATACTTATAACAGTATTTAAATTCAATGAGTTTTAGTTCAAAGGAGAATAATAAAAAGCTATTATGCTTAGAATAATAATAAAAATACTAACATCATATTAATTAAATATATACACATTTACGAAACAATTAAAAACAATTTTGTCACACTCACAGTGCCTCAAAAAATGTATACTTCCATAAAATAATGCTTTTTAGTATGTATATTGAAATACCTGTATCCCGTATATTTTTCCTACAGTTGTAGGATCCTGAATCGTAGTTTAGATTTAAACACTAGAAGCGATAGGTAAAGTCCAAAAAAAATCGACAACAATACATAAACCTTTATATTTGTGTAATACTAGTACGATATGCAATATCATGCACGTTATGTCAATGTTTCATAATATTTAACACATTTTCGAGCTTCAGTATCTGAAATAAGTGATAAACGTAGAAAATTAAAAAAAAACTTGTATGCATAAATACAAATTTGAATTGTGTAAATATTAACAAATACAAGTAGTTTTAATCAGGGAGAACTTATGTATGTTATTTTTCCGTATACTGTAATTATAAGTTATTAAGGTATATTTGCATACAGTTAGATTTAAGTGGTTAAATGTATAGGGACAAGTAATTTTAGTTACGTATAAGTCTTTCACTTTTAAAATTACTTTCAAAACTCTTATAATCACCGATTTTAAAGAAACACTCAATGTTAAAAGACTTGGGGTGTAATGGTGATGGTGTGGGAAGGGGTGAATGGTGGGGGGGGGGGTTGGGTTACGTGTGTGGGGGGTAGGGTTACGTGTGTCACGGGAAAGTTTATGACTCCGGTACACAGTCATGGCAGTGAGTCACAAAGCATGACACACAGTTAAGCTGTGACACACGCAACTCAATTAAAATGCTCTATAGTTGTATGTTTGAAGGAAAACAATATTGCAGTATATTTGGATACTTCGCAGTATATTAGAATACTTCGCAGTGTATTATTTATTTAAATTTATTTTTTAGTTTTTAAATCAAAAATGGTTTTCTCATGGCTTGAATTGTTATTTTATATATCATACTAGCATGAACGAAAAAATGTTTTTATTTTTGCATGATATAGTTAAAATTTGAAGAGCAGAAACGTTGATGCCTTTTGATCACATTACTCAATTAACATTGTATAGCTTCACATAGTATAAATTTATCAATATCTTCTGTAACAGTGTCACAAAGGCGTTGCTACTGCAAGTATTGCGATACAAAAATAGCATATCTCTATATTCTAGTTTATGGAACACAAACCGAGAAAACAACTAAAAGGTCTTTAAAAAATATTCAAATCAATACTTTTAATGTGTTTTTTTTACTCTTTCAATGCATCTACTAAGTTATCAATAACGACTATTTATTATTTCAATCCTTTAACTTAAGTAAGCCATTGTTATAATTACTAATAATAACGCTTTTGGCAGTTTCATTCTTACTTATGTTTTTTATTTTTACCTAGACGTTTCGATGCCACTTTGGACATCTTCATCGGTAGGAAGGTTATGTAAACAAAACAAAAATTAAAAACAAACAGTGAATCATATAATAGCTTACTACTACATCTAATTTAAGTACATTAGTCAAACATTTAAATATATTAATATGGTGATCCATGGGGTGTATTTTTAATTTATTTCTTTTTTGAATAAAAAGAAAATATTGATATAAGTCTTATTGATATTGTATTTTTAATTTATTTCTTTTTTGAAAAAAAGAAATAAATTAAAAATACACCCCATGGATCACCATATTAATATATTTAAATGTTTGACTAATGTACTTAAATTAGATGTAGTAGTAAGCTATCATATGATTCACTGTTTGTTTTTAATTTTTGTTTTGTTTACATAACCTTCCTACCGATGAAGATGTCCAAAGTGGCATCGAAACGTCTAGGTAAAAATAAAAAAAATAAGTAAGAATGAAACTGCCAAAAGCGTTATTATTAGTGACTATTTATTATACCTATTTATTACAAACCCAATAATTGCTGATCAAAGCAAATTTAGCAAATTGAGCAGCAAGGTTAGTTAGCTAATGACAAATTGGATTACGTACAGTCCGAAATGATTTCACATGTTTCGACACTATAGCGGCAATGTCGTGTATGTTAGAAGCATGTCTGTTTGTTTTCAATGTTCCATGAACCTTGTGATTTGTGTATTTTTAACTTCGTGTCGACACCATAAGATATTAAGATCTTAAGATATGAAAGGTTTTTTTGCTGTGGCGTTCGACATTGACATGATGAAACATAGGTAATACTGTTTTTCTACGTCTGCCCGAGAAAAGGGTTGTTTTCGCACTCGATATACGTCAAAAAACAGGTACGGGAATTCATTTTACTTTTCGCATTAATTTTTACTTTGCACACTCTAGATTTACTTTGCGTACTCGTGTTTCAACTTAAGAACACAAACATAGTCAAAAACAGTATGCAGGTAACGTTATTTATGCATGAATTATGTTGGCAATACTGGATAATAAACATCTGATCTATTGTTGCTGTTCCCGAACAACATAAAATTTTACATGCTGTATTGTTGAAGTTTAATTAAATTGTGTTTACATAAAAAAGTGTCCATAAATTGTGAGTAGGCCTAGTTATGTTATTATTACGTTAATCAGGTATAGTATATATTTAAGTTAATTTTTAATAGTGGCAGACTTCTTAGAAAAAAAAACGAATAAATATAACTTAATTACTTTATTCTAACTGTAGGAAATATATCATATAGGCTATCACTAATAATATATATATATATATATATATATATATATATATCATACTGTATAATCGATATTTGGCAGACGTACGACAAATTTAATATGCAACTCGTGCGCAAAGTGACTTTGCTGCACTCGAGAGAAACTATTCCGCACTCGCCTACGGTTGTGCGTAAACATTTCTCTCGAGTGCAGAAAAGTGGCACATAGCGCACTTGTTGCATAAATACATTCTTTTGGACTCAGTTACCTAACAGTTACTCCAGTTTTACCTAACAGTCCTGACTAATAGTTATCTCATATTATAAATATATCGAATAATTATCATATACGTTCTCAGGATTACATTAACTAAGCCAAAGCAAAATAAAGTAACCTCAAGGCAAAACAAATATTTCAATTTTATTAACACAAACTTTTATCGTTGCGAGACTGGATTTGTAATTAAATGAATATGTTACAATTTCAAAGGAAAGTAAATTGTAAAACTCCGATTATAAAAAACTTCTATAGAACAAATTTAGGCTAATAAGTTATAATGCGCCTTTTACACGCCCAGGCCAGTAAAACGTGTACTTGTATTTTTAGCGAATTTCCCCTATAGGGAAGAAGCTATTACCGTAGTCGGCATGGTAAGACCTAGGCCCGGGACCATGATAACTTTTCGTTTTGAGGACCCCAGACCCCAAAAACACGATTCGTTCGAAACTGTATATATATATATATTTATATATGTGTGCCCGTGGGTGCGATAACTCTCGTAAAAAAGGTCCGATTTTGATGAAATTTGGTACAAACGTGTAAAGCAGCATTTATGACTTTAAGTTCGAAAACCAGACGGATCGACCTATCCGAAGGGGTATTTTGGGGGGCTTTTGTACCCCAAAAATGGGTTTTTTGAGTTTTATACATACAATTTTTGGAAAAGTAAAGTAGTATTCTTTCCCATTGGAATCAGCTTAAAAAAACGCACAATTTTATATTTTATTCATTGCTCTACGTCAATTGTTTACTGAGATATTGAAAGTGCTAAACACAGTACGTTCTCCAATGTTATTCTTATGGAGGATAAGAAAAATTGTGTATCTCGCTAATTTATCAACTTATCCTGACGAAACTTGGTATATTGCTTCATTTCACTGTGGTCTATTGATATTTGCACAAAAACCCATTTTTTGCCCGATAGTTCCCGTAGCAGCAAACCTGCATACTCAGCCCCATGTTATGGAGAATAATTAATGTGTTATCTCCTTTATTTATGAACATAAATTAATAGAACTTGGTATGTGGATTTACCTAGTTGAGTTATATTGATATTTGTATAAAAGCCCATTTTTAGTGTTCCTTATTTCAGCAAACCTGCATACTCAGCCGCCATGTTATTCTTTATGTCATAAATCGTTTATTTATGAATGTATATTGATGAAACTTGGTATGTGGCTTGATGTGGTATTAAGATAAATTAATGTGCATTGGAAATTCGCTGAGTATGCAGGTTTGCTGCTACGGGGGTATTTAAACGTGTACCGATTCGATTTGTTCATCGTCCGTTATCACTGTCAAATGTGTATATGAATTTGAATGTTTGTTTGTGATTGGTTTTGTCCATTTTAACTTGAACGAAATCCAGTGAAATGTTCCACGTTGCCGTGCTGGAGCAGTAGATAGTAAAAACATCTATTGAAACATACGTCACAAAATTACGACGACTTTATTTTAGCTGGACGACGAGATAATTAAACCCGTTTTGAGTCATAACCAGTTCAGGGGCATTCTATAAATTTACGATAGCAAAACAAATATTAAAACTAACTATTCCAGAAAAAGGTTTTCAGTAATATTATTAATTTTAAATATATATTTTTGAAACATTTCATATTTTATAAGAGGCAGTATTTCACATTCACTTCGTGTTGCCAAATAATTTAATATGCAGCTTGCGAGGTGGCTCTTATTCGCGATGCAGACAGTATTGCAAGTTATATTGCAAGTTATATATCGCCGGGACGTCTAGTCTTTCGATTTATATCACATGTATTATTTATGTAATTTGATTTTATTGTTTACTAGTTAAAAAGTATTTTTTTAGGTAGTTTTGTTATGTATTTTATATAGAAAACATGACCTATATTGTAGAGTTACTGGATATACACATTGATAAAAAGCAAAGGTTTTGAAAATAAATATTTTAATTATAGTGTGCGTGTTGTTTTATTTATTTAAACGATAAAATAAACTGCTAGGATAACGGACAACAAAATAGGACAAAGGTTGAGATACGGCGGCGGAGGGATACAATGCCATTAGACACCACCGATGGCTACTTGGTGAAATCTAACGTTGTGACACTTGCGAGAATAGTTCTTATCTAGTTTTCTAGGCGGACGATAAGAGTAAATAAAATCAAAATTAGTTTAAACTTGAGTCTACGTATTCCCAATTGTTTATGATTTGATATATGTATAATACAATTATTTTTTCGTCAGAATGTTCCAAAAGTAGCTATTTTCGACATCAGCTATGAGTACCGAAAGTGATACTCTTCGACTATTGTGCTTTTAAAAAAAGCTGGAGATTTTTTGCACTCTTATTTATTCTGACACCAATAGCGCTAGTAGCTTGCTGCGTTAACTGTAATAGCGGCCAAATAAATTGACAGTTGGGCTGTAGCCAAGAGCATGGCTGTACGTTGTCACTGTTGTAATTTTTCCATAGAAAAATATCACTTTAATGTTATTCCGATCAGCTGGTGTGGAGTTTTGGCAATGCAGCACGTCTATTATTGGCTGATCTCAGTGGACAGCCCAGTAAACCACACCCTTAACTGGCAATTTATTTGGCCGCTATTACAAATAGCAGTGTTGCATCTGAAATCAGCTCTTCTTATTCGTTTGGTTAGTAGCATAAATTTAAATTTGATGTGCGCATTCGAAATTCACTGATCTTATTACTCGAATTACTAGATTAACGTAAACACAATGTAAACACTATTGTTGTCATTATGTTGTGAGAAATACTACTTAGTAAACCTGGTAAAAATATCTGAAAAAGATGATTAATTGTAATATTATTAAAAGTGTAATAAAATATATCGTTAATATTTTGGCTATCGCCTCGCACGGAAAGCCAAAAGCTATTTTCAATATCCGCTGTGAGTTGTGAAAGTGAGGTTTATCCTCTCTAGTGCCGTAAAGACAGCTGGAGTATTCTACCACTAATATTAAGGCGGTCCCACACTTATCGCGAATATTCCGAATATTCGGGAGTGTTCACGGGAAGTGTGGGACGCACTTTCGAAAACACACTTGAACATACGGGACGGAATGTTCATTGAATGTTCGGACGAATGATCAGGCCTCTCCGCGAGAAGTGTGGGACCGCCTTTAGCTAAGCATTCTGACACCAGTAGCACTAGTATCCTGTTTGGGATATGACACCAATAGTGGTGATGCATTCTAAATCAGCTGATCTTGTTCATTTAGTTAGCTTCAGTCTGATAACGTGATGCAAAATAAATCTACCTTTTCAGAAATATTCCCTTTAGCATGCATTGACACATCATTGATCCTTCTGCTGTTCATTTGGTTATAAATAATTGTTTAGTAACACTTAGTGGTTTTTTGTTGTTGTTTTTTTTTGTTTTTTTTAGTATATAACGCACATTGAATCCTTTTAATCATATTAAATTAACGTTCCACCAGCTATGAAAGTCACTTTATAATAATTTAAAGTGATTGAGTGGTAAGCGCGACTACAGTGACACCTGCCAGCCATCCACTCCAAGTCCTAAGGACCTCTGAGGATACTTGTATGCTGCAGGTACAAGCCCAATTATTTGAATAACACCGTATGCACAACTGTTGAATAAAAAAGTATCCATTTGCTGACAACCCTTGGGAAAGGCCTTTATTTGAGTGGATGCAGTATATTTTAGTTAGTAGCAACAATGTGTCCTTTACAATTTGCGTCCTTTACAATGCGTCCTTAAAATTGCGTCCTTTACAATGCGTAGAATATTTATTTACAATTTGCTAAAACATTCCAAATGTATTTTCTGTAAATGGGAAGCGAACCTTTGGGACTTCAATAATTATTAATTCTCAACCATGTATGTTTTAAAAAATATTAAATTATACAATTTAGGACATCAGACCGAAAACACAGATAAAATCATTAAAGTAAATAACGTAAAAATGACGCTGTTGATCGTCACAAGAAATTATCCTGTTGTAGGCCAAAGCAACAAAGTTGAATAAGGTGCTGTATTTTTATTACATAATATAGCTTAAAGCATTCATTCATTAATCATTAGAATTATTCGAAATAGGTGAATATAAATAAGACTTAAATATTAATTTTCAAAAGTTTAATTTTTATTTTTGAACGTTTGAAGTTGATTATTAAAAAATATATATACAAAACCTTTGTTCTAGCTTACTTTCATCCCTTTGGTAATTAATTATATAAAACTTAATCTTTGCGATTTAAATAATAAAACTATTCATTAGATCAGGCTTACCTCCATTATCCATTAGTTAACTGAAGTTTTACCATCTTATAATCAATAATTGGTTTTAAGCTTAACTGGGAGGAATCGTCGCGTAGAGGAGCTATAAATACAAAGAAGCATTATTGTTTGTTTACTAATGCAATAAATTACCATTTACATACAAACTAAACACAGAACCAAAACCTTAATAAAATAAAGGTGATTGGAATGTATAAATGTAAATAACAAGCATTTTTTTTCTTTTTACTAGTAAAAGGGTTGGGTTGACGATCAGAATATATAAGAAGGAAGGGTAAGACGTCATCCGATTGTATTGATTCTACGAAAACCCTTTCACACCTCGAAAATCCGAAAACACCGTTTTAAGATTGTTTATGAGGAGAACAAATTATTGTTTACTACATTCTGTGCAAATCATGGGATTTCTTAGTTACTTTTTGGTGGTTGACTGGTAGTATATTTAAATTAATAGAATTCCTCATGCAATCATTGCCCATTGCATTACATTTAATTTCATTTTGTATGTTTGCTAATGAAACAAATTTTTAAAGGCGATCTTGTCGCTGTATGATGGTGCACTGTTACATTGGCAAATAAATGCGTGAGATTAACCCATAAATTATAAATTTCATGTTTTAGTTTTTTTTCCATTCTAATTTAGTGTTGAAGGTTAAATGAGGGGGCTTAGCTAAAGGAGATATAGTGGACCAACAAAAATACCTTAGAAATAATACATTACGATTTTAGTTTACTGCATTAAGCATCGAAAATTGCTATTTTTTTAGATGGACTCTTACGTTTTGTTAATGATTTAATTGATTATTGGAATTAAATATCACTTAAAATCCTGGTAAATCTATACACATACAGAAATTTAACGAAAAACCTAATTAAAAAAATTAATCAAAACGTATGGGAAATTTAAAAAAATATTGGTTTGGAGGAATCTGTATGTTAAAATTAAAATTGATTAAAATACATATGTCAGTTTCTCACTTAAGGCTCGTGAACATTATTATTATGATCTGCAAAAACAGTTGTCATTCAAATATCAGGTAATATCATATTAAGGTATAGGACTGTTGAAAATTTACATACCAATAAGACGAATGACTGCTTAATTTAAGTGTATGGTTTTCTAAAAATTGTCTAAAGTAACCCGGGTTCTTTGATGTTATAGGATCTTTACGTTTTACTGCGTACGACACTTCCCTTTCCTGTTCCCCTCCGGCCCTCCCACTCCCCCTCCATTTTGGCCGTTGCCCTCTTAAGCACACTTGACTGAAGAGAACCGTTGCCCGTCATTTGAGACTCTACTACGTTAATATCATATTATTTCTACCTTACTACTAGTAAACCAAAAAGCTACGAAGCTCTCAGCTTGTGATACTAAAAACCATATTGAATACTCGCACATCTAAATTTGGATATACTTTAATAATTTGTCCTCAATCATTTATGCTTGGAATCAGAATCACTTAGTTTGAGACATACTGTAATGACTGCTTTCTAGATAATTTTTACTTTAATACATAATATCTAAAGTAAATGGAATAATGGTATTCGTTTTACACTGTAACATTCCGTCGTAAAGTTTGCCTTTGCATTTGTTGGTCTCACAGATGTAGTATTTTATACTGATAGTTCCTTCAATTTCGTTTTTAAATATACTGACAATTTCATTAGGAAATCAAAAATATTTAACTGAATAAAATAAATAGAAAAATATCAAAATATATATTTGTTTTTCACTCTTATAATAGTTTAATCCCGTAAGAAATAAAGGTATATGTAAGGTAAATTAAGACTTAAATTTAGCAAAATTTACTTCTTGATATTTTGTTAAATTTAAACAAAAACTACATTAATTAAAATTTGAAAATAAAGCTAAGTTTTTGAAACTGTAGTTTATAATTTAAATTAGCAATATTGAGTAATAGTTTATTTAATGTTTAATTGTCACAAATTCAATTAATTAAATTTTCATTTTTAGTTATCAACTATAGTGCCCGTCAGTTAGACTGCAAACTACAAATGCTTCCCACGGGATTGGAATCTCCAAGTGGAGCGTTTTGTTTTGTTTTAACCTGTCATGAAAGTATGTTTTAGCCTCACAAATACAGCCACATTAAAAAAATAATTACGAATTACGTAATTTTATAGCTAATTAACACATATTAAAAAATATAAACAATAAAATGATTACCTTCGTTGGATACACATCGAAAAATTAACGCTAATAGAGTGAAACTCTACGGGTTTTTTAAATATCTTATGAAATTGTATACGTACAGATTTATATATTACGATAATCATACATGACCATTATACATAACTAAGATAAATATAAATTATTGTATTTAGTTAGGATAATGTGTTCAAATTTTGGGGCCGATATGCTTTTGCTTTGCTTTTTTTAGTCAAAAACTGTGATATTTATTTAGACTATTTGAGGACCGAGCCATGGATGGAGAAGATAACTTAGTAATTAAAAATCGTATAATATATTATTTAACTGCGGCCTCTCTTCATATTTATCAAATTATCTTTGTTTGCCCGCCTACATGATATTCAGTTGTCCTCAGAGTTTCTTAATTAGTGTCTTTGTCCATCCATAATGAGTTAACATAATTTAAACATATTTGTATGTTTGTATGAGTGTTTTCATTTGGTAATATATATTTATTTCACAATTTTTACCATCTTTTTAGATCTTTTGTGTCGTTTGTGCTTCGTTCTTAATATTTATGCTAATATATTTAAATTGTGATGGTTTGATTTATTATAATATTCTAATATAAAATTCACAAATTTTATTAATTTTAAAAATCTTTGCTCGACGGTTGTAGTAATTTTTCTAAAGGAAATCACATATTAGTACTTTATCTCCCTTAAGTTCCATAAAATATAGTTATGTATCAAATAGGTGTTTGGGCAAATGTTAATTATATTATGTTCGAATTTGTTATGCTGTTGCTGAAATGCAAATTTGCGGTCAATAAGAGTCAGGCAGTAAATACAGGGTACTAGGGCCACATGATAACCATAGACGAATAAAATGTGATATTATGAGTTTATTTATCTAATCTGTACTGACAATTTAGGTATAAACATATTAAAAAAATACTAGTTGAGTATAAAAGAGCTTCGTGGCAAGGTCGACCTTGTAATTAGGCTGCAGTTGCTAACCAACACGAGGTCCACTGTGAACCTGACACGTACTGTCACAACCAGCCTTTTACACTTTTAATCAAGTCCAGGATCGTTGAAGTACTGACAACAAATGTAATATGGCTAGTGATCAAATTGATTAAGTTTGTTTACATTATTATTTTAACGGTCTTCCCTTTTTTATTTCAATGCCAACAGCATTTATTATTTTGCATTTTTTATTTTTAAAGGTAGTAAGGTAATTTATTATCCCCAAAAACCGCAAAAAACATAAAAATTAACATTTATAAAAAACGGCTCTAACGATTGCAATTAAACTTTGGGGGTTTGTAGAGCTTTAGGTGTCCAACAAGATGACACCAGCCACATTCCTGTAAAAATTCGGGTTTAGAAATTAAACATATCGTAACACATTTTAAACATGAATCAGTAGTAAATTGTCTTACAGCTTCCATTTTATTAATTATATTTTTTACTTCTAATTCCAGTTTTCTTGTAAGAAGGGGGGGGAATAAATTAAGAGTTCTAAAGCTAAGGTAATCCACTTTGATTCCCAGAGAGCTTTTCATAAGCTTTCTACCTTTATGAAAGAAAACTTCCGACTCACCTCATCCATTGGAATGAACCGTATCTCATCAAACAGAACAAAAGTCGAGCATTAAAAATAACAGTTGTTTTTTTTTGTTACAGGTAATAAAACCCTAAGCATTTATGGTGAGTCAGTATTTTGTAATATTATGTGCAAATTAACTTTATTAAAGATTATTATTCAAATTTAATTACATTTCTGAGACCAAAAGTTAAAATTTTTGGTGACTAATATTTAATAACTCGCCTCCTCTGTACAGCCCATAGTGTCATAATTTATTTCTTTAGTGAAACCGTGTCAACTCAATTACAAAATCAAACGAGTTCGCACGCAGCACGCTGACGTGAGGGAAGTGAATTTCCACATAAAAAACTATAAAAACTCAAAATCAGTTAAAAACACACAATTATTTCAATTTTTATTCAAATCTGAAAATATTGATTTTTTTGGCTGGATGGATACTCCTGCAATGCTGGGAATACAATTTTGCACATTATAAGGTTAGGAGAAGGTCCAGTCAGGCTTTAAAGTAGGCGTGAGGTTGTTAAAAAAGTGGGATGATAAAAGTACACCAAAAAATGATTAACAGGCTTTTCTAATGTAAAACCCCCATAAGACAACGTACTGTGTTTGGTCAATACACGTTTCCTTTAATAACTCGGTAAATATTTATGCTAGAATGACGAGAGAGGGCTTAAAACATTTGCTTAATTAATTTACATCTTTTTACATGCATTAATTTTACATCTGGGGCTTTTCTGACCCATTTTGGCCCAAAAACTCGAAATTTGAAAGATTAATCCCCAAAAAAGGGTTTAGAGTTTTCCGATTGTTTTGCCCAACGATCTTGTCCAACTGATTATAGAAAGGAACTCCCTACCAAATTTGAAGTATATCGGAAAAAATGCGACCGCTAGAGTGCCTGCACACGCACACACACATATATATATATAAAATTTTGAACGAACCCCCAAAACGTGTTCAGGGGGTCACGTTAGGAACTTCTATGGTGGTCCCGGGCTTCAGTTTCACCGTGCGGGTCATGCTAATAGTTCACTTTCCATAGGAAATTCACTAATAATTGACGGTAGATCTACGAATGTCGCCATGCGTGGATCGAGTAATCCGCATGTGTCGTCTCAGTTGGAATTTGAAATCTGTAATTGGACCGTGCATTATGTGACTCGTAAACGTGTGTTTTGTGTGTTTTTGAAGTGTGCCTGTTTAAACGTTGACGTCAATCAGGGATATGCGAAATAAACACTGTATTTAATGCCAACAAGTGGCTTATGATTAAGGTCCATACATACTTCATAAAGGTCTGTACAGTCGGTATATTTAAGGTTTTCTAGCCAACCAGAAGATACCTCGTAAAACAGCTTTAAGGTCACGTGATAATCAATCCAATCAGCAGTGATGCTGAAAACACGATATTTATCGTACTTGTACCATATTTTTCTTATCATTGTAATTAAAATAAACATGGTTTAACTACTTACACACTTTGATCAGCTGTTATTTTATGACACTAATATCTCGTTTTGATTTATTTGTATTATTAGATTAATAGATTAAGGGTTTAAACGTTCTTTATGCATGTCCAGTAGCAATTTATAAATATATTTACAATTATTATCCCATATAAGGTTGGCATCACTTATAAGATGTTGTTGCATGGGTGGGACACACACGCATAAGCTGAACGACCTCACAAGACATCTTTGCTGGGATCATTACGTTATGAAAATAATCATACCTGAACTAAAAGCTCTAGAAACCATGGCTGATAATTACTTGATAAAAAAAACAATTGTTTAGAGCCTTAAGCTTTAAAATATGTTAAAGCACCCTGTTTTGTTATAAATTCAAAACATTAATTGTCATTGAGATATTGCTCAGCTAAGATCAGGGGGGTTATCTATAATATATCCATAATATAATATCCAATATAATATATCTATAATAAATATTTTTCTTAAGCTGCGTTTAGGTTCTTTCAAATAACGAAATTTAAAATAAATGAGATTTAAATGTGACGATACACATGTCAATTGAGTTTAACTTATTAATTTTAAATTTTGTTGTGAACGAATACTTGAATCGTTGATAAAACCTAGGTTTTAGTGGAATTTACAATTTAACAGACAATACAAAAACGTTATTTCTCCAAAGTACGGCATGTTGTAATATCAGAGGAATTCCAATGCCACAGATGCTGACCTTCCCCTTTTCTTTATTAAAGGACTAGTTTGTAGCTAAATAAGTTACTTGTACGTGAGGGTTATATATAAGCTTGTGGTCTAGCTCGGTCTTATTTAAGACAAATTTTGCTACTTTACTGTGGGTCACGATAATACTTTTGAAACCAATTGTAAGTTCTTAGTCACAATCTGTTAGGAACCACTCAGTTATATAAATTACCATAAAAAAACGACAATAGGAAAACACGTGAGAAATCGGACGGGATAAGCTTTGCTATTCAAACTATTGTAGCTATTGTTTATTAACACTAAAAGATCACTCCCAAGAAACTAAATATTTCGACTGCGTGAACGTGAATTATTTAACTAACTAATGTATATTATTAACCTAATTTCATAGAACATGATGATAGCTATAAACTTGGCTAAATAGCTTGGTAACTGTTTGCAAAGGGACTAAAGTATTAGTTTTAGCTTTAATCTTCTTAGTTTGTAGTAGTTATCTATACAAACCTGTCCTTTTAGAATTTATAAACTATTTGTTATTTATATACCCTGTAAATAACAGTAATAAATTTGGTTACTGAAAAATATTGTATATATTTAGATTAAGGGGAACCGCCACCAGTTCGGCAGATTTTTGCTTTTTTGGATAAATTAAATATTGACCACAAAAACTGGTTCAATTTAACCTAAAAACCATGAATATATACATAACAACTCTCTTTTTCTTCCTTGAAGTATTTCATTTCGTTTTTCCGTTTTTACAATTTTGTTTGTATTTCTACAACTTTTGAATAACTTTTTTATTTGTGGATGAATCTTATTATTTATTTTTTTAATTTGTTTACTATGATTAAATTAATTTTTCCCGGCATTTTAACTAGTGTAACATAATTCGGAAATTATTTACACGTGTTTACGTAAAAAAACATATTTTAAATTTTTATTTTCAAATAAACTTTTTTTACCTATAACAAAATTATTTTACAAATCTCTCTATACCATAAATTTATCACTACAGTATAAATATACACTGGTAAAAATTTCAGTCAATTATCTCTTGTTGTAAAAAAGTTATTCAACATTATGTGCTGAAAAACGAGGAAAAATCGATTTTCGGGAATCGGCTTACAAAGTTGAGCTAACACAAATGCACTGAGTATACTTACCTTTTTTAAAACTTGAAATTATATGAATGTAATTTCATGTAATAGTTTTTCTTAGAACTATTTGAAGGATAAAAATATAATATTGTTCAATTCTCACAATTAAAGGCATAATTCCGGCAAAATATACAAATAATGTGGAAAATTACGAAAAATAAAAAAATACCGATTTTCGAATAAAAATACTTTTAATATGAAAAAATCGCTCAAATTCGCCTAAGATGTTGAATACATATTTAGAAATACATGTTCTTTCAAAATAAAAAAAATCAAAAAATAAATAAATACCGTAAAACTGGTGGTGGATCCCTTAAGTGAGTATGAATTTTAAGGTATGTACCAAGCGATATCTATCACATGGTGTACCTATTTATCACGACTGGTTTGTAAAAATTATAAATAATGTGTAAAGATTATTTATTAAAATATTCTTGGTATCTAATGTATTTCTATATAAATTAATTAAAACGTAAACAGGTTAAGTAGGTTAGCTTGGTAGGTAAGTAGGTTAACTTCTACTCATGAAGTTCAGTTCTGGGTTAGTCCATAAAAATGTTGACGAAGTTGGTGGCCAACGTTTCGGACATATTACAATATCCATCTTCAGGGCGATACGAATTAGTAGAGAAAACTTACTAAACACTCAACTCATTGACTGGTGCGCTCGTCTGGTTCCTCCACTTATATAGGGGCCGCGGTCATAGGTTTGTAACAGACCTAACCTGGTTCACGGTCATTCTAGAAACCTCACGAATGCCGCTAGCAGTGACACTTTGACTATAGTTTCCAATGCAGGTAATCCTGGAATTGCTGTGAGGAGGCAGATTTATCCATGAGAATTTGATTTCATTGGATTTTCATATATTTATTTGGATTTAGGTTAAGATATACTACGTTTTACAACATTACAAATTACATTTATACTTGTTGACAGAATATATATATATATATATATATATATATATATATATATATAAAACATATAGGCCAACTGTTATTATTAAGTACCGGCAAAATTAATTGCAAACTGACACATAACTGTAAGTTAATTATTTATAAACAGTTCACTAAGGTATATTTGTATATACAACGTAATTCTGAAAAGTATAGCATACCTTAAGAGTAAGCTAAATTGGTGTTACTTGCACAGTTTAAAACTTCACCATTATTACCCATCCTCACAACACTGAATGTGAAATACTGTTATAACATGTTTGCTATTTGTTTGGTATTTTTCAAAATATTTATTTAATTAAACCGCCTTTAGATGCCAACTGTAGCGTTTTCTAAAGTGATGTTGGTATCTAAAGGTGGTTTACGTAACGAAATATTTTGATAAATACCAGATTATCTCAGGTGTCAAAGCTATTTATGTATTGCTATTTGTTTTTCGTCAATGACTGTAATAGGAACATACAAAACCGCTGTTGAATTTTATAAAATATTACTCAAGAAATCACGGGACGCTGAAATAACCTGACAATCCATTGCCAGCCGTGTCAGGGTTATTAGTGACAAAGATGGATAGAGCGTCGAAAATCAATCACCCAGGCAGAGTGCGAACACTGTCTGTGTCTACTGATAGTATACCTGGTTGGGTAGCGAAATTCAAAGGTTTCCTAGAGTATATTTTCGTACTGCAGTAATAGTCCACCAAAGGACCTACTTACTGATTTGTAGTACATTAAATGTTAAGTAGTATAGTAAAATTGTTCTATGTTAAATGTAAAACTGGAAAAGAAACGTATAAGTTAAAAATTCTCTAAAACATTTGAAAAGCGCAATACCATAATTAGTTATCAGGAAGGAATACTAATAGTTGCCAATACGAATTATATTTTTTGTCAGGTTTGATTTTGATTTTAAATATACAACTGTGCTAGACAATTTGTTTGTGTTATACTAAGTTACTAATTTTAAATCTGTATTTTTTAAAGTTATATGATTTAAAATACTTAAAGTTTAGTTAGTAATTCTCACAATTAAGTTAGAAAACATGACTCTTATACTTCGGATTAACCATTTGTCAACTTTAAAAATATTAGTTCAAAGAGCTATATTTCCTAAAACCACTTTGTGTACAAGCACAGTGACATTAGAGTAAATAATGTAAAAATATAATTAGATAATATAACTTTACCATACAATATGAAAAGAAATTAAATTAAAATGCTCCTTTATTGGGGCGAACTTAGGACAACATAGTCCTTTCTTACAGTTAATATCTAATAACTAACATAATTAAACCGACCAAACATCGTATATCGCTTCATCTGGTGGTGGTTTGTTGTTGTTTGTACAAAAAATCCATTTTTCGCCTATGGTTCCCGTAGCAGCAAACTTAGGTACTCGGTCCCCATGTTATTCTTATAGAGACAAATACAAATACAAATGTAATACAAATGTTACACAACGCTTATTTATGAATGTATATGGATGAAGTTTGTTATGTGACTTCACCTAGATGTGTTCTATGGATATTTGCATAACAACCTATAATTTTGCGTTCCTTGTTGCATCAAACCTGTGTACTCATCCCTAATGTTATTCTTATGGAAAATAATGAATATTTTAAATATCATTATGAATATATTTCTTATGAATCCTGATGAGAGGCTTAATGTGTTATTAAGACATATATATTCATTGAAAATTCGCTGAGTATGCAGGTTTGCTGTGAAGGGGGGTATTGTAATTTAGAATAACTTAACAGCTCAGTAATTAATTAAAATATATACATTTTATCCTCAATTATAAAGGAAAACCCAATTATGTGATAAGGCCACTTAATCCGTTGATTAATTACTTTAATAAATTGAACTCTCAACAAATTAATAAAAACTACAAGGTATATTAACACACAAAATATTATGTTTTTTACCACAGTATTATAACCTTTATTCTACATATACGAAATCATATTTTTGGAAACCAGCCATCGATATATAATGTCCACATATAATGACTGTATATAATATTCACATGATTCAAGCTTCCAGAAATGGCTGGAAACTTTTTTTTAAACAGAACATACAGGGTGTCACATAAAGGTCCCCCTCTTAATTTTTGAACGACGGTATATTTTCAAACAATCTTTAGTTAATGTTACTAGCATAAGTCAAAAGTATTTTATGAATTAGTTAAGGGTTTCATCACACACCCCTAAATAGCTGGGGGTAATTTAACTTTTCAAATAGCAACCTCTAACAAGCTGTAAATCATTTTAAAGAGGGTAACATAAGAAAATGAATGCCACAAACTAGACCTCTTTATAGTTATTGAATGCAATGTTATAGCCTGAAAAATGTGTAATAATTTTGTTTTTTGGACTGCTAAGATTCCCCTATTTACCAGAAATAAGATACGGAGTGGGATAATCCAACTTATTTAGGCCTTAGAACAAAGACCTTTTAAAGTTCAAGAAAGCCATTCGAAAACCGTCTTTATTTTTGTCAAGACGTGAATGAAGGCCACTTTGAGCATCTCATTTAGCGAGGCAAGAGGTAAGAATTTTTTAATAATTTAAACGTTATAAATGGAGTACTTCTTAAAATATCGAGCCAGATTCTAACACTGAAATCATAGGTTGATCTTTAGACGGTCTGTCTAAAGCTTAGTTTTAAATGATTTTAGATTTTGTGGTATTTTCAGGGGGGATAGTTGAAAAATCTATAAAATGATACATTTTGTATCTTAACTTGAGTTTGTATCACTATAGACAGGTCTAGTTTGCAGCATTAATTTTCTTTTTTAAAATTATTTAAAATAATATGCAACTTTAAAAATAAAACTAGCCCCAGCAACCCTTATTTTATAGGGAAGGGTTGAAACCCTTCAAACCAGCAAAAAAGTACTTTGACTTCTGCTAGTAACATTAACGGTACTTTACATATTTGGACCAAATGTCATTAGGATCAGAGCTTTTTTACGAGATTTATTGTGCTTACGGACACACACACACACACACACACACACACACACACACACACACACACACACACACATATAAAATGAACGAATGGTGGTTTGGGCATCTGGATCCTCAAAACGAAAAGTTATCATGGTCTCGGGCTTAAGTCTCACCATGAGACCTACGGTAGTAGCTTCTTCCCTATAGGGGAAATTCGTTAAAATCATATGCAGCTCTGTGTTTTCACATACGTTTTCCTCAAAACTATCTCGTGTTGTGGAGACCGGCCTAGTGTTATGGTTAAAGCGTAATACTTTGGTCCAAAGGTTCCCTAGTTCAATACCCGACTGTCACATATTGGTTTAAACTATGAGATAATGTCGCTACCCAATGGTTCGAACCCTGTCTTAAACTGCAGGTCTAACTGTATCTAGAAACAAACTTTAAACGATTTTGAGGCAAGGAAACCGTGTTCTTAATTGGAAAACTAACTATTCCAAAAGCTTATGAATGCTGTTATTATTAGTTTCTTGATTTGCGATCTTATTTGAAGTTAAAACATGTAACGTAAAAGTACACTGGTTCACTATTTATTAATAAAACTTAGTAAAGAGCTAAAAACCTGATTGTGGTTATAAATAAAAATAAATAATTGTTGTTGTATGAAAACATATAATAGTTATCGCTAAAAATAGTATCTTGGACAAAATAATCTCATTGTTCTCATTGTTCGGCTAGGAACATGAAATCTTCTTGGTAATGTTGCTTGATTACTAACAGACCAGTGTTAATAATTTTATTTCTCTTATAGCTTAACTTTATATCAAGGCGTTAAAGTGATAGTAATTCTGCAAGAGTTCACGGCAGGCGGCCTGAATATCTTCCCAGGGGGTTAACACAATCATGTTACCAGGGGGAGGGAGGGAGACGACGACGATAACGAGTAGTGTAACAATTCTTTAGACTGTACAGGTTTCAGAAATGTTATAATATATATACAGTTTATATTTCACAGAAATAAACTTTTAACAACCATTTCAAATTTATTGGTAATTGTATTTTCAATTTGTTTGATTTTAGTTTTAGACTATTTTACCAAACCGACATTGGGAAAAAAATCAAAATGCCATTTGATTAAAAAAATGTTTTTACATCATCTTGAAGTATTAGAATGTTTAACACTTCATGCAAATTTATGGTAATGTAAGCAATGTTCTTTTGTAAAAGTATTGTATAAATCAATTATTAACAAAAGGAATGATTTTTATTACGCAAATTACTTAATTTTTCTCAAATGTAATAGTTAGTAAAACTGCAATTAAGAAAATTATAATTCAAAATTAACAAAGAAAACCCCTTGTTTTTTGATACCAAATTAGTTAAAGTAAGGAATACAACCTTATAATTAAAATTGATACAATTTTCAGAATAAGACTATTTCGAGGTAGAAAATAATTAGTTGATTACCTTTTTTTTAATAAAAACTGTTTAAGATATAATTTGTAAAGTTTTTTTAATGTTATCTAACTTATTCTATTTAGTTTTTTGCATTATTTTGTTAAACTATGTTGAACTTTTCATATTTATGTGCATGATTTTTTTAACATTTACAGTCATAAAGTTTTCATTATAACCTCTTACATAATATTTTCAAACTTTATAAATGGCTTGCATGACACGCCGTATTTGTATGATCTTAAGATTAAGTATTTTTTTCAAGTAGTTTGTTTTAGTCTTTATTATTCTCAAGCAATTTCCTTCCACATCTATTCTATGACCTTTACTATTTGCGCAGTTCAACTTATTAAACTAGCTAATTACTGGTTCCTGTTTACTCCAATACTTAATTTTTCTCCCTTTTAATTTATGTTCGTATTAATATATCTTCACATGTAGAGAAGGGATCCTCCTTTACCACTGTACAATAGCAAATTAATTTATTTTTTACTTACTTTGACATCACAAAAACTGTCTATATAAATCATTATATAAAACAACAACCGTTTGCATGTTGCAATTTGTATGAAACATATTCGATCGTGAGTTGAAAATGAAATCAGTCCATTAAATGCAAGAACTTCGCATCCGTCCCTTGCAGACTTCCTGGGCTGTCTACAAGTGTTATCTCACCTCACTCAAACTGAAGAGTCTATTTACATTTTTAACTTTTTTTGTATAAATGATCTATATATACATATTAAAAAATGCACGCACATAACAGAAACAATCATCTTATTTGTAGTTAAGTCTTGAACACGACTGAACAAAGATACTTGATATAGTTTGGATGGTTGTGAAACATTTATGACAAGTGTATTAATGTTTAATCACGACGAGATTATTATACAAACATTTAAAACTCTAAAGAAAAGAAAATAAAATAAATTAAACGTTAATTATATTATGATTAATATAACTTTGAAAACCTGTTAGATATGCTTCTTTTAAATCATACCCTCGGTTATGTATTTTTACATCCAACTATTTAAAGCCTAAAAATATATTCATTTTCATTACATCTAATTTAAATGAGCTTATTATTCCCCAATTAAGCTAACGCAAAACTGGCTGGGGTTGTGGTTGGGATATTCAATTTTTAATTTGAGGCTCGCCAGTTCAATCGTGAAGAAAATCTGAAATGTTTTGAATGTTTGATATTGAAACCAGCTGTTCGTCATTCAGCTATTAATAATAATGATTTCTAAGAACAGGTTATACTTGAAAACTAACAATATCAGGGTGTCAACCGTTCCCTTTTCTCAACGTTAAAAAAACGGTAAAAGTGTAAATACATACCTGAACATTAATAAACACAAGTGAAGAGCCTAAGGGAATAACAGAGCCGGTAAAAATACTTCCGCAGGGTATTGTAACTTAGTTAACAAAGTTACAGCAAACTTAAACTTGTCAAGATGATATGAGCAAAAGGTAATTAGGTTGGGCAACTTAACTTCTATCCTCAAAATAGAAGTTGATTCCGCTCATCTCCGTTTTATGTAAACACATTAGCAAACACGATAAATTTTAATTGAATTTATTCAAATCATTTTGTTACATTAAAAAATGTTTTTTGTCCATTCCTATAACAATGAGATTTTTGTACATCAAATGGGATGAGGGTTTAATTATCAGTGATAGAGCATTTGAATGAAAGGTGGATCTAAGCATTAACGAAGAAATTATTACAAAAGAAGTTTAATGTTAGCGATCAGAAATTGGAAGTATTGCTTCGTATGTGATTCATGGTTGTCATTCCTATATTGCTTCGTATGTGATTCATGGTTGTCATTCCTATATTGTTTCGTATGTGATTCATGGTTGTCATTCCTATATTATTCCTAGTTTTCATGTGTATGGCGTTTTCATATAATATTTTAACTTGTTGTTCCAAAAATCCCAATCCGCTCCATGGATTTGTTACTTTCGAATCACCTAACTTTTACTAGTAACTGCTATTAATACAGGAAGCTGTAGCAGGTGTGACTGCTACTACATTAAGTCACATAAGCTTAACCCACAACGTTATGTTAGCCTTTATGTATTCGTCGTATCTGCAAACACCATGTGCGTAAGCAACCCTGACAGCCACATGTTGAACAATATGGACTATAATAAAGGCCCATTATTTCAAAAATACTTATCTTCTCTATATTATGGCAGTGAAGGACATAACAGCAGTCATGACACAACATATGCGCAACATTGCGCACATGCGCACAGTCATGCGCAACATATGTTGCACAGAATATAAACACGCTTATACTTAAAAAGGTATTTGGCGTTGCATTTATTGTTGGAAATTGAGATTGATTACTGTAAGTTCAGACTACATTTGTGACACTGAATTAATGATCTTTGAACAGAACTTGTGAAAGGTGAATTAAACGATCTGAGTGAGCAACACTGCTTACATTAGCTTTAGCTGGAGCAGCGATCTTCGAGTGGTGGAGGATCCAGGGAATAATTGTCTTAATTCTCACAGTTTGCTGCGTATACCATGCACACATTCTGAAAGGTGTTTACTTCAATGGCTCAAATTCAGTATAATCCTGTATTCGAAATAAACATAATTTGAAGAAAATGTAATCACAAACTTTATAAATAATATTAATTTATTTTATATTATATAGCTTTTGGTCTATATAAGGTATTCGTACTCATCCGAAGTAACTTAATAATCAAACTACAACAGCGAGGAGACAATGTGCGGACGGGGGTGATCTGCATACATTTGAATGCAAGAGCAGAAGATGTTGTATGACGTACAATAACAGTCTGTATGGCATTGCTTTCAAGATTTTCAAAATACGATTTAAACACTAAGCTGTTTATAAAAGTAATAATTCCAAAATGTTAATTTTTGAAATGGATTGATTTTGTCTGAGCCTTAATTTAAAATGAACTAATTAACTAATTTAACTAACTTTAATAATCAATATTTCCTCTTACACAACTTGCAGTGCAACAACTTGCAACTACAATTTCAGTTGAATTATTTAATCATGACAACTTGCAACACTAGTTTATTTTCGTTTTGTTATTATAAAATATACCTATTGCAAAATAATATTCCATAGGAAAATCCCGAATTAAAAAATTAATAATTTTGAAAGCAGGAAATCAAAGACAATTTCTAATACGTAGTGGTAACAAATTATCCTTTTAAATAAATAACCTAAATCAGCGAGTTATAAACATTTAATAAACATACAAGTATTTTGTTATATTCCAATAGCGGTCATGTAAAGTAAGATTATTTTCGTACTTTTGTTTCACGGTGAAATAAGCATATTTGATTGCATATTATTACTTTATTAAATTGACCTAATATTTAATTTCGGTAGTTTTATCATACCGATACATGGCTCTGATAGCATACTTAAACCTGAATACAGTCAATGTTTAATGCATATAAAAATAAATAACATTTTTTAATTTCGTTTGTATTACTCATGTTAGAATATTATGAACTGTTTAGTGTTTATTTTTACTTCCTCCCCTATACATAAAATATGGAGAAAGTATTGTTTTCATCAACATTTTCGAATTTGAGTTGTTAGTGAAAATATTCGTTTTGGTGCTACTTAAATCAAAATAATTGATTTTTGAGTGATGTCTGTGTGTCTGTCTGTCCATCTGTGTGCTGTCTGGATGTGTACAGAGGTAGAGACAACAACAGTGGACCGATGTTGATGAAATTTGGTATGTAGGTACTAATCCTCGATATCCATAAAAATTTTTTAAATTTTTAAATTTTTTAAATTTTAAGGGTAATTATCCCCCAAAAACCGTTAGCAATCATGACAAATCAAGATTACTCAACAACGGTTCTAAAGATTTTCGATTAAAATTTAGTGATTTGTAGAGCTTTAGGTTTCCAATAAAATGACACCACCATTTCTTTAAAATTCGGGTTCAGAGATAACAGAACTTAAAACATCTTAAAATCCGTTTTGTTTACTTTTTATAACAAACCATAAATGCTACAAAATATATCTTATCACCATTAAAAATAGCTAAAAAACTAAATAATTTAGTTTTTGAGTAATTATTCTACGATTCCTGGTTGAGGATAGCATTTAAATTTTCATTTTGCGTTAAACGCAGTTCGTTGAACAATGTTATTATTATGGAAAATAAAAAATACAATTTCTCCCTGATTTATTAATCAATTTCATTAAAACTTGATATACAGGTCAAGTTATCATTGACCAACAGAGGATATTTGAAATATGTTGCCATTTAACCCTTGGCCGTATGAGGGGGTATTTCCCCTCTTTTAACTACTGTGTGTAGCAAAGGATTCTGTAGTGCCTCCGAAAACGGATTTGGGTGGATATTTTTGCAAACTGTTTTAGAAGATTTTCTGTACATTCAACGGTACTTTAAATTCTATATTTAGTAAATAAAAAGTAAGGTATTCATTAAATTTGGGCTGAAAGGGAGAAAATATGTGTCAGCTTCCTGATATTGTTTATTATTTTATTTAATCAGCGTACGTTTTATTGAATTAAAAAATATAATTGAAAAACTAAGTATTCTTAATATAAACAGAAAGTATGCAAATTATAAAGAAGACAGTCAAGAATTGTTTGCAATCTTTTACGCTTGGTATTTTTCTTCTTGGCTATGCAAATAAACACGATTTGAATAGGGAAATGGTCGGTTGTTGGAGTAACAAATAGAGGGGAAATATTAAATTATGCAAATGTATCCCAAAACAACATTTCTCGCTTTTAGTTTATACAGTGTGTGGTAAAAGGCTAATGTGTTTGTAAGTAAAATATCTTTACACAAAATACAATTTACTTATTGTCGATTTTAATTAAGCATATTTTAATTGCGTACAATTATATATGTATAGGTTTAGGTACAGTATAGCTTTTTGGTAGTATATTTTAACAGTATACTTTTAGACACTGAACACTTTTAAGTTGGCTTGAATCAATTTATGTCATATTCTAAAAGAAAATGTTTTAATTTAGTTTTCGCAAAATTTAAGTTAATAGAATAGATCTGCGCAAAATCCTTGTGCAGATAGAGACAAATATACGATATGGTTATTATGTAATATGGACACTACATGAAAATATTACCAGGCAGAGGGAGGGAAACGATGAACGATGGCTTTGATAAACTACTCAAAGAATCACTTTTAAAAAGATTTCAAACTTGTATACTTCTCAAAAATATGTAAATATTTTCCTCACTATTAAACATAGAGCAGAAAATATTACAATATACTGAAGCCAAATTTAATTTATTGAATGACTTTAGATCCATAATAAAATGGCAATAAAAATCAATTTATAACATGGGTATATTTAGAACGTGGGAGGAAATAAAATATAGCCCTTATATAAAATGTTTATATTAATAAGTAATAATTTTTAATTCTCTTAGAACATTTTTTTCTTGAGCAATATAATTGATAACAACCTGAATATAAAAAGTAAGCTATATAAACCAGCTAAAATACTAATACTAACCTAACACCAATATTACCCAACAATTTTAGAAATGGTCTTATGATTTGAAAATGACTCTTCCCCACCCTAAAAAAAAGTAAACTCCCCATGACCATCTCATGACAGAGGAGCTCGTCTGTGAAAATTAACAATTCTTAATGTTGGTTAATTGTATGATATCGTTTTTATTGGTTGAAATGTTTTAGAATCAACGAAATCTTGATACAAAATAAAAATCTGAAATGGTCCTAAACTGGCACTTAATACAAAACTGAGAGTCGTGTAATCTTTATCCCGTACTTTTCTCTGTAACTCACTCCTTCTCAATAATTTAAATTGATCCAACGACTTATTTGATCAGGAGGAAGGTTTCTCTTTCCGTGTCTTTTGGAGGTGGCTATACTACTTGTACCGGAACTGCTTTTATTGTGTCGGGCAGCGCTGCACAATGTGAGCAGTGAAAAGAGGGAATTGGAAACATCAGTCGCTAACAACGTAACCTGGTTATTGTTCACATAGTTTATATTTATACTATGCCACTAACAACGTAGCCTGGTTGTTATTCACATAGTTTATGTTTATACTATGTCAGTAACAATGTAACCTGTTTATTGTTCACATAGTTTATATTTATACGTATAAAGTAACAGTATTAACTACCAAGAAAGGTATTTCGAGATAAATAAATTGGAAGAATTAAAAATTTTCAATAATTTGCCATCTACATATTTTTGGATAGTAATTTCGTGATAACATCATCACCGTCTCATGAGGAATTCTTAAACGTTTGGGCTTTATTAAGTTGCACTGCGAAATTTAATTTTTTCATGAAAATGTTATTTACCAAAATGATCCGTAAAATTGAAACGTTTCTACTACCAGGTTAAAATTATTTAATAAACAATTGTCAAAAATACACACTCTCAGTTAAAAATCTGCCATATTAGAACAAACCAGGTTTTCATGTTTAAACAAAACGTTAAAAGTGTACTACCCAATTCAGTGTTAAGGTATAAAATAAGTGTAATGTTCCTAAATACCACCGTCGCAGCAAACCTGCGTACTCAGCGAATTTCCAATGCATGCATATGTTTCTTACTACCACTTAAAGCCACTTACCAAGTTTCATAACAGTACATAAGTAAATAAGTGATATATAGCATTTTCTTTATTTTCCAAAAGAATAACATTAGGGCTGAGTACGCAGGTTTGCTGCAACGAGAAACATAAGAAATGTGTTTTTAAGAAATTATCAATATGACTCAACCAGGTGAACCTACATACCAAGTTTTAATTATTTTAAAAATGAGTATGCAGGTTTGCTGCTACGGGGATAATCAACAAAAAATATATTATTTTTGCAAATATCGATATACCAGTACTAGGGGAAGCTAAATACTAAGTTTCATCAATATACTTTCATAAATAATCGAGATATCAAATTTTAAATACTCTCTATTAGAATAACATTGGACAACGTACTGTGCTTAGCACTTTGGATATCTCGGCAACGGTTGGACGTAGAATCACAATTTCAACACAAAAATGATTGGTTTGTAGAGCTAAACTGATTGGTAAAAGCAAATGTGAAGTTTACAGTAAAATCAATTGAGGAAAAGCTAAAAATCATTTTCCCGTAAGATTAACATGGGAGAGTTTATGACCAGGTTTTTTGGATTTTCTCCGCAACCACTTAACCTAGGTTAATGATTCAAAATACTATATTATTTGTTTGATTTAAACCCTATAAAATGGTCGAAACAAATATTGTGTGTTTTAGAAATTTCAGGTTTAAAAGTGCAAAAAACTGATTTTTGGAGAAATTTGAAACCCCATAAAACCCCTTTCCATGGTCCGATTTTTCTGGTTTTCGAACATTTGAGCCAAATATTATCGAAATCGGACTTTTTTACTCAATTTATCGCTTTCATGGACACACACACACACACACACACACACACACACACACACACACACACACACACACACATATATATATATATATATTTGATATATATATATATATATATATTTGAATGAATAGTGTTATTGGCATATGGGGACCTTAAAACAAAAAGTTATCATGGTCTCGGGTTTAAGTCTCACCATGAGATCTACGGTAATAGATTCTTCCCTATAGGGGAAATTCGCTAAAATGAATAGTTTAACTTGTTTAAAACTTTTAGGAGGTTATTCTTTCAAATGGTCTTGCAATTTTTATGCAGAAACAAAGATTTTCTCGGAATTATTTAAAATGGAAAATGGAAACCAAGTTCCTATGTTTCCTTTGAAATCCCCCAGGCTACTTCCCTTCGGCTATTGGGCTATGTAACTACTTCTACAAAATAATCCGGAAGAGATTTTGCTTCACGACTCTCAACTATATTTATATTTCAAGTATATTTTCTTTACGTTACTGCTAAATTTATATTCATTCACTGCTAAATTACAATCTAAATTAATACGGAACGCGGAAAGCTACTTAAACTAAGTTATGTTAAAAGTTAGAGATTTTCAATCTATCACAGATCTTATAGCCTTATCTACATCTTGTTTAAACAATAAGTCTCGTTGCCAAACAATAAAACATTACAAATGTAAATTGGCCTTTACAACGTATTCAAATTTCATACCTACTGAATGAGAATAAGTACTTATTAGGTATTTTATATTTTGGGAATAGGACTGTTAGGTAAATAAATCTTGTTTAGTTGCCATATTTCATTAGTAGTTTTTGAAGGTATTGCAATCTTATCCGTGATATACCATTGTAACACCTAGCCTTGTAATACCTAGCCCATGGTCTAGCTTACAGATAACATGTTTACTCTTAGTTTAAAACTCATTAGTAGAGATGGTGATTTTATGTTATTCAATCAAATATATGTTTTTCCAATTCAGAGATGGAAAATGTCCGCCATAGTCTCTTAAGTAACATGTGTATTTTATCCGTGGTTTTTATAGATACTACGGATGAATTCATATTGTTAAGGATTTTACGTTTTATGGATCAAACGTTGTTTGTGTTATCGTCCTATTATCTTTCGGATATATTGTATCGTTCTCTTCAGTCAACTAATAATAATTGTACAAATTAGCATTCTAAAAACATTTATTTATATCAAATAACCTATGTGTAAAATTAACATTTACATTCTTTAAAGAGACTCGATTAACAACAGTACAATATTTAATGGACTATGTTGTGAAACCATAAGTGACATGTTATTAAATAAGTTATTTGTTAGAACAAATTCTAGTTAGCTGACTTGGCTTTAACGAAACAATCCCCTTAATCAATATATAAGAATATTTACTTATTTATGAATTGGCTAAAAACAAACCATTATAAAATAGGCGCAATTAGCTTTTATATCATTATACTAAACGAGGCCTAACTAACACCCCATATAAAAAACTCTTATTTAAATTACGATTTTATTGCATTTTTCAGTAGGTAATACTGAACAAATTTAGTAAAGGCTGGACATAAATAACTTACAACAGGCCTACAGATAGTAAGGAAATTAACCTAACAATTAAAGTAGTACAGAATAAAAAAAATAAAAACAGTTTTAGTGCGAGTGTTTAGTAAACTAGTTGACAGTGTCCATCACAAAATTATATAAACAATTAATGTTATTGTGATTCTAAACTTATTAATAGAAAAAAGTAACAGACTAACATTGTAAATGGTTTAGATTCCAAATGTAGATAAACATTTAAAATGGTTTAGGAAATTAAATTTCTATTAAAACAACTTTACTCGGCTGTTGAAAGCTTCATGGACGGTTAAAACTTGCTACGTAATCATTTGGGAACGCTTTTATACCAAAGACAAAAGTTTATTTTGAATATCGCTTTGCACTTTAAGTCATCCAACATTTCAATATCCGGATACATAAAGTCATTTCCTTTATATGAAATATTTTGTCCGCCTCGTTTATTTTGCTTGATGTGGAAATCTCTACTGGCTGCTTGCATTGAAAATTTTAAATACGAACTTTTTAAATAATATACAATTCAAATTCAGTTACTTTTAATAGATAGCATGGCAAAATTATATTTTAAATTATTCAGCATATAAATGTATATATGCTATTATTTATAGTGTGTTAGTTATTCAAGGTAAACAGTTATATTGAAATAAATTAAATATTTATTTCAGAATTGGAATTAAAATAAGATAAATGAAACAGACGAGTGTTTAAAGCAAATGGACGGGATAATACTGGTCAGCTGAGCTAGTCTGGCAGTGACGGGTATGATGTTCTTGAGATGAATTGTTCATTGCAACTTAGCCAACTTTCGACTACCCTTAGTACCAACTTTATAGTTTCAGCCTTCTAATCATGGTATTCCTTCCAATTGATAATCTTACCTTCTAAGTATAGCCATGATCAGCAAAATATAACTGATATTTTAAAGCACTTCACATGTAATTTTTTCTATTGCTCTTGGAACCTGGATAAATAAATTAGGAACTATGTATTTAATAAGCCTTTCGCCATATAAATACAACATCCATCAACATCGTTAGTTGATACTTTATTTCTGGTGTTATTTTTTTATCTTAATGCCAATTAAGTATTTGTTAAGAGAAAACTCAAACGCTTTTGGGGAAAGCGGTCCAAACCCTTCAAAATGTTTTTAGAAACCCCGGGACTTAAACCCGTGCCCCTTAAACCAAAATCCAATACGGTAACCATTAGGCTAGCGAGATAACTCGGTGTTACATTAAAATTATTTTTTATTAGTTAATTTATTTGAAAGTACTCAGTTAAGTCACCCAATGTTGTTCATCTCTATTTGTATTCTCTTCATCAAGACCAGGTATCGTGTTTTAAGAACTGACTGCCTTCAGACACCTTATTTAAAGTTAGTTCAATACATTCACATGGCTATTTTCAAAAGGACTCCATACAGTTACTCCTAATACTCGCTGCAGTTCCAATAACGACCAGTTGCAGTTCACGCTATGACCAAAGAAACTGAAATTGCCTTGATTATATTTTACAAGAGTATTATGATTAAATCATGTTAATATGTATTCCATTGAAATATCGTATCTTCATGTGACACATTTTTTTAACGTTTAGTCCCCTTAAAGGCTCCTCGCTGTATCATAAACGCTTTTGGAGGATAATATGAAAGAAAATATTCGCACGATTATCTCTCTTTGAACACTAAGAGCTTATAAATTTAAATTAATAAAACACCACATTTATTTTATATTCAAAAGAAAGTAATTTATATTTATAATTTTAGCAATATCTTCCAAAAAGATTAAAACATCCTTAATCTTTTCGAAAGATATTATGTTCTTGATATATATTCCTGTTTTAGTGAAATAATGATTAGTATCCAGAAAAGCTTACCGGATAGCAAAATATTTTTTGACCACACACAAATACATTAATATTTTTTAGTTTTTAAAAGCTTGATTTAATTTTAATAAAATCCACTTAAATTAAAATGGACTAACCTACCATATGTGCAAAACAATTTAATTACCTGTAACAAATAATCAATTGTTATTGTTAGACTAATGTTTAAATTGTTATGTTGGTACACTGAGCAAATCAGGATATAAAATATAACTCCGGCGTTACAATTATAAATTTAGAAAATTACAACACATAAACGCCCGCCTCGTCCGGTGCTTGGTTAATAACGTTGAAGGTGAACACAATTAAATATGTCCCCAGAGTCAATGAATTATACATAATTTAATTGTATTCAAAACTTTGTTAGAATAGAACATAATATTTATTCATAACTTAATTGATTCAAATTTTATTTTATCATGCTCTTGATGTTTTCGTTTATTTTGTGTACTCTTGCTGAATTGAAATTTAATGGAAATATCATGAATACATGGATTTATAATGCTGTAATATTTCAAATTACTCACAATTAAAAGTAAAGATTTATTTGGTGATTTTCATATAGTGAGATGAATTTTAAGTGTTTCAAATTGATTTGGTATTACAGGCGGTAGTGTCTGGCTTGACAGATAAAGAACCACAATTCAGCAGCTGAGTAAAATTCCTTTTTAAAAGAAAATTAATTACCTAAACCATTTGAAATGTTTATCTACATTTAGAATCTAAATTGTTGGAATTATTTGGTGACAGAAACTGTTAACTAGTTTTACTGAAGTCTCGTCCTAATACCGTTATTTCAATTTTTTTATTACTTTAATTGTTAGAATAATTTCCTTAGATATATTATTATGTATTCCATTTTAACATTTTATTCATTTCATTCGTAATACAATATAAACTTTACCTTGTCCTTTTTCACTGAGTGGAGGCGTGGTAGGCAATGTATATATAATAATATATTAATATTCCTTCCTGAACCTTTCCTTTTTATCCAATATTTTTATTTACAGTATTTAAATTTAAAGAAAGCTGCCACCATTATGAAAGTTTAAATCTCAGAAACTCGAAATGTAATAAAGATACAGCATTACACATTGTAATAACGTATATTAAATAACAAATAAATAGGTCTATTGCACTCCATTTTGAAGATATAATTTGTTTAGTAAGAATTAGTAAGAAAATGTACCGTTGTGTCCAAAACGTCCCACCCTCCCCCCATTACTTTTTAACGGCTTAGTTGCTTAAACGTTTCCATCGAAAATCATATCATTTACAAAAGTTCTTAATCAATTTAAATTATTCATATGCAACATTAATGTCAAATTTACGTTATAAAATTAAAAATACAATCGAACGCTGTGTTTAGTAAAACAGGGACTACCAAGGGGGGTTACCAAGGGGGGTGTTTAGTAGTCAAGGGGGGTTACCATTTACATATTTTTAAACTTGGGGGTTGAACATTTTACTCATCAAAAGTTTTATTTTTGAATCACTAAGACTTCCCCCGAAGATAATTTCATTATTTGCAGTTGTTACAAAAATAATAGGAGGGTGGGACTTTTGAGACACACCGGTATATAATACTATAACAGAAGAAACGTTATCGCTAAAGCCTTAAGCGTATCAAAACAAATAAGAGATCAACTGTTTCTTTAGTCACAGAGGACAAAGCTTATACAAATAACAAGCGAGGAGTATTAAAGGGGTAATTAACACCTTAGTCCCTTTGGATACAATAACCAAGGATCAAAGACTTAACCCAGATCCGTACAGCTATACGCCATCGAAGCGATAACAAAACAAACTGTTTTGTTGACATGAGTTAGATATCTATAAGTAATCTGGTCTATTTAGCCCATAAATAGTCCTCAGTAAAGATCGTAGTAAGATGGTTGGTTATCTTGTTTAGAGAGGGTTTTGTGGTCTGAGAAGACCAATTTTATTTCTGTAATACTCGTAAATGCTAGTTAAATTACGTAAGCATGAAATACTATGATAACATTGCAAAGAATAACTTACCATGACTGCAAGATATTTTTACCTGCAACATGTTAAACAATTGTTGGATTTAGCAAATTTTAAATTTTTTTAACGTATATTGAGAAGTTTACGAACTGAGGAAATCCCCCCTTTACCCCACAGGGTTATGAGGCAACGTATTTCAATATTCTCTAGTAGTTTAATATTATCTTAACCTACTTACAAGGTTTAAATGAACCGATCAATAAATAATATATATTTTTTTTATTCAAATTGAAGAATGTTTCAAAAAAGAGGTTACTCTGGTTATTGTTTTTATTCCATTTATATATAATTAGGTTATTTTATTAGCAATTTTAGAAATATCCATACCAGAAGTAGGGGAAAAATCAGTCAAAGGAAAGACATTTTGACTATAAAACACGACCAGTGAAATCGTAATTATTTAGGTTTAATTTGCCAGTTATTTTGTTAAATTTGTGAAAAAATTAGGTTAGTTATTAATTTATTGTCTTAGTTATATATATATATATATATATATATATATATAAAGAAAAAAATAATAAATAAGAATATATATGGATATATATGTATAGAAAGAGTGAGAGAGAGAGAGAGAGAGAGGGAGTGATTAGTATTTCCTTTTATTCTAAACTGTAAACTACAATTTTGTAGACGTTTACTTTAAAATAGTTAATTATATGTAACAATTATGTTTCATTTAAGCTTATTGTTTTACGGTGGATAAAGTAATTACGGGGGCAAAAATGACTTTCACCGGCCATAAGCTATCGAGACTAAACCGACAAAATGGATATTTTAACTAATATAGTTTTAGGTCTCAACTATGAATTTATGTTGATTTCCTTAGCCATTTAAATTTAAATTAGTTAAATTTACCACTGGAGATGGATTGTCTTTTAATTTAACTTAATACTTTCCCAATTTTTTATTCTGTGATAACTAGATAAATAAAAACAATGATGTATTACTAGAGCCCTATTGTCAGGTATTTTGTGACGATGCAAAGTACAAATTCTTACTAATACTAATAGATTGATAGGGAAATTTGATATTGTAATGAATATCAAATTTTAAAGCTGAGATTGGACACGTGTTCTACGTTCACTTAACAATTTACATTTGAAAACTATTTAATCTGAATTAAACCTATTGTAGTTGAGTGCTAATTCAGCCTGTTTACGGTAGAGAGACTTAAAACTCCATAAAGCAATGTTGTTTATTACGTCTTTACATTAATGTCGGTTACATAAATATTTGTTATTTAATGTAACCGATTTAATGTATGCTAGTAAATTGATTTAAATACTTCCACTATGAACTAGATTATATTTAATACTTGGAGTACAAAACATTAATCATGAAACCATTCTCAACTACATTTACAGCTACGCTCCGACCCTGTTCGATAAATTTTACAAGTTCTACATGATGTTATATCCAGCTGTAAAATTCCCTAGATTCGCTGGGCGTTTGGGCAAGTTCATTCGTAGTTTTAAGCAAATATGATATAATCAAAATAATGGATAAACCGTCTTTTAAAATCATAAAACCTTTTAAACTAAGACAATAAATTAATAACTAACCCAATTTGTTCACAAATTTAACAACATAACTAAAAATTAAACCTAAATAATTACGATTTCACTGGTCGTGTTTTATATTCAAAATGTGTCTTTCCTTTCACTGCGTTTTCCTCTACTACACCATAGATATTTTTAAAATGTCTAATAAAAGAAACTAAATGTAACGGTTTAATTTTAAATGTATTTAATTTAAATTCTATAAATTGTTTGGGGGTGGGGGTTCTTCAAATATAATTGTTGTAAGTCATGTTTACATTATACATCAATTCAAGATATGTGTTGCCTCCTCACTGGTATGTTTACTAATGTACTTAGGTCATAGTTGTGGAGCAGCGAAGTTAAAGGTTCTATTCCGAGAACTCACGGGTTTCACACTAGTCATTTTTTTATTTTACAAATTACAGCCTTTCAAACTGTACAAAAAACGAATCACATTTTAATTTTAAACAAGTTTAACAATAACCTGGAAATGAATTATTCAGACTTCTTGGCTTTTATCAAGCTACTGGCTATGTTATAATTGATATCAATATTCAGGATAATACCGTTTTGCATACTCAACAACTATATTTTCTGTAATTTCTCTCCTAAAAATATGACATGTTTTGTTTATAGATTTTAGTCAACTTTCATAAAATGTTAATTTAAACTGGTTGGGTACGGTGCTACGCACGTTTGTGGTAACTACAATATATATATATATATATATATATATATATATATATATATATATATATATATATATATTTTTTTTTTTTTTTTTTTCATATATCTGGGACAAAGAGTATCCGGCCTCACATGGTTACAAGATGGACATTTCCTAGAAAAACAAGTTTAACAAGAAGTATCTTGATCATTCATAAATTCAGAGAATATTTTAAAATGCCATTTACATGTTTATTTTAGCTTCTTACTTTTAAACCAGTTTACCAAGACAACCAGTAATTTATCTTAAATAAATGGACAAATTTGATCACACTGAGTGCTCTTTTAGTGAAGGAACCCCTTTTACTTTCTCCCCTTATACATAGTATATGGATAAAGAATTGTTTTCGTAAAGATTTTCGAATTTGAGTTGTTAGTGGGAATATTCGTTTTGGTGCTCCCTGAACCCAAAAAAGTGAGTTTTACGTGATGTCTGTCTGTCTATCTTGATCTGTACAGAGCTAGAGACCTAACCAATGGTTAGATTTTTATAAAATTTGGTACGTACGTACTAATCCACGATATCTCCGGGAGGTTTTTAATTTGTTTTTAATTTTTGATTTTAAGGGTAATTATCCACAAAAAAACATGAAACATCAAAATTACATGGTAAGTGTGTACATAAAATCGTAAATATACCACTAAATCCAAATTGCCATAATCTTATTTGTTTAACATTTGTTATTGTTGATGGTTAGTTTATGTTTTTTAAGACATTATTGTGGATATTTTCCATCAATTAATAGAGAACATTAAGTTTCAAGATGAGAAATGTTTTAGGATCTGGAATGTGATCCCGTCATCAGGTGAGAAGAATGCATAGAACATGAAAGAATCTTCGTGCCCGTACAAAATTAAATAAACATAACCAGGAAATTGACTCTCTCCCTTTTAACCCAACTTGAATGAATAAATTATTTTTTATTTACTAAACATAGAATATAAAGTACGGTGGAATGTTAAGGAAAAACTCTAAACAAGTTACTTCAGAAATAACCACCTAAATCCCTTTTTGGAGGCACTACAAAATCCTTTGCTACACATAGTAGTTTTAAGAGGGAAAATGTCCCGTCATCCCCCCCATATATAATTGTTGTAAGTCATATTTACATTATACATCAATCTGTCAATTTAAGACATGTGTTGACTCCTCATTGGAATGTTTACTAATGTACTTATGACATGGTAACACTAATTGTGAATGTTTTTATTTAACTTGCGATGGAAATAACCACAACCATTTCTTAAATATTCTCTTACTCTTATTATTTATTACTAGTTTTAAAACAAGAATAATTTCAAGCTGGATCAACAGTACACGTTGACTTGTACGTAAATACCAGATAGGTAATTTATTCATTGTTGAAAATTCATGGTTGACGATGATGAGTTTATGTTATGGTATTCTTCCCATCTGAAGATAAGATAATATTACAGATCCCGAAACGTCGAGAAACTAGTTATCTTTAATTAGGTAAAGCAGCTTCTAAAAAAAAATAGTCCTGGATTGGAACGTGGCTTTTTCCACAATAGAACATCATTCCAATCGCGCTGTACGTGTAATCAGTTTAAAATAAATTTAGACAAAAATTTTGGTTTAAATTAAAATGATTTATTTTTCTATCATGGCATAAACTTTGTAGATAACATAAATATTTTCTTCTCATAGGATACTAGACCAATTTAAAATATCACCATTCTGGTGTTTCTATCATTTCAGAAAGACACAAGGTTATAACTATAGTGACTATTATTACGTAATGAAATATGATTAAGTATTTTATAAATGTGGGTGCTTTCTTTAACCTGTTGGCTGGTTATCGAAGATGATGCTAAAAATCAGATTGCGTAACATATTCTATCCTTTATACCGCCTCCGTCCATCCTGTGAATGCCCCAGGGTTAGGCTGAAGCCATATTATTCAACTCTCCAGGGACGTCAAATACATTCATCTGGCCAAACCATCATATATATATCATCTGTCAAAGATGGACAGTTAGATGAAATCCTTGCAGCATCAGGAACACATCGTATTGTTTAAACTGTAAACGACGTGGTTAAACCTATAACAGTGTCTTCAAGAATTATTGCTGAACAATTGTGACTAACCAGCACATTGTTATATGACTTAGTAGTTACAGTGGTTATACTACGTGTTTTATTGCCCTACTACTTATTATAGATAAGCAAGCACGAAAGTTTTTTGTAAAGGAAAATGTAGGAAATCTAAAATATTAACGTTTACAAGTTAAATATTGAAAATAGCTATCTATTTATTGTGTAGATGCTTCAGAATAATGAGGAAAAAAAATTTCTTAAATTTGTTTTTAAACATTGATTTAAATCACGTTAACTGAACAATAAGAGGTTAAACTTATGTAATAAACGTAAATAAACATGTATGGTGATGAGTTTACTGGGCAAGGAAATTAAATTTAAATATAAATGATGGGGTCAGGAAACGGAACATAAACTCCCCCGGCCTATTGTCTAGAGGGGGTGGCTAAATAAGCCGGAAGCCGGTGAAAAGCAGCGGGAAGATTTTGAAAAGAACAATAGCAGCTTGGTTTTCCATTTGCCACCCCACACAACTCATGGATATTTAGAGCTTTACAAATCTAAGCTTTAGAGCTTTACAGGCTATTCAAATCATTTACGGAAATAGTTATTTATGCAACAAGTGCGCAAAGTGCCACTTTGCTGCTCTCGAGAGAAAGGTTTACGCACAAGCTGTTAATATAATATTACTAATAGCCTATATGATATATTTGCTACAGTTAGAATAAAGCGTTTCAATTACATTTAGACATTTTTTTAGAAGAATGCTGCCACTATTAACAATCAACTTAATTATATACTAACCCTGATTAAAGTAATAATAACATAACTAGGCATACTCAGAATTTATAGACACTTTTTTATGTAAACACACTTCAATTAAACTTCAACAAAATACAGGTTATGATTATGTTGTTCGGGAACAACAAAAGTAGATCAGATGTTTATTATCCAGAGTTGCCAACATAATTCATGCATAAACAACGTTACATGCATACTGTTTTTGACTATTTTTGTGTTCTTAAGTTGAAACACTGGAGGATGCAAAGTAAATCAATAGTGCGCAAAGTAAAAATTAGAGCGCAAAGTAAAATGAATACGGGAATCACCTGTTTTGCGACTTATATCGAGTGAGAAAACAACCGCTTCCTTGGGCAGACGTAGGAAAACCTTATTTTTTAAAACCACATAGTTCTTAGTTTTTCTTATTAAATTTAATAAAAAAAACTGTTGATGTTTCGTTTAAAATAAAATAATATAAATGTTGCAATAGCAGTATTTTGATTGTAAAACTTTCTTTCGATATTTACGTAATAAGGTAATAGATGTTTAAAATACATGATTGTGACTGGAATAAGTAATAATATACAATTTAAAATACCACCTAATGAACCCATCAATACTATATTGAAGTTTTATTAAAATTAATATCTTGATTTAATTTGGCATTCAGGATTATGCAATTTCAAATCACATTAAGATTAGCAGCTGAACAAAAGAAATTGTTTTATTGTCAACGTACTTTCTCATGGTAAAATATAAATCCCTGATTTTTCTCCAATCGAATATATTCTCGCAGGTACTACATAATAAATATACTAAACTAATCCAAGCAACATTGAACACAACGTCCAGTATCGTTCCAAAGATATCAGACTCTCACTGAGACTAATTGACAGGAAAACACTATTCGTCTTGGTCACTTAAAACTTTATCGCTACACAATTCATCTTATCTAGAGAAGTTGCGGGTAGTAAAGAAACATTTTATATTACTTTATCTAAAGGGCCTGATTGAGTATCCGTATGAATGACTCACCTTAATTCTAAAAGTTTCAGTAACTTAACTCTTAAAAAAGAGTTGCTTTTGCTGTCAAAATTTGACAGCGAAACCAACTCTTTTTTGAAATACATTAATCTAATCCATTTAATGGGAGGCTGGTATGCGGAGACTACATTAAAATAAACACTACAGCTGCTTTTACATTCCTTGTCAGTCAATAAACGATTTGTTGATATATCCACTTTGTTTTTAAAGTGATTTAAGAAATATTATCTCACACGTTATTAGCTTAGACGTACCTGGATTTCTTTATAGAAAGCCATAACAGACACGTATTGTATCTCAAGTCCGAGGAAGACCAGATCGATCCTGATAAAATCTGATAATTTCATGAAGGCACTATACTGAACCCGGCTGCCATTTGTTACTGGTCTATTAGTTAATGCTGAGTTAAGATAAATCTTAAACCTTACAAAGTAACCAGTCTAGGGTTTGGACCGTTCCCTATAAAAAAATACCAAATAGTTTCAATTACCAATTATAAAACAAGAAACTACAATCTTGTCCTCCTATTAATGTCTATAACGAGTTCGCACCCAGCACGCTGACGTGAGGGAAGTGAATTTCTACATAAAAAACTATAAAAACTCAAAATCAGTTAAAAACATACATTTATTCCAATTTTTATTCAAATCTGAAAATATTGATTTTTTGGCTGTTCTGATGCTCCTGGTTCTATTTACCTGCAATGGTGGGAATAGAATTTTGCACATTATAAGGCTAGGAGAAGGTCCAGTTAGGCTTTAAAGTAGTCGTGAGGTTGTTGGGGATGATAAAAGTACACCAACAAATGAATAATAGGCTTTTCTAATGTAAAATCCCCATAAGACAACGTACTGTGTTTGGTCGATACACATTTTCTTTAATAACTCGGTAAATATTTATGCTAGAATAACGAGAGGGGGCTTAAAAGTTTCGTCACACTAATTTCCATTTCTTAACATGTGTTAATTTCACATTCGGGGCTTTTCTGACCTTTTTGGGTCCAAAAACTCGAAATTTGAAAGATTAATCCCCAAAAAAGGGGTTTAAAGTTTTCCGATTGTTTTGCCCAAAGAACTTGTCCAACACATTATAGAAAGGAACGTCCCTACCAAATTTGAAGTAAATCGGACAAAAAATGTGACCGCTAGAGTGCATACACACACACATATATATATAAAATGTTGAACGACCCCCCAAAACGTGTTCAGGGGGTCACGTTAGGAACTTCTATGGTGGTCCCAGGCTTAAGTTTCACCGTGGGGGTCATGCTAATAGTTCACTTTCCATAGGAAATTCACTAATAATGTAAGTTATGAATTACCATTGGTTTATATCTACTAGGGGGGACACCTTATGGAAGCCAGAGTTAGTAAAAGCAGTGCTGCGAATTAACGTCATATTAAGATAACTACGTGATCTGCGGCGTCGTTGGGCCGAGTTAACTTGTCCGCCGTACCCAACCCGTGTAAACAAAATATCACTTTGATGACCATTACAAAAAATGTTTATTTTAACATTTTAAAATCTCTACGAAAACATTCCTATCAAAAATATGATGAACAAAACCACGACAATCCCTGGCGGCGTATGATGAGATATCTCTCTTACTTTGAGATATCTCTCACATTAATTTGCATTTTGTGTCCCCTCTAGTAGACATAAACCCAATGGTATTACTAATATAACTAACCTAATCTAAAAAATTACCTATTTACATTTCAATACTTAGTAGATTTTCTATAGCTACTTTTCCTAAAATAACTTAGGTTAATATATATCTTAAAGATTTGTGTGATAACATTGGTTTATTTTGTTCACATAATGGGGTTCTAAACAAGAAATAAATCTGTAATTATTAATTAAAAACTACAAATTATGTACAGTTAATAAACAATCCACGATAACTGTTTACTTAGGGAGCTAGAACCAAGATTAAACCAATCTTAGAACCCTTCCTCTTGGGCAGCCTCTTAGCCTCTTAGACTTTAAGCTACTACTGTAAGTTCTAGTTGGGAAATGGGTTACTTTGGAACCATCCAACTTGCTGCTAAAACATTTAACACCAAATGAGCCGACAACGTTATATTAAGCGCCTTTATATGTAAGCAGAATCTGTAAAAACAATGTGTAACTTAACGACTAAATTCGGCTGAACGTTATGTGCTATGATATAAGCCCCTCGTAACAAAATGTATTATCCTCTCAAATACAGTTACGGCCATGATAAAGTTATTACAAAATATATGTGTGGTAGGATTTTAAACAATTCCTTTATTTAAAGATTAATAACAATTTTGTTATTTGATACAGCGTTTTAAAAGGTAAGTTTAATACAAGATTAAACATAGATATGAACATCAATAACTATAGATAACATCAATAACTATAGATTAAACATCAATATGAAGATATTTGTACGGTTGTTGGCCCAATATATACAGGGCCGTCATTATTTTTTAAACTTTTTACTACGTAGCTAGGTTAGAATCAAATGTAATTTCATACGCTCAACACAGTATACGGCAAGAAAACGATATTTGCATACATTTGAATGCTAAGATGCAAGATATTCTATACGCTTAAATCGCCTTAAACTATGTTAATTTTGTTATGTACTTTAAAGATTCATATATTCTGTATTGCATTATATACTTCTCTGTTTTCTTGAAAAAAATTACAGGGCAGACATGCTCGGTGGTATATTTAAGCGTAAAATATATGTCTATGTACAATCTTTATTCAATGGCCCTATTTACTGTATTCAAGAAATCCATTTTTAATGCTTTACCTTGTGTAAGTGCTGCTGGTTCACTGGTTATTTATTTGCAGCCGTTTTTATTCATTTGTTTAGATTTGAAACTACTTAAGCCCAATTGTTATTTATAATTTCCAAACGAGTTTTATTTTTAACAAAATATAAATTTACCTTGGGTTGAGATTTCCGACAATCGGATTTCTAGGATAAAAAGGTTCCAAAATGTAAACAAAACCCTGCCATTAGATTCTGAGACAAATTTTACAAAATAACAAAAACAGACATACAAATTATTAATTTTTGATTAAAAACTGCAATTCTAAAAAACTAAATCTATTAATGATTGTTCTGTTGTTGTGTTCTGTTATTTGGCATGCACTGCCTTGCAATAATCTACACAAGAGACAACTTAAGAGAAAATTGTTATAAAAGAGACATAGTAAAGACAAATTTAAATAGACTCAGAAAAATTACATTTGAATATGTTTTAGGGCTTGACTTTCTTAGGATGGTTAGGGTCGTAAGATAATATAAAGGGATTGACGAAAATGGTAACAGAGCTCGCCTAATAATATTTTCGCTGATGAATAATTAGTTCTTTAAATTGACGAATCTTTATGTATTTTATATGAGAAGGTTAGTATGTCTTTCCACCAGCTTATTGTATAGCATATAAGTTAACACGACTCATTGCCTCCATTAGTATATAGTATATCTTACTCGGTTATTAAAAGAATCAAGAAGACTTTATTGTCATAAACTAGATAAAGATTGCATAGGCAAATAGTCAAATTATGCACAGTTAAAAACAATCTCTTTTAGACAATAATGACTTAAAATAATAAAAAGTTATTTTTCCTTTACGTGTCTTATGCTATTTAAAATAAGAATACTTGGATGCTGTAATCTTCTGTTTGCATTAAAAACTCTTTAAGCTTATTTTTAAGTCTACTCTCATGTAATTCTGTTTTTTGTAGGTTTCATACAAGTGAATTAAAAAGCTTTATGGTTTAAAATTAACGATTTCTTCCCCCCTCTAAGAAAATATCCGCAAAAAGGTTATTTAAATTCGCCGCGGACGGCACAGCCTACAATGGCTGGGTTACCTTGTATAGCATTTAGTTTTCAATTGATTTGACTGAAGCTATTTTCGCTATGGAAGTAGAGAAATACATTAAATAAGTGTTACATCTGCGGTATTTTATATTTGGCCTCAGAAAAACGTGCACGAAAAAATAAATGCCTCTAATGAACTTATGTTTTTTAGGATGAGCATTTGGCCTTGAAACTGAACCAGATAATACTGCAGTTTATTTCTTAAGACTATGACCCCTTTCTTAGGAAAATAAATAAAACTAACTGAAAATTCTAGGGTAGAGTTTGACCATCATAAAAGGTCATCATGTATAAATAAGCCGTCATAATGAAATAACTAGGAAAACATAAAACCGTAATGTCGCACCCTGTAAAACCTTATGTAAAGGAGGCTTTAACGGTAATTTCTCCAATATTTTTGTAACTATGAAAAAACATGTAAACATTGGCTGCAAAGTCCAAGATGGCACCCGTACCGGACCTTCAATATTAAAGGTCTAGTATTACATGAAACTTGAAGGTATTTGTACAACTTCCTATTTCGAACAACTTTTTTTACTTTTATTAAATTTGTTTACTAATTTTCATTTCACAATATAAGTTATTATAAAAAGAATTATAACAGAGAACCCTTCACATCTTTATATTAAGTAGCTTAGGAAAAAGATTTGAAGGGTACTCTGTTATAATTATTTTAACATTAATAATCTTAGTAGCCCTAAATTGGGAACATAGTTATCAAAAATGCCTTTATATTTTATTCCAATTTACTAAACAATAACTGCGAGCCAGTCACGATGGGACGATAGTGTCAACTCTTTTAGGTCTTGGAAACAATAGACGACTCGCTGAAGGTCCACTTTGTTGATAACCTATCTCCATTGTAATCATTTTGAGCCTCTGAAAACTATTAAAAACCGTGTTTAAAATATGTTGAAAGATAATTTAATCTCCATGGACAGTATACTGAGCAAAGTCAAAATTAATATTTGTTGTAGCATCAATGTAGGTATTTTTAAATGGATGGTAGATTTACTATGGAAGATTTTACTTATAGACAAACCGACTTAGTTTAAAATATTTCCGTCTTTTCTACACATGTGGCTTTGCTATTACGAATTTCTCACATATGTGATGCAATTGCTAATATTGGGGCCGATTGGCAATTTTAATCTTTCACTAAAAAAAACCATTCGATTAATCTTTCTTTGGCTTTAAAAGTGGAGGCTGTTGTAGAGGATATCCTAGAAAAATATAGGATATCTCGCTACTCACATTCTTCATCACCATCATCTACATCAACCGTAGACTCATGTTTGAACCCCGTGATACTACTCATTACGATATCAGGAACACTAGGACCTTAACGATCCATCATCATATTACTGCTAACTATGAGGAGCTCACTTACTTTTAAACTTTAAAGCTTGTTAATTCACTTTCATAATACCTAAATAAGAGTATCACATAAGTGTAGATGTAAAAACAAGCTTTGAAAAATGCAAAACGAATGTTACAGGACCGGGAGTTTTAGCTGAAAATGGTTGCCAAATAGAAGGTTTGTTATTTTTAGTAGCATAAGACAAATAAAACAAGTAGGAGCAAAAGGGTATTTTTTTATTGTCTTAAGACTTTATTGTCTAAACTCATTGTTTTATTTTACTAGTTGCCCGTGCTATTTGAATATAGTTTATGGCAATAAATTATTCTTGATTCTTGTGATGATTATACCGAGACCTGTGTAATAATTGAAAAAAATATTGTATACTATACAATAAGCTGTGGAAAAGGAAAATTACCCTATGTGTAGTGTCCAAAGGAAATAGACTGATTAATTTAAAGTATAAAGTATTCATCGGCAAACACAGTAAAACGCAAGCTTGGTTACAACTTTTTTCAATTGCCTTTTAGTGTGTTACGACCTAAAACCTTCTAAGAAAATTAAAATAAAAAATAATTAAATGTACTTTTTCTGAGTCCGTCTAAAGTATTTTTTTATGAGTTTATACGAGTTTCCATGATCTTTCATTGTTATGCAAGTTAATGGTAGCGCATTAATTAACTACAATGACCAATACAAATTTATACAGGATGAGATAACTTATCCTCTCCCAATGTTTTACGTCTGCAAAAGTATCGACCCTAAACCACTAGAGACCATTACTGTGTAAGTAGTGTAACGTTTTAAGTTATTTTTAAAGCTTCCAAATTTGGTTTTCCAAATGGTAAAACTGTCAAAAGTTGATGATTATTGTTTAAAGAACTTGAAGTACATAGAGAGGGGGGAGGAGGGGGAGCTAAAACGTATTGTCATAAAATTACAAATCATTTTTTGGTAAATTAAAATTAACGTGGTTTGAGTAATTTTTGGGCAATGATATTTCCCTTCAAAACACACTAGGTAAATATCAGCCACCGTTGTTAGAGTGCATTTGCATGTTACGATATTCCAAACAGTTGCGTTACTCCAATGACCGACTATTTCGCTAAACCAATAATGTTTTTTCATACAAACAAAAATAAAATCTCAACGTTAACAACATTGTAATGTGTATCCGTTTTCATTAGCATTTGATATTTTCACATTATTATTTCATGTAATATAACAATTAGAACATCAAATGCTTTCTCTTAATTATTTTAGTTAGTGAATATGTCAAGGTCTGTGAAAAAGTTATAAACATTATTTTATAGGGTATTAATGGATAAATGTTGCTAATCAATGAGAACTTTATTTTTTTAAACATACACAATGTTTTGAATTAATTTGGTTAATCAAGTAATAAAATAAAATGTACTATACTGTAGTTATTTAAATGTAATAGCAAGAAACATGATCATTTGTTTATTTTTTATTTTTCCCCCAATGTATTAACATTCAAAGGAACTTCATTTTAGTTTATTATGGCAAAAAGTTAAACTAAAATTTATCTCCTAACTATTTTAATAAATTACGATAAATATTAGCTGGTAGAGTTACCATGAACTTATTTTGTCATCGTTTATTAACATTAATTCGAAAGGTGGAAAAGTCATGTTTATTATAAGTATTAGCTTTGTTGTTCACTTTAGTTTATGTTAAACTATGTGCTATATTTCAAAATATCACTATGAAATGTGGTAATATAACATAGTGGGGTTTCATTAGACCCACTTTACTATTACAAATACTACTCGATTAGCGTTTTAACTATTCAGTAAATTTCTCTTGAGAAGATTATTGCAAGGCAGTAAATGCGAAATAACAGATTATAAAACAACCATTAAGAGATTTATTTTTTTAGAATTGCAGTTTTTAATCAAAAATTAATAATTTGTATGTCTGTTTTTGTTATTGTGTAAAATTTGTCTCAGAATCTAATGGCAGGGATTTGTTTACATTTTGGAACCTTTTTATCCTAGAAATCCGATTGTCGGAAATCTCAACCCAAGGTAAATTTATATTTTGTTAAAAAACTCGTTTGAAAATTATAAACAACAACTGGGCTTAAGTAGTTTCAAATATAAAGAAAATAATAAAAACAGTTGCAAATAAATAACCAGTGAACCAGCAGCACTTACACAAGGTAAAGCATTAAAAATGGATTTCTTGAATACAGTAAATAGGGCCATTGAATAAAGATTGCACATAGACATATTTTTCACGCACAAATATACCACCAAGCTTTTCTGCCCTGTACTGTTTTCAAGCAAACAGAGAAGTACATATGCAATACAGAATATATGAATCATTAAAATTCATAACGAAATTACCATAATTGAAGGCAATTTCAACGTATAGAATACCGTGTGTGCTCCAAGCACTAAGCATTCTAATGTATGCAAATCATTTCCGTGCCTAACATTGTTTTCTTGCCGTATACTGGGGTGAGAGTATGGAATTACATTTGATTTTATCCTAAGTGTATAGTGCAAAGTTAAAAAAATAACGACGGACCTTGTATATATTGGGCCAACAACCATATATCTTCATATTAATGTTAAATCTATTAGGGTTAAACTTATCTTTTAAAACGCTGTATCAAATATCAAAATTGTTTTTAATCATGAAATAAAGGAATTGTTTAAAACCCTGCACCACATATATTTTGTAAAAACTTGATAACCTTATGATAGCCGTAACTTTGTTTGAGAGGGTAATACATTTTGTTACGAGGGGCTTATATCATAATTCATGACGTTCAGCCGAATTTAGTCGTTAAGTTACACATTGTGTTTACAGATTCTGCTTACATATAAAGGCGCTTAATATAACGTTGTCGGATCATTTGGTGTTAAATGTTTTAGCAGCAAGTTGGATGGTTCCAAAGTAACCCATTTCCCAACTAGAACTTACAGTAGTAGCTTAAAGTCTAAAAGGATAGGAGGCTGGTAAAGAGGAAGGGTTCTAATATTGGTTTAATCTTGGTTCTAGCTCCCTAAGTAAACATTTATTGTGAATTGTTCATTAACTGTAGATAAGTTTTAGTTTTGAATTAATAATTACAAATATCGTTCTTCTTTAGAAATCCAATATATTGAAAAAAATAAACCAAGGTTATCACTCAAATCTTTAAGATATATACTAACCTAAATTATTTTAGGAAAAATAGTTATAGAAAATCTACTAAGTATTCAAATGGAAATATTTAATTTTTTAGATTAGGTTAGTTATATTAGTAATACCATTGGGTTTATATCTACTAGAGGGGACACGCAATGCAAATTAATGTGAGAGATATGTCGACGTAGTTCCATCATACGCCGCCAGGGATCGACGCGAATGGTTTATCAAGTTTTTGATAGGAATGTTTTCGTAGAGATTTTAAAATAATTAAATAATCATTTTTTGTGATGGTCGTAAAAGTGATATTTTGTTTACACGGGTCAGGTACGGCGGACGAGTTAACTCGGCCTAACGACGCTGCAGATCACGTAGTTATCTTAATATGACGTTAGATCGCATCACTGCTTTTACTAACTCTGGCTCCCATAAGGTGTCACCTCAAGTATATATAAACTTAATGGTAATACACTACTTACATTTTGATAGTCGTAAATTTAAAAGGAGGGCAAGATTGTTGTTTCTTGTTTTGTAATTGTTATTCGTAACTATCTGCGCTGTTGGTATTTTTTTATATGGAACGATCCGAACCCTAGTCTGGTTACTTTGTAAGGTCGACGTTTTATCTTAACTCAGCGTTAACAAGTAACAAATAGCAGTTGGGTCCAGTATAGTGCCTTCACGAAATTATCAGATTTTGATCAGTATCGATCTGGTGATCCTCGGGTTTGCGATGACACCCGACATAACACATGCACACCTGTTAACACATGCACATATCTGTTATGGCTTTCCATAAAAATCCACGTACGTATAAGCTTTATGTAATATAATATTTCTTAAATCACTTTAAAAACAAAGTAGATATATCAAAAACTCGTTTATTCGTTTATTGACTGACAAAAAATGTAACAGCAGCTGTAGTGTTTATTTTAATGTAGTCTCCACATACCAACCTCCAATTTGACAGCGAAAGTAACTCTTTATTTAAAATATATTCCTGTCTATATCCAACCAATGCCAGAAATAATATTTCAAAGTTACGGAAACTTTTAGAATTAAGGTGAGTCATTCATACGGATACTCAATCAGGCCCTTTAGTTAAAGGGATACAAATGTTCCATTATTACCTGCAACTTCTCTGTAGATTGTGTAGCGATAAAGTTTTAAGTGACCAATACGAATAGTGTGTTGCTGTCAATTAGTCTCAGCGAGTCTGATATCTTTGGAACGATACTGGACAATGTGTTCAATGTTGCTTGGATTAGTTTAGTATATTTATGACATAGTACCTGGTAGAATATATTCAAATGGAGAAAAATCATGGATTTATATTTTACCATGTGACAGTACGTTGACAAGAAAACTATTTTTTTATGTTCACCATCTTAGGGTGATTTGAAATTGCATATTCCTGAGTGGTGAATTAAAACACAAATTAATTTTAATAAACTTCAATATAGTATTGATGGGTTCATTAGGTGGTATTTTAAATTGTATATTATTACTAACTCCAGTCACAATCATGTATTTTAAACATTTATTACCTTACTGGTAAATACCTTACTGCGAATGTACCTCTTACTCTAAAAATACTAGTAATACCACATTTATACTATTTTATTTTAAACGAAACATCAACAGTTTTTTGATTAAATGTAGTGAGATAAACTAAGAACTATGTGGTATTAAAAAATAAGGTTTTCCGTAAATCATTTGAAAAGCCTTACACTGTTTATGTCAAGCTGAAAATCTCCATGAGTTGTTTAGGGTGGAAAATGGAAAACCAAGCTGCTAGTGTTCTTTTCAAAATCTTCCCGCTGCTTTTCACCGTCTTCCGGCTTATTTAGCCACCCCCTCTAGACAATAGGCCCGGGGAGTTTATGTTCACGTTTCCTGACACCAACATTTGTATTTAAATTTTATTTCACTGCCCACTTGGACTTATCACTATACACGTTTTTTTACGTTTATTGCATAAGTTTAACCAATTGTTGTTCAGTTCACGTTATTTAAATCAATTTTTCAAAACAAATTTAAGAAATTTGTTTGTTTTCTTGATTATTCGGAAGCATCTACCAAAGAAATAGGTAGCTATTTTTATTATTTAATTCTTAAACGTTAATCTTTTAGATTTCCTACATTTTTCTTTAGATAAACTTTCGTGCTTGCTTATCTATAATAAGTAGTAGAACAATAAAACACGTAGTATAACCACTGTAACTACTAAGTCATATAACAATGTGCTGGTTAGTCACAATTGTTCAGCAATAATTCTTGAAGACACTGTTATAGGTTTAACCACGTCGTTCACAGTTTAAACAATACGATGTGTTCCTGATGCTGTAAGGATTTCATCTAACTGTCCATCTGTGACAGATGATATATATATATATATATATATATATATGATGGTTTGGCCAAATGAATGTATTGGACGTCCCTGGAAAGTTGAATAATATGGCTTCAGCCTAACCCTGGGGCATTCACAGGATGGACGGGGGCGGTATAAAGGATAGAATATGTTACGCAATCTGATTTTTAGCATCATCTTCGATAAGCAGCCAGCAGGTTAAAGAAAGCACCCACATTTATAAAATACTTAATCATATTTCATTACGTAATAATAGTCACTTTAGTTATAAACTTGTGTCTATCTGAAATGTTTAAAACACCAGAATGGTGATATTTTGTGTTGGTCTAGCATCCTATGAGGGGGGAATATTTATGTTATCTACCACGTTTATGCCATGATAGAAAAATAAATCATTTTAATTTAAACCAACTATTTTTTTGTATTTTTGCCTCAATTTATTTTAAACTGATTACTCGCACAGCACGAATGTAATGATGTTCTAATGTGAAAAAAACCACTTTCCAGTCCAGGACTATTTTTATTTTTTTGAGAAGCTGCTTTACCTAATTAGAGAAAACTAGTTTCTCGACGTTTCGGGATGTGTAATATTATCTTATCTTCAGATGGGAAGAATACCATAACATAAACTCATCATCGTCAACCATGAACTTTCAACAATGAATAAATTACCTACCTGGTATTTACGTATAAGTCAACGTTGTACAGTTAACACAGCTTGAAATGGTTCTTGTTTTAAAACTAGTACTAAATAATAAGAGTAAGATAAATAATAAATTATTTCCTTCATTTCCATTGCAAATTAAAGAAAAACATTTACAACGTGGAGGGGTTGTCGGGGCATTTCCCCTCTCAAAACTTTTGTAGTGCCTCCCAAAAAGGAATTTGGGTGAATATTTCTGAAGTAAACTTTTTAGAAGATTTTGTGTACAGTCGACCGTACTTTATATTCTTTACTTAGTAAAAAAAAATTAATTTATTCATTCAAGTTAGGCTAAAAGGGAGTGAGTATGTGTCGGTTTCCTGATACCGTTTAATTACTTTTGTACGGGCAAGAAGATTTTTTTATGTTCTATGCATCCTTCTTACTTGATGACGGGATCAGATTAGTTCCTAAAAAATTACTTGTCGTAAAACTTAATGTTCTCTAATAAGTGATGGAAAATATCCGCAATAATGTCTTAAGTAACATAAACTCACCATCACCAACAACAAATTTTAAACGAAGAAGAGTAATGTTAATATTGATTTAGTGATATACTTACGAAACGTGTTATATATAATTTAATTCAGTTGAGGTCAAATGGTACAATTAATAGAATGACATTCAGTTATGTGTCATAAAACTGTATACATAAATTTTTTTACTACAGTAACATTTTCGTTTTTTTTTAGATAAATACGCTCTCTGAAGATATAACGGTTATTGGATCTAGCACGCTAAGCACTCACAATGGTGTCAAACAGGTGATATAAATGCATACCAGTTTCCACAGAGATATTAGGAGGGGCTCATAATGCTGCCTGGTGCTCGTGTATTAAAATTGATGCAAGCATCATGAAAGCATTGCAAAAAAGGGTTTCGTTCACTAAAAGAGTGCACTGAGTGTAATCAATTTTGTCAATTTATTTCAGATAAGTTACTGGTTGTCTTGGTAAACTGGTTTGAAATAAGAAGCTAAAATAAACCTCTAAAAGGCATTTAAAACTTCTCTGACATTTCTAAAATTTAAGAAAAATCTTGGTAAACTTGTTTTTCTAAAAATGTCGTAACCACTCAAAGGCCGAACACTCTTTGTCCCAAATATATGAAAATATATATATTTAAAGTAAATTACCAAATAAAAAACCGTTGTACCAAACCTGCGTAATATTATCACTCAGCTAGTTTAAAATTACATTTTATTCAAGTTGAATAAAATCTATAAATTAAACACATAATGTTTTTGAGAGAGAAATCATATAAAAAATAGTTGTTTTGTATGCAAAAAGGGATTATCCTGAATTTTATATCACTCATAATGTAGCCGATAGCTTAGTAATAGTAAAGAGGTCTGAATAATACATTTCCAGGTTAATGTTATTTTTTTTAAAATTAAAATGTGATAAGCTTTTTGTTAAGTTTGTAAAATGTAAAAAATAACTTGTATGAAACCCGTGAGATCTCGGAATAGAAACCTTCAACTTCGCTATTCCAAAACTAAGTCCTAAGTATATGAGCAAACATACCAATCAGAGTCAACACATATCAATTGACAAATTGATGTATTTTGTAAATATGATTTACAACAATTATATTTGTAGAACCCCCGCCCCCGAAACAATTTATAGAATTTAAATTAAATAAATTTCAAGTTAAACCGTTACATTTAGTTTTTTTTATTAGACATTTTAAAAATATCCATACGAGAAGTAGGAAAAAGGCAGTGAAAGGTAAGGCACAAACACGACCAGTGAAATCTTAATTATTTGGGTTTCATTTTTCAGTTACATTGTTAAAGTTTTGAACCAATTGGGTTAGATACTAATTTGTAGTCTTAGATTAAAAGGTTTTATGATTTTAAAAGACGGTTTAATTATTATTTTTATTATATCATATTTGCTTAGAACTATTAAACTTGCCCAAACGCCCAGCGAATCTAGGGAATTTTACAGCTAGAGATAACATCACATACACCTTGCAGTAGTTACCGAAGGGGTTTCATTAGATACATAGGTCCCAGATGTAGTAGCTAAACTGTTTACCCTAGGGGTTAGGAGCTCAGCTGTACAAATAATTGAAAATGGCTTCATGATTAATGTTTTGTACTCAAAGTACTAAATATAATCTCTTTCATAGTGGGAGTATTTAAATTAATTTACTAACATACAAAATGTATCTATGTTTGTAAACTTTATACTGAGTAAAAAATATTTATGTAACCGACAGTAATGTAAAGATGTAATAAGCAATATATTTTATAGAGTTTTAAGTCATTTTTTCGTAAACAGGCTGAATTAGCACTCAAGTACATTGGGTCTAACTCCGATTAAATAGTTTTCAAATGTAAATTTATTCAGTAAGCGTAGCACACGTAACCAATTTAAGCTTTACAATTTAGTATTCATTCAATTTTCTTATCGATTTATTAGCAATGAATTTTTATTATGTATCGTCACAAAATACCTGACAATAGGGCTCTAGTAATACATCATTGTTTTTATTTATCTAGTTAGCACAAAATGAAAAGAAATTGGGAAAGTATTAAGTTAAATTAAAAGACAATCCATCTCCAGTGGTAAATTTAACTAATTTGAATTAAAATGGCTAAGGAAATCAGCATAAATTCATAGTTGAGGTCTAAAACTTTATAAGTAAAAATTTCTATTTAGTCCGTTTAGTCTCTTAAAAAAGATAGCTTATAGCCGGTGAAAGTCATTTTTGCCCCCTTAATTACTTTATCCACGGTAACGCCATAAGCTTAAATAAAAAATAATTGCCTTGTGACATATGGTGGTCTATTTTAAAGTAAACATCTACAAAAGTGTAGTTTATAGTTTTGAATAACATAAAATACTAATATATATATATATATATATATTATTTATTGATCGGTTCATTAAAACCTTGTAAGTAGGTTAATATAATATTAAATTACTAGAGAATATCGAAATACGTTGCCTCATAACCCTGTGGGGTAGAGGGGGGGGTTTTCCTCAGTTCGAAAACTTCTCAATGTACGTTTAAAATAATTTAAATTTCCTAAATCTAACAATTGTTTAACATATTGCAGGTAAAAATATCTTGCAGTCATGGTAAGTTATTCTTTGCAATATTATCATAATATTTCATGCTTACGTAATTTAACTAGCATATACGAGTATTACTGAAATAAAATTGGTTTATCAGACCAAAAAACGCTCTCTAAACAAGACAAGCAACCCTCTTACTACGATCTTTACTGAGGACTATTAATGGGCTAAATAGTTCAGATTACTTATAGATATCTAACTCATGTCAACAAAACAGTTTGTTTTGTTATCGCTTCGATGGCGTATAGCTGTACGGATCTGGGTTAATCCTTTGATCCTTGGTTATTGTACTCAACGGATCTTAGGTGTTAATTATGCCTTTAATCCTCCTCGCTTGTTATTTGAATAAGCTTTGTCCTCTGTGCCTAAAGAAACAGTTGATCTCTTATTTGTTATAATACGCCTTAGGCTTTAGAGATAACGTTTCTGCTGTGATAGTATTGTATATATAGAGTCTCACGAAAATGGCCGGAGGCTCAACATTTTCGGATTATTCCACCTGAAATGAACGAAAATGTTTACAATTTTCTTCTACGTTGATCTTCATTTAGCGTCAATTTGTGTGTGATTCTTACTAAATAAATTATACCCTCAAAACCGAGAACAATATTTAATTGAAATTTGCTATATCGGTATTAAATTTCAAGTTTCTTAGTTTTAAACTTTCATAATGGTGGCCATTAAAAAAAATTAATATTGTAAATAAACACATTGGATAAAATGAAAGGTTCAGGAAGCTAAATATTTGTTGTATAATAATATATACATTGCCCACCACACCTCCCATCAGTGAAAAACGACCAGGTGAAGTTTATAAATGTATTACAAATAAATAAAATGTAAAAATGGAATATATAATAATATAGCTAAAATAATAACTCTAGTAAAAAATTTCCACATTAATTATTTTTCAAACCGTTTTCTTTTATTGGATTTATTTCATTAATATTTCAATTTTTTTAAATAGTGGTATCATAAGTTATTTATACTCTGGTATCAGTAAATCCATTAATATTTTTATTTTTATTATAACACCCATAAAATGACTATAGTAAACAATTAACCACAATTTGTAATAGGAATGATGCTTAGTACTTTAAGATGATCTATGGTTTTAGTTGAGTAACTTATAATCCCGAACTTAATAACTGTCCCTATAATCTGTTCCTTTATCAGAATCTCTAATTCAAGTTTTGCATTTATTGACCTTTTAAATTTATTTGTGATGCTACTTATTATAATAAGAAAAAAATATTTGTAAAAAGCATAGGTTAATTTATACAATAATATATGCTTTTAATGCCTAAATAATATACTATTGAATTTTTCATTTTTTAGTTAGTACTTCATCTGTATGTAAACTTTGAATTATATAAGGAGAATGTATTGTAATATGTGTCAAAGGATTTTAACATGCTAATATTGGCTGTGTATGATGCACTATCGACATTACTCAATCTCTGATAAACAAAAAGGTTTATTTTATAACTTCATCAATCATCCTAATAAATCTCAACTTAATTGAGTATTTATTTAACTTGTAATATTTACGTATGATATCCGTTTACTGTGATATATTGACGTTAAGTGTATAGTAAATACTCATTCTATCCCAGCGGCGACTGAGTTATCTGGGTTGGTTATAACTTGTACATTCCACATTAGATTAATTAAATGTGAATACCCACAACCACCACCGCGGCCCAGTTGAATAATATCCTCGAGGAGATGTACTGGATCGTTCAAATAACTTGCGAACATTCTCATGTCTTCATCTCTTATTAAAATACTAAACAAAACTTTTACTACAGGCCACAGCTATATACAAAGTATTCCGTTTTTATCCTTTTAACTTAATACCGTCGGAGAGAACATAGTATTTGGTGGAAAGGCGACCCTTTACAGCAATAATTTGAATACTATTTTATCCTAACATTATATAAGATGAACTTGTAATCAAATTATTTGTTTTGTTGATTTTAACAGTTTGCTCAGTAGATTTTGGTAATATTGATTTAATAAATGTTATAATGTTTGAACTTATTGATAAATTTGTTAATAAAATCAATAATTGTATCTGAAAAGCCAAGTCTGCTCTAAAGAATTACGTGAAAAACTATAAACATTTTACTTTCGTCTTTCTTATGTTTTTAAAGTTTATTTATTCTGTTTTACTTGAGAGCTATAACAATTTCATTTTTTACGAAAAGGTTTATCTCTGTTATGTATTTATGATGATACAATGGAGCTACAAACCTTAAATCTTTCATGGCGGAAATATGTTAGGTACATTTATCTTGATTTTTCGTATTCATTCAAACTGCTTGTATCAAGGTAAAAGGTTAACATAAGCTCTTAACAAATCAACCTCAAAACAATAAATGAAACTGCTTACAGAAATCAATCGAACAACTATCAAATTCCAGAGTAGCAAGATCATTCTCAAAAGTTGTATACATAATATATACTAAGTTTATACTTGCTGGTTACTTTTTTTAACTGTTTTACAGTAAAACACATTTTTGTATACGTATAAAAACTTTAAATTAATGTCATAATTTGATTTAGATTATTATTTGTATTTATTCCCATAAAGTTGTAGGATTTTGTTTATTAATTGTTTTTAGTATCGGTCAGTGCTTAAATTGCCAATGTTGAAATTTTGCTGTGAAACAACTTTCACAAAACCTTACTGTGGTTAATTTGGATTCAATAATTAAAAATTAGTTTTGATTTTATTGAATTTTTATGTTTGATCTTCCCTAAGCTAGATTGCTATGATTAAAGACGATACTAAGGTATATTATTTATGTCGTAATAAATGATGCCATACATAAATTTTGTGGATGGTTGAAATGTTATGGTCTTTATTGCACCCTGGGCAAATGCGATCATAATATAAAACACTGGACTGCCTATGACTACTTTCATGACTTGTTTTTATCCAGTTGTATGTTGCAAAATATCATCGAACGATTATAGTTTACGTTACGTTATCGATTCAAATGTTTAAGAGAATTGTGTAACTTAAAAATGTACATTTTAGCGAATTTCCCCTATAGGGAAGAAGCTATTACCGTAGGTCTCATGGTAAGACTTAAGCCCGAGACCATGATAACTTTTTGTTTTGAGGTCCCCAGATGCCAAAAACACTAGTCTTTCAAATTTATATATATATGTATAAATATATATATATATATATATATATATATATATATATATATATATATATATATATATATATATATACAAGGTGTACATAAAGTCCCGCACGGGTTTAATATTTTTTGAATGATAAGAGATAAATCAAAAAGATTTGGTACATCAACACTACACCAAAAATCTCCTTTTTGAAGGAACTATCAGTTTTCTGTCATATCATGGGGACGTCCCGCAAGGAGTCAGAAGGAAATTTTAAATATGAGCATAGGTCAATATGCACATCACTTTAAAGGGCTTATCTAGCAGAGTTTAATGCCGCAAACCGCACTAAAAAAGGTTGATCCAGTAAAAATTGGCGGCTGTTCAAAGGTTTTACTTGGTTACATTTTATTAGTAGCCACAACCCCATTAAAGCAAAACTGCAACTAAAATAAATACTGCAGCTCAATACTACATTATGCCTGTCAACACAGAAGTGAATTATGATGTCAGTTATCCTCAAGGGTTACAAATTTGGTCCAAATCTATTGATAACGGGGGAAAACTGGTAACAGTAACAATTAGAAAGATCTTATCTTTTTTTAATAAAACCTTTGAACAGCCGCCATTTTTTACTGGATCAACCTTTTTTAGTTCGGTTTGTGGCATTCAACTCTGCTAGATAAGCCCTTTAAAGTGATGTGCATATTGACCTATGCTCCTATTTAAGATTTCCTTCTGACTCCTTGCGGGACGTCCCCATGATATGACAGAAAACTGATAGTTCCTTCAAAAAGTAGATTTTTAAGTGTAGTGTTGATGTACCAAATCTTATTGATTTATCTGTTATCGTTCAGAAAATATTAAACCCGTGCGAGACTTTATGTACACCTTGTATATGTGTGTGTGTGTGTGTGTGTGTGTGTGTGTGTGTGTGTGTGTCCGTTACCGCGATAACTTTTGAAAGAAGCGCCCGATTTTTATGAAATTTGGCACAAATGTGGAGAGTAATATTTATAAATGACTTTAAGTTCGAAAACCAGATCGATCGGTCTATGGGAAGGGGGTTTTATGGGGGTTTAAAATTGTCCAAAAATTAGTTTTTTTTAACTTTTTACCCTAAAATTTTTAAAACGCTAGATTTTGGTTATAGCCATTTTATAGAGCTTAAAAAACAAACAATTTAGTTTTTTGAATCATGAAGCTAGGTTTAGTGGTTGTGGAGAAAAGTCAAAATATGTGTCCATAAAATTTCCCTTGTTAATCTTATGGGAATATGGTTTTTAGATTTTACTCAGATAATTTCACTAAAAACTCTACATTTTACTCTACCAATCAGTTTAGCTCTAAAAAACAATCATTTTGGCGTTTTAATTGTTGTTTTACGTCCAACCGTTGCAGTGATATTCAAAGTGCTAAACACAGGACGTTGTCCAATGTTATCCTTATGGAGAATGAATAAAATGTTATATTTTGATTATTTATGTATGTATATTGATGAAACTTGGTATGTGGCTTCAACTAGTTGTAGAATATTGATATTAGCACAAAAAATTGTTTTTGTTGATTTTCCCGGTAGCAGCAAACCTGCATACTCGGCCCCCATGTTATTCATATGGAGAATAAGTCAAGTTTAATATCTCCCTTAGTTATGAACCTAAATTAATAAAACTTGGTATGTAGCTTCACCTGATTGAGTTATATTGATAATTGCAAAAAAAACACATATCCTATCTTCCTTTTTGCAGCAAACCTGCGTACTCAATTATAATGTTATTCTTATGGAGAATACATCAAATGCTATATATCTCTTATTAATGAATGTATTTTTATGAAACTTGGTAAGTGGCTTTAGGTAGTAGTGATACCCATATACATGCATTGGAAATTTGCTGAGTACGCAGGTTTGCTGTGACGGGGGTATTTTTTATATTAACATAATCAGGTCTAAAAAATCAATGATAGGGTAAAAATGGAAGGTCCTTTCATATAACTGTGTGCATCAATGTCCAAATTATGTAATTTCAATTCTTAGGAGTGTGGGGATCTATTTGTTTTGTCTGATTAAAGTGAATAGGGCAATTTCGTTATAACATTCAGTAATAAAGTTTGTTAAATACTTGTTTGCATCAATCTGTGTTTGTGTCAACTAAAAAATTCATTTTCAGGTAGTTTGTCTTTTGTGTAATTTTTTTACTGTAGTAAGTAATATATCTATGTAATTTGGCTTGCAATCAAGCAAAAGACCAATTAACATTTTCAAACATAAATTAAAAGTACACTGATTATTTATATACAACTATTGTCCTGTAATACAAACTTTACTATAATTAAATTAAATACATAATTACGATTTAATGACATGAGTATGTTTAATGTCACAACATAATTCACTAACATTTAAACGTGGTTATGTATTTTATTTATTTATTCTAATTCTAAAATGTGTATTAAAAATCAATTAAATGCAAAGTCTTAAAATTAACTTAATCCAGGCTTCTTACACTCAACGTAATCGATCACAATGGATCTGGAAAACATTTGGGATATATACTTGTATATTTATACTGGGATACAAGAAATCTCATTATAAGATTATATTGAAATTACATGATTTTATTTGTATTTGTACTTTCGTTAGTTTATTGACGACTCTATTAATAATAGTTACTATCACTTGGTAAATCTTCCAAAAAATAATCGCAGGGATATTTTTGAGGTGGCAGTATAATCTGACAGATTCTAGGGCATTCGTGTCAAATTGTTAGTGACAAAGACGGATAGAGCGTCGACAACCAATCACTCCAGCAAGAGCGTGCAGCCCGTTAGATATTGTGCCTGGTTTAGTAGACAATTCCAGAAAGGTTCCCCATTTCTTAACTCAATGCGTTTCTGGTCACAGAATCAGGCAGTTGTTGTAAATAAAAACGAGTTCGCACGCAGCATGCTGACGTAAGGGAAGTGAATTTCCACATAACAACTTTTAAAACTTCAAATCAGTGTAATAACATGAATTTATTCCAATTTTTATTGAAATCTGAAAACATTGATTTTTTGGCTGTTCTGATGCTCCTGGTTTCATTTACCTGCAAAGCTGGGAATACAATTTTGTGCATTATAATGTTAGGAGAAGGTCCAGACAGGCTTGAAAGTAGGCGTGAGGTTGCTGGGTATGATAAAAGTACTCTAACAAAGGAATAACTGGTTTTTCTAGTGTAAAATCCCCATAAGACAACGTAATGTGTTTAGTCTATACACATTTTCTTTAATAACTCAGTAAATATGTATGCTAGAATGACGAGAGAGGGCTTAAAACCTTTGCCTTACTCATTGCCATCTTTTTACATGCATTAAGCTTTACATACGGGGCATTTCTGACCCTTTTTGGGCCCAAAAACTCATAATTTGAAAGATTAATCCCCAAAAAAAGTTTAGAATTTTCCGATTGTTTTGCCCAACGAACAAAAAAAAAATAGCCCACATACAAACATTGAACAGATAAGCAAATTACAAGGGTTTTTGAAAAGAGAATCTTTTTAATCTACTTGCTTTATAATTTGCGGTCTCAGTTAACCTAGTTGGAAAGGCTGCAAGGACATCGTAAAAGTTATAGTCTAACTTTACGTTGTTGGGGTCTTTGTGTGGTCTCTTTTGTCTGTTATCACCTTTATCTGAAAACGGAGTTATTTCACCTTGACATTGTCCTTTTATATCGCGCTTTAAATATAGTTGTTTTAAGAATTGTTGTATGTGCGAACTTATTGATATTGTTTTTAAATTATTTTAGTATTTTTAACCACACCATTAGGTAACAACAATACGGTCGAAATATTTCACTATCAAAAGGTAAACTAATATTAATGTAAAATATACTTTTATAATTCATGTTTTAATTTCTGTAATTTCTTCCGTAACGACGATAGGTTAACTATGTCTAATTAATCTGCAGTTTATAGTGAGTAGAATTTGTGCACTTAATCCTCTTATATAATACAACCTACATATAAGCACCTAAATGTCTGTGTGCATTGAATTCTTTATCATAGGAATATAAAAAATAAATCCTAAACCCCACCCCTTTGAAAAAACATTTGATTTCTTATTTATAGCTAATTTAACTTTTTCAACGAACCACTAAGGGTATTCCCCGGTGTATGGTTCTGAAAACCTATATTCCTGAAGCTTACATTACGGAAACTAATTTTTTGGGTCTATTTACTGATTCAAGCCTGAATTTCTCTTCACACATTGATAAGGTGTGCACAAATCTAAGCAGCTGTCTTTTCATCTCCGGAGACCCAAGTTCTTTACTAACAGAGAAATGTTTTCTGTTTATTATGGATGCTTTCTTCTAACATATGGAGTTGCTATTTGGGGTGCCGAAACGGCGAAGAACAGGGAGCTTTTTTGTTTTAAGAAGAAGGCCTTGCGGTTGATCTCTGGGATGAAAAGGTCCGAATCATGCAGAGGAGTTTTCAGTTCTAATAACTTTTTAACATTTCCCTATTTGCATATCCTAGATTTTTGAACCTTTTTGGCTAAGAATCAGCACATGTATCATAACAGAATCTCTACACAGTACAGTCTTCGAGAAAATTCTTTGCTCTCCATTCCATTTCATAGAACATCAACTTATGATAAGCAAACATATTTTTGCTCAATAAAATGATTCAACTCCCTTCCGATTTACCTTAAGCAAGAATCAGACGTTGGGAAGTTTAGATCGAGGTTGAAAGTGCTCCTCCTTGAAAGGGAATGGTATAGTGTACAAGACTATATTAATCACAAGTTATGTTAGAAGTATATTTTTTATTTTACTGAGCAGATTATGTAAACTCTTTTATTTAATATACTAATATGTTGTTAATGTACTACTATGTAAATATTATAAGTATGAGTATTTATAACCTGACCTATTGTCAATGCTATATATATTCTGATGACAATAAATGATTTTATTTTATTTGGTTTGAAGCCAGTTCATCCTCAACTCCATAATTATATACCAAGGAATCACATCTCTGTGAACAAACGCCCACACGCCATACGACAACATCCACGTCAAACATACCGCGTTTTATTATTATATCAACTTCTAAAAAGCAACATTTTGGACCCTGTCAAGATGTCACACTTAATAATGGCTTCACTTCATGCCTCTTACCCTAATAAAGAACGGTTAGTTCTTCTACACGTGTGTATTCTTGTTGGCAACGTTAGTGGGGAAAACTTTAGTTACTATACTATTCAATAAATGTGTTAATTATTGTAATGCAGCAACAACTTTATAACACAATGTCAAATGAAAGAAATTTATTGCTAGCAATTCTGCAAGAGTTCGCGGCAGGCGGCTTGAATATCTTCCCAGGGGGGTATAACACAATCATGTTACCAGGGGGAGGGAAGGGAAATTACTGCGACGATAAAAACGTAGATTAACATTTCTTCAGACTAAAACGGTTTAATGAAAGAGTTACAATATATTTTAAGATAGACAACTAAAAAAAATATGTGTTTTATTATAACAATCCTGAATTAGCTTATAATAACTAATTTTATTACCTTAAATCACCTAATAACCTTAAGACATAAATGATTAACCGCTTAAAAATATAAATCAATTTTAGGGGAATTGTACTTTTTTATATCGTTCAAGGATATTAAATTAAAATGATTATTGCATTTTAAATTAAGTAATTCTAAGGTCCATCTAAAATAATAACAAACATACATATTAGGGCAATTTATTTTTTAATATTAAGTTGGAATATATTTTTGTCAAAAAACCTGATCATAGGATATGACCTGGCCAACATTTTATATGTTTCTATTGCTTTGTTTTATGTTAAATCCACCAAACCGATTATATGGTGATTTTATGTTACGTCTGTTTAGTCACAACTTTGAGAATAAGGATTTTTCTTTTAATATACCTAATGGAGTAATGCCGATTATATCGCAGCGGTTTCCGTACTACGCTTTAAATACGTTTAACACAAAATTATATTGTATTAAGGGTTTTATTATTTGAAATTTGTTTTAGTTAATTGCTCTTAAACATACTATTTTGTCAGCTCCTATTATTAAGCATATATATTATTAAGCATGTTTGGCACAAACAAATTACCATGCTGATCAAATCCCAGTATTTAAAAATGTGTTTTTTTTCGCGATACTTCCATTTAGTATATGGCCAAAGGAGAGATTTTATCAAAAAACGAATGTATTATTTTATTCAAGTATATGGTTCGTGGATATCACACTGGTTTTATCAGAATTTCCTATCGCGGTTTGGCTTTATATGTGAATATATTATCCATACGGAAATGGAAGAGTTGAATGTAATGCTAATCCATTTGTATTGATTTTATACCAAGTAATATTTAACAAAATATAACTGAGTTTAAACAAGTGTTTTATCTCATAATTGGAATTTATGATACTTGAAATAAAACACAGAATAGTAAAACAATTATTTCAATTTGATTGCCCTTACTCACTTTAATAGTCAATTGATTGTGAAGGATCCAGGTGCTATGCAAATTGTCAATCGGGACTAAATTATATTTTATTGAAAAGGTAATCGTTTTAAACAGGACGAGTGGCATTCAAATGATTATTGTCTATGTTCGTATAAATCATTGTATTACGACCTATTATTTTGTATTGTTAATTAGTAATGTTTATTATAATCTAGTGTAATACTTCAAAACAGTTGGATTATCCTTCAAAGACAATAGTTTGGTTCATAATACTACCTTTAAGTTTGGTTTAAAATATTTTAGGTTCAGAGTCTTTCATCGGGTGTGTGGATTTGGTTAACATCATAAATACGTTTACAGAAAAGCATATGGATTAATTTGAATTATATTGCTTACAAAATTATGCAAATTTCAGGAAATTTAAGTATGATTTCGATTACCATGTAACGTGAACATACAGACCACATATGGGTGTTATAAAATAAGTATTAGAGCACTTTAAAATGCAAAACACTGAATCTTTAGTATAAATGAATTCAGTATATATAAAAGATGGTACAGGAAAATAATTTTTAATTGGTTTTACTGATTATCACCAGGCCCAATGGGAGGATTCGTAGAAATAACATTATCATATCGGTATGAACAATTAATATAGATTGAGTTATACCATCAGTTATATACATTTACAGTCGTGTATATAAATACAGAGTACGTTAAAATCGGTTTTAGACTATTTTATCACATCCCGTATTCAATTTTAGCCAATTCACGTAATTTGCATCGGTCAAACGAATATTTTTTTCGTTTCTGTTGTGATTGGGAGTGAGTGTTTTGCAGCATGAAAGTAAAAAAGTTGCATATTAATAAACGGGTTGGAAGAAACTTTTGCTCCATATATTTCACAATATAATTGGGACTCACAATTCGTTTTACTTTTTGTCTACATCATTTTAATAGTGTTATGTATTTGTAACTTAATAATCTAAGCTGGTTTTACCCAATTTGACAGTTTAAATGGATTGCCAAGTCCAATTTCAAAAAGGTAAATTTTAAGCTGCGTGCATTGTCATTATAAATTGAAAGTATAAATGGGTTTTAGGAGACTCGCTGATTTTAACATATCCGCAGCATGGGAAGGCATGAATAGTGGTAGTAATACTGTACAATTTTCTATGTTTTATTTTACCCAGTTATAGTTGATAAGCCAGATGAATATACACATAAGCAATATATGTGCACATGATCTCGCTCACTGACGGGATATTGGATATATTTTTAAGCTGAAACTCCACCCTTAAAATTTAATTGTTTTATACACAAAGATGTTAATGAATGCACTACAAATAAATTAGTATTTATAATACAAGTTACCTGCTTTCACCTCTTACATTTAAGCCTAATTTACTTGTTTTGTAGAGTGCTATTATTATTTAAATTATACATTTTCATTAGATAAATCTGAAAAATAAACCAACTAAATTTTTTTGAATTTATTTAAAATTATAACAATTTATTGTACGTATGAATTATTTATAAGCTACACATTTAAAAAACGTATTAAATATTATGGTAAATGTAGGTATCAATCAATACAACAACTGGAGCAGCTAAGTTAAATGCAAATCTCTTGAGACCGGTACTGAACCTTTTTCTATAGAGATGCACTAGGGATATACAATACAGTACAATGTACAATAGAGATACCCTGCACAGTGAAATGTAGATAGCAAAAGGATCACTGGAGATACACAATAAAGTGAAATGTAGATAACAAAAGCTACACTGGTGATACACAACACGGTGCAATGTAGATAGCACAAAATACATTAGAGGGACCCAGCAAAGCGCAATGTGGATAGCAAAAAGTACACTGGAGATACACAATACAGTGAAATGTAGATAACAAAAGCTACACTGGAGATACACACACGGTGCAATGTAGATAGCACAAAATACGTTAGAGGGACCCAGCACAGCGCAATGTGGATAACAAAAGCTACACTGGAGATACACAACACGGTACAATGTAGATAGCACAAAATACATTAGAGGGACCCAGCAAAGCGCAATGTACGAGGGTCATCCAGAAAGTAAAGAATGTTTGCTTGCTGCGTCTAGCACAGCTCCCCCATCACCGCCATTGCGTGTGCGGCAGTCTACTCACCTCTCCACCAAAGTCTGAGCCGAGTCTCGTTGCTGTGCGGTCACACGTCTTATTTCTACAGCGATTCAAAATGGCGCTGGCAATCGAAAATCCCGCCAAATATGGGATAAGCAGTTTTATTCGGTTTCTGAGTTAAAAAATGTCTAGACCATCAAATTTTTTAGAAAAACACCAAATAGAATTGGTGGTGAAAGTGCAAACAAGTCTTCAAGTCGAGTTTTCAGGGGGAAAAATGGTGCAACAGGTTTAATGGAATAAAATCCATTATGCACGACGAGGATCGGAGTGGCAGGTCACTGCTCGCAAAAGACGATTTGAAAGAAAGACTTGAGGGAAGATTGGAGGAAAACAGCTGCTAAAATCTTAGCACATTACATCAATTTTAAGATTTGTTTTTTTGCACTTTCATCATTAACTTTCTTTGGTGTTTTTCTAAAAATTTCTTTGGTATGGACATTTTTTTACTCAGAGACCGATTGACACTGCTTATCTTAGATTTGGCGAGATTTTCAATTGCCGCTGCCATTTTGAATCACTGTAGAAATAAGACGTGTGACCGCACAGCAACGAGACTCGGCTCAGACTTTGGTGGAGAGGTGAGTGGACTGCCGCACACGCAATGGCGGTGATGGGGGAGCTGTGCTAGACGCAGAAAGCAAACGTTCTTTACTTTCTGGATAACCCTCGTAGATAGCAAAAAGTACACTGGAGATACACAATACAGTGAAATGTAGATAACAAAAGCTACACTGGAGATACACAACACGGTGCAATGTAGATAGCACAAAATACATTAGAGGGATTCAGCAAAGTGCAATGTGGATAGCAAAAGGATCACTGGAGATACACAATACAGTGAAATGTAGATAGCAAAACGATCACTGGAGATACACAACACGGTGCAATGTAGATAGCAAAAGGATCACTGGAGATACACAATACAGTGAAATGTAGATAACAAAAGCTACACTGGAGATACACAACACGGTGCAATGTAGATAGCAAAAGGATCACTGGAGATACACAATACAGTGAAATGTAGATAACAAAAGCTACACTGGAGATACACAACACGGTGCAATGTAGATAGCACAAAATACATTAGAGGGACCCAGCACAGCGCAATGTGGATAGCAAAAAGTACACTGGAGATACACAATACAGTGAAATGTAGATAACAAAAGCTACACTGGAGATACACACACGGTGCAATGTAGATAGCGCACAATACATTAGAGGGACCCAGCACAGCGCAATGTGGATAGCAAAAAGTACACTGGAGATACACAATACAGTGAAATGTAGGTAACAAAAGCTACACTGGAGATACACAACACGGTGCAATGTAGATAGCACAAAATACATTAGAGGGATTCAGCAAAGTGCAATGTGGATAGCAAAAGGATCACTGGAGATACACAATACAGTGAAATGTAGATAACAAAAGCTACACTGGAGATACACAACACGGTGCAATGTAGATAGCACAAAATATATTAAAGGGACCCAGCAAAGCGCAATGTGGATAGCAAAAAGTACACTGGAGATACACAATACAGTGAAATGTAGATAGCAAAACGATCACTGGAGATACACAACACGGTGCAATGTAGATAGCAAAAGGATCACTGGAGATACACAATACAGTGAAATGTAGATAACAAAAGCTACACTGGAGATACACAACACGGTGCAATGTAGATAGCAAAAGGATCACTGGAGATACACAATACAGTGAAATGTAGATAACAAAAGCTACACTGGAGATACACAACACGGTGCAATGTAGATAGCACAAAATACATTAGAGGGACCCAGCACAGCGCAATGTGGATAGCAAAAAGTACACTGGAGATACACAATACAGTGAAATGTAGATAACAAAAGCTACACTGGAGATACACACACGGTGCAATGTAGATAGCGCACAATACATTAGAGGGACCCAGCACAGCGCAATGTGGATAGCAAAAAGTACACTGGAGATACACAATACAGTGAAATGTAGGTAACAAAAGCTACACTGGAGATACACAACACGGTGCAATGTAGATAGCACAAAATACGTTAGAGGGACCCAGCAAAGCGCAATGTGGATAGCAAAAGGATCACTGGAGATACACAACACGGTGCAATGAAGATAGCAAAAGCTACACGATAGATAAACAATACGGTGCAATAGATGGCACAAGCTGCGATGGAGATACCCAGCACAGTGCAATATGAATAGCAAAAGCTAGAGTACCGCAAAATCCAGAAGTAACAAAGTACAACTTGGGTTACCAATGGGGAATTAGTTGACCTGCTTGAGTTCAAATATCAAACTGACCTCTAAGGTCTCGAAAATATCTCAGCTAAGCTCTGTCAGTATCAAAACACCAAACAAGTTGTATGAGCTGTTAACCCCAGGAATAGTCTTCAACAATAACAACGTGATCTAAACTCAGGTAAACAAATTTGCATGGAGAAAGCCACCTTCCATTGATAAAAGAACAATACATCAAGAGAATAGTAGTTGTATCAGGAAAAATACTCATGAACTTAAACAAGGAAGGTGACTTGTAGCTAGAGATCAATCATTTGGTACGTATACAATCGAAATCAAACATAAATTCTCAATATGGCAAGAAACTGACCGATAATACACGGGACTCACAAAATATAACGTTAAGCCCTGCTTCTACTAAAATACGAATGTCATAGTTTTCAAATTCCGCTCCTCTTCAACCTATAAATAAATCTATAACATTTAAAAACAGTTGTAAATGTAATTAAATTCAGATTAAATTTGTTTACATTAACAGTATACATAGTGGAGAAAATCTAACAGAATATAAACTTCTACAATTAAATCATGTCTACGATTTAAAAAATCAGCTATATAGAAACGTTTCCTCATCCACAGGGTAATTTACGAAAACTATTGTCATTGTTAACTTTGCACTTAATGGAGAGTTTACGAGTTTCACTGTATCGTAGAGTATTTACTAAACGATATTTTTGGTTTTCCTTGAGTTTAATTCTTCCGTCGATATTAATATTTATTATTGCTTGATACATAACACTGTGGTTTATTTATCCCACTAATAAAATAATAGATAATAGAAATATTACCAACACAGTCCCTTGATCTGGTAAAAATGGACCATGCCATTACATTATTCATATTTCACCAATTTTGCCCTCAATTGTTGAGATTTTGTACTTTAGGTGGTTATGACCTCACGTTATAGAGGTGGGGTGGGAAGAATAAGAAGCATTGTTGCAATTCTTAACGTACCGCTCGTCAAAATAAGGGTTTGATTATTAATAATTTTTAAATTAACTTTAACATTAATTTAAACGTTAATTGTAAGGTTAAAATTACAGAATATGTACATTTCCTCATTGGAATCATGTTCTATTGTACTGTTTGATGTATTAGTTATCATGGGAAAAATTCAATCAGTTCCTTATACAATATTTATTTTAGTTGTACAATACAAACCTCAATACCGACGATAATCTTTGTAAATCGGTACGATTTAAAGCCAGTAATCATAAAGAAATTTATCATTTTATAATAACTTAAAATTGAATACATCGTATTGAGATATTTGTTATAACTAATATAGATAAGGCGTATTTTGTTTGTTTTAGGTTTGAATAGTCAATTGTTATTAGCTGTAAACTTTAATATAAATAATGTTGAGTATTTATTTGGCAAAACTATAGTTTTGATTGTTGTTATTTAACAAAAAGTATAAAATCACAGTATTTTGATTATGCAGTTTCAAAGAACTCTTAGTGTAAAAGAAGAGTTGGCGACCGAAATAAAATATACACCCTTTAAGAATAATTACTGTCACATTTTTAAAGAACCTCGTTGTAAGCTTGAATGAACGAAACGCTCAGTTCTGAAATTGACCTCATTAATGTTTTGAAGTCATTTTCATTTTAAAATAACAACTCTTTAGAGTAGACAAACATGAGCTAAATATAAATTTGGTTTGTTCCTGTAATCAGTTAAAGCACTCTTCTCAAGGGTAACATCTTAGAAAAGGTATTAAGATTACAAACACTTGCCTTGATTGTTTTGTGTGGATTATGTTTAACGATAAAAATAAATAAATCATTGTCTAAGACGAAGACGCAACTAGGGCGTATTTGAATGTGAGTATGAATGATGAGTGTAGAATGGGTGAGTTGCCTTGTGAAGCTTTGTAATACACGGTGATAAATAAAAATAAATAAATCATTGTCTAAGACGAAGACGCAACTAGGGCGTATTTGAATGTGAAAATGAATGATGAGTGTAGAATGGGTGAGTTGCCTTGTGAAGCTTTGTAATACACGGTGATAAATAAAAATAAATAAATCATTGTCTAAGACGAAGACGCAACTAGGGCGTATTTGAATGTGAATATGAATGATGAGTGTAGAATGGGTGAGTTGCCTTGTGAAGCCTTGTAATACACGGTGATAAATAAAAATAAATAAATCATTGTCTAAGACGAAGACGCAACTAGGTCGTATTTGAATGTGAATATGAATGATGAGTGTAGAATGGGTGAGTTGCCTTGTGAAGCTTTGTAATACACGGTGATAAATAAAAATAAATAAATCATTGTCTAAGACGAAGACGCAACTAGGGCGTATTTGAATGTGAATATGAATGATGAGTGTAGAATGGGTGAGTTGCCTTGTGAAGCCTTGTAATACACGGTGATAAATAAAAATAAATAAATCATTGTCTAAGACGAAAACGCAACTAGGGCGTATTTGAATGTGAATATGAATGACGAGTGTAGAATGGGTGAGTTGCCTTGTGAAGCTTTGTAATACACGGTGATAAATAAAAATAAATAAATCATTGTCTAAGACGAAGACGCAACTAGGGCGTATTTTAATGTGAAAATGAATGATGAGTGTAGAATGGGTGAGTTGCCTTGTGAAGCCTTGTAATACACGGTGATAAATAAAAATAAATAAATCATTGTCTAAGACGAAAACGCAACTAGGGCGTATTTGAATGTGAATATGAATGACGAGTGTAGAATGGGTGAGTTGCCTTGTGAAGCTTTGTAATACACGGTGATAAATAAAAATAAATAAATCATTGTCTAAGACGAAGACGCAACTAGGGCGTATTTTAATGTGAATATGAATGACGAGTGTAGAATGGGTGAGTTGCCTTGTGAAGCTTTGTAATACACGGTGATAAATAAAAATAAATAAATCATTGTCTAAGACGAAGACGCAACTAGGGCGTATTTGAATGTGAATATGAATGATGAGTGTAGAATGGGTGAGTTGCCTTGTGAAGCCTTGTTATACACGGTGATAAATAAAAATAAATAAATCATTGTCTAAGACGAAGACGCAACTAGGGCGTATTTGAATGTGAATATGAATGATGAGTGTAGAATGGGTGAGTTGCCTTGTGAAGCTTTGTAATACACGGTGATAAATAAAAATAAATAAATCATTGTCTAAGACGAAGACGCAACTAGGGCGTATTTGAATGTGAATATGAATGATGAGTGTAGAATGGGTGAGTTGCCTTGTGAAGCCTTGTAATACACGGTGATAAATAAAAATAAATAAATCATTGTCTAAGACGAAAACGCAACTAGGGCGTATTTGAATGTGAATATGAATGACGAGTGTAGAATGGGTGAGTTGCCTAGGGAAGCTTTGTAATACACGGTGATAAATAAAAATAAATAAATCATTGTCTAAGACGAAGACGCAACTAGGGCGTATTTGAATGTGAAAATGAATGATGAGTGTAGAATGGGTGAGTTGCCTTGTGAAGCCTTGTAATACACGGTGATAAATAAAAATAAATAAATCATTGTCTAAGACGAAAACGCAACTAGGGCGTATTTGAATGTGAATATGAATGACGAGTGTAGAATGGGTGAGTTGCCTTGTGAAGCTTTGTAATACACGGTGATAAATAAAAATAAATAAATCATTGTCTAAGACGAAGACGCAACTAGGGCGTATTTAAATGTGAATATGAATGACGAGTGTAGAATGGGTGAGTTGCCTTGTAAAGCTTTGTAATACACGGTGATAAATAAAAATAAATAAATCATTGTCTAAGACGAAGACGCAACTAGGGCGTATTTGAATGTGAATATGAATGATGACGAGTGTAGAATGGGTGGGTTGCCTTGTGAAGCTTTGTAATACACGGTGATAAATAAAAATAAATAAATAATTGTCTAAGACGAAGACGCAACTAGGGCGTATTTGAATTTGAATATGAATGATGAGTGTAGAATGGGTGAGTTACCTTGTGAAGCTTTGTAATACACGGTGATAAATAAAAATAAATAAATCATTGTCTAAGACGAAGACGCAACTAGGGCGTATTTGAATGTGAATATGAATGATGAGTGTAGAATGGGTGAGTTGCCTTGTGAAGCCTTGTAATACACGGTGATAAATAAAAATAAATAAATCATTGTCTAAGACGAAGACGCAACTAGGGCGTATTTGAATGTAAATATGAATGATGAGTGTAGAATGGGTGCGTTGCCTTGTGAAGCTTTGTAATACACGGTGATAAATAAAAATAAATAAATCATTGTCTAAGACGAAGACGCAACTAGGGCGTATTTGAATGTGAATATGAATGACGAGTGTAGAATGGGTGAGTTGCCTTGTGAATCCTTGTAATACACGGTGATAAATAAAAATAAAAAAATCATTGTCTAAGACGAAGACGCAACTAGGGCGTATTTGAATGTGAATATGAATGATGAGTGTAGAATGGGTGAGTTGCCTTGTGAAGCTTTGTAATAAACGGTGATAAATAAAAATAAATAAATCATTGTCTAAGACGAAGACGCAACTAGGGCGTATTTGAATGTGAATATGAATGATGAGTGTAGAATGGGTGCGTTGCCTTGTGAAGCTTTGTAATACACGGTGATAAATAAAAATAAATAAATCATTGTCTAAGACGAAGACGCAACTAGGGCGTATTTGAATGTGAATATGAATGATGAGTGTAGAATGGGTGAGTTGCCTTGTGAAGCCTTGTAATACACGGTGATAAATAAAAATAAATAAATCATTGTCTAAGACGAAGACGCAACTAGGGCGTATTTGAATGTAAATATGAATGATGAGTGTAGAATGGGTGCGTTGCCTTGTGAAGCTTTGTAATACACGGTGATAAATAAAAATAAATAAATCATTGTCTAAGACGAAGACGCAACTAGGGCGTATTTGAATGTGAATATGAATGACGAGTGTAGAATGGGTGAGTTGCCTTGTGAATCCTTGTAATACACGGTGATAAATAAAAATAAAAAAATCATTGTCTAAGACGAAGACGCAACTAGGGCGTATTTGAATGTGAATATGAATGATGAGTGTAGAATGGGTGAGTTGCCTTGTGAAGCTTTGTAATACACGGTGATAAATAAAAATAAATAAATCATTGTCTAAGACGAAGACGCAACTAGGGCGTATTTGGATGTGAATATGAATGATGAGTGTAGAATGGGTGAGTTGCCTTGTGAAGCTTTGTAATACACGGTGATAAATAAAAATAAATAAATCATTGTCTAAGACGAAGACGCAACTAGGGCGTATTTGAATGTGAGTATGAATGATGAGTGTAGAATGGGTGAGTTGCCTTGTGAAACTTTGTAATACACGGTGATAAATAAAAATAAATAAATCATTGTCTAAGACGAAGACGCAACTAGGGCGTATTTGAATGTGAAAATGAATGATGAGTGTAGAATGGGTGAGTTGCCTTGTGAAGCCTTGTAATACACGGTGATAAATAAAAATAAATAAATCATTGTCTAAGACGAAAACGCAACTAGGGCGTATTTGAATGTGAATATGAATGACGAGTGTAGAATGGGTGAGTTGCCTTGTGAAGCTTTGTAATACACGGTGATAAATAAAAATAAATAAATCATTGTCTAAGACGAAGACGCAACTAGGGCGTATTTGAATGTGAATATGAATGACGAGTGTAGAATGGGTGAGTTGCCTTGTGAAGCTTTGTAATACACGGTGATAAATAAAAATAAATAAATCATTGTCTAAGACGAAGACGCAACTAGGGCGTATTTGAATGTGAATATGAATGATGACGAGTGTAGAATGGGTGGGTTGCCTTGTGAAGCTTTGTAATACACGGTGATAAATAAAAATAAATAAATAATTGTCTAAGACGAAGACGTGACTAGGGCGTATTTGAATGTGAATATGAATGATGAGTGTAGAATGGGTGAGTTGCCTTGTGAAGCTTTGTAATACACGGTGATAAATAAAAATAAATAAATCATTGTCTAAGACGAAGACGCAACTAGGGCGTATTTGAATTTGAATATGAATGATGAGTGTAGAATGGGTGAGTTACCTTGTGAAGCTTTGTAATACACGGTGATAAATAAAAATAAATAAATCATTGTCTAAGACGAAGACGCAACTAGGGCGTATTTGAATGTGAATATGAATGATGAGTGTAGAATGGGTGAGTTGCCTTGTGAAGCCTTGTAATACACGGTGATAAATAAAAATAAATAAATCATTGTCTAAGACGAAGACGCAACTAGGGCGTATTTGAATGTAAATATGAATGATGAGTGTAGAATGGGTGCGTTGCCTTGTGAAGCTTTGTAATACACGGTGATAAATAAAAATAAATAAATCATTGTCTAAGACGAAGACGCAACTAGGGCGTATTTGAATGTGAATATGAATGACGAGTGTAGAATGGGTGAGTTGCCTTGTGAATCCTTGTAATACACGGTGATAAATAAAAATAAAAAAATCATTGTCTAAGACGAAGACGCAACTAGGGCGTATTTGAATGTAAATATGAATGATGAGTGTAGAATGGGTGCGTTGCCTTGTGAAGCTTTGTAATACACGGTGATAAATAAAAATAAATAAATCATTGTCTAAGACGAAGACGCAACTAGGGCGTATTTGAATGTGAATATGAATGACGAGTGTAGAATGGGTGAGTTGCCTTGTGAAGCTTTGTAATACACGGTGATAAATAAAAATAAATAAATCATTGTCTAAGACGAAGACGCAACTAGGGCGTATTTGAATGTGAATATGAATGATGACGAGTGTAGAATGGGTGGGTTGCCTTGTGAAGCTTTGTAATACACGGTGATAAATAAAAATAAATAAATAATTGTCTAAGACGAAGACGTGACTAGGGCGTATTTGAATGTGAATATGAATGATGAGTGTAGAATGGGTGAGTTGCCTTGTGAAGCTTTGTAATACACGGTGATAAATAAAAATAAATAAATCATTGTCTAAGACGAAGACGCAACTAGGGCGTATTTGAATTTGAATATGAATGATGAGTGTAGAATGGGTGAGTTACCTTGTGAAGCTTTGTAATACACGGTGATAAATAAAAATAAATAAATCATTGTCTAAGACGAAGACGCAACTAGGGCGTATTTGAATGTGAATATGAATGATGAGTGTAGAATGGGTGAGTTGCCTTGTGAAGCCTTGTAATACACGGTGATAAATAAAAATAAATAAATCATTGTCTAAGACGAAGACGCAACTAGGGCGTATTTGAATGTAAATATGAATGATGAGTGTAGAATGGGTGCGTTGCCTTGTGAAGCTTTGTAATACACGGTGATAAATAAAAATAAATAAATCATTGTCTAAGACGAAGACGCAACTAGGGCGTATTTGAATGTGAATATGAATGACGAGTGAGAATGGGTGAGTTGCCTTGTGAATCCTTGTAATACACGGTGATAAATAAAAATAAAAAAATCATTGTCTAAGACGAAGACGCAACTAGGGCGTATTTGAATGTAAATATGAATGATGAGTGTAGAATGGGTGCGTTGCCTTGTGAAGCTTTGTAATACACGGTGATAAATAAAAATAAATAAATCATTGTCTAAGACGAAGACGCAACTAGGGCGTATTTGAATGTGAATATGAATGACGAGTGTAGAATGGGTGAGTTGCCTTGTGAATCCTTGTAATACACGGTGATAAATAAAAATAAAAAAATCATTGTCTAAGACGAAGACGCAACTAGGGCGTATTTGAATGTGAATATGAATGATGAGTGTAGAATGGGTGAGTTGCCTTGTGAAGCTTTGTAATACACGGTGATAAATAAAAATAAATAAATCATTGTCTAAGACGAAGACGCAACTAGGGCGTATTTGAATGTGAATATGAATGATGAGTGTAGAATGGGTGAGTTGCCTTGTGAAGCCTTGTAATACACGGTGATAAATAAAAATAAATAAATCATTGTCTAAGACGAAGACGCAACTAGGGCGTATTTGAATGTGAATATGAATGATGAGTGTAGAATGGGTGAGTTGCCTTGTGAAGCTTTGTAATACACGGTGATAAATAAAAATAAATAAATCATTGTCTAAGACGAAGACGCAACTAGGGCGTATTTGAATGTGAGTATGAATGATGAGTGTAGAATGGGTGAGTTGCCTTGTGAAGCTTTGTAATACACGGTGATAAATAAAAATAAATAAATCATTGTCTAAGACGAAGACGCAACTAGGGCGTATTTGAATGTGAATATGAATGATGAGTGTAGAATGGGTGAGTTGCCTTGTGGAGCCTTGTAATACACGGTGATAAATAAAAATAAAAAAATCATTGTCTATGACGAAGACGCAACTAGGGCGTATTTGAATGTGAATATGAATGATGAGTGTAGAATGGGTGAGTTGCCTTGTGAAGCCTTGTAATACACGGTGATAAATAAAAATAAATAAATCATTGTCTAAGACGAAAACGCAACTAGGGCGTATTTGAATGTGAATATGAATGACGAGTGTAGAATAGGTGAGTTGCCTTGTGAAGCTTTGTAATACACGGTGATAAATAAAAATAAATAAATCATTGTCTAAGACGAAGACGCAACTAGGGCGTATTTGAATGTGAAAATGAATGATGAGTGTAGAATGGGTGAGTTGCCTTGTGAAGCCTTGTAATACACGGTGATAAATAAAAATAAATAAATCATTGTCTAAGACGAAAACGCAACTAGGGCGTATTTGAATGTGAATGTGAATGACGAGTGTAGAATGGGTGAGTTGCCTTGTGAAGCTTTGTAATACACGGTGATAAATAAAAATAAATAAATCATTGTCTAAGACGAAGACGCAACTAGGGCGTATTTGAATGTGAATATGAATGATGACGAGTGTAGAATGGGTGGGTTGCCTTGTGAAGCTTTGTAATACACGGTGATAAATAAAAATAAATAAATAATTGTCTAAGACGAAGACGCAACTAGGGCGTATTTGAATGTGAATATGAATGATGAGTGTAGAATGGGTGAGTTGCCTTGTGAAGCTTTGTAATACACGGTGATAAATAAAAATAAATAAATCATTGTCTAAGACGAAGACGCAACTAGGGCGTATTTGAATTTGAATATGAATGATGAGTGTAGAATGGGTGAGTTACCTTGTGAAGCTTTGTAATACACGGTGATAAATAAAAATAAATAAATCATTGTCTAAGACGAAGACGAAACTAGGGCGTATTTGAATGTGAATATAAATGATGAGTGTAGAATGGGTGAGTTGCCTTGTGAAGCCTTGTAATACACGGTGATAAATAAAAATAAATAAATCATTGTCTAAGACGAAGACGCAACTAGGGCGTATTTGAATGTGAATATGAATGATGAGTGTAGAATGGGTGAGTTGCCTTGTGAAGCTTTGTAATACACGGTGATAAATAAAAATAAATAAATCATTGTCTAAGACGAAGACGCAACTAGGGCGTATTTGAATGTGAATATGAATGATGAGTGTAGAATGGGTGCGTTGCCTTGTGAAGCTTTGTAATACACGGTGATAAATAAAAATAAATAAATCATTGTCTAAGACGAAGACGCAACTAGGGCGTATTTGAATGTGAATATGAATGACGAGTGTAGAATGGGTGAGTTGCCTTGTGAATCCTTGTAATACACGGTGATGAATAAAAATAAAAAAATCATTGTCTAAGACGAAGACGCAACTAGGGCGTATTTGAATGTGAGTATGAATGATGAGTGTAGAATGGGTGAGTTGCCTTGTGAAGCTTTGTAATACACGGTGATAAATAAAAATAAATAAATCATTGTCTAAGACGAAGACGCAACTAGGGCGTATTTGAATGTGAAAATGAATGATGAGTGTAGAATGGGTGAGTTGCCTTGTGAAGCCTTGTAATACACGGTGATAAATAAAAATAAATAAATCATTGTCTAAGACGAAAACGCAACTAGGGCGTATTTGAATGTGAATATGAATGACGAGTGTAGAATGGGTGAGTTGCCTTGTGAAGCTTTGTAATACACGGTGATAAATAAAAATAAATAAATCATTGTCTAAGACGAAGACGCAACTAGGGCGTATTTGAATGTGAATATGAATGACGAGTGTAGAATGGGTGAGTTGCCTTGTGAAGCTTTGTAATACACGGTGATAAATAAAAATAAATAAATCATTGTCTAAGACGAAGACGGAACTAGGGCGTATTTGAATTTGAATATGAATGATGAGTGTAGAATGGGTGAGTTACCTTGTGAAGCTTTGTAATACACGGTGATAATTAAAAATAAATAAATCATTGTCTAAGACGAAGACGCAACTAGGGCATATTTGAATGTGAATATGAATGATGAGTGTAGAATGGGTGAGTTGCCTTGTGAAGCCTTGTAATACACGGTGATAAATAAAAATAAATAAATCATTGTCTAAGACGAAGACGCAACTAGGGCGTATTTGAATGTGAATATGAATGATGAGTGTAGAATGGGTGAGTTGCCTTGTGAAGCTTTGTAATACACGGTGATAAATAAAAATAAATAAATCATTGTCTAAGACGAAGACGCAACTAGGGCGTATTTGAATGTGAATATGAATGATGAGTGTAGAATGGGTGCGTTGCCTTGTGAAGCTTTGTAATACACGGTGATAAATAAAAATAAATAAATCATTGTCTAAGACGAAGACGCAACTAGGGCGTATTTGAATGTGAATATGAATGACGAGTGTAGAATGGGTGAGTTGCCTTGTGAATCCTTGTAATACACGGTGATAAATAAAAATAAAAAATCATTGTCTAAGACGAAGACGCAACTAGGGCGTATTTGAATGTGAATATGAATGATGAGTGTAGAATGGGTGAGTTGCCTTGTGAAGCTTTGTAATACACGGTGATAAATAAAAATAAATAAATCATTGTCTAAGACGAAGACGCAACTAGGGCGTATTTGAATGTGAATATGAATGATGAGTGTAGAATGGGTGAGTTGCCTTGTGAAGCCTTGTAATACACGGTGATAAATAAAAATAAATAAATCATTGTCTAAGACGAAGACGCAACTAGGGCGTATTTGAATGTGAATATGAATGATGAGTGTAGAATGGGTGAGTTGCCTTGTGAAGCTTTGTAATACACGGTGATAAATAAAAATAAATAAATCATTGTCTAAGACGAAGACGCAACTAGGGCGTATTTGAATGTGAGTATGAATGATGAGTGTAGAATGGGTGAGTTGCCTTGTGAAGCTTTGTAATACACGGTGATAAATAAAAATAAATAAATCATTGTCTAAGACGAAGGCGCAACTAGGGCGTATTTGAATGTGAATATGAATGATGAGTGTAGAATGGGTGAGTTGCCTTGTGGAGCCTTGTAATACACGGTGATAAATAAAAATAAATAAATCATTGTCTAAGACGAAGACGCAACTAGGGCGTATTTGAATGTGAATATGAATGATGACGAGTGTAGAATGGGTGGGTTGCCTTGTGAAGCTTTGTAATACACGGTGATAAATAAAAATAAATAAATCATTGTCTAAGACGAAGACGCAACTAGGGCGTATTTGAATGTGAATATAAATGATGAGTGTAGAATGGGTGAGTTGCCTTGTGAAGCCTTGTAATACACGGTGATAAATAAAAATAAATAAATCATTGTCTAAGACGAAGACGCAACTAGGGCGTATTTGAATTTGAATATGAATGATGAGTGTAGAATGGGTGAGTTACCTTGTGAAGCTTTGTAATACACGGTGATAAATAAAAATAAATAAATCATTGTCTAAGACGAAGACGCAACTAGGGCGTATTTGAATGTGAATATGAATGATGAGTGTAGAATGGGTGAGTTGCCTTGTGAAGCCTTGTAATACACGGTGATAAATAAAAATAAATAAATCATTGTCTAAGACGAAGACGCAACTAGGGCGTATTTGAATGTAAATATGAATGATGAGTGTAGAATGGGTGAGTTGCCTTGTGAAGCTTTGTAATACACGGTGATAAATAAAAATAAATAAATCATTGTCTAAGACGAAGACGCAACTAGGGCGTATTTTAATGTGAATATGAATGATGAGTGTAGAATGGGTGAGTTGCCTTGTGAAGCCTTGTAATACACGGTGATAAATAAAAATAAATAAATCATTGTCTAAGACGAAGACGCAACTAGGGCGTATTTGAATGTGAATATGAATGATGAGTGTAGAATGGGTGAGTTGCCTTGTGAAGCTTTGTAATACACGGTGATAAATAAAAATAAATAAATCATTGTCTAAGACGAAGACGCAACTAGGGCGTATTTGAATGTGAGTATGAATGATGAGTGTAGAATGGGTGAGTTGCCTTGTGAAGCTTTGTAATACACGGTGATAAATAAAAATAAATAAATCATTGTCTAAGACGAAGACGCAACTAGGGCGTATTTGAATGTGAATATGAATGATGACGAGTGTAGAATGGGTGGGTTGCCTTGTGAAGCTTTGTAATACACGGTGATAAATAAAAATAAATAAATCATTGTCTAAGACGAAGACGCAACTAGGGCGTATTTGAATGTGAATATAAATGATGAGTGTAGAATGGGTGAGTTGCCTTGTGCAGCCTTGTAATACACGGTGATAAATAAAAATAAATAAATCATTGTCTAAGACGAAGACGCAACTAGGGCGTATTTGAATTTGAATATGAATGATGAGTGTAGAATGGGTGAGTTACCTTGTGAAGCTTTGTAATACACGGTGATAAATAAAAATAAATAAATCATTGTCTAAGACGAAGACGCAACTAGGGCGTATTTGAATGTGAATATGAATGATGAGTGTAGAATGGGTGAGTTGCCTTGTGAAGCCTTGTAATACGCAGTGATAAATAAAAATAAATAAATCATTGTCTAAGACGAAGACGCAACTAGGGCGTATTTGAATGTAAATATGAATGATGAGTGTAGAATGGGTGCGTTGCCTTGTGAAGCTTTGTAATACACGGTGATAAATAAAAATAAATAAATCATTGTCTAAGACGAAGACGCAACTAGGGCGTATTTGAATGTGAATATGAATGACGAGTGTAGAATGGGTGAGTTGCCTTGTGAAGCTTTGTAATACACGGTGATAAATAAAAATAAATAAATCATTGTCTAAGACGAAGACGCAACTAGGGCGTATTTGAATGTGAATATGAATGATGAGTGTAGAATGGGTGAGTTGCCTTATGAAGCCTTGTTATACACGGTGATAAATAAAAATAAATAAATCATTGTCTAAGACGAAGACGCAACTAGGGCGTATTTGAATGTGAATATGAATGATGAGTGTAGAATGGGTGAGTTGCCTTGTGAAGCTTTGTAATACACGGTGATAAATAAAAATAAATAAATCATTGTCTAAGACGAAGACGCAACTAGGGCGTATTTGAATGTGAATATGAATGATGAGTGTAGAATGGGTGCGTTGCCTTGTGAAGCTTTGTAATACACGGTGATAAATAAAAATAAATAAATCATTGTCTAAGACGAAGACGCAACTAGGGCGTATTTGAATGTGAATATGAATGACGAGTGTAGAATGGGTGAGTTGCCTTGTGAATCCTTGTAATACACGGTGATGAATAAAAATAAAAAAATCATTGTCTAAGACGAAGACGCAACTAGGGCGTATTTGAATGTGAGTATGAATGATGAGTGTAGAATGGGTGAGTTGCCTTGTGAAGCTTTGTAATACACGGTGATAAATAAAAATAAATAAATCATTGTCTAAGACGAAGACGCAACTAGGGCGTAGTTGAATGTGAAAATGAATGATGAGTGTAGAATGGGTGAGTTGCCTTGTGAAGCCTTGTAATATTCGGTGATAAATAAAAATAAATAAATCATTGTCTAAGACGAAAACGCAACTAGGGCGTATTTGAATGTGAATATGAATGACGAGTGTAGAATGGGTGAGTTGCCTTGTGAAGCTTTGTAATACACGGTGATAAATAAAAATAAATAAATCATTGTCTAAGACGAAGACGCAACTAGGGCGTATTTGAATGTGAATATGAATGACGAGTGTAGAATGGGTGAGTTGCCTTGTGAAGCTTTGTAATACACGGTGATAAATAAAAATAAATAAATCATTGTCTAAGACGAAGACGCAACTAGGGCGTATTTGAATGTGAATATGAATGATGACGAGTGTAGAATGGGTGGGTTGCCTTGTGAAGCTTTGTAATACACGGTGATAAATAAAAATAAATAAATAATTGTCTAAGACGAAGACGCAACTAGGGCGTATTTGCATGTGAATATGAACGATGAGTGTAGAATGGGTGAGTTGCCTTGTGAAGCTTTGTAATACACTGTGATAAATAAAAATAAATAAATCATTGTCTAAGACGAAGACGCAACTAGGGCGTATTTGAATTTGAATATGAATGATGAGTGTAGAATGGGTGAGTTACCTTGTGAAGCTTTGTAATACACGGTGATAATTAAAAATAAATAAATCATTGTCTAAGACGAAGACGCAACTAGGGCGTATTTGAATGTGAATATGAATGATGAGTGTAGAATGGGTGAGTTGCCTTGTGAAGCCTTGTAATACACGGTGATAAATAAAAATAAATAAATCATTGTCTAAGACGAAGACGCAACTAGGGCGTATTTGAATGTGAATATGAATGATGAGTGTAGAATGGGTGCGTTGCCTTGTGAAGCTTTGTAATACACGGTGATAAATAAAAATAAATAAATCATTGTCTAAGACGAAGACGCAACTAGGGCGTATTTGAATGTGAATATGAATGACGAGTGTAGAATGGGTGAGTTGCCTTGTGAATCCTTGTAATACACGGTGATAAATAAAAATAAAAAAATCATTGTCTAAGACGAAGACGCAACTAGGGCGTATTTGAATGTGAATATGAATGATGAGTGTAGAATGGGTGAGTTGCCTTGTGAAGCTTTGTAATACACGGTGATAAATAAAAATAAATAAATCATTGTCTAAGACGAAGACGCAACTAGGGCGTATTTGAATGTGAATATGAATGATGAGTGTAGAATGGGTGAGTTGCCTTGTGAAGCCTTGTAATACACGGTGATAAATAAAAATAAATAAATCATTGTCTAAGACGAAGACGCAACTAGGGCGTATTTGAATGTGAATATGAATGATGAGTGTAGAATGGGTGAGTTGCCTTGTGAAGCCTTGTAATACACGGTGATAAATAAAAATAAATAAATCATTGTCTAAGACGAAGACGCAACTAGGGCGTATTTGAATGTGAATATGAATGATGAGTGTAGAATGGGTGCGTTGCCTTGTGAAGCTTTGTAATACACGGTGATAAATCAAAATAAATAAATCATTGTCTAAGACGAAGACGCAACTAGGGCGTATTTGAATGTGAATATGAATGACGAGTGTAGAATGGGTGAGTTGCCTTGTGAATCCTTGTAATACACGGTGATAAATAAAAATAAAAAAATCATTGTCTAAGACGAAGACGCAACTAGGGCGTATTTGAATGTGAATATGAATGATGAGTGTAGAATGGGTGAGTTGCCTTGTGAAGCTTTGTAATACACGGTGATAAATAAAAATAAATAAATCATTGTCTAAGACGAAGACGCAACTAGGGCGTATTTGAATGTGAATATGAATGACGAGTGTAGAATGGGTGAGTTGCCTTGTGAAGCTTTGTAATACACGGTGATAAATAAAAATAAATAAATCATTGTCTAAGACGAAGACGCAACTAGGGCGTATTTGAATGTGAATATGAATGATGACGAGTGTAGAATGGGTGGGTTGCCTTGTGAAGCTTTGTAATACACGGTGATAAATAAAAATAAATAAATAATTGTCTAAGACGAAGACGCAACTAGGGCGTATTTGCATGTGAATATGAACGATGAGTGTAGAATGGGTGAGTTGCCTTGTGAAGCTTTGTAATACACTGTGATAAATAAAAATAAATAAATCATTGTCTAAGACGAAGACGCAACTAGGGCGTATTTGAATTTGAATATGAATGATGAGTGTAGAATGGGTGAGTTACCTTGTGAAGCTTTGTAATACACGGTGATAATTAAAAATAAATAAATCATTGTCTAAGACGAAGACGCAACTAGGGCGTATTTGAATGTGAATATGAATGATGAGTGTAGAATGGGTGAGTTGCCTTGTGAAGCCTTGTAATACACGGTGATAAATAAAAATAAATAAATCATTGTCTAAGACGAAGACGCAACTAGGGCGTATTTGAATGTGAATATGAATGATGAGTGTAGAATGGGTGCGTTGCCTTGTGAAGCTTTGTAATACACGGTGATAAATAAAAATAAATAAATCATTGTCTAAGACGAAGACGCAACTAGGGCGTATTTGAATGTGAATATGAATGACGAGTGTAGAATGGGTGAGTTGCCTTGTGAATCCTTGTAATACACGGTGATAAATAAAAATAAAAAAATCATTGTCTAAGACGAAGACGCAACTAGGGCGTATTTGAATGTGAATATGAATGATGAGTGTAGAATGGGTGAGTTGCCTTGTGAAGCTTTGTAATACACGGTGATAAATAAAAATAAATAAATCATTGTCTAAGACGAAGACGAAACTAGGGCGTATTTGAATGTGAATATGAATGATGAGTGTAGAATGGGTGAGTTGCCTTGTGAAGCCTTGTAATACACGGTGATAAATAAAAATAAATAAATCATTGTCTAAGACGAAGACGCAACTAGGGCGTATTTGAATGTGAATATGAATGATGAGTGTAGAATGGGTGAGTTGCCTTGTGAAGCCTTGTAATACACGGTGATAAATAAAAATAAATAAATCATTGTCTAAGACGAAGACGCAACTAGGGCGTATTTGAATGTGAATATGAATGATGAGTGTAGAATGGGTGCGTTGCCTTGTGAAGCTTTGTAATACACGGTGATAAATCAAAATAAATAAATCATTGTCTAAGACGAAGACGCAACTAGGGCGTATTTGAATGTGAATATGAATGACGAGTGTAGAATGGGTGAGTTGCCTTGTGAATCCTTGTAATACACGGTGATAAATAAAAATAAAAAAATCATTGTCTAAGACGAAGACGCAACTAGGGCGTATTTGAATGTGAATATGAATGATGAGTGTAGAATGGGTGAGTTGCCTTGTGAAGCTTTGTAATACACGGTGATAAATAAAAATAAATAAATCATTGTCTAAGACGAAGACGCAACTAGGGCGTATTTGAATGTGAATATGAATGATGAGTGTAGAATGGGTGAGTTGCCTTGTGAAGCCTTGTAATACACGGTGATAAATAAAAATAAATAAATCATTGTCTAAGACGAAGACGCAACTAGGGCGTATTTGAATGTGAATATGAATGATGAGTGTAGAATGGGTGAGTTGCCTTGTGAAGCTTTGTAATACACGGTGATAAATAAAAATAAATAAATCATTGTCTAAGACGAAGACGCAACTAGGGCGTATTTGAATGTGAGTATGAATGATGAGTGTAGAATGGGTGAGTTGCCTTGTGAAGCTTTGTAATACACGGTGATAAATAAAAATAAATAAATCATTGTCTAAGACGAAGACGCAACTAGGGCGTATTTGAATGTGAATATGAATGATGAGTGTAGAATGGGTGAGTTGCCTTGTGGAGCCTTGTAATACACGGTGATAAATAAAAATAAATAAATCATTGTCTAAGACGAAGACGCAACTAGGGCGTATTTGAATGTGAATATGAATGATGACGAGTGTAGAATGGGTGGGTTGCCTTGTGAAGCTTTGTAATACACGGTGATAAATAAAAATAAATAAATCATTGTCTAAGACGAAGACGCAACTAGGGCGTATTTGAATGTGAATATAAATGATGAGTGTAGAATGGGTGAGTTGCCTTGTGAAGCCTTGTAATACACGGTGATAAATAAAAATAAATAAATCATTGTCTAAGACGAAGACGCAACTAGGGCGTATTTGAATGTGAATATGAATGATGAGTGTAGAATGGGTGAGTTGCCTTGTGAAGCCTTGTAATACACGGTGATAAATAAAAATAAATAAATCATTGTCTAAGACGAAAACGCAACTAGGGCGTATTTGAATGTGAATATGAATGACGAGTGTAGAATGGGTGAGTTGCCTTGTGAAGCTTTGTAATACACGGTGATAAATAAAAATAAATAAATCATTGTCTAAGACGAAGACGCAACTAGGGCGTATTTGAATGTGAAAATGAATGATGAGTGTAGAATGGGTGAGTTGCATTGTGAAGCCTTGTAATACACGGTGATAAATAAAAATAAATAAATCATTGTCTAAGACGAAAACGCAACTAGGGCGTATTTGAATGTGAATATGAATGACGAGTGTAGAATGGGTGAGTTGCCTTGTGATGCTTTGTAATACACGGTGATAAATAAAAATAAATAAATCATTGTCTAAGACGAAGACGCAACTAGGGCGTATTTGAATGTGAATGTGAATGACGAGTGTAGAATGGGTGAGTTGCCTTGTGTAGCTTTGTAATACACGGTGATAAATATAAATAAATAAATCATTGTCTAAGACGAAGACGCAACTAGGGCGTATTTGAATGTGAATATGAATGATGACGAGTGTAGAATGGGTGGGTTGCCTTGTGAAGCTTTGTAATACACGGTGATAAATAAAAATAAATAAATAATTGTCTAAGACGAAGACGCAACTAGGGCGTATTTGAATGTGAATATGAATGATGAGTGTAGAATGGGTGAGTTGCCTTGTGAAGCTTTGTAATACACGGTGATAAATAAAAATAAATAAATCATTGTCTAAGACGAAGACGCAACTAGGGCGTATTTGAATTTGAATATGAATGATGAGTGTAGAATGGGTGAGTTACCTTGTGAAGCTTTGTAATACACGGTGATAAATAAAAATAAATAAATCATTGTCTAAGACGAAGACGCAACTAGGGCGTATTTGAATGTGAATATGAATGATGAGTGTAGAATGGGTGAGTTGCCTTGTGAAGCCTTGTAATACACGGTGATAAATAAAAATAAATAAATCATTGTCTAAGACGAAGACGCGACTAGGGCGTATTTGAATGTGAATATGAATGATGAGTGTAGAATGGGTGAGTTGCCTTGTGAAGCTTTGTAATACACGGTGATAAATAAAAATAAATAAATCATTGTCTAAGACGAAGACGCAACTAGGGCGTATTTGAATGTGAATATGAATAATGAGTGTAGAATGGGTGCGTTGCCTTGTGAAGCTTTGTAATACACGGTGATAAATAAAAATAAATAAATCATTGTCTAAGACGAAGACGCAACTAGGGCGTATTTGAATGTGAATATGAATGACGAGTGTAGAATGGGTGAGTTGCCTTGTGAATCCTTGTAATACACGGTGATAAATAAAAATAAAAAAATCATTGTCTAAGACGAAGACGCAACTAGGGCGTATTTGAATGTGAGTATGAATGATGAGTGTAGAATGGGTGAGTTGCCTTGTGAAGCTTTGTAATACACGGTGATAAATAAAAATAAATAAATCATTGTCTAAGACGAAGACGCAACTAGGGCGTATTTGAATGTTAATATGAATGATGAGTGTAGAATGGGTGAGTTGCCTTGTGGAGCCTTGTAATACACGGTGATAAATAAAAATAAATAAATCATTGTCTAAGACGAAGACGCAACTAGGGCGTATTTGAATGTGAATATGAATGATGAGTGTAGAATGGGTGAGTTGCCTTGTGAAGCCTTGTAATACACGGTGATAAATAAAAATAAATAAATCATTGTCTAAGACGAAAACGCAACTAGGGCGTATTTGAATGTGAATATGAATGACGAGTGTAGAATGGGTGAGTTGCCTTGTGAAGCTTTGTAATACACGGTGATAAATAAAAATAAATAAATCATTGTCTAAGACGAAGACGCAACTAGGGCGTATTTGAATGTGAAAATGAATGATGAGTGTAGAATGGGTGAGTTGCCTTGTGAAGCCTTGTAATACACGGTGATAAATAAAAATAAAAAAATCATTGTCTAAGACGAAAACGCAACTAGGGCGTATTTGAATGTGAATATGAATGACGAGTGTAGAATGGGTGAGTTGCCTTGTGAAGCTTTGTAATACACGGTGATAAATAAAAATAAATAAATCATTGTCTAAGACGAAGACGCAACTAGGGCGTATTTGAATGTGAATATGAATGACGAGTGTAGAATGGGTGAGTTGCCTTGTGAAGCTTTGTAATACACGGTGATAAATAAAAATAAATAAATCATTGTCTAAGTCGAAGACGCAACTAGGGCGTATTTGAATGTGAATATGAATGATGACGAGTGTAGAATGGGTGGGTTGCCTTGTGAAGCTTTGTAATACACGGTGATAAATAAAAATAAATAAATCATTGTCTAAGACGAAAACGCAACTAGGGCGTATTTGAATGTGAATATGAATGACGAGTGTAGAATGGGTGAGTTGCCTTGTGAAGCTTTGTAATACACGGTGATAAATAAAAATAAATAAATCATTGTCTAAGACGAAGACGCAACTAGGGCGTATTTGAATGTGAATATGAATGACGAGTGTAGAATGGGTGAGTTGCCTTGTGAAGCTTTGTAATACACGGTGATAAATAAAAATAAATAAATCATTGTCTAAGTCGAAGACGCAACTAGGGCGTATTTGAATGTGAATATGAATGATGACGAGTGTAGAATGGGTGGGTTGCCTTGTGAAGCTTTGTAATACACGGTGATAAATAAAAATAAATAAATAATTGTCTAAGACGAAGACGCAACTAGGGCGTATTTGAATGTGAATATGAATGATGAGTGTAGAATGGGTGAGTTGCCTTGTGAAGCTTTGTAATACACGGTGATAAATAAAAATAAATAAATCATTGTCTAAGACGAAGACGCAACTAGGGCGTATTTGAATGTGAATATGAATGATGAGTGTAGAATGGGTGAGTTGCCTTGTGAAGCTTTGTAATACACGGTGATAAATAAAAATAAATAAATCATTGTCTAAGACGAAGACGCAACTAGGGCGTATTTGAATGTGAATATGAATGATGAGTGTAGAATGGGTGAGTTGCCTTGTGAAGCTTTGTAATACACGGTGATAAATAAAAATAAATAAATCATTGTCTAAGACGAAGACGCAACTAGGGCGTATTTGAATGTGAATATGAATGATGAGTGTAGAATGGGTGCGTTGCCTTGTGAAGCTTTGTAATACACGGTGATAAATAAAAATAAATAAATCATTGTCTAAGACGAAGACGCAACTAGGGCGTATTTGAATGTGAATATGAATGACGAGTGTAGAATGGGTGAGTTGCCTTGTGAATCCCTGTAATACACGGTGATAAATAAAAATAAAAAAATCATTGTCTAAGACGAAGACGCAACTAGGGCGTATTTGAATGTGAATATGAATGATGAGTGTAGAATGGGTGAGTTGCCTTGTGAAGCTTTGTAATACACGGTGATAAATAAAAATAAATAAATCATTGTCTAAGACGAAGACGCAACTAGGGCGTATTTGAATGTGAATATGAATGATGAGTGTAGAATGGGTGAGTTGCCTTGTGAAGCCTTGTAATACACGGTGATAAATAAAAATAAATAAATCATTGTCTAAGACGAAGACGCAACTAGGGCGTATTTGAATGTGAATATGAATGATGAGTGTAGAATGGGTGAGTTGCCTTGTGAAGCTTTGTAATACACGGTGATAAATAAAAATAAATAAATCATTGTCTAAGACGAAGACGCAACTAGGGCGTATTTGAATGTGAGTATGAATGATGAGTGTAGAATGGGTGAGTTGCCTTGTGAAGCTTTGTAATACACGGTGATAAATAAAAATAAATAAATCATTGTCTAAGACGAAGACGCAACTAGGGCGTATTTGAATGTGAATATGAATGATGAGTGTAGAATGGGTGAGTTGCCTTGTGGAGCCTTGTAATACACGGTGATAAATAAAAATAAATAAATCATTGTCTAAGTCGAAGACGCAACTAGGGCGTATTTGAATGTGAATATGAATGATGAGTGTAGAATGGGTGAGTTGCCTTGTGAAGCCTTGTAATACACGGTGATAAATAAAAATAAATAAATCATTGTCTAAGTCGAAGACGCAACTAGGGCGTATTTGAATGTGAATATGAAGGATGAGTGTAGAATGGGTGAGTTGCCTTGTGAAGCCTTGTAATACACGGTGATAAATAAAAATAAATATTAAAACTTACCAATTTTGAACGGTTTTTTTAATTCGAGGCTACTTATTTACTTAAATTAAAATTAATCTTAGCCTCTACATTCCTTAAACTGATATATATTACTTTAAAAATCCTAAAATTACATTTATGATCCTAAAAGCTATTTCCGATCTTATGATCCATCATCAGTTAGGGATTGTATTTCGTTGATGGTGTAGGTACACAAAATTGAACGTACCACTTAAACTCTTAACACAAATTTAAAACATAGGTTTACAACACAAATCATAGTAAAAAATATACGAAATCCAACGCTATATTATCAGTTACTTTAGTACTTAATGGGAAAACTGACTTGTTCCATATAAAATTTTTTTTACGAAATAAATCATTTATGATTCTGTCACACTTAAAATAGTGAACACCACAATTATTTATTCAAAAACTAGCAACTGACGTAGTTTATTCATGCTATTTGCTTCCTGGATTTATGGCGACTAGTGGATCCTGGACTAGTGGATTAATGACGACAACCTTATTTTTTAAGTCAAACTGACATAGGTAAATCAAATCATTAAAAAGTCATTAATGCGTTGTGATTTACCATCTGATCAAGATGTTAGCCACACATGGAAAGTGTATTAAAATTAATAGAAGTATTCTCCACTATGAAGTAATTTAAATATATTCCCTTAGCTATCCAAAGTGCCCGAATTTATTGTTTACATTATGTGCGCTTAATCTAGATGCTGGTGATAAATTTAATAACGTATCCAATGATATAGCAGGGACTATTGATCAACACATTTGCGACATAACTCAATACGAACTAAATCCAATTAGTAAAGATTAAATTACCACGTGCTAGAAGGCGGATTATAAAGTGTCAAGGTGTGAGATAATATTGTAAGGGATAATATTGTGCAAGGAAAGTTTTAATTGCCTACCTGAAGAGAATTTGCAGGTTTGTTATATTTAATAGTTTTTAAATATTATTCTACTAGTAGAAGCAATATGTTTTATGTTTCATGAGAAAATGTGAAGTCATAAAGCCACCCAGTTATTTCCGAAACTGTACAGGGATCAATATTAGTGCCTACTATTTTATTGTTATTGTTTTAGTGATCGATGAGGTTATTGAGTTTACGTCTTACGTTGATAGAATCTGCTCCTCCCAGTTGTGCTAGTATACATAGATGTGTAAATCCTAGAGGCATAGTAACAAAGAGAACAACAAATTTCCTTCCAGAGAGAAGTTGCAGTTTTATTTCTAAATCCAACTCAAAAGTCAATACTTCGACATTATATTGCTTAAGTGTTTTTTATAAATTGTTATTCATCTTCTTGTGACTGATCTAGAACCTAAACACTTGATAATCCACTCTCCAGCAAGTGGCAATTGAATCTTTACTAATTGGATTTTAATTTTTAATGAACAACGTCACGAATGTGTAATCAGGATGCGAATTGGATTAAATTATCCCAATCTTAATATTACTTGTTTTGTAATTGTATTTGTTATTATATTTTTTGTTGAGAGGGATGAACAATGTTCGTAATTCATCCAAGATTCAAAACACTAATTATTAACTTAAACTAAATAATTAGTTTAAATATTCCAGTAATTCGTTGGCCTAGTGGTCAAAGCGTCGGACTCCAGTACCGTGGCAGCGGCCCTGTCGTGGGTTCGAATCCCAACCCTGGTTGGTAACTTTTATCAGTACTGTTCAACTCGTGCTGTAGCGGTTCACTCCTTGCTATACTGGGTACGTTCCAGTTATATACGATCCACACAGTTGTATAGTCTATGTGGACGGGTAAAATAATGCAAAACGAGGCTGCCATCGTCTTTTAACAAAGAAAAACAACTTAATCCTTTAATTTCTTTACCAAGATTAGGTTGGTTGTGGGATATTAGGAAAAGATTATCCCTAATTATAATTAATTAAAAACCTCATTATTCCATCGCCAAAAACTAAACAGTTTTGTTAAATACAGGTGGCAGCGCTATGGAAAATTGTCTCAGGCATCCTTGATTTAACTTTAATCTGAGTAATTGTATTGACTATATACAAAACAAATCAAATGTGTAAATGATGTGTAGTTGACCATATCTAGTAAGCATACGCGTTCAACTTACACACGTAAATGGTTGTATATCAAATACAAGGTAAATTAAATTAAATTGTAACTTTTTCATGATCGACCTTAATTTTGTCACCCTAAAACCATACACTCTATTAATTAATTTTGAATCCGTAGTCGGTTTTTTAATTATCTTGTTTATTTTAGTCAGTCTGCTCTTGTCCTTGGCCAGTCACACATGGGGAATGAGTTTATACACCGATTGTGTGGATGAACACGTTTGTGTTTATTGTTGAAAACGTTTTAAACTTCAAGACGATGACTGTGCTCTAGCTTCTTATAATATGAATATTTGTTAATGGGACTGTACTAATTTCAAAACTAGTAGGGGAATATAAGAAAAGTAGTGGATTGATGACAACATGGTATCTTAATAAGTCATATAACAATTTAAGAGGCAGATAGTATGAATAAATTTATCTTTTGTCAACATCTTACACGTGTTCACGAAGACACGTCGCCAAATGTTAACCAAATCCATTTAAACCGGTCGTTAACCAGATCAATAGAACCAACCTACCCCTCGGGTACAATGTATCCAACGCCGGTAATGCCAACTGACAACACTAATCCACTCAGCCTTCGCGTAACTAAGTCTACTCCTCAAGATCGTCTATCCTGTGTAGCAAGGTTCAGTAAACAATTCGTATTTCTTGTTAACACCCATTACACACTCGTCATTAATTCATACTCGCCTTAAATTACGCCTTAGTTATAACGGCGGCTAACAGAGATATAAAGATATATATCATATTTACTGGTATCTTTCAAGTACTAACGACACGTTTTCAAAAAATGTTCAGGAATTGTTCTTTTATCAGCTATTAGTAATAAGAAAGTCACTTGGAAGAATTTTCCAACACGTTTGATAGTAAATATTAAATCATTATAGCAAATATAAATTACAATTGTTTAGGTTAGTTTCTTGATATTTGCTCGTATTGTGGCACATTTCTTACACCATAGATTATAGTACCTCATAATGGTGTTCTAAAAGCTCAGAGGCCAAATGGAAGCTTAAATTGAATTATTTTAGTTCTGTTACCCTAAAAATGTACTTTTAACAGATATTTCGATAGAATTAAACTTGATCTCGATTACGTTTTTTTAAATCAACATGATCAGGGTAAGAAATGAGAGTAAACTTTTTTTAACGCTACACAAGCTACGCTTATTTACAAAATGTATATACTTTATAAGCTAGTAAACCGGAGACACGTATATGCACGCGATTGGTACAGACTAAGCTACTAAAATATACTTTTAAAAGTAAAAAAAACATATATTAAGCGTCTTAGACTGAAAGAGAAGAGTCCATTAGTGTGTTTGCGATCGTGGTTGTGGAATATCATCTTTGTTTAAGGGCATAAGCCCCTTTTAAGTAAGTAATAGTCTAGTTTTAAGTAAGTAATTGTAAGTAATAGTCTAGCTAAATAATATTTGCATTACGGGTTGCATTATTTAATTGATTAAAAATAATTTAATGTTGTGAGATATATTCGAGATACAGTAGTTACAAAATCCTACAGTTGGAACAATCGTGGGAAACGTGGTAAGACCGTGAAACTTTAGACCAAACTGGCTACTGATCTTACAAAAATAAAGAGGCACATACAGTTTTATATAATATTTAAAAGACAGGGTATCCCAATTTTAAGTTTACACAGTCCATTTTACTCAACCACTTGCTGTTTAATTACTAAGAAAAATATAGACTGTCAAAGCTATACAATTTTGATTACTTGTTCATCAAGAAAAGCTAGCTATTATAAAACGCACAACTGGTAAATGCAATTCTGGCTCAATAATTCTGATACCTCATCATTAATTGCGAATATGAATGCAAATATGTGTAGCATATATACCTAAACACTGTATAATTCCACTTGCTAAGTGTTACGAAAACATATATATATATATATATTAAGGATACATTTTATGTATTTCCATTAAGAATTAAGTAATACTGATCACGCAGGCTTGCTGGGAAGAAAGGAAATAGGTTTATATACAAATACCCTTGTACCGTTTCATGAAGCCACATACTGAGTTTTATAAAAATTTATTAAAAGCGAGATATTAAATTGAATTTATTTTTTTATACGGATATCATTGGACAACTATTAGTACTTAAAATATTTCTGCAACGGCTTGACGTAGAACAATATTTTGAAAATCAAATTATTGCTGTCGGGGGAGATATTTTAAGCTTGTCAAAATATGTTATAGTATCCGTAACCACATAACCGTGATAAATATAAAAAATAATTTCTTGGAGCTACATAAAATGGCTATAACCAAAATTGTTTTATTACAATTAAACAGTTTATATAAAATCTGAGCCGGTTATTTTCATTCTATGGTGGCAGTTCTGCTCAGCAAGAGATGTGTCTGGGAGACCGATTGTTGTATCATTATTGACCACCATACAACATTTCTAGTGTTTACCCCAAATATCATGATTTGAGTACTAATCTACTCACTGGAATATTGTAGTTGTTTTATTCTATAGTAGTATTACTTATAAAAGTAATATTATAAAAGGTAAAGTCAAGAGTAATGGTCACAATTTAAAACTTTAAAGCTGATTAGCGGTATTGCTGGATAATTATTCACAGTCGATTATAAATATTAAACATACTTTTAGCATTCAATGTATAATGATCCTAATATCTTTCCTATATGAAATACCCACCGGAATAATTATCTATCTCCACTAAAATCGTAATTTATTATGAGTTGAATTACTTAACAAGCTGTAAACTTTGTGATCTCATTTAAAAAATCAGTCTAGGGGATACCTTAACAATTAGGTATTAGGTTAGGTAATGATGGTCTACATTTTATTAAACAAACACGGTTTCCACTTCTCGCACACTAATTAAATAAAGATACTTTAGACATGGAGTAATTACTATCAGTTTTATTATTGAAGGTAGAAACGCCAATACTATGCAGCAACAGTAATATGAATGTATACAATATTGCTTTATGCTGTTTGCCTATTGTACTAAACTGTTTCCATTATACGATTGGAGATTATTACACGATGGTAATAATGATATGATGGTATCACTTTTAGTGTGAGTTACGTTTTATGTTGATTAATTTTTTCATAAGATAATATATAATATCACTTCCGCAATATAAGTTATTTAAATTTGTTAATAGTAGGAACCACTTTTAATTTTTTCTTCAGTTCTATTTTTAATCAAAGTTTATGAGTAAAAGCTATGTAATTTCCTCAACGTTCCTTTTAGTTTTGTCGATATTTATTTTTCATAAGTAGGGAACCATGAATGAAAATATTTGTGCTGCAGTCAAAAGTTGTTGCTAGTATTTTTAAACGAATACATCACCAAGTAAATGTATTTCAGCAAAGCTAAATACAAGAACCAGACTGCAGCTAGCTTGGCGGAGCAAACTAGGTTGAGTGTGCTCTACAAGCGATGAAGGGTGTCTTCAAAACCATTTCGTGTTTGTAATTGTCATTGCCGAGTCTTGTTTTTATTTTTGTTTTATATTTTGTTTGTTCAGTGATAGCTTGGTATTAATTTTTGTTATTGAGGGGCTCCGTGGACTCTGAACTTCTATGAACACCCAGCTGGTCATCGCTGTCACACAATGAGAACAGGCGAAAACAAAAACACCAGACAGCCATAACATTAGTCATACAACTTTTGTGCGCTAATTTACCTAGCTGATCAAGTTATTTTTTTCAATTTTATATTATCCTTTATTAAGTATGATGCTTACTATAGATAAATGTGTAATTAGAAGGATCTGTCGTACAAAATAATCTAAAACGGAGGTTCGAACAAACTAAGATTATTATTGATATGAAAATGTACCTAGATTTAAATTTTCATAGTACCATATTTTAAATTTCCTTTATTTAAAATATTAAGAAGTTTATATTTTTTAAAATCTTGGATAGGAAACACAAGAGAAACTGATAAGCATGGCTATTTAGTTAAGAATATTAATATCTGTTATTGTACGGATATTTTGTCAATAGAACTTTATTTCCACTAAAATGTATTGTCCACGCACTTTTCCGTCTAAATAGCAAATACTGTTTAATACTCATATATATCAATTATTTGTTTGAAGATCGAAATAAACAAATTCCTTTGCTTTTCAACAAGAAAATGTGAATAGCACAACTTTAATACCTACTAGTCTTTCTATAAAATTGGCCAGATTTTTTTATTTTGAAAACATCTCTAACATCTGTTTTAAAAATCTTAATTTTTTCATATGTTAATTATCCATTGTTTTTAATGCAAATATTTTTTTCAAATAACATCTTCACAATACCTCTCCCTATACTAATTTAAACCTAGTTTTTAACTAGGAAATTATCCTTTTGTATGTTACAAAACTTACATTTCATTTCATACATTAATTTTCAACATATTAAGTCAGTAAGGTTTTTAAATTCAGACTTTTTAGTGAAAGTATTTATCATTGTGTCCCAACAGTTCTGATAACTCAAGAAATACTACACCATATCATAACTGTCAACAAACTCAAAATATGTTTTTAGTGATATCTTTCTTAAGTTATGCATGTTCTGATTTCACTATGAATATTGAACTAGAAAAGTAATATTGTATATATATATATTGTTATATATATATATATATATTATTTGTATTTTTGGAGCTATTTATTTATACTTACATGTGTCATCTCCTATAATTTCATCTTTGCTCAATAATATGGTTATATGATATAAATCTACATTAAAACATAGATTGTATCCTGTCTGACAAAACAAATATTATAAGTCAGCTTTTCTAATAAAGGAGTATATAAACCTTTCTTATAAGGAGTATATCTAAACATTCTTGAAAGGCATAAATATATGTTCATTATGGAAATAAAAAACCTACTTGAATGGCAACTCTAACTCTTTTTTCGATAGGCGAGTGAGCGAAGCGAACGAGCTTATTGAAAATGAACGAGTATTTGACATAAAACAAACAGATTCTAGAACATAAAACATTACTAGACATAATGTTTTTTGGGGGATTTTTATTTTATACATTAGGACAGGACAACACCTGTCGGGCCAGCTAGTAATATAATAAAACATGTGTGCATTATGACTATCAGCAATAACAATCTGCACAACATTCCTTATTTAGTTTCTACAGAAGGTACTTATGTTTAGAGTACTATATACGAGATTGGGATGTAAATATGAATCTAACTTTAAACATATTATCATGTGTCTTACACACATTCATGTGTGAAGGGTTATAGATTAGCCTAAAACTTTTCAGTTTGTATTCAGGCAGTAAGATAATTAAGAATAAATCTGTAAAACCTCTGTTATTAACGTTAACAGCCAACGTTTACATTAACAATAGCACAAGAACAATTTATTTTTTTCCAATACATTTATGCAATGACTTTTAGATTTAAAATGTTTGTTTCAATTTTAACTTCATTAGTATTTTTTAACTGATAAAAATCATTATTATCAAGACAAATGTTAGTTTCATACAATCTTGAGTCAAGAAGTGAGGAAAAGTTAATCCAGTATTCATTACAAACTGCCTGACTTATTAATGACTCATTACAACTTTTTCCATCCAGAGCAGAGTTAGATAATTAACCTTTTACGCTGTTAAAACAGTACTTTGATGGGTGCATTTGAAATAAAACTAGATTATAAGATGAATATTATTGTCATATATATTTAGTTTATATCGCAAAAATTTACTTCCCCTTTCAGGTAAATATACTTAGTGTAATTTATTGAAGACATATTTACAAAATTTCAGAGGTAAATGTGCATAGATGTATAAAGTGCAATATACACATCAACAACAATACCGTAACTTCAGTATATACTGTAAAAGTATACAGGTGTGACATAAATCTAAATCTTTAATATACGAGTACAATGTAGTTAAATAGTTTCAATTAGTGTCAATATTTTTATCGAAGGCACTTACGAGGAATTCGTTTTTAAATTACGTACTTGAAGTTGCATGCATATTATATTAATTTGGATCATTAAAGATTTATTTATTATATGATACAATTATTTTAATTCCAGAAATAAGCCTAGTAATCACAACAAAGATACTTATTAGATAAAACATTGTTCTAGTTTAGTGAATATGTAGTTTACACCATTTAATGTATTGGTTAATTGTTTATATTATATTTATATTATTATCTTTATATTATTATATTAATTGTTTTATGCTTATTAAATCTTGAACAATTGTTTTCAATACATTTTTAACAAATTGCACAGTAAGTACGGTTAAAGCATTATATTGTGCCATGGTAACAAGGCACAAATAAGAAAAATCAAAATGTTTCATTAATTTTAAATTATTGTTCAATTCAAACAAACTGAAGGGTTGTTATAAGCGTATTCTAACAAATTAAAAGTATTCTTATGGGAAATTGACGAATTTTTCTTGTTCATATCTCAAATTGCCACTACTAATATGTTATTATAATGGAGACTATGAACTCTGTACGTACGTCTACTCTATGTCTTAACTAAATTGGATGTTGATTTTATAGTGTGATTTACCGGTTCCATTATATTACAAGATAATTGTTGCAAAAAGTCATTGATAACAATTTTCTTGCCTGATTAACTGAGAATGTATTATTGCCTTGGTCCCCTCACTTAGATCTTATTCTTTATTATAATTTATATATTATTTCAACAAAACATATGATAAACGAGTTTGCACGCAGCACGCTGACGTGAGGGAAGTGAATTTCCACATAAAAACTTGCAAAACTCAAAATAAGTGTAAAAACATACATTTGTCCAATTTTTATTAAAATCTGAAAACATTGATTTTTTGGCTATTCTGATACTCCTGGTTTCATTTACTTACAAAGCTGGGTATACAATTTTGCGCATTATAAGGTTAGGAGAAGGTCCAGACAGGCTTGAAAGTAGGCGTGAGGTTGCTGGGGATGATAAAAGTACTCTAACAAAGGAATAACAGGCTTTTCTAGTCTAAAACCCCCTTAAGACAACGTACTGTGTTTAGTCGAAAAACATTTTCTGTAATAACTCGGTAAATATTTATGCTAGAATGACGAGAGAGGACTTAAAACTTTCGCCTAACTAATTACCATCTTTTTATATGTATAGATTTTACATATGGGGCTTTTATGACCCTTTTTGGGCCCAAAAACTCGAAATTTGAAAGATTAATCCCCCAAAAAATGGGTTAAGAGTTTTCCTATTGTTTTGCCCAACGAACTTTCCCAACTGATTACAGAAAGGAACGTTCCTACTAAATTTGAAGTAAATCAGGCAAAAAATGCGACCGCTAGAGTGCAAACACATATATATATATTTATGTCTATAAATATAGATATATATATATATATATATATAGATATACACACATATATATATAAGATTTTAAACGACCCCCCAAAACGTGTTCAGGGGGTCACGTTAGGTCATGCTAATAGTTCACTTTCCAAAGGAAATTCACTAATAAACATATGATTTAAGTGATTAATGCAACAAATGTCGGACTAATAAACCGATAATTTTCAATGTTATAATTAAAAGTGTTTTGATTAAACAATTTGAGCAACCAATTAAAATCAAAATCTAGTGACAAATCTGTGATAACCATTGTGTTCTAAAGTATTTGATAACAAACTTATTATTAAGATCTTAAAATTGTCCAAGGATGGTGTAATTTATCCAAATATTTTTCTATATAATCGTTATACAAATAAACCTTCTACAGTATGTTTTTTTTTTTTTTTCAACGGTACGGTTGTTACCACCCAATATAAGTCAAATGATTAATATAAAGTTTTAATAATTTTGCATTTAAAAGTTTACAGTTTGATGAGGTAGTTTTTACATAAATCTAATAAATACATTTAATTCATTATAATCAAATCAAACGAATTTCAATATGTAATGACCTCTTTTTACCTTTATTGATACGAAAACATCCAAGAACAGTATATGTAATAAAACACATAACTTTGTGTAGTTGTCGTAATGGCTAAGATGCGGACTTTGAATCCATGACAGAGGCCCTGTAGTGAAATTACAATCCTCCAGAAATTAAATCCCAGCCCTGCAAAGTAAATTGTATTAGTACCGTTCAACTCGTACTGTAACGGCTCACTCCTTGCTTTTTTGTGTACGTTACAAACAGAAATCTGTACTCTATGTGTAGTCGGACAAACTAAGGTAAAGAGATGCTGCCAACCTCGTAAAAGAAATATAATACCCCCGTTGCAGCAAACCTGCATACTCAGCGAATTTCCAATGAATATATAACATAATACATTAAAACACTTAACAGGATTCATAAGAAATGTATTCACAAACAAGCGAAATTTAAAATATTAATTATTCTCTATAAGAATAACATTGGGGATGAGTACGCAGGTTTGCTGCAAAAAGGCACACAAAATAATTTGTTTTTATGCAAATATCAATAGAACTCATCTAAGTTAAGTCACATACCAAGTTTCATCCATATACATTCATAAATAAGCGATATATAATATTTTAAGTATTTTCCATAAGAATAACATGGGGACCAAGTACCTAAGTACCTAGGATTGCTGCTACAGGAACCATAGGCAAAAAGTTGTTTTTTGTGCAAACAACAATAAACCACAACCAGATCAAGCCATATACCAAATTTCGCCAGTTTATGTTCATAAATAAGCGAGATATACAATTTTTATTTTTCTCCATAAGAATAACATTAGACAACGTACTGTGTTTAGCACTTTCAATATCTCGGTAACCAATTGACGTAGAGCAATGATCAAAGTACCAAATTGTTTTTTTTTAACCTGAATTCAATGGTATAAATTAAAATTTGATTTAAATTAAAATTACATGTCAAAACCCCAAAAAACACATTTTTGGGGTACAAAACCCCCCTTCGGATGGTGCGATTCATCTGGTTTTCGAACTCGTTCAAATAAATAGTACTTTACACATTTGTACCAAATTTCATTAAGATCGGACCTTTTTTACGAGAGTTATCGTGCTTACGGACACACACACATATATATATATATATATATATATATATATATATATATATATATATAAATAAATATATATATACATATATAAAAATTTGAACGAATGGTGTTTTTGGCATCTGGGGACCTCAAAATGAAAATTTATCATGGTCTCGGGCTTAAGTCTTACCATGAGACCTACGGTAATAGCTTCTTCCCTATAGGGGAAATTTGCTAAAAACAATTTGAAACAAACGTAACATATTAGCTTAGGAACACGAAGTAAGTACTTTACCCTATAAGAGTAAAATAATCTCTTATTCAATAAAATAAGATTCGAAACTTACTACTTTAAACTTTTTTGTACGTCTTAAATGTTGTACTGACATTAAATGTACGTGAAACGCAAACATCCATTCATTTACAAAACATCAACAATTATTTATTTATTCTAGAATAGTCTTATATTTACTTCTCACGGGATTTATTTGTTGGGATATTTTTACGGTAGAGGAAAACAAACTAAGGCGATAATTTTCCGAATAAAAATAACATCGGAATATTGTGAGCTATAATGTATCAAATCCTAGTGCTCTTGATGGAATCACGTTCATGCGGGAAGCCTGAGATGTTACCTTCTACATCAACTCCTGAGTGTCTCGGAGATACATCTTCATTGTGTTACTACTAACGTTCTACAGGATGCTCATACACTACATGAAATGGTCATTTTGACCTGATAAGTAAATAAGGTTTTACAAAAAGACTAAACAATTTGTCATTTACCGTCTAGGTTAGTAAATTTATTCTTATAAAATCAACCGTATTCTTTTAATAGAGAAAGTATACAATGCCTTTATTATTAGAAATTCCTTTAACTTCTTACCAAAAGAGTTGTAGTTTATTTCACTTTTTATTCCATCTAGGAGACAGTTGTAATATACCAGAATAGGTTGGGCTTTTCTTAGATATTTATTTTTTTATGTTGTTAATTTAAAAATTTGCTTTATTTCTAGTATTGTGTTCATGATTGTCCAGTTGTCTTGGCAAAATCGTTTCCTTTTTTACATTTAAATCAGTTTTGTAAATATAAAATAGTAATTTGTTTCTTATCAAATCAACAGTATTCTTTTAATAGAGGCATAGTCTACAGTACAGACTTTTAAATTTGCGCATGTATAACTCACAAAAACCCTACATAAGAGTCAAATCTCAAAAATGCTATTCGAAAATATTAGTATTTAATATTAATTTGTTCAACCAAAACATAGTTTAACAGTAACCTAAAATACCGCCAAAATAAATTCCGAAAATGAAGTATAAGAAGTTGTTTTACCGAGGTAATTGGAACAAATTTACCACTACAATACATTACAAACCGGGTATGCAAACAAACAAAATTTATGTTTTGAAATTGTGTGTTTTTGTGAATATCATCAAACGGAGCATGTTTTCTTAGCATTTCATTATTTTATCTTGACAGTAACTTTTAGCGAATTTCCCCTATAGGGAAGAAGCTATTACCGTAGGTCTCATGGTAAGACCTAAGCCCGAGACCATGATAACTTTTCATTTTGAGGTCCCCAGATGCCAAAAACACCATTCGTTCAAATTTTTATATATGTATATATATATATATATATATATATATTTATATATATATATATTTATATATATATATATTTATATATATATATATATATATGTGTCCGTAAGCACGATAACTCTCGTAAAAAAGGTCCGATCTTAATGAAATTTGGTACAAATGTGTAAAGTACCATTTATTTGAACGAGTTCGAAAACCAGATGAATCGCACCATCCGAAGGGGGGTTTTTGGGGGGTTTTGTACCCCAAAAATGTGTTTTTTGGGGTTTTCACATGTAATTTTAATTTAAATCAAATTTTAATTTATACCATTAAATTCAGCTTAAAAAAAAACAATTTGGTATTTTGATCATTGCTCTACGTCAATTGGTTACCGAGATATTGAAAGTGCTAAACACAGTACGTTGTCTAATGTTATTCTTATGGAGAAAAAGAAAAATTGTATATCTCGCTTATTTATGAACGTAAACTGGCCAAATTTAGTATATGGCTTTATTTGGTTGTGGTCTATTGATATTTGCACAAAAATCCATTTTTGCCCCGATAGTTCCCGTAGCAGCAAACCTGCATACTCAGCCCCATGTTATTCTTATGGAGAATAATTAACGTGTTATCTCCTTTAATTATGAACATAAATTAATAGAACTTGGTATGTGGCTTTACCTAGTTGAGTTATAATGATATTTGTATAAAAGCCCATTTTTAGTGTTCCTTATTTCAGCAAACCTGCATACTCAGCCGCCATGTTATTCTTATGGAGAATAATTAAAATGTCATAAATCGTTTATTTATGAATGTATATTGATGAAACTTGGTATGTGGCTTTATGTGGTATTAAGATAAATTAATATGCACTGGAAATTCGCTGAGTATGCAGGTTTGCTGCTACGGGGGTATTTAATATCTTGTAGAGCTACATTATACCAGGTTTCCCTTTTTTGATATGCATTCAGTACATACAAATATGATCATCTGGCATCTCACAACGGTAAATCTTCAAATTTGAAACCGCTCTTAATTATGAGTTTACAAAAGTGATAAAGGTGTAATAAATACCTAAAGATGTTTCTGAGATATTAATTACTATTTTAAAAACATATACGGAACACGAAGCCTTTTAATATCTGTGTTTACAGGACCATATTATGACTCAAAGATCCATGGTCTTAGGATTCGGAACGTAGTTTCGATGCATTGACGAGGGTTAAGTGTGATTTTAAGCAATGCCATATATATTTATATATATATATATACATATATATATAATTTACAAGGTCAGTAAGGAAGTTTAGGGTTATATATTTTCATGATTGGCTTTTCATTATAAATATGCTCTAAATCGATGTTTCTATTGATCTCGGATCACTCTTTAATTATATCTTTAAAACTTTCTTGAATAAAATATATATCGTTTACAAAATTTCTTCAATACTATGGATATAATTTTTTAAGTGAATAAATGTATTTTTATTACTAAGAAAACTTAAACTTTTTTCACTTTTTAATCGCTTTTACTTGTTATTTGCACTATTACAAAACGGCAGATTGTGTTAAGCCATTTCTTTCGGCGCATAGAACTCTATGGTCAAAGGGGCAATAATGATGGTGTCAAGAGCCATTAAGATGAGCTAAGTCCTTTGTCGCTCTCCTCTGTGGTCAAAAGCAACTAAACCGTAATACTGTGTCCGTGGCCGGACACCTTTTCTAAAGCATCATTCGAAGTTTTTGTTCATGAAAACCTAGTTACAGAAAATATTTAAACGTTTAATGATGTTGTATGGAATTTTGTTTTCAACTAATATTGTGTACAAAGTTAAATCTTCAAATCACGTAAAGTATTAAAGGTAGTATTATATTAAATATTGTTAAACCTGACATATAAAAACACAGATGAATAGAATTAAGTGATTTACACCTTGTTTTTTTAATTATTTACAACAAGTTGAAACGATTTTTATTAAGTTTACAGATTGTTTTAATATACCGTATAAAAGCAATCAGTTGACGTGGTACAGAACAATTAGAGTCCAATTACATTGTAGCAGTATATTACCAACCAAAATTGACACAATATTACAATAAAAATAAGTAATGAACTAAAGAAGGATACGTACAACTATGGCAAAATAAGTATTAATCATATCAAATCTACTGTAAGTATTTACATTTTAGTGTTTAAGGAAACCGTTAAATAACAAAAGAATAGAGTAAAAGCGTGTAACATGCAAAATACTTTTATTTTAAAAGCTAGATGCTAATTAAAATTTACGACAATGAAACTACGACTGTTTAAAAATAAGAACGATATAGCAAACAATATGCTTAAACAAACAATTAGTTAATCTCAACAATTTCAGCCATAACATTCGCATTATTTTGAGTTATTGTTCAAAAGTTGAAATAAAACTGTCATTTCGTGCCGCAAAACGTTTCGCTTTGAGACAGGTAATGGAATATTTATTATGAAATATCCGTATTTTATTAATACGTAATCAACTAAATTATATTGCTTTACTGTTTCTTATGAAATCAAGGGTTATTTGTTTTGCCGTCATAAAATCTTGTAACGAAAAATGAAATATTACAAAGTGTTCATTTCACTCTCATAGTTGTTTTGTTCTAAGCTTAGTATTTAAAGCTTAATTTGGATGAGTCAAACTGTTTATTAAGAGAATAATAAGTTCTTCCTATAGAAAAACACTGAACTAGTAGGTTTAAACTACTTTTAGTGGAAAATACACCTTTAAATAAATCTATAAGGGATATTTAAAAGAATGTCTAACATATTAACAGTTTTTTCCTAGTTACATTTGTTAGTTCTTGTTGTACTTACTAGATCTGGTTGCAATTGCTCGTGGAGAGATGAAATATATACATATTAACATATAATATTTTATCTTTCGAATCGTTTGAATCACACGAATATTTTCAATTTTTTTATCCTCCATTATTAAGTTCAAGTTGCAAAACCGTACATTTAAATTTGGGAAAAATATAGTCTGCATAACGTTTTAGCGTGTAATCGTTTAAACCGATTCAGGGAATATATGCACTAAATGAAAAATAGTTCTAGTAATGTTTCACGAAAAGAGCAGATTGGGTTTGGAAAAAAACATTACACTATTGCTTCGAATTGTATATTTTTAATGCACCTAATTAAAAATGTTATAAAAACAAAATCTACTGTGTAACATATAGATTTTACAGGTAAAAAGAATCATATACATAAATTCACAAACAAATCAATGATTAAACTTTCTTAAAAAAAATAATTATGATTACTTATTTCTTACAACCTACATTTACGTCCATTTCAGTTTGGTTATTAGTGAGTTTCCTATGGAAAAGTAAACTATTATCATGACCCGTATGGTGAAACGTAATCCCGGGACCACCATAGAAGTTCCTAAAGGGACCCCCTGAACACATTTTGGGGTGTCGCTAAAAACTTTATGTATATATATTTATGGGTGTTCGCACTCTAGCGGTCAAAATTTGTTGTCCGATTTATTTGGAATTTGGTAGGAACCTTCCCTTTTGTAAACAGATGGACAAGTTCGTTGGGCAAAACAATCGGACAACTCTAACCCCCTTTTTTGGGGATTTTTATTTTTCAAATTTTTAATTTTTGGGCACAAAAAGGGTCAGAAAAGCCCCGAGTTTAACATTGTTGTACATTAAATTATTTTACATAAAATTCCAAAACTTTTAAGCCCTCCCTCACAATCCTAGCACAAGTATGTACAGAGTTATTAAATAACATATTAATTTTCTTAACACAGTACGTTGTCTTATGGGGATTTTACACTGGAAAAGGCTGTTTTTTCATATCTTGATGTAGTTTTATCACCCCCAATACCCTATACCAACTTGTTATCCTGACTATACCTCCTCCTAACCCTTAATGTACAACATTGCCATCCTAATCTAGTCAATTTCAATATAACCAGGAGCATCAGAACATAAAAAAATAAACGTTTTAAATTTTTCAAAAAAATGTTACCAGTGTTATTTTAAACCATTTTTTAGAATTTTTAAAGGAGGTATTGCAGAAATTCACTTTCCTCACGTCAGCGTGCTAGGTGTGATCTCGTTTTTATTTTTGGAGATTTATATGAAAAATGTTTTTTCCAAAAATATGAAGAAAAGTTCATTGTTTTTATTTGTAAAATCGTAAACAATAAGTCCTTGTAAATAAATAAATAAGAAAATAATATAATCATTTGCATTACTAGGTGAGTTGTAACTGTATTTTTTTGATCCTCCAGAAAATAATATTTTGTAAAAGCCAAAATATTCAAAATAATTCATCTAACCCGTTCATAAATGTAATTAAAATCAAATGAATAGTAACTACGTAAGTAATTTCAATATTTACGTTATTTTTCAGTTTCACTCACCTTATTTGAGTGGGGGAGGACTTTTCAGAGGCACCAAATTACACAAAAAAATCACACGAAAAGCGTATTGTTTCCTGCGTCCGGGATGTTGTTGTCAATTACAACCGCACGTGGCCGATCGCCTAACGACGACTGAATAAACTGAAATAAACTTGACCTACCATCACGTCATTTAAAAATAGAAGTTGGTCTTAGTCCAGTGTTTGACATCCAATCAACACTTAAACTTTTACCGAGCCATCATTGTAGCTTTCAAACAGTACTCGTTATCTTCATGGTGACAGAGATGCATTTTATAATAGGGATGCAATTTATTGCAAGAAATATTTTGTTTCTTGAGTAAATAATGTTTTGGAAAACTGTCAAATCAGTCATCATGCTTCCATCCACCTTTTCCACTGCTCCATGTACAAAGTGTAATAAAAACTATTCATGCAACAGTGACGAATTATGAAATCAATTAGGTTTATTAAAAAAGCGCATAGAAAAGATAATAAGTTAAGTGAGTCCCAAAGGATAGCAACAAGCCTTTCCTGCGATTCAGAGATCCAAGTTACTTTGTAATATAAATTGTAAAATAACATAATACTAAATGCAATAGTAATAATAATAACAAAATGTAATTCTAACAAAACGTAAATTATTGAGGAAATTCCCCATCACTGGATAAAAAAGTGTCACAAATTTTCGGGATCTGGAATCAGATCTTGTCTTTAAAGAGAAGAATACCTATAACTTAAAATAATTAGTGGCACAATCCCGGCAAAGCTTAAATACCCCCGTAGCAGCAAACCTGCGTACTCAGCGAATTTACAATGCATATATATGTATCTTAATACCACATAAAGCCACATACCAAGTTTCATCAATATACATTCATAAATAAACTATTTATGACATTTTAATTATTCTCCATAAGAATCACATGGCGGCTGAGTATGCAGGTTTGCTGAAGCAAGGAACACAAAAAATGGGTTTTATACAAATATCAATATAACTAATGTAGGTAAAGCCACATACCAAATTTCATTAATTTATTTTCATAATGAAGGGAGATAACACGTTACTTATTCTCCATAAGAATAACATGGGGCTGAGTACGCAGGTTTGCTGCTACGGGAGCCTTTGGTAAACAATTTTTTTTTTAGTAAATATCAATGGTCCACAACCAGGTGAAGCCGTTTACCAAATTTCGTCAGTATACGTTCATAAATAAGTGATATATAAAATTTTTATTTTCCTCCATAAGAATAACATTAGACAACGTACTGTGTTTAGCACTTTCAATATCTCGGTAACCAATGGACGTAGAGAAATGATCAAAATACCAAATTGTGTGTTTTTAAAATTAAATCCAATGGGAAAACTAAAATTTGACTTTTTCCAAAATTATATATAAACATTTTGAAAAACCCATTTTTGGGGTACAAAACCCCCCCAAAATACCCCTTCGAATAGAGCGATCTGGCTGGTTTTCGAACTTAAAGTCATAAATGATGCTTTACACGTTTATACCAAATTTCATCAAAATCGGATAACTTTTACGAGAGTTCATAACATAATTAGTGGCACAATCCAGGCAAAGCTTAAAAACACATCGATAGATTTTATGTAATTTTTTCGCTTTGCCTGAATCGTGCCACTAATTTTATTTATGGTTCACGTATTCTCCTAGCTTTGTACGAGATGACATTACAGATCACGAGATGTCTGAAACTTGTTTTGCTAATCAGTGATGGCAAGTTCCCACAATAATATCTTAAACAGCATAAACTCACCTTTACCAACAACGAACTATAAACAAACTATCAAAGTAATTTACTACGACACCAATAACACCAATAACATATCATGCAATAACACTAGAAACTAATACAAAATAAAAGATGTTTTTACTCTAATTTTGCTATCCACTAAGACAAGCTTTATATTCTCCTCGGATCTTCCATGTGTGTATGTAAGAGGTAGTTCGGCATCCCTGACTTTGACGCTGAGCCAAATAGCCTAGAGGCTACCTACCTGTTTGAAGACTGATACCGAGTCAGTGAAAGGCTTTATTTGTGCCCTATATGTCTGTATTTTTTACCTGGAAAGTTCTTTTCGGAATCCTGTGCACATATGTTTATTTTATAGATAGTTTATGCTTGTAAGTATACCATTTTTATTTAACAGGCGGCCAGGAATGATTTGAGTGGTGTCATGGTAATGACTCGACGTCGGTGTTTACTTAGAAATAAGTGTTAATTTAATGTGACTCATTGATTTGTGTGTTTTGCAAACCTTGGAAATTTGGGTTTTGTTTTAACGTTTCCACTGAAAATGAGTATCAATTCACTAGAAAGATTTTAGGCAGGCTAAACAAAGTGTTAATAAAATTGGGATTACATGTACGGTTCTTATGTCATCCCAATTCATAGAAGGGAAGACAAATGCGTGAGAAAGCACTGGTAAATCCGTGTATTTTCGCCGGTTTATAAACCTATCGTGCAACATATAAGGCTGAAACTTGAAACATCCATAAGTAAATGGGGAATAACCTAAGTAATCCCAAACATGTTGTTTTTGTCCTTACTTTCCCTTTAAAATATAACTAAAGTTAAAAATGTCAAAATCGTAAAGTTAACTAATACTAACAGTAGTGTGGGTTTGCGGGTTTTGCGCCGGAAGTGACGTCATCCGGTCACGTGACCGGAAGTGCTGAGTCATGAAAGATGTTATCTGAGGCTGAGCCAGTGACGTAGGCGGTTTTCTTGACGAAATGAGTAAAAGTTCAAAGTTCAAGGTCACGGGGAGGTAATTTTAAAAAAGTACTACCTCGCACGCGTAAAATCCGATTGTGATTCGATAGTTTTAATTCGATAAAATATCGAATGAAAATTATCGAATGAAGCAATCGAATGATACGAGTGCGAGGTAGAACAATTACAAATATTACTTTATTTTATTTACAATAATTCATATTACAAATATTACTTTATTTACAATAATTCATGTTTACAATAGTTCCCCGTTGTTGGTTGTCATCGATGTTGTTGATCCGGACGAGTTGCGGCCATCACTTTGTTTTCTGAAGAAAGACGGTAGATACTTCGATCCCTGCGCAGAGTCCATGTTGTGTTTTTGACACCTATCTGTTCTGTTAGGTGTTTGCATTTCATTGCTGTCAGGAGGAAATAATACGTGACGGCAATGAAATAGAAACATCTATCAGACCTTGAGTGAAATGATATTGTTATTTTGTGAAGAGCGTCTCGGAGAGCTCGATGTTCACCGGTCGAGAGCCGGAGGTGTACTGACTATTCGCTAGCTAGCGTTCTGGTATCAAACAAAATGGTGGGGGTAAAAGTGTAGTAGAACGAAGCAGATGGCTGGTGGCAGGCGGCAGGCGGCAGGTGGCAAGTGTGCGGCAGATGGTAGTCCCCCCACTACACCAGTCCCCCACTACACCAGTCCCCCCACCGAGTTTTACATCGCACAATAACTAGTTTACATGTGTTAGTTAGGGTTTAGCTCTTAGACTGTCAAGACCTTAGCTCCGTAACTAAAAACTTCAATAATGTTTGCGCTTCAACTCTGTATAAGTATAACAGCTACTATGATCTAAACCGGTGCATGTATTCATATGGTTCTTTTTGCGAAGCAAACAACTAGCTAAAAGTGTTTCAACCTCGATTATTCTTCGACGAAACCGCTCATTGTCCACTAAAAGTGTAGACCTTCTTTCTTCATTGTCAGGGAAGTAGAAAGTAGTGTCAAGGGGACTACTGAAGGTCACCTTCCTCATGTTCCTGTAAAACTGCGACATTTTTCAGACCCTCTAGGTAGATGTTCATCCGTCAAGAGCTGGAAGAATAATGATGGAGCGTTATCATGTATGATAGGCACCTAACCCCCACCACAACGTTACCTTGTCCTTCAAACCATCGTTTTTACGCTACAGATGCTATACTGTTGGTTAGATTTAAATTTAAATTGCACCTTCTTGTTTGTCTTGGCAAGCCGCGTAATTGAAGTATCCACATGTTATACTTTGAACCAAAAACAAAGAAGTTATTTAGGTTTGTCCTTGAAAATAGGTGTTTGTTCGCTGTTGCTGCTATACCCGTTGTCGGATCTGAATTCTGTTTGCACCAACTTGTTCGTCTGATCAATCCGCGTAATTTGAGTACCCACTTAATATACTTTAAACCGTAAATAAAGAAGTTATTTAGGTTTATCCTTGAAAATAGTAGTTTTTTCGCTGTTGCTTCTATACCCTTTGTCGGATCTGAATTCTGTTTGCACCAACTTGTTCGTCCGATCAATCCGCGTAATTTGAGTACCCACATGACATACTTTGCACAAACTTTATACCCCCCCCCTTGGGTCATGGTCATGGTCAAGGTCAAGGACCTTGGGACTTCGAAATTTTTACAAAGTGGGCTGCACACAAACATAAGACTAACAGTCTCCTGCCTATGTACAGGCCAAGTCCCTAACTTGAAATGCTTAGGGTGGTCCTGAAAAGGACCGTTTTTGATGCCATGAAGAGGAGTCCTGAAGGAGTTGCGGTTAGTCGAGGTGGAGGAAATGGACAAGGGCTGTGACAATTTATTTAATTAACCAATGCGCCTTGCCCTCTTGTCTGACGAAAAACAGTTCCTTTTTGGATGGGATTCTAGGCGGTTGCGGCAGGGAATGAGGCAGTTGGACCTTGAAGTGAAAATCTTCATGTTGTAAAATATAGCTGTTTCCGCTGAGCCTTGCCACAAACTTGTATTTGATATTTGTTTTTAGTTTTCTAAATTTAAGTGATTTGAAGTTTAGAGGAGTGACTAATTCTTCTTCCTTCAACACCCTCGTCCGCTCCATCACCTCATCCACGGTGAGAGGTGGAGTTGAAGGTCGAGGCTGACTTGTAGTCGAAGTCGAAGGTCGATGCTCAGATGACGGATGTTGGTTGAAGTAGAGCGGATGGTTCTTAAAATTTCTTCTTATTGTGGCCTTGAAAGAAGTTGGTCTCTTAAAACCACTTCTTCTCTCAACCGTCTCCTTCAGGGATTCCTTCAGACGTCGCAGTTTCTCAAGGTTCACAGGGGAAGTCATCGTAGCGCTGCTGATCGGCACGTAGTTTTAGTTCGAGAGACAAAGCTGGAATGAGTCCTAATGTCTTGACTTTTGAAGGGTCAGACGGTTTATCTCGTTGATTAGGTTTTTGGCGGCTTGCCAAGTGTAACCTTGACACTTCCATATACGGGTAGAAAGCTAAGAACCGGTTCCCCTTCCCTTCATGACACCCCCCCCCCCCCTCATTTGGATCATGTCCCCCCCCCCCTCATTTGGATCATGTCCCCCCCCCATTTGGGTCATGTCCCCCCCCCCCCCATTTGGGTCATGTCCCCCCCCCCATTTGGGTCATGCCCCCCCCCCATTTGGGTCATGCCCCCCCCCCCCCGACGTCACGGGGCGGAGTCACCTCCCACCACTGACCGCCGCCTTTATAAGCGGGAGCAGTCCGCAGTCTCTTCGCAGTAGGCTGCCGCCCGTTCGTGATCTACGTCCGTCCGGGTTGCATTCTGCTGCAGCGTAGGTCTTTTAAGTGTGCGTTGGGCCCGACGCGCAATTAAGAGATCCGCGCCTTTGCATGTGCATGGTAGTTTGTTAAGCATGGTAGTTTGTTTGTTAGATTATTGCTTGTAGATTGCTGCTAATTAATGTAGTTAGTTTAATGAATGTTGGTGTTGGTTTTGAGTGTTTTATTTAATGATGAAATATGTACCTTTCTTACAGATCCTTATCCCTGGGTAAAGTCTTTATATCCGTGGGGTTTGTTATCAAAGTAATTTAAATGCCGGTCTTTGTAAATATTTAATGATGAAATATGTACCTTTCTTACAGATCCTTATCCTTGGGTAAAGTCTTTATATCCGTGGGGTTTGTTATCAAAGTAATTTAAATGCCGGTCTTTGTAAACTACCTTGGTCAAAACATTGGTTCGCAGTAGCCTGACGCCCGTTCGTTGATCTACGTCCGTCCGGGTTTCAGTGTTGCTGTTGTGACCTTGTTAAACTGACCGCAGTATCCTGACGCCCGTTCGTGATCTACGTCCGTCCGGGTTTCAGTGATACTGATTGTTCTTTGTAAAATTAACGTTAACTCTAACTGACCAGTTTGTTTCAAAGTAATGTAATTTGTTTCTCATCCCTTTCCTAACCCCCTGACAATAAGTTTCGGCCCTGAAAACCGGACTTGTCAATACGGCCATGTAAACCGGTTGACATTACCTTTCTTAGCCTGAGAAACTGTTGTGATTTTCCTTTTTTTTTGGAGGGTTTTTTTCTTTATTTTTTGTTATTAAAATCATTGCTTGTAATTCCCTGTCCCCTAATACAGAGCGGGGAATAAAGCACCAATTTGTGCTCTACCGGACTTGTCAATACGGCCATGTAAACCGGTTGACATTACCTTTCTTAGCCTGAGAAACTGTTGTGATTTTCCTTTTTTTTGGGGGTTTTTTTTTCTTTATTTTTTGTTATTAAAATCATTGCTTGTAATTCCCTGTCCCCTAATACAGAGCGGGGAATAGAGCACCAATTTGTGCTCTATTCCCCGCTTTGGCAACAAGTTCAGATGACCTTGACCCACTGACAGGACTTATAAAACCTCTGTCTGGTTACATATAGGAAAATTAATATTTTAAACCATAGCCTATCCCCCTTCCCCTTTCCCCTTTCTCCTTCCACTTATATTGGGTATAAAAGAGGCTTCCCATTACTGGTAAGATCATTCTGCTGCTTGTGCTTGCTCAACTCAGAACTATGGAGTCACACCCGATATCACTACCGACTTCTGCATCACCCTCTACTTCTACATCACCCTCGACTTCTGCATCACCCTCGACTTCTGCATCACCCTCGACTTCTGCATCACCCTTGACTTCGGCTGCTGGTTCAATTCTTCGTCAGGCTCTTTTAATGTCTCTTATCATCCCTGAGAAGACAACTTCACCACCCATTATGGATCGACCAACTTCTCCTTCACCATCATCCTCGAGATCAAGGTTTTCGTCGAGCTCCTCCTCCTCATCATCTACCTCGAGATCAAGGTCTTCTTCGAGCTCCTCATCATCCACCTCAAGATCAAGCTCCACCTCGAGATCAAGCTCTAAAATATCTACAAGACCCCCAATTGAAATTTCACCTTCCACTAGTTCAACCAGACCTTCAGTAATTTGCACAAATATTCAATCTCCTTCAGAGAAATTTAATCAATTAAAGTCATTGCATAGAAGGTGCATACGTCCTGCACAACTATGTAATTATATCTTCAAAAAAGGTGCAAAGAAAGGCGAACGCTGTGCAAAACAGTGTACTTTAAATGAAGAACTGTGCAATCTTCATTTAAAAAATACCGCTTCTCCTTCTTCACCACATCCAACAGTGAAACCGGCTAAGACTCGGATTAATAGGCTAGCTAAAAACAAACAATACGTCTTTGTAAAAATAATGGGATTCCTGAAGGTCATGTTAAAATGTGAAGACCGCCTTTACATTTTAAGATTACCTAAAGGCATGCGTCATCCCAAAAACCCTACAAAAAAGCACTATCTAATCCGAGCCGATTCAGGAACCACTGTGTGGAATAAATTGTAAAAAAAAAAAAAAAAAAAAAAAAAAAAAAAAAAAAAAACATTCTTTCCAAATTAAATAAAGTTTTTCCAAATTAAAAAAAAAAAGTGTGGACAACCTATTTACAAATTGTAGCATATGCTGCAGAGTGTAAATAGGTTGTCCACACTTTTTTTTTTACAATGTTACAACGACCTTGACCTAGATAACGGACTTAGATATTTTACACTAAGACAAAGATAAACGTAAAAGGAAAAAGGAGAAATATTATACTAAAGATATTATTCAACAGTGAAGAAGGGAGGGGGTAAGCGGGTATTTAAGCAAGCGATTCGGAATATAATTATTAGTTGTATCATCATGAGCGTCAACAGCAACACATGGGGAAAGGAAATTAGCGAAGAGGAGTTGTACGCGATTGCTGAGGCTGCTGAAATTACCGAGGTTTCTAAGATTGATAAGGTTGCGGAGAATGATGCCCAGTCACAACCGCAACAAACTACATCATCGATGCGGTCTACAACGCAGCAACCAAGACCCTATCATGTTATCCTGGAGGAGTATAATGAGGCAATGAGGTACGCCTTTACAAAGTGGTGTGGACAACCGCGTTCTCCTGAACAATGGGAGGAGCACGATGCAGACTTTCGCCTGGTTGCAGACTTAGAACTTGAGCTTCAAAGAGCAAAGGCTGCTCAATAGTGTGAAGATTTATTGTTTACTTTAAGAAATACAGAGCGGGGAATAGATCAGTTTGAGGTCCAAGTGAGAACCACTTACTGCTCTATTCCCCGTTTTGGCAATTTGTTCAGATGACCTTGGGACTTAGAAAATTTTGTTTGGTAAAAAAAAAAAAAAAAAAATATTGAAATATATATTTCTTACAAAAACATCCCCTCCCTAAAACTTGCACTCCCACCACTTCCATTGGGTATAAAAGAGACACCTTATCGATGGTAAAATTAGTCTGCTGATGTATTCGCCCACCTCAGACACCATGGAGCACATCAGAAAACCAACTTCTGACGCCTCTTCTTGTACTGTTTCATCTTCTGCTGCCCCATCGATACTTGTCCAGGCTATGATTCTATCCAACATTTTTCCAGAGACTAGTAATACTTCGCCAAACTTAAACTCGAGATCTCTCAAAACCGAGAGAAACAATGCTAGTTCTAGAAAAATGAGAACAAGGATCGCTGATTGTTATAAAGTATTAAGACGCATATTACCATCCTCCAATCCGTATGATTCTAAATTAACCACTATACAAAAGTCAATAAAATACATTTCAAACCTTCAGTCGCAGCTTCAAGAACCGTCCTTAATTCACAAAGAAGATTTACACAACCCTCCACCTTTTGAAGCTGTTTTTCTTAAAGAGGATGAGTTAGCGGACCAACATTTCTTCGCTGAAGAACCTTCAGCTTACAAACAAATCTTCCTCATGGATGAAGATCAGGACGAGTAACTATCTTAAAAAACTAAAGTCCTTTGAAATACAAAGCGGGGAATAGATCAGTTTGAGGTCAAAGTGAGAACCTCTTATTGCTCTATTCCCCGTTTTGGCAACTGGTGTAAATGACCTTGGGACTTAGAAAATATTCGTTTGATAAAAAATAATGAAAGATCTTCTTATTTCTCACAACAACAATATCTTTTCCTAACCCCCACCACTACTTAAACTAAGTATAAAGGAGGTTCTCCATCGCTGGTAAAAATTAGTACTCTGCTGAAAATGAATGCATCCACTACTTCTATCTCTGCAGCAACTATAATAGTTAGCAGACGGGTCGAAAACATTGATCAGTTGCTTGCTGTAAGGAGATTACTGCTACGGTATCTTGATATAGAGGTTAGTTGTCAATTGTGCATGTGGAGACCAACAGGTGAAGTTTATAGTAGTGAAAATGAAGCATTTGAAATAAACTACAGTAGAAAGTTATATAAAATCTTTGGTAATATGGTAAGGTTAGTCAATAATGGATGGAACATTAATATAACATTTTATATTGTTCCAAACCTGTAATTAAAGCAAAAAAAAAAAAAAAACGATGGGTATATAAGCCCGATGTTACAGAGACAATTATCACTTTGGTTCTGAATTGCGTCAAGAGAGCACCTACCATGGTATACCTCCACTATATTGACTCTACTGCTAAAGCGGATACTTTTATCCAGCGTGTTTACCAACTGTTAACGGAGTACCATTATGTTCAGGTCAAAGGATTGGGTATTCGTGGAACAGAAGAAGTAAAAATAGATGTAAAACCAATCCCTTTGAAGAAAAAAATTGACCAATTATTACAAGAAGGCTACACACTGTGCCTTTATTACACAACCTCATAAACTAAATAAAACGCCAAAGGGGGGGGGGGGAAATACAGAACGGGGAATAGATCAGTTTGAGGTTTGAATAAGAATCTCTTACTGCTCTATTCCCCGTTCTGGTAATAGGATAAGGTGACCTTGACCCACTTACAGGACTTAATCATTTGTGTTACAATAATACCTCTTCCCTATCACTTTTCCCTACCACTTGCACTTTCAACACTTACCCCCACCACCACCGAAATCATGTATAAAAGGTGGTTTAGTATTAGTGGTAAATCAGTCTGCTACTTGGAATCATGTCGCCCAGAGATAACATTTTCCCTTCTAAGAAGACTATACTAGAATTGATTAAAAATATTCCATTAAATTTAAACGAAGATGAAGACGAAGACGATTCAGAGATGGAAGGTGAACTATTTAGTGATCTTGAACTATTTAGTGATCTTGAACTACTGAGTGAGTATGCTAGCAGTGAACCATATCTTGGAGAGATGGAGCTGTTGGAGCTGTTGACTGACGACGACGATGTCGATAATAATGAACCGGAATTTCATCATCAGTTGCTTTGCTTGGAGGAAATGGACCTTGTTGATAGTGAAACCCCTCCAAGCAGTATTAATATCGATGATGTAGTTCTAGATCCAGTCACAGGGAACTTTTGTGTTCGTCGTCGCTTATTTAGTGATACGAGCTCATCATCATCATCATCGGAAGAATCTGAATAAGTTTTTGTTGTCTTCAAATAGTTTACTTTAAATACAAAGCGGGGAATAGATCAGTTTGTGGTTATAGTGAGAATCACTTACTGCTCTATTCCCCGTTTTGGTAATATCGTTGTATGACCTTGACCCATTTACATGATTAAAAAAGTGGGGTAACTTATACATTTAATGGTGGGGGAACGTCTATTTAAAGACGATGCAACAGTGTATATTTATCATATAGGCATAATGAACCCACCAGGAAACTCCGTTTGCTACAGCTTTCCCCTCATAATAACAAAACGGTTCGAACTCGAAAGGCGACTCATAAAAGTCGACGTAATTCCACAAGATCTTCGTTCGGCAATGTTGACTATTGAATATGTTAAAGATGAATCTACAACTGAAGATCCCTATTGTTTTATGAAATTTTTAGTTGATCAAGATGCAATGTGTACAATCCAACTTCACATCCGAGTTTAAAATTTATCAAATGTTTCTGTTGGAGAAAATTGTCTTAGTTAAATACAGAGCGGGGAATAGATCAGTTTATGGTTTAATATGAAATCATTTACTGATCTATTCCCCGTTTTGGCAAATTTGTTCAATGACCTTGACCTAAATACAGAAATTTGTAGCCTCCAGCTACAATAGTAAATATAAAATGCAAAAAAAAAATAGTAAACTTAACGTAATACGTACCCCCATTACTTTTGCTAGGGTATAAATAGAGGGGTATTTGCAGTGTTGTTCATTATTGCCTAGACCCTTGTGGAGATCGCACCTACATTATGCATCGCTGCGATATTTGCAAGTCTTCATTTAAGGATGAATTTATTTTAATGATACATAAAGAACTGAAACATAACAAAAACCAAAATGAAGAATATGAAGAAGAAGAATTGAAAGAAATAGATCAAATGTTAGCTCAACACCAAAATTCCAGACCTAGTGTTATTCAATATGCACCATCAACATCGACTTCTACCTCTGCTATGTCTACACTTCACCGTCCTTCAACATCATCATCATCATCTGCATCGACTTCTACGCCTGTTCTGTCTACACTTCATCATCCTTCAACATCATCAGCTGCATCGACTTCTACGCATGCTCTGTCTACACTTCACCGTCCTTCAGCATCAACAGCAGTAAATGTAGAACTACATGCCCGAGCACTTCCGGGTAATGTAGTAACCCACTTCAAAATTGACAATGCAAAATTACAACTCAAAGAGTTTTTAAATAACGCAAAAGGATTGGTAAGCAACACTTTGCAAAATGAATTAAAAAGATTAAATTTTATTAAATTTGGACTATTAATGGATGCTTTATTTACAAACATTCAAAATGAAACTTCACCGAGAGGGTTTTTAACAAAAAACCGAACTATTATGTTTTCGTCAGATATTGATTCAATCGTATCTGAATGTTTTGAAGAGCTAATGACTAAAATACAAGAACATGAAGGAAGAGGCTCTGGATGGAATTTGTTAAGCATCACAGGGCTAGACTTAAGAGTACACAAACACGGCTATGGAATTCGAGGAAGTAGCTACATTCCTCTACCAACAAAGATTAGAAATACCTTATCCTGCGTCAACGTACAAAATCAAGATACTGAGTGTTTTAAATATGCTATGTTGGCCAAATATGTAACAATTCATCCGGAAAGACCAAGTCACTATTATGAAGAAGTACAACATAGATATAATTTCCAAGGGATGACTTACCCTGTTGCTATAACAGACGTTTCAAAATTTGAAAAACAAAATCCTTCAGCTTCTGTCAACCTCTTCGGATTGGATTCGACAAACAATTTGTACCCCTTGCGTATAACACCAAATGAGCGCAGAGATCATACCGATTTGTTATTAATTACTAAAGGTGATATTTCACACTTTGTGTATATCAAAAAATTTGAAAGTCTTGTTTCTAATCAATTATCTAAGCATAAAAGAAAGATGACAATTTGCAAAAGATGTTTTTGTCACGTGAACAAAGAACTAAGAAGGGGAGGGTCTGATTGGTTAGTAGAACACCAGCGGTTATGTAATGGAAACTATGAAGTAAGAATTAAATTGCCGCATCCTAGCAGAGCGCAGATAAAATTTGACAAAGTAATACAACAATACCGTGTACCTGTTGTTGTTTACGCTGATTTCGAGTCTTCTTTACATCCGATTGAACAACAAGAAGAGGACGTTACAAGAAGAAGCAAATACCAACTTCATTCACCAAACAGTTATTGCATACTAATTAAATCCACGTTGACTGAAGACCATCTTCAAAAATATGGACTATCATCTTCTCCAAAGATTTATCGCGGTGAAGAAGCAGCCAAATACTTTGTCGATGATTTGTATGACATAGCTGCAAAGGTAGAAGAACTGTATGGAACAAAGGTACCCATGTCACCTATGGAAGAAGAAGAACTTCAACATTATGATTCAACAACAACGTGTTATTTGTGTAATAACACCTTTACACTGGATAACGTTAAAGTTCGTGACCACGATCATCTTACGGGAGCGTACAGAGGTGCAGCCTGTAACGCTTGCAACTTGAACTACAAACTACCATATTTTATCCCCGTAGTTCTGCACAATCTGAGTGGTTATGATTCGCACTTCATAATCCCCGAACTAGGAAGAGATAATGGAGCAATAGACGTTTTGGCTACTACAATGGAAAAATTTATAAGCTTTTCAAAAAAGGTGGGTAAAATTAAATTAAGGTTTGTTGATTCATTTAGATTTATGCCTTCAAGCCTCATGAAATTATCTGAAAATCTAAGAAGAACAGATTTGATAGAAACAAGCAAAATTGTACCCAATAGTAAAATGGATTTGGTTCTTCGAAAAGGAGTCTTCCCCTATGATTACATCGATGGACTGCATAGATTTGATGAAACATCACTACCTTCACCAGAACACTTCAAAAACAAACTTAATGATTCGGAAATATCACTTGAGGACTATCAACACGCACGTCGAGTATGGAACGAGTTAGATATGAAGACCTTAGGAGATTACTCGGACTTTTATGTCAAACTAGATGTAACTCTTCTTTGTGATGTAATGGAAGAATTCCGAAACACCTGTTTTGCTGCATACGGTTTGGACCCTCTACATTCGTATACTTCACCAGGATTAGCTTGGCAAGCCATGTTAAAAGAAACAAAATGCAAACTCCAACTTTTAACAGACATTGACATGGTTTTAATGGTTGAAGCTGGAGTAAGAGGCGGATTGACCCAAAGTGTTACCAGACATGTCAAAGCCAACAACAAATACCTACCCGATTACGATGAAACCAAACCGTCAACCTATTTAGGATATTTCGATGCAAATAACCTGTACGGATGGGCAATGTCAAACCCACTTCCTTTTGATAACTTTAAATGGATTAATCCCGACTCTATTGGCGATATTTTACAAATTCCGAAACATGGTGACACTGGATATATTTTGGATTGCGATTTTGAATACCCAGAAAATTTACATGATCTTCATTATGACCTTCCACTTCTTGCTAAAACAGAAATTTCACCAATTGGAAAACACCCCAAATTAATGATGACATTAAATAATAAACAACGCTACGTGGCTCACTTTTGGGTGGTTCAACAAGCTATCGAATTAGGACTACGTCTAACAAAAATTAATAGAGTTTTGGAATTTTCTCAATCATGCTGGTTGAAACCCTACATTGATTCAAATACCATCAGAAGAGCAGCAGCTACATCAGACTTTCAAAAAGATTTCTTTAAATTAATGAATAATGCGATATTTGGAAAAACATTGGAAAACAAAAGAAGACACAAAAATGTTAAACTTGTTACCGACGCAAAAAAATTACAGAAACTAGTACAGCAGCCAAATTTTAGAACATCTATAATTATTAATGAAAAACTTGTAGCAGTGTCCATGAAGAAGACGAGTGTGAAGATGGATCGTCCTTTGTATATAGGCATGTCAATCTTGGACATCTCAAAAACACACATGTACGATTTTCACTACAACAAAATGGTGGCGTTCTACGGAAGAGAAAATATATCTATTACATATATGGACACTGACGCTTTTATATATCGCATAGTAACATTGGACATGTATAAAGATTTACGTACATTTATTTACAAGAACGACTTTGATTTCTCCGATTATCCAAAAGATCATCCAAACTACGACAATGACAGACACAAAAAAGTACTAGGCAAATTCAAGGATGAGGCTAATGGTGTTCTGCTTGAAGAGATTGTTGCACTGATGTCTAAACTATATTCTTTGAAACTCTATAATGAAAAAGAAGAAGAAGAAAAGAAGAATAGCTATATTAAGAAAGCTAAAGGTGTAAAGAGTTTATATTTAAAGAAGAAAGTGCATTTTGAACACTACAAGCAATGCTTATTTGAGGATAACATCATTACAGCTAAATTCAACACCATCAGAAGTTTTAACCATCAGCTGTACAGCGTGACTGAAGTTAAAAAGGCGCTATCCTGTAATGACGACAAAAGACAAACCCTTCCAGACAACATCCACACTTTACCATTCGGTCACTATTCCCTCAACCCTATTGACTAATAACCCTTTCATCGTCCTAGATCCTCTATCCTTTTCCTTTCCGTAAAAAAAGGGGAAACACAGCAATGTTAAGCTGTGTTTCCCCTTTTTTTACACAAGTTTTGAATGACCTTGAACTATATGTATATATATATATATATATATATATATATAAGCAGATTTATACAAAAGAATATTTAATACCATATCAGCTGCCTTCGTGAAACCATCATGTCAGACCTGAAGGAGAAGATTATTAATGAACTACACAAACCTGCAAGAATAAAGTTTCCAAGAAGAAATACTGTTATAAAAGGGATAAATGATCTATATCAAGCGGATTTAATTGAAATGCGACCGCATAGCAGAATAAACAAAGGATTTAAATATATACTCACAATTATTAATTGTTTTACAAAAGTTGCAGACGCTTTGCCTCTAAAGGACAAGACTGGTAAAAGCGTAACAGAAGCCATGGAAATAGCCATAAAAAGAGATAAAAACAAAATTAAACATTTACAAACTGATGATGGAACAGAATACTTTAATACAAACTTTGCACAGTTAATGAATAAATATAAAATAAATCATTATTCTACAAATTCAGAGAAAAAAGCTGCTATTGTAGAAAGATTTAATAGAACCTTAAAAGGAGCACTGTATAAACAATTTTCAAAAAGAGGTTCTTACGTATGGTATGATGTTTTACCACAATTAATAAATGATTATAACAACAGGTTTCATAGAACTATTGGTATGAAACCTAACAAAGTAAATATAAGAAATGCAAAAGATGTATTAAAACGCATAAAGAAAAATACAAAGCCTAAAGTAGAAAAAATGCAGCCAAGAAAATTTAATGTAAGTGATAAAGTACGGATTAGTAAATATAAGGGAGTGTTTACCAAAAAATACCTTCCCAATTGGACGAATGAAGTTTTTACAGTGTATAAAGTGCAACCGACTGTACCTGAAACGTATATCCTAAAAGATAACAAAGGAGATTTGTTGCAAGGTGCATTTTATGGACATGAAATGTTAAAGTCAACAGTAGGTGATGTATATCTTGTTGAAAAAGTGTTACAAAGAAAAAAGGACGCAGTTAAAGTGCGGTGGTTAGGGTTTAACAAAACTGAGGATTCATGGATACCTATAAAGGACTTGGTTTAATACAAGCAACTCATTTCATCGTTAACCTTTGAGCAGGATGGAGATTATTCACCATAAAGATCGATTCAATATTAATAACATAGATGATTTAACTGTGGATAACGTTAAAATCAACAATGGTAAACACGGTAGTTTACTTCCAAACACTGTTCGATGTATAGTAAGTGGCCCCTCAAACTGTGGAAAGACCAATGTTGTCTTTAATTTGATCACTAATCCGCAGGGATTAAGGTTTAGTAACCTATATATTTTTTCAAAGTCTCTACATCAACCAAAGTATCAATTGCTGGATAAAATCCTATCTGATGTGTCTGATGTTAATTTTTACAAATTTAACGCTAGTGATAGCATTATGCAACCAAACGAAGCGAAACCGTATTCTGTATTTATATTTGACGATGTATCTTGTGAAAATCAGGATACTATTAGAAACTACTTTGCCATGGGAAGACATAATAACATCGACAGCATATATATAGGACAAACTTATAGCAAAATCCCAAAACAACTTATCAGAGATAATGCAAATATTCTAATTGTATTCAAACAAGATGATACTAACCTAAAACATATATATAACGATCATGTGAATGCGGATATGCCATTTGAAAAGTTTAAAGAGCTTTGCGGAAAAGCATGGGCGGAAAAGTATGGATTTTTGGTTATTATGAAAGATCAAGCTATAAAAGATGGTCGTTATAGAATAGGTTTTGATAAATTCGTTTTAATACACTGATTAGCGGTATTACTGTACAAGTCGTCAAGGTGTGAAGATGGTTAACCAGGAAAAGCTATTAAAGGAAATAAAATCACTTAGTGATTCTATTAGACAAAAAAACCGAGCTTTAAAATCAGGTATAAATGAAAGAGAGCAATTTTTAGAAACAACATTCAAACCTGTTACTGAACCTTTAAAGCGATTAGCACAAACTATGGAAAGACCTTCATTTCGCTTCGAAGGAGACAAAATGCTACCAATTTCCAAATATGAAGAAGAATTTCAGAATGATGAAAGTTCTGACCAGTTACAAACATCTGAAGAAAGCGACGAGTATGAAGAAAGCGGAGATATAGGAGATTTAAGGGAAAAGAACATTGCAGGAGATACAAGTACAGAAGATACAAGTGCGGAAGATACAAGAGCAGAAGAAGAGGATATCAACCCATCCAACTTAAGCAAATTAGGCACAGATATTATGTTTAAAGGAACACTTGGAAGAAAATATACATTAAAAATGTTACATGGCACACATGCTAATCGAAATTATCATACATATGGAGCTAGAATAGAGGATAAAGGATTAATGATTGGAGATAGAAAGTTAGATATAAACGAAAATGATGATATAGTTATTGGTGATAAGAAATATAAAGGCACAACAGGTTTGTTTGAACTCATCTTTAAAAATAATCCTGGTAAATTTACTAAAAAGGATTTACAATTGTTTAAAAATATACTAGAGTATACAAATGCACATAGAAAAAAATATTCCAAAGAACTACCTATTCATAGAAACAGGTCAATAAAATACACAAACATTATATCTAGTCTTTTCCCCTCGAAATCAAATAAAGCTCCAATTAAAAGAAGAGCTTTATCTTCTGCTGAATTAAATGTTTTGCATAAAAAAAGAAAAACAACTGATCCTACTACATCTGGAAGGGGATTATTAAAAAATTTGTATAAAACCAATATAATATATTACAACGATATAAATAAGTTAGTTGATCGAATGAGGTTATTACATGAAGCTATGGAAGCCGGGCACACTGGTTTAGAAAACGAATGGGTAGCTTTGGTTGATGAACTGCGAAAACGAGAAATAATTGTTCAGTAGACGTATATATATATATATATATATATAGTAAGAACCTAAACGATAGCGATTCAGTTACATCATGAGTGTGGACAAGTTTGGACGGTATTCCGAGTTTGGAGTAAAATCTGGATATAGTGAAAAAAGAGCTGGGTTTCCGTTAACACCTGATGGTAATTATAATTTTGAAGGAAAAGTAATTCAAAATGTTGGTGATCCGCTTTTGTCTTCTGATGCGGTTACGGTACAATACATGGATAAAAGAACCCCGATTGTACACGAAGACCATTGGGGATTTTCCGGTAAAAGGTTAAGCAATATAAAACATCCCATTTATGATGGTGAAGCAGTAAATTTAGCGACTTTAAAATTGTTAACGATTTACAAAAAGAATGAAACTGATACAAGCTATGATGTAAAAAAATTAAAATTGTCAAATGTAGGTGATTGTGAGCAGGATGGAGACGCTGTAAATAAGAAAATATTTGATATAGTACACAAGAAATGGACTACAGAATATGAAAAACATATGGAAAGGTTTGGTGCAGCTTTATTTAATTATATCCATCGGGCTTCAGGAAGAGCTGTAGCTTCAGATGTTGACAGCCACAATTATTTAGACTGGAAAAAGATACACAATCCAGAAAAACCTAATCAATTAGATAAACCGTCTGAGCCTTCTAAAGTCAAGACATTAGGAAAGGGGGATAAAGTGAATGTGATTAATGAACCAACAGAAAACGATGAAGATTATATAAGAGAAAAAAGAATTTAAATACCCATGATAAGGGATAAAGCATCTACATTTAATTAATTAATCCATTTCTATATAATAAATGGATTTTAAACAGTATATATAATACAAGAAGCCAAGACTAATATTACATTCATTGTAAAACATTTATAGAGTGCACCTACTGATTGTAAGTTTGGCTATAAATAGTCATGCCGAGGGCTAAACGCATCAGTCATAATCGAGAGAGATTACAGAGAGGAAGGGGAATAGCATCAACAGCATTTTCTCTATTAAGTAAACCGGTTGGAGCTATAGTTAACAAGGCGATTGATTTATTACCTGTGGAATTACATTTACCTGGAGGATATCAATATTGTGGTCCTGGAACCAAATTAGAGAAACGGCTTGCTAGAGGAGATCCTGGAATAAATAAGCTTGATCAGGCTTGTAAACAGCACGATATAGCGTATTCCAAATTTGGTGATACAAAAAATAGATCAATAGCAGATAGAGCACTTTCTGAGAAAGCTTGGCAAAGAGTAAAATCTAGTGACGCGAGTATTGGTGAAAAAGCAGCGTCTTTAGCAGTAACAGCAGCAATGAAAGCAAAAACTACGTTTGGAGGAGGAGGAAAGAGAAGAAGGCGTGGGAAAAGACCCGCTAAGAAACAAGGAGGTAATATCAGAAGAAAACGTCGATCTACTAGTGGTAAAGGTAAAAAGAAACCAACAATATGGTCAATGATAAAAAAGGGAGGAGGACTATACCTAAGACCGTATCGTGTGTATTAAATAAGAAAGAGCAATTAATAATTAAAAACAAAGAATTAACCAATGAAGAACTGATTACATATGCTTCTTGTTTGAAAATCCCATTTTTTAGAGGAGTATTTATGAAAGATGAATTACCGGTTAAAATGTGGAAAAATGAGACTGGTATAGTAAATTTGGATAATAGTGAAGGATTAGGCACTCATTGGGTGTGTTACAAGAAACTTGGTGAAACGATTTATTATTTCGACAGTTTTGGAAACCTTCCACCACCGAAAGAACTTCAACAATACTTTCGTGCGGCAGAAAATGTTTTTTACAATTATACAAGAAAACAACCTGATGATACATCCATTTGCGGTCATTTATGTTTAGACTTTTTAGCTAAAAGTGTTAGTCAACTTTAAGATGTCTTCGTATACAGTGTCATTAACCGGTAACTCATGTACTTTGCGCAGTATTCTGTTTCCAGCGCTACGTTTGCAAAAAGGAAGACTATGGGAAGCCGCATTATTGGATTTAACAACATATAACTCTATTCCAAACGTTAGTGAAGGAATTAATAACAAAATACATTATTACAAGACAAAAGATAATAAAGGAAAATATTCAGCTTTGGAAGAATTCAGTTTACCAACAGGAGCTTATGAAATTGATAATATAAATGAAGTTATACAAAAACATATGGGAAAAGAAAATATAACGATAAAAGGCAATAACAATACAATGAAAGCCGAAATTACTTCTAAGTATTATATTGATTTTGGCCAAGAACGTTCAATTGGTAGTTTATTAGGGTTTTCTAAGGAAACAAAGGTATTAGAACCTAATACAACTCATTCTGGGAATAGAACTGTGACGATCATCAAAGTAAACAGCATAGACATTACATGTAACATTATACAAGGATCCTACAGAGATGGAGAAAATCGGCATATATTACACACATTCTACCCATCAGTCGCACCGGGTTTCAAGATAGTAGAAAAGCCTCAAAACCTTGTGTACCTACCGTTAAACACCAGTTTCATTTCAGACATCGTGCTGAACATAGTGGATCAAGACGGAAACCTTATTGACTTTCGAGGAGAAGCTATTACTGTAAGAATACATATAAAATCATCCGCTTAGATAATGGGGTTATCATTTAAAAAGAGAGAGCCAACCAGCAAAGAGGTCAGTAGCTCATCAGCTGTAGAAGGATTAACAAGTGACAACATTCGTTTTCTAGAAGAAATTGGATTAAAGGTCATTAACAATGGATATACTGGATATAGCGCAGGGCCCAACATTCGACGAGACCTTATGGGAAAAGGAATATCACACGCACAACCCTTACGCTTCGTCCAAATTAAACAATAACGATGAAATTAGGATTCCTATACAACAACAAGACATTTATACTCTTCCATGCGAAAGTTATTTATATATTGAAGGAAAAGTAACAAAAGCTGACGGTACTGTTGGAACCACTGTTCCGTTCATAAATAATCCTATGGCATTTTTGTTTGACGAGATTAGATATGAAATTTCAGGAGTTACAGTCGATTCAACAAAAAAGGTTGGAATTTCCAGTACCTTAAAAGGATTAGCGTCTTTAACACCAAATGAGAAGAATCTGTTAGCTGTTGCAGGATGGGTTGCACCAGACAAAAGTATAATTACTCCTGACGCTTCGGGAAACTTTGATTTTTACGTACCTTTAAGATTACTTTTAGGATTTGCTGAAGATTACAGAAGAATAATAATAAATGTAAAACAAGAACTAGTTTTATTAAGGTCATCAAACGATAATGATATTATTAAAGCATCTGCTGGAACAACTGAAGCCAATTTAGACTGGAAACCAACATTAGACAAGATTGTTTGGAGAGTACCACATGTGCGACTAAATGATGAACACAGGATTACATTATTAAGAAAGTTAAAATCAGATCGAGACATTGTAATGCCATTCAGAAGCTGGGAGTTTCATGAATACCCCGTTTTACCTTCAACACAACGGCATACATGGACTGTAAAAACTTCTACTCATTTGGAAAAAGCGAGATATGTAATCTTTGGATTACAAACAAAGAAAAAAAGTATATTAACTGAAAATGCTGGTGAATTTGACCATTGTAAATTAACAAACTGTAAAGTGTTCCTGAATTCACAATTCTTTCCCTACGACAACTTTAATATCTCTTTTGATAAAAAAAGGTACAGTGTTTTATACGATATGTACGCTAGGTTTCAAAATTCATATTACGGCAAAACAAACACACCTCTACTATCTCCCGTACAGTTTGAATCGAAATCTCCGATTGTTGTAATTGATTGCTCCAAACAAAACGAATCTGTAAAATCGTCTAGTGTTGATATAAAAATAGAAATGGAATTTCAAGAAAACGTACCTGCAAATACATCTGCGTATTGTTTAATTTTGCACGATAAAATTGTTACATACACACCGTTGACTGGTATCGTAAAGACGGTATTGTAAAACGTTGTACCACCACCGGCACCGCCACTGTCGCTAACCTATAAATAGCGGAGCAACAATGCAGGTCTTCAGTTGATCGTCTATCATCGCATGGGCAACATCTTCTACAAAATGAGTTCTCCATCTGTTGTACAAGGTGATGCAGAGGTAGCACCGTTATTGGAACGTGATAATACTAGTGAAGAAAAAATCATCAAGGAAATAACTGCATTTTTAAAGTTTGGTAAAAGAGATAGAGAGGAGGAAAGTAATGCAGACCCATCAAAGGTAGTACCAAAGAGGAAGAAGAAAGTTGAAGAAAATATTCCTCCTCACATTTTAACTGAAGTTTTTTTGCGAATCTTTTACCCCATCTCAGCATGCATCAGTAAAAGTGTATCAGTTGGATTGATGAAGTCATTGGATTATTCCCCTACAGTAATACTACACCATGGAACAAAAAAGGTTTTATTTTCGCAAAATGCTTGGGAGTCATTTTTGAAACATGTACATTTAATAGAATGTTATTTAACTAACAGTTTGTGTGGAAGGAAAACACATATTCGACTTTTGGATTGTGACAATGAAATCGATATTGTTAAACATCGTGGACAACTACAAGTGCGAATTAGAGACTTGACTCAACATGAAAATAAGATTCTACTGTCACATGAAGAATTCTACGTTTTAAACTACGCAACAGAACCTATTACAAGGTACATGAGACAGTTGGTATTTGCAAGCGCTATTATTAAAGAATATTTGGTCGATACCTTGGAAAAACAACCTGATAGCACCATCGTGTACGGACCTGTGGATACATCTATTTTTAATAGAATACCTCATGAAGTTTGCATGTGGAGAAAGTTAAAGGATTTTGAACCACTTGTAGAAATCGCTACAGAAGCTACAGAAGAAACAACACAGGAAGAAGAAACGGAGAAACAAGAAGAAGAAGAAAACGAAACACAAGAAGAAGAAGTTAAAAAAGACTAAAGTTTGACTTAGTAAAGAAGAACACACGTGGGGTAGGCCTATTGGGGACGGTGCCCACGTTAAATATACACCAACGCGCCTGCAACTGTACGGCCTGGTATTTAACCTACCGTGGTGTGGAAAACAGTTTAGTTGATCGCTAGGTGCCATGATGAGCGGAGGGGATGAAGAAGTGAGTGTAAAGCCTTGTGTAATAGAATTTCAAGCATTTCGAAATAATGATGATAGGTTTATTATCAAGGAATTAGTAATTTTAGACTTGCTTACATTTGTAGCCTACCCATTCACGTTTGATGCTCCTTTTTCTTTTAACAAACTTAACACCAAAGCAAAAAGTACAAACAAATGGATAACAAACTACTTTCATCACATACATTGGTATGAAGGATTTATAAGCTACAGTAATCTGCACAGTATTATGTTTAACTTTTGCAAACAATATTCACATATATACACAAGAGGATTAGAAAAAAAGAACTGGATACAAAAGTACACGCACGGTGATGTTTTCGATATAACTATCAGTAAGGACTTTAACATTAATCTCGGTAATATTTGTGTCGCTGCAAAAGATCTTAAACACGGCCAAACAAACTGTGCATTGTACAACGCGTATCGTTTGGCTGCTTACTTGAAACAAACGCAGGAATGTGGTGGGGGTAGCGGAGAACAGAAATGTGGTGGGGGTAGCGGGGCCTATAAATACGAGGAGACAGCACCGCTCCAGCACGAGTATTATTCGAGACTCCGAAGAGGCAACATCACAGAAGACACCACTGACGAAGATGACATCACAACAGTTTCTACAAACACTGGTTGATCAATTCAACACTCATTCAAAATCCGACCTTCTGCTAACTAAAAAGTGTTCAGAACTAAAAGAACAAAAACACTACATTATTCATAACATCAAGAAAGTGGAAACCACACATGGAGAAGCAATTCTAGTTTCATTGAGCGAAGGACCTTTCTCTCCAGGAGATGAGCCGAAGTTTCAAGTATTTCTTCCAAAACGATTTGTTCAACTGCTACAAAATGAAGATTTGCGAGATATTCAACCGGGGACGTTGTATTTGGTATCACACGGTGTAAGCGGCAACAACTCGACGGAACTCACTCTGCACATCACGCATCCTTGTACATAATGTCTCTGTTTGTATTTTATTGTTTGTATTTCTAGTTATCAATGTTAAACTTAAGTTTATTGTATTGTAAAATGTTTGTTTAATAAAGAAAATAAAAAAAAAAAAAAAAAATAAAATAAAAAAAAAAATAAAAACAGCAACACAGCAGTATATTATTTTATATACTGCTGTGTTGCTTTTTTTAAAATTCAAATGGATGACCTTGAACTTTCATTCAGGGTTAACTTATGAAGAGGTATAAAAGAGAGGGAGCAGTGAAGTTAGTCTCAGTCTTGTCTAACACACGCTGCAGCTAACATGTCGGTGTCACCTATGAAAAATTTATTTTTCGATAACAATTTGAAGACATATTGTTGCGAGTTACAATGTTTTAAAATACCAGGCGATCAAGTTGACGGGAAAGCTTGTCGTAAGTGCAAGTGTTTCAGCTATTGCATATGTAGATGTAAAACGTATCAAATGAACCGACAAGATAAACTACAAGAATTACGCCGAAGGATTGCATTACTGTGGCGGCGAATGTAGTAGCAACCAGCTGCCACCTGCCGCCTGCCATCTGCTGTCCGCCATCTTCTCCGCCCCACCATTTTGTTTGATACCAGAACGCTAGCTAGCGAATAGTCAGTACACCTCCGGCTCTCGACTGGTGAACATCGAGTGCTCTTCACAAACGTAAAACATTGTATTAAAATGTCCATTAAAATTAGGTGTATTCATTATGACTCTATTCATCTGGCGACTTTCCAAGACCTCGAGGTTTTTAATGAAGAGTTAAGACTTCTCATTGCGTCCGGTTACGATTTATCTTTGGAACTTTACGCATCAAAAAACAACATGGACTCTGCGCAGGAATCGAAGTATATACCGTCTTTCTTCAGAAAGCGAAGTGATGGCCGCAACTCGTCCGGATCAACAACATCGATGACAACCAACAACGGGGAACTATTGTAAACATGAATTATTGTAAATAAAGTAATATTTGTAATATGAATTATTGTAAATAAAATAAAGTAATATTTGTAATTGTTCTACCTCGCACTCGTATCATTCGATTGCTTCATTCGATAATTTTCATTCGATATTTTATCGAATTAAAACTATCGAATCACAATCGGATTTTACGCGTGCGAGGTAGTACTTTTTTAAAATTACCTCCCCGTGACCTTGAACTTTGAACTTTTACTCATTTCGTCACAAAACCGCCTACGTCACTGGCTCAGCCTCAGATAACATCTTTCATGACTCAGCACTTCCGGTCACGTGACCGGATGACGTCACTTCCGGCGCAAAACCCGCAAACCCACACTACTACTAACCAGTAATTATTTATACTATAATTTGATTTTCGTAATACAATCAGGTGGGAAATGTAAACTGTAGTAATGATTTAGTTAGTAAATAGTTCATTTGAACGTTTTATCAGAAGGTAAGGAGCTATAGCCCTTACAAGCCAATAGTACATTAGACAAGTTTAAAAAAGCTAAATTTTCGGTGGGGATGATAGGGAAAGGTGAGGAAAATGAGCGAGTATAAATATATTACCATGTTAATTACACTAATAGTGGGTTCAGTTCAACAATTGTTAACATAATTGTTTAGTAATTGTTAACACAAATGATTCGGTTACCGCAATAGTTTCAGCTTGTAAAGGGGCAAGAACATGACACTGAGATTTAACTAATTTAGCTTTACTACAAAGGCTAACCTGGCAGTAGTTGCTGAGCGCAAGAAGATTAAAAAACAACCGATTGACTCGTCGAATGTCCGAACCATCACAAACACTCTTCAGAAGACCTTCCACTAGGCTTCGTTCAACTTCAGTTCCTTCCGTTGTGTCTTCAAACGAAGTGCATCATTATTGTAATGCTTCTTTTACATAATATTTTTTAAGGGCTATATATGAAAGTTTAGAGTAAAAAGGTTTAAACAATGTTTATGTTTGTAATCAAGTATGGTCTTGGGGAAAAGGATTTCTGGAAAACAGTATATGAAAATGTCAGTTAGTTTATCTTGGGTGAAAACCTAGTACGTTAATTTTGGCAAATTCTTTTATATAAAATTATTTCTAGACAAATGTGTATGTATTAAATTATGACCAAATGGTAGTCTAGCTAATATCACTATTGATAACATGCGGTATTTGTTATATTTCTAACAGCACTTGATAATATAATTAAAATATGTTTTTAATTGCGACAATATTTTCTTTAAATGTATAGGTAAAAGTAAATAATTGTCATCAAATATCAATTTTGTTAAAAATATAGCTTTGTTGCTAATTAGTTTTTTTAATAGCGTAATTTACCATCTATTATCAGAAGAACGTGGATTATGCATATCCACGGAAATATATCTTTAATTAGAATTCTGTGGGTTTTCTTTGTATTGTGTAGATTATTTAATTTTTTTAAGTTGTCTTATACTCTTGTATTAAAATGCATTATTAAAAAATTCTCAACTTTCACTGGTTCACTGGTTGTACGAAACCCGAATGATTAAGGAATGTGTTAGTTAATTCTCATTGTAATTTTTATCCTCAAGGATTTTAAAAATTAAGTTTATGTATATCGTGGAAAAATATAAAACAAAACAAAAATACACAGTCAGATTGACATACAACTGTACTTTATAATATACATTTTAGCTTGTTTATTAGCTTGTTTTTTGCTTGCAAACATCGGATTGATCAGGTAGAAGAGGCAAAGACTATTATATTTCTAATCATACTTCTAAGTTTACCTCAATACAATAGAATCACTGAAGATCGAAGAAGTGTCAATTTTCTTAATTAATAGAGTTGGATTTAATCAGCTTGCTTCTGACGGGAGAGTGCTGTAGTTCACCTTAGCAGCAGCTTCTAATAAGTAGGTCGAGCACATCGTACTGTGAATCGTTGTACTCTCAAGTCCTCTCCCAATCTGATTACCGAGACATTTATTGTTACGGCAATACAGCTTTATTGAATGACACCTAGTTTTTCTTTTAAATTGGTTTATTCTTATTATCTGCGTTACTAAATCATATAATATCAAAGAACACTCTCTAGACTAAAGAAACTGCGTATTTTAAACAACATCAATCAAATTAAGGTTTTTCTAATCTCTTTGTCTACAGCTAGATGGGGCGGAGTTGCTGAAGTTGTAAACCTAAAGTAATTTAAGGCCACTCTATCTTGAACACCACTGATTTGCGTGATTATCGAAATTCAAGCTTACGTATTTTACTCCCAACTCTGGTTGAAATACTATATACCATATATTTCTGTAAGTACGTAAAGTGTTTGCATCATAGGTACAGATTAAGACTGCAACCTAAATTCCATTTTTGGAAATAGACAAAAGAGTTATATCGAATTTTAAATTTGTTAAATATTTAACTCCCTCTAGTCTTTTTTTAAATCACGATATAAGGGTATAAATATTTTAAGCCTTAGTAACACATAAAACAAAAAATCAATCAATTCATTACGTGTTAGTATATTAAGACACTGATTTTGAATTTTGTAAAGGCCTAGAGAGAGAATTTAAACAATGAAACCACAAGCCAAATGTTTTACTTTTGTTTATATTGGGTAAAAAACTCATTTTATTTTGTGGAAGGTTTTTTTAAATTTTTGTGAGCTATAACTCTACCACTATTTTTCTATTTATTCGAAAAAATGTTGTGATATTCAAAATAGTAGCAGTTTAAATTATCGTATGATAAACCACACCATACGTGTTTTCCAGTTGAAGTAGCTCTTTCTTGAGTTCGTCTGACGTACATAGGACACACACAGACTGATCAATTATCACCGTTACCAAAAACTACTTAAATGTTTCTCAGGCTCAAGTTTTGAAAATAATTTAAACTTACCTATTTAAAATATTTTGTTCCTCATAGTAAAACCACAAAACATAATGGACAACTATAAAAGTTGTTTTCAAACAGAGTATAGAAATGTCAGGCTCTGCACGACACAGAAAAGTTATAATTGAGTCATTAGAGAGTCATTTCTGTTTAGAATGAATAATGGAACAACTTTCATTTGAGTTCTTGACTTGGAAATTGTGGTACGCTAATAATCGTTGTATTTGAGTTGTTTGACTTTTCGTGGCCATTAGTCATTTGATGCCTCGTAAAGAGCACCACTTCATGCACCATATATTTATTGTGGCTCTTTTAGTTTATACAAAGGTTGTATAGATAAGTCATATTCTTTGTAATGCATTCCTTGAATTTTGTTTAAAATAAACCGTTTACGGTTTAAATAGTTTCAAGATTTCTAGTTATAATTATTATAGTTATAGTTATACTTGTTTCTAGTTATACAAAAGTTATAGTTATACTTGAACTTAAAAAGGCGAATACCACTTATTTACTACTAAAATATACGTAAACTGGTAGTATTATATGCTAAAATAGCTAACCTTCCCCTAACATTAGAATAGTTTTCTATTTTTCGGTTTCGAAAGTACCTTTCTATTATGAAATTAATTTAAAGAGTGGAATAGTAATTTTAACTTTTTTAAATAAACTTTAAATAACATTAATATTATTTAACGATTAACAAAGACAGTTGTTTAAATATAAATTAATAAACAAGCAAGTAAAAATGTATAAGTTTTAATACAACGACTACTATTAACGTTGATTAAATTTGACTAAGTTAATGTCAAACTAACTCTTTGAATTTAAAATGATGTGAAGATTATTTATTGGTTTATTATAAGTTCATATTTCATATTATGTCTCTAGTATTTTGACAAAGTATTGTTTTTTTTTTAGCTACAAAATTATAGTTTAGTAATTAATATTTGTACATGTTATATAAATAAACAAGAGCAACATTATTGCTTCAATCGATAAAAAAAATCCATCTATGTTAAGGTAAAGCTGGAAACTTTTGTAAAATTTAACAATTCGTATTATCCGATTATTTAAACGGAAGAAAAGTTAATACATGAATTATGTAAATTTTGAAGCGAAAATCCTTAGAAAACACGTTGAAGAAACGTGGAGGAATATGAGAATTACAAACCGCAACATTGGAAGTATGAAATCGGAAACAATGTTGAATTTATCAGTTAGAAAGGAGATATTGGATATCCAAAAAGAGGATATTATATTTTATAGCGGCTTTTTGTCCTGAGAGACATTAAATTTGAACTGTAATAATTTACACATGTTAGTAAGAGTATTACTATGTTTTTTTGCTTCCATAAAAATAAATAACCTTGTATCAAGAAAAGTGGCCATCTTCGATTTCCATAAGTCGTTAAGTTATGTTATAATTAGATGTAATAATTATAAGTTTAAAACACAGAAAATATAGGAATAAAAATAGAGATATGATTATAGTTAGTATATGAATAAATATGTTTCAGTTTCACTGTCAAATTTCACTAACGGGGATAACCTCATAGCCTATGTTTCTATATTATTAGAAACTATTATATTTTCTGATGTAATATAAAAATAAAGTATCACTTAGAAGTATACGAAATACACTTTTGTATTATGAAATACAAAAACAAACTTTTCAAAATACTAATAGGTGTTATGTGTTATAGATTATAAACGAAGCAACTAATTTTACTGAATTACTAGCAGTTACCCGGCGCGCGTTGCTGCGCCCAAAACTTTGATTTTTTTTAATTACAGCTGTTAATTAATTACAGCTGTTAATTTTGTAAACACTAAATTTCTAAAACCTGACACTGCACCCTTGTATGCCCTCTGGGTCAAGGCCCTTTGGACAGATTTGTACCAAACTTCACACAAATCATCCTTGAATAATGCTTAATAATGCCTGAAAGTTTCATTACAATCTGTCGAGCGGTTTCGGAGTCCATAGGCTACATACATATATACATACATACTTCCTCTTTTATAGATATAGTTTATTAACTTTAGCTACATAGCTAGATAACTTTCATTTATGTTTAATCTACAGGATCTACAGCGTCAACAAAATTGCTTACCAGCATTACTGCAAAAATGCAGCAGGAAAAACGAATACTACATATTTATTTTAAACTTTAGAAACCTAATTTTTCATTTATTTATTCCCATATTATGTTGTTATTATATCATCCGGCGGGAAATCTCATGAAAATTTGCATAAATTATATTGCAAAAAAAGCAATAGTTTATTGTTTAGTTTGTTTCAGTTAAATAACATTTTACAACGTTAAGAGTTTGTACCATTCAAAACCATTATAGATTTTAATTGATAATGCATCTTTCAAATTTCCATACCCTCGTATTAGCCCATTAGAATGCAACAAAGAATTCAAACACGATTGCCTTTCTATCACATAATCTTAAACTTTCTGAAAAAACCTTCTTATATAGGAATTAGATACTATAGTTATTGGAGAAAGAGAATTGTAGATATAAAGTATATCAATTTATAAAATGTGAAGTAAATATGCATGCTATTAAAACCAACATATTCGTTAAATTCATTTTTATACACTGTAAATTAAACGTCAGGATCGCCCACTCTATTTTTTTATTTGTTAACATAGACTAAAATATTTTGGGTATTGATAGTAACTTAAGATGTAGTATCTTTTGGCATTTTTCAAAATGTTGAATGTTCCCCAAAAATAGGACAAAATAGGTGGAATTTTGACTGACTGCCATTTTCGTTAGGGAAGAGATAGCGGTCTCTAACTTTCACCATTTATGTACTGTTTATAGTTCTTTAAAATGAGGGGAATTACGTTTAACAATTTTGAGCTGCCCTCAAAATCCCCTATTTTTGAGAGACACTCAAAATGTTGAATAATGTCAAAAGCTACTACACCTTAAGTTACTATCACTACCCAAATATATTAGTTTATATTAACAAATATAAAAAATAAGGAAGGTTCTGACTTTGCATTCATCCTCTATGGAAGATTGTATGTTTAAAATATCATATAAAAATATATAGTATAGCGTAGTATTGTACTGTTAGACTAATATTAAGTAAAGACGCCAATCTTGTACTATGTCATTGATAATATGAAAAAGGAATGTTTGACTATATTACACTCTACTACTTGTTTGACTATGATACACTCTACTACTTGTTTGACTTTGTTAAACTCTACTATTTGTTTGACTATAGTACACTCTACTACTTGTTTGACTATATTACACTCTACTACTTGTTTGACAATGTTACACTCCACTACTTGTTTGGCTATGTTACACTCTACTACTTGTTTGACTATAGTACACTATACTACTTGTTTGACAATAGTACACTCTACTACTTGTTTGACTATATTACACTCTACTACTTGTTTGACTATGTTACACTCCACTACTTGTTTGACTATGTTACACTCTACTACTTGTTTGACTATAGTACACTATACTACTTGTTTGACTATATTACACTCTACTACTTGTTTGACTATGTTACACTCCACTACTTGTTTGGCTATGTTACACTCTACTACTTGTTTGACTATAGTACACTATACGACTTGTTTGACAATAGTACACTCTACTACGTGTTTGACTATATTACACTCTACTACTTGTTTGACTATGTTAAACTCCACTACTTGTTTGACTATGTTACACTCTACTACTTCTTTGACTATAGTACACTATACTACTTGTTTGACTATATTACACTCTACTACTTGTTTGACTATGTTACACTACACTACTTGTTTGACTATATTACATTCTACTACTTGTTTGACTATAGTACACTATACTACTTGTTTGACTATATTACAATCTACTACTTGTTTGACTATGTTACACTACACTACTTGTTTGACTATGTTACACCCTACAACTTGTTTGACAATTCCTTTTTTTCCTCTAGTAACTGTAATTCATGATTCCCGCTTAGTATAAAGCCATTTCACTATTTCGATACAAATTATGTAAAAACATTAAACTATTAAGATTGTCAAAACCAATCTAAGAATAACACAGATTTTTCAATTTTAAAAATACTTGGATCGGAATTCATCAATACACAAGGCTGGTATGTTTGGATCCCTTTTGATTTGCAATCTCGAAAGCCCAGAGATTCAGTCAAAGATGGTATTTGGATCAAGAACGTCAAGTCAACAATACCTGCATTACACTGTGGTGCAGGAGACCATTTTGTAACTATTGTCTTACGTTTCTAGGGTTGCACTGAAATATTTTAACCGAATATATTACTTTTACAATTATATTAATTTAGATAAAGTATTAATTACAAATTACAATTTCAGTAAAATTAACACTTTAAACCTATAATATGTTCTTCGCCGTGGTTTTCGAACTAAATGTGGAACTGAAAAAGTGAAATAGTTCTAAGACCTTTTATTTCAGCACTTTGACCTTATATACATTTTTATACCAAGTTAAAAAATTGTGAAATTAAGTTCTCCTGGATTGTCGCAATAGTTGTAAAATAGAGGATTTTCTTAAATTTAGACACTACAAAAATATGCATATTTAGTTTATAATGGCCTGTTAAGAGCCTTTATAACAGGAGGTTGCTGGACGCCATCTCAGAGCTTTGTTTCATGCGACCAATGTTAACTTTGTGCCTCTGTTACTCCTCACCTGATTGTCACATGCACTTCATTTTAATTACGGGATGTAATAATACCCCCGTAGCAGCAAACCTGCATACTCAGCGAATTTCCAATGCATATTAATTTATCTTAATACCACATAAAGCCATATACCAAGTTTCATCAATATACATTCATAAATAAACGATTTATGACATTTTAATTGTTCTCCATAAGAATAACATGGCGGCTGAGTATGCAGGTTTGCTGAAATAAGGAACACTAAAAATGGGCTTTTATACAAATATCAATATGACTCAACTAGGTAAAGCCACATACCAAGTTCTATTAATTTATGTTCATAATTAAAGGAGATAACACGTTAATTATTCTCCATAAGAATAACATGGGGCTGAGTATGCAGGTTTGCTGCTACGGGAACTATCGGCCAAAAAATGGGTTTTTGTGCAAATATCAATAGACCACAACGAAATGAAGCAATTTACCAAGTTTCGTCAGGATAAGTTGATAAATAAGCGAGATATACAATTTTTCTTATCCTCCATAAGAATAACATTGGACAACGTACTGTGTTTAGCACTTTCAATATCTCAGTAACCAATTGACGTAGAGCAATGATTAAAACATCGAATTGTGCGTATTTTAAAGCTGATTCCAATGAAAAAAAAAAATAAAATTTTAATTTTTCAAAAATTGTATGTAAAAAACTCAAAAAACCCATTTTTTGGGTACAAAACCCCCCCAAAATACCCCTTCGGATAGCTCGATCCGTCTGGTTTTCGAACTTAAAGTCATAAATGCTGCTTTACACGTGTGTACAAAATTTCATCAAAATCGGACTTTTTTTACGAGAGTTATCGCACCCACGGACACACATATATATATATATATATATATATATATATACACATACAGTTTCGAACGAATGGTGTTTTTGGGGTCTGGGGACCTCAAAACGAAAAGTTATCATAGTCCCGGGCCTAGGTCTTACCATGCCGACTACGGTAATAGCTTCTTCCCTATAGGGGAAATTCGCTAAAAGACGTCATACAACACTTAAGATATATTTACACTTATACTGATTCACATACTTATTTATAATAATTATTGGCCTGATGATGACTGGTTGTGACTGGTCGAAATCGATAGCCTAGTACCATCTTTTATATATGTTTACCGTCTGTATGTGAATCAGTATAAGTGTAAATATATCTTAAGTGTTGTAAGACGTCTTTTATTACACCCCGTAAGTAATAACAACACGTAATATGCTAGTAAAAATGTTGTTCATTGTAATGTAAAATTAAAGTTGTTATCACCCCTAGTGAAATAAAATATATAATTTAGATTTTATTTACAAATTAATTAGACACTGTAAGGTTATACAATTAAAAATTAAACAATTTATTATAAAACCATAATGCTCGAATTGGAAATCGAAAATGTAATTCTCTCGTGAATCATCACACCTTCATTTTTACACCTAAACGAATGTGGCCTTATGGTACACAACTCAAAAATTGTGACTGGCGAATTCCGGTGATGAAATCTCCTTATTTTATCGATAAAAACGTGATACCGACTAGTAATGGACAAGACTAGCACGAAGTGTAAAATCTTTGTTTCTATTTCGAGTTTAAGAAATTTACTTTGCGAGCGCATACATGCTCCAAGATAATCCACATTTAGCGTCGTTACAGGGTCGACACTCTTTCGCTAGGAAGTGAATCTAAAATAAACTTGTTGCCTTATTCAATCTATAAACGTTAAATTGTTAAAATTTAATACAACCCAGTGGGGCGTGGTCTCGATGTTATTAAAGGATTTGTATTTATTATAATTAAAACCCATTATTACTGACAGTGGGTAAAAATAACGATGTGGTTTTAAACAATGTATTCCGTGGGTGCTGTTTTTAAACGTGTGTTTTAGGAAGGTTGGAACAAGCAAGAAACTCGACAGAAAATGGGGTAGAATCCTATTTTGTCGGTGACTATAGTTAATATTATAAAACAAACTTAGAAACGATTTCATAGAAGTCGGTATACGTTTTGAGACAGTTATTTGAAAAATGTCTTTACATATTGGTTGTTGTAAAATATTCCATTTAAAAACTGTAGCAAAATTTTAGCATTAATATGTTTCGATAAAAGTGGTATTTAAACAGTTAGTTTTAATTTAACATTATAAAAATAAAGCTTGTAATACAATGATTAATAATAGTTTTAATTTTTTTTAACCAAAGTTTTAGGATTATATGAGTACACAAACAAAATTAACATTAAAATTTAAAATTACCAATGCATCGTTTTTATAATCAACTCAACGATAAAAGAGAATTTAACATTTCATTTGTTGGAAGCAGAATAATAACAGGGCTGCAGACGTAGATGACCCTACTTTTGATGCTATATAGCTCGGTGATGCTGTTAAGCTCGTTTGGACCTTGTCAGATTTGAGATTTAACCCAGCCTCAAATTTCCACTACTGCATTGCTTTGACCGCAAAGCCGTATTTGATGATTTAATAATAGAACAACTTAGGTGGTCAGTTAGTTGGAAGGAATACTTTTTTTGAGTTACAAAAGGATATGGTAAAATGTTTCTAGCTTATTTTAAGAGACAGAACTTACATTTAGCGCTGTAACTAGTAGTACTTTACTTTTACATTTTGTCTTGTAAACATATGTTTGTGGCCTTTTTTATTTGAAGATTCTGTTATTTAAATATTGAAATATATGGTGTTTTTAGCATAATGGAAAACTTGTTTTACTTGACAATTTTAAAGTTTTGTATGTGAATTGTTGATTGAAGAAATCACAGATCGACTAATGAATGAGCATTTAAACAAGATATTGCTTTTTATTCATTCTTAATATTATTTGGTCAACGTAACTGAATATGCATAAAGGAGGTTTTGCACGTTTTAATGCTTATACAATATTTCAATTATATCGTAGTATCATATATAAACAATTAATAATTGTATGAGATAAATAATGTATGGAATCGGAATAAAGAACTAGACCAAACAAAAACCATTTAAATTGCATTTATTAACAATAGAAAGACCCACTATGAAACTAAAATACCTAATCATTATCTTACACTACGTATAAGTACTAACCGATGGCCCATCCATGCTTGAACACAGAAGTTCGTTGTGTTACAAGAAAATAATCTATGGTAACGTCACACTCTAAAAAAACATGGTAATGCAGCGAAATAACGTTTAAATAGAAAGAATGCTGGCAAGAAAGTGTCCTAACTTGAATCGCAGGGATGAAAAAGTATGAAAAAACAACCAAGCGTCAGATAGAAGCACTTTATTGTCGATGGTATGCCTAACAAGATGTCTACTGAAATATGCGTTTATGCCCGTGGTTAATTTAACCTTACTTCGCCTACATAGATTTCAGGCATGTGCGTGAAACGTATGTACAAAAGTAAGGTCATCTAAGTCAAGCAAGTTGATTCTGAGTATCAAACAAAGGTTTGATAAAGATTAGGGACATCTTGCTATCCTACAGATTAGCGTCTTGGACCTCAGCGTAGGGGTCACGGGTTCAAATCCTGGATTGTCCTCAACAATTTGAAGGGTTTGGACCGTTTTCCCTTAAACACAATCGTTGCGCTCTCCTGACAAAAACGGCGTTGGTGTTGAAATGCAAAAAAGTGATCACTCAACAATGGGATTTTAACATGTCCGTTAACGTTGATCATCCGTTATATTTTCCAAAGCTCTTCTAGTGGATCTGCATTATTGAGTGATTTGTTTGAGTATATTTTTCGTTGACGATCTCCTATACCGGGATGTTTTGTTGGCAGGCCAGGAGATCGCACAGGGAAGGATGTGGAGTTGATTGCCACCAGACTCCGGAGAGTGGACACCCTGAACAGACTTCCCCACGGGGTTCTCCATCAACTCGCTGTCGCCGGCTACTACGAAGATCTCGAGCGTGGAGTTACTCGTGAGTTTTCTCTTTTGTTACATTACTTTTTGACCTCATCGTTTGAGCGGTTTGAAATATTTCTTGCATGATGTCGTTACTTTTCACAGGGTTACTTCACACTGTTTAAAATTCTTTAGTGTAAGCGTCTTTTTCTACAAGATATTCCTGTGACCCATTTTCCATCTCTAGTTGAAAAGAGAATATCCTCATTGATGGATGGTTTAATGTATAGGATATGATCTAATTAAAAACGTTCATTTTTATAGCTTTGTGCCCTGTCCATAACATAAGAGCATATTGATAGCCTACCGATTTGAGTCTTAGACTTCAGATCAAGGGGTCACAGGTTCATATCCTAGGGTGTCCACAAGAATTTGAGGGGTTTGGACCGCTTTTCCTAAAAACGTTTATGTGTTCTATTAATGAAAAATGTCATCGTTGTTTGAAAAAAAATAAAAAAACCTTTCCGGGAGTTTGTCCATCAAATAACATTTGAGCTGTTATATGACATATCTAAACAATTTGTATATACCTTTAAATATCCTTGCTGAGACTATCAGTCGAGCCCTCTTAAGGGTTCGAAGGGTTCGTCACCTTGACACTATACCAATGTCTCGCTTTAAAATCATTCATTAACATTTCAAACAGGATAAATATTTCACAAAATTAAACACTAATGTCTAACCTTTGCCTTTCTCTCGGATGCATGTAGAAATGAGCAACCAAGTTATACAATTTTATATAGTTTCTTTCACGCTGCTAAAGGTATAAGTAATTCGAATAGACCTTTGTTCTTTAAGGTAATTCATGAGACGTGATTTTAAAACAGTGGAGAACAATAATAATCTCAGTCTTCAAACAGAATATGAAATGTTACTACTATCTTCAAGATACGCTTCCACTTACATCCAGAATATGTGTTTAACATATTCTCTCTTGGGAGAACCGTGCCGTCTTCCCATATAGCTCAATTGCTAACGTTTACTGTTTTAAGTGATTTAATTAGCATACTATACCATTTTGTCTATATATTTTAACTTAAACACTCAGATTATTGATATTTTCATTGACGCCAGTAAAGGTAAAGTAAAAATATTACGATAATTAAATATAATAGCTGTGAAGAAAAATGTACTCGTTCATAAATGCACATAAAATTAACATTGTTTTTGAAATATCTTACAAGCTATGAATTTAGCTGCACTATTTTGTTTGTATCTAATCTTCTATAAAAAGTGATTTACATCACAAACATTTAAAATACAATTAACATTTCTTGTCCAATTAGTTTTTAATGCCTTAAAACAATGCTTGAGCAAAAAAGTTTTACATTTCTCTTAAATACTGCTAGATTTGTATCATTTTTCAAAGTGTTTGGAAGATTATTGAAACGTTTTATTGAATACCGATTTGAGTCTTAGACTTCAGATCAAGGGGTCACAGGTTCATATCCTAAAAATCCTAATTGGGTTTGGAATTTGAGAAAAAATCATTTATGTGGTTGTAATTTTTTCATCAGACACTATTTCTCATTAAACTTAGTGTTTGACTGTTGAAAACTGATCACCTTATTATTGAAAACTGACTCTACTAGTTATTATGTATATTTACCGTTTTGTAGTGAGTAAAGTATAAGTACTAAATTACTTTAAGGAATCGTAAATATCTGAGTGAAGGTGGAAACTAAACTGGAAGAAGAAGAATTACTCAACTTTTCTGAATCGAAGAACAGAAAATCGCCCGTGGGATGCAGGTGGAAGGCTTCCCAGATAAGAGGCACTGAAGCCCAATACGTCGATGTGAGAAATGAAACAGAGTTGAGATTGTGTTCTGGCCGGACCAATTTTTCTTTTTTTATTTATTTTCTTTTTTATCTTTATCATTTTGCGATTTGTATCCTTAAATACAAACATGGAGTGGAGTAATTTACAAGAACACATCAACACAAATTTAAAAGGCTGTACAAAACACTAAATTAAATGGACATTTTTGCTATTCGTATATAGAAGTAAGTATCACAACTATTCGTTGAACAAAAATGTCTTACGGGAAACAGCACTCCACAAATATTAACTTGTGGTTTAGGCGTTTCTTTATCATTTTAAATGTGCTAACCCAATCCACAACTAAATAAATAAATAAATAAGACGTTACCTATTAATACATCAAGATACACTCATGTTAAAAGTTGATTAGTTAGCTTATTTTATGGTTTATTTTAGCTAATGAAATCTGCTGATAAAACATCGAGTTATAACAGAGATTTATGAATATGAGCTAAGTGCTTGGCCGGAAAACTACTGTAGATTTGTTGAACGAACTTACTAGCATTTTCATAGCAAAGTGTAGATCTTATGTACATAATAAAAATATTAAGACTCTTTTACTACAAATTTTTAACAAAAGCTGAATTGTTTGTTTATTTTGTAAATTCTTTATTTTTATTTATATAGGAAACTTTTAATCCTTTTGATAAGTGCGTAGTTTATATATATTTCTTACTAAAACCAGAGACATAATCCCAATTGCATCGTGGAATCTTACATTTTGCAAACACATAACATGTATTTTTATATTAATTTAAAACTAGGTTTTATAATGAATTAAAATGTTGCTGTTACAAACAGTTCCCACACCACATTAAAGAAAATTAATGTTCCCATTTTAAAATTACTAATTAATTTTAAACTCTTCGTTTTAGATTCTCAAACATTTTATAAATAATAAACTTATTAACAAATTATTGCGTCTGAAAATCATAGTGCTTTTCAACAATTCCTTAAGATTGTATATACATCTATCTATGTTTTACAAGCGCGAAAGCAATCTCGATTAGTTTCTTGGGCAAGTGTTTACACCAAATCAGCAAAGTAGTTTGAGTCTTTTGTCTGCCACAGCAAGCGGCGTCGCGTCTTCTAGGGCCAAGGGAAGGTAAACCTTAATTAACATCACTAATCCGGTTTTCCGGTCCTCCAATTTAAACCGGGATCTTGTTTGCGTATTGCTTTTGTTTTCTTCACACTTTGAATAGACGCTTCTTTTAATTCTTGGCTTACTGCATGATGTTGTTCAGTGGTTAAACATTTTATTTAATTTAATATTGTACAGTTTTACAATGTGAAATATTAAGGTTTGAATTATTTCGGTAAATCATGATTAGTTGTTTATTGATTTTCTCTGTATATTCTATAAGATATAATAATAATTTATGATTCAAATGTCATGAAGACTGTAATAAATTATCAACTATTGAGTGGGAATCTCTTAGTTTATGGAGTACTAGTTTAATAAGCTAGCTTACTATTATTTTTAAAGCATTAACTATAACATTACTAACAATAAAACAGAAAGAAAACCACATCTTTCAGTAAATAAAAGTGCGTTACACTTTAAAAGATATACTAAAATGCTCTAAATGTGGAAAATAAGTCTATAAATCGTCTTCTCGTTTTGTATCTACTTCTTTACTTCTAACAGATAAAATAGTATTAATACCCCCGTCGCAGCTAATCTGCGTACCCAGTGAATTTCCAATGCATATATATGGGACTCACTACTACATAGAGCTATTTACCAAGTTTCACAAAAAATACATCCATAAATAAGTGATACATAGCATTTTATTTATTCTCCATAAGAATAGCATTAGGGTTGGGGAAGCAGGTTTGCTGCAACGAGGAAGATAAGTAATTTTTTTTACAATTATTAATACAACTGAACCAGGTGAAGCTACATACCAAGTTCTTTTAATGTAGGTTCATAATTAAGGGAGATATACAACTTTACTTATTCTCCATATGAATAACGTGGGGGCCGAGTGTGCAGGTTTGCTGCTACGGGGACTATCAACAAAAAACTTGATTTTTGTGCTAATGTCAATATACCACAACTAGTTGAAGCCACATACCAGGTTTCATCAATATACATTCATAAATAATAGAGATATAGAATTTTATTTATTCTCCATAAGGATAACATTGGACAACGTACTGTGTTTAGCACTTTGAATATCTCTGCAACGGTTGGACGTAGAACAACGATTAAAACACCAAAATGTTTGTTTTGTTGAGCTAAACACATTAATAAACAGAAATGTGAAGTTTTTAGTAAAACTATCTGGGAAAAATCTAAAAACCTTTTTCCCATAAGATTAACATGGGACACATTTTTTTGGATTTTCTCCACAACCACTTAACCTAGGTTAATGATTCGAAATACTAAATTATTTGCTTTTTTAAGCTCTATAAAACGGCTATAACCAAAATTAAGTGTTTTTAACATTTTGGGGTAAAATTTGCAAAAAACCGATTTTTGGAAAATTGTAAACCCCCATAAAACCCCATTCCCATAGTGCGATCGATCTGGTTTTCGAACTTAAAGTCATAAATGCTACTCTCCACATCTGTGCCAAATTTCATCAAAATCGGGTGTTTCTTTCAAAATTTATCGCGGTAACGGACACATATATATATTTTTTGGTTCCTTATTCTTTTTACAGTATCAAAATAATTTTATTCCACATCATCTGATCTTAACCAAATGTGTAAATAAATATGATCTGTTGTTTTTGTTTGTCATTCATTTTTTGTGCTTGATAAAGAGAATACCTCGAAATATTGCAACAAAATGGTGTTAATTTCTTAAATGTATATATATATATATATATATATATATATATATATATATATATATATATATATATATAAATTTGAACGAATAGTGTTTTTGGCATCTGGGGACCTCAAAACGAAAAGTTATCATGGTCTCGGGCTTAAGTCTTACCATGCCACCTACGGTAATAGCTTGTTCCCTATAGGGGAAATTCGCTAACAGTTCAGAAAAAGTGAGTCAACTTTATATGTTACTTGATAATCGATATCAATTTACTAAAGTAGCGACAGAGAGATTACTTTTAATATATATATTAATCATTACGTTGATACAATTAACAAGAACAAGCAATTACTGATAAATAACATCATTTTAATAATAATAATAATATTTATTGCCAAAAAACATTTAACTAGGATAAATATATATATATAATATATATTATATATTATATTATAATATATAATTATATAATAATATATAATATAATAATATATAATTTATATTATAATATATATTATATATATATATATATAATATATAAATTGTGTCGGATTTTACAAAAAATATCTTAGGTCCAAAAATACTGCAGCTTAAATTTTCTACTTTTTAATGTTATGTTATTTTTTTCTTCTTTAAAATATTCATCCAATGAAAATAAAGGATTCTTCACTATAATTTATTTTACTTTTCTTAATTCTGTTCTTCCAATTACTTTAATTTTGTGAATTTTTTAGAATTTGATTTATGACTCTTCCCATCATGTATTGGGGGAATTCTCTAGAATAGCTAGAAAAAACAAAACGAAAAAAAAATGTAAACGAAGAATGAAAAATCTGCCTAAGATAAATAAAAAGCGGTCAACTTGAAAACAGGACGAATTTAACTTTCACTATATCACATAAAAGAGCTGTAGTAAACAGTTAATTATAAAAATGATGAATCCTATTTCAACCTGTGTATCATTCTGTGTATCGTTTAAGCAAACCTAAAACACGTAAATTAACAAGAACAAGATAACATTTAATTGTGTGAATTTTTTAGAATTTGATTTATGACCCTTCCCATCATGTATTGGGGGAATTCTCTAGAATAGCTAGAAGAAACAAAACAAAAAACAAATGTAAACGAAGAATGAAAAATCTGCCTAAGATAAATAAAAAGCGGTCAACTTGAAAACAGGACGAATTCAACTTTCACTATATCAAATAAAAGAGCTGTAGTAAACAGTTAATTATAGAAATGATGAATCCTATTTCAACCTGTGTATCATTCTGTGTATCGTTTAAGCAAACCTAAAACACGTAAATTAACAAGAACAAGATAACACTGTATCGAAGATAATAAGTAAATAAAGCGCATTAAACACATGTAAAAAGGGATAGATAAAATATTTTTTTCCTTAACACATACATTCGAGAAATAGTTCTCATTTCTCAATCCACTTATCAAAAATAGTCTATAATTTTAAATTACAATTTTTAGATTTCTTCAATTTCTTCAATAAAACATAGGTAAGTAAAATTTGATTTCAATATTTGTTTAAATCATTTTACGTGCCTTTTTGTAAGATATTTACAAGACGCTTTTTTCTACGAATTTGTTATTGTAGGGGTCGACAAATGAAACAAGGGAAACATCCAAAATAACAACAGTGTGCTGGTTTTTGGGTTAGTTTTTACTATTCACAATTGGACCTATCTTTTAGTTTTAGGTCAATTCTAAATCCTCTAATTAAGTTATAATATTTTAAAACACTTATTTAGTTTATCTATTAATGATAGTATGTCCACATTTTCACCACACTCAAAATGCAAATTAAAACCTACTGCATTTTTAAATTATCATTTATAATGTTTTTATCTATTAAGTAATTATTAAATACACTGGCTTAAACTATCTCTTTATATGATGCATTTTTTAACTTTACTCTACAATAGAACTAACAGTATTTTCAAATCCTTTATTTAATTTATTTTTTATTAAATAACCGATTTGCTTGGTAATTAAATGACAAATCAAATAAAGTATTTGCTGTGAAGATTTGCAAAACTGCGACGTGCCTCAGTAGAACGTAAATATATAATGAACATCATTAATCTTCTTTTCCGGTCATGCTTCCTAACAGGAAATTATGTTTGCATTTAATTTTTTCTAAAAATTAATGAACCACTAAATAGATTGTGTTATGCATCTTGAAATAAATCATAAACTTTGCTATAAACTGCAACCAATAATTTATATTATAAAACTAAGACCATAATATAGCTGATAAACTATTATGTAATTTGTATCATATTTTTAAGGTGGAGCTTTATTTTCCTTATAATTCAATTTAAAACACTAACATTGTTTATATTTGTAACTCATATGTGAAAAGCTTATAATCATATAATTTAAAAGTCTGAAAACGTGAATTGGTAATTTCATGTTGTATGGTAACCGAAAGATCTCAAACCCATAGACAATAATTTGTGTTGCGTTGTAAATTGTCAGTTACAATACTATAACTATGAATAATTAACCTGCATCTTCCCACTTACTACTACCCTACCATTTATTGTTTTTAGAATCCCAGACGAACAAAATTGATTGGTCTGTTTTGTCAGTTTTGGTTTAAAACTGGCCACGGTTATAAAAATCGTAATCGGTTTGAGAGACACCTCATTTGATACCTAGAGCATCGGTCTATTCAATTTTACCAGTGATTTGACTTTGCGTAGTCTACATTGATTTATTTATAAAGCTACAATTTATATAAGTAATCTTACCAACTGAATCGGTTGTAGACTTAACCAAGCTTAACACAAAGTCTCACACTTCTATACTTGTGTTGCCTATGCAGGGTAATACTGATTTACCGAAGGACTATAAAATGTACTGTTACTATACACTGAGATTAATGGTGTATACAGGAAAACGAGTTATTTCCAATTCGTCAGATTTTCTTTCAAGTCAAAGGTTGTTTGTTGTTAGTGTTTTGTTTGTTGAATTCAACGTCAGTACGTTTTAATATGAAATGGCTCTAGCTTTAATAGTGTTAGCCCTGATTTTGTTACTATCTCAAGTTACTGTGGAAAACTGCAGCTGGGTCTGGTATGGAACCTTTACAAATATATCTTATTTTTTCTCAGGATTCATTTTGCGCACCTCAGATAACTAACAAGCCCTCTAACTACTACACTACCTATCCTGTTTTTTGTCATTTTCGTACATTGAAACTATAAAATAAGACTATAGCAAGGACGCCATCTTGGTTCTGTCAGTTCTCTCATTGGCCTGATGATGACCGGTGTGACTGGTCGAAATCAATAGCCTAGTACCATCTTTTATAGATGTTCACCGTCTGTATGTGAATCAGTATAAGTCTAAATATATCTTAAGAGTTGTAAGACGTCTTTTATTACATCCCGTAAAATAAGACTAGCATTTATTATGTATTTGTAAATGTATCATAAATAATGCTTCATATCAATCAGAATTCATGCATTTTGCCATTTTACAGTTGTTTCAGATTAATTTTTTTAAGATCCGATTACCTCATTTCAATAAAGATTTGTATCCTCAAGAACTTATGTCACCCAACTAACTACCTAGCACAATTCAAAAATAAGTAAAATTTTACCCTTCCACATCGAATGATTTAGCTTTTGTGCAAGATTAACACTCCATCGCCGATGAAACGCCTACACAACAGTCTGGAAACTTGGATAATTTGACATTAGAAATGAAGTAATTCCAGTCAAAGAGATGAATTTATCGAAAATAAAAACTTTAGTTGACAATCATTAATATTTCAAAGGTCAGTATTACGTTAAATTGCTCTTTAATCCTTAACAATTTATATATTTTATATTTATATTTTTTTAAATCTTAGGCCCATCTTTAAACTGAGAGATTCGATAAGTAAAAGTTTTTTATTTTTAACATTTTTGGCATTTCAAACATATCAATGTTTGCGTAAACATGCAAAATGGATATCATGTCACGAGTCATCAGATTGTCTGGCGATATATTTTGTGACGTTAACGTTTTTCATCCGGGTAAAATAATGACCTATCATAAAATAGGAAAGGGTCCTAGTTCATCGTAATTATATTACTAGTATCTGTTCTTCTTAAAAACCTCAAATGTACCAAGGTTGTGAGTAAACGATTGAAAATGAAATCTAATTCCTGTGAAAAAGTGTTATTATTATTATTATTATTTCCGTAAGAAACTAATGCCAGTATTTATTGAAAAATAAAAAGTTTAAACTCCTCATCGCTACTTAAAATGTGACTGAGTTTACTTCGAATATCAATGACCGATGATTATGTATACGTTAGAAGAAATAATATGTTTCATATAATAGTATATTTGATTTTTCCTTTTTCTATCCCGTACTATTCCTTGTTATTCCTATTACACTGAAATATTCCTCTTCTTTTTCTTAGGATTTTATAAAAAACTAAAACTACTGTTTCTTCTACAACCTATAATAAAATCCAAACACAAAGAAACAGTGAATAACATGTTAAACAATGAACATATGTTAGATTAATCATCTAAACATATAATATTATCTAAAATATATAAATATTGAGACTTTAATGGCTAAGCGGAAGAAACAGAAATTATATTTTCTAACATTTCATGAAAATACATGTATAAATTATAACATACATATTTATATGCTATTATTTAACTAAACTAGTTGTTTATTACTATAAATAAACTCACATTTCGTAAGATGGATTCTTCTTTTGATTACATGTAATTTAAAATTATAACTGATGAATTTCAAATACATATTTAAGATTAAATGTTTTTCAGATAATATAATGAAACAACTATTTCATTTTATTTAAAACAAAATTTACTCTCCGTTTCAAACTTATCACCTTAAAATAAACATTTTAATTATAATCAGTAAAGTAAACAATGGAATTGTTTGGAAAGTTAAAACAAATATTTTAAATTTGTGTGCAGGATTAATTTTAAGTAAGATTTTCAAATCATTAATAATGATTTGTACTGTATCGCTAGATGCTGTTGTACACCAAACAGCGTTGAAACATAGTAAATAATATAAAGTATAGTTTTTTTATTTTACTTATTTCAATCTGAAAATATATTTTGCTGAAATCCCAATTAATATTTAAGAAGCACCGTATGACTAAATCAACTATAAACCATCGCTGAATTCTTCAAATTTTATTCTGTTATAAAATTAGAGTCTATTGTTTAAGGTAAGTTCTTAAACGCAATACCAATTTTAAACAATTGCATTAGTTTGTATTTTGCACAATAAGCCCATTGTGGTATATCATAAAATGTCCAAAACTCTGAATAATGTATATTTGTTGACGCATGTAAAGTATTAACAATCAACAAACCTATTGATAAGTTACATTATGGGCATATGCCATGGTAATACCTTCAAATTTGGCACGGCTTGACTATTTGATTATATCAAGATAAAATTATAGTTTTAATTATTAATATTATATTGCATTTAAATTAGTGTTTTACCTGAAAATGAAATGTTCCTATAGTTTAAAATATAGATAATAGTTAAAAGACATCACAGTATTTAATTTTTCATTTGGTTCCAAAATTGTCTTATCTTGGTATTATCCTGAAGTAAATCAAGGGAAATTTTAGATGAGTTAACTTGGATAACACGGTTTGGAACTAAAATACAATATGTGGTTGAACAACAAGTACAACTAATTCAACAACTCAAACAACAACATGGCGTTTCTGGTCAGCCAGCTGTGCTGGTCCCTAACAATTTGTTGAACATTTATTTATTATATTGTTTTCAAGGTTTGAAAAAAGTAATGTAGAACAAAATTAAAACGCTCATTTAATTTGGAAGTAGTAAACTAGTCATAAATTGTCCTTATTCGTCTATCGTTTTATTTTAAGTTCATAAGTGGAAAAACTGCATATATTTTGTATGTAGACAAAATATATATTTTTGTATTATATTTGGTTACTATTTCTTTACTCATTGTTAAACACTTCAGAACTATTGTGTGACTATTAAGAAATAGGGTTGGTTACCTTTAGCCAACAGTTCTTATTTTCATTTTCATTTTACCAATAAAATAATGAATTAAATATGCTGACATTAAAAAACGCCAATTACTTCTAGCACAGAAGAATATCAGTTTCGGAGCATCTCCAAATATAGTTATAAAAAGTTATATTATAAGAATTATCTTTAGAAGAAGTATAGTGTAAAATGTAAAATGTACAGACTATTTTTACCGTTATTCCGTTATACCGTTATCATTATAAAGCTTATTTGGGACAAAAGGTATCTTTCGACACGTCATCGGAAGATTTTAAGATGAGTTAATTAAAAGTTTTAATGCCTGAAGCAAAACAACACGTATTTTTCAGGGATGCTTTGATAGTGTATAATCTTGTTAATGTCAATTGAGATTAAAATTTGTATAAACATATTCCTTTCAAATTAAGTTTTTACGCTGTTTTTAAAAATCGGTACTAACAAAATATTTTTTCCCCAAATTCTGTAATAATTAGTCTCTTATTTATATTTCTAGATGACGTAATTGATTTTCCAGGGAACAGTCACGGTGAAGACTTTGAGATGGATTACACGTCCATTATCTTGAAATGATGCCATCCAATAATGGTGCAGAATAAACAACACCTCAGCCCGGACGAAATATACGTGTTCTTGTCCTAGATTCGTCAAAAATGTGTTTAAAAAAAGAAAGAATTCACTAGCGAACAAATATTTTGTACTAATATCTAATCAGGAACGTTAGTCTTGTACATTATATGAACCAACATGTTTCACATATCTAATACAGTAGGATTTAAATCACAGGAAATCAAATTAAATATTTAATAAGTCGACGTGTTTGAGGTTTGTGGAAATTTAAAGAACAAAAGCAATATTAGGTATAAAATAAAATCAAAATACTTTAAAAAAATTGTTTTCTTAATAGACGTGTACATCATAAACAGCACATTAATTAAGATCTTCTAATACTTTAACGTGCCGATCTCTCACTAAAATAATGTTGGAAGTTAGTATTAAAATATATTTTTAAGTCAGTATAAAACTATATACCCACTTCCCACTTCCCACTTCCGGTGCCGCGCAGACTTCAATACTCGGTTCGGATCTTTGGAACTTCGCTTACGACAACCTTCTGAGATCCGAGATTAATGAGGAATCCGTTTGGTTAGATACGCCGATGACGTCACATCTCTCATCGCTGCGCGCAGTGTTGAGATGGCCCAGCTTAAGCTGAACCAAGTGATGCGTGTGGTTAACGCTTGGATGTCTGATCACGATCTCTTGCTCGCCTTGAGCAAGACAGAGATCGTGATAATAAAGGCGGAATTTCCTACCTGCCGAATAACGCTGCCGATTTCGGTTGCATCTTTTTTAATCTCGCAGGATGTTCAGTGCACCTGCGTTTTTCAGCAAGAGCGTAATCCTTAAACTGCGATATGCAAGTTCGGAGTGCACCAGTGATTTAGTAGCCTTTTGATGGTCATAGTCACCATGACTGTATTAAGTAAGTTTAAAATAAGACAAATGTGTGCTGTTTTGTGTTTTTCACTCAACGAAGACTTGGAGGAGGAAACTGATTTTGTTATCGAACATAAATTTCAAACAATCAAAAATAGGAAAGGTGACACTAATTGATACCCCTGCATAATTACAATCAGTTGTATTTAACATTACTCCTATTTCATTCCATCGCATGTTTCTTTTCAGACATTCTTGAAATCTGGATCACAACAACTCATGTCCTGCAATCAGTTCAATTAATTTTTCGTTCTCGGACGTGGAAAATTTAAGTTGCTTGGACGCCATAAAGACCAACCATAAACCAACACTCAAAATACAATACAGAGAAAACACGTTAAAGGGGGGTTTTCCTATCTGCCGAATAACGCTGCGATTTTATGCTGTCGTATTCGGCACCGTCTTGATACATATAAAGTAGGTACATCCGTTTTCCTAGCTGTCGAATTCCGCAGTGACTGTATGTCGCAGTGGGCTGCGGGACAAGCGACTGTATGTCGCAGCGGGCTGCGGGACAAGCGACTGTATGTCGCAGCGGGCTGCGGGACAAGCGACTGTATGTCGCAGCGGGCTGCGGGACAAGCGACTGCTCCCAGACCAGTAAATCCCGCACCCCGCTGTGATTTACACATTGGTCATAAGTGATTTATTTTCTTTTTACTAAGTGTTGGTTAACTTGAGTAATGTGTACACTCTGTATTGTGTTTTGAGAGTTTGTTAAATCGTGTCCGTGCCTTTATGGTGTTCAAGCAACTAAAATTGTCCACGTCCGAGGGCGAACAATTAATTTAACTAATTGCAAGACATAAGTTGCTGTTTTCCAGATTTTAAGAATTCCTTGAAAAATACACATGCTATGGAATGAAATAGGAGGAATGTAATATCAAACTGTTTAATTTTTAATTGTTTTTAATTGTTTATTCCGATCTCGTTGAGTAACTGAAAAAAGGTTAAAGTATCTGATACTGCCTCGAGATTCTTGTAGATCCCAGTGGACTACGCCGTTGAAACGCGTAGTTCACTGGCATCCAGAAGAATCTCGAGGTAGTATCAGATATTTTAACCTTTTTTCAATAAAACTGTTGAACAGAGAAATATCAATTTATTTATTTGCAATTCTGCAGGGATAACAGTTAGTGCCACCTTTCCTACTTTGAATTGGTTCAAATTAACGTTCGATAGCAAAATCTGTTTCCTCGTCCAAGTCTTCGACGAATGAAAGCAACAAAACAGCACAAATTTGTCTTTTTTTAAACTTACTTAACACAGGCATGGTGACTGTGACCATCAAAATGTCCTATAGGCTACTGAATAACTGGCGCACTCCACACTTGACAGTTTAGGAAAATGCTCTTGCCGAAAACCGCAGGTGGCCTGAACATCCTGCGAGATTCAAAAATACGCAACCGTAATCGGGAGAGATCTTCGACAGATATGAAATCCCGCCTTAACTCAAGTTAACCAACACTCAGTACAAAGAAAACATGTCAGTCATACTCAATGTCTAAATCACTGTGGATTTCGGCAGCTAGGAAAACGGATGTACCCACGTTATGTGTATCAAGTCAGTGAATACAGCAGCGTAAAATCGCAGCGTTATTCGGCAGTTAGGAAATCCGCCCTTTAACACAAAAAGATAGACACCATATTCCCGCTGTTAGTGGGGAAGGAGTTGGTCCAGATCACGCGTGCCACCAAATACCTCGGAGTCATGGTGGACAATAAGTTAAGCTGGAGGGACCAGATCTTCCGTACTGCAGACAAGGCTGCTAAGGGAGTTGCATATCTAAGCAAGCTGATGACCAATTTCAGGGGTCCCAGATCTAGCAGAAGACGTTTGTTGTTTTCCGCAGTCCACTCTGTGCTCATGTACGGGGCTGAGGTGTGGGCAGACGCTTTCAATAAAGAGATTTATCGGATGTGGCTCGCTCGAGTACAGCGTCAAGCTGCGCTCCGAGTAAGTTCTGCCAACCGTACAGTGTTCAAACCGGCCGTCCTGGTGGTCGCTGGGGTCATCCCTGTCAAGCTCTTGGCAGAGGAGAGGAAGGTGATTTATCAGAGAAAACGCTAAATCGGTAAGGACGCTGCCAGATCCGAAGAGCGCTCCCGCACCTACCAGCAATGGCAACATAGCTGGGAACAGGAGACCCGTGGACGATGGACTGCGAGACTTTTCATGCAAGTCCAACCGTGGGTTGAACGTCGCCACGGCGACACGGTGAGGTGGATTACTATCTAACACATTTCCTAACAGGATATGGCTATTTCAGCTCGTAACTGAACCTGATGGACAAAACCGGTTCACCGGATTGTATCTACTGCCCGGGCGATCCCGACGACGTGGAACACAGTTTCTTCCGCTGTGTGTGTTGGAAAAGGCCCCGCCTGGAGGCCACACATTCACTGGGTGCAGTTTCAGTGGACACGGTCTGTGACAAGATGATGGAGGGCGAGGACAATTGGGACTGCTTGTCGCGTTTTGTCCAGGGCATCCTCCGCAGAAAAAAGACTGATCTAGTCCGGGAAGTGGACTACATCGAATGATCAGACGGCTGAAAACGGAGCGAGCACTGCGGGATTAAGCCAAATCTAGGCCTAGCTTGAAGTAATGTGAAAAGCAATTCAAGTTTAGAGTCCTAAAGGGAAGAGGGGGTTTTTACTGAGTAGTCAAAATCTTTTAGTAGGGGTCCCACACTACAGGTTTTCCACCTGTGTGCGTAAATCCATTTGTTCCTTCTCTCCTTAAAAAATGTATATTAAGTGTGTATATTAAGTAACATAAACCTTTCTTAATTTAACTATTGCCTATAAACTATATCGTTGCTTGGTGTTACATTATTTGCCAGATAGATTTTTTTTATATTATTGAAATTTTAAATTTTTCATTAGTTATTTCAAGCTACCTTATTAATCATAGGTCTTTGTCCCATCATTTTTGATGCGGGAAACTCAGAGTAAAATTATAAGTGGCATTCATAATTGGCTCGTTTGCCAGGTTTTATTTTAGATTATACTAAATATATACTTTGTTTAAAAATAATAAAGTAAATATTTAGCTAAATATACAGCTGTAAAGCTTGTTGAAACAAATTTTAAACCAAAATTAACAGAGAAATATTTAATATGTAAATTATAACTGTTTCATGCAGTACTATTTAATATGATAATTAAAAAAAGTTTTAATAATTTTTCTAGAGACTTTAATATTTTAAAAATAAAAAATAAGGACTAAGAAAAACAGCAGTTTTAAAGTTGAAACAGCTCAACAGCTGAAATAATAACTAAGGAAATAATAACTGAACACAGAAGTATTGACTAGAAAAATTTTATTGCAGGCTAGTTTACTTAAAAAATATTAGACAACCTGATGACATTTCCTGCTTTAATCGAAACTTTATTCATTTACTTCGTTTAAAACTAAAATCAATTTCAGAATATAGCAAGCTACGCAGTAATTATTATAGTATTGTACGCAGTAATTCAGGTAGTAATAAGCTCCATAGAATGAGTTGGTTAAATAATTTCCTTATTCTAGTTTGTTTTATGTGATGTAAATTGTATGCCATCATCGGTTGAGAATGAGTTATGTTTTAAGACGAGTTAAATATTTAAGTTTAATATCTTCTTCCTCCTAAAGCTAATATTTATTGTAAATTTGCATTAAAATCACCATTCGTATGCACGATCAACGTACTTTAAAAGAGGGTTCTGTTTGCTACAATCTTCTAAAGGTGTATGAGAAAAAAAATTCCTGAAATTTAATCTTGTAGGAAAATAATTGGAAATACCTGGTTATGAAGGGAGTATTTACTGTGTCAAGTAAATGGTTTACAATCTGAAATCTATTTTAGCGAATTTCCCCTATAGGGAAGAAGCTATTATCGTAGTCGGCAAGGTAAGACCTAGGCCTGGGACCATGATAACTTTTCATTTTGAGGTCCCCAGACCCCAAAAACACCATTCGTTCGAAACTTTATATATATATATATATGTGTGTGTGTGTGTGTGTGTGTGTGTGTGTGTGTGTGTGTGTGTGTGTGTGTGTGTGTGTGTGTGTGTGTGTGTGTGTGTGTGTGTCCGTGGGTGCGATAACTCTCGTAAAAAAAATCCGATTTTGATGAAATTTGGTACAAACGTGTAAAGCAGTATTTATGACTTTAAGTTCGAAAACCAGACAGATCGACCTATCCGAAGGGGTATTTTGGGGGGGGGTTTGTATCAAAAAAAATGGGTTTTTTGAGTTTTTTACATATAATTTTTGAAAAAGTAATATCTTATTTGTTTCCATTGGAATCAACTTAAAAAGACGCACAATTTGGTGTTTTAATCATTGCTTTACGTCAATTGGTTACTGAGATATTGAAAGTGCTAAACACAGTACGTTGTCCAATGTTATTCTTATGGAGGATAAGAAAAGTTTTATATCTCGATTATTTATCAACTTATCCTGACGAAACTTGGTATATTGCTTCATTTCATTGTGGTCTATTGATATTTGCACTAAAACCCATTTTTTAGCCTATAGTTCCCGTAGCAGCAAACCTGCATACTCAGCCCCATGTTATTCTTATGGAGAATAAGTAACGAGTTATCATCTTTAATTATGAACATAATTTAATAGAACTTGGTATGTGGCTTTACCTACTTGAGTTATATTGATATTTGTATAAAACCCCACTTTTAGTGTTCATAATTTCAGCAAACCTGCATACTCAGCCGCCATGTTATTCTTATGGAGATTAATTAAAATGTCATAAATGGTTTATTTATGAATGTATATCGATGAAACTTGGTATGTGGCTTTATGTGCTATTAAGAAATATATATGCATTGGAAATTCGCTGAGTATGTAGGTTTGCTGCTACGGGGGTATTTTTATCATCACAGTGATTCAAATTATTAATAAAATTCCATGTTTGTAAACATTTCTGTACGCTTGATGCGATTAGAGTTCCTGGAACAATCTTGACGGAAAGCTTACTATCAAAGTTGCTATCCCGGGATGTCCACACATATTTGTGGGGTTTGGGCCGCTTTCCCTAAACGCCTTTGTGTGATCTCATAACAAAAATGCCTTTAGCTTTGAAATACAACAAAAAATAAATAAAAAAGAGCAATGTATTTTTTATACCTAAGTATGTTTAAGTTTTAGAAACGTTTGGTTCCAATTTAAAATAATTTTAAGTAAATATTATTCTGGTAGACTTGTATTTCTGTGCACCGATTAACATTTGGTTATAACTTCCCAGGACATAAAAAATAAATCAGCAAAAATGTTTCAATGCATACATATAAATACGGATCCCAATTAAAAGTGACAACAAGGCCTACTCTACAGTTTTTGCTAAAAAATATTAGTTTACCACTGGCAACACTAATAATAGGATTTTATTTTTTATTTTGATTCAGTAAAATCCTAATAAAAGTAAACTGCACTGGCCTAATATTGACTACAGAGAAAACCGCTCTTGACGATAAACACTCGAGTGAAAAGCTTATAAGTGGATTCTAGTATATGATTCGTTCACATGGCGTTTGTCAGTGAAAAGTTAAAGTTGAGAACTATATCAAATTTCGTTCAAGATTCTAAAATCCTATATTGTGTACAAGCGAGCATTAACTTGGAGATATAAAAAAAATCAAGCAATATATTTCCAAGCCATCAAATAAATTAAATTAATATCTTACCTAAGATAATAATCAGAACTAGCTGATGTCCCGTTCTCAGCATGGGGATTTTTCAGGTATAGAGACAAACGTTTTAAAAGTGTATTTAAATTGTAATCAGCTGACTAACTAAATAAAAATAATCTCCATACGATTAACATTGGAACTTTGAAAACTTATGGAGCAAAGCTCTTAGGGTGGAGGTTTTCCAAAATTTCAAAAGGCACAAATAGAAGGTAAGAGCTTTTCATTGATACCAAAAATGTATAAAAAATAATAGATTTAGGGGTCGAAAGTCGCCGAACAAATATCAAGAAATTCTTTTAATAATATAGATTGCTTGAATTTAAATGTTTCCTCCTTAGACAAAACCCCTTTTATAGTTATAAAACTCGTTTTAGTACAAAGTGCCACGTTGCTTTAATAATGCGCTGTATTTTTAATTTCAGAAAAAGTGGATGGAAAATTAATTGTCAGCTTATTATCAAGATTTTGAACTTGAGATCTGAAAAAATCAATATATATATATTTAAGGTAGAAAATGAATTCATTAAATAAAATGTCCCTTCGTTTTAAACCGAATCGATTTAATTAGATTTTCCCCCTTAAAAATATTTGAACTCAAGACCCGTTACAAATTAACAACGCACTTCATACGGACCTTGTAACATGCCTGGTGTTTTGAAGTATATTTTAAGATACTGACAATAAATATCAGCTTTATAACCATAACAGGTATTTTGATAAGGGTACGAAGTAATATAACATGGTAAATCATCTATCTCATGAATGCATGACTCTGCCCAATGTCGTTGATAAACGTGCGGCTTTTTTCTACAAACATTTAATACTAAATACCAGTTTTCAAAGAATAGAGGATAGAAAAAGAGACGAAACAACTAGAATTGCTAAACTGAGCCTATTACGCCTGAATGTCTGAGACTAAGTTTATTTGTTGTTCAACTTTCCTTAGGTGCTAACTAAGTTCAAAACTTAGTTTACTCCTGAACTTGAAAAAGGCACTTCGTTTTGAGAAGCTTATTTCTCGGAGTTTTGTGCAATCTTAATAGCTTTCATGTAAGAAAATTTGTTTAAATATACTGTGTTAAACTAATTCTATTCTGAATTTCGTTAATTTACTACTTACAATACGCAAAATATATGCATAACAGAGAGTAGACATCAATGTCCCTTCAACGTCTTAATTACATAGCAATTTTATACACCCTGTTGGCACAGTGTAGATACTGCACCTTCCCGATAAAAAAATTTACAATGGGATCATGAGTTTGGTAATAAACCCCGTTTATGAACAGACTGTCTAAGTGAAACAAGTATTCAAAAGGAAAGTGCGCCGCCAACCACGGTTCAGTGGTCTAACTTGGGCTGTCGCTGTGGCTTTGTAATATTAGGTATTAGGTAAAGTTAAGCAACAAGTGGTCTTCTATCAGCAAGATTGCTACTTAAATATAACAAACTATGCTTCAGATACCCACCGATAAATTACAACTGCCTTATGCTGTGTATATAGTACATACATTATAATTTTACGATTAAATAATGGGTAGTAGTTTTTCAATTTGTCACTTAGTATTTGTAATAATATTGTAATAGTGCGTAGTGGTTGGAGTGCTTGAATATAAATGCGGGATTATTCTGATCTGTTCTGATTAAAATATTAATATTTAGTGAAGGGTGCACCAGCTGCTATTAGATACTGGGATTCTGAATAAATCGGATTGATTAATGACGCTTTAAATTAACAGGCCGAACTTAGATAATAACAAGACCAGGGTTAAGACCGATCCCCATGAAAATTTAAAAAATATTAGTTTAGATGAATTAGGAAAAAACGGATTAGTTTAACTAACAATAAAAACTGTTTTTTTTGTGTTTAGTGCACCGGAATCAGCAAAAGGGAATCAATTTAAAACTACTTGTTTTGATCAAAACTAAAAAAACAAACTAAAAACTAAACTAAAAACTAATACAAATACTCAGCTAAATTTCCAATACAGTGATTTGTTGTTTAAAATTCATTGTTGGTGATGGTGAGTTTATGATATTTAAGAGATTATTGCAGACATTTTCCATCACTGATTAGTAAAATCAAACTGATTAGTAAACTGTCTCGCTCTAGTAGTCATGCCGTGCAGTCCCGTACCGCACCGTGTGTTTTGTTTTGTGCCTGGATGTTGTGTTTGTCTTTATTGATTTTTGAATTAGTTTATTTTGACTGCTTTTTCAGTTCTCTGTTTTAGCTTTTTGTGTTTTCCAGCATTGTCTGGATTGTGCCTTTATATTTTGTGTAATTGTGATATTTTCTAGGGATTTTTCTCACCTGAAGACGGGATCAGATTCTAGATCCCGAAACGTTGTGAAACTTGTTTTTACTCATCAGTGACGGAAAATGTCTGCAATAATCTTTTAAAAACCAGTGATTGATACATTAAGCGAGAAAATGTAATTGTATCGAGTTTAATCTAAGTGGATTTCCCCTAACATTAAACTGTAAGAACAGCGAAAGCAACGTTTTAAAACGATTAAAAATATCAGTTTTATCTGGCGCTGTATAGGATAAACTCGCTTTTATTTCCGTGTGAACGGAAAACAACGCCTTTATTTGACGTCACGAAGCAAATCTCATAACACAGGTGACGTTTAGACACGTTGACAAACGTTGTTCCTCTGCATTCTGTAGTTTCTATACTTCTGAAAACATCTACCAGTTAAAATATTATGTATCATTATCAAACATTTTTAATGATATTTACTCATAACAAATTTAACAACTTCCTTAAAATAAATTACAGAAATTTACGTTGCAAAAATTTGTTTAATTAGTTCCACACCAATTTATATTTTAATTTTCTATTTTCGGTTAAGAAGGTGTGTAATTTCTAGCTAACAAATTGTTAGATAAAAAGTAAATGTTATGTAACCGTCTGTAAAGTTGGTTTAGATAAGAAAAGTTTTTATCACTTTCATTTCCGCGAGTAATTCATAATTATTTGTTACATAACTGCTGCAGTTCCAAGAATTAGTCTCATCCCCAAGCTCACGAAGACGCGAATTCCTATTCTCAAGCTTACCAAGACGTAAATCCTTAACCTTAAGCTCACCAAGGCGTGAGGTCTCATCCTCAAGCTTTTCTAGACGAAGTTTAATCCTTAAATCTACCAAGATGTTAGCCTCTTCCTCAAAATCAGCATAGTTTTTTTCACTCTGTCTTCTTATTTGTAAACCTCGGATTGGAATTCGTGTGCAAAAGCTACTTGTGAACCAATCAACACTATAAGGTAATATCGTTTAATTATATTTTTTTATATCGAAAGAGATTCGGAGACCACAATAATAGTGACTTAGGCCTCAAACTTGTTGTTTATTGATATACTCTAAAACCTTAACATTTGTTTCAAGTAGGTAAACTGACTAAAACATTGCATGTTGAACTCGTTGACTACTATCACTTGTTTTTATACATCGTAGAATACATTTACCATGTGAAATATTTTATAATTACATTACTTTATTAGATAGTAACTAATATTATGTTAATTTGGGGCGTTAAACATAATTTATTAAATTGTATGAAGCTTTAATTCAACAATTTTCTTAAAGATCATCAAGGTTTATTTATAAGTTTGACACTTAAAAATTAAAAGAATTCAATAATACCAACTGGCAAAACCTTTAAAGTGAAAATTTACAAAATCAAATTTGGTGGACTTTCATCACATTTCAGCTAATATTAAAGGATAAACGATTATTTTTCATTTAGTTCTTTTACCAAAGCTATTTTATGCTATTTTAGTATACGGCTTAAAAATTATAGAAAATGTCATTATTATTTTTCAAAAATTATGTGAAGCGGTAAATATATTTTGTATGGTAACTGAGTTCTAGGGCGTAGGTAGTTAAGGAGTCAGAATTACGTCACACACGTGCTAAAGCAGTTTGCAATGAACTTTAATAGGATCTTCATCGGTGTTCTAAATAAATTACTTGTTCTTTTAAATTAATATTTGATATTGTACATACATATATAAAATATTAACGGGGTTTAAAATGTATTATATGTTATTATTTTTTATAGAACCAGTCGTGGATTTTATACAAACCACAATTTAAATATTATAGTTTATTTAATTTCTGCAATAAATATCAGTCTAAGAATTATCTAATTTCATTAAATATAATTCTTGTTGTTATTTATTAATAAAAGAAATTCTCAGTGTATTGAATATTTAATATTCAGTACGCTGAGAACACTTTCAAGTGACAGCCCAGTCCGACGATAGCAAAATAATGTAGATATTATTTTATCAACCTTTATTTTTTAATCCTATACTTTTCTGTTGAAACTACTGTTAGTACAAATAACTTGGGGATAAACGCCCTTAAAGTAGGTTTAAACGAGATCCGAAGATACTAGGGTGTATTTTATGGTGAGTATGAATGAATAGTGAGTGTAGAATGGGAGAGATGTCTTGTGATAGCCTTGTTACAGACTACGACCGACTGATTCTTAAGCCAGGATCAAAAAACAATTGCCTAATGAGCAATGAGAGATGGATCAGTTTCGAACCTTCAAAAACTTTTCTCAGAATTTCTCTCGTGATCGATCTTGTGAAGTTTAACCTATGAAGTGAACACCCGACACTGTGATATCCACTGTGCTACCCAACCAATTGTGTAGTATTTAATAATAATGTTCAAGGTTACACGTAGTTTGTGAGGGATTATTTTAATAATTTAAGCCAACTAAAGTCTTTAAAATAAAATTAGACTAAATGTGAATTAACTACTAGATTTATAAGTCATCAATTTGAACTATTTTTATTACTAAAACCTAAAAGCAACAAATATTTGACTAAATCCCCAGCACAGTGATACATTAGAAACGGTAATGTTCAGCTGCGATGATATATTAACACAGGTGATCCATTATACCGCTCTAATTGTTATTGTTATCCATAGAGATTTGTCCTACTAACTTCCCGTCATGCTTTAACATATATACGGGTAATTATAATTTGTGAAACCATTCTTGAACTTGAATTTGTTTTCAACGATATTGGTTGTTGTTGTGGGTTTCCTACCTGATTATATAATTATATAACCCTAATCCACCTAAACAGAAAGTTATGATTCGTTTTATTTATGTTCATATATTAAATATAAGTTATAAGTAATAGTACATTTATGAGATTTTCCTCCCACTCCCCTCCTCAACCCGAGGAAGGGGAGGTGGTTTTAGTATAATCAGATACGACTGTTCACGGGGTCATGTATATCTGGGGTTAGGTGTAAGACGTATCGTAGCCATTTTGTTTGTATTTTGATGAGCACATTTGTAAACACAAACTGTATAGCATAGGGATTGCAATACTTTCTCACTTTTAGTACAACTTTAATGAATACATTACATTTTATTTAATAGAATATAAAGTACGGTCGAATATACAGAAAATCTTCTAAAACGTACTGCATTTACTGATTTAAGAACATATAAATTTTCCCCGCAATCACTAATCGTAGAGTAATAGTTGAAACTACTAAATTATTTAGTTTTTTAATGTTGATAAGAAATATTTTTTTAAATTTATACTTTTTATAAAAAATTAAAAACACTAAATTTTAGAACATTTCAAAGTCCTGTAATTTCTGAACCCGAATTTTCTCAGAGATGTGGGCGTTGACATTTTGTTTGCAACCAAAAATGCTACAAACCATAAAACCATAATAAACATTCTTTCGAGCTATTATTTAGACATTTTATTTGTTATGTCTTTTAGCGTTTTTGAGGGGATAGTTACCCTTTAAAAATAAACGGAAGTTTCGTAAAAAACGGACCTCAGGTGTGGTCTCCAGTTTTGTACACATCCAGACAGACACACAGACATAAGTCCGAAAACAATTTTTTTAGAATCAGGGATCATTAAAATTAATATTTCCTTTGATAAATCAAATTCGAACATTATGAAGATAACAATACTTTCTCCATGAACTATTTATAGGGGGAGAAAGTAAAAAGGACTATACTTTATTTTTCTATGATAGTATATTAAATAGAACTTCGGAAACCACCGCACGTATGTGAGATACAGAAGTCCATAAAGAGTCGTAGAACTGCTGTGAAAAGTGTGCACACTTCCTAAGAGTTCGGAAAAAAACTGTTTTATACAATTACAACAAACACACTTCATACATCAAAATTTTCAGGAAAATCCAATGAAATAAATATAAAATCTTTTTAGTTACTAACCAAATTACGTCATACGTTATTTAAGAAAGATATAGGAAGAATAAATACATAGCTAATTGTTCATCAACTTCAATTACAAAACCTAACATTAATTAGAAAAAATATAAATTGAAATTAAATTGATCAAAATGGGATCTAAATCAATTTAATGTATAGAAAGCAGTACTTAAATTATCTGTTAAACTTTGTTTTAATTTTATTTTTAATGTGTTGTATTTTTAAAGTAATCAGATTGATTTACCTAACATTACGTATCTCGATACATTAATTCAAGAATGTAATAATAATATTTTCCCATTGATTATAAATCAACATAAGAATAAAATTTATATTCACATAACTAATAATGAATAGTTATCACCGGTTTTTATAATTAATTAATAATTAATCGATTCAAACTGTCGTTACGGAAAATTGTGCGTTGTACTTGGTTGTTACATTAGCCATTTAGTCTAAAATTGAAGTTTCTAAGAAAAATTAAATAGCTAATAGCTTTGTACTCAGAGTTTATTTTTTAAGCTGCTACATTTGAATAGCTGCAATTGAAATAAATTCTTCCGGAGCTTTCAATTTTAACTCCGCTGAGGGTTTGATATCACAAACAGCTTTTGACGTGTATTACCCGAGTGAAAATCTATACAACTCTTTGAGGCTTTAATTCGAGTTGGCGGTTGTGAGTGGGGGAACTCTGAAACAGTTTGGAGAAGTATTTGGAAATTTGCGAAGAATATTTGTTCAAATTGACAATTCATTGACGATTCATTTTAGCACAACCATCAAAGAGGTTTACTTATTGATCTCTTCAACTTTAGAATTGAAATTAGGTATTCTGCACAGAATGTTCCTAATATTGGTTAATTTTAAAGGTGCAAACAAGTATTTTTGATACAAAGCGGGCAGGTGTGCCAATTATTTCACTCACGATATTATATTGTGCTCTGTATTCAAATTGTCAGGTTTTTGATGGCACAGTTTTCGAAATAAATTTAGAAAACATAAATATATATATATTATAATGTTAATTTCACATTTACAGAGTGTATACAAACTCTCTACACACGCTGTGTGTATGAAACGTTCTATTATTGATAGTGATTGACGTGTTCAAAGTTCAAAGCTATTGAAACGGCTTATTGATCGAACAAACACAAAACGCCATATTGATTATGTTATGTCAAGTATGACTTATGACTTTCGCACTATTTGTTATTACAAACATGTGTATAACTCAATGTCTGTTCAACTTATAAACTTAAAATCACAGATTAATATTATCTTAGAGTATAAAACTATGTTTACAAAGTTCTTCCTTTAAATAGTTTCAAGACGTATCAAGATGGTGGACATTTAAACATTCTAATACTAATTTTCTTATAGATGTTTTAAGTAACAATGTGGGATTTTAGGATTAATACGAAATAGATTAAGTGCGAAATTTAGAGGAAAATATACCTTGTTTGTGGCAGTCAGTCATAGTGACTGAGTTATAAACTTTGTGTTAGAACATTGCACAATTATTGCAGTTTCAACATTCGTGAAGTGTGGATAATACTACTGAATAATGTCATTTTAATCATTAAAAAATTAATAACTCAGTCATATGTTGTTCGATTGCATCAAATAGCACGTTTATTTTCCCCTTCAATTGCACAAATTTGTCCGTATAAATGGTTTTGGTATTTTAAAGATTTTTCTTATAATTTTACATCAAAAGATTTTAAATGATTATTTTTGAACGGCTTTAATTAAAGTGACGACATTTAATACACTTGTTGTTTGTTATAAGATACACATTGGGGCTGAATTTAAACTTTATATTTTAAACACCAGCTACAAAATTAAAATTAATTACAGACTGAGTGGCAAGAATCTAATTATTATCGTGTGTTACTTACATCTTGACCCAAGAAACAAATTCAAGAATTGTTAAGTAATAACAACACATTTTAAAAAGTTGTTTAAGAAACAAATCTGCAAAGCGTGTGCAGAGAGTTCGTATAAATACTGTACATCTTGTAAATACCAGAAGATAAATACAATACAGTCACAATAATAAAATGCAGAACAGTAATACAAGAATGAATGCCAGGAATATGAAGTCACTCAGTTTATAAACCAGAGCTAATTAGTTTTGGAAGGTTGATGACGAAGCTTTGTTGGGGTTCAACGTCTCTTGAGTAATATTTTAGAATATTCTGTTGACAATGTTTGGACGTTTTGAAAAAGAATTCTCTTAGAAAAATCTACTATCGTTATATAACGAATTATAGATAGTACATACGAACTATATTAGTAATTTAAAACCAACTATGGTTGACATATTATCCTATTAATCGTATATTTTTTTAACTGAGAGCATTTCGCCAAAATGAAAAAATACTATGCGCTTTTAACTTAGCTTATTACAATTTTGACACATTTAAAATCTTATAATTTATTATGGACGAAACCCATCGATATTGAGACTCAATTAGCTAATATAAAGAAGCTTAATTTAATCATCACGTATTAGATTGCATTTTAAAATGATTATAATGTGTATATAAATAATGGGTGTTAAATGTTTATACCTATTAAATAATAAAAGAATAAACTAAATGGAACTAATGTATTTCTAACTTCAGTCCAGCCAGTTATTAAATCTGTTGTTAAACTTGACCAATATCAGAACGCGACTAAAACCACAACTTCCGGACCTTTGACATTGCAATACACAGATTACGATACTAACATAATGCCAATTAACTCGTAATATTAAGTCAAAATACTTTCAATCTTATAAGAAATATAAAATATAGGATAATAAATAAAATTATAGGAAAATAAATAATAAATTATAGGATATATAAATTCAACATGCATACCGTTAATGCACCCGCCTGATAAATCGTAAAGCAAAGGAAATATGGCTGCTAATGAACTTGTTAGACATCTCAACAGGTTTTTTCAGGAACATTCGTTATGCTATCTGCTAAGGGTGGAATTTGTAATATAAGTCGGAAGGGACGGAGATGTGGGCGTCTGATAAAACTGTTCTAATCAATCTTCTCCCCTTACCTGGAAACACCTCCTACTAGCGGATTGACTCTATGCTAGATTCTTAGTTTTAGGCCTTCCACAGGTTCTATAGGTTTAATAGGTTCTATAACTTAGAACACAGTATGGAGTATGGAGTTGGATGATTTCTTAAATCTTTGTATCCCTTGATGCAATAACCAAAAAACGTGTTAGATTAAATTGCAATTAAGTTAATCAATTGCAATTTTCTTTACCAGTAAAAACCTTAAGAACTTTTTTAATTTGCGTTTTAATTGTTTTGATGTATGAATTTATAATATTCGAATTAATTATGTTGTTGCTAAATTCTTAAATTGGTCTTAATAATAACATTTATTCAGCTGCATTTTACCGTTCGGAAAAAAATAATTAGTAATTTCAACTTATTTTAAATATATGACCAAGAATAAATTAATACAAAACTTAGTAAGAAAATCTTAGAGTTTATCCCTTAAAATACTGGCAATCTTAGTTTAATATTGTTTAAATAGCAGATTACTAACTTTGTTGGGAGAGATGTTTTTACTGAGCGAACGAAAAAGTGTACATTATTTCTGATTATGTTACAGTCCCGTATGATACGACTATTATGATGTTATTACCTCTTCAGTCCTTTTTATATGCATGTTAGGTTTGTTTTATAATCATGTATTTTAAATAAAAGTTAAATGTGATTTTCTTTCATGGAAGTAAATAGCGGTTCATTATTTATTAATATTGTTGGAACATATCATTAAACCTAAAAAATGAAACATAAATCCTTTAAAAGTCCTGATCCTTTTAAGTTAAATGATGCGTTTTGACCTTTTTAATTGATGCATTATAAATTACTGAAATTATTATATAATTATTAAATAATTATATATAGTTCGTGTTATATTTCCAGCGAACATGCAATACCAAAGTTCCTTCATCAACTAACTTGGTGTAATATCTTCACTAGTGTAATTCTTAAACGCGTGGAGGAAAATAATAACTTTACCACCTACATTAAATAGCATATTATTGTAATGACAGTTTATTTATTATTATTTTATTTAAAGGATTAATACTGTAATACTGTAAACTTTTAAGGTATGTGTTACATTTTATAACATAGTATATCAAGTTTAAATTTAATTTTAATTTTCTCAAATTTTACTGTGCTTAATAATTTAGTTGCTTAACATTTCGAGGGGATATTCAAAAAGGTAACGAAAACAGCTTGTATGTAAATTTTTTAAGTTTTACTTGTTTATTATAATTTATTTATAATTTAATCCTAAAACGTTTACCGTTTATTGCACCAAAATGTATGAAACCACGTAATTTTATGATTCTGTGTTCTTAGTTATAGAACATGTTGAACCTGTAGAACCAGTGGAAATGCTGAGAGTAACAATATGGCATCGAGTCAATCTGTTAGTTGGAGGGGTAAGATAAGGTAAGGGGTCAAGATGGATTGGGCAGTTTTATTTGCCAACCGCTACTTCTCCACCCCTTAAGACTTATATTACAAATTCAGCCCTTAGCAAATAATACATGGAATGTGAGTGGAGAAATATCGAGGTAGAGTCTTATCAAATTTTGCAGGTTTTAAGAAATAAAGTTATTCTTATTCTTCTTGCTAGTAATTTCACTTCCTTTACTTTACCCTTTATCATACGGTGTGCGTGAATGTAAGGTTTTTTAGTTCGTTGTTTTTTATTTATTATTATATTAACATATAAAACGATGTTTTGAAAAATTAATTAAAATAGCAGATAAATTTTTGTTGCGAACCTAATGTAAATATAATTATATGGCCAGTTTTTTTTTTTTTTTTTTTTTTCTAGATGTGGCAAATTGCACATAGTCATGTTATGTAAGATACTATTTTAAACATTTGTCATTAATAAATAAAAAAAGAATGGTTGGTTTGGTTTGATTTTTATTTTCACTGTTTCCCTCGGTTACAGATTTTTTTTAGCTTTTCCTGGATTGTGCCTCTAATTTTGTTACATTCTAGGTCTCCTTGTCACCAAGGTTGGGATCAGGTACCAGTAGTGGGCATTTGGGGCTTCTGGGCCAAGTGATTGACAGCTTCCGGTCACGTGACCGGAAGTGCTGAGTCATGAAAGACGTCATCTGAGGCTGAGCCAGTGACGTAGGCGGTTTTGTGACGTAATGAGGGAAAGTTTAAAGTTCAAGGTCACTGGGAGGTAATTTTAAAAAAGTACTACCTCGCACTCGTAAAATCCGATTGTGATTCGATAGTTTTAATTCGATAAAAATATCGAATGAAAACAATCGAATGAAGCAATCGAATGATACGAGTGCGAGGTAGTACTATTTCATTTATTACTTTATTTCTTTTTACTTTTCTTTTTATTTACAATAAGTTATGTTTACAATAATTCATGTTTACAATAGTTCCCCGTTGTTGGTTGTCATCGATGTTGTTGATCCGGACAAGTTGCGGCCATCACTTCGCTTTCTGAAGAAAGACGGTATATACTTCGATTCCTGCGCAGAGTCCATGTTGTTTTTTGATGCGTAAAGTTCCAAAGATAAATCGTAACCGGACGCAATGAGAAGTCTTAACTCTTCATTAAAAACCTCGAGGTCTTGGAAAGTCGCCAGATGAATAGAGTCATAATGAATACACCTAATTTTGATGGACATTTCAACAGAGAGCTCGATGTTCACCGGTCGAGAGCCGGAGGTGTACTGACTACTCGCTAGCTAGCGTTTTGGTATCAAACAAAATGGTGGGGGTAAAAGTGTGGTGGGGCGGAGCAGATGGCGGACGGCAGATGGCAGGCGACAGATGGTAGGCGGCAGGTGGCAAGTGCGCGGCAGATGGTTGCTACTACATCCACCATCATTAGTCAAACCCTATTAGGGATGCCATTATTGCTTCTGCATCAGTAGATGTTGTGCTAGAAACTTCATGTACTTGTATTTCATCATTTGTATTGTCAGCTTGCTCAATATTAAAAGAAGAACATGTGGAAGAAACAGTAGTGCCTTGTATTTGCGAATCCATGTGAACTATGCAAGAGCCGCAGGTATACTGAAGTGATACAAGCATGTAGGATAGACACTCGCCTTTACCCCCCACCACACCAGTTTCCCCCACCAAGTTTTCACATCGCACAATAACTACGGGACATGCATTAGTTAGGGTCTAGCTCTGACTCTGTGAGGATCGGAGCTCCGTAACTGAAAACATTAACAATTCTTGCTCGACACTGTTTTTACGCAATCATAACAGTCACTGTGATCTAATTTATTGCATGTACTCATATGATGCATCTTGCGTAGCAGACAACTTGCTAAGAATGTTTCAGCCTGGAGTATTCTACGGCGAAATCGCTCACAATCCACTAACAGCGTAGACCTTCTATCTTCACAGTCGGAGAAGTAGAAGGTGGTGGCAGGCGGACTGTTGAAGGACACCTTCGTCATATTTCTGTAAAACTGTGACATCTTTAGAATAACACAAACTCTATAGGTAGATGTTAATCCTGCAAGAGCTAAAAGTATATTGATATAGCGCTAGCGTGTATGATACCCACCCGACCTACCCGCACAACAACGTTACCTCGGTATACTTTAAACTATAAATAACTTGTCGTAGTTTAATCCATAAACAAAGTATTTATTAATGTCAGGCCTTGAAAGTGTTGTTTTCGCGCTGTTTCTTACCTAATCTCAGTCGGATCTGAATTATATTCGCACCATCTTGTTCGTCTGATTAACCCGCGTAATTTGAGTACCCACTCGCTATACTTTAACCCAATAATAAAGAAGTTATTAGTATGTAACCTTGAAAACATTGGTTTTTTCGCTATTTCTGCTATACCGTTGGTCGGATCTGAATTCTGTTTGCACCATCTTGTTCGTCTGATTAACCCGCGTAATTTGGGTACCCACTCGCTATACTTTAACCCAATAATAAAGAAGCTATTAGTATGTAACCTTGAAAACATTGGTTTTTTCGCTATTTCTGCTATACCGTTGGTCGGATCTGAATTCTGTTTGCACCATCTTGTTCGTCTGATCAATTCGCGTAATTTGAGTACCCACATGACATACTTTGGACAAACTTTGTAGTTTTTTCGCTTCTGCTACTATACCCTTGGCCGGATCAAAATTCTGTTTGCACCTCCTTGTTCGTCTGATCAATTCGCGTAATTTGAGTACCCACATGACATACTTTGGAAAAACTTTGTACCCCCCCCCCAACATGGGTCATGTTCAAGGTCAAGGTCAAGTTCAAGGACTTTGGGACTTAGAAAATTTCACAAAGTGGGCTGCACAAACAAACTCTCCTGCCTATGTACAGGCCAAGTCCCTAACTTGAAATGCTTAGGGTGGTCCTGAAAAGGACCGTTTGAGTGCTGAAGGTTGGTCGGGATAAGGATCAGTTCAAACTTTATTCTTCAAAACCCACTTTACCCTCCCATCTTTTCTGGTTAAGAATAACTCCTGTGTATCAGGTATCAGAGGAGGTGGCGGTGGGAGAGACTGCGGCAGACGCACCTCGATGTAGTGGATGGTGTGTTGAAACAGGAACACGTGGTCCCCGTTGGTTGCCACATATTTATACTCCGTCATCCGCTTCAGATTTCGAAACTCGACCTTGGAGACTTCAAACGGCGTCCGTTGCATCACCTCATCGACAGTCGGTGTTGGAGACGAAGGTTGAGCCGCCGATGTAGAAGGCCGAGGCTGAGCCGATGTAGAAGGTCGAGGCTGAGTCGAGGGTCGTTGTTCAAAATACAGCGGATGACCATGGAGATTCCGTTTGAGAGACTTCAAAGTTGAAGGTCTCTTAAACCCGCTCCTTCTTTCCGTCGACCTCTTCAAAGATTCCTTTAAGCGCTGGAGTTTTTCAGGAGTCAGAGGAGAAGACATGGTGTAAATAGGATGGAAGAGAAAATGGATAAGATAGAGTTGGATAGAGCACGTGTGTACTGGTTGCAATCCAAAGCCGGAATGAGGCGGCTGGCAGAGTGAAGCAGGTCGTAAAGTGAAACCTTGCCCTATCCATATATGGGTAGAAAGCTGAGGACTGGTTTAGAACCGCCCCCCCCCCTGACGGACCCCCCCCCCCCCGACGGAACCCCCCCCCCGACGGAACCCCCCCCCCTTTTTGGGTCATGTTCAAGGTCAAGGTCAAGGTCGAGGGAAGAATGTTCTTGGAAGTGCGGGATAAAATCCCGCAACGAAGCAGGATTATCCCTTATCCCGCTTTCCCCTTAATATCCCGATTTCCCATTCTCCGTCTATATAACCCGAGATTTCGAGCGTCTCTTCGCAGTAGCCTGCCGCCCGTTGCGATGAACGTCCCACTGGGTTGCAGTGCCTGCTGCAGCGTAGGTCTGTTAAGTGTGCGTTGGGCCCGACGCGCAATTAAGAGATCCGCGCCCTTGCATGTTTAGTTAGTTTGTTTAAGCATGTTAGATAACGCTTGTAGTTTGCTGCTAGTAAATGTAGTTAGTTTAACTGTAGTTAGTTTGGTGTTGGTTTTAAAGTGTTTTTGAAGTGTTTTTTATTTACTAATGAAATATGTACTTTTCTTTCACGCTCCCATTCAAAAAGGTATGGCACGAAAACCGACCTTATGTCTTTAAATATCTCAGGGGGGATTATGTTTCTCAAATAAACACCTTTCCTAACCCCTTACAAAAAGGTATGGCACGAAAACCGACCTTAAGTCATTACGGCGCGCAAACCGGATGACTTTACCTATCTTAACCCTTACTCACGAGAAACAGATTCAGTCAGTTTGCTTTTTTTTGGTTAAATTTAAGGGGACCTTGGTCAGGTAATTATTGTACTTCGGTTCGTAAAACTCTGACGCCTACACAGTGATGAACGTCCTTGCGGTTTCAGAGTGCGCGACTGTTGTTAACTGACCATTTTGCTTATCTTGGGGGGATACATCTTCGGGGAAATAAACTTAAGGGGACCTTGGTCAGGTATTATTGTACTTCGGTTCGTAGTACTCTGACGCCTACACAGTGATGAACGTCCTTGCGGTTTCAGAATGCGCGACTGTTGTAAACTGACCATATCGTTTGTTTGTTGGGTGAATAATTTTTCGGGGGAGAGGTTAGTGTTCCGTTATCAGGTTTATTGCCTATAATTGCGAGCTTTAAACTAGTCCTCTTCTCCTAATACAGAGCGGGGAATAGAGCAGTTTGTGGTCCAAGTGAGAATCACTTACTGCTCTATTCCCCGTTTTGGCAACATGTTCAGATGACCTTGACCCACTTCGGGACTTAGAGAAAATTATTGTTTGGTAAAAACATTTACTCTTACAATAATACCCCTTCCCTATCACTACCCCCCCCTTCCTTTCTTCAATTTACCTCCCACCACGGATCGTCGGCTATAAAAGCGGGGGCTGACCGCAGAGGTCTCACAGTCTCAGGCTGACAGCCTAGCTAGCTGTTCGCCTTAGCTGTCTGTAATAGCATCTTTAGTATATAGGTGGTACCCCTGTATACTAAAGATTCTACCTTAGCATGTTTGTATGTTATGCATGTTAGTTTGTTTTTTAGATTATAGCTTGTAGTTTGCTGCTAGAAAATGTAGTTAGTGTTGGTGTTTGTAATTATTTGTGGTGTTGGTCTTTGAAGTGTTTTATTTACTAATGAAATATGTACTTTTCTTTCACGCTTTAAAACTGATCTTGGTCAAAACTTTGGTTCGCAGTTGCCTGGCGCCCGTTACTGACCAACGTCCGACTGGGTTTCAGGATGTTGTTGACCTTTGTAAAACCGACCTTGGTTGGTATGTCCTTTTCTTACACGCTATAACTAACCTTGGTCAAAACTTTGGTTCACAGTTGCCTGGCGCCCGTTACTGACCAACGTCCGACTGGGTTTCAGGATGCTGTTGACCTTTGTAAAACCGACCTTGGTTGGTCTTTGTAAAATTAATTTTAACTGATCAGTATGTTTCTCATCCTTTTCCTAACCCCTTACAAAAAGGTATGGCGCGCAAACCGACCTTATGTCAATACGGCGCGCAAACCGGTTGACATTACCCATCTTACCCTCGAGAAACTTTTGCAAATACTCCCTGCAAACCATTTGTAACTTCCTTTTGTTTGGATAAATTAACAAAAGGTTCTGTTATCAGGTTTATTGCCTATAACTGTGACCTTTCTTCAAAATTCACTTCCCTAATACAGAGCGGGGAATAGAGCAGTTTGTGGTCCAAGTGGGAATCACTTACTGCTCTATTCCCCGTTTTGGCAACATGTTCAGATGACCTTGACCCACTTCGGGACTTAGAAAAAATCTTTGTTTGGTAAGATATTGGAAGATGTCTGAAGAACATCTTCAAGAATTTGGACTAACATCTGCTTCGAAGATTTATCGCGGTGAACAAGCAGTGAAACACTTTGTAGATGATTTGTATTACATTGCCTCTAAGGTGGAAGAACTCTACAAAATTAAAATACCGATGCAACCTATGGAAGAACACCAACTTCAACATCACAATTTGGCAACAACATGTTATCTGTGTAATAACCTATTTACACCAGATAACGTTAAAGTGCGCGATCACGACCATCTTACAGGAGCCTACAGAGGTGCAGCCTGTAACGCTTGCAACTTAAATTACAAAGTTTCATCTTTTATACCCGTTGTTCTACATAACCTTAGCGGATATGACTCTCATTTCATAATCCCGGAGTTAGGAAGAGATGATGGGGCGATAGATGTTTTGGCAACAACAATGGAAAAATTTATAAGCTTCTCTAAAAAGGTTGCCAAAATAAAACTTAGGTTTATTGATTCGTTTAGATTTATGCCTTCTAGCCTAATGAAATTAACTGAGAATTTAAAAAGAGAAGATCTGATAGAAACAAGCAAAATTGTAGCCAGTAGTAAAATATATTAAATTTTCCTGTTGGAGAAAATTGTCCTTGTTAAATACAAAGCGGGGAATAGATCAGTTTATGGTTTAAAATGAAATCATTTACTGCTCTATTCCCCGTTTTGACAAATATGTTCAATGACCTTGACCTAAATACAGAACTTTGTAGCCTCCAGCTACAATAGTAAATATAAAATGTAAAAAATAGTAAACTTAACGTAATACGTACCCCCACCACTTTTGCTAGGGTATAAATAGAGGGGCATTTGCAGTGTTTTTTATTATTGCGTTGACCCTTGTGTAGAGATCACACCTACATTATGCATCGCTGCAATATTTGTAAGACTTCATTTAAGGATGAATTTCTTTTAATAATTCATAAGGAACTAAAACATAACAACAACCATGATGAAGAATATGAAGAAGAAGAATTGAAGGAAATAGATCAAATGTTAGCCCAACACCAACATTCCAGACCAAGTGTTATTCAATATGCACAATCAACACCATCAACAACAGCTGCATCGAATTCTACGTTTGCTCTGTCTACACTTCACCGTCCTTCAACATCAATAGCTGCATCGTCTTCTACGCCTGCTATGTCTACACTTCATCATCCTTCAACATCAACACCATCGACTTCTACGCTTGCTATGTCTACACTTCACCATCCTTCAACATCAACACCATCAACATCGACTTCAACGCCTGCTATGTCTACACTTCACCGTCCTTCAACATCAACAGCTGCTATGTCTACTCTTCACCGACCCTCAACATCAACAGCAGTAGATGTGGAACTACACGCTCAAGCACTACCTGGTAAGGTAGTAACACATTTTAAAATTGACAACGTAAAATTACAACTTGAAAACTTTTTACATAACGCCAAAGAATTAGTAACCAAAACACTAAAGAATGAACAAAAAAGATTAAATTTTATCAAATTTGGACTGTTGCTAGATGCCATATTCACTAACATTCAAAACGAAACATCACCAAGAGGTTTCATGACAAAAAACCGAACCATCATGGCTGCGTCAGATATTGAAAAGATCGTAACAGAATGTCTTGAAGAACTTTTGACGAAACTACAAGAGCATGAAGGAAGAGGATCTGGATGGACTTTATTAAGTATAACAAGTCTGGATGTTAGAGTTCATAAACACGGTTATGGAATGAGAGGAAGTAGCTATATCCCTCTACCTCAAAAAATTATGAATATCAAATCCTGTATTAACGTGCAAAATGAAAATAATGAATGTTTTAAATATGTTATGTTGGCCAAATATGTAAAAAACCATCCGGAAAGACCAAGTCAAGCATATGAAGAAGTTCAACACAAGTATAATTTCCAGGGAATGACTTACCCTGTTGCAATTACTGATATATCAAAATTTGAAAAGCAAAATCCGTCGGCTTCAGTCAACATATTTGGTTTGGATTCGTCAAATAATGTGTATCCCTTGCGCATAACATCGAATGAGCGCAACAATCATACTGACCTGTTATTAATCAATAAAGGAGAGATATCACATTACGTGTATATAAAAGATTTTGAAGGGCTCGTATGTAAACAGTTAACAAAACATAAAAGTAAAATCACAACATGTAAGAGATGCTTTTGCCACGTGAGCAAACCATTAAGAAGAGGAGGTACAGAATGGTTAGTAGAACATCAAAGGTTATGTAGTGGAAACTATGAGGTAAGAATTAAATTGCCACATCCCAGCAGAGCGCAGATAAAATTTGATAAAGTAAATCACCAATACCCTGTTCCATTTGTTGTGTACGCGGATTTCGAAGCATCCTTACTTCCAATTGAACAACAAGAAGAGGATATCACAAAAAGAAGCAAATATCAAAAACATGCACCAAACAGTTATTGTATACTAACAAAATCCACGTTGTCTGAAGAACATCTTCAAGAATTTGGACTATCATCTGCTCCGAAGATTTATCTTGGTGAACAAGCAGCGAAACACTTTGTAGATGAGTTGTATTACATTGCCTCCAAGGTGGAAGAAATCTACAAAATTAAAATACCGATGCAGCCTATGGATGAACACCAACTTCAACATCACAATTTGGCAACAACATGTTATCTGTGTAATAACCTTTTTACACCAGAAAACGTTAAAGTGCGTGACCACGACCATCTTACCGGAGCCTACAGAGGTGCAGCCTGTAATGCTTGCAACTTAAATTACAAAGTTCCATCTTTTATACCTGTTGTTCTACATAACCTTAGTGGATATGACTCTCATTTCATAATCCCGGAGTTAGGAAGAGATGATGGAGCAATAGATGTTTTGGCAACAACAATGGAAAAATTTATAAGCTTCTCTAAAAAGGTTGGCAAAATAAAACTTAGGTTTATTGATTCGTTTAGATTTATGCCTTCTAGCCTAATGAAATTAACTGAGAATTTAAAAAGAGAAGATCTGATAGAAACAAGCAAAATTGTAGCCAGTAGTAAAATGGATCTGGTTCTTAGAAAAGGAGTCTTCCCCTACGATTACATCGATGGACTGCATAGATTTAATGAAACATCACTTCCTCCACCAGAACAATTTAACAACAAACTCAATGAATCGGAAATTTCACTTGAAGACTATCAACATGCATGTCGAGTATGGAACGAGTTGGATATGAAGACTTTGGGAGAATACTCAGACTTTTATGTAAAACTTGACGTGACTCTTCTCTGCGATGTTATGGAAGAATTCCGAAGAACCTGTTTTGCAGCATACGGTTTGGACCCTCTACATTCGTATACATCTCCAGGACTAGCTTGGCAAGCAATGCTAAAAGAAACAAAATGTAAACTCCAGCTGTTAACAGATATAGATATGGTTTTAATGGTTGAGTCGGGTGTTAGAGGTGGATTAACTCAAAGCGTGACTAGACATGTTAAAGCCAACAACAAATATCTACCTGACCATGATCAAGAGAAACCTTCAACGTACTTGGGATATTTCGACGCGAATAATCTGTATGGATGGGCCATGTCGAACCCACTTCCATTTGACAACTTTAAATGGGTTGATCCCGACTGTATTGGCGATATTTCACAAATTCCAAAACATGGAGATACCGGATATATTTTGGATTGCGACTTTGAATATCCAGAACATTTACACGATCTTCATTATGACCTTCCACTCCTTGCAAGAACAGAAATTTCACCAACTGGAAAACACCCCAAATTAATGATGACCCTTAACAATAAACAACGATACGTAGCTCATTATTGGGTTGTTCAACAAGCTATCGAATTAGGTTTACGTCTTACTAAAATTAATAGAGCTGTGGAATTTTCCCAATCGTGCTGGTTGAAACCGTACATAGACTCAAATACTACCAGAAGAGCAGCTGCTACATCAGCCTTTCAAAAAGACTTTTTTAAATTAATGAACAATGCGATATTCGGTAAAACATTAGAAAACAAAAGAAGACATAAAAACGTTAAACTTGTTACAGATCCGAACAAACTACAGAAACTCGTACAACAGCCGAACTTTAATACATCTATAATTATTAATGAAAATCTTGTAGCTGTATCTATGAAGAAAACAAGTGTGAAGATGGATCGTCCTTTGTATATAGGAATGTCAATCCTGGATATCTCCAAGACTCATATGTACGATTTTCATTACAAAAAGATGGTCACCTTTTATGGACGAGAAAACATCGGCATCTCCTACATGGATACAGACGCTTTTATATATTGGATAATTACTAACGATATGTATGAAGACCTTCGGACATTTGATTACAAAAACAACTTTGACTTTTCCGACTATCCAAAAGATCATCCAAACTACGACAATGACAGAAACAAAAAAGTGCTTGGCAAATTTAAAGATGAAGCCAATGGTGTTATACTTCAAGAAATTGTTGCACTAATGTCAAAATTATATTCTTTACAATTAAATGAAAACCAAGTCATTAAGAAAGCTAAAGGAGTACAAAGTTTGTATTTAAAGAAGAATGTGCATTTTAATCACTATAAGAAATGTTTATTTGAAGATCAAGATATAACAGCAAAATTCAACACAATCAGAAGTTTCAACCATCAGCTGTACAGCGTGACGGAAGTAAAAAAAGCTCTCTCTTCAAATGATGACAAACGCCACATCCTTGCAGACAACATCCACACTCTACCATTCGGCCACTACTCCCTCAACCCTATTGACGAGTAACCCTTTCATCGTCCTACATCCCTTTTCCTTTTCCTTTCCGTATAAAAGGGGGAACACAGCAGTATTTTGCTGTGTTCCCCCTTTTATACATTAGTTTAGAATGACCTTGACCTATATAAGCAGATTTATACAAAAGAATATTTAATACCATATCAGCTGTCTTCGTGAAACCATCATGTCAGACCTGAAGGAGAAGATTATTAATGAACTACACAAACCTGCAAGAATAAAGTTTCCAAGAAGAAATACTGTTATAAAAGGGATAAATGATCTATATCAAGCGGATTTAATTGAAATGCGACCGCATAGCAGAATAAACAAAGGATTTAAATATATACTCACAATTATTAATTGTTTTACAAAAGTTGCAGACGCTTTGCCTCTAAAGGACAAGACTGGTAAAAGCGTAACAGAAGCCATGGAAATAGCTATAAAAAGAGATAAAAACAAAATTAAACATTTACAAACTGATGATGGAACAGAATACTTTAATACAAACTTTGCACAGTTAATGAATAAATATAAAATAAATCATTATTCTACAAATTCAGAGAAAAAAGCAGCTATTGTAGAAAGATTCAATAGAACCTTAAAAGGAGCACTCTATAAACAATTTTCAAAAAGAGGTTCTTACGTATGGTATGATGTTTTACCACAATTAATAAATGATTATAACAACAGGTTTCATAGAACTATTGGTATGAAACCTAACAAAGTAAATAGAAGAAATGCAAAAGATGTATTAAAACGCATAAAGAAAAATACAAAGCCTAAAGTAGAAAAAATGCAGCCAAGAAAATTTAATGTAAGTGATAAAGTACGGATTAGTAAATATAAGGGAGTGTTTACCAAAAAATACCTTCCCAATTGGACGAATGAAGTTTTTACAGTGTATAAAGTGCAACCGACTGTACCTGAAACGTATATCTTAAAAGATAACAAAGGAGATTTGTTGCAAGGTGCATTTTATGGACATGAAATGTTAAAGTCAACAGTAGGTGATGTATATCTTGTTGAAAAAGTGTTACAAAGAAAAAAGGACGCAGTTAAAGTGCGGTGGTTAGGGTTTAACAAAACTGAGGATTCATGGATACCTATAAAGGACTTGGTGTAATGCAAGCAACTCATTTTATCGTTAACCTTTGAGCAGGATGGAGATTATTCACCATAAAGATCGATTCAATATTAATAACATAGATGATTTAACTGTGGATAACGTTAATATCAACAATGGTAAACACGGTAGTTTATTTCCAAACACTGTTCGATGTATAGTAAGTGGCCCCTCAAACTGTGGAAAGACCAATGTTGTCTTTAATTTGATCACTAATCCGCAGGGATTAAGGTTTAATAACCTATATATTTTTTCAAAGTCCCTACAACAACCAAAGTATCAATTGCTGGATAAAATCCTATCTGATGTGTCCGATGTTAATTTTTACAAATTTAACGCTAGTGATAGCATTATGCAACCAAACGAAGCGAAACCGTATTCTGTATTTATATTTGACGATGTATCTTGTGAAAATCAGGATACTATTAGAAACTACTTTGCCATGGGAAGACATAATAACATCGATAGCATATATATAGGACAAACTTATAGCAAAATCCCAAAACAACTTATCAGAGATAATGCAAATGTTTTAATTGTATTTAAACAAGATGATACTAACCTAAAACATATATATAACGATCATGTAAATGCTGATATGGCATTTGAAAAGTTTAAAGAGCTTTGCGGAAAAGCATGGGCGGAAAAGTATGGATTTCTGGTTATTATGAAAGATCAAGCTATAAAAGACGGCCGTTATAGAATAGGTTTTGATAAATTTGTTTTACTACACTGATTAGCGGTATTACTGTACAAGTCGTCAAGGTGTGAAGATGGTTAACCAGGAAAAGCTACTAAAAGAAATAAAATCACTTAGTGATTCTATTAGACAAAAAAACCGAGCTTTAAAATCAGGTATAAATGAAAGAGAGCAATTTTTAGAAACAACATTTAAACCTGTTACTGAACCTTTAAAGCGATTAGCACAAAATATGGAAAAACCTTCAATTCGCTTCGAAGGAGACAAAATGCTACCAATTTCCAAATATGAAGAAGAATTTCAGAATGATGAAAGTTTTGACCAGTTACAAACATCTGAAGAAAGCGACGAGTATGAAGAAAGCGGAGATATAGGAGATTTAAGGGAAAAGAACATTGCAGGAGATACAAGTACAGAAGATACAAGTGCGGAAGATACAAGAGCAGAAGAAGAGGATATCAACCCATCCAACTTAAGCAAATTAGGCACAGATATTATGTTTAAAGGAACACTTGGAAGAAAATATACATTAAAAATGTTACATGGCACACATGCTAATCGAAATTATCATACATATGGAGCTAGAATAGAGGATAAAGGATTAATGATTGGAGATAGAAAGTTAGATATAAACGAAAATGATGATATAGTTATTGGTGATAAGAAATATAAAGGTACAACAGGTTTGTTTGAACTCATCTTTAAAAATAATCCTGGTAAATATACTAAAAAGGATTTACAATTGTTTAAAAATATACTAGAGTATACAAATGCACATAGAAAAAAATATTCCAAAGACCTACCTATTCATAGAAACAGGTCAATAAAATACACAAACATTATATCTAGTCTTTTCCCCTCGAAATCAAATAAAGCTCCAATTAAAAGAAGAGCTTTATCTTCTGCTGAATTAAATGTTTTGCATAAAAAAAGAAAAACAACTGATACTACTACATCTGGAAGGGGATTATTAAAAAATTTGTATAAAACCAATATAATATATTACAACGATATAAATAAGTTAGTTGATCGAATGAGGTTATTACATGAAGCTATGGAAGCCGGGCACACTGGTTTAGAAAACGAATGGGTAGCTTTGGTTGATGAACTGCGAAAACGAGAAATAATTGTTCAGTAGACGTATATATATATATATATATAGTAAGAACCTAAACGATAGCGATTCAGTTACATCATGAGTGTGGACAAGTTTGGACGGTATTCCGAGTTTGGAGTAAAATCTGGATATAGTGAAAAAAGAGCTGGGTTTCCGTTAACACCTGATGGTAATTATAATTTTGAAGGAAAAGTAATTCAAAATGTTGGTGATCCGCTTTTGTCTTCTGATGCGGTTACGGTACAATACATGGATAAAAGAACCCCAATTGTACACGAAGACCATTGGGGGTTTTCCGGTAAAAGGTTAAGCAATATAAAACATCCCATTTATGATGGTGAAGCAGTAAATTTAGCGACTTTAAAATTGTTAACGATTTACAAAAAGAATGAAACTGATACAAGCTATGATGTAAAAAAATTAAAATTGTCAAATGTAGGTGATTGTGAGCAGGATGGAGACGCTGTAAATAAGAAAATATTTGATATAGTACACAAGAAATGGACTACAGAATATGAAAAACATATGGAAAGGTTTGGTGCAGCTTTATTTAATTATATCCATCGGGCTTCAGGAAGAGCTGTAGCTTCAGATGTTGACAGCCACAACTATTTAGACTGGAAAAAGATACACAATCCAGAAAAACCTAATCAATTAGATAAACCGTCTGAGCCTTCTAAAGCCAAGACATTAGGAAAGGGGGATCAAGTGAATGTGATTAATGAACCAACAGAAAACGATGAAGATTACATAAGAGAAAAAAGAATTTAAATACCCATGATAAGGGATAAAGCATCAGTCATATTCGAGAGATGATACAGAGAGGATGATGGAATCCAATATTACTGCGTGGAGTTTAATATCTCAAGAGCCGAGATTTCCCCAAGGAGTGCTGACAGATGGTTTTGTTCAACGGTTTGATAGATATATGGATTGGGAACAACTTTCCATACACTACCTCTTCACAATGACTATGTTAAGAATTTATTTTCACAGAGTTAACTGGATTCATATTTTACAAAGACAACAGTTTTCAGAAGACTTCCTTGTAGAGATGACATCAAATTTTAATAACTGTTGGGAAGTAATAAGTAAATATCAAAATCTCTCTGAAAATTACATTGACAATTTTAAAGATAAACTAGACTGGAATGTGTTATTTAATTATCAACGATTAAGTGGCAAGTTTCTAAGGGAACATGACAACTATTTAGATTTTATTCATTTTACCGAAAACAACGATACCATCACCAGCGGAGAAACATTTGAAACATCTTCAATTACACCTTATTTCTATTTTTACTACTTTTATTTATTATGTCTACATTTAATTAATTAATCCATTTCTATATAATAAATGAATTTTAAACAGTATATATAATACAAGAAGCCAAGACTAATATTACATTCATTGTAAAACATTTATAGAGTGCACCTACTGATTGTAAGTTTGGCTATAAATAGTCATGCTGAGGGCTAAACGCATCAGTCATAATCGAGAGAGATTACAGAGAGGAAGGGGAATAGCATCAACAGCATTTTCTCTATTAAGTAAACCGGTTGGAGCTATAGTTAACAAGGCGATTAATTTATTACCTGTGGAATTACATTTACCTGGAGGATATCAATATTGTGGTCCTGGAACCAAATTAGAGAAACGGCTTGCTAGAGGAGATCCTGGAATAAATAAGCTTGATCAGGCTTGTAAACAGCACGATATAGCGTATTCCAAATTTGGTGATACAAAAAATAGATCAATAGCAGATAGAGCACTTTCTGAGAAAGCTTGGCAAAGAGTAAAATCTAGTGACGCGAGTATTGGTGAAAAAGCAGCGTCTTTAGCAGTAACAGCAGCAATGAAAGCAAAAACTACGTTTGGAGGAGGAAAGAGAAGAAGGCGTGGGAAAAGACCCGCTAAGAAACAAGGAGGTAATATCAGAAGAAAACGTCGATCTACTAGTGGTAAAGGTAAAAAGAAACCAACAATATGGTCAATGATAAAAAAGGGAGGAGGACTATACCTAAGACCGTATCGTGTGTATTAAATAAGAAAGAGCAATTAATAATTAAAAACAAAGAATTAACCAATGAAGAACTGATTACATATGCTTCTTGTTTGAAAATCCCATTTTTTAGAGGAGTATTTATGAAAGATGAATTACCGGTTAAAATGTGGAAAAATGAGACTGGTATAGTAAATTTGGATAATAGTGAAGGATTAGGCACTCATTGGGTGTGTTACAAGAAACTTGGTGAAACGATTTATTATTTCGACAGTTTTGGAAACCTTCCACCACCGAAAGAACTTCAACAATACTTTCGTGCGGCAGAAAATGTTTTTTACAATTATACAAGAAAACAACCTGATGATACATCCATTTGCGGTCATTTATGTTTAGATTTTTTAGCTAAAAGTGTTAGTCAACTTTAAGATGTCTTCGTATACAGTGTCATTAACCGGTAACTCATGTACTTTGCGCAGTATTCTGTTTCCAGCGCTACGTTTGCAAAAAGGAAGACTATGGGAAGCCGCATTATTGGATTTAACAACATATAACTCTATTCCAAACGTTAGTGAAGGAATTAATAACAAAATACATTATTACAAGACAAAAGATAATAAAGGAAAATATTCAGCTTTGGAAGAATTCAGTTTACCAACAGGAGCTTATGAAATTGATAATATAAATGAAGTTATACAAAAACATATGGGAAAAGAAAATATAACGATAAAAGGCAATAACAATACAATGAAAGCCGAAATTACTTCTAAGTATTATATTGATTTTGGCCAAGAACGTTCAATTGGTAGTTTATTGGGGTTTTCTAAGGAAACAAAGGTATTAGAACCTAATACAACTCATTCTGGGAATAGAACTGTGACGATCATCAAAGTAAACAGCATAGACATTACATGTAACATTATACAAGGATCCTACAGAGATGGAGAAAATCGGCATATATTACACACATTCTACCCATCAGTCGCACCGGGTTTCAAGATAGTAGAAAAGCCTCAAAACCTTGTGTACCTACCGTTAAACACCAGTTTCATTTCAGACATCGTGCTGAACATAGTGGATCAAGACGGAAACCTTATTGACTTTCGAGGAGAAGCTATTACTGTAAGAATACATATAAAATCATCCGCTTAGATAATGGGGTTATCATTTAAAAAGAGAGAGCCAACCAGCAAAGAGGTCAGTAGCTCATCAGCTGTAGAAGGATTAACAAGTGACAACATTCGTTTTCTAGAAGAAATTGGATTAAAAGTCATTAAAAATGGATATACTGGATATAGCGCAGGGCCCAACATTCGACGAGACCTTATGGGAAAAGGAATATCACACGCACAACCCTTACGCTTCGTCCAAATTAAACAATAACGATGAAATTAGGATTCCTATACAACAACAAGACATTTATACTCTTCCATGCGAAAGTTATTTATATATTGAAGGAAAAGTAACAAAAGCTGACGGTACTGTTGGAACCACTGTTCCGTTCATAAATAATCCTATGGCATTTTTGTTTGACGAGATTAGATATGAAATTTCAGGAGTTACAGTCGATTCAACAAAAAAGGTTGGAATTTCCAGTACATTAAAAGGATTAGCGTCTTTAACACCAAAAGAAAAGAATCTGTTAGCTGTTGCAGGATGGGTTGCACCAGACAAAAGTATAATTACTCCTGACGCTTCGGGAAACTTTGATTATTACGTACCTTTAAGATTACTTTTAGGATTTGCTGAAGATTACAGAAGAATAATAATAAATGTAAAACAAGAACTAGTTTTATTAAGGTCATCAAACGATAATGATATTATTAAAGCATCTGCTGGAACAACTGAAGCCAATTTAGACTGGAAACTAACATTAGACAAGATTGTTTGGAGAGTACCACATGTGCGACTAAATGATGAACACAGGATTACATTATTAAGAAAGTTAAAATCCGATCGAGACATTGTAATGCCATTCAGAAGCTGGGAGTTTCATGAATACCCCGTTTTACCTACAACACAACGGCATACATGGACTGTAAAAACTTCTACTCATTTGGAAAAAGCGAGATATGTAATATTTGGATTACAAACAAAGAAGAAAAGTATAATAACTGAAAATGCTGGTGAATTTGACCATTGTAAATTAACAAACTGTAAAGTGTTCCTGAATTCACAATTCTTTCCCTACGACAACTTTAATATTTCTTTTGATAAAAAAAGGTACAGTGTTATATACGATACGATATGTACGCTAGGTTCCAAAATTCATATTACGGCAAAACAAATACACCTCTACTATCTCCCGTACAGTTTGAATCGAAAGCTCCGATTGTTGTAATTGATTGTTCCAAACAAAATGAATCTGTAAAATCGTCTAGTGTTGATATAAAAATAGAAATGGAATTTCAAGAAAACGTACCTGCAAATACATCTGCGTATTGTTTAATTTTGCACGATAAAATTGTTACATACACACCGTTGACCGGTATTGTAAAGACAGTATTGTAAAACGTTGTACCACCACCGGCACCACCACTGTCGCTAACCTATAAATAGCGGAGCAACAATGCAGGTCTTCAGTTGATCGTCTATCGTCGCATGGGTAACATCTTCTACAAAATGAGTTCTCCATCTGTTGTACAAGGTGATGCAGAGGTAGCACCGTTATTGGAACGTGATAATACTAGTGAAGAAAAAATCATCAAGGAAATAACTGCATTTTTAAAGTTTGGTAAAAGAGATAGAGAGGAGGAAAGTAATGCAGAACCATCAAAGGTAGTACCAAAGAGGAAGAAGAAAGTTGAAGAAAATATTCCTCCTCACATTTTAACTGAAGTTTTTTTGCGAATCTTTTACCCCATCTCAGCATGCATCAGTAAAAGTGTATCAGTTGGATTGATGAAGTCATTGGATTATTCCCCTGCAGTAATACTACACCATGGAACAAAAAAGGTTTTATTTTCGCAAAATGCTTGGGAGTCATTTTTGAAACATGTACATTTAATAGAATGTTATTTAACTAACAGTTTGTGTGGAAGGAAAACACATATTCGACTTTTGGATTGTGACAATGAAATCGATATTGTTAAACATCGTGGACAACTACAAGTGCGAATTAGAGACTTGACTCAACATGAAAATAAGATTCTACTGTCACGTGAAGAATTCTACGTTTTAAACTACGCAACAGAACCTATTACAAGGTACATGAGACAGTTGGTATTTGCAAGCGCTATTATTAAAGAATATTTGGTCGATACTTTGGAAAAACAACCTGATAGCACCATCGTGTACGTACCTGTGGATACATCTATTTTTAATAGAATACCTCATGAAGTTTGCATGTGGAGAAAGTTAAAGGATTTTGAACCACTTGTAGAAATCGCTACAGAAGCTACAGAAGAAACAACACAGGAAGAAGAAACGGAGAAACAAGAAGAAGAAAACGAAACACAAGAAGAAGAAGAAGTTAAAAAAGACTAAAGTTTGACTTAGTAAAGAAGAACACACGTGGGGTAGGCCTATTGGGGACGGTGCCCACGTTAAATATACACCAACGCGCCTGCAACTGTACGGCCTGGTATTTAACCTACCGTGGTGTGGAAAACAGTTTAGTTGATCGCTAGGTGCCATGATGAGCGGAGGGGATGAAGAAGTGAGTGTAAAGCCTTGTGTAATAGAATTTCAAGCATTTCGAAATAATGATGATAGGTTTATTATCAAGGAATTAGTAATTTTAGACTTGCTTACATTTGTAGCCTACCCATTCATGTTTGATGCTCCTTTTTCTTTTAACAAACTTAACACCAAAGCAAAAAGTACAAACAAATGGATAACAAACTACTTTCATCACATACATTGGTATGAAGGATTTATAAGCTACAGTAATCTGCACAGTATTATGTTTAACGTTTGCAAACAATATTCACATATATACACAAGAGGATTAGAAAAAAAGAACTGGATACAAAAGTACACGCACGGTGATGTTTTCGATATAACTATTAGTAAGGACTTTAACATTAATCTCGGTAATATTTGTGTCGCTGCAAAAGATCTTAAACACGGCCAAACAAACTGTGCATTATACAACGCGTATCGTTTGGCTGCTTACTTGAAACAAACGCAGGAATGTGGTGGGGGTAGCGGAGAACAGAAATGTGGTGGGGGTAGCGGGGCCTATAAATACGAGGAGACAGCACCGCTCCAGCACGAGTATTATTCGAGACTCCGAAGAGGCAACATCACAGAAGACACCACAACCACCACTGACGAAGATGGCATCACAACAGTTTCTACAAACAGTGGTTGATCAATTCAACACTCATTCAAAATCCGACCTTCTGCTAACTAAAAAGTGTTCAGAACTAAAAGAACAAAAACACTACATTATTCATAACATCAAGAAAGTGGAAACCACACATGGAGAAGCAATTCTAGTTTCATTGAGCGAAGGACCTTTCTCTCCAGGAGATGAGCCGAAGTTTCAAGTATTTCTTCCAAAACGATTTGTTCAACTGCTACAAAATGAAGATTTGCGAGATATTCAACCGGGGACGTTGTATTTGGTATCACACGGTGTAAGCGGCAACAACTCGACGGAACTCACTCTGCACATCACGCATCCTTGTACATAATGTCTTTGTTTGTATTTTTCTGTTTGTATTTCTAGTCATCAATGTTAGACTTAAGCTTATTGTATTGTAAGATGTTTGTTTAATAAAGAAAATAAAAAAAAATAAAAATAAAAAAAAAATAAAAAAAAAATAAAAACAGCAACACAGCAGTATATTATTTTATATACTGCTGTGTTGCTTTTTTTAAAATTCAAATGGATGACCTTGAACTTTCATTCAGGGTTAACTTATGAAGAGGTATAAAAGAGAGGGAGCAGTGAAGTTAGTCTCAGTCTTGTCTAACACACGCTGCAGCTAACATGTCGGTGCCACCTATGAACAATTTATTTTTCGATAACAATTTGAAGACATATTGTTGCGAGTTACAATGTTTTAAAATACCAGTCGATCAAGTTGACGGGAAAGCTTGTCGTAAGTGCAAGTGTTTCAGCTATTGCATATGTAGATGTAAAACGTATCAAATGAACCGACAAGATAAAATACAAGAATTACGCCGAAGGATTGCATTACTGTGGCGGCGAATGTAGTAGCAACCATCTGCCTCGCACCAGCTGCCACCTGCCGCCTGCCATCTGCCGTCCGCCATCTGCTCCGCCCCACCACACTTTTACCCCCACCATTTTGTTTGATACCAAAACGCTAGCTAGCGAGTAGTCAGTACACCTCCGGCTCTCGACCGGTGAACATCGAGCTCTCTGTTGAAATGTCCATCAAAATTAGGTGTATTCATTATGACTCTATTCATCTGGCGACTTTCCAAGACCTCGAGGTTTTTAATGAAGAGTTAAGACTTCTCATTGCGTCCGGTTACGATTTATCTTTGGAACTTTACGCATCAAAAAACAACATGGACTCTGCGCAGGAATCGAAGTATATACCGTCTTTCTTCAGAAAGCGAAGTGATGGCCGCAACTCGTCCGGATCAACAACATCGATGACAACCAACAACGGGGAACTATTGTAAACATGAATTATTGTAAACATAACTTATTGTAAATAAAAAGAAAAGTAAAAAGAAATAAAGTAATAAATGAAATAGTACTACCTCGCACTCGTATCATTCGATTGCTTCATTCGATTGTTTTCATTCGATATTTTTATCGAATTAAAACTATCGAATCACAATCGGATTTTACGAGTGCGAGGTAGTACTTTTTTAAAATTACCTCCCAGTGACCTTGAACTTTAAACTTTCCCTCATTACGTCACAAAACCGCCTACGTCACTGGCTCAGCCTCAGATGACGTCTTTCATGACTCAGCACTTCCGGTCACGTGACCGGAAGCTGTCAATCACTTGGCCCAGAAGCCCCAAATGCCCACTACTGGTACCAGATTCCGAAACGTCGTGAACCTTGTTTTTCTCACTCAGTGATGGCGAATTTCCACATTTATTTCTTAATTAACAAATATTGATATCACCAACATTGATATGTTTTGACAAATAAACTTTCGAATGTTTTAAACAATATTTTATTACAAATCCTGGGATGAGTTTATAAAAAACGTCTCATATTTTAACACAGAATACCTCTCAACTGACATGTATGTGGCCTAAATATCTTTTGACAACTTTCCAGATATTATTGTTTTGTTTAGGTCCCAAATTTTAAAACCTAAATTTGACATTGCTTACGACACAACACAAATATTATAAAACTACACAGGGCCTTTTTAAATTAGTATTTACATTCACAGAGTAAAAACTAGTTAATCCACCCAGAATAATAAAATATAGTTCAGAATGTGAAATAATTTTTCAAATATACGTTATATTATCTTTCCAGTTGAACAAGGATTGTATAATTTATTATATTGCAGGTAATAAATAAATATAAATTTTAATAAGTCATTTGTTATAGCACGTCGTAATTAATTATAAAACTAAGTACAATTTATAGATTAATATGCTTACATTTTATATAGTACGTACGTTTGAAAATTTTAAGTATAATAGCTGTTGTATTTCCTGTTTCCAAACGCCTCGTTGAAGATAAAATCACCATAATTGTTAAACTGAGCCAATTACACTTCAAAGTTTCCGAAAAGTTTGGTGGCATTCACTGTATTTTGATATTCCCTTATTTCATTATTATGCGGAATTAACAAGACAACCGTTAAACTAAACGCTCTAAAAGTGATTTCCTTTTATACGGTTATTTCCTTAGCTAATTTATCTTATAAATGTATTTTAGAGTACTTCAATCTTCTTTTTTTAGCGAATTTCCCCTATAGGAAAGAAGCTATTACCGTAGGTCTCATGGTAAGACTTAAGCCCGAGACCATGATATCTTTTTGTTTTGAGGTCCCCAGATGCCAAAAACACTATTCGTTCAAATTTATATATATGTATATAAATATATATATGTATCTATCTATATATATATATATATATATGTGTGTGTGTGTGTGTGTGTGTGTGTGTGTCCGTGAATGCGATAACTTGAGTAAAAAACGACCGATTTCGATAAAATTTGGCTCAAATGTGTAAAGTGACATTCATGACTTTAAGTTCGAAAACCAGAAAAATCGGACCATGGGAAAGGGGGTTTATGGGGTTTTAAAATATTCCAAAAATCAGTTTTTTGCACTTTTCACCCTGAAATTTTTAAAACACACAATTTTTGTTCTAACCATTTTATAGAACTTAAAAAACGAATAATAAAGTATTTTGAATTACTTGATTAATTTGATATTAACCTAGGTTAAGAGGTTGCGGAGAAAATCTAAAAAACGTGTTCATAAAATCTCCCATGTTAATCGTATGGTAAAATGGTTTTTAGCTTTTCCTTAATTAATTTTACTGTAAAATTCACATTTGCTTTTACCAATCAGTTTAGCTCTACAAAACAATCATTTTGGTGTTTAAATTGTGATTCTACGTCCAACCGTTGCCGAGATATTCAAAGTGGTAAACACAGTACGTTGTCCAATGTTATCCTTATGGAGAATACTTAAAATGTTTTATCTCGATTATTTATGAACGTATATTGATGAAACTTAGTATGTGGCTTCACCTAGTACTGGTATATTGATATTTGTACAACAAATTGATTTTTGTTGATTATCCTCTTAGCAGCAAACCTGCATACTCATCCCTAATGTTATTCTTATGGAGGATACGTAAAGCTTTATATTTCCCTTAATTATGAACATAAATCATTAAAACTTGGTATATAGTTATAATGACCTGGTTGAGTTATATTGATAATTGCAAAAAAACCTAAATTTTTATCTTCCTCATTGCAGCAAACCTGCGTTCTCAGCCTTAATGTTATTCTTATGGAGAATAAATAAAATGCTATACATTACTTATTTATTTAAGAATTTTTATGAAACTTGGTAAGTGGTTTTATGTGGTAGTAAGAAATATATTCATGCATAGGAAATTCGCTGAGTACGCAGGTTTACTGCAACGGAGGTATTATTTTTGTTTCAATCTTAACTACCCGTCACCATAGGCTACTGACCTGTGTGGTAAACTACAGACAGCGAGGTACTGTAATGGCATTAGTCACATGGGCAAGCCAGAGGTGACCGCTCATGATCTTACATCTGGAGTCGGCCGGGACCGGGATCGAACCGGCCACGTCTGACTTGTTAGTCAGGCACTTTACCTCTGAGCTACCGCGTCCGGTTTTAGTTGGTTCGTCTTTAGAAAAAACTGTTTATTAGTACAACAATAAAGAAGAATTTGCCCTTCTCTCTAGCCTAACGTTTAGCGTCTCGGATTTCAGTGCAAGAGGTCACGGGTTCGATTCCTGGGGCGTCTACGTGATTTTAAAATGTTTGGACAACTGTACTCTAACAAAGTTAAATATAAAATACCACTGGCGTGGATATAAACAGACAACTGGAGTAACTCGGTGCGATGAAATGAACCTGGGTCGTTGACGTTGCTTTTGTTGTATTAGTTCAGAGCTAAACTTCAACAATAAACTGTGTGGTCCTCTATAACAAGATCACTACATAAATTATAATGTTAATATTGGATAAAAATATTTACTTCCTATGGCTAACTGTATAAATAACATTCATAATGGTTTTTTCGAAGCTTTGACTCAAAATGAGGTTTTTTAAGACCATTCTAAAGATTATTATTTACATAATAGAGCGAATAACTGTAGTATATTTGTATGTACGTAAACAAGTGTATAGTTTATAAGACAAAGGTAGGGTCTGATTGTCGTCACCTATGAAAACAATTCTCTAAACATATTAGAGCATATATTGGACATAAAGATTGCTAATATATGTGGGCTACACAAAGGCCTGTTCTCATTTAAAATATCCAAAGCGTTTGCCCCTTGGGTGTTTTAACTTCCAGTATAGTATTGTTTTGTTTATTATAGTATTAGTGTATTTGTTTATTGCAGTATTAAGTATACTGATTTGTTTAGTAAATATCAATGTAAACATTTTAATTAACACTAGACAGGCCTATTATGTTTTTAATCCATCTGGGGTTTTCAACTGATTTATCTCCATGTTAATTTTGAGGCACCGTTTAAATATTCTAAATTTTAAAGTTTAAAATATTTAAAGGGCTTTTACTTTTGATTTTTCGTGTATTGTTAACTATTATAACGTTGCCTAATAATGTTAATTCTTGAAAATACCATTCTAAATTATAGAATCTTTAACTCAACAACATGACATTAATCTTTAACGATATTTGAACTTTGGTATTCAACAGAAAAACTGGAGTTGTATGAAATACTAATGTTTAACCCGTGGTAATGGCACGACACCATGGGAGGGAGTTTATAATGATTGGAAAGCAAATAAAACCCTGGTAAAGAAAGGTCCGATTTTATTTCCAAGTGAACTAAAGTAACAAGTTTAGTCGATGACATAAAGTAAATCCCTTTACATTGGTTGCTTTTTGACTCTTTGTGGAATGTTTTTCTTTTTTACTCTGCTATTCTATGTTTCTGAAACATGCTTTAAACCCAACACATCCAAATGAATATAACCCACATTCAACAGACATATTTAATATTGAGTTGTCCAAAAATTCAATTTAAATATGTTTTGATACCTCGGTGTAAACGAGGTTATTTTCAAAACTGGAAAGGTTTAAGTGTTTGTAACGTTTATTTAGTTCCAAAACATTTTAATAGCTCAAACAGAGATCATTATATAAAAACTTGATTTAATTATTTATATTGACTTCAAAAAATAAAGAAAGACTCGAAGCCCGCCATTTCATCTTTTAATTATACTTGTTGGAAAAATGAACTATTAGCATGACCTGCATGGTGATTCTTAAGCCTAGGACCATCATAGAAGTTCCTAACGTCCCTGAACACGATTTAGGGGGTCGTTCAAAACAATATATATATGTTTGTGTGTGTGTGTGTGTGTGTGTGTGTGTGTGCGCGTGTGCGCGCGTGCGTGCGTGCGTGCGTGCGTGTGTGTGTGTGTGTGTGTGTGTGTGTGTGTGTGTGTGTGTGTGTGTGTGTGTGTGTGTGTGTGTGTGTGTGTGTGTGTGTGTGTGTGTGTATGTGGTCTCATTTTTGTCCGATTTACTTCAAATTTCGTAGGGACATTCATCCCTATAATCGGTTGGACAAGTTCATTGAGCAAAATAATCAAATAACTGTATCTCAAATTTTTGGCAATTCATCTATCAGATTTTGTGTTTTCAAGCCTAAAAAGAGTCATAAATGCCCTGGATATAAAATTGATGAGTGTAGAAGCCCTCTCCAATTGAGTTACGTACCATTCAGTGTTACATATGTCTAACTTGTGTTGTATATAGTGTCGAAACATATGTAACACTGTTTACATTATTCTGGACTTCTGGAGGTGCGTAAATCAATTTGTCACAGTAATGATCGGTTTGCAAAAATTGTTCTGTTTATATACATGCTATACTAATAATTTCCACATACGAAATTTAAAAACTTAAAAAACAAAAGATACAAATAGTAAATTAAAAATTGCTTGTACGCGCCAGCCAACTTAATAATTCGGCTGATATCTCGGCACTATAATGATGATCGGTCATGTTAATCCATAGGACGAGATTGTTTCATGAAAGTTAATTACATTATCTATGTAGTACAGTCCGCAACCATGCTAATCAAGGTGTCATCGGACCAAATCCTCTCACCGCTCTCATTTTTAACATATTTTTCTAACATTTTGCATGATAAACAAAAATACACATATGAACAGTCGTCTGTGGGAGTTCGTTAAACACAGTTAAACATAAGTTTCCAGTTGATACTCTTAAATCTTCTTAAACTTCTGATACTAACCTTTACCTGGATATTACCCTTGTACATAGAAATATAATACTTAGTAAGTTAGTGAAATAAATAGTTAAAGGATTTGAAATAGTTTTGTCAATTGGTGTTACACAGTAAAAATTAATTTAAATTTTTTCAAATTAAATCAGGGCTGTTAGAGGTTAATTTGTTGCACCACGTTGTTGTTCAAGTTTAATAACATATTGCGTTGTTGTTCATAATCTATTTACGTTATTGACCAAGTTATTAAATTACTTGATTGTATTACACCAGTTAAAATATATGTTATCTTTAGGATCAAATATAACCAAACAATAATTTTTAAACTTTATAAGGTAACTGCAAAACATATTGTGCTATTCTCTTTTTCTACTAGATTTTAGTTGTTGGGTCTTTCTATAATTAGTCACCATACATAGTGCTAAATATAGCTGTTTTTTCAGTTTTTAGTTCTTGCAAGCTTATGACATAAACTCACGCTAACCGAAGTGTGTCTTGTAGTTTAAAGCACAAATATTTGTTTTATTCTTTGTATTTATATTTAACTGTAAAATAAAGACTAATATTAATTATTTTTCAATAAAAATACTTAATTCTAAAACGCACTTTATGCTAAATATCTTTAGAGATGGAACCGTTGTAAGTATTATACTACAGTACTTTGTGCTACTTAAACTTTTTAAGTTGCTCGAATTGGGTATAATTTTGATCTTATTTTATATATTCTAATGAAGTTTCGTTTTATAAATTCCTTTCCTCAAACTTTTGGGTCAACCGACTTTTCAAAGAGGAGCTTTGAAACGCTTTGACTCTTTTGACTAAAGTGACACACGACTAATCTAAATGCTGAGATTTGAGATACAGACTCAGATGAGTTAATAATAGGAACTTTTAGAGAATTTACTTCTATTGGACTAATTATCTCGTTCTATTACTTTAGTTACTTTGTCTTCCTGTTATTTAATTCTTTATTATTTAATTTCTTGCGTTTGATAAGTCAGAGCGCAATAATTAAAGTGTGTAAATAACTAAATACACTTAATGTTAGTAAAGTTTTACATATGATCACATAATACAATTCGCTTTTCCAATTTTTAATAAGCAAACTAAAATTTACCAGTTATTATTTTTGTACTCTTCACTTATTCGAAAAAAACCCAAGATGTACGACCTATATAAGACTGTGTCATGACAGGATTGCGACTACGGAATAATTCAAGCGGTTAATATTTTATGAACATAAATATATAATTCAACACTTTAAACTGTTTATTCAACATAACTTTAAACCATAAATTGTAAAATGATACTGTGAAACATAAAGTCAACACAACAAAAGCTACTAATAAGCGTTATTTCATTGCAATGATTCTTTAAATGACTATCCCACTCAGCTTCACACAGCTGTTCGTCTGATATTTAACACAAATAAGATTGGTCTTGACGCGGAGTTCTCGAGTGAAAGCTCTTAGAGGGATTCCGGTTCACGTCGCGTTTGATGGGGTTTACTTGGCGAAAGGTTAAATACTAAACTAGAAACTTTATTTTACTATAAACAGGTGTTTTATATAGCATATAAGTGAATACTTTTAATTCATGAAACACTAATATTAATATATACGACTTTTTTCAACTTGTACTTATAATTTCAAGTATTTAATATAAACGTTAAAACATTAAAACTACTCAAACCTATTTCCTGTGTCTGAACCAAAAGTGTTTCATTTATTATAATGCAGGGAAAAGTACTTACAAGTAGAATTATTGGTCGCAAAATCTATTTTAATTTTAAAGTAATACATAAATGTCAATTTAAGAAACATTTAATACATACCGATACAGGTTACGTGTTGTAGCCTAAATCACGTCTATATGTGTATATGCAAAGCATAATGGTGATATTTTTCTGGCATTTCCTTTCGGCTTGTCAATAACAAAATAATAACAAATAACAAAAGAATAACAAAATGTCAACTGGAAACATTTTGTATTCAAAAATTGAGCAGTTCTACAAATATATTACCTATAGTATGAATCAGTTTAACAATAGAGGGGGAATCATTTAAAAAGTACTGGAGATTGAAATTAGAGCAGCAAAACAGTGGCAATAACAATATAGGTAACGACGTTGATTTCACTTTCACTATCTTTTGATCTGTCACTGGTAAATTGTCATACTATCATTACATTAGTGGAACGCTACGTAATTAATTATTATCAGCTCTACTTTTTTATTTTTCGCAGTATCCCTATATCATCTGATTGCTCAATAAATAATTATTATTTCAGTAGATAACATTAGGGTTGAGATACTCAGAGACTCAGAGATACTTTGAATTGCCAACTTGCCTATCACCAAACTAAAAGGTAACAAACAGATTATCAACTCTAAGTCTGTAATTTTAGCAAATTCGAATATTAAATTGGAAGACCGTCGATGGCAGAGCTCTGGAATAAAATAAATCCAAGTAAATATAGTATATATGTAGTCTAAAATAAGGAAAAATCTAAGGAAATATAGTCAGCTTATATTTCCATTTGAGCGAAAGTCACCCTAACTCAACATCACAAAGGAAGTATCTTATGCAACCTACCTCAAGAGTCGTTGAACAATGTTGTTACTGCGCATTTTTTACTGTCTATATTTTTCTAAAATCAAGTTATCAAGTAACTTAGATGTAAAGAAAATCTGTAGAAACCTTCGGTCTTTTTCCTAGTTCCAAGTCAGTGATTATTTTATGACATGTTGAATTAAATGAATTCTGTTTTATTAAACCAATACATTTGTTTTTTTAACCATTTTTTGTGACGGGTAATTTATGTCATATAGTAAATTTTAAAAAATTATAGATTATAACGTTTTGTTTGAGTTTGAACTATGTCATTCAATAATCGTAAAACTGTGAAAGCAGAGGCCTTAACGTTGGTGATATTAACTCTCAAACTATGATACTGCAACTATGTAAAACCAAAAAATGCTACACCAATAGAAGAATTAGAAAGGTGAAAGTCGTTAAATAAATAACCAGTATGTACTTTTTTCCTAATTACTCCAACAAATGAACTGTGAAAGGTTTAAATTAAGTAGGAATTCTGTAAAATACATTCAACAACCGGCGTCAAGCGGAGGACGTGTCAGGATGTTTATTGAATTCCTGGAATCACCTGGATTCAGATTGAAGTCCCATTGTAGAAGATATTGATTAACAACGTTACGTTCACTGTCATATTACATTAAACCGTTGTATGGTAATTTCACAGCATTAACATGTTTATATATAAACATACCAATTTTTACAGTATAAAATTATGTTTCCGGACTTGGTCAAGACTTCTCAAAGAACGTCATGTTAAATGAGACAATTTTGTTTACATTTTTTGTGAAAATGTGAGTCCGTTCTACGAAAAAAGTATTTATTTTTACATTTGTTCTTATAATTATGGACACATCGTCAATGTTACCGAAATAAGCAATTTTCTACAGAAAACTTAATGGTTAATCATTCGGTTAAAAAACTGATAACAAAATACAATTTATACTAAACAAATTTACTATGATTCAAACTGCATTGACAAATACAAAGTAAGCCACAACAAAACTATCGAAGGTAAAGTTTAAAATACGAAAACTAATGCTTTAAATAAAACTATGCTTGCTACAGATACATAAATTACCACTAGAAGCTTAATTCATTGTAAAATAATTAAAATAACTTGATTACAACGCAGTAGAGTTTTTTTTATCCTAAAGTAAACAACAACAAATTATGATTAAAATATAACAAATAGCTCATTCAAAATTAATAAAATATATTTGTCCCTGCAACCTCATACAAAGAGTCCTAAGCCCTGTGGTTAAAATGTATCCCCATGTCACTCTTTAACTGTAAAACATATGTTCATGCTAACTCAAACTGCTTGAGTGCTAAGTAAGCATTACAAAGAGCAATAATCAGCAAGAAAGTCATATTTGCGCAAGAGATTTGTCTCAGTGTTAATCTTATCCGTTCCCGCAGAGATTTCTCTAACTTCAGGCCCTGTTTACTGAATACACAGGAGTGTGTCTTATTCATTAAACATTCCATACGATTAACTTATTTAACAAATTATTATTGATGTTTATTATACTTTAAATAAAGAGTTATTATTCAACAAATAGAGTGTTTTTAATAATCGGGAAACAGTATTTTTTTGTGAATTCTGGGTTATACAGGGTGAGTTTTAAATGAGTCCCCCCCTACCTTTTTTTCTACATTTCTTAAGATATCGACTCCAGACTGCCCCCGATCATTGTTGACCAACTTATTCTTCATTTTGACTTAGTTAATATATTTAGCCACCATTTTTGATCCGCCATATTGGATTCAACTATTTATTTTTAAATGTAAAGGTGGGATTGTATCATATAGAAGTAACTTTTTACGCAGAAAGTAAAAAGGCAGCAGGTGTAAGGATTCACAAAAGGGATTATAATATAATCGACCTTGTTAAAGTAGAGCTTTTGGCTCGTAAATTCCTACTGGGAAAAGCGTAAGGTGATTTAATAATAATTTTAAAAGTACTGGCGTTTCATTATTTATTTTCTTAAATCAGCATGAAATTAAAATAATAGTTAAATATAGTTTCTGATATTGCATAACCACCAGAGTAGAATACAATAAATACTCATTACCTCCGTCTCCGAAATTAATAAAAGCTGCTCCAGCTTTATATACATTACTAAGTGTTAGGTCGTCATTCCCGCCATCGTTTTTATTAGTTGCACTTCTTACCTTGACTAAGATTTATTACAACGTTTTTTGTTGTGCCATAGGATTGTTTTAACTGCTAACTTAATTGACGACCGGATACGATTTTAATACTTACGATTTGGTGGTTATTACTGAGGTAATTGAGAATTTAAATAACTCAATCATAGTGACAATGTGATTTGTAGTTGACCTTAGTAACAAATCATCTTGGGAGAAGAGCATGTTTTGTGAAATCTAAATTTATGCTAAAGGTTTAATTATGTTTCCAGGCGTTTTAATGAACCTGCGTTACGCCGGGTTCATTGAAATGCGGAGTAAATACTCAGTTAAACAAACTCCGTCTTTATATCAACCTGGAATGAGTGTTTATTCAACCCCTTGTATGTTAGAACTCGCCTGAGACTCAATTGAATGTGGCTCAGTCCCAAATGCCTACAGAATTTGACATGCTCTAGCAATATTAGTTAGCATACTGTGACGTCATAGCCCTTTAGATTTTTGAAACTGATTTATAAGTAATTCATGCAAAATAAAACCATAACAAATTTCCATATCATAGGTATATATAGCAGCACCACAGAATATGTTTCTTTGGCAGTAATAATTAATAATAATGTATAACAACTTGTTTTAAAGTTAGTGGATAATATTTAATAAACCAAATTCTGTTGGTATTATAGTTTAAATAACTACGAAGACGTTTTAGTTTCCATCCCGATTCGTCCCTGCCTACCACGTTGTTATGATAATGTGTTCGAATATCACGACTCGATATTATTTGTATAGTAAAACTATGAAGTTTCGGATAGTTTAATTAATTTTTCTGATACTTTAAAAATTACAGGTAGAGACAAACTCTAAACTAAATTTATAGCATTTCAAAGGAGCACTGTGAAAAAAACTGGTTGTTTCGGCGATTCAGTTTACAATTTATTTAGGCCTATATAAACACTACGTTTTCATTATCATAAACAAAATATTTTTTAGTGTTTTTTGTTACCGGTATATTTCTCAAGTGTGATATTTCCTTATGTAATATGTATTTATCTCTATTGAGGAATAATTAAAGCTACTTAAAAATGTCCAAATTTGATGATTACAAATAAATAAGAAATATATGGATTATCTGTTTTCAAAGTAGTCTTTTGGATTTTTATATGGTTTGTGTTTGATATATTGAGAGGGGAATTCGAAAAAGCAAACCACATTGGAATCGTAGATTTCGGCTACATAATAACTTAAAATCCAAGCAAGCAAATAATGTAAATATCATACATTCTTAACGTGGATAATTAATTAGTGCAACCAATGTATAATAATATTTATTTCAAATAAAACTTTTAAAGTTATATTGAGTACACAAAATATTTGTGAGAATTAACGTATACAACCAAAACCTACGACATGATTGTAGTATAAAGGTCTATTGTAACAATAATTAAACTAAAAATAGTTTTTCTTCATAAATGTCTTACAGTTTAGTTACTGCGTTCAAAAATATAAAATGAAAGCAACTACTGTAGAAGAGAGAATGCAATGCCAGAAAGACGAAGAAACTAAGGCTATAAAACAGAACTAATTAGTTATGAAAAGTTGATAGCCAAGTTTTGTCATCAACGTCTCCTGAATATTTTAAAGTATTTTTGCTGAGAGACATTTTTACAAGGGACTTTTGTCGGATAATTCTCGTTTAAAGTTATATATTATTATAGAACATACTGTAAGTAGTCCTATTTATTTTATTTAAGTTTGATATTCTTTTAAATAACTTCTTCAATTGCCTTTCTAAACCTATCTTTTTATACGTTTTTTTAAGTAATCAGAATGAATTATAAGGTTAAATAATTTGTTAATTTAATACTTGACGGACTTCCTAAGTCGCTATGCATGCACTATGATCTGTTTATACTTTAAAGATTTTCTTTTCGAGTCACGAAGTCTTTAAGTATCGCTCTCTTACATAGTGTTCATCATATGTACGTAATAATAACAATATACTGGTTTTTATGATAAATACTGTATTACGATTTGGACTCAATTTATTTCAAAATTTTATTTAGTAAACTCTGCACTGGCTGCTTTGTAGCTCCGGAATTAAAAAGTTAAAAAGGAAGCCGAATAGGGGTGTTTATTTCTGAGCAAATATTATTCATAAATTGACCTTTTTGATATACCAATAGATGGTGTAAAGTGTAATATTGGTTTGGAGTTGTTCTGCTTCACTGACAACATAGATATTATTTAAGAAATCAGTGTGGTCATTTTCTATCACTGGTTTGTGAAAATACGTTTCGAGAACTGGAATCTAATCCCGTCTTCAAGTGAGTAGTATAGTACAGTATATTAATCAGACGTTTCTTCAAAACGGAAATATCCGTGCTTTAATCATTAGTCGTTTAAGCTCCAACTCTTCGTTTCTTTTTTCTGTTTGGGAATGTCGACAGTTCCCCATAATCTAATAAAATACCAGTTTTTTTAAGGAGGAATATCTCTCTAAAGTCCAGAGGCTCTTTTTAATCTCTTCTTCTTACACCGTCCTGCATGTAGGTGTGGTATTGTTGCTTATTTGGAGTGTTATACTTGTTGGTTGTTGTTTTTTACTGAAGGTAGTGAGGGTTGTATGGGTTGCTTGAGGGTTAGTGTCGTTGTTGTTGTTATTGCTGTAAATCATGATTTACTGTTGTAAAAGATGTGGAATATCGGTATCAGAGGAAATGCTTTATATTGGTTCAAGAGCTATTTAAGCGACAGAAGTCAAAATGTCAAAATTAAAAACGTGTTTAGTTCACCTGTTAAAGTAACTTGTGGTGTGCCCCAAGGGTCAGTTCTTGGGCCCATCTTATTTTTAATCTATTGTAATGATTTGTGTCAGGGTGTTTTCAATGGCAACTTAACAGCTTTTGCTGACGATACGGCTTTTTCATACGCTGCCTCATCAAAGTTTGATTTATTTTTACAAATTCAGAACGATTTAAATAAGTTAAAGTATTGGTTCGATTCAAATGGTTTTATTCTTAGCTCTAAAACTAAATTTATGACCTTCAGTTTGCGAAATAAAATCACGTTTGACAACCACCTTTTATATAAATGTTCAAACTGCCTAGAAACAGATTCTTTGTGTAATGTTAACTGTCTCAAAATTGAACAGGTATCTGATATGAAGTATTTAGGAGTTACTTACGATTATAAATTAAAATGGGAATTTCATCTGGAAAATCTGAAAAAATCTCTTTTGATGATGGCTAGGAAGATATTTTTACTAAGAACATTTTGTTCGATTGATATTTTAAAAAATGTGTATTTTGGTCTAATAGCTTCTAAAATTCAATATGGAATAGTGTGCTGGGGCTATACTTATTCAAATTTATTAAAACCAGTTGTAAATATACAAAAGAGAATTGTTCGTTGCATGCTAAAAAAAACTATGATGGAACCTTCTTTTCATGTTTTTAAATCGTTAAACATACCCCCCCCCCCCCTTAAAACACTTATACGTTTTTAGAATAGTAAGCACTTTTTTATTAAATCTCAAAAATGGATTTCAATTGAAAGAGGTTATGAATTAAGGCACCAACGATCGAACTCATTCTTTATACCATTGCCTAGGTTAGAATTTTCTAGACATTCTTTTGAATACATTGGTCCAACTTTTTTCAGTAAAATACCAAATCACATAAGGAATTGTTTTAGTTTAAAGAAGTTTCAAAAATTAATAATTATTTGGCTATTTTATATTCCAGATATAAATATTCTTTTTGAATTCAATGTTTGAGTATAGCGCTTTGGCCAGGTAAAGTTAGTTTGTTAAAATTGTTCGGTATTATGTCATTATGCCTGATACTGTACTGTTTATTATTTGTACGATATATGTTTCTTTATTACGATAGTTAGCACTTTTTATTTATTGTCATTACTGTTACTTTGTTAATTCAGTTTTTGTAATGCACCGGCCTGCATCCCTTTCTTATTAAAATGATGGTCACCCCGACACAGGTTCGCCTTTGGGGGACCTAATTTCTGTTTAGGTACTTTGTTTACTTATTAACTAGCACTTAATTATCTTTGTTTTGTTAGGTTAAGACTCTATGTTGAATCATTTTGTTGTTTATTGATTTGTTATTTATTTATGTAATAAGTGAATTCAATGTTATGTTATGTACTTGAATAGAAATAAATACTTTCTTTCTTTCTTTGCTGGATTGGAAAACCCCAGTATTAGCTGCTTTGTGCGTCTTTCACGAGTGGGAATTTTGCGCTGGTTACCGAAAGGATCGCATATATTAGGAAAGGAATTGGTGGAATCGGACAGGCAGCCAAATTAATGGACCTTTCATTGGGCATGCTCCCGTGTTCTTGTAACAGCTGTGATCGGTCTCAAACAGGCGGACCCGCTCTGCCCTCCAACTGGCAAGCTCAACTGACGGGGTATCCATGTACAACAGCCAGAGACCACATTCTCAGGTCGGGGACCAAACTCGGACGTTCTGTCCCCAGCCACTGCAAATGAAGGTCCAAAGGTGAAGGGTAAGCTAGTCGTAATGGACAGCCAAAAGACTTACCATATGTAATGAAGACTTAATTATCTGTACCCAGTGTCAGCCTCGAAACTGGTATAAACCAGAGGTAAGGTTCCTGGGACTTGCTTGGGCGTGTAACGGATATCACTCGTCCCCATCAGGAATGTAATTTTGAGAAACGTTGAGTTACTGTGGTCCGCCAACCCCCCCCCCCTTCACCAAACACGGCAAGCTAAACCGACTGCACTGAGTTGTTCCCCACCACAGCCATGGCATCTGAACTAGAACAATGCTACTATGTATTAGAAGAATATATTAAACACTATCAGATGAATATAGTACAAACTCACCGTCAACAGCAATCCTAAACTTCATTGGTTGTGAAATATTGTTTCGCCCCTACATCACAAGGGCATCATCAGCACGGGGTCTTCAAGGTTAAAACATGATGAACGTGAAGTTCATGTCGAAAGTTAAAATTAAACATATAGGACAAACACGCACGAAAACACGACACTTAAACATCAAAAATTGCAATTTTCCACCTCTAACCTAACCTCACTTCTTGCATGTGACGTTGGCAGACGAACCGGTCGGTACTGGTTCACTATCAGATGTATGATATGAAATACAAATGGACTAATTGAGCAACATATTATCTTAATCAACTTATTTTAGGACATCACTTAGTGTTGTATTTGAATAAAAAAGCTAGAATAATCAAATATAATAAAATTAAACCTACTGCTGATAATTAAAAAAAGTCTATTTAATAGTCTTTCTACTTAAATCTATCAATCATAATAACTGTGATTACTTACCAAATTATAATGTTTGAATGCATGTTTCATTACATTCGAATATGATTGAACTACGAATAGAATTAAACTTGCGTTTCCTAGGTTTTAAAAGTATATTTTTAAACGGTTACTATGGTTATTACTATTATTATATTTATTTTTAATTCAACTCCCCACTGCTATAGGCCAATAGCCCTGTGCTGTGATCTAACTTCAGTGAGATACCGTCAATGGAAATGGGCACATGACACTAGCAGCTAAAAGACACACGAGCCACTGGAAGCGGAGACATATCCTACGTGAGCGCTGCCTAATGTAACAATTTGAAATCACACTGAGCGCTACCCGTGGAAAATTCTAAAATCACAGCGCCGTCTACTGCTTGATGAATTGTAACTTTTACAAAATTCGATACACTATGGTAGTCCAATGGATATGGCACTGGATTTACGATCATGCGGTCCCAGGTTGAATGTTACCTTTACGTGTTTACTTTTTGAGGTACCAATTTTTGTTACATTTTACACAAACCCATTTTTGTAATATGTTACAAAGAAAAGAACCGCCATACTCTGCGGAGTTAGGTTAGGTTATTTTACTATCATTTTTTGTAAATGTAGCGTAGTTTTTTAGAATATAAGTAGGTTTCCTCTGTTTACATTTGAAAATACAACATGTCACTGTTTTCTCATAATAAAGCATCTGTTTCGGATAGTTCGTTCGTCATCGGACAAGTTCGGCTTCCTTCGGATGGCAAAATCTCCGCTTCCAGTGGTTCGTGTGATCTTTTAGCTGCTAGTGCACATGAGCAAGCAAGTGCTGACCTCTCGTGACAAATTATAATAGCAGTCAGCCGGGATCGAACCTATGCTTGGCCACGGCTGACTTACGAGGCCAGCGCTCTAGTTCTGAGCATTTCTTTGATGTATTGTTATACAGTGATTTGGGTATTTATATCCTTTTAACATGGCAACTTTTAAAGCCTGTGGGGCGGAGCCTTAAGTTTCCAGGAGAAAACCCTCCTTAGGGCATCTCTAGGTAACAAAACTAACGTAACCTCAATTTTAAAGCATTCATCTTTAATCTTTTTAACCATGTAATTGTCTACATTTATTATCGATCAACACAAATGTTGTTATGTACTTAGATATCACCAGTTTAGATAGTATGCTAACTATAGTTTGACCTTAAAAGGGCTTTTGATATCAAGGTGTAAAATAATCAATATTGACTTTTATTAGCTCAGATAACCCAAAAAGATAAAACGAATACCATCGGTTTTTACTACTGGACACCCTTTAAAGTTTGCTTACGATATCATGCTTATAAAAAAACACCAAACAAAAATTTAAGAAAAATCTGTTTGGCTTATTGAGTGAGACAATAATGTATTTATTAAAACCCCTTAAAATGTATTTAGATTAAGTAAGAGTTTTGAATCATCACAAACATTTGTAAAAAATACTTATGAAATTATGGTTTTAAAACGTCAAATTCATTTTAAAATTCTAATAGAAAATTCTAAATAAATAAAAACCCGACAAATACAAGATATCCCAACATGTATAATTTTAAGATGTAAAACGATACAACTGGGGCACTAAATAACTTGTTCGGAGTAACCACGGAATCTGTTGTTTAACTTTAACAACAACGCTGTACAACAAAACCACGACTACAATCACCTAAACCAAACGATATACTGACTAGATATAATCATATCTTTGTCATAATAACTTTCTCTTTTAACTTCTCGTTATAAAAATTACGAAGAATCATGTTTCTTCAAGGTTTGCAATAATTGCTCCTAATATCGAGTTCTCTATTAGACTTCTAAGAAAGAGTAATTAAATACTACTCAAATTTCATATAAGGTACTCTAACAACTTGGATTCATGTTCAAACTTATTTATAGCATAGTGCATTTTCTACAGAATTTTAAAACAAATTTAAATCTGTGACGTGGCTCTACAACCTTTGTCCACTAATACGTTGTGAATAAATAATTAATAACTCCTCTCAACGACTTTGTGTTATTCAGACCTCTTTAATTCTTTAAAAGCATGTGAGGATTAGTTGAATTACCCGCAGAGTAACATTCATAATAAAACTAGTAAGTGCAATATCCAGATACACCCGTCGCAGCAAACCTGCATACTCAGCGAATTTCCAATGAATATATATCATAACACTTAACAGGATTCATAAGAAATGTATTCACAAACAAGCGATATTTAAAATATTAATTATTCTCCATAAGAATAACATTGGGGATGAGTACGCAGGTTTGCTGCAACAAGGCACGCAAAATAATGGGTTTTTATGCAAATATCAATAGAACTCATCTTAGTGAAGTCACATACCAAGTTTCATCCATATAAATTCATAAATAAGCGATATATAACATTTTAAGTATTTTCCATAAGAATATCATGGGGACCAAGTACCTAGGTTTGCTGCTACAGGAACTATAGGCGAAACATTTTTTTTGTGCAAACAACAATAAACCATAACCAGATCAAGCCGTATACCAAATTTTGCCAGTTTATGTTCATAAATAAGCGAGATATAAAATTGTTCTTTTTCTCCATAAGAATAACATTAGACAACGTACTGTGTTTAGCACTTTCAATATCTGGGTAACCAATTGACGTAGAGCAATGATCAAAATACCAAATTGTTTGTTTTTTTAAGCTAAATTCAATGGTATAAATTAAAATTTGATTTAAATTTAAATTACATGTGAAAACCCCAAAAAACACATTTTTGGGGTACAAAACCCTCAAAAACCCCCCTTCGGATGGTGCGATTCATCTGGTTTTCGAATTTGTTCAAATAAATGGTACTTTACACATTTGTACCAAATTTCATTAAGGTCGGACCTTTTTTACGAGAGTTATCGTGCTTTCGGACACACACATATATATATATAAATTTGAACCAATGGTGTTTTTGGCATCTGGGGACCTCAAAATGAAAAGTTATCATGGTCTCGGGCTTAAGTCTTACCATGAGACCTACGGTAATAGCTTCTTCCCTATAGGGTAAATTCGCTAATACAAAACAATAACCGAAGGTCAAGATAATCTTACGATTTGAAGGATGAGAGGGACATATAAGATTAATCGTGCTTGGAAAGCAAAGTAAATACTTTGTTGAGACTTGGACCTTATTTATTTCTTCGTGAGTGGATAAAACCTTAATTTATGTTACAATGAAAATCCCTTCGAATGTGGAATGTATACGTGTTGAAAACATATTATTATTGCTTGATAATAAATTTTTAGTTTATAGATAAGGTACCGATAGTTAAATTACTGTTGAAGTCATATTGGAAATTGTTTTCTAATTTAGTGTTTGCATTTGTATAAAGATAAAGGTTTTGTCAGTTGAATAAAATCCAACCCGACAGATTGCTGTAAATATAAGAAGATATGATTTACCATAACAAATGTAAAACAATGTTGCAACTTATTTTCTTTCTGATTAACTTTATAAAGTTGTCTGTCTGCTTTGTATGTAAGGCGACACATCTAATATGTGCATTATTAATTATTATATAAAAAGCTTACCTTTTTATATTACAGTATTAAAACCGAGTGACGAAGTACTCGTGGTAATATCACAGAGGATTGTACTGATTCAATCTGGATCTTCAAAGACCCAAGCTTTATTCAGAACAGATGGTACCCGAAGGAATCAATAATACCGTGTCAATAAACTTTGTCACCTTACCAGTGTAATTCTAACACTTTTGTGGAGTGAGGAAATGATAATTTGACAAGACTAAATAGACACAGTTGTTAATACAGAGTTCTTACTGATGGTTTTAAATAATTTAACTGTGATAGATTTCAAGTTAGGCGTGTTCGACTTTTACATTTGTACACATGGAAGTATTTTAATACTCCTAGAGTTGTTTGAAGGATACTTTAATAACTTGAATTCCTTTTAAAATGTAATAAACGACGAAGCATAGTATTTTAGTTGACATATCGAAATCAGCATTAAATCAGGAATTTCATTTAGCATGACAATACCCCATAATACTTTATTATGCTAATGCATGATCTCTAATTTCAATTTTTGGCAATGTTACTAAACTAAATAACAAGATAAAACAATGAGTTTGAATAAATCTATACAAAATATGATTAGGTTTCATAAATTTATGACAAAGTAACGAAGGAGAAACCAAAACACAATATCACTTCACTTCTATTGTAATGGAAAGTGTTTCATATTTACTAAAATGTGTATACATTTGTTAACAAGTTCATAAACAAAAAGTCATGTTCATGTTAAAACATAGTCATGAAAACAGTATAATTAATGAGCTGGCCACAAATTATTTTCTATAAATTCTCTTCTAGATTTATTCAAACAGACACTATGCATTATTGTATTTTTTACGGTAACAAATTACAACTCTAAAGCCCACGCATTTAAAGTAAATTTTGTATTACTATAATTTAAACCTCTAAAGTTATATACTATTGTATTTATCGAAGTTAAGATCTCAATTGGGGATTATTTTTTACATCTGAAAAGGCTAACCTTCAACATTTTGACATTTGAGGCGATCATCCAATAGGGGTGGGGTTCCAGATAGGGTGGGGCGAGATGGATTTGTTCAGTTTTATCAGACCTGCCACGTCTCAGTCTCTACAAATTCAGCCCTTAAACTGATAACCAGTTATTTTTCAAAAATAAATTTCACCTTAACAAATCTATATTGATATTTCTATACTAATTTAACATTATATTTTCTCGAATAACATTGAGTTTTCTCTTCTAAGTGGTGAATTATTTTGGAATCAAGTTTGTTGCTAGACAACAGCAAAAGGTCTCAGTATTTAATAGTTTTAATCTAATTACGATAAAATAATCACTTATCTTATTAATTTGTACTAAATATGAATCGCACGTATCGCTAATACCCCTTGCTTGCCAGAATGCGAGTAGAGGAGCTTATTGAAACTTGTTGTTCTGTGTAATCATGTTAACAATATTATTTGGCAGAGATTATAGTTTTGATGCATGTCAAAAAGTACGACAAACCTCTGTAATCATTAACAGGCAATATTTCAATGGAATATCAAGCTAAGGTTAAGTAATATAGCCATTAGGGTGAAGCTTTATGACGGGATCGCCTTAGACGTTATTAAAGTGACTGCCTATTCCTGCTAAAACGACGTGTTATTTATGTCCAATAACACGTTTATTGTATGTCTTGTGGCATTACTGTTACTCAAAAGCTAGATAACGGTGTTTAATATTGAAAACCCCAACTACAACCCCGTGTATTATTTATATAAGTTTGTAGTTTCATGTTCGAAAGCGGTCTAATATATTTTATTGTGAATGTAAAAGAAATTAAATGGATATAAATCTTGATCTAACAGTGTAAATAATATTGGATAAGTCATATAAAATATACTTTTTCCATGGATAGACCGAGAGTTATGAAGATTTGACGTTAGAAAGCTTGTGGTTAAACCAGTACACTCTCCTAAGTGTTAGTAGATCCAACCACACCTCCTTCTGACCAACATTAGCAACCAGATATCCCAAATATAAATTGGGTCTAGTTTTATGGTTGGGTCATTACTGCAGGGTTAATATACATATACTAATGCATAGATCTGAAAAAATATGACTATTACGTAACAAAATCGAATTTGATACTCGTTCCAACATTATTTTACATTTTGTAGCTTTTTCATATAGGAAATCACTCCCTTCGCGCCATTTTGATTTTATCTGTCTGAAGATCTCATTAGTGAGGTGTACAGCAGGGAATACGCTAGTCACTTTCCTCTCTTTAGAGTCGCATTTCTCTTCTCGTGATGAATACATTAAGTCATTAGGAGTAACTTCAGAATGAAAATTTCTTCTTACTTACCAAGGTTCTGTGTAATGATTGTAAAGCATACAAATGTGAATGATGTTTATATTATATCGAGGTTAAAATCAAAGGTAATTTTGACCGATTTTCTAATTTAAGTTAACAGTTTTAGTTTCTTGATATTGCCGTAAACCCTTACAAAAACACTAAATCAACAAACATTGAAACCAATATCAGAGCAATAAACAGGTGAATTTAACTACTTTAAATCTAAATTAAAAAGAACCGAAATGTCACAACTACTTTAGTAGAGTAGATATTGCATTTTGATTAACGGTTACTATGAATGTTTTTCCCTTTGATGTAATTTTTTAACGCTAATAGACTAAAATGATACCAGGGCAAGTCTGGTCTGGTTTTATTCTAATAAAGTTTAGTGTCCATTACACGTTGTATTAGCAGTATTTCACTCTCTATTGGATTATATTTTATTGTTACTTTCATTAAAGATAAATATAGACTTTTGAGACTTTCGGTTTACATTTCGTGCATTTTTAGGTACATTTACTAAAATTTTACTAAATTAACTCCTTTAACTTAAACAAAGCGGTTACATTTCTCATCCTGACAAAACTGTAAATTATTGATAAAAACCCCATAAAGTTCATTTTTTTACTAAATTAATGTTTAAAGCCAATAACCCAATTTAAAACTCTTTATACAAACAAAGCTTGAGAAGTTTTATGTAGTGAAACATTATTATAACTTCTCGTAACAATCCAAAAATCAGTAAAGGTTTCTTTCTGCTTAGATTAACTTTGGACAACTTGGATTACTTCAGTTAATTTTATCATCAATAGACTAATATGATGATTTAGGAAATTAGTGTCGAAATTTGCCATCACTGACTGAGAAAATCATTCTTAAAATAAAAAGTCCGCAATAAATTGTGAAATAATATAAACTCACCAACAAAAAGAATTTTAAACGAAGAATAAATTTTAAATAAAAAGTATTATTTATGAATAAACTAATCATTTAATTTCATATGACTTTCATATATTACATTTTCAACTTATTATATAAATAGCATTTAACATGTTAATAAAGCAAGGCTCAACATAATGTATATATTATTATAACCATCTTTGAAAGTTAGATTTCATAGATGTTGTTCATGTTCTTAAAAGATCAGCTCCTTCAATGTTTTTTAAATGGCATGAAAGTTGAAAGGTCAGAGCTGGCTTACTTAATCAGTTGTGAGAAATAAACCAACGCCCAACTTAGTTTTGTTTCTTTCAGTGCTTTGATTCGAGGTTTATAAATTTTTATTTATTTTATTATATTTATAAACTTTATTTATACAATATTTGTCTATACAAAAAAGTAACAGTATCAAAACCATAACTAGTATTTAATAATATTATAATACAGTATAATCCAATATTTTCAGTTTTACAATCAATCATTGCGATTTTAATTGTAGGCAATTAAAAGTTTACCGAACTGGAGCTTCGTTGCGAAATGGTATTTATTAAGGCAGTGTATATATAATAAAAGCAATTGAGGGGAAAGCAAGCTGAATAATGTAATAGTATGTTCAGTTACACTCTACTATTAAATAGTATTTATTTAAAATAGTCCCATTATGAACCCAACACAAACAAGGGTTCAAGGGGGGGGGTTTGTTATTTTGTGTAGTTTATATTGGTCCAGGAGTATCTAAAAAACACATTATGCAAATATAGGTATTAACTAAAATACTAAATAAACATTTAAATTGTACATGACCCTTGCTTTCTCACTCATCAGTAATTTGGATTATAATCACTTTTATACACTTTTATGCCATATATAATTTGAATATTCTCAATTTGTTTAATTTTCTATGGGTGACAATCCTATTTAAACTCTTAATAAATATAGACCTAAAGAATATAAGGATACGTTACAAATCCATGTTGCAACGTTAGATAACGTTATTGATACAATATTCTGCTGATACATTTGAATTTCACAATGTAAACTTTTTACCCATCAGAAAATGGGTTTTTATTTTGCACTTGGAAATAGCCAGACATTTAATTTATAGTTTTACTAGCCAGCACTATGATAGTGTAATCCTTTTATTACTGTTAATTTGTTTCTTTATTTAGACAAGAGGAAAAGTTTTCACAATATAAAACTACACAAATTGGATTTTACAGTATAGTGTAATCCTTTTATTACTGTTAATTTGTTTCTTTATTTAGACAAGAGGACAAGTTTTCACAATATAAAACTACACAAATTGGATTTTACAGTATAGTGTAATCCTTATATTACTGTTAATTTGTTTCTTTATTTCGACAAGAGGAATAAAGGTTTCACAATATAAAACTACACAAATTGTATTTTACAGTAGAATCTTACTTTTTCTAAATTCATGAAGGCAGCCAATTTATTTCAAATTATAAGAAGTTTGATTTATCGAGACTTTGAATTATAGAGGATAACGTGAATGAAATTCGAATTATAGATGCAAAGAAAACAAATAAATGTCAATGAATTCAGATCTGGAGGAAACTGAGTATACGCATTAGTTCATGATTCAACAGGCTTTTTTACGCTTACTTTGAATTGTAGAGGCTTACAGTACCACAGTTCGTACTGTAGAGGTTGACTTCGAATTTTAGAGGTGACGTTTCGAATGACAGCAACAAATTTCGAATTCTAGAGGCCCGAGTATAAACATATTCGAATTTTAGAGGCGTCATTCTGCGTTAAAAACACTTTGAACCATCGGTATATTATTTTTTAATATTAGAGGTTTTCTAAAGGGAACAGAAAAAAGTTACTAATTATAGAAGTTTTAAAACTATCGAGGTATATTGTACTTCAAAAAAGCCAGACATTTAATTTATAAGGTTTTATTAGACATTATTATGATAGTTTAGTCTTTTTAATACTGTTAATTTTTTCTTCATATCATTATTTAATCCTTTTTGTCAACTAATGGAACTGTAAGTGCATTTATAAATAATTCATAACTCAACCTTTTTTTAAAAAACTTCAATACACTTCTTTCCTTGGGGAAGCAAGTTAATTTATTTTGGGATGTTCTGTTCACGCAGCTGTCACAAGAGCTCGACTGTCACCGTTGACTGATGACTACATTGCAAAGTGTGGTTGGTAATAAATGTCGTTAGGCAGTGTATTATGGAAAGGAAAGTTAATTAGCATGACACAACAACCCCGAGAGATTAAGCTTACGTCCGATACCAACATAGAAGTTCCTAGCGTGACCCACTCAACACGTTTTGGGAGTCGCTAAAATGATATACAATGATAGGTCATACCCCCGAATCAATAATTTTAATAACTCAGTGTTTCTTGTGAACCAAAATGTGGAAAATATATTCTACTGATGATAGTAGTACTATAACTTGTTAACGTAATACTGGGATCCCGGAGAAGCTAGACGGGTAACAGAGACACTTTTCTTATTAGTTTAAACCTTAAATTTCGTTATTTTAAAAATAAATTCCTCACTCTTACACCAAAGCGCTGCAGGAGAGGAACAACAGTAACCCTATTATTGCTCCCCCTCACTCTTACACCAAAGCGCTGCAGGAGAGGAACAACAGTAACCCTATTATTGCTCCCCCTCACTCTCACACCAAAGCGCTGCAGGAGAGGAACAACAGTAACCCTATTATTGCTCCCCCTCACTCTTACACCATAGCGCTGCAGGAGAGGAACAACAGTAACCCTATTATTGCTCCCCCTCACTAAGGCTTGTCAATGGAGGACGTTGGTACATTAGCAGTAAGAGGAATATTAGCTTCCACTCTCCAGGCTTTAAATCGTAACATTGTTGTTCATGACAGTGATATTTTAAAATTAGATGCATTCTAAGAGACAATCTGACAAATACTTTCCCTTTTTAACCTTTTATCATCATAAATTCCACCATATTTTCTTTTTTAGAATAAATTCCTATGTAGAAAATTTTCTATTAGTTTTTATATTTACTAAAATTTACTTATTGAAGGAATCACAGGGTCGTTAGCTACACTTTCTTTATACCCTCTCTGTTATCCAGGGTTAGAACATATGATAACGTATTCCGAGTATCGAATACATTATCAAGTTTTAATGAGTTTGGTCGGTAAATAATTCTCCATAAGAATTGATAAGACAACGTTATATGGGTACCATTACTTAAAATGTTATTTTCTCAGAGAATTATCTTAGAATAATTAGTCAATGCACAACGTATTCCGCGTATCGAATACATTATCAAGTTTTAATGAGTTTGGTCAGTAAATAATTCTCCATAAAATTCATAAGACAACGTGGGTACCATTACTTAAAATGTTATTTTTCTCAGAGAATTATCTTAGAATAATTAGTCAATGCACAACGTATTCCGCGTATCGAATACATTATCAAGTTTTAATGAGTTTGGTCAGTAAATAATTCTCCATAAAATTCATAAGACAACGTGGGTACCATTACTTAAAATGTTATTTTTCTCAGAGAATTATCTTAGAATAATTAGTCAATGCACAACGTATTCCGCGTATCGAATACATTATCAAGTTTTAATGAGTTTGGTCAGTAAATAATTCTCCATAAAATTCATAAGACAACGTTATGTGGGTACCATTACTTAAAATGTTATTTTTCTCACTGGAGAATTATCTTAGAATAATTATTAATGGTTATTTAATTAATTTTAAACTCTTCTTGATGGTATAAAGTACTTTTCATTAAAGTTTATAGTTTTGCAAAAACCTCTAAAACTAATTTTGTTAACCATTATTTCTAAATTAGAATCGCAGGTAATTTAATTTGTTCTGAGACCTTTAAGCAGACCACTAAATTGTAATCAAATTCGTTAGAGCCGTTTTTATTTTATTTAGTTTTTTGCGTTTTTTCGAAATATAATGGTTTTTCCAAAATTAACTTAAATAGCTAAAATATCCTGGGTATACCGTTAATTAGCAGCTTTCATAAAAATCGAACCGTTTCTATGTACAGTATTTACAAACCCAGAATAACAAATTCACAGACAGGCGAGATACACTATATTTGCGCGAAAACCACTTTTCATAAGGATAGGCCCATATCTATCAGTAACTCAGAGGACAAATGTAATGATATTAATTATATTTCCCCTACAAACTATTTATGGGGGAAAGTTTTAAAATAAACTATATCAAGTAGTGTTACTTTAACTTAAATTTAAAATAAAACAATTATATGCGGTTCTATAGCATACGTTTTTTTTCAGAAATATGTAGTTTTACCTCTTCTGTAATAGCGTTGAAATAACACACACTGTATACAAATTAAAAAATATTTTAGTTAATATAACACACGTTTTTCAAAATTAAACCATTAAAATGTATATAAATTTAAGATTTAATTGAAGATAACAAGTGTGATTAATATCATTTCTCGATTCATTGTATTTATTATTATATTTTTTGCTCCATGTTTTAAATTAAATTACTTCAATTGACAATACAACAGCTAATTTCCTAAGGAATTAATTTCCTTGGAATCCAATTTAATTCCCTTAGACTATAGGTTCTACAAAGACTTCATTCCTACTTTTTTGCCCCGTTTTATTACAAATAAAAATTACGACCAGGCCTGGATTAACATTACTTTTTAAATATCATTATAAAGTTTATTAACTACTTATAAATGTTTTCAAATTGTACAACATTGTTTTAACTTATTTAAATTATAGATTTATAATATCATTAAGGTAGCAGCAGCCTGTAGTGGTTTGAGTGTGATGCTTTGGTCCGCGAGGTCTCGGGTTCGATGCCTGCCAGGCTATAAGCTATCTAATATAGTGATGGGATAATCGAATGAAAAATTATCGATTATTCGATTATTGGAAATTGATAGATTATTCGATTATATAAAAAATAATAGATTTTTCTTTAAATAATCGGTACAAAATCTAACTGTGAAAATCAATGAAAAATCAAAACCCAATTCACTTGTAAGACTATGTATTGTTAAACATGTAAGTTAACTAAGTAAATATGTAATAAAACAATTTCAAAATTGCTCCATACAATAACCTTATGAAAAGCTTAACATAAAACTTATCAAAACTTGTGGAGGCTTCCAAGCTAAACAACAATTTTACTTGATTGACTCTTTAATATTCATTCTGACATAAGGGCTATTAATATATAATGCAATAAGAAGTTGTAAATGTCAGGAAAATGTGAAACAAATTTAAATGTGTAATAATGTTTAAATACCAACTTTTAAATGCATAGTTAATTGGTATATAGCAGCATACGTTTGACAAAGTTGGTATAAGGATAATTAATGAATAAATCATTTGATTAAAATCAACCGAGTGATCATTCGATTATTGGTATTATCGTCATCGGTTTCCTCGATTATTTTGTTCATTCAATTATCACTTCACTAATGTAATAACGCGCGTCTCAGCTGTTCGGAACCCATCGTAACCTGTAGGTCCATATATCTATAAAACAAAAATGGGTTTGTCTCTGAGACGAAAAGAACTATTTCTATAATAGAGTTCTTCCAATAAAAGCGGTACGATAGACAAACAAAAAGTTTAATACCATCAACATTGACTTTTTCTTAACAAGTTTAATTTCGTACAAGCTATTGCAATAGATATTTACGCACCTAGGGTAGTAAGAGCGTAATCACGACAGCGTGAGGGCGATGCTTGGAAGCACGAGTGTGTTAAAGCCCGAAGGCGTTATGGCTCTTACAACCCGAGGTGCGTACACTATTTTATCGCCTCCCATCCCACAAAATAGGCAACTAAATATAAGGAAATAGTAGTTTAGGAACTGGCACTGCAGGTTAGGGTTATCAGCATCAAAACAAGCAATACTTGTATATTGTGAAAACGTTGATTATTGTAAACGCAACAGCAGATACTATTACAGATGATTAAGCTATCTCCGAAGAATCCTAACGCAATGTTTCATCACCTCCTTGGGTTGCAATAAAGATTATTACTTACCTCTTAGAATAAGGACCATATGTGGCGGGCAATCAAGTTATTTTTCTTGTTTACTGAAAACAGTAGTAGGAAAAACTTGTTTTTTTAACTTTCAGTTAAACCCATCAAGCTATTCGAAATTCATTATTTTACTTTCTTTTACTTATTTAATGTACAAGTATGCACATAAGGAGCTCACGTCATACGTCATTTTATTAAATTGGTTAACCCTATACTATATCTCACCAAAAAAAATTGTATTTTTATAAAGTTAATATATTATTTACTCACATGGCCACTTATACCCTAAAGTAGTATTTGGCATCTTATATTACGTAAGAGTAAATTATATAGCCTAATATATTATTTTAAATGGTTGAAAAATATAAACGATTAAGTCGGATTGTAATATGTATCGAGTTTGAGATAATCTATGTATTCTATAATAAAAATGATATCGAGCTTAATAGTCTTGTGATAACTTTTAAAAGAGACTAATTTAAATACTTCACTTCACTTTAAATAAAATAATTACAAGAAAATTGCACACTCACTGTGATCATTGGCTCGAAAAATCCAGAAATAAAGCATCGCTCTCAGTTATGTTTTTATTTCATACAAAATGAGCTCCCCCACAGAATAATCAGTCACTAAAGTTAAAGTTTTTGGTTAAATATAAATAGTAAAATAGAGTTAAGAATAATATTTTGCGTTTTGCAAACCTCTTTCATAATTCAATTTTCTATTACCGTGGACTATAATAGCTGAGTATAAAAATACCTAATGAAAATATACATAACCAAAATATACAAACCCAATTAAAAAATATATATTAAAGTATACTTTATTTCCCTTATTGAGAGCAACCACAGAAAAGGAATAATTAGTCCTTCTATTGAATGTTACAGGTAATGGTTGCCCAGTTTGGCTGTAGTGATGGAAAAAAGTAAAAATGCTTAATGTATTCCTATTGTGGTACCTAAGTGCTTACCCTTGCCTTCTTTTAAGTTTCTGCCGAAAGTAAGCTTCTAATAGTAATATGTTTGATTGATTTTATTAGTAGCAACCGAATGTAGCAGGATTTTAGTTAATGTTAAGATTAATACGAGATTTATAAGATGACTTCTTAAAAAAAACAAGTCAACAGCCTATCACAGAAGGATAACATGTAATACGCGTCACAGGACTGTATTTTGAAACTCATAACAGCATCGAGTTTTTTTTATTAAGAATTAAAAGTAATAAGTAAAGTACAAACAAACTCCAACTATATAAAATAATTTGTAAGTGTAGAGCTTGAAGTGAAATTTTATATTATGATCGAAACAAAAATATCTGTATTTTTCATAACAAAGAAAATGAACATTATTAGAAACACTCTTCTTAAACTTAAAATATACTTTACCTTGTTCTACTTAAAACCGAATCCTAAGCCTCCGTCACCATATGCCACACCGCCCAGAACTATTGGCCTATGGTGACGGGCATTTGAGTTTAGAAAAAGGAAAAACAATGTCGTAAACTATGTCGTAAAAACTATGTCGTAAACTATGTCGTAAACTATGTCGTAAAAACTATGTCGTAAACTATGTCGTAAACTATGTCGTAAACTATGTCGTATGAATTGATCAAAAGAGGGTTAAGAGGGAGAAAATATATGCCAGTATTCTCATACCTGTTATTTTTAGTTTGATTCAACCAAGTAGTTTACAAAAAGACGTTTCCAAAAATTATATTTAGGTTTTTGACTGCATATTCAAATATAGGAAGCATAAATATGTCACAAACATATAACAGTGATCAATAACTTTCCGAACCCTCGGACAGCTTGGTGTAGAGTTGTCATTTATAACTGTCACCGTTCCCGGTATATTCATATTTCACAAACTTTATTCCAGAATATATTTATCTATTTGTCAGTCTCTTTCCTTTAACAGTTGTTTTTATTTTATATTATGTTATACCGTACCTTAAAGAGGAGTCCTGCCTCTGTTATACACCATGTTAAATGTGTCATAAGGACATAAACTAAATTTATTAAACGTTATATTTTTTTAAATTGTAAATTCAATATCGCAAAAGTTGTATACAAAATACAACGGACTAATTTTATAGATTAAGAGTTGAAGGAACGATGTATGAAATTCTCTTATTTAATATTTCCTCAGTAATAACAATTTAAATGGGGAGCAGGAAGAGATTCCTTTTTAGTGAATTTCCTTTGGAAAGTGAACTATTAGCATGACCCGCACGGTGAAACTTAAGCCCGGGACCACCATAGAAGTTCCTATCGTGACCCCCTTTGAACACGGTTTGGGGGGTCGTTCACAATTTTATATATATATATATAAATATATATATATATAATATATAAATATATTATATATATTATATATAATTTTATATATATATATATATATATGTGTGTGTTTGCACTCTAGCAGTCGCATTTTTTGTCAGATTTACTTCAAATATGGTAGGGACGTTCCTTTCTGTAATCAGTTGGACAAGTTCGTTGGGCAAAACAATCGGAAAACTTTAAACCCCTTTTTGGGGGGATTAATCTTTCAAATTTCGAGTTTTTGGGCCCAAAAAGCGTCAGAAAAGCCCCGTATGTAAAATAAATGCATGTAAAAAGATGGTAATTGGAGAGGCGAAAGTTTTAAGCCCCTTCTCGTCATTCTAGCATAAATATTTACCGAGTTATTAAAGAAAATGTGTATCGTCCAAACACAGTACGTTGTCTTATGGGGGTTTTACACTATAAAAGCCTGTTATTTCTTTGTTAGAGTACTTTTACCATCCACAGCAACCTTACGTCTACTTTCAAGCCTGTCTGGACCTTCTCCTGACCTTATAATGTGCAAAATTGTATTCCCAGCTTTGCAAGTAAATGAAACCAGGAGTATCAGAACAGCCAAAAAATCAGTGTTTTCAGATTTCAATAACAATTTGACAAATGTATTGATTTTGAGTTTTAAAAGTTTTTATGTGGAAATTCACTTCCCTCACGTCAACGTGCTGCGTGCGAACTCGTTAAGACTTAAACCCTTGTATTTTCCCTCAACTTTGAATAAATTCAAGAACAATAGGAATTTAATTATTCACTCGTGATGGGTTTTGTTTGGAACGAGAAAGACAGGTGCGAACTGTTTGTGGGCTTGTTTCACAGTTTGTCACCTTTATTGTTCCTCTCCTCCTAAAAAAAACATATTTGTTTATATTTAACATGAACTGCAAAATCATCTGAAAAATAGCCCAAATTATTTTAGTTTTAATTTAGAATTGATTTTCCTTCCGCCTAACAAATTTGCTAACACTTGTGTGTCTATGAAAATTTGGGATCAGAAGTTGTAGGACTTAAAATTTCCCGTGATTCAGATTTGTTTACCAAGACCGTTAAATTGTAGTTAAAATGTAAATAGCACAATTAAAAAGCTCTACATATTAAATAAACAGAATCAATATAATCCTGATTTCCCTCTAATTTACTGGCCAATTTCATTAAAACTTGGGATAGAGGTTAAAATTTGTATGAAGGACAAAATTTTAAGTTTAAGCTAAACCCCCCGTAAGTATAAATTATTCGGTAATGCCTCCTATAAAGAATATTGGATACACGTTTCTGAAAACTAGTTTACTAGAAGGCGCAAAAGCAGTTTGAAAAGATTTTTTATTGGAATAGGTTAACTTTATAATATATAGGTAACCTATATTGTTTACTGTAATTTAAAATAGTTTTTGAACACGGTAGCTCACAGGTAGAGCGCTGGACTCAAACCTTAGCTTCAACATAATGTTACATAGTAAATGTACTGGAATACGGGGTTAAAAGGAAGATTATATATGCCAGTTTTTTCATACAATGTATTTGAAGTTTGATTTAACTAAGCACTTATACAAAATACGTTTCCAAAATTATATTTAGGTTGTTGATAAGGAAGTCTATAATGTTGTTATAATTATAGTTGAACTTAATAGGCCTACCGGAAAGGTTAAAATTGACCTAAGATATTTTTCAAATATTTTGAATAGTTATGTTCATTACTATTCAAAATACACGTGAACTCATAAACGAGTTTGCACGGAGTACACTGACGTGAAGGAAGTGAATTTCCACATAGAAAGTTTTTAAAACTCAAAACCAGTGAAAAACATACATTTATTCCAATTTTATTGAAATCTGAAAACTTGATATTTTGGCTGTTCTGATGCTCCTGGTTTCATTTACCTGCTATGCTAGGAATACAATTTTGCGCATTATAAGGTTAGGAGAAGGTCCAGTCAGGCTTGAAAGTAGGCGCGAGGTTGCTGGGGATGTTACAAATACACCAACAAATGAATAACGTTTTTCTAATGTAAAAAACCCATAAGACAACTTACTGTGTTTAGCCGATATACATTTTCTTTAATAACTCGGTAAATATTTATGCTAGAATGACGAGAGAGGGCTTACAACTTTCGCTTCCCTAATTCCCATCTTAATACATGCATTAACTTCACGTCCAGGGCTTTTCTGACCCTTTTTGGGCCCAAAAACTCGAAATTTGAATGAATAATCCCCAAAAAAGTGTTCCGATTGTTTTGCCCAACAAACTTGTCCAATTGATTATAGAAAGAAACGTCCCTACCAAATTTGAGAAGTAAATCTGACAAAAAATGCGACCGCTAGAGTGCATACACTATAGGTATATAATTTTCAATGACCTCCCAAAACGTGTTCAGGGGGTCACGTTAGGAACTTCTATGGTGGTCCCGGAATTTCACCGTGCGGGTCATGCTAATAGTTCACGTTCCATAGGAAATTCACTAACAAGAATACGCTTTGTTTTTAATACCCATTGTTCATGTGGGTGGTTAAATAGTTTATACTTTGGCTCCTTCGATCTCACCAATATAATTAAACTCATTTAAGTTTAAACAAGTAAAGTTCTTGAGTTACTCCTTCAGTGAATCATAGTAATGGCTTCCTTCCCAACATTCTAACACGGATATGTTCATTATTCTTTTATGTTTTCATATTTTTTTAGGGTTTTAAGACAATAAGATTATTTTATGAGTTTCAAAATTGATTTTATTTCATTTTTTCGTATTGTATAAATTCCGTCAAACGCATTAATGAAGAATACGTAAAATGGTCCATCGATGGTAAAACATAAGAAGTTTTTCATCTTACGTGCTTTCCGAGGTTCAGTCTGGCACCTGGAAGAATCAAATACCCCCGTCGCAGCAAACCTGCGTACTCAGTGAATTTCCAATGCAAACTATATGTCTTAATACCACATAAAGAGGCATACGAGGTTTCATTAAAATATATTGACAAATAAGTAATATATCAAATTTGAATTATTATCTGTAAGAATAAATTTGGGGATGAGTACGCAGGTTTGCTGCAACAAGGAACAAAAAATATAGGGTTTCGTGTAACTATCAATATTACTCAACTAGGTAAAGCCACACACCAAGTTGCATCAATATAAATTCATAAATAAGCGATATATACCATTTTGATTATTTTCCATAAGAATAACATGGGGGATGAATATGCAGGTTTGCTGCAACAAGGAACACAAAAAATGGAGTTTTATGCAAATATCAATAGAACTCAACTAGGTGAACCAACATACCAAGTTTTATTAATTTATGTTCATAATTAAGGGAGACATTACATTTTACTCATTCTCCATAAGAATAACATGGGGGCTGAGGACGCAGGTTTGCTGCTACGGTAATCATCGGAAAAATTGCGTTTTTTGTGCAAATAACAATAGACCACAACCAGATGAAGCCTTATATCAAGTTTTGTTAGTATTCGTTCATAAATAAGCGAGCTATAATTTTTGTCTTATTCTCCATAAGAATAACATTGGACAACGTACTGTGTTTAGCACTTTCAATATCTCCGTAACAAATTGGCGTATAGAAATGATCAAAACACCAAATTGTGTGTTTTTTTAAGCTGAATCCAATGGTGAAAACTAAAATTTGACTTTTTAAAATATTACATGTAAAAACCTCAAAAAACCCATTTTTGGGGTACAAAACCCTCCCAAAATACCACTTGGGATGAGTCTATCTGTCTGGTTTTCGAACGTAAAGTCATAAATAATGCTTTACACGTTTGTACCAAATTTTATCAAAATCTGACCATTTTTACGAGAGTTATTGAACCCACGGACACACACACACATATATATATATATATATGTATACAGTTTCAAACTAATGGTGTTTTTGGGGTCTGGGGACCTCAAAACGAAAAGTTATCATGGTCCCGGGCCTAGGTCTTATCATGCCGACTACGGTAACAGCTTCTTCCCTATAGGGGAAATTCGCTAAAAGCCTAATGGGAGTGTTTTTTTATATTTATAAACTTGTTTTTCTTATACATAACGGAATGATTGTTGAATACAATCATAGAATACAACTAGTGGAAGTTTGCTTTGAGAATACGTATCGCTATATTTAATAGTTTAAAGTTTCTAGAAATGGATATTACCCAAGATTAAACATTCGAATCAAGATCAAATAAAAAATTAAACTCTATTCTCTTCAATTGTGCCATACGTAATTTTTAAATATACTAAAGTTTAAATTACTCAAACAATTGTACATTTCATTCATAAACAGCAAGAAGTGACGAGTTGCTCGTAATCTGTAGCTCTTCAACTCAACTGATTAGGCGGTTAATCATCCAGCTAATTGTCTACCTGTTCATCGTACTCGTGTCAACAAACTGTAGCTAACAGTCTCTGTACGTCTATCCATTATGATCCAATAACTTCTAATCATTGCTTCTTCGCAGAGCACTAAGGCGTGATGAGCCTAACAGGGGATTAACTGTTTCAGTAACTACTTTACCGATTGGCAAGATCCCGTTACGGAGGAACATTGCCACTCATCTGACAGATTTCCCGGTGCGCATCCGCTTTCAAATTGACCTAGTTACTTTCCGCTAATAACCAATTATAGAACAACATTTATTGCACTAACCTTCAAAGGTCGTTAGTTTAATAGATTAATAGTTTGTAATATTTTAGACTAGTTACGATAAGACACTAATGGCAGATTATATAGCCAAATAATTATAAGTGATGGTTTGGGGTTTTTTGTCTCTTCTAAATTGTCAATTTATAGCGTATTAAAATACCCCCGTCGCAGCAAAACTGTGTACTCAGTGAATTTCCGATGCACATTTTTGTTTTAATACTACATAAAGCCGCTTCCCAAGTTTCATAAAAATATATTAACAAATAAGGGATATTTAAATTATTCTACATAAGAATAACATTTGGAATGATTATGTAGGTTTTCTGACACAATTTTGATGAAAATATCAACACAATTCAACTCGGTGAAGCCACATATCAAGTGGCATGAATGAATAAGCAATATGTAATATTTGAATCATTCAACAAAAGAATAACATGGGGGCTGAGTAAGTAGGTTTGCTGCAAAAGGAACGCAAAATATGGCTTTTTATTCAAATATCAATATAACTCAACTAGGTCAAGCCACATACCAAGTGTTATCAATCTAAATTCATAAATAAGCGATGTATACCATATTTGAATTATCCTCCATAAGAATAACATGGGGGATGAGTACACAGTTTTGCTGCAAAAAGGACCACAACAAATGGGTTGTTATGCAAGTATCCGTACAACTCAACAAGAGGTGAAACTACATACCAAATGTTATTGATTAGTAGTGGAGAAACCACAAAGAGGGGCCACTTCCGGCGCTTTTTTCCCATGTTATTCTTATGGGGATCAGTTTTTGAACACTTGCCCGATCCTACCCTACACAAATTTTCTTTTTGGCCAGTACCCTTGCCTTATTTTTCCCCTATTTTAAAATTTGCTCTAAATTCATTTTAATACATCCTTTGCAGAAATCCACGAGTTCAAAAATAACTCCACACTAAATAAACAACACATGTAAACAACTTAGAAGTGCACTCGGTTATCGCCACTAGCGCGACAATCAACCCTGAAGAAGATTCTGCAAGATCGGCACCAAGGACACAGCGACCGATGCATAGTAACCGATGCGTAATTTTACAAATTAATTTTGTGAATTGTCGGCTATATAAAGAGCTGCTGCAGGCTAGGGTCCTCACTTCATATCCTACAGCCCCAGCACCAACAAGACCTTCAGTGTTGCAGATTTTAACTTAAAATTCAGTGGTCCAATACTTAAAATAATTTCGGCTAAAATATGCTTTTTTTACTCTGGACTTAGAAAAATTTAGTACTTAGAATAATTTCAGCTAAAATATGCTTTTTTTACTCTGGACTTAGAAAAATTTAGTGCTTAAAATAATTTCGGCTAAAATATGCTTTTTTTACTCTGGACTTAGAAAAATTTAGTGGTTAAAATAATTTCGGCTAAAATATGCTTTTTTTACTCTGGACTTAGAAAAATTTAGAGTGGTTCTTATCACTAATGACTTAAATAATAACTTATGACTTAAGAACTTTGAAGATGAAAGGGAATCGTTATTTTTGAAAACATTTTCATTTTTGATTAAAATAGCTTAACTTTTGATAATTACTTTTGTTATTTAATTTTTTATTTTACTTTAACTACTTTTTATATTGGACTTTTGGAATTGTTATTACATGCTCTTTGACTTGGGTGTTTTTTAGTATCTTCAAAAACACCGCGGGGAGTGGAAGCACCGGGGAAGCAGAGCGGTACAGGATGCAAAAAATGCAATTTTCGAAAATTGCATATATCTCGAAAACGGTAAGAGATATCGAAAAAATAATGAAATTTTTAAAAATACCTATGGAATAGGTTTCGGGGGTTCCCCACCAATTCCAGGTTTCAAAAATTTTTTTGACCCCTTTTGGTCCAAAATTTTTTTTGGACCTTTGGCCTTTAATTATATCTCCGTTATTTATAGAGCTATTGGGTTGAAATTTGGTATATAGGTACATATAGATGTGAAACATTGTTTGGTAAAGAAAATTATCAATTTAGGGGACACACCTGCGCGCTACAGGCGATAATTTGAAATTCAAAAATTAGCTCCCATGTGGTTGTTTATCATCCAAATTTGATATAACTTGGATTGTACATGTAGAACATCAACCCCCACTTGATAGCGTGTACGGATTTTTAAAAATAATTTTTGTTTCTTTTATAATTACAAATTTTGGTTTTACAAAAAACCCTCATAACTTTTTTGTTTATTGAGATATAAGGTTCAAATTTGGTTTGGAGGTACTTTATACAATTATCTAAAAAGTAGTTTCCCAGATTTTTGATAAAGGGCTTAGTTTTTATAAAAATGTTGAATTTGTGTTTTTTGTCTAAAATCTTCATATTTTGAATTTTGATCGTATTTAAATTTTTAAAATGGTAATTTTTGTTTATAAAAAGCAGAGCACGACATCTCCTACACTCATTTCAACACAAAATGTTGACCTGTGCAGTCTGTTTTATGTCTTACTCCAACAGAAGCAATTTATTACGCCATTATCGACTTGTTCACAAAGTTATTCCTAAAATTTGTAAAAAATGCCATCAAATATTTGATAATAACAATCATTTTAAAGTGCATATGCTAGAAAAACATGATACATGCAAAGTTTGTAAAAAGGTTGTTAACAGTAATAAGAAACGCCACTACATAAGCTGTGACAAACGACCTTACAGGTTGTATATTTTTAACGGTGAATCTGTGGAAGTATTAGACACTCTTCAATCTTGTCTGCTACCTATCAAATGGATTCTTATTAGGAGGGTAAAGTTCATCAAACACTCGGTGGACAATAATGGTGATTTAATCATTGACAAAGAATGTATTGCTGATTTTCGAAGTTTGACGATGTTAACGATTGAGAACAAAGATTTAAAAACTCAAATTAAAGAAGCACTTTTTAAGATCGATACCTCCATGCACAAGTATCAAGCCCAAGGCAGTGGATGGATATATGACCATACTAAATACTGGCAGCTGCATGTTTACAAGTATAAACCCCTAACTCCCAAGTCATACATTCCTACACCAGAAAATATAAAATCAAAACACGCTGTTTTAAATATTAAAAATAGTGATAATAAATGTTTCGTGTGGAGTATTTTAGCAAGCTTGAATCCAAGGAATCATGGAGAACATGCAAATCGAGTATTTTACTACGAACCCTATGAAAGTCAGTTGAATATGTCAAATATAAAATATCCCGTAAAAATATCCGACATTGATAAATTTGAAAAACAAAATAACATAAGTGTTAATGTATATGGAATTGAAGGACAATTAATATATCCATTGAGAATAACTAAACTAAATAGTAATACGCACGTCAACCTGCTGCTTCTACAACAGGGTCGGAAATCACATTACTGTTTAATTCGTGATTTTGATAAGTTAATGCTACGGTCTACAAAAGATGACCATAAGAAATATTTTTGCAAGTTCTGTTTGCAGCATTTTTGCACCAAAGATATATTGGAACGTCACACAACATATTGTAAAACCTTTGATGCCCAAAGAGTACAAATGTCTAAAAAAGATACACTACAATTTACGAATTACAAATATCAACTTAAAGCTCCCTTTGTGATTTATGCAGATTTCGAATGTTTTATAAACAGTGGCAAACACACTCCTTCTGGATTTGCTTATGTTGTGGTGAGAGATTCTAACATTATTTACGAAGAGTTGTACAGCGGTGAAAATGTGATGGATGTGTTTTTCGAAAAGTTATTTAAAACTTATGACTTTATTAAAAGTCAGATGGGAGTATATGTTCCCCTTGTAATGACTCCAGAGCAAGAGATGTTATTCCAAAACTCTACACACTGCCACATATGCCAACAGCCGTTACTATGTGATAAAGTGCAAGACCACTGCCACCTAACAGGCGAGTTCAGAGGACCCTCCCATAACTCTTGCAATTTAAACTATAAAGTAACCAAGAAAATTCCAGTATTCTTCCACAATCTTAAAAACTATGACGGTCATTTAATAATGCAACACTTGGGAAAATTCAATCACAAATTGAATTGCATAGCCAAAGATATGGAAAAGTATATTTCGTTCTCTGTTGATGATTTGGTATTTTTGGATTCCTACAACTTTCTGTCTCTTCCCTTAAGCAAATTAGCTTCCAATTTAAATGCGTTTAGATTTATAGACAATCCACTACTACAACGTAAGGGCGAATTTCCGTACGAATACATGACAGGACCAGAAAAGTTTTTAGAGCCCCTCCCACCCATAGAGGCATTTTACAGCAGTCTAACTAAAGAATGTATATCTCCTGCACAATATGAACATGCTAAAAACGTATGGAATCATTTTAATATAAAGAATTTAAAAGAATATCACGATTTATACCTTAAAACAGATGTGTTGTTATTGGCTGATGTGTTTGAGACATTTAGGGACTTGTGTTTAAAGGATTATAAACTTGACCCTGTCCACATGTACTCACTGCCCGGACTAACATGGGAGGCATGTCTTAGAATGACCGGCATAAAATTACAGTTATTTCAAGACGTTGACATGCATTTGTTTATAGAACATGCCATTAGAGGCGGTGTAAGTATGATTTCCACGCGCTACGCTAAAGCCAATAATAAGTACATGGGCGAACATTATGACCCAAATCAAGAAAGCACCTATCTTGTATACTTAGACTGCAACTCGCTATACTCTACAGCAATGTGCGAGTCGTTGCCCGTTGATGGCTTTAGATGGACAAATGAGAAAGATTATAAATACAATCAAAATGAAAACTTTGGATTTATTTTGGAAGTTGATTTAAAATACGATAAAAGTTTACACGATTTGCATAATGACTACCCGCTCGCACCAGAAAAAATGAATGGAAAATTAATACCAAATTTAAATGACAAAACTAAATATATTTTACATTATAAAGCACTAAAAAAATACGAAGAACTGGGTTTGGTAGTTACAAAATACCACAGAATTTTAAAATTCAGACAATCAAAATGGCTTGCGCCCTATATTAATTTTAATATTGAAAAGCGACAAAAAGCTAAACACGATTTTGAAAAAGACTTTTACAAACTGTTAAATAACAGTCTCTTTGGTCGAACAATTATGAACCAACGCAAGTTTCGTGATATACATCTTGTAGACGAGTCTAAGTTAACAAAATACGTTACAAAGCCAAGGTTTGACTGCAGCAAAATGTTCGATAACAATTTGCATGCTGTGCATTTAAATAAATTAATTGTAAAGTTTGATAAACCAATATATTTAGGAATGACCATTTTGGATATCAGTAAAGTAATAATGTATGATTTCCACTGTAATTATATGTCAAAATTTAAGAATAAAAAGTTCTTAATGACAGACACAGACAGCCTTGTTTATTCTATAGTAACAGAGGACTTTTACAAGGAAATACAAAGTGACTTGGACTGTTTCGACACCTCTGCATATAGTAAAGATCATTTCTTATACTCTGATAAAAATAAAAAAGTTACGGGCAAGTTTAAAGACGAATTAAATGGTCAAATTATGTATGAATATTGTGGTTTAAGGCCAAAATTATACTCTTTCATTCCTTTACAATGGTTATACGAAAAAGAAAATCAAAATGAGCTAGAGGTTAAAAAGGCAAAGGGAGCTGACAACGCCACAGTTAAACATCTCTTAAGACACCAACATTACTTACACTGTCTTGCAACCGGGGAAGATTACTATGAGAATGTTACAAGAATTAAATCCACAAACCACCATCTTCAAACATTAACGATGAACAAAAAGGTACTCTCTTTTGATGACGACAAGAGGTTTATTCTGGATGGCATCAACACTCTTGCCCTTGGTCATTATAAAATTGGTCAAACATAAATCTATATTTCCCATTATTCTTTGGCCTTTCCTTGTCTATTACAAAAAAGCCATATTTAGACCTATCCCAGCATTGATGGCAGAGATTTCTAAATTGGTTAAATGAAAAATCATTTCCCACATGATTGTTATACACATGTTTTAAATTTAAATCGTCTTGTTTAAATAATATTAGGAAATTAACATTGTCACGTAAATGTTTGTTTACTTTACTGTAAGATTGATACAAGTAAAAACTGTTAATATTTTTGTGTCTGCCCATTGAGAAAAATTGTGTGATATTTGGACTATTTATGTCGTCAAATACAACTATTGAGTGTGATTTTACATCATTTGGTGTGATTTCACAGTTTGAATATGTGTGTAATTTAACTTCATCACACAGACGGAATATTTCAATTATTTTTTTATATTTTTCTTGTTCTAAAGATTTGGATATTATATATAAATTTGTAAACTTTAATCCTTGCTTTTTTACAATTAAGTTATAAATTACAACGGTCTTCCCCGAACCGCTAGGCCCTATTATAAGACAGCGAATATTATTAGGAAATAGACCCAACTTCTTTGGTGTATTTTCTTTATGTGCTATTTTAAATTTGTTCTTTTGTTGAATAAATGACATTTTTTATATAATAAAAATGGCAAAGAGAAAGTGTAAAAAGGTCCAAGGTAAGGGATTATTCTTAAAACCATATAGAGGCCGTGGCTTGTTAAATACCCTTATAAACAACCTTCCTTTCCCTCTCCACATGCCTGGAAATTATAAATGGTGTGGACCTGGAACTAACGTGCGTGAAAATTTAGCCAGAAATGTAACTCCAAAAAATAAGCTAGACTCTTATTGTAAAGAGCACGACATATTCTACATGAATAATCCTGATACAGCCGCCCGGAACAAGGCAGATATGAGATTAGCGGACCAGGCTTGGACTAGGGTTTCGGCAAAGGACGCCAGTCTGGCCGAAAAAGCAGCAGCTTATGCAGTGACAAATTTGATGAAGGCTAAGGCAAAAATGGGAATGGGATTAAAATTTAATAAAAAAGATGGACAACTTTCAGCTGTTAGAGGCAGCAAGAGACGTGCCTCGCTTTCGAGGAGTGTACCTAAAAAACGAGCTAAAACATCTAAGGCCAAAAGTAAGAGAATGTGGAATTATTAATTTAGACAGTGACAGGGGCACACATTGGACAGCATATCGTAAAAATAAAGATATTGTAATATATTTTGACCCTTTCGGAATACAGCCTCCAAAAGAGGTAATTGAATATTTTGTACCATCTAAAATTTACTATACAACTGATCAAATACAAGATTTAAACAGTTCCATTTGTGGAATTTTATGTTTATCATTTCTGAAAAATTTTAGTTTATAAAAATGGATTCATTTACTATAACATTTACGGGTACAGAGCCAGAGTTGAAGTCGGTGTTCTTTCCTCCTATAGAATTAAATGGTGATTATGTAATTGGACTGGTAGATTTTCAAAGTTATAATTCTATATTTAATGTTAAAAAACCTCTAAATACTTTGACATATTACAAAATGCACAAAATTACAACCCCAAAAGGGGAGGTCACAATTGACGAATTAAACCGGGCATTAGCTGGTAAAGTTGAAGTTATTATACAAAATAAAGTAGCATTAATTAATACAAAAGTCAAACTTATATTTTACAAAGGGCTAGTTCCAAAATTAAATAAACTTAAAGACACAAAATTAACTATAGACGAGGGTGAGGATGTGTATTATTACGATCACAAAGCTCCAAATGTAATTGAAATTGCTGAAGGTACATACGAAGTGTTTGAGCTTGCGAAGGAAATTCAAAAGCAACTCCCAGATTTTGTACTTATAGCCGATAATAAAACTATGAAAGCCACATTACATTCTGGCCATGTGTTTGATTTTACAAAACCGTGTTTAGGGTCTGAATTATTGGGATTTAAAGGATTTTCTACTCCAGATATTGCGTTTAAATCCGTAAATAAAATCAACATAAATAATGTAAATGTGATTAGAGTAAAATGTAATATTGCGAATGGGTCTTATTTGAATGGTGACAAATCACACACCATACACAGTTTTTACCCAGAAGCTCCTCCCGGCTACAAAATTATTGAGGTCCCCAGAAATATTATATACTTCCCTGTAAATAAGAGAAGTTTAGATGTTGTTAGCATTACATTTGCAGATCAACACGACAAGCCAATTGACTTTAATAAAGAAGAAACTACAATTACTTGTCATATAAAAAAGATATGAGAATTTACAAGAACGGACTGAGTGTGCAAAATGCCAGGTTTCTGCGATCAATTGGGTTGAAGTTAAAATTTTCTATTAATAAAAATGGAAGATTTTCTAGACGTTACAGGAAAATTCCAATACGACGATAGCGTGGTTAAAATTACAAATCACTCCTATGTTCCACACAACACTTTAGCAATAAATAATTCCGATGAAATTCGAATATGCATAAATAATCAAGATTTACTAACACTCCCATGTAGGAGTTATCTGTATATTAAAGGAGAAATAGAGAATCATGATAAAGGACATTTTATAAATAATGCATTTGCATTCTTATTTGACGAAATTAGATACGAAGTTGCTGGTAAAGAAATAGATATTGTAAGAAATCCGGGAATTTCCAGTCTTATGAAAATATTGTGCTCTTACAATAAAACAACTAAATTGTCAAATGTAGCATTTGATTCTGATGAAAATTTAAAGGAGTTCCATAAAAGCGGCAAGTTTAGTACTTGTGTCCCGTTAGAGCTGTTAATGGGTGTGTTTGAGGATTTTAATAAGGTTTTAGTAAATGTTAAACAAGAATTGGTGTTGAAAAGATCCAAAAACGACTTAAATTGTATATTAACAACATCTAATGCTCCAACTGGTGTCGATCCTATTCCTAAAATTACACTTAAATCGATTCAGTGGGTGATGCCGCACGTGGTACCATCTGATGGGGAGAAGCTTCAATTACAAAAGATGTTATTGCAAAATAAAAATTTGCAAATTGCATTTAGAAGTTTGGAGCTACACGAACTCCCATCATACCCCGAAACCAAGAGACATACATGGTCAGTTAAGACGTCTTCGAGTTTGGAGAAGCCCAGGTATATTATATTTGGTTTCCAAACTGGTAGGGACAACAGTGCACGAAAAAGAACTGATGAATTTGATCACTGTAAATTGAAAAATATCAAAGTGTTTTTAAACTCTGAATATTATCCTTATAGTGATTTAAATCTCGACTTTGAAAATGGAGATGCCTCTAAAGCTTATGAGATGTTTGTGAGGTTTAGGGAGAGTTACTACAACACCGTCCCCGATCCTATGTTTAACAGAGCTGACTTTATAAAGAAATATCCTCTAATTGTAATAGATTGTTCTAGGCAGAATGAATCAGTCAAAGAGGGGGTTGTAGATATTAAATTAGAAATTGAAACTGCAGAAAATGTCCCTTCAAACACATCTGCATATTGCTTAATAATACACGATAAAGTGTTTGAGTATAATCCTTTGACAAATGAGATAAATAAAATGTAAATAAAATGAAAACAAATATTCAACAAGAATTGGTAGAGTCTGCAAAACAAATAAGAGAAAAATATAGGGCGTTAAAACGTGGTAAATTTCTAGAGGCTGAAGAGAGGTTCCAAACATTCCAACCGTTAATAGAGCCTTTGCAAGAATTAAAAAATTTAGCCACAAAAACAGAGAGGCCAGTTCTCCCAATGATTTTAGAAAAGACCCCGTCTAGAATACCAAGAATAACCCAGATAACACCGCACAAATTAGATTTTGGTCTTTTAGCATCAGACTATTTAGGAAATTACCTTAGTAGAAGTAGTATGACAGACACCACATATGGTATTAGGCGAGAAGGACATAAATTTTTTATTGGGAATCAGGAAGTTCAAATTGCCAATGACGATGTTACAGTTGGAGAAAAAATTTATAAAGGGACAAAGGGATTGTGGGAATTGTTAACTTTAAAAGAACCCGTAAACTATAGTCAGGCTGATTTGCAAAATTATAAAGAGATTTTGGAAGCTACAAACGCACATTTAAAGGGTTATAAAACGGGTGCGGCGATGTCAAGTAATAAACACACTAAATATCTTAATATAATTAAACCCCTGTTTAAGACTGTTGGTGAAGGTTTAAGGCAGGTAACTGGTAATAAAATAGACTATGTTTATTGGGACGATCCTAATGAGCTTGTAGATAGGTTAAGACTGCTTTGGTTAAGTCGATTGGCGGGAAATTCTGGAGTGGATAATGAGATAGATTCTATCATAGAAAAATTGAGGGAAAGTGGAATTGTTTATTAAATAAAAAGATGATAGATAAATTTTATCGCGTATATAACCCGTATAGTAAACCAGAAGCTAGAAGTTTTAAAGAAACTACTTTAAATCTAAAAGATGATGGTTGGAATGCTTTAAATTATAAAATTAGTAGTGTTAAAGGTGGGGAGTTTACTGACGATGTATCAACTTTGGGGCAGACGTTAACCAGGAAAGGTGATGCTTTTGTACAAGGTAATACTAAATATAAGTTTTTAGAATCCAAGAGTAATAATTGGAACGCTAATAAACGCAAAATTACTAATGTTAAACGAGGTGAAAGCGCAACCGATGTACCCACATTAGAGCAAACTTTAATAAGAAAAGATGGTGTCTTTGTACAAGACAAAAATAATTATGAATTTTTGGAATCGGAGAATGGTATTTGGAATGCCAAAAAGCGAAAGATTAGTAATTTTTTGGCTGGTAAAGAAAGCGATGATGTTGTAAACGTCTCTCAAGTACCAAAAATGGATCTAAACTTTTGGGATTTTAATAATAAAAGGCTAGTTCGTGTTAAACCCGCTGTTGATGAGAACGATTGTGTTACAAAACATCAGACTGTGACTTTAGAAAGTCTTAAATTTGATGGTAAAAATAAGCAATTAACAAACATTTTACCTGGAACATTGCCAAATGATGTGGCTGTTGTTAAGCAAATATTAACAAAAGGTGAGAAAAGCATAATAAAACAGGGGGATAAATATTATAATGTATTAACATTAGATAGCGATGTGTGGGATGCAGAGGACAAATTAATAAAGAATGTACCTGAAGGCAAAGATAGGAGTGATATTTGTTTAATGTCGCAGGTTTTGAGGTATGACGATAATATTAAAACTTTTAGACAAGACAATATTAAATTTGATATTTGTTTAAAATCACATGCATTAAGGTTTAACAATAAAACTAATAAATTTATGCAAGACAATAATGAAATCGATTTGATGATGTACAATCCTAAATTGTTGGTTGCAGACCCTACATCTTTAAGCGGATTTAAGACTTTAGATGGAGAGGCATATTTGCCAAAAAACTATGTATATCAAAGAATGAGTGATGGTATGTTAATTGGTAGCAATGGAGGTGTTTTTGAAACGACAGAGACTGGCAGATACGTTAACATTAAAAATAAAGAATAAAAAATGGAAAAAATTGCTTACGAATTGCATAAGCCTGCGAGAAAGAACTTTGTTAGAAGGTCTTTTAAGGTGTTGGTTATAAACGAAACTGTTCAAATAGATTTAATAGATATGCGGAATTATGCTAGAGAGAATTCTGGAAATAAATATATTTTAACTTTAATAGACACATTTTCTAAAAAAGCTTATGCTGCTCCACTAAAGAATAAAACTGGATTAGTAGTCACAGAAGCTATAAAAACTATTCTCCCAAAGGGAGTTAAAAATATTCAATCTGATAACGGAAAAGAATTTTTTAATGAACATTTTACCAAACTAATGAAAATTCTAAATATTAATCACTACCACACTTACTCTACAACTAAGGCGGCTATTGTGGAAAGGTTCCAGAGAACTTTAAAGAATTGGTTGTATAGAGAGTTTAGTGCACAAGGGAGTTACAAGTGGTTGGATTTACTTCCAAAGTTAATAAGGATATATAATAATAAAGTACATAGATCCATAGGGATGAAGCCTAACCAAGTAAGTGCTAAGAACTCTAAAGATGTACATGAAAGGTTAGCATCTAAAGTACAAGTTAAAAAGCCAAGATATAAGGTGGGGGATAGTGTAAGGATATCTAAATATAAACATGTATTTAGTAAAGGATATACTCCTAACTGGACGGGAGAGCTTTTTACAATAGCAGAAGTTAAGAAAACAAAGCCTGTGACTTATATTTTGAAAGATGAAAATGGCAATATAATCAAAGGAGGATTTTATACAGAAGAATTGTTAAAGACTAAATATAAAGACATGTATTTGGTAGAGAAGGTAATTAGGAGGAAGGGTGATTTATTTTATGTCAAATGGCTCGGGTTCCCAAGTAGCCAGAACTCGTGGATTTCTGCAAAGGATGTATTAAAATGAATTTAGAGCAAATTTTAAAATAGGGGAAAAATAAGGCAAGGGTACTGGCCAAAAAGAAAATTTGTGTAGGGTAGGATCGGGCAAGTGTTCAAAAACTGATCCCCATAAGAATAACATGGGAAAAAAGCGCCGGAAGTGACCCTCTTTGTGGTTTCTCCACTACTTTGATTTATGTCATAATTAAGGGAGACATAAGATTTGACTTATTTTCCATAAGAATAACATGGGGGCTGAGTACGCAGGTTTGCTGTTACAGGAAGTATCGGTAAAAATTGTTTTTTGTACAATAAGAATAGACCACAACCATACGAAGCCACATATCAAGCAAGTTTCATTAATATTTGTTCATTAATAAGCGAGATATAAATTGTACTTATTCTCTATACGATTAACATTGGACAACGTACTTTGTTTAGCACCTTTAATATCTCGGTAACCAATTGACGTAGAGCGATGATCAAAATACCAAATCGTTTTTTAAGCTAAATTTAATGGTCTAAACAAAAATTTTTTTTGAAAATAATTATATTTAAAAAGTGTAAAAAAACAATTTTTGGGGTACAAAATCCCCTTTAAAATAGAGCGACCTATCTGGTTCTCGAACTCATGAAAATAGATCCTGCCTTACACGTTTGTACCAAATTTCATCAAAATCGGACCATTTTTACGAAAGTTATCGTGCCTACGGACACATATATATATATATATATAATATATATATATATTTATATATACCTATATATATATATATATATATATATACATATATATGAATTTGAACGAATGGTGTTTTTGGCATCTGGGGGCTAAAAAACGAAGCGTTATCATGGTCTCGGGCTAAGTCTTACCATGAGACCTACGGTAATAGCTTCTTCCCTATAGGGGAAATTCACTAAAGAGTCAAATAATATTTTTTGGCGAGATTTTTACACCAATACAAGTAAAATGTTCCTACTGTCATAGGGCCTAAAATGCCCTATTTTACATATAGCCACTACTTTTTATTTAACAATTCATATCACAAAAATTAATGACCAATCGGTTGAAAGTAATTGATTTCAAATTTTATATTGGCCTATAATTGTTCTTAGACGGACTATCTACTATTTAAATAGTATGGTCCAATTTGATACATTAGATATGCTATAGTTAACATTATTTGTTCATGAATGCCCGCGCACTCCAAAAAGTAGCGTTGTTCAGGCCTGAGAGTTTTTTCGTTATTGTATTTACCCTCCGCGGTTTCCTCGAACTAGTATATTTAAGATATACGACTCATTATTCAGAAACAAGTAAAGGTGGTTCTACTCTACCATTGACTTATTTTACATAATTTGAATATAAAATGTTATTTATTGAGACACTCTTTGCATTTTAATTGGTATGGGTATATGCATAAACGACTATATTGTTATGAATATTTAATGTAAATGTTCTATTTTGTAGATTAACATAATAAGATCATTAAAATCAAGATGCTACTCCAAAAAAATAGAAGAACTTCAAGAATTTGTCTGTCAAAGTTTCTACATAGACATAAGTAAAGGATATGAATAAAACACCTCTCATAAGGGTCATATACCAAATAAAGAGGCTACATGAACAACATTTCATGTAGTCATTGGAAGAGGTAATGAGGTTGGACCCTTCTAACCTTGTGTTACACGAGTAACAGCAACAAATTATGCTTCTCAATCACCTACTGAAGCCCTCAGGGTTCTGAATACTCTTAATCTTCTAATTGTTTTGGAAGATTGGTGCTATAGAGTTCCCCCACCACAAACCTCCCGTGAGGTGTGGCGCTTTAGGGATCCGTCCCAATATTTTCGTGGGTAAGATAAGACCCCAATGACAGGATTTGAACTTGGGATCTCCAGAGTGTGGGACGAGAAGGTTGCCGTTGTGATACCGTTGTGGTACTAGCTATTAATAAGTAAACTTAAAACATAAGTGTTATATTCGAGAACGATAGTTTGCAGACTCACTACATTGATATTTATATTTATCAGTCATCTCTGTCATTTGCATGTTGTATTTAAATGCATATATTATATTTTAATTTTACAGTTACTGTGCGTCATCAGGTTAATGAATCACAAAGTGTTGTTCTAGTTTCACGTATCTAGTGTATAAACACGATATAAAACAAAAAGGAACACAAGCTTCAGTTAAAGCATGTAATAATTACATCTAAAACTTAAATTGATCTTCGTTTTATATCAAATTATTATGTTATACCATTATATGTGTGTAAAACGTTTTAAAGTAAAATAGTTAATAAAAGTAGATAATTAGTTGAAAATATAGTTATAAATAGTTAATGTAGGCATAGTCAGTTGTTATCATTGTTTATCGAATTACCATTTACTAAATCAACAAATATTCGAGTTGGATTCTTATTGTTTAAACGCAATAAATAAGTAAAAAGAAACGCAAATGATTCCATTTGGTCAATGTTTTGATATTTATACATTTTTAACTGATTCTCAAATTGTTTATAGTATATTAGTTTTTAATACACTTTTGTATCTGCGTTTGTCCATGAGATAATGATGATGGTGTACCGTTTTCTTAAGATTTATAAAAAGTCAAAAATACTAAAAGGTTTTCAGCGCACGGTTAACTAAAGGAGGTTACAGTAATTCTGACTTGAAGAAGTGTTTATTTTCAGCCTACCAAGACATGTAAGCATGTTAATCAACCAAGTTAGTCAGTTAAACTAATAATACAATACACACATTTTCTCAGGTACAAATATCAACTAAGAATTGAGGTAAGAAAATATAAAGATGCCACACCAGCAATGCCGTATAATAGAAGCAGTTGTCCATTCTAAAACCACAATACACGTTCTTAAACTGTTCTGATATACCTAGTTATGATCATTCTGCGATAGTTAGCTGTTAACACTATTGTAACAAACAAGTAAACGGAACTTTAAACTAAAATTTAACATAAATTGAGGTTTTCAGGCAGGATTATAATTTAGGAATAAATTAGATGAAAATGTATTTGATCTGAATAACCGGGATCTGGGATCTACTCGGGCTGGAGTGTAATCTGTCTCCGCTGCGGGATACGATGACATGTCCTCCCGACCAATTGGAATTGCTTGTACCCAATCGACATCAGATGACTACTCAATGCTGTAATTTTGGATGTATAAAGCATATCAAGGTTATGAATACCTAAAATATTGTATTTAGCACTCTTAAAACGTTCACTATGTGAGAAAACAATTATGTTAATGGTCAACAGTGGCTTGGTAAAATGTATTTGAGGAAATTATTATTATTGTTATAATTACTAACCTTTTTAGTATCAATTTTTGTATTCAAGCTACACAGAATTAAATTATTTCTTAGGGGATCAAGCCAAATTTTGATATGTTGTACTAATCGTGAGACATACAAATTGTACAGTATATCAGGTATTTACTAGGAAGTTGCGAAGATGACGTATATCAAGATGAATTTAGCAATACGATATTTTAGTTGTCATATCTACGTCTTATTAGGAACTAACGATCGTTTCGCTGCTTATACAGGGTGTTGCAAATATGTGCACTAATATTTGAATAGCGTATTATATCGTTTTGGGTGAAAACATTTTCTACAATTATAATTAAGAATTTCAAGCTTTTAATTGTAATTATAAGCTTTGCAGGGAATGAAGTTACTCTTAGTTCCTATGTGCATATTCAAGATTTCAAACCGATTTAAGTGTTCTTACATAGACTGTATGTAATAATTATCTTTTGAATATTCAACGTCTAATAAATATTCATGGATATAGAAACTAAAGATTAGACTGAGGTTCGCAAACTAGAACAAACAGTATGTCGTGCAAGTGTCCGCGCTTAAAAAGTCTCGAAATGATCACTTTAAAAGTTGGATGAGAACTTTCCGTCCTGTGAGACATTCGGTATAGAAATTTAATGTATCACTCCCCCCTTCCCCTTCAAAATAAGTCCACTAAATGCGTTGCATAACATATTTTTTGTTCAGTTTTAAAAAGAACACTTAAAACGTATTGCTTTATCGAGCTGCATGAAAGTAGACCATCACAAAGGGTTTATGTGTTCACGAGTTTATAAAGGCTGAGAAAAGGGTAAAGACCATCTTCTCACCTTTACTACTGACTGTCGTCTCTCTTTACGCTATTTAGTCTTTACTATCAGCTTTAGTTACGATATAAACTATCGGTTATAGGCGATTTTTACAATATAATATCACAATAAAAGTAGATAGTTGGTTTTAAAAGTTCCTTTCAATTATTGAACAATATATTTTATCGCAACGAATTCTCTAAGACATGAAGAACAGTTACAGTTTCATTTATCTTAATTTTTGTATAAATAAATAATAATTCTTTCAGTATCCATCACAAATAACTATTAAATTAATCCATCTTGTTTCATATACAATTCATCCGAAAATAACTGTTAAACTTATTTCATATAAAAAGTATTCAATTTTTTTAGCATTTTAAACATATCTTACACGTCAAACCGTTTAAGACATGTTCTCCGAATAATATTACATTCGATACAACATGTCTCAAATATTGAAATCAGTGCGAGTTGTTGGCTAGTGGTCAAAGTGATGGACTTATCGTACAAATAAATATGGTGGCGTTCTTGACGTCGGTGCGAATACCATTCCTAGCAGTTAGATGTTATCAAATCCCATTTCTAGCGAGTTAATGTTATCAGTAGTGTACAATTCATACTGTAACGTCTCGCCTCTTGGTTTGCTGGATACGTTCCACGCATATATCTGACGCCCAAGTGGACGTGCCAAGTAAGTCAAAAAGAGGCTAACAACCGCTAAAAAGTTATAAACTTTCAATCAAAATACTACACCTGAAGTTAAGTATCCTCTTAGTGCTATAGAAAACAATTGATACAAATTATTAGTATAAATTACAGTTTATTACACATATACGATTTATACAATGGCTTACTGTACTGTAGCTAAACTCATGCGTCTTCAAAACTTCAAAATGTCTAATGTTTCACATATATTATTTTGAGTTAAAAAAAACCTTAGCCACCCATATTTTGGGTTTTTGAGAAATTATGTTTATGAGAAAGTAATTTTGAATATTCAGTTTATGTATTATTTTTTATTAAATACTATAAAGGTTTTTAAACTGCTGAAATTATATTTTACCTATGATTAAAATACAAGTTTGCTTTATCCTGGGAAATACATTGTGTCATTTCCTCCTGAGACGCTCCTATTCATGCAGGTGTCACGGAGCTGTCGTAACTGTCACGGACTTCTCAGTGGTACTGTGAACGTGGAAGTTAGTTTAATATAAATATTCTAGTGCATTATTAGAATGAGCTAACATTTAAATAATATATTATTTTTCAATCTATAAATAATTGGAAAACCTATGATTATAAAATTCTAGTTTTATTCGAAAGATTTTAACTATCTACTCTCGTACAGTAATGATTGAAACTCTTATAAATATATACCATTAAATAGGATTGGGGTGATTAAATTCAAGCGATTGGCAAAACAAGAATAGGTTCAAAAGTATCAAAGGGAAAAAACTTTGTTGTTTTTTAAAAGCTTTTCACTGCCATTTAATGCGTTATGTTAAAAGTTGACGAAGTTGTTGAATAAGAAACAGACCAAAAGATTTTGTTATTTTTTTTTTAATAGTCTATGGAACATGAGAAACTTTTGAAATTACTGAAAAATAATAAATAATCATGTCTAGCCAATAAAAGTATTTCCAATCATACATTTGCTGAGGATATTTCCTAAATGTTCTAATAGCCAAAATTTAAAACAAAGCTCCCCTCAAAACCTTGTTTAAATTTCTGAATAAAAATCAATAACACAATTTTAAAATTTCAAAAATGCATGGCAAACATTATTGTGTTTTACTCTCTTCATACTTTATGCTCAACAGTAGTCAGGAATTAATTATTCTAAAATCAAAATCAATACTTAACATTGATTTTTGCCAAGAACCTTTTAGAAAGCTGGATGTCCCAACCGCGAACTTAAATAAAATCATTATTTGATACTTCGATAAAATAATTTCTTAGTAACTAAATAATAAACTATTTTAAAATATTTCAAACTTGGCACAACTTGTTCTAATAAATTCTCCAACAATATAGGTCAATGAAGGTATATTTGTTTTACCAAGCCATTGATGACAATGTAGAGAGAACAATCATACTACAATACTCCCTAAATATATCAAGCATGCCCTACTATTCTTAATATAGACCCAAGAGAAGTACACATTAGCACACAATAGAAGGGATTCGTCTTTCTCCTTTCTATTCAGGCGTTGCATTGTTCCTCTGTGGCTGATTAAGGCCCTATTCAATATTTCAATGTTTCTTTACAATAGAATAATTTATAAATGGTTTATTGAAGGTTTTTTTTGGGCCATAAAATATAGAGATGTTCTAGGGTAAACTCTTGAAGCAGATGATTTCTGTTTGCTTATGTCACAGATTTTTCTTTATGTATTTTTCAATTAGTACTCAATGAAAAAACTGAATTTGTTTGTTCATTTCAAATATGCCACTGAAATTTACAGTTACATGAATAAATATCAGTTTTTTCAAAGAAAATTTATTTTAATTGGCTCGAATCGTACCTAGCTAAAGCCGTAGGTAGATAGTACCTTTGAAACTAAAAGTTTTTCCGTTTCAAAAAATATTTTTAAATCCCTCCTAAAGTTTTAATCTTGTAGAAATTGCTTTTTTTGTCAAGATAGTTTTTCAGACAACCTCAAGCCAGTTCACCACTCTTTTTCAACACACTCAAGTAATGTTTTATAGTTTATTTACTGGGAAGTGCCCAGTTAAAGCTGAATACCGCAGTTGAATATTTACAAAATAAAGTTTTATTTTGATAAACATAAAGGTTATTTCAATGGCATGATTTGATATGTAGGTTTAAAAGCAGCCGTATTTTGTAGTTCCATTTTGTGAATGTAAAAAGTAGTTTTAGAAAATATAAAACTTAAAAGACACTGTTTTTTAATAAAACATCGATTTTTTTGCAATAAAGTATCCTGCATATATTTTTAAATTAATATTTACTTTAAGACATTGTTACCACACTATAGCTGTTCTGATAATCAAGATGATAATTGTTTGTGATGGTGGTTTCTATATTTTAAGTAATAATTATTATTTTAATGACTAGTTTAAAATATTCATTTTGAAGGATAACAATATAATATTTCTATTTAACATTACTGCAAACCACGCAGGAACCCATGTCTGTTTCAGCTTCGAATAAACTACGCTTGATTTCCTCCTGACTTGATATGAGCAGATAATCCAATTTTCCGCTCCTTTGAACAAAACGTTTATATTTAATTAACGAAATTTCTGTTTATGTTCGTTAAATGAATTTATATAGATTTTAATAATAGTTTTTGAACTAGCAGCCTTTTTATCTTTATTTTATTTATGTTAAACTATATTTACAGACTAATTGCCTTATAAAATATTAGATTTACAAGGTATTGTAATAAAATAAATTTCTTAAGTAATACAAAAATGTTACTTAAGTAAGTTTTTTAAACGTAATATTTGATTTGTTGTGTGGCGTTAAGTGTTATGTACTTTGGTGTAGACAATTTCGTACCATTCAACTAAATAACATAAACTCACCATCACTAACAATGAATTGTAATCAAATAATTAGGTTTAGGTTTGAATACTTATATGATCTTATATTTTTTTAAATGGGGGCCCTATACATACTTTACAATTGTATTCATGATTTTGTACTATATTTTGGTACAATGACAACAAGTGAACATGCTGTAAGCGTACAGAAGATTATTTCTTATTTAATACTTAAGAGGTTGTTGGAGAGCGGCCATGTTGGATTTTACCTACATAAGAACTATGTTAAACTTAAAACCATATATCTCTCTTATTTATCAACATACGATTATGAAAGATGTCTCAAATTAAAGGTATTTTGAAGACGCAGGGGGTTTGCTCGCTATTTTCTAAATAAAATAATACATTTCCGAAAATATAGTAATTTAAATTCTATATTTTTATACATATTTTGTAGTTTTTCGTAGTCATTAAACAAATAAAACTCCCAGCAAACACTAATCAAAACTTGATAAAGATTCAAACAACATTTATTCCAAATCAATAGGTCAAACAGTAACAAAAAAATATGCTTTTCAGTAAAGACATGTTTTGTGCGTTTTAACACTGAAATAGCCCGTAGCGCTAGGATCAGCGACGATATTTCTTCTGACTCCAACGTCCTCTTAAAAAGCTTGTCCGCTCATACTACAAGATAAAGGGCGAATGAGAGTTTGTTCACACCATATTTACATGAAGGCTGAGTGAATGCAAATATTTCAAAAATTAAAACAGTGGTATTTTCATTCAAGAGATTTACATATTGAATCAATGTTTGTTTATTTGTCCCATATGAGTTCCTGTATCATTCATCAGAATGCAATGAAACTTGCAAGCTCATTTAGGTGGACCCTGAGATGATTTCTAGCTACTAACCAAAGCCGTAGGGGTCCGCCATTCTGGTATTTTAAATTTTAAACTTATAGAGAATCAATAGTATTTAGGTTTGCATAGAAACAAAAGTTTTACCACCTGGAAAAGAAACAGGAATCGCCGGAAAACACAAAAACAAAGTCACTAATACGAACTTGTAAAACAAAAACAAAAATTAATTCACGCATTATAGAATTTGTATTTCACACCTGGTTTCAAACCTTGAAGACTATTAATATTGTATAGTTTACACTGTTTTACTCCTTCAAAACATACTCCTTCAAAACATTTAAAAATTCAAAATTACAATGTATTTCTTGTTCACATAACACCGGGTAACATAAACATGCTATTAACACATTAATTTTGTTTATGAATACACAAATGACATAACAATAATTTATAATTCACAATATAAAATAAGGAATGAAGTATAATTTACAAAATCAATCTAAAAATAAAAGTATACACCTTAGCATTCAATAGATTGATTAAGTTCATTGATAGTTGATTTATTTAAAATCTACAACTGAGTAAAATCTCTTTTGAATGTTTCATAATTTCTAATATAATTGCCTTATTATTTCCAAAAGTGTTTCATCTACTCGGTAAATTTAAAAATGATTTTAAACAACAGATATAAAATGGTTAATTTTGAAGAAGCTTTGTACGATTGATTGAGTAATGAAAATTTGTTAACTAAATTTGGTATTAATGGTATGTCAATTAGTATTATATTGTATTATATTATATATAATTTATCTTTATATTATTTCTAAAAAAAAACATTTAAAAGGGTATAATAAATACAAAGTGATGGTAGAATTAATATTTGAAGTTGTTTAAATAATTGTGTTCATTGTGTAACAGTAGTTTTCGCACATAACTCTTATTACACTTTTGAATTTTGAATTTTAAATGATTGTTTACTTGGTACGGAATATTACCATAGTTATAATACTCGTACTTATTCATCAAAATTATTTATTTCTTTTTACTTATTTTAAATTCATTAGATATTTTAAATTTGGTCGGTTGATTTTTCTTTAAACAAAATCAAAATCTGTCCGATTCCATTCTTGCGAATAAATGTTGAACTCAGCGCCAAAGTATACGAAGCAGGTCTGTTTGTCGGCAGATGGCTCTCCCAGCACAATGCACGGTGCTGTAGTGTTTGCTTATCATTGCATTACAAACAGACTTTCCCTCTATTTCAACTATACTCATCCGACATTTTTTGAAATGTTTTACAGAAACCCATACGATATAATGGTGGCAATATATGTCCCTGTTTATGATCATTGATTTGGTGGCAACATATAAATCTGCTTCATGGTAACCATATTGAAAACCAGTAATCTTAGATTTTGTTCTTCAGCTCTTTACCATATAAGGTTTAAAATATTTCGTATTAAGATAATAATAATTCTCTTAATCTCTCTCAAAATAATATTGGTCTGCAGTATGATTCTCCATGCTACAGTTAAAATACCCCCTTATCAGCAAACCTGCATACTCAGCGAATTTCCAATGCATATTAATTTATCTTAATACCACGTAAAGCCAAGTACCAAGTTTCATCAATATACATTCATAAATAAACGATTTATGATATTTTAATTATTCTCCACAAGAATAACATGGCGGCTGAGTATGCAGGTTTGCTGAAATAAGGAACACTAAAAATGGGCTTTTTACAAATATCAATATAACTCAACTAGGTAAAGCCACATACCAAGTTCTATTAATTTATGTTCATAATTAAAGGAGATAACACGTTAATTATTCTCTTTAAGAATAACATGGGGCTGAGTATGCAGGTTTGCTGCTACGGGAACTATCTGCCGAAAAATGGGTTTTTGTGCAAATATCAATAGACCACAATGAAGTGAAGCAATATACCAAGTTTAGTCAGGATAAGTTGATAAATAAGCGAGATATACAATTTTTCTTATCCTCCATAAGAATAACATTGGACAACGTACTGTGTGTAGCACTTTCAATATCTCAGTAACCAATTGACGTAGAGCAATGATTAAAACATCAAATTGTGCGTCTTTTTAATCTGATTCCAATGGGAAAACATAACATGTTACTTTTTCAAAAGTTTTATGTAAAAACTCAAAAAACCCATTTTTGGGGTACAAAACCCCCCAAAATACCCCTTCGGATAGCTCGATCCGTCTGGTTTTCGAACCTAAAGTCATAAATGCTGCTTTACACGTTTGTACCAAATTGCATCAAAATCGGACCTTTTTTACGAGAGTTATCGCACCCACGGACACACACACACACACACACACACACACACACACACACACACACACACACACACACACACACACACACACACACACACACACACACACACACACACACACACACACACACACACACACACACACACACACACACACACACACACACGCACACGATACAGTTTCAAACGAATGGTGTTTTTGGGGTCTGGGGACCTCAACACGAAAAGTTATCATGGTCCCGGGCCTAGGTCTTACCATGCCGACTACGGTAATAGCTTCTTCCCTATAGGGGAAATTTGCTAAAATGGTTCCGAAGTTTGTATAGCAGTAGAAACTACAACGAAAGTTATTATCTAGTGTGGTGTATCTTTTTGCGATAATTGTTTGCGTTGGTTCATATACAATTTTGTCACTTGAGAAAAAAAGGCTGAACTGTGTAAAGACTTCACTATCAAAAATATTACTCAGCAGTTTTATTATAATATAATAAGCAAATAACTTAGCTTATTACTGTAAATGACAATGTGCAAGGGTGCGATAACGGATAAAGCTAGAATATGTGGAAGTCGACACCGATTGCACTCTTCTTGTATCATGTTTCTGATTAATATAATCTTTTATCAAATAGATTTGATGTTGACGTATAATGTTTTTACAACTAACTGATTGCTAACCTGTTGGATGATAACGTACCTTATGTCTCATAATGTCCATTTCCTAAGTCAGTTTGTCAAAATAAGTCGTACTATTAAAATTGTTGAGCGGCATTTCAACTTCAGCTTATGTTTATGATCCCTCCTACGAATGATGAGTGAATAGCTGCACCAAGAAATAATGATGTTCTTCTACATTTATTACTTCTCAAATAATATTTTACCATGTATTTTCCCAGTGTTGGCCCAGTTGAAATAGAAAATAAATAATTATTAATAATTTAATCCAATATCACGAGTTTTTGTTATTAAAATTACTCATACAAAATCATAATTAATTTCTCAGTTTAACTCCGCTAATTCATTGGGAAATCGAAGCTGAAAAGTACTTTGAAGCATTTCATTTGTATTATCCGAATGAATGATCATAGTTGTCAGAGACTCTTTCAGTCATTAGATCAACTGGTCGAACAGTTTCCACTCTTCCACCTAATTATTACTCTTAAACTAAAATTAATCCGGCACACTCAATTACCTAAACTGACAAATTAAATGCGGTGAATTCACTAAAGTTAAAAAATAAACTTCCCATGAACATTATTGACTCGTTCGTATGTGTATGGTTTGTTTATTATAATACTTAAAATCACAGAATATTTTATAATTTGTTACATTGCGTTTGTGGTGAATGGAGACCGCCTGTTGCCTTTTGACTCATTTAGGGCATTCTCATGTTATCCTGCTCACCCTGGAAAAGGGTTTAAAAAAGAGTCCAAGTTTACTCGTTTTAGAAATTATTCCTGAGCTGTTATTTAAAAATTAAAACCAGGTTTTCATACCTTTTCCGTCCAAACAGTTTGAAATAATCCTGTTACCTCTTATAACATGTTTCGGAATTTCAAAACTTCATATTCAATCTAAGAAAAACGTAGGTAATTCATTCCAGACGTAAAAATGGTATATATATAAAATATATATATATATATTTATAAATATATATATATATTTATATATATATATATATATATTTATATATATAAAATTTATATATATATATTTATATATATTATGGTATATATATATATATATAATATATATAAAATTCTCGTGTCACAGTGTTTGTAACAAAACTCCTCCGAAACCGATTCTTATGACATTTTGTGTGTATATTCGGTAGGTCTGAGAATAGGACGTACACTATATTAATTTGTTTTCGATAGGCGAGTGAGCGAAGTGAACGAGCTCATATTGAAAATGAACGAGTATTTGACATAAAACAAATTCAATGACGTTAGGATAGGACAACGTCTGTCAGGCCAGCTAGTAATATATAAACATTACACGCACGAGCCAACCGCCAATTACCTAATTATGTCGTCATAAGAGGAAATAAAGGGGGTAGGATTATTTCTAACAGTTTGTACGGAAAGGTATGTAACACTTGTTTGCATTTTTTTAGTTTAAACATGATCTTAGGGCCGACATGTTTCTACCAACAAGTTTTTGTACAGTACTGCCTATATTTAAAAGGACTGCCTTTCCAAATAGACTTAAACATAGACTATTCGTATTAACTTAAACAATTTGTTGCATGAGAGAATACGCGTTGCAGGTACATACTGGTTGAGATACTAGGTTCCTTTATGTTAAGGTGTTTAAACTAAGCCAAGAAACACTCACAAGTTTATCATTATAACTATCAAATATGTGTTTTATTTATCTATTAAATTTTAAAACTAATTTTAAATATTTTGAAAACTGCGATTCATATGGCTATCCAAACGTAGTTAGTTTTTGAGCTTTATCCAAACATAGAGATTTTTTGGGCTATCCAAACGTAGAGAGCTTTATGGGATTACAGCTCAAAACTCTGTGCTTGTAGTAATTTAATAACGTAATTAATAATTAAATTATTATCAGTTACATACAGAATTAATTAACATTTGAATATATCATTTACTTGGCAATCCATTACCTTACAAGGAAAGGGGAGGGGTAATGAACAGTTTAACTGTCACTCCTTCGTAGTGTAAGCTTATAGGATTAACCCATAAGCCGACCTACTGTCATTTATACATGAATACTTGCCATTCTATTTACCACTTAAGCCGAAAGCCTTTTTGGGTGATAGTTTGTTTCTTTTATTTTCATTCTGTATAACAACTACGAAAAAATTCAATTTTCAGCTCTTAATTGTAAGGAGAAAATTATAAACTTGTAAGAGCATATTTCAAGAAGAAATAATAGTATAAATGTACCATGCAATTTTTGGGCATAAATGTCGATCATAAAAAAGCAAATCTACGTAATATATCTTTGATAATTTCATTTAATCAATACTTCTTGAATACTAAAATAGTTTGAAAAAGACAAACAGTTCTCATATTTAATGCACCATTAACCACTAATTGAGTGATTATAAAAAAACATCCATTATACACTGCATTCTCAAATGTATTTTAACAACAACAAAACAGTTTTCATACTTAAAGCATCCGTTTGGGAAAAATTCGGAATTAAACCGCTAAAAGCAATCCCCAAACTTTAGACAAAGGTTTATTTGCTTTTTCGTTCATATTGTGTACATAAAACCTTTTGTGCAAACTGGACAATCGCGAACACTTCGCAGAAAAAAATGAGTGAATGAGAACTTTGAGCTCTGAGAATTGTTTGAATGTCTGTTCAAACAATTCTCAAAAACGCTCTAAAACTGACTGAGTGTCTACTCAATGCAGACTTTGTTCCGTTCCTCCAAAGTCAAAATGTCCATTTTAATTAATTTGTAAAGGAAACAAAAAGTAAAGAAGTTGCACTTCCGATCAAAAAGTAATTTAAATAAACATTTAATCTAGATTTATTTTGTAGAGGTAGTGAAATTCTTAAACATGGTCAATTTAAAATTTTCAACTATCAATTTGCACTGATTATAAAAAGTGCCGTTCTTTGATACAATATTTTAGAATAAATAGCAAGGCAACACGATATTGCTGATTTAGGTTTGACAATCTATATGATTTTTACAGATACATTTTTATTTAAATTCAAAAATATATACAAAACTAGCAGTTTCCCGGCGCGCGTTGCTGCGCCCAAATTAAGTTGTTTACTAATTACAGCTATTAATTTTGTAAATACTAAATTCCTAAAACCTGATACTGCACCCTTGTATGCCCTCTGGGTCGGAGCCCTTTGGACAGATTTCCACCAAACTTCACACAAACCATCCTTGAATAATGCTTAATAATGCCTGAAAGATTCATTACAATCTGTCGAGTGGTTTCGGAGTCCATAGGCTACATACATATATATATATATATATATATATACACATACTTCCTCTTTTATATATTTAGATATTTAACTGGCCAAACATTGTTTTAGTATTATTCAAGTTTTAGTACAAAACCGTTATATTGTTTAATTGTTTATAATAAAATATAGAGTGAAAAAGGCCTTATTAATAAGGATTAATATTTGATAAGTGCTGTTGAGCGTTTATAGTTTTGTCTTATTACTTTGCTTTTATTTTTTATTTTTATTTATCATTATCTTAATCTAATAGCCAATATTCATTGGTATGAACTCTATACAATTAGGGTATAAAAACATAACAAAAAATTTGTACCTGAAAAAAACATATAAAAAAGGTCGTTACAATAAATAAATACATGTTTTTAACAAATGCAGAACAGTATATCTGGTTTCCTTCACAACAGCCTGCAAGACAGAGGAGGCATGTGTGAGTGGAACTGTGAATTAATTGTTCAGTAATTAGTTTATGGTCTCACGAGATGCCGTTAGTGTTAGTCTGAAGCAAATTGATGAGGTTATGCCACTATTCTAAAGCGGGGGGAGAGTGTTATGCTAATATTCTGTAGCGATTTGAAGTAGTTATGCTAACTTCTGTATTGGGGGGATAAAAATATATTGATGCTATTGTGTTACTATTTTCTGTGTTAGGGCTAATTGAAATAAACTATTGAAACTGAGGGGACGGAATAAATAACCTTGATTCGCTGCTACCTTGGATTTACTACTTGGAATGCGTGCTGGACTATTATTGGAAGAGTGAATTACCCAGAACCCGACTGATCTGCCAGATTTATTGCCTTGCTATAGCCAGCCTCAATGAGTTAACGAAATATCTGTTACGGTACTATAGAAACTGGCGAAGTGCAAAACTCCTTCAACTACTAATTGGATCTGAGGCTAACATTAAATAACACTTCAACCTAATAAACCTTCTTCCACATAAAGATAACAATAAAAACTAAATAACAATAACTATTTTATTAATGTTGTAAATCGTTTAGCGTGGCGTGGGTAGCCCACGCTTCGAGAATATTGTTAGTATCATATGACTGAAACTCTTATTTCCTACTTATATTAATACAGTGCCAGACTCCTCCCCCCTTAGCTTCCCTCCCCTTACTAATAGTACTTATCTAGCCATAGTATAAGCGATGTTTCCGGATGAATGAACTGCTCTGACGAATAAACTGTCTACGTAGTGCCGGAGCTCGATGTCCAAGACAGACGCTGACCCTTGATGCTGACGGAAGGGGCAACAAAAGTGACGTCACCCCACTTCCGGACCAGCCATCTGCTGAAGCGAGCCAGTTACCGTGTTGGCAAAAGAGGAATATGTATGAGGGTGACGTGACACTGCACAGTTGGCCTTCATCACTGAACTACAAGTTTAACATACTTTCTGTCCTCTTTCTGCTACATTCTTGCACAAATAATTAAAAGAGTCTAATCCCTTTAGAGCATTGAACAAAAACTCGTTCCTTTAAATACATTATTCAAAAAAATACTCCTTAATTTTCAAATAATGTAACAGTCCTCATCCTAAGGACCATACAACAAATGAAGTGACGGGCAGCAGCTAGTACGATAAGCTTGAGTCTGTGTGTCGTCGTGGATTTTTCGTTCGATTGCAAAAACTGATAAACTTATTGAGCTGAAATTTTGTAATAATGTAGTAAATATAGAACAGATATAGTACAGATATAGTACAGAACAGTATAGTACACAGATAGTAGTATACAGATAGATACAGAACAGTATAGTACAGAACAGATATAGTAAATGTATAACAGATGGAATGGGTTGTAAATTATCTTTGAAGAAACTACGAATATTTTGAGTATTTTATTCCCGTAACTTTTATTGTTGGAAAACCAAAAGTTAAAGTACAATAATGGAATATTTTGGCCGTCTGTATTTCCGAAATAATATAAAGTCCTAAAGTTCCCACAGTAAATACTGTATTTTTTCAAATTCATAAGCGATAAATTTTATATTTATCGTTCGAATTGTTTGGATTTTACATATCGCTAATATCGTTTGAAACTAAAACTTTAAATAATCTCCCGATCTATATACATGCTACTTTTAAATTTTATGTTAAGATAGTTCATGCAAATGTATCCTGTAGCAAACATGGCAACTATTGGATACATCGGGGAGCCGTGTAATGCAAGAGGCCCCGTGGAGAGGGGTAGGATGGGGGAGGTAGGTGGGGGGATGGGGTTGTGATGGGGGAGGTGCAGTTTGTTCGACGTCGAACCGAGGTGGAGTAGGATTATAATATCAACCCTAAGTAAATCCCCTGTCTTTTAGAAGTAATACCTATAGGCCTACTACCTCTTGTAAGGAACTAACATCCTTGAATGTTTTAGCTGTTAAATATATTGATCTGATTTTTAAAATAGTTTTTTTTATATCCGTTTCCACGTTTATATTTTCTAGTGACCACAAGACTTTCACAATTATAATAAAAATATTGTAATAATTTGACATTTTATACGTTGTGTTTAATATACAGAACTCTTTAAATCTCCATATATTTGTTCAAGGTTGTTTCTTTGTCGGTAGGCCATGTATGTTAATAATTAATCAAAACCAATAAATAAACCAATCAAAAACCAATAATTGATATATCATTTCGAAGACCACCTTCACCGCTAAATGCAAAAAATAAACGAACAATTACAAACATTATTATTTAATTATGGTTTATTTCCACTTATATATCTATATTGGTGGTGCCTTCTTATAGGTACAAAACTAAATCAAACTTGTCTTCTATGTGCCAGTTGCGCATGGGTAGTTCTAGTTATTTGTATTCCTTAAGACTGTCATCAAAAACACAATTATCTTCTAACAATATAGGCCAAGAGTTAAAATAATATTCATGGGACAGCTTCATTATGTTTATATAATTTAAATATATAATCCTTACACCTTAAATTACGTATTACACACTAGACTGGTATTAAAGTTATTAAAATTATTGTTATCGTGAATTGACACACAAATTATATATTATAAATTTCACATTGCATTGGATCACTTTCCCTTGTTATACCACTTTCAACGGTCCTGAGATACTGCGTTGCGTTGGAGCAGGGACAGGTCATCATTACAGCGTCATTAAATATGAGACAACAACTGGAACTGTCGTTAATTAGGTGTAATGTCAAGCTGAGATGTCGGCGTCGTTAAATATGGCGGCTAGGACAATTTATTGTAACAACGGTGTTCAGTGTAACAAACACGCTGTTATAATGCGTAATAATTTGCCATAGAAAATTAGGCCCAAATATATCTTTAATATTATTTATTTTATTTACTTTGTTTTAAATATGCAATTTTTAAAGACCGTTTAAAAACCCTAATTTGAATATTAAACTAACGAATACTCTTTGCATCCTACCTCTGTTTGCTATTATCTCATCCTTTCGTAATTCACAATATATTTTAAAATAACTCGGGATATCTTTTAGATATAACCATAAAATTTATTTGGACACATTAGGCTCATTATGACTCGTTTACATAAATACCTTTACTCAAAAGAGTTAACTGACAATCTAAACCAAATATTAAATTTATTTTGTTATTTCTTAATATGTTTAAAATAATTTGTGCATTCTTGTTAGTGAATTTCCTATGGAAAGTGAAACAATAGCATGACCCGCACGGTGAAACTTAAGCCCGGGACCACCATAGAAGTTCCTAACGTGATCCCCTGAACACGTTTTGGGGGGTTGTTCAAAATTATATATATAATATTATATTATTTAGTTCACTGCATAGGGCTACTATTATTATTATTTTTTTTTAAACTACCAGAGTACCCTTCAAAATTCAAAATGAAACACGTGTCAGTGAATAAAATATGAATATTGAAAGGTACTCTGGTAATTTTCTTTAAAAATAATATATATTATATATATATATATATATATGTGTGTGTGTGTATGTGTGTGTGTGTGTGTGTGTGTGTGTGTGTGTGTGTGTGTGTGTGTGTGTGTGTGTGTGTGTGTGTGTGTGTGTGTGTGTGTGTGTGTGTGTGTGTGTTTTGAGTTTTAAAAGTTTTGTATGTGGAAATTCACTTCCCTCACGTCAGCGTGCTGCGTGCGAACTCGTTTATTTTCTTGATAACTGAACATATAAATGCTCCATGCTCCAGCCGTTTTCCCAATGCGTTTTATAGGCAATATTTTGTCAAATTAAACCTGTCGTAGCTTAAAAGAAAATACCATAAAGAATTTTGAATCAAAATAATGTTATAATAATTCTTTGTTTAAAATTCATTGTTGGTGTTGGTGAGTTTATGTTGTTTAAGGGATTATTCCAGATATTTTCCATCACTGATTAGTAAATAATTAGTTAATAATAATAATTTGTAAGATTTGTATATTACGTCTGAGTTTTTAACAGCACTAGACCTATCATTATTGGTGATGTGTGAGTAGGGATAAATGGACATTCCTGGCTCAGGAGGAGCCAGGAGGAGCGCCCCCCCCCGCCCCCCCCAATTAGTATGCAAATTTTTTTTTAATTACCCTAATTAATATGCAAATTTTTAATTACCCTAATTAATATGCAAATTTTTAATTACCCTAATTAATATGCAAATTTTTTTTTTTTTCATTTCAGGAGCCCCCCCCCCGAGGTACATCAATCAGGAGGAGCCCCCCCCCCGGTACATCAATCAGGAGGAGCCCCCCCCCCGACGACCCCCCCCCCCGAGGTCTCGTCTGTGACACTTTAAGGGGGGGGGATATCGGTTACCATAGGTCGGATCTGAATTATGATTGCAGATTCTTGTTCGTCTAGTCAAGCCGAGTCATTTGAGTACCCACATCGTACACTTTGGATGATGTTTACAAAAAAAAGGCCCGCACCGCACTTTTGACCTTTTTTTTCTTTGCATTTTCGGAATCCCCTCTTCAAGCCGAGTATTTTGAGTACCCACATCGACCACTTTGGGCTAACCTGATGATGACCTTGAACTTGAACTTGACCCTCTTTTTTTAATACATTTTCGGAATCCCCGCTTCAAGCAAAGTATTTTGAGTACCCACATGACTTACTTTTGATAATTAATACAAGAGTTGAGCAGGGTAACGCTACAACCAACAGAGCTAGCCCATCAACGCCTGCGGACAATAAAACTACCAGTGAATGCGAATTTTGATGAGAATATAATTGCAATTCTTTGGGTTAGAGCACTTGAAGGGGGGTGTATCGATACATCCCCCTTCAAGTACTCTACACCAAGGCAGCTGTTCACACAACCGACCGACGCGGTCGGTCCTGTCTGGGATGCAGCTGCTGTAACTGGGTCCCCAGCAGGAGGAGCGCGCGACCCCAGCAGGAGCTGCGCCCGACCCCAGCAGGAGCTGCGCCCGACCCCAGCAGGAGGAGCAGGAGCTGCACCCTAACCCAGCAGGAGCTGCGTCCGACCCCAGCAGGAGGAGCAGGAGCTGCACCCAACCCAAGCAGGAGGAGCAGGAGCTGCGCCCGACCCCAGCAGGAGGAGCAGGAGCTGTGCCCGACCCCAGCAGGAGGAGCGCGCGACCCCAGCAGGAGGAGCAGGAGCTGCGCCCGACCCCAGCAGGAGGAGCAGGAGCTGCACCCTACCCCAGCAGGAGCTGCGTCCGACCCCAGCAGGAGGAGCAGGAGCTGCGCCCGACCCCAGCAGGAGGAGCAGGAGCTGCACCCTACCCCAGCAGGAGCTGCGTCCGACCCCAGCAGGAGGAGCAGGAGCTGCGCCCGACCCCAGCAGGAGGAGCAGGAGCTGCACCCTACCCCAGCAGGAGCTGCGTCCGACCCCAGCAGGAGCTGCGCCCGACCCCAGCAGGAGGAGCAGGAGCTGCGCCCGACCCCAGCAGGAGGAGCAGGAGCTGCGCCCGACCCCAGCAGGAGGAGCAGGAGCTGCACCCGACCCCAGCAGGAGCTGCGCCCTACCCCAGCAGGAGGAGCAGGAGCTGCACCCGACCCCAGCAGGAGGAGCAGGAGCTGCGCCCTACCCCAGCGGGTAATGAAGCAGCGGGCAATGGATCCACATGCCGTTGATTCCCCGTTGTTTGGAGTACAGAACGTCGTCAAGATCTTGGGTAGTTGAAAACATTTTTGGTTCATGAACGTACTTGAACCTTTTGACAATACGCCATAGCCTCTTCTTATGGAAATGCTTCAAGGTGCAATCATCGTCGTCTTTTCGGTTGTAGAATTCACCACCTTCAAAGTAATCATCTTCATCGTCAAACGGTCTCTTCTTATTATTGCTATTCATTGTCGTTTCCGCTGCAACACATACATCCTCCAACTCGACGACTGTGATGTCACAATCCCACCTGGGAATGCGGATGCTCTAATTGACTGATGGCGCCAGACCCTTCCAGGAACCCATAATTATAGACCACCCGCGTCGAATTCCGAGCAATAGAACAATAGAACAAAGCATCAGCAAAGGGGGTTGTATCGATACACCCCCCTTCAAGTACTCTAATCTAAGGCAGGTGTTCACACAAAAAACCAACGCGTCGAGACCTGTCTGGGAATGCGGATGCTGTAATTGGATACTCCGACGGGAGTGCGACCAACCCTTGCAGGAACCCATAATTATAGACCACCCGCGTCGAATTCCGAGCAATAGAACAATAGAACAAAACATCAGCAAAGGGGGTGTATCGATACACACCCCTTCAAGTACTGTAATCTAAGGCAGGTGTTCACGCAAAAAACCAACGCGTCGAGACCTGTCTGGGAATGCGGATGCTGTAATTGGATACTCCGACGGGAGTGCGACCGACCCTTGCAGGAACCCATATTTATAGACCACCCGCGTCGAATTCCGAGCAATAAATCACCAGTTGTCAAACACCCACGGTCTCATTCTTGTTCTAGTCTCCAACAATTCCTGACGCATGGGGGAGCGAAAATCTCCCCCCTAACCCATTATGTGTTAGGGGGAGCGAAAATCTCCCCCTAGTAATTAAATCAACAGAACACCAGTTGTCAAACACCCACGGTCTCATTCTTGTTCGGGAGTTTGAAGTGTGTAGTTGTGTAATAGTGTTGCTGTGTGACGTTCTGTCAGAGTGATCACCCGACGTTTTGACCTAACCTATAAAATGAACCACTTAACCGCCTATGTGTTTAATGATCAGCCTTTGTCTGTACTATTTGACAGCAGCGATAATCCATGGTTCAAAGCTAAGGATGTAGCTACAATATTGGGCTACGCTAACCCTAAAGAAGCAATCAGAGTACATGTTAGAGGAAAATATCGCAAAACAATTCCTGAAGTATGGGGGAGCGAAAATCTCCCCCTAACCTATAACGAGAAACATTCAATCTTTCTTAACGAGCCGGGATTATATTCGTTACTTATGAAATCTAAAATGCCCATTGCCGAGAAGTTTCAAGATTGGATCTTTGAAGAAGTTTTGCCATCCATTAGAAAAAATGGACAGCACAGACTTATAAACGAGAACCAACGGCTGCTACAATCACTTACAAAGTCGCTAACAAATAACCGAAAGCTAGATCAAACAAATTCCGAGTTTAAAACTACAAATGATATATTGTGTATGAAAAACCAATCCATGAATCAAACGCTGATCGAACAGAAACCTAAAGTGGCAGTGTTGCCTGAAGATGTAAATCTGAAGCATATATTTTGTGTGATGATTAGGGAAACCCTTCTAAAGCAGTACGGAGTTTGTGAATACAAGTGCATTCGAACACAGAAGAGGAATTTCAAACAAGCCTTGAAAAAAGCAAAGGAAGAAGGATTTACAATGTGCTATTGTAGAGAAAATGTCCCCAACGGCATAAACATAGTGAATAAGGCTAAGGAAGTGATGAAGAGTTACGGCATGCACATTGACTGCAGATACAACAACATCCTAACCTCGCACAATTTCATTAATATAGTTGAACATATCTTTGACAATGCATAGGTCTGCGCTTGTGGACTCGTTCCAGAACCTTCGACGCTAGTCAGGTAGTAACAGTCGATACGTGCTCCAAAGATGACCAGTGCGGATGACGCAAGAAAAGTAATCACCATATCAATGGCCAAAATACGTTATAAACGTAACAACATCCGAGAAAGGCACGCAATCAAGTTAGTGTTGGATAGAGCGAGAGATGTGTTTGAGAGAAAATATCATATGAAACAGCATACTTATGAAGAAAACAAAAATATTGAATATCATGTGAAAGAATATAACTATGAAGAAAACAAAACAGACTGTTAAATTTAACGAGGAGCTAAATACACAGTACACTTATGAGCCCTGTGAGGATGTACAACAATTAACGTGGACTCAAATCGCAATAGATGAAATGAGATTCCGCAGACCGTTGGAACTAATGTTGGGTGAAAAAATCAAACATCTAACCTATTGCAACAAGATGTGTCACAGCGAGTGCATACAGTTTACTTCAAGGGTGAGCAGACGCACCACCAGTCCGTAGTACGGTTGAAGTCACACGGTAAGGACGTGAACATGGACGCTTACGCTTCTGCGGACGACTATATCAAATCGTTTATTCAGGAGATTGAGGTTATGAACAATAATGCTAGTGATCAGACATTGACATCACCTCAGGCGTCATCTCTAAAACCGATCACTGCCTGCAAGAGACGAAGGAGGCCAACTACCATCGAAGTGGAAACCAAGAAACCAGGATGGGTACCAAAACCAACAGATGATTGTCCCATAGCGTCATGGATGGAGGATGGGAATACTTTTGCTGTTCAAAACCCGGGAAACAAAGCACAAATTTTATTGAAAATGGAAATGTACGATGGTACAGATATGGTGTTCATGTGCGGTTTATTTTTGGACAAAGATGGTGAAATGCACCAAAGTGTTAAACAAGTAGTTGATAAAGTGGAAAACATGTAGATCGATAAATCAACAGGAGTATCGAAAATTACAGGCTTAACTCAAACTGTTACACAACGCAGTGCAGTTTCGCAACCAACGTCGAAGAAGCGAGCTGTGAGGAAGAAACAACGAGTGTCGCCAGCAGTCAATTAGAGCATCCGCATTCCCAGACAGGAGGGCGACGCGTCGGGTTTGTGTGTGTGTGTGTGTGTGAACACCTGCGCCCGGCCAACTACTACTAGAGATGTCGAGCAGAAGCACTTTCATGTCAGAGTTTCCGAGCGTGAACGGCACTGCAGCAACCGTGGACCTGAGAGCTATCCTCAACAACTGCAAGTCTGACTCCCGCTCCTGGTGTAGACCAGGATAGCCGATCTCCGAGAGGAATGCGGCTATCTCATCACTGCGATGGAGCGAGCCACCACACCCTTTGGCGAGACGATCATCGTGATCCTGGAGGGGCAGGTCGGGGACAACTTCTTTCTACGAGTCTACCTGCCTAGGCGCTTCAACGAGGTCCTGAGCAACACCGACATCGAGCGCTACAACGGCGGGTTTGGAGAACGCCATCGCTTGGTGAAGCGCAGCCCGAGGGGTGCCAATAGCAGATTCACACCTTTGGAGTTTATGTAAAGCAAAACTTGAAGATTATGTAAACACATTTGTAAATTAGTGTTCGTAGTCAATACTTATAGCCACGTTCAGAACATAACCACTGTGTTATTTATTTCACTTAACCCCAAAAATGTCCTTTAGTAGTAAGTTTAAGAGCGTGAGTATGGTAACTGTGAGGTGTTTAGCTCATCAGCGTCATCATCAGAATCATCGATATTTGTACATAGATGTAACCAACCGCGTAATGCTATACAATTGGTTAGAGCGCATCGTGTGTGAGCTGTCTTGTGATGGTGACATCGCACTGCGTTTGTTGATAGTAGACTGTTGATTGACGATAGTGATCCGCAACCAATATTGCTGATATCAATGACATTAGTAGTACAGTGATCCGTGATGAAATTGCATCGTACAAACTCTATTTTCTCAGTACCTTTGACATAGACAATCGGTCGTTTGACGATACATGCACGTAACTTTTCCTCTAGCTCATGATACCAGATATCACCTTGAGCCCATTCCAATCCGTGACAGTGTTTTGTGAGCCAATAGCGTTCACGTAGTTTCTCTTGTGATAGGAAATCTCGACTGAATGGTGATTTGGCGATATGATGCATTAGCAGTGTTCCACTGGCCAATTCCAAGTCACACACTTCCTTCAGAATATAATCGCTATTGCTGTCCTTGAAACATTGAAAATCCAAAATAATGGGAGATGCTACATTTTTACGAGGTACTCTGCGTAAACAATCCATCTTGTATGAGTGTTGGTTGCCGACTGATTATGATTTAACCGACAAAGTCCACATTTAGATCGCGATGTTGATTAATTTAGATGACGTTGGTAAATCCGCATATACCAAACAGTTGCCAATCTCTGTGAGTGCAGGCATGCATTATACCACATCGATATCGATAGTAGCAACAGTAGTACTAGTAGTAGTAGTGGTCATCGACACATCGATCACTCTTCTTTATTCTTCCACAATGTGCATTATCTTGTACGTGACAACTGGTACTAACAGCGATCTTCATCGCCTATGTATTTAATAACCAGATAGGAGCTGCTCTGTATGACAGTAGTAACAACCCTAGGTTCATAGTTACAGAGGTTGCTCAAATCTTGAGCTGCGTTAATCATAAAAAAAGCACTTCTAGCACAAGTTAGTGAACAATACAAGTCAACAAACTTAGAAACGAGAAACTTCAGTCTTTGCAATCCTGTACAAAGCCACTAACAAATAACAGAAACTAGATCAAATTACCTCGGAGTTTAAACTAGAAAATTATATGTATATATATATATATATATATATATATATATATATATATATATATTGTGTAAGGAGATCCAGACCATGATTCAAATTTTGTCTGAACAGACCTCTAAAGAAGCAGTGTTGCCTGAATAACTTGACTTCGAGCCTTTATCGTATGTTAGTTCGTTAACAAAATAACTTGTACATTAACACGACGATCACTTTTCTTGCTTAAGTCACGATGTGCATTATGGCGTACGGGACGATTGGTAATAACAGCGTTTAAAGTAAACTGTGCACATTCGTTGTGATACGTCTTGTCACAGCAGGTTAGATTTCACATTCTCACATTCAACATCAATTACAATTGTAGACGTAATCTCATTTCATCTGTTGTGATTTAAGTCCACGTTAACCGTTGTACATCCTCACGCGGCTCGTAAGTGTAATGAGTATTTAGTATGACAATAAACTTCTCGAATGTTAGTACGTTAAATCGTAGCTTGTTCATTGACGCATCGATCCCTATTCTTGTTTCAGTCTCAATATGCATTATGGCGTACGTGCCAGATGGTACTAACAACGCTTGAAATAAACTGCACACATGTGTTGCGATACATCCAAACACAACAAGTTAGATGCATCATTCTAACATTCAGCATCAATTGAAATGTTATGCGTGGTATCATTTCATCTGGTGTAATTTGAGGGAATAACTCGACTACGAACCTTTATCGTATGTTAGTTCATTAACAACGTAACTTGTACATTGACGCATCGATCACTTTTCATGCTTAAGTCACAATGTGCATTATGTTGTATGTGACGACTGGTAATAGCAATGCTTGAAGTAAACTGAGCACATGTGTTGCGATACGTCTTGTCACAGCAGGTTATATTGCTCATTTCCCCATTCAACATCAATTTCAATTGTATGCGTAATCTCATTTCATCGGTTGTAATTCAAGTCCGCGTTAACTGTTGTACATCCTCACGCGGTTCGTAAGTGTAACGAGTATTTAGTTTTACATTAAACTTCTCGTATGTCAATCCCAAGTATTCGGTGTTTCAAGAATTTTGCCTTTCCCTCAAGAATTGTCACTAGCATTATAACATACGCGTTTAATAACCAGATCGCACTTGTAATATTTTTGTATATCGATAAAAATTCCAAGTAATCGAGGTTTGAAGAAGTTCGCACATTGATAAAAAAAAATCCAAGTAAACGATGTTTGAAGACGTTTGAGTTTTCACCATCACACAAGTTCCAATCTTGAGTAATGTCAACCCAAGAAAATGAAAGCTAACAGCATCACGTAGTTGTGTTAAGTTGCGATAGGTATAGTTAGGTTTATTAAGACTGTGTCCAGTTAGAAAGGGGAAACATGGAGAGACTTATCTCATCGTTAGGTTACGATATCCAGTGTAAAGTTAGGTCCCTGCATAGAAATAGGAAACGTAGGCAGTTGTATCTCATCCTTAGGTTATGTTATGCTCTGTTAAGTTAAGTTTGTGCTTATAGATAGGAAATATTGTCAGGAGTATCTCGTCGTTAGGTTAAGTCATGCTCTGTTAAGTTAGGTTTGTTGTTGATTATAAAAAAAATCTGTGCCTCAATGTCGGCGCGCGCATTATGATTATACCCATTTAAATTGCGCGCGCCGACATTGAGGCACAGATTTTTTTTTATAATCAACAACAAACCTAACTTCTTGAGGGAAAGGCAAACTTCTTGAAACACCGAATACTTGGGATTGACATACGAGAAGTTTAATGTAAAACTAAATACTCGTTACACTTACGAACCGCGTGAGGATGTACAACAGTTAACGCGGACTTGAATTACAACCGATGAAATGAGATTACGCATACAATTGAAATTGATGTTGAATGGGGAAATGAGCAATATAACCTGCTGTGACAAGACGTATCGCAACACATGTGCTCAGTTTACTTCAAGCATTGCTATTACCAGTCGTCACATACAACATAATGCACATTGTGACTTAAGCATGAAAAGTGATCGATGCGTCAATGTACAAGTTACGTTGTTAATGAACTAACATACGATAAAGGTTCGTAGTCGAGTTATTCCCTCAAATTACACCAGATGAAATGATACCACGCATAACATTTCAATTGATGCTGAATGTTAGAATGATGCATCTAACTTGTTGTGTTTGGATGTATCGCAACACATGTGTGCAGTTTATTTCAAGCGTTGTTAGTACCATCTGGCACGTACGCCATAATGCATATTGAGACTGAAACAAGAATAGGGATCGATGCGTCAATGAACAAGCTACGATTTAACGTACTAACATTCGAGAAGTTTATTGTCATACTAAATACTCATTACACTTACGAGCCGCGTGAGGATGTACAACGGTTAACGTGGACTTGAATTACAACCGATGAAATGAGATTACGCATACAATTGAAATTGATGTTGAATGGGGAAATGAGCAATATAACCTGCTGTGACAAGACGTATCGCAACACATGTGCTCAGTTTACTTCAAGCATTGCTATTACCAGTCGTCACATACAACATAACAAACCTAACTTCTTGAGGGAAAGGCAAACTTCTTGAAACACCGAATACTTGGGATTGACATACGAGAAGTTTAATGTAAAACTAAATACTCGTTACACTTACGAACCGCGTGAGGATGTACAACAGTTAACGCGGACTTGAATTACAACCGATGAAATGAGATTACGCATACAATTGAAATTGATGTTGAATGGGGAAATGAGCAATATAACCTGCTGTGACAAGACGTATCGCAACACATGTGCTCAGTTTACTTCAAGCATTGCTATTACCAGTCGTCACATACAACATAATGCACATTGTGACTTAAGCATGAAAAGTGATCGATGCGTCAATGTACAAGTTACGTTGTTAATGAACTAACATACGATAAAGGTTCGTAGTCGAGTTATTCCCTCAAATTACACCAGATGAAATGATACCACGCATAACATTTCAATTGATGCTGAATGTTAGAATGATGCATCTAACTTGTTGTGTTTGGATGTATCGCAACACATGTGTGCAGTTTATTTCAAGCGTTGTTAGTACCATCTGGCACGTACGCCATAATGCATATTGAGACTGAAACAAGAATAGGGATCGATGCGTCAATGAACAAGCTACGATTTAACGTACTAACATTCGAGAAGTTTATTGTCATACTAAATACTCATTACACTTACGAGCCGCGTGAGGATGTACAACGGTTAACGTGGACTTAAATCACAACAGATGAAATGAGATTACGTCTACAATTGTAATTGATGTTGAATGTGAGAATGTGAAATCTAACCTGCTGTGACAAGACGTATCACAACGAATGTGCACAGTTTACTTTAAACGCTGTTATTACCAATCGTCCCGTACGCCATAATGCACATCGTGACTTAAGCAAGAAAAGTGATCGTCGTGTTAATGTACAAGTTATTTTGTTAACGAACTAACATACGATAAAGGCTCGAAGTCAAGTTATTCAGGCAACACTGCTTCTTTAGAGGTCTGTTCAGACAAAATTTGAATCATGGTCTGGATCTCCTTACACAATATATATATATATATATATATATATATACATATAATTTTCTAGTTTAAACTCCGAGGTAATTTGATCTAGTTTCTGTTATTTGTTAGTGGCTTTGTACAGGATTGCAAAGACTGAAGTTTCTCGTTTCTAAGTTTGTTGACTTGTATTGTTCACTAACTTGTGCTAGAAGTGCTTTTTTTATGATTAACGCAGCTCAAGATTTGAGCAACCTCTGTAACTATGAACCTAGGGTTGTTACTACTGTCATACAGAGCAGCTCCTATCTGGTTATTAAATACATAGGCGATGAAGATCGCTGTTAGTACCAGTTGTCACGTACAAGATAATGCACATTGTGGAAGAATAAAGAAGAGTGATCGATGTGTCGATGACCACTACTACTACTAGTACTACTGTTGCTACTATCGATATCGATGTGGTATAATGCATGCCTGCACTCACAGAGATTGGCAACTGTTTGGTATATGCGGATTTACCAACGTCATCTAAATTAATCAACATCGCGATCTAAATGTGGACTTTGTCGGTTAAATCATAATCAGTCGGCAACCAACACTCATACAAGATGGATTGTTTACGCAGAGTACCTCGTAAAAATGTAGCATCTCCCATTATTTTGGATTTTCAATGTTTCAAGGACAGCAATAGCGATTATATTCTGAAGGAAGTGTGTGACTTGGAATTGGCCAGTGGAACACTGCTAATGCATCATATCGCCAAATCACCATTCAGTCGAGATTTCCTATCACAAGAGAAACTACGTGAACGCTATTGGCTCACAAAACACTGTCACGGATTGGAATGGGCTCAAGGTGATATCTGGTATCATGAGCTAGAGGAAAAGTTACGTGCATGTATCGTCAAACGACCGATTGTCTATGTCAAAGGTACTGAGAAAATAGAGTTTGTACGATGCAATTTCATCACGGATCACTGTACTACTAATGTCATTGATATCAGCAATATTGGTTGCGGATCACTATCGTCAATCAACAGTCTACTATCAACAAACGCAGTGCGATGTCACCATCACAAGACAGCTCACACACGATGCGCTCTAACCAATTGTATAGCATTACGCGGTTGGTTACATCTATGTACAAATATCGATGATTCTGATGATGACGCTGATGAGCTAAACACCTCACAGTTACCATACTCACGCTCTTAAACTTACTACTAAAGGACATTTTTGGGGTTAAGTGAAATAAATAACACAGTGGTTATGTTCTGAACGTGGCTATAAGTATTGACTACGAACACTAATTTACAAATGTGTTTACATAATCTTCAAGTTTTGCTTTACATAAACTCCAAAGGTGTGAATCTGCTATTGGCACCCCTCGGGCTGCGCTTCACCAAGCGATGGCGTTCTCCAAACCCGCCGTTGTAGCGCTCGATGTCGGTGTTGCTCAGGACCTCGTTGAAGCGCCTAGGCAGGTAGACTCGTAGAAAGAAGTTGTCCCCGACCTGCCCCTCCAGGATCACGATGATCGTCTCGCCAAAGGGTGTGGTGGCTCGCTCCATCGCAGTGATGAGATAGCCGCATTCCTCTCGGAGATCGGCTATCCTGGTCTACACCAGGAGCGGGAGTCAGACTTGCAGTTGTTGAGGATAGCTCTCAGGTCCACGGTTGCTGCAGTGCCGTTCACGCTCGGAAACTCTGACATGAAAGTGCTTCTGCTCGACATCTCTAGTAGTAGTTGGCCGGGCGCAGGTGTTCACACACACACACACACAAAAACCCGACGCGTCGCCCTCCTGTCTGGGAATGCGGATGCTCTAATTGACTGCTGGCGACACTCGTTGTTTCTTCCTCACAGCTCGCTTCTTCGACGTTGGTTGCGAAACTGCACTGCGTTGTGTAACAGTTTGAGTTAAGCCTGTAATTTTCGATACTCCTGTTGATTTATCGATCTACATGTTTTCCACTTTATCAACTACTTGTTTAACACTTTGGTGCATTTCACCATCTTTGTCCAAAAATAAACCGCACATGAACACCATATCTGTACCATCGTACATTTCCATTTTCAATAAAATTTGTGCTTTGTTTCCCGGGTTTTGAACAGCAAAAGTATTCCCATCCTCCATCCATGACGCTATGGGACAATCATCTGTTGGTTTTGGTACCCATCCTGGTTTCTTGGTTTCCACTTCGATGGTAGTTGGCCTCCTTCGTCTCTTGCAGGCAGTGATCGGTTTTAGAGATGACGCCTGAGGTGATGTCAATGTCTGATCACTAGCATTATTGTTCATAACCTCAATCTCCTGAATAAACGATTTGATATAGTCGTCCGCAGAAGCGTAAGCGTCCATGTTCACGTCCTTACCGTGTGACTTCAACCGTACTACGGACTGGTGGTGCGTCTGCTCACCCTTGAAGTAAACTGTATGCACTCGCTGTGACACATCTTGTTGCAATAGGTTAGATGTTTGATTTTTTCACCCAACATTAGTTCCAACGGTCTGCGGAATCTCATTTCATCTATTGCGATTTGAGTCCACGTTAATTGTTGTACATCCTCACAGGGCTCATAAGTGTACTGTGTATTTAGCTCCTCGTTAAATTTAACAGTCTGTTTTGTTTTCTTCATAGTTATATTCTTTCACATGATATTCAATATTTTTGTTTTCTTCATAAGTATGCTGTTTCATATGATATTTTCTCTCAAACACATCTCTCGCTCTATCCAACACTAACTTGATTGCGTGCCTTTCTCGGATGTTGTTACGTTTATAACGTATTTTGGCCATTGATATGGTGATTACTTTTCTTGCGTAATCCGCACTGGTCATCTTTGGAGCACGTATCGACTGTTACTACCTGACTAGCGTCGAAGGTTCTGGAACGAGTCCACAAGCGCAGACCTATGCATTGTCAAAGATATGTTCAACTATATTAATGAAATTGTGCGAGGTTAGGATGTTGTTGTATCTGCAGTCAATGTGCATGCCGTAACTCTTCATCACTTCCTTAGCCTTATTCACTATGTTTATGCCGTTGGGGACATTTTCTCTACAATAGCACATTGTAAATCCTTCTTCCTTTGCTTTTTTCAAGGCTTGTTTGAAATTCCTCTTCTGTGTTCGAATGCACTTGTATTCACAAACTCCGTACTGCTTTAGAAGGGTTTCCCTAATCATCACACAAAATATATGCTTCAGATTTACATCTTCAGGCAACACTGCCACTTTAGGTTTCTGTTCGATCAGCGTTTGATTCATGGATTGGTTTTTCATACACAATATATCATTTGTAGTTTTAAACTCGGAATTTGTTTGATCTAGCTTTCGGTTATTTGTTAGCGACTTTGTAAGTGATTGTAGCAGCCGTTGGTTCTCGTTTATAAGTCTGTGCTGTCCATTTTTTCTAATGGATGGCAAAACTTCTTCAAAGATCCAATCTTGAAACTTCTCGGCAATGGGCATTTTAGATTTCATAAGTAACGAATATAATCCCGGCTCGTTAAGAAAGATTGAATGTTTCTCGTTATAGGTTAGGGGGAGATTTTCGCTCCCCCATACTTCAGGAATTGTTTTGCGATATTTTCCTCTAACATGTACTCTGATTGCTTCTTTAGGGTTAGCGTAGCCCAATATTGTAGCTACATCCTTAGCTTTGAACCATGGATTATCGCTGCTGTCAAATAGTACAGACAAAGGCTGATCATTAAACACATAGGCGGTTAAGTGGTTCATTTTATAGGTTAGGTCAAAACGTCGGGTGATCACTCTGACAGAACGTCACACAGCAACACTATTACACAACTACACACTTCAAACTCCCGAACAAGAATGAGACCGTGGGTGTTTGACAACTGGTGTTCTGTTGATTTAATTACTAGGGGGAGATTTTCGCTCCCCCTAACACATAATGGGTTAGGGGGGAGATTTTCGCTCCCCCATGCGTCAGGAATTGTTGGAGACTAGAACAAGAATGAGACCGTGGGTGTTTGACAACTGGTGATTTATTGCTCGGAATTCGACGCGGGTGGTCTATAAATATGGGTTCCTGCAAGGGTCGGTCGCACTCCCGTCGGAGTATCCAATTACAGCATCCGCATTCCCAGACAGGTCTCGACGCGTTGGTTTTTTGCGTGAACACCTGCCTTAGATTACAGTACTTGAAGGGGTGTGTATCGATACACCCCCTTTGCTGATGTTTTGTTCTATTGTTCTATTGCTCGGAATTCGACGCGGGTGGTCTATAATTATGGGTTCCTGCAAGGGTTGGTCGCACTCCCGTCGGAGTATCCAATTACAGCATCCGCATTCCCAGACAGGTCTCGACGCGTTGGTTTTTTGTGTGAACACCTGCCTTAGATTAGAGTACTTGAAGGGGGGTGTATCGATACAACCCCCTTTGCTGATGTTTTGTTCTATTGTTCTATTGCTCGGAATTCGACGCGGGTGGTCTATAATTATGGGTTCCTGGAGGGGTCTGGCGCCATCAGTCAATTAGAGCATCCGCATTCCCAGGTGGGATTGTGACATCACAGTCGTCGAGTTGGAGGATGTATGTGTTGCAGCGGAAACGACAATGAATAGCAATAATAAGAAGAGACCGTTTGACGATGAAGATGATTACTTTGAAGGTGGTGAATTCTACAACCGAAAAGACGACGATGATTGCACCTTGAAGCATTTCCATAAGAAGAGGCTATGGCGTATTGTCAAAAGGTTCAAGTACGTTCATGAACCAAAAATGTTTTCAACTACCCAAGATCTTGACGACGTTCTGTACTCCAAACAACGGGGAATCAACGGCATGTGGATCCATTGCCCGCTGCTTCATTACCCGCTGGGGTAGGGCGCAGCTCCTGCTCCTCCTGCTGGGGTCGGGTGCAGCTCCTGCTCCTCCTGCTGGGGTAGGGCGCAGCTCCTGCTGGGGTCGGGTGCAGCTCCTGCTCCTCCTGCTGGGGTCGGGCGCAGCTCCTGCTCCTCCTGCTGGGGTCGCGCGCTCCTCCTGCTGGGGTCGGGCACAGCTCCTGCTCCTCCTGCTGGGGTCGGGCGCAGCTCCTGCTCCTCCTGCTTGGGTTGGGTGCAGCTCCTGCTCCTCCTGCTGGGGTCGGACGCAGCTCCTGCTGGGTTAGGGTGCAGCTCCTGCTCCTCCTGCTGGGGTCGGGCGCAGCTCCTGCTGGGGTCGGGCGCAGCTCCTGCTGGGGTCGCGCGCTCCTCCTGCTGGGGACCCAGTTACAGCAGCTGCATCCCAGACAGGACCGACCGCGTCGGTCGGTTGTGTGAACAGCTGCCTTGGTGTAGAGTACTTGAAGGGGGATGTATCGATACACCCCCCTTCAAGTGCTCTAACCCAAAGAATTGCAATTATATTCTCATCAAAATTCGCATTCACTGGTAGTTTTATTGTCCGCAGGCGTTGATGGGCTAGCTCTGTTGGTTGTAGCGTTACCCTGCTCAACTCTTGTATTAATTATCAAAAGTACGTCATGTGGGTACTCAAAATACTCGGCTTGAAGAGGGGATTCCGAAAATGCATTAAAAAAAAAAGAGGGTCAAGTTCAAGTTCAAGGTCATCATCAGGTTAGCCCAAAGTGGTCGATGTGGGTACTCAAAATACTCGGCTTGAAGAGGGGATTCCGAAAATGCAAAGAAAAAAAAGGTCAAAAGTGCGGTGCGGGCCCTTTTTTTGTAAACATCATCCAAAGTGTACGATGTGGGTACTCAAATGACTCGGCTTGACTAGACGAACAAGAATCTGCAATCAGAATTCAGATCCGACCTATGGTAACCGATATCCCCCCCCCTTAAAGTGTCACAGACGAGACCTCGGGGGGGGGTAAAGTGTCACAGACGAGACCTCGGGGGGGGGGGTCGTCGGGGGGGGGCTCCTCCTGATTGATGTACCGGGGGGGGGCTCCTCCTGATTGATGTACCTCGGGGGGGGGGGCTCCTGAAATGAAAAAAAAAATTTGCATATTAATTAGGGTAATTAAAAATTTGCATATTAATTAGGGTAATTAAAAATTTGCATATTAATTAGGGTAATTAAAAAAAAAATTTGCATACTAATTGGGGGGGGCGGGGGGGGGCGCTCCTCCTGGCTCCTCCTGAGCCAGGAATGTCCATTTATCCCTACTTGTGTGGTTTATATTTTAATGTTGGCCAACATATTGAAACATGGCAGAATCATTTTTAAACTCCAAACTAATTTTGTATGGACGCTAATAAGTGACCAAACACTTCCATAGAAAGTATCTTGTAATCCGGTTGCGGTCTGAGTTACAAATGTTGTCCCAGTTGAAATGGACATATAACGAACTTATACGGATCCCGCTCTATTCTGACGTTTCAATCAAAGATTATAACTCCTCCTAACCTAAACGTAATTATAAGGAATGGCTGCTTGATTTAGTTCGAACTTCCACAAAATTATTCGATTTCTCTCAGGATTGAGCTGTCGTAACTCAGATTGTTAGGCGAGCACACTTACCATTAAGCACTACTGTTTGGATTATTTCGGTGAAAACCATCGAAGAACCCTGAATTATCGTGCTATGAATAAATATTAGATAAAAAACAATACACCTGTAAACAAAGCTCAACAAGTCGAATAGATAATATCTAAAACTTTAAAGACCAAAAGGAAAAAGCCCAAATTTATTCTTGATTTTTTTCAAGCAATTTATGCTTATAATAACTGAAACCATCACATTGATATGTCATGTATAAAGGGTTGTCATAAATATACCTTTAACTTTGGTCAAATGTATTTCCCATTTGATAACATATTAACTCGCATTTAAAAATGCAGATCGATAAGCATTACAGCAAACATTACTTAGATGTTACAACGAATATGTTGAATTATTGATACAGTACTAATGGCCCTTATTTGATCTGATTACAGTTTAAAAACGCACTTAAAGTAAAAATAAGTACATAAAAACATAGATTTGCTTCCTAATTAGACTGGCATATATAAAATCGTTTAAATCTGTTTTATATTATTTAAAAGTAGCTGATGACCCGTTCCTGACGGATATGATGTAGCAATAACGCCAGATATTAAACAAACTTACTACAGTTTATAAGATAGTTTCATAAATAAATGTGTATAAGTTTAACATTGGAGTTTTGACGGACTATGGAACTTACACTTGCGATGGTTTGAAATACCTTAAATGTTTCCCGCAGATCCACAAGACAGGCAATAGAACAAATGTGTTATTCAATTAAGTAAAGCCATTTTCACGTAAATGTATTACAACGTATGAGTCAAAAGCAAAACAGATGAACCGACATATTTTTTAAGACTGATTTTGGCTTTTCTGAATTATAAAACGTAAAAATAACTCAATACTTCAAGTTTTACGAATCCATAATACAAAACTATAATTTTGTATGAAAAGATAGTACAAATATTCTCCAAAAAACATAATTGGTACCTAAATACAAGTTAGACATACATTTATATAATGTAATGATATTCCCATTCATGCATTAGGTTACAGTAATGCTGATAACTTTGGCAAGACTGCATTTTAATTTTATAACATAACTAATGAATAATCTGTGATTAATATTCAGATACAAAAATAGGTTGGTAGACTAAGTTAAAGACGATTTGTATTCAACAGGTAAACAGTAAATATCGGGGACTGAGACTCATCAGGAGGCAAGAGGGAGTAAAACTGTAAATGAATTGTTTGGTAATTAGTTTGCTGTCAAACCGGAATTCACTGCTTCAAGTTTATCAGCCGTCGTCCTAATTTAAACCCGCCTTTCTACAGTCTTGGATATTTAACCTCGCCTTTTTAAAGTTTTGTATATTTAATCCCACCTTTTTGATGTCTTGGATATTTCAACCCACCTTTTTACAGTTTTGGATATTTAAACCCACTGTTTTACAGTCTTGAATATTTAATCTGGCCTTTTTATATTTTTGAATAAATAAACCCACCTTTTTATAGTTTTGGATATCCAAGCCCACCCTTTTACCCTTTTAGTTTTAGTTATTCAAACCGGCCTTTTTGCAGTTTTGGATCTTTAAACCCGCTTTTTCGTAGTCTTGAATATTTAAACTGGCATTTTTGCAGTCTTGGATATTTAATTCCGCCTTTTTAAAATTTTTGATATTTTAATCAACTTTTAAGTTGCCATCTGTGATCATAAATTAATAAAGTAAATTTGTCGTACGTTTTATCAATGTTAAATTTTATTTGTTCGATAATATCCATAACATTGAGAATTTATGGTCTTATAGTCTGTAGTGGATTCTTGAGGTAATTAGTAAATATTTTAATATAGAAGTTTTTATTGTTAGGATAATGGGTATAATTGTTTTCTTGGAACGATAAGACCCTAAAGAACTTTACTTAATAATTATATATTATATTGTTAATCATAAACTCGAATACTAAGAACTTAAGCTTGATCCTGTAGTTTCCTAATTTAATTTTGAGATCACTTGATTGTTTGTGACCCACTGATTAAGGGTTTCCCCACGTTAGAGAATGATTTATTTGAAGTTGGAAACTAATATTACAATACAACAGCTATTTTTATTCAATTAATGAGTATGACCAAGAACAATTGTTATCGAGTTTTCTTCACAAATAGACCGCCAAGAATCATTTATAAATACATGTTTATAGAGTATGTCTAAGCAATTTCAAAACCCCGTTAAGTTAACACTCGCCATTCGTAAGCATGAGTGAATAAGGTGTGAAAGTTAATATTTTCATAGACAACCCCTGATAGAGCTAAATTGCTGTGTGTTTTTTACGAATTTTGAATAAAAAAACTTAAAATGTTTTAAAATTAAATTTATTTTAGTAGCACCAGCTCTTTATGCAGTACTTTTACTTTCTTCATGACTATTCTACTACAAAATTATGTTTCAAATACTTTTAGAACTAACTAATTCGTGCGTTTTATTCCCTCACTTCTTATACAAAAGCTATTAGGTAATGATTGTTGGTTTTACAGACTTCACTCTTAACTGCCTATTCGTAATTTACGATCCATATGTCTCGTATGTAAGACCCAATTGATTCCATTTAAAATGCTCTGTATTTTGAGAGTTACTAAGGGGTGCTCGGAAACCTCTCGAATCCGCTGAATAGAGATCATGTTGGGTAACTTTTCATTGTTTTATTATATTTGTATTCATTTCAATAAATTACAAAACGGAAACTCACTACCATAGATCAGACAAACGCAAGTCAACCTTACAATATATTTATAACACTTATAAACACTTGAATTCCTAGTGCTATATAGGATAACCATTATACTTTGGGGGTCATCCAGCTAACAGAATCTTGAATAATGTTTAAATTACACAAGAGAACAATTAGATCAATATCTAAACAACCAGCACGCACTCCATCTACACCATATTTTAAAGATTACAAAATTTTGACAGTGCCATCACTTTATGTCTTCGAAACTATCATGTATGTTAAAATCCAAAACCTCTTTCAATCACCATCCCACAATCACAATCACAATTACTAGAAATAGAGCCAGATTCCAGAAAACTTCGCACAGATTGACCCTCACAGAAACAAAACCGGAATATATAGGACAAAAGTATTTTCACAGCCTTCCTGAAGACCTGAAGAATATAAAAAGTACCATTAAATTTAAAATCAAGCTTAAGGAATTTTTGGAAACCTAATATTACTACAACCAGCCAACCTAGTTTTAAGAAACTCTCAGCCTATCCAAGGGGAGAGACGATTCGCCACATACTCAGTTCCAGAGTCAACGTGGTCCAAAAGGATAAGTAAACTCAAAACTGTGCATAATTTAGAAAACCATTTATAATAGGGGCCTAATAACAATTTATATATTTCTCAAAATCATTATAGTTGGTAAGATTTTGTTCGTACTATCTTTTTGTGTACGTGTATATTCAGGGTTTCTTCAGGGGTGGAGTGCATTATATGATTAATAACGAACCTAACACATTTGTTTGAATTTAAAAAATCTTTTGTTGCTAAAATATACATAGCATATATTGTCAGTAATCCTGAAGTAGTGATGAAGGCAGATAGAGAGCAATAAAGGAAAGACATAAAGTTGCTGCTGTAATAGTATTGGGGGCACGGAGGCGTAAGTGTGAGCGGAACCGTGGACTAATTGTTTAGTAATTAGTTTACTGTCAAACCACGATTAATTTTCAAAATTTATCAGTTATCTTTCTGATGTAAATGTTTATTTAGTTCCTTTCTGATACCCATGAATTGCATCTTACATTTATTTTGCTTTAAGAATATTAAATATTTGGATTAGGATTAAGAAATATAATAAGATAGTGCACAAGGCTTGTAAATACGCCAGCTAATACGTGATGTAAATATATTGCATTTAATGTAGGGTATATAAATAGATTAATAAATTTCTCTTAAAATAGCGAATAGTTTATAATACAAATGTTTTATAATTATAAAGTCGACGATTTATATATTTGAAAAGTTAAAATCGTTTAAAATTGACCGTCGACAGTGAAACCCCTATATTATAACTATTTTATAATATGTTAAAGTGTTTACTAATATAATGGACTAGTGGTCTATAGGTGATCAACCTCTAATATTTGATTTTTGTTCATATGGATATTCTATTTACTGTTTACATGCTGCGAAAATAAGTCAGTATGAAGGTATGAACTCGTGTCAATATATAAACGAGTTCGCACGCAGCACGCTGACGTGAGGGAAGTTAATTTCCACATAAACAACTTTTAAAACTCAAAACCAGTTTAAAAACATACATTTATTCCAATTTTATTGAAATCTGAAAACATCAAATTTTTTGGCTGTTCTGATGCTCCTGGTTTAATTTACCTGCAATGCTATGAATACAATTTAGCGCATTATAAGGTTAGGAAAAGGTCCAGTCAGGCTTGAAAGTAGGCGCGAGGTTGCAGGAGATGATACAAATACACCAACAAATGAATAACATGCTTTTATAATGTAAAAACCCCACAAGACAACGTACTGTGTTTAGCCGATATACATTTTCTTTAATAACTCGGTAAATGTTTATGCTAGAATGACGAGAGAGTGCTTAAAACTGTCGCTTCACTAATTCCCATCTTAATACATGCAATAATTTTACGTCAATTTCTGGCCCTTTTGGGCCCAAAAACTCGAAATTTGATAGAATAATCCCAAAAAATGGGGTTTAGAGTTTTACGATTGTTTTTCCCAACGAACTTGTCCAACTGATTATAGAAAAGAACATCCCTACCAAATTTGAAGTAAATCGGACAAAAAATTCGACCGCTAGAGAGCATACACACACACACACACACACACACACACACACACACACACACACACACACACACACACACACACACACACACACACACACACACACACACACACACACACACACACACACACACACACACACACACACACACACACACACACACACACACACACACACACACACACACACACACACACACACACACACACACACACACACACACACACACACACACACACATATATATATATATATATAATTTTGAACGACCCCCCAAAACGTGTTCAGGAGGTCACGTTAGGAACATCTATGGCGGTCCCGGGCTGAAGTTTCACCTTGTGGGTCATGCTAATTGTTCTCTTTTTCCAAAGGAAATTCACTAACAAAGTATAAACTTAAGTTTCATAATAAATATTGCAGCTGATAATTAGTTTATTTTTAAGATTTTAAATTTGTTGTACTTAAAGGTATTTTTTAAGGAAACAAAGGACAAATTCCAAAATTAGGCTACGTTGAGTTTTCCTCCATATAGTTTTATGTAAATAGTTAGCCTGCTAGGTCGTGCGATAGCTTCAGAAACCTGCACAAAGACACCTACCTTATTAGCGAATTTCCCCTATAGGGAAGAAGCTGTTACCGTAGGCGGCATGGTAAGACCTAGGCCCGGGACCATGATAGCTTTTCGTTTTGAGGTCCCTAGATCCCAAAAACACCATTCGTTCGGAACAGTATATATATATAATATATATATATAATATATATATATATATATATATATATATATATATATATATATATATATATTATATATATATATATATATATATGTATGCGTCCGTGGGTGCGATATACCTCTCGCAAAAAAGGTCCAATTTTTATCAAATTTGGCACAAAAGTTTAAAGCAACATTTATGACTTCAAGTTCGAAAACCAGACAGATCGACCCATCCTACGTGGTATTTTGTGGGGAGGGGTTTACCCGAAAAATGGTTTTTTTGAAGTTTTTACATGTATTATTTTGTTAAATACAAATATTGGACTGGCTTTTGTGTAAGAGTGATGCATATATACAACTATGGCATTGGTATATATATAATACAGATTTTAAATTACTAGTTATGAAATCCCACGTATTCAGTATACAGAGTGAATTTTAATTGGTGATTTTAGTAAGAAATGTAAAAGTATTTGTAACGTAACCTTTGATTATTACTATTTTTAGGGGTTCTATGGTCCTTGGAGATAACTTGTTTAGCTTACAGAGCAGAAAAATGAACATGAGTAAAAAACAAAATAAGTACAATGAACCCACAACATTAAAATTCAAACTTTTAACGGCCGAGGGGTGGTTCCCTCCACCGGTATTTTTCAATCAGCAAACTGCCCATTTACAAATTTGTGATCGAAGCCGAAAGTGTGAGGAAAATAAGAGAATAAACAGCCCCGTCGCAGCAAACCTGCGTACTCATCGAATTTCCAATGCATAATATATGGCTTAAAACCACATAAATCCGCATAGCAAGTTTCATCAATATACTTTCACAAATAAGCGATATATACCATTTTGATTTTTCTCCATAAGAATAACATGGGGAATGAGTACGCAGGTTTGCTGCAACAAGGAACACAAAAATGTTTTTTATGCAAATATCAATATTACTCAACAAGGTGAAGCCACATACCAAGTTTTATTAAATTATGATCATAATTAAACGAGACAATATTGACTTATTCTTTATAAGAATAACATGGGGGCTGAGTACGCAGGTTTGCTGCTACGGGAATAATCGGTAAAAATTGCTGTTTTTGTGCAAATAACAATAGACCACAACCAGATGAAGCCGTATACCAAGTTTCATTAGTATCCGATCATAAATAAGTGAGATATAACATTTGTCCTATCCTCCATAAGAATAACATTGGACAACGTACTGTGTTTAGTATTTTCAATATCTCTGTAACCATTTGGCGTAGAGAAATGATCAAAACACCAAATTGTGTTTTTTTAAGCTTAATCTAATGGTGAAAACTAAAATTAGACCTTTTAAAATATTACACGTAAAAACTTCAAAAAACTCATTTTTGGGGTACAAACCCCCCCCCCCCAAAAAAATACCACTTCGGATGGGGTGATCTGTCTGGTTTTCGAACTTAAAATTCCATCCAAATCGGACCATTTTTACGACAGTTATCGCACCCACGGACACACACACACACACACACACACACACACACACACACACACACACACACACACACACACACACACACACACACACACACACACACACACACACACACACACACACACACACACACACACACACACACCACACATACACACACACACACACACATATATATATATATATATATATATATATCTATATATAATTTTGAACGACCCCCCAAAACGTGTTCAGGAGGTCACGTTAGGAACATCTATGGCGGTCCCGGGCTGAAGTTTCACCTTGTGGGTCATGCTAATTGTTCTCTTTTTCCAAAGGAAATTCACTAACAAAGTATAAACTTAAGTTTCATAATAAATATTGCAGCTGATAATTAGTTTATTTTTAAGATTTTAAATTTGTTGTACTTAAAGGTATTTTTTAAGGAAACAAAGGACAAATTCCAAAATTAGGCTACGTTGAGTTTTCCTCCATATAGTTTTATGTAAATAGTTAGCCTGCTAGGTCGTGCGATAGCTTCAGAAACCTGCACAAAGACACCTACCTTATTAGCGAATTTCCCCTATAGGGAAGAAGCTGTTACCGTAGGCGGCATGGTAAGACCTAGGCCCGGGACCATGATAGCTTTTCGTTTTGAGGTCCCTAGATCCCAAAAACACCATTCGTTCGGAACAGTATATATATATAATATATATATATATATATATATATATATATATATTATATATATATATATATATATATATATGTATGCGTCCGTGGGTGCGATATACCTCTCGCAAAAAAGGTCCAATTTTTATCAAATTTGGCACAAAAGTTTAAAGCAACATTTATGACTTCAAGTTCGAAAACCAGACAGATCGACCCATCCTACGTGGTATTTTGTGGGGAGGGGTTTACCCGAAAAATGGTTTTTTTGAAGTTTTTACATGTATTATTTTGTTAAATACAAATATTGGACTGGCTTTTGTGTAAGAGTGATGCATATATACAACTATGGCATTGGTATATATATAATACAGATTTTAAATTACTAGTTATGAAATCCCACGTATTCAGTATACAGAGTGAATTTTAATTGGTGATTTTAGTAAGAAATGTAAAAGTATTTGTAACGTAACCTTTGATTATTACTATTTTTAGGGGTTCTATGGTCCTTGGAGATAACTTGTTTAGCTTACAGAGCAGAAAAATGAACATGAGTAAAAAACAAAATAAGTACAATGAACCCACAACATTAAAATTCAAACTTTTAACGGCCGAGGGGTGGTTCCCTCCACCGGTATTTTTCAATCAGCAAACTGCCCATTTACAAATTTGTGATCGAAGCCGAAAGTGTGAGGAAAATAAGAGAATAAACAGCCCCGTCGCAGCAAACCTGCGTACTCATCGAATTTCCAATGCATAATATATGGCTTAAAACCACATAAATCCGCATAGCAAGTTTCATCAATATACTTTCACAAATAAGCGATATATACCATTTTGATTTTTCTCCATAAGAATAACATGGGGAATGAGTACGCAGGTTTGCTGCAACAAGGAACACAAAAATGTTTTTTATGCAAATATCAATATTACTCAACAAGGTGAAGCCACATACCAAGTTTTATTAAATTATGATCATAATTAAACGAGACAATATTGACTTATTCTTTATAAGAATAACATGGGGGCTGAGTACGCAGGTTTGCTGCTACGGGAATAATCGGTAAAAATTGCTGTTTTTGTGCAAATAACAATAGACCACAACCAGATGAAGCCGTATACCAAGTTTCATTAGTATCCGATCATAAATAAGTGAGATATAACATTTGTCCTATCCTCCATAAGAATAACATTGGACAACGTACTGTGTTTAGTATTTTCAATATCTCTGTAACCATTTGGCGTAGAGAAATGATCAAAACACCAAATTGTGTTTTTTTAAGCTTAATCTAATGGTGAAAACTAAAATTAGACCTTTTAAAATATTACACGTAAAAACTTCAAAAAACTCATTTTTGGGGTACAAACCCCCCCCCCCCCAAAAAAAATACCACTTCGGATGGGGTGATCTGTCTGGTTTTCGAACTTAAAATTCCATCCAAATCGGACCATTTTTACGACAGTTATCGCACCCACGGACACACACACACACACACACACACACACACACACACACACACACACACACACACACACACACACACACACACACACACACACACACACACACACACACACACACACACACACACACACACATATATATATATATATATATATACACACACACACACACACTTTCGAACGAATGGTGTTTTTGGGGTCTGGGGACCTCAAAAAGCAAAGTTATCATGGTCTCGGGCCTAGGTCTTACAATGCCGACTACGGTAACAGCTTCTTCCCTAAAGGGGAAATTCGCTAAAAACACTGCATACTACGAAAAAATGCTATTAATGGTAGTTGATCGCCAACTCTTGTTTAACACTTCCTCACCTGTTGCAGTGTTCCGCCAAGGTGAGCCTGGTAGCAGCTGGTACGCGGTCCTGGGAGGATGTCTGGACGTTCGGTTGTTGACTCCTCAACAAGAAAACAAGGTATCATGCACCCATCAGTTATCTGTTAGTCTACTTATTAGCTTTCTAATGTTAATTGTGTTCATGTTCCAGTATTAAAACAATGTTTCTTGAAACATGTGTTGGGTAGTATTTAACTTGTGTTAAAACGTTTTTATTTCAGTACTAGATGTTCCCGCAGGCTTCGCCCCGGAAATAATTTATAACAACTATGACAGTTGTGTGTGTGCTGTATTCTGTGGTTAGCCCGTGGAACTACTACGAATAAAAATCAGCTGTTTGTATTTTCATTAGCTCTAACAAAAATGAATGTCCATAAGAAATACATGGGAACTTTGTCGGGATCTCTGGCGGAGCCCTAAGGTCAGATCAGGATGAACACAATTTAGTTTTCCTATTTTACGCCTAAATAATCAGTGTACAAAATGTCAGCTCTCTACCTACATGGGAAGGGGGAGAATTAGTGATTAGTGAGTCAGTCAGTCAGCCAGGGCTTTGCCTTTTATAGATATAAAAGATTACCTTTTGATTGCAGAAGTTAAGAAATAACACTGTCTCCTAAAAAGGCAAGATCAAGTAAATTTTAATTTATATAGTTTAGTTTGTATCTATTGGACATAATACTCTGTCATCTCAAGATCATCCTTACAACGTCTTCTGAAGTGAATATTGGTATATTGGATTTAGATCAGCTTTTTCACCTCTCTCACCTGATGACTGAGTGTACGACATACGTTCACGTTTCAGGATGTTGTGAGTAGTAAAAACCTAGTCTTCTTTATAAGCTAGTTTTTCTTGAAAAACGTAGCAAAGGAGAGTCGAAATAAAATATACCTACCCCTACAAAAACATTAATTTTCCTAAAAACTTAATGCAGTTTACTTGATGAGTATTACTGCTTCAGTAACAAATCTAGTTACATTAAATATAAGTACCTGGGGGGCCGAGCTTTGCTCGGGGGAAGGCCAGCCAGTTTGTTTAGATGACTTGGAGTAATATTTCACCACTTCCTCCTATTGATAATCAGATTTGTATAACTCATTTGCCTCTTTTCTACATTTTTAAGTTCACTCCAGTTGTTATTTATAGCTCAACATCCCTTTGACTTATTTTACTACTCTATTTATGTAATATACCTGGGGGGCGAGCTTTGCTCGGGGGAAGGCCAGTCAGTTTGTTCAGATGTCTCGGAGTAATATTTCACCACTTCCCCTTACTGATAATCAGATTTGTATTATTCATTTGCCTCTTTTCTACATTTTTAAGGTCCCTCCAGTTGTTATTTATAGCTCAATGTCCCTTTGATTTATTTTACTACTCTATATTTGTAATCTTAACTCAAATCTTTTAATCTCTCCTCTCAGGAAACCACATCTTAATAATCATAAACAACATGAGTATTACTTTGACAGTTCTCTGGTTGATTATGAACAGCTGTTACAATTCTTTTGTTTTGATTTGAAACTCCATAAGCCCAATGTTAATTTTTTTTACTTTTCATTTTAGTTTTTTTTACATTATTTGATTTTTCCTAGGGATGAAGCCTGTCTAGAACGTATTTTTATCCCAGAAATTAGTTATTTCGAACATTTGAAGGAAATCGTTGGAGCCGTTTTTGAGACCCGTGTCGCAAGCAAACAAGCAAGCAAGCAAGCACGCAAACAAGCAAGCAAACCTTACTCATATTAGAGTATAGGATAAGGTATAACACCAATTTGGAAAAAGTGATTTATTTTTGCTCCTATACATATTTGATAACTTTTACTTTGTTATTTTTTCATCATTTACGATGTTTAGATAGAAGTTATATAATTTTTATTTATTCTTTCAATTATCAGAACCACAGTTTTTAGGTCGTGTTACATTTATAGTGAATCATGATTTTCTTCAGTTGGAAAATTTAAACCGACACGACTTCCAAATCACTGTGATGTTTAATTTAAAGGTTATTCTGTTTACTCCTGTATGAAATATCATGAAATCTGGTTGTATTTTCACCCTCTTTGAGAGTTAGCTCCAGCTTTTCTACCTGCTTCCCCCATTAAATCATTCTTAACTTTAAAGTCCGTCCCTTCTCAGCGCATCATTCGAAATCATTGATTTATGGCTCATTATAAAGAGTAAAATACCCCCTTCGCAGCAAACCTGCGTACTCAGCAAATTTCCAATGCATAATATATGTCTTAATACCACATAAAGCCGCAAACCAAGTTTCATAAAAATATATTCACATATAAGCGATTTTAATTATTCTCCATAAGAATAACATTGGTAATGAGTACGTAGGTTTGCTGAAACAAGGAACAAAAACAATTTGTTTTTATGCAAATATAAATAGAATTTAACTAGGCGAAGCCACATACTAAGTTTCATCAGTATTCAATCATAAATAAGCGCTATATAACATTGTAGTTATTCTCCATAAGAATAACATGGGGGCTGAGAAAGCAGGTTTGCTGCAACAAGGTACAGAAAAATGGGTTTTTATATAATTATCAATATAACTCAACCAAGTGAAGCTACATATCAAGTTTTATTAATTTATGTTCATAATTAAGGGAGTCATTACATTTTACTTATTCGCCATAAGAATAACATGGGGGCTGAGTATATAGGTTTGCTGCTACGGGAATAATCAACAAAAAATCAATTTGTGTGCAAATATCAATATACCAGTACTACGTGAAGCCACATACCAAGTTTCATCAACATACGTTCATAAATAAACAAAATATCAAATTTTATTTATTCTCCATAAGGATAACATTGGACAACGTACTGTGTTTAGCACTTTGAATATCTCTGCAACGGTTGTGCGTAGAATCACAATTTAAACACCAAAATGATTGTTTTATGGAACTGAACAGATTGGTAAAAGCAAATGTGAAATTTATATTAAAATAAACTGAGGAATAGCCAAAAACTGTTTCCCATAAGTTTAACATGGGAGATTTTATGAGCAGGTTTTTTTGGATTTTCTCCGCAACCACTTAACCTAGGTTAATAATTCAAAGTACTAAATTATTTGTTTTTTTAAGCTCTATAACATGGTCGAAACCAAAGTTAAGACTTTTTAAATTGAAGGGTGAAAAATGCAAAAAACTGATTTTTGGAAAATTTAAAACCCCCATAAACCCCCCTTTCCATAGTCCGATTTTTCTGGTTTTCGAACTTAAAGTCATAAATGTTACTCTCCAAATTTTTGCCAAATTTCATCAAAATCGGGTGTTTCTTTCAAAAGTTATCGCGGTAACGGACACACACACACACACACATATATATATATATATATATATATATATATATATATATGTGTGTAATTTTCAGTAAAACGGGCTACTAATATAATTATTATTTTAAACATTTTAAACACAGTACCCTGCTTTAAATTATTTTATTTCAAGACCGACATGTTTCGGACCTTAAGGCCATAGTCATGGTCGTAAACAAAACATAACCTCACAATTATTAAAAAGAAATATAAATGTAAACCATAAATTGCTGACAATATAATCATATGACTTTTTCCACAGTTCTTTTAACATGATTCTCAACTATTGTGGCTTAATAGATCTTAGTTTCAATATTTTTTCATATATTGGGTTTTGCATATGAATCTGCATGGTGTTAATAATATTTTGTGGATCTTTTTTGTAGCTGGAGTAATGTTGAATTCTTCTTTTGGAGACCAACTCGACGTTAATATATATTTTGTACATATATATAAATTTTAACGAATGGTGTTTTTGGCATCTGGGGACCTCAAAACGAAAAGTTATCAAGGTCTCGGGCTTAAGTCTTACCATGACACCTACGGTAATAGCTTCTTCCCTATAGGGGAAATTCGCTAAAAACACCTAGCGATTTCACTGAGCAAAACTTCGATGCTTCCTCAAGTAATAATCTTTTTTTAATATTACAAAATATTCAATATTCAGTATTTGTATGGGTCGACCATTTGTGAAAAGTTTCAAAATTATACTCACTGCAGACGCTAGGTATATTTTTGTATCTATAAAATCAACCATTAATCAACAATTTTCGGAAAATCCGTTGAGGAGATACGGTATTTGAAAGTAGATTGGTCTTATAGGCGAAGCCCGGAGCCCCCTTACCTTCAGCTGATGAGCTACAAGAAATCCCTCAAACAAAATATATCCTCCGTTCTTAACTTCCACCGTCATTACATAGCTCCACACCCAAACAGTCAGAGAAAGGCGAGGGTTACAGCAGCGGTGTTGGGTGATCCGGCGCGCCGGTGTTGAGTGTCCTGACCGGTCGTGGTGAAGGCCTTTCTCACACTAGCAGTCTGAGCCGCCCGGCTATTGTGCCTATCACGAGACCTCAGCTGTTCACTGTTCAATGATTAGTCGCGTTGAGTCGGCACAGCTGTCGGCTCGGTCGGTCTCACGTTGTTCGTGTCTTGTTTTATTTACTTACCAATTACAAAAGGTTTTCCATTAATTCGTTTGTGGTTGCGTCATCTTTGTGTTTTTTACTTGGTTTAGTAACTTTGTGTTCGGTATTTTTCACGTACTTCAGGTCTAGTGTATTTAGTTATTTATTTTCTACTCACTTACAAGGGCTAAAAGGTTCCATAACATTTTTACGTGAAATTATTGTATTTTGCATGTAGTTTTGTTGATTCCGTTTGATAATTGTGTTTTAGTCGACTGTTAGATTTGTGTTTTTATGAAAACTCAGTTGTTTATTTTTTATCACTTTCAGAGTGTTTGATGTTTAGTGTGTTTTAAGTAATCCCCAAATCACCTTGACAAACGATAATGTCTAAAGTGTCAAATATATGCGAGATGCAAGATAAATTTTTACTTTTAAAATATCGATGAAAATAAAAGACACAAGATTTGCATCACTTTATGATTAGTATAATTTTACGAAAAATAATTTCAACATGTTAATACGTTTTATTAGTTATAAAAACGTTACTACTTGGATTTAAACATGCTCGTAATTACTTGGAACATATAACAAAATATAATATTATGTCATTTATTTGTAATTTTCAAATTATATTTCAACATACATATATACATACCAATATGTGGGTTTAATCTACGCATAAACAGTGTAAACATTCGATTGGAAATTATTATTAAGATGAAAAAACAAATATTTTAATCTTTTATAGCCAAAATGTCTGCATTTTCTATAACCAGTACAACAACAAACGCCAAGTCGGAACAGTATTGTGTATTACGCCACGTCACTCAGCGTTAAACTAGTAATTCTGCCTAACCGTCCGTCCGTCCGCCTTTTAATTAATGAAGTCTTCTGTAATCGTCAGACGCGAACAATTAATATCCAGCCACTGCTGCGGTTTCCTGGATTGGAAAACTAGCCAATCGAGTGCCTTGTTATTCGAGGACATAGTTTTCCCACCAACGTACGTTCAGTAAAATTAAATCTATTTTATTTGTTTATTGTTGTGGGTTCAGCTGAGTTATCGTTCAATTTAATCTGTGAGTATAGATGTTGTAATAGTGGCTTTGCTAACATCCCAAACGTGATGTCGTGATTTGCGGACTTTAAACCGTTTAAACGTTTCGTTACCAAAGGAGGTGAGGATATTCAGTGCTTCGTCATCTTAAACGATGCTAACATGTTCTGGAGAAGAGGCGTCTACCACGTATCGCCTAAGGATAAGGTAATCATGCTGTATTTCATGTTGTAGTCTTAGTCATTGGTATTTTAGTTGTGTAACGTTATTGTGATGGTGTACCTTGTGGAAGCCTGGGGTGTCAAGGTCGTTGGTTTTTGGAGCCGGCTCTGTTAGTTACGTTAAATTTGTTGGTTCACCATCAGAATTTTAACCTAAGCTTATGGAACTACTTTATTCGGTGTGAAAGTCAAAACTAATCCTGTATTTGGATTTATTGAATATTGTAGCCTGGAAGATAAGTTACTGGAATCACAGTAAAATCTGGAATTCCAGCGTATAATCTCCCAGGCTAAAGGGGAAAAATCGTTGAATTATTACTCAAAGGCATAGAGATGCGACTTCAGCCCTGATTCGGCTTGCAACGACAAAGAGTGGGGTTTTTGTATTTTTGACTATTTTTTCATATACAGGAAATCAGTCTGCTGAGTATATTTATAGGAAAATCATAAATCTACGACAAATATATTAGACGGTCTTATCTATAGGTTAATTTATAGGAAATTAGTATATTGGTTAAATATCAGTATGGTTTTCTTAACACAACAAAAATATAATACGGTTAATGAATTGTTAAAGTTTTGCTCAGGGAAGCTAAATGGGCCAGGCATAAAATTTGTCAGTCTCAGAATATATTATATGTTGTAGGAATACAACTTTATTTAATCAATATAAAAATTCTTTAAAGGAAGGCTCTGCCCATAAAAAACCTGTTATACTAACAAATTGGTTATTTTTATTTTAAAGATTTTTCTAGATTAACTTTAATGAACGAAAGTTTGGGCAAAAGAATGGATTGTCAGAACTGAGAACGTTACTTTTTAATTTTAAACTAGATAAAAAATATGTTTGAGTGATTTGCCAAGCTATAAGGTAATTATCAAGTAAAATAACATTTTTTGTCATTTTACCGCATATACCGTAATAGACAGAAACGAAATGTAGAGAACCTAAGATAGATTTGTACAAATTTCAAGGATCAATCTAGGTTGATATCATCGAGTGTAAGACTTCGATATTATGCAATTGTTAATATTGCCGCACAAAACTAAACCAGATACTGAAAAAAACAGACAATACCAGATTAAACATCGGATAGCGAGTTTCGTTTGTCCATTGTACCTGCAGTTTTTCAAATTGTTTCGTTGAATGGGAAAATAGTAAAACACACTTTTCAACTCTGTATTTGTGTTTTAACCAATTTCAAACTTTGTATAATGTGAATGAAAAGGTCTGTTCAAATAATTTATCGATAACTATGTTTTTTTTCAAAGCTTTCGAACTGAAAATCCAGTGTTTAAAAGTGAATTATTAAAATAACTAAACATGTTATTAAAGTGTATAACTTTTATTTTTCATTGTGGTGATAGTTGGGTAAAAGAATCGATTATAAGGACTGACAACGTTACTTTTTAACTTTAAATTTTATATAAAATATGTTTGTGCGATTAAACAATAGTCATCCTAATTTGCCGAGCTAGAAGGCAAAAGAATATACGGTATAGTGATTAAAAAATATATATATATACATACATATATATATATATATATATATATATATATATATATATTAATAACTCATAGCACAATATCCCGTTTTTTCAGTGACAGACGTATCAAATGTCAGTAAAATACCAAACAAATAAAAAATTAATATGCGGGCTTGTAGCTCACTTTATATTGTTAGTCTAATTACTGAAGGATTTACTGTTGGTACCTGAGGGACCAAGCTTTGCTCGAACGGCCAGTTAATTTATTAATTTGTTCTATAATTATATTTTATCCTGGGGATGAGACCTGGCTAGGACTTATTTTCAAACCATAAATTAGTTAATTACAACTTGTGAAGGAAATCCCTGGAGCCGTTGTTGAGATCAGAGTCGTAGGCAAGCAAATCTTACTCATATTAGCGTATGGGTATTATTTGTTTGACGAATACGGAAAACACAAAACATTTGGCTAGTGAACATATTGAACGGACAGAACGACACGAGGTAAAATAAATGCATTAAGAAAACATAAATATTTACCTAATTAATCTTTGCATTCATGACAATAGCTTATACAGTTAAAACAAACAATAGATAATAATGTGCCTCATATTTCGATAAATGTAAAACAAAGATTAGATTTGATTGTATTATACAAAATGCGTTTCTTTTTTGCATATGAAGATGGATTTAATCATAAACTTGTCACAATACAACAGGACACACTAAAAACAATATGTGTCAAATTACAACCTTGGTGAGACCCACCAACACCCTTAAAATTGTTTCATAAGAAACGTTGTAAAAAAGGGTTGTTTTTTTTAAATTTGTATTGTCACAAATTCTTTGAGACTGCATTCCTTGATTTGAATAAAAACTCCTTATTAAAAATGTTATTGTTTAACTAAAGGCTTATATGTTTGTCATAAACAGTCAAAAATTACATCATTCCCAGGATATAATACGGTTTATTAGTTAAATAAACAAATTTTCGTCATACTGCTTGGAAAAAGGATGTTTTCAATACATGCGTTGTGGGGCAAAAGATGTTCTTTTCCTAGGACGGAAAAGAATCAGCTGGTGTCGAGGTCATCAGCTGTTCCGTTTCTGTCATTTATAAATATCAATGTAGTGAATCTGCAAACTCGTGAACGTCGATTGTAAGTAATCGATTGTATCGAGAGTTGTAATCAATTATTTTATCGATTGTAATTCATCGTTGCATTGTTATTCTAGAGGTTAAAAATAAATATATCAATAAATGGCTGCTTATAAAGTCAATTTTTATTATTTTGTAATTATTTGTATTTAGATTAGCCTAATATATTGTAGTAACAGATATTTTCGGTTGTGTATCGACAATCTAACAAACCATTCTACTACACCTGAGGCAAAAATAATAATCTATAAAAAATGAACAATACTAAACTAAACTATGTCAAGAAGTTGAATAAATATTTAATTTTGCCTCAGGAAAAAGATAAGCTAAGCGATAACGCTGTTCGCAGCGAGTCTGATTCCTGATATAGCTCAAAACGTTTGACTAAAGTATTCCTTCTTGCAATCAGCAATCGATAGTCCACAGCATTCGATATGTCTGTCGTTATAGTTAGTCTAACCTAAAACTAACACAAACGTAACAGATAATAGTTGAATGCATCTGTAGTAACAGCTGTTTGTTTTAAATAGCAAGAACAATATGGAAGCCATATTGGGAGCAAGCTTTTAAAGGTAAACAAGTTGTAAAATATTATTTTTGAGAAAGCAGTTAGCTTAATATATTTTGTGCAGTAAGACGAAAAATATAGTTCATCACATGGGCCAAAAGTGGTTTTTCGATCCTCGCTCAATTTCCGACCTCGGCTTCGCCTCGGTCGTTAAACTTGAGCTCGTATCGAAAAGCGTCACTTTCGGCCCTAGTGATGAAATACACTATACTTTGTTAACAATGTTCATCATTACTAAATCAATATTAAATCTAAAGTGGATTTTGAGGTATATAAACATCTACAAAAAAGACGCTTAAGCACAAAAGACATTCATCTCGAAATGCGTTCTAGTCTAGAGTATCTAATTTCCGCTCATGTAGCAACTCAGGTTTTATGTAGCTTTTTAGTTCGGGTATTTATGTCAAGGACATTGCCTTAAGAAAGCTATACCTAGAGTTCTTTATTGTAGTTGGTTTTACCTTCGAGAATTTGACAAAAATATTATGTATGTATAATTATGTATATTTAATGTAAATGATTTAACGCTATAGAAAAAAGTAATACTAAGCCCCATCGTAATGCTTTACTTTCTCCCCTTATATATAGTATATGGAGAAAGTATTGTTTTCGTCAAAATTTTCGAATTTGAGTTGTTAGTGGAAATATTCGTTTTGGTGCTCCCTGAACCCAAAAAAGTGGTTTTTACGTGATGTCTGTCTGTGTGTGTGTATGTGTGTGTGTGTCTGTGTGGATGTGTACAGAGCTAGAGCCTTAACCAATGGGCCGATTTTTATGAAATTTGGCATGTAGGTACTAATCCAAGATATCTCGAGGCATTTTTTGAATTTTTTTTAATTTTTGATTTGTAAGGGTAATTATCCCCCCAAAACCGCCAAAAAACATGAAAAATAAAGATTTCTCAAAAACGGCTCTAACGATTTTTATTAAACTTTAGTCGTTTGTAGAAATTTAGTTTTACAACAAAATGACACCACCCGCATATCTGTAAAAATTCGGGTTCAGAAATTACAGGACTTAAAACATCAAAAATTCAGTTTTTTGGATTTTTCATAAAAATACATAAATATAAAAAATATTACTATTCACCATTAAAAAGAGCTCAAAAAACTAAATAATTTAGTATCTTGAATTACTATTCTACGATTGCTGGTTTCGGATAAAATTGAAATTTTCGTTTTGCGGTAAACACAGTACGTTGTACCCATGTTATTCTTATGGGGAATACAAAAATTACTATTTCTCTCTTATTTACTGATCAATTTCATTCAAACTTGATATGCTTGCCAAGTTAGTATTGACCAACAGAGGAAATTCGAAATATGTTGCCCCTTAATACATATTAAGGGGCAATAGGGGGGGAATAGGGGGCATTTCCCCTCTTAAAACCACGAGTGCAGCAATGGATTCTGTAGTGCCTCCAAAGCAGGGATTTGGGTGGATGTTTTTTAAAACAACTTGTTTACAAGATTTTCTGTACATTCGACCGTGCTTTGTATTCTATATTTAGTAAATAAAAAGTAATTTATTCATTAAAGTTGGGCTTAAAGGGAGAAAGTATATGTCAGTTTCCTGATACCGTTTATTTTTGTCTTCAAAACTCACCGTTTCATCGTAAAGGGTCTTAGGAGTTCATACAGTTATTGATTATAACTTTGCTAAACCGTATGAATTGAATCCAGTAAATATCGCATCACTTTTCCTGGAGAAGACCTTTGACACCCAGTAACATCTCTTCACTTCAGTTACCACTTCAAACTTAAACCTCCATCGACGCATATTAAACTGTGATGTATAAATCTAAGGAAATCTTAATTTGATTTCAGTTGAATAATTATTCTGTCATATTCTCATTAATTTAATCTGTACATAAGGTCAAAAGTCTTCAAACATAAAATTTCTATTAGTTTCAGATCGTTCCTTAAAAATAGGATCCGTTATTTTAGAATTTGAATGCCCACAACTAATGTTAATGTTATTAAAGTTAACATTTTAATTTCCCCTGATTGGAAGTCAATCTAAAGCAGTAATATTATCAACGACAATTTTCTACTTGTATGGACTTTATATAGATACTCACTGTACTCAGTGAGAGAATATAGCATTTATGTTATCACTAAACAAACCGAATGACCAACATGCGGAAGTACAAAGAAAATAAATTGAATCCTCTATTTTTATATATATTAATGTTGTTAGTTTAATATTTAAAAGTTGTAGTATAAGCCTTTAGATGTTAGTGGAGACTACGTTTAAGTTTTTGTTTGACTCTGCGGTCTTTGAGCTCAAAACTTTGGCGTAAAAGAAAATAAACCTCGCATTGGTAGTTACACATTCACTTCTATGACCTGGCTATGAAAACAATTATTTTCACTTCACACAAACTTTATTAGCGGATTCATATCAAAAGAAACTTTCCAGTGCAGTAAGTTACGTATTAACTAGTAACTTCGTATATTACCGATGCCTGTTTCAATAAAATCTTAATTTCAATTAACCTCCAACGACAGAAAATAAAATGTTATATGAATAATTGTCCTTCTGACTAACTTGAAATAATTCAGCATTATATTAGCATTAAACGGGTTTATAATTAATTAACCTTATTAATTGAAATTTGCAATACAAGTTTTTTTGTCAGGAAGACAGTAGTAAATGTTAGTTTTAATAAGTATAAAAGCCTTTAACAACATAAAAAGACTTAAAATAACATTGGAGATTTAGATAGAAATAAATAATACCTGAAAATACGCATTTATATTTCGGTTCGCCGAAAAGTGCAACGTTATTTCAACATGCACCAACAATCAGAACAAATCATTGTCTCTGTTCAGTAATTGCAAACCCCTCCAGCGTATTTGGTTTGTAACAACCGCGAAGTGGTAAACAACTTTAACATGATTTATTTAGTTTTCCAATATTTATTTTCTGGCGTTAAATTTTCGAATGTAAGTAATATTGGTAAAAAATACTCAGATTCAAAACTGTTAAATTATTTAAAGTATTTTAAATAAACCCAAATGTAAAGTTATATTTTATCACTTACTAAATTATATCTTACTACATACTCTTACTGAAGTATTAAGATTAAACATTTAAATTAAGTATTTTTTATGAAATTTTGCATTTTTTTAACTATTTAAACACTTTATCCGCCCAAACACGGTAATTAAATTCCACAATACTCAATTATATCTCAAGCAGTAAATTTATTTTTGTGAACGTATTATTTTAAATTTGTGGTTTACATTGCTGTACTTATAAAATATTATTATTGCTATAAATTACGGTTTATCTTTTTCACATTGAATTACCCTTTATTTGTGTTGTTTACTTTTTTTGATTGAACTACTTTTTTTGTTAATTAGGGGTCTCACATATGGTAATGTAGCCAGGAAAATAAAACTGAGGCTAAATACACAAAGATAATAAATAACCCAGGTTCTTACGATATTTTGTATAAAAACTAAAATCGTTTGTTCCTATCTGTGTTAAATGTTAAATGTTCAACTTAATCAATTATTCAAACCATAAATAAATAACAGTTGTTGAAAATTGTAACCTGAAAATTGTACGACAAACTAAATGAAATTTTTTTAAGTCTATAAATCATACTACACGACGGAAATTGTTGAGAATTACCTACAAGAGCAACTCGGTATAATGTTCTTAAACAACATAATAACTCAATGACAAAATTGTATCTAAACTTGGCCCAATGTGTTTCTGTGCAATGTGCACTTACTGTACAAACTATTCTTTTTTCATAGTTAACTTGTATTTAAAACATAAGTCATACTATTTCAGAATTAAGGTTGTTAGAACAGCAGCAATTGCAAACCAAAACTGCCTCAACAAACAAATTAATTAGTATTGTAATTGTTCGTAAGTTTATAAAAAGAATAAATACCCAAATGTTGGGTACTTACCCGGGGCTTGGGGGACACCCATTTATTAATACACTACCCAGTGGATATTTACCTGCCACAATTTACTTTTGATTACATTGTCAATTTGCTTTATATTTTTAATGAGATATCAGTGGGATCTCAGTGTTTTGTAATATTTACGTAAAGAGATCAAATTCAACAGAAACATCTTTCTTATAAAAGTACAATGCACCAAACTTTGCACTTCAGCCTGGTTTTCAAACCCTTTGACAAACACTTCTTTGTTTGTAAAATTTGACTCCTCGCTCCTCCAGATTTCTTCAACAGATTTTTTATCTCTCTTCAATATGTCAGTCCTGTTTTTCATACAATATTACCTATTGAAAATCAAAATCTTGTTACAGGTTTTCCTCCTACTTTGTAAATGTTTTACAATTGTATAAGTGCTGTATTTGCTTGTGTAAAGAGTGGAATGCAGTTTTTAAATAACGATGAACAATGTCATGATTTTAGACAGTGTGATAACATAGTGTGAATTTTATGCCAACTGATTTTGAGTTATAGTAAGATGTTAGTGTAAAGATACTTATCAAAATAAATAATAACATAGCTTGTCGTACTTGATAAACTTTTAATAGTGGTGCATTTCAAAAGCAAAGTACACATTCACAACGCAAATTAGCAGCAGGAAAAGAAAAACTTTCTAAAAAGTGATTTCTTAAGTAGCATAAAACATTTTGTCACAACTAAACAGGATAAATAAACTACTAATAATCAATCGACTTGTACCATTTTTTTGTGTATTTGTCGTCTTGGACCGAAGTACACTATAAGTGTAAATACATTTTGTAGTGTTGTGAGACATATTTTATTTGCCATGTTTTATTAAAATTCTCAACTGATAAAAGAACAACCCAGACGGAATTTATAAAGTTCAATTTAGTGGTGATTTATATCACAAGGAATAAGATTTTCTTTATTTTATGAGGTTTATAATTCAATCGAACCCTTAAAATTTTACGGCGCATCAAAATTATTGTTACTGTATTTTTCCCCTAATGAAAAATTAGTGCGGTCCAAGCCATACTTTAAATATTTTTTTTAGTAGATATTTTCCCTTTCTTGGATGTGACTCGAAACGGAAAGGTATGGATAAAAATACAATATTGAATTGTAAGAATCATATTGGTTGTTAGTCGTTTCCTAGTTTATTTTTTCAGAGAATCACGCACATTCTAGGGTCTAGCCTATCGATAACATTGAAATTCTGACACTCAAAACTCTTTCAGCTTTTTCTTGGTCTAGAAAAATAGGTGAGATTTTAAAGTTTTTTGAAATTTATGGATTTTTCTAAGTTTTAACTCACATACTCCGATTGCCTACTTGTATGCGAATTCGTTATGGTTGGATGATCTTTTTTTAGCGAATTTTTACTTTCTCCCTCTATTCGTAGTACTAGAAATTAGTTCGAAAACATTTTCGAAATATTAGTTTTTCTGTTCCCTGATACCATAAAACTTTGAGTTAATGAGTGTTCTTCTATATGGATGCGTACAGACTTAGAGACCACACAAATGGCCCACGTTTGATAACATGATGTATCTAGGTACTATAATCCATGGTACCTCCAGGTATTCTGTTTTTATTTCTTATTTTAAAGACAAATTATCTCCCAAATAGCTCTAAAAATGGTATAAACTTTAGTGGTTAATTGGGCTTTATGTTTCTTACAAAATGGTACCACCAGCATTTCTGGAGAAATTTGGACCAGAAATTATAGGGAAAACCCAATGATCGTTATGAAATTTATTTACCACCATTAAAAATAGCTTAAAAACTAAATAATATTGTATTATGAATTCAACGGCTCGTGGGTAGGGAGAAAATAAAAATTCCAATTAGTGGTAAACGCAGTACGTTTGTATTTCTATCTTGCTTATTAATCGATTTATTTAAAAATTGATTTATATGTTGAATTAACTTTACTTTAAAATAGGTGATATTCAGAATAGGTTGCCACCTAACCCTGGAGGGGTGAGTTCCCTCTTTAAAACTACTGTGCGTAGCAAATTTTCTATAATTCCTACAACAAACTGATTTGAGTTACCACTTCTAAACAAATTAATTGTATGGTTTCCAGATAGGCTACTACGTACTTTATATTCCTTAAATAGTATAAATATAAAGGAGTTTATGGAATGACATAGAGTTAAAAAAGTGAAAGTGTCAGTAATCTAACACCATTTATTTCCTTTTTGCTGTCTATTATTGTTTACCACGCTGCTGACCTGTCACAGATGGTTTGACAGTAAAGAAAACAATAAAATTGATGATGCAAATAATTAACGATCTTCTACTGAAACCGCGTTTTCCCTCAACTCGTTAAAGTCTGTTACAACGACAACGTTTTGTCTATGATCGATTTTTTGTAATAATGTATTTCATTCGGCTTGGTGTTTATTTCAATATTTCTTCATTTTCATAAGTCATATTTTTCCTATACAAATATAATGAGAAAATGTTAATTACCAACAAAAAATTATTTTTTTAAACTTAAGTTAAATAAATTAAATTCACGATGGATGCCTCCTGAATTGAGATGATTAAATATAACAGGTTACTAACCTAAATCCGTCATCAATTCTTTGTTCACGCTCTAATGTACTTTTTAATAGTGTGATTGCTCTCACTGTTAATAAATAAGGCAACCTATAGACTAGTAGTCAACCTGGAAGTGGAGGAGGGGGAAGCTAAGATGGTAACGTCGCCCTGTAGATAAACCAGTTCGTAATTCGCGTCCGGCCGGAACGATCAATTTTCGTGTTAAATATTTGCATTTTATCGTGTCTCGTGTTATTTTAAATATTTTGTGTAAACTATGACAACCTTCATCATGAAGTAAAGTTTGACATCAAGGGTTTGATAATGGTCTTTTAATGTCAAAACTCGAGTCACCACCGTGTGAACCAAGAATCGACGACGGCTTTAGGTTAGTAACCTGTATTTAAAAATTAAATTTTAAGTAGATCCTTATAAATATTATTAAACGTTCTATGAAAACATTTTAAAATTAAAATGTGTCTATAATTCGTAAAGTAAAAAAGGCAACTTTAATATCGCACAAGTGGTGAAACAACAGCTGAGTTTGATTTTACATTACTTAAACTATTTTTCGGAACGCATAAAGTGCTATCCTTTCCAATTGCATTTATTACAGTCATAAGATGATTTAATTTTATATTTTAAGGGAATAAGGCATCACTACTATGTGAACAAATCTAAATGATCAAGGAAACTATAACAATAAATGGCTGGAGGGTCTGGAAACAAAACTCGTTTGTGGAGGAGCACTTAGCAGACACTGGGTGCAACATGATTTACCTCTGAGGATCCTCCTCTTTATCCTCGGCTTGAGCCTTCCAGTGTAAACTAACGATTGTAAATAATTGTAATTATTATTATTATAAGTTATATTTCCCTTTTTTTAAAAGCTTAGATTACTTACTTAAAATAGAGTAAACCCGTTCAAATATTTTTATTGTAAAACAAAACGTTAAAGTTAAATTTATAAGTAATCAGCACAGAAGTGTATAAAATGTTCATTCACGCTATCTTTTCCATCCATTTTATGGGAAACTGTTATGTTAATTGTTAATTATCGAATTGGTAATTTAATTTTGCTGGTTGGCCATTAGTTTATTAAGAGTTGAGTGATTTTGCGATCGTGGTTTGGTTCAAATTAAATAAAAAGTATTATTTAAGTGTATATTTACCTAGATGGATCAATTAATATTCGTAACACACGCTTAACAAAAAAGTATAGATTTTTATAGTTCATTTTAAATTTATGTCTTTAGTTTTTGTTGTTGTGTTAATTACATATTTTATATCGTTGTTTATTACTTATTCCAAGCGTCAGATTATGTTTTAAACCGTACTCTAGCTCTGCAGTTAAGTCTTCCAGAGTACTTGTAACGTTTTAAACATGTTTGGGATGACAAAACAGTGAACGTCTCACTTTCCAACCCTGTCAGAAGATCTGTCACTTTTCGTCGGTTATTTTTTTGTAAGAAGTCCTTAAAAATAAATGTTTTAGGTCAATGAAACAATGTCTGTGAGATCTTAACCAAACCATCATAATTGGATGTAATAAAATTGGCGTAACTAAAGAAAAATTTTTCAGTAATTTTTTGAACATTATCGAACTCTTGAAATATGTAAAAAATAGAAAATCAGTATAACGTGTTAATTTACAAAAAAGTCATCTTCTGTGGCAAAAAGTAGTAAATGAAATTTATTGACGAGTACATTTTTCATGCACAGTCTACTTGTTCATTTGTATTTATAAAAATATGAAAGAACCATACACATATACAGTATAGCTTGAAAAGAGGGGTGTGAGAAAATTACCATCGAAGCTTATTATGGTTTCATTGCCTTTAATGCTAGCACTGAAAATATATCATTTATGTTAACACTGCACGAATAAAAGAGCAAACATAAAATGATAGTCATGACAACTCTAATATCAATGCTGAATCTTTCCCAATATCGTTATTTATTTAATTAATGTAATTGTCTTTAGTGAATACTCAGTTAATTTACATCAAATTTTTAAGGGTATAAAAATAAATAAAGTCATAAATAGATGAAGTAGAAGGATTTAAAGAAACTTAGCTTAGCATCACAAAAGTTTTGAAAAAACTGGTTTGGCGTAAACAATAAATAACTGGAAGACCATTTTCATACAGAATTTTGTTGTAGCGAAACTGACGAAAAGTATTCAACAACTTAAACTCCTTTTAAATTGTTGTGGACTTGATGATTCCACAACATTGTATCATCAAAAGCCAAGCCAATGTTATTACAGTTTACTACCACAACGTCTGTCGTGGTACTCTTTATATGGAAGAGCTGCATCAGGACGTTAAAGAGCGGCCATTTTAGATTAGTTTGCCCATATAAATGTAATATTACTGAACTAAAGATACGTCGTTTATTTTGGAAAATGGTTGTGATCGAAGTCCTAAATTAAATTCAACCATAACAACTATTTCGCGTGATTTTCTTTAGTGTTTGTTTTATTAGTAAAATAAAAATAAACTGTTTCAACAGTATTTCAAAGTATTCTAATCAGGCCTGACAACCAATTTTCTTAAATAAGTTAAAATTTCCTCAAAATTAAAGCGTTTGATAAAATGGTACCGAAACTATACTTTTCAAGGCGAGCGTATAGAGGGTGTATTTAATTTTGTTGGCAAAGAGAAAGGAATGTAGTTCGTTCACCCACTTCAGCATAACTCGCTTTTGTTTGACAAATCGAATGTAGAAGAATTATTTACAGTAATGATGTTCGTTACATAAGCAACATTCTATGCAGTATTCTTATAAATACGTGGTTTATGATTCAATATTTTTTATTATATTAATACTAAAATATTTTCTCCACAAGTTACAGTAAAATTATTCATACCTTTTTGGTTTAAATTATTTTATAAACATCATATTATAACAAAGATAAAAATGGATTTGTATCCACGAAAAGGTTTAGCAACCAACTAATTACACGGAATTAAATGAAACAATGTTAAAATTAGAAAAATAAATACAAATCAAGGTAAATATATTTGGCTGGTAAATGTAACTAACATTACAACCTGTTGAAATAATCATATGAAATTATTATTTATTTTTATTAATCAAACGATTCTCCGGGATATTATATTTGTCACATTCGGGATTTGATGAAAACACTGCCGTTAAACATGATTTTAATTAGTTTTGTTTTTTTGTTGTTTGTTCAGTAATAGTCAATTTTGGTTTATAAGGATAGTATGTATACGACTGTGAGTAAACACAAATAGGCCTAAACAATCTTTGGCGAGTTTTTATTCAACATTACTTGACATATATGACGTATTTCATTTCAAAATATTTAAGCTACAGTTGAGTTAAGCTTGCGTGCAATTCTTTGCAGTTTTAGTTGAACATTTTTGTTTATTTTATGCTGACCCTTTCATACAATTTAGTTTTTATTGTATCAACAAATATATTTTATTATTTTTGTGTTACTATAATAAAAATTTAAAACTACAGCACCTAATTTTATTGGCTATTAGGTATAGAAACGAGTAATGTTACGTTAATTTAGTTGCATAAACTCAACTTTTATGATTAAATCAACTACACTTTGATATAAGGTGGTCTTCCACGAAGGGACAAAATATATTGCCAGTGATTTTTTTTCCAAGCGATTTGGCAGAATCACAACAGACGGTTGCAATCGTAATTCGCCACCCTTGTCAAAGTAAGCTTGTCTCAAGCCCTGCAACGAACCCTTCTTTGTTTAGAATATTTGAATGATTCACTCCTTCATATTGTGCCAGCGAAATATACACTTTTTTATAATTTTTTCAGGTTGTTTCGTACAGTACTTTTGGTAAATTATTCCTGACAGTGCAACCACTTCTTTTGAAACCCTGACATTACTTATAAAAGGTATGCAATTTGTATAGTAATACCGCATTTAGTTAGTATTCATACGTAAAACTTTTACTTATTCAAATATAATTATTCGTATTACAATAATGTGTACACTTATATAACATGATCCCCATGATTCAACTACCTTTCTCCATAAACAGCTTTTAAATCAAACGACAACCGAAATACTTTGTATTTATTACATACTCAAGTCTTTTTTGAGTTATACAGGGTGTTTACGAAACCCCTGGTCGTCTTTTTTGGAATTGTTTCTTAGGTCGAGACAGCCATAAAACATCATATAAACATGTGTCTAAAATTCCTATTTTCCGTCTGTTGGTCTGTTTGTGATTTTCACACATTATTTAATACCTTGAGTATTATTTGAGATATAAACTTTTTCTTTTTTTTATATTAAACTTTTTTTGAGATAAAACAATGGTATGAAATTTTGTTACGATTTCTGAAACTGTTTCAAGATGGCGGCCACTTAAAATCTTTGATGTCAAATTTCATGAAAACCGTTTGAATTAAAAAAGATTATTAAAACAGGTAAAAGATGAGGAATTAAAAGTAAAAACAAACGACTCCTTATTTGATAAAATCGGATCAAACAACCGAGCAGTTAATCATGACTTCAAAATAACATCATTTTCCATACATTTAGGGGTATCACATTATTACTGTAGTACTGTTTTACCTCTAAATCTATGCACAATTTGGTAATAAAATGGCTAATATTAAGTAAATGATTCAAGAACCATAAAATGTGCACCTTTTAATTACAAATCTAACGGTAACTTCATTATGATAATTGGATCATAAATAACCAAAATGTGACACTTTGACAAATCACAAATCAGCTGTTTTCTGTCTAATTCATGTTACAATTTAATCAGCTGTTTATTACTAACGCATTGTTGAAATGAGGAGAGTAAACATTGTCTGTTGCGCTGCAACAAGCTGTGTTAAAGGTTATGAGTTTTTTACTGTGATTTAAGTAATAATTGTGCAAAATTATGACTACCTTTACATTTCTGGAATATTGTGGTATTCATTACTGTTACGGGATGGCAAGGGGCAATTCGAAATTAGCTCGAAGATTGTGTCATGAAAATTTCCCAAACAGTCATCTTCCAAATTACAAGACTTTTAAAACTCAAGTTATTAAATAATGTGTGAAAATCATAAACAGACCAACAGACTGAAAACTAGGCATTTTAGACACATGTTTATATGATGTTTTATGATTGTCTCGACCTAAGGAACAATTCCAAAATACCCCCGTCACAGCAAACCTGCATACTCAGTGAATTTCCAATGAATATATAACATAACACATTAAAAGACTTAACAGGATTCATAATAAATATATTCACAAACAAGCGATATTTAAAATATTAATTAATCTCCATAAGAATAACATTGGGGATGAGTACGCAGGTTTGCTGCAACAAGGCACACAAAATAATGGGTTTTTATGCAAATATCAATAGAACTCATCTTAGTGAAGTCACATACCAAGTTTCATCCATATACATTCATAAATAAGCGATATATAACATTTTAAGTATTTTCCATTAGAATAACATGGGGACCAAGTACCTAGGTTTGCTGCTACAGGAACCATAGGCAAAATTTTTTTGTGTAAGCAAAAAACCACAACCAGATGAAGCCATATACCAAATTTCGTCAGTTAATGTTCATAAATAAGCGAGATATACAATTTTTTTTCTCCATAAGAATAACATTAGACAACGTACTGTGTTTAGCAATTTCAATATCTCGGTAACCAATTAACGTAGAACAATGATCAAAATACCAAATTGTTTGTTTTTTAAGCTGAATTCAATGGTAAAAATTAAAATTTGATTTAAATAAAAATTACATGTGAAAACCCCAAAAAACACATTTTTGGGGTACAAAACCCCCCAAAAACCCTCCTTCGGATGGTGTGATTCATCTGGTTTTCGAACTCGTTCAAATAAATGGTACTTCACACATTTGTACCAAATTTCATTAAGATCGGACCTTCTTTACGAGAGTTATCGTGCTTACGGACACATATATAAAAATTTGAACGAATGGTGTTTTTGGCATCTGGGGACCTCAAAATTAAAAGCTATCATGGTCTCGAGCTTAAGTCTTACCATGAGACCTACGGTAATAGCTTCTTCCCTATAGGGGAAATTCGCTAAAAGGGGACCACGGGTTTCGTAAACACCCTGTATATTTTAGTTATTTGATATTCAAAATTAAAAACCATTCCAATGTCATTTATAGCAATTAATTATAACAAATATGACACTCATAACACTATTATATTAGAACACAACGGTTATAGAAGTAGTTTATAAATTAGCAAGAACATTATTAATACATTATTTTCATACAAAATTGAATTTTTACGTCTATTAAATGTAAATACAAATATTCATGGAAAATTAGAACAAAGTAAAATAAAATAGCAATCAACAATGTTAAATAAGTGCTATTGAAAACTCACAATATTGTTCTCCAACGATGAGAGTATTGAATAATTTGTTTCAAAACAAAATCAATGAACATGTTGCAATAAAATCAGTAACAAAGTAAAGCCTTGTCAAAAGGTCCATAATTGGGATAAAGGGTGGATCCGGCACTCAATTTGATCACACATTTCCCGCCCCCAAACTAGTATGCAACCCTGCTCTCAAATGAATCGATTCATTTTCAATTTGAGAGTACAGTACATACTTTTGTAGATACCGTGTATTACAGACTTGCCCTAATATTTGTGGTAATTAAATTCTATTATGATAATAGCTTTTTTTGTTTACGTGTGCGTTTACAAACTTTTTAGAGTTAAGATTTCTCCTTGTTATTTTTAACGTTGAATTATTTTACACATTAACCACGCGGCACGCGCACGCGTTTTCTTTGAGTAGAAGCTATTTTGATAAATAATTATAAAAGTTCGGACTTTAAATAAGCAAGGTGTCATCTTCTAAGTTTAATTTAATTGTAACTAATAATGAACCAAACCGCTTTCCAATATCATTATCAGTTACCTGGTTATGGTACAAACAGTATTAAATTCTATAGCGTCACTGCTATGGGATTATTAGGTGTTAAGATTATTGTGTTCTTTGTTTTTTTATTATCTACAGTAAGTTGAATTAATTAAATTATACAACAGTGCACATATTTATTGCCGATGTAGGGATTTCTGGCTACAGATGTGTTTTGTGATTGGAAAACTACAATAAATGGAAACTCTGGCTTGATGGAATGATATGGAGAACAAAGAACCCAAATCCTCCGGCCTCGGGCAGTGCGATCCATTCTTTGTGTTTTCCGTTGATGGTTTCACTGATTGTTTGGGATATTTTCAGTGGTGCTCGGTGATAAAATGATGATAAATGTTGTGGTAATAATGTATTTCCATCTAAAACTTAAACATGGTATTACATTTTCTTGAATATGCATTTATGTGCTTGTATTTCAATCAGTAATACGTGTATATAGTATTTACTGAAACAATTGCTACTTTTTGGAATATTCATCAATATCTTTGCAGTCACCAGGGTTTTAAAAACTCAATTAAAAACAGTTTTTAGAAGTTATGCAAACCATTTTATTCTAAACATTTTATTTTAATATTTTTAAACAATGGGGCAGTGCAGCCAACTTTGTTGTGATAGACGTGACCAGTCTTACCAACCACGAAAATTAACAATAACCCTGTATGAGGTGTAAACCAACAAATGACGTCTTCTTTGGGTGGCTTTGGTTTGTGAAACTAGATTCCAATAATAAAAAAATAAACCCAGTAAAGATTTAATTTTAACTATGAAAAATTTATTTTTACATTAAATGGGTGAAATTTTTCGGACCTAGGCGAATAATAGCACTGACGGTTTGAATTGTAATAATTCATAATTAATATATACCTTGATAGATACACAGCATGTACAACGTCTTAAGTACGATACCGTTGCATTTATTATTGTAATACATAAATAAAACTAATGCATTTGAAATCGACGTAACCATTGTTGTGCCTTAACATAATTATTATGTATATCACGGGTATATATTTAGCTTTAAACAATGAAATTAAATTGGCCTAGCAGCAGACGACGTACATGGTGCGAAATGTAAAATTGTATAAAGAAACATAATTAAATATAAACAGTCCAAACTTTAAAAAATCTAAATACATTTAGATTTTGGATTTTGTAGATGGGAATAATATATGTCGACAGTTTCATAGTTCATGAATCAAATTAAAGCCAAATTTTGTCGATAGGTGAAGGTCAAAGGTCCAAGCTCTTCCATTCATCATATTCCATTCCGATCATATTACCGATCTGATTGTTTTAGTGATTGTATAATCTCAAATTTGATCAGGGTTTCCATTCGATGGATGTAATATATTGCTAAAAATAGTAGGAAATAATTGATAAAATATAAACTTAGTTTAAATTCGATTTGGACGCGTCTGCACCAGTTTGTTAAAAATAATTTAGAACCATTTCTAGAGAAAATCTGCAATAGCATACGAATAAATCATTTGTGTTTCGTTCCCTTGCAAACCCACTAAATTATCTTGGTAATATAATATAATAATTTTACATAATATAAATTCTGAAATATATAAGCATTGGATCACTGAACATCAGTGGGACAGATCCCTATGGAAAATATACAGCCAAAATGCCTGATTGCTTATCTATAAAATAAATTAATCAATGTCTAATCGTCAATTTAAAACCTTTTTTCATTTATGTAAATATTGTATTATCACAATTTGTTAGCCACTACAGATTACGTGTGACCTTTAAAATAAGTTTGTTAATATTCAAAAACATCTATATAAACTGTTGGATTTAGCGGATTTGTTATTTGCGTCATAAATAACGTTTGTTATTGTCATAGAATCTTAAAACGGAAACGTTTTTGACCTGACATCTGAATAGCTATTTCACTTTATTTTATGCTTTTTTTATTTTATTTTATGTTTAGTAAATAGTTTTTCTTTCTTTCTATATATGCGTTCCGACAAGTTCATTTGATCTCTTCCAGTGTCCTTAAAATATGCAGTAAAAATAAATATTAGAGAACAAAATTACTTTATTGGCAAGATCAAATTATGATTGGACGGTTGATTAAATCTATTGATTCCAAACAAATCTGAATCAAGTTTTACCCTAGGTTTCATTAGGTAAATACAGACTTGAGGTTTTATTTTTGTGAAATGAAACAGACGAAATTGCAGAGCAGGGTCTGTGTTGAGGTTCTGTTTATTTATTCGATCCCTCCGAATAGGAGGAGCGACTGGATGATATTGCATGATTTACATATCAAAGGCAAACACAATTGTAACATGCAATAAAACACTTGCAGGTAAATTAATCAACTGTTTTGTAATTTTTAGCAAATATTTTACTCTCGCCTCGCAGTTCTTTCTACATTGCCAGAGGGATATTCGTGGTTGAGATTGAGAATTTAAACGATGTTCAGCGCATTGAAAAAAAAACAGAAGTACGTATACAAATATGTGTGTAATAATTGCATGGACATCGATTTAATTACAATTTCGTATATGATCGTGTCGATAGGGCTTCTTCTATAACTTCGTTGTGAACAAATCCAATATATAACAGTGAAAATTAAGAATTAATAAATCGATTATCTGTGTGCAACTACATTAGTAATCAACACTGAAATCAAAATAGGCCTACAACCTGTTTTTTTTACATTTTTTCCTTTGTGTTGAAACTCTTAAAATTTCAGTTCGTAGACACAGTTTCATTTTGGCCTGCTTTTAGAAGTATATAATAGATTTATTTAGCATAAAAGAATTATAAATGCAAGACGAAAATGTTTATTTACTAAGATTTTGTTATGAGTGAAAATGGTAGCGTGGGAGTTTCGACATGCATTAAAATAAAATATATATAGGAAAGCCTCTAGTTATAAAGTTATTTAACTCAGCATGTTTCGTTCAAATGTTTTTGACATATTTACACGATTTATTGAAATTTTTAATTTATTTAGTTAGAATATGAAGGGATATGGAATATATTAAAATTGCAAGCCCAAAGAAATGTTGAACATTCTAATAAGAATACGATGAATATACAAGACACATGTCTACTTAAATATTCATATATAATACACATGATTGAGTATATATTCATGACTTTGAAAGTTTTCAGCCATTTTCCGTGACAATGTTAAATAACAAATACCAAAAGTGACAAAAGACATAACTTGCAACATTGTTTTTAGCATATAAATATACTTTAATCGCTCGAGTTCAAATTTCTTACCCATTTCAGGACTTATTCCACAAATACTCCATATTATACACTTATTCCATATTTTTAGGACTTATTTATACTTTAACCGGGTTTTACTCTCCTCCCGCATGTTGGCATTTAGTTCTGTATCTTTCATTAGAAGTAGTGGTGAAATGGCGGGGAGAAGCCACTTCCGGCGCTTTTTCCCCATGTTATTCTTATGGGGAGCCGTTTTTGGACCGACGCCAGCTCCCGCCTTACACAAGTTTCCTTGTTGGCCTATATTAATACCCAACCCTTGCCTATATTAAATATATTGTCCCCATCCCCCTCTATACTTTTTAAAATTTTCAAAAACTATCTCTGGTGTGTTTTGTGTCCTTGGATGTGTTATTGTCCTAGTGTTTTAATAAATTCCCCCAAATTAAAAAAAATACTACCACCAATTTCCTGATTTAAAACTTGGATGATTGTCGTAGTGTTTTAATAAATTCTACATATCCCAACTACAGTCGAACTGCCAACCAATTTTGACCCTATTTTAAAATTCATTTTAATACATCCTTTGCAGAAATCCACGAGTTCTGGCTACTTGGGAACCCGAGCCATTTGACATATAATAAATCACCCTTTCTCCTAATTACCTTCTCTACCAAATACATGTCTTTATATTTAGTTTTTAACAATTCTTCTGTATAAAATCCTCCTTTGATTATATTGCCATTCTCATCTTTCAAAATATAAGTCACAGGCTTTGTTTTCTTAACTTCTGCTATTGTAAAAAGCTCTCCCGTCCAGTTGGGGGTATATCCTTTACTAAATACATGTTTATATTTAGATATCCTTACACTATCCCCCACCTTATATCTTGGCTTTTTAACTTGTACTTTAGATTCTAACCTTTCATGTACATCTTTAGAGTTCTTAGCACTTACTTGGTTAGGCTTCATCCCTATGGATCTATGTACTTTATTATTATATATCCTTATTAACTTTGGAAGTAAATCCAACCACTTGTAACTCCCTTGTGCACTAAACTCTCTATACAACCAATTCTTTAAAGTTCTCTGGAACCTTTCCACAATAGCCGCCTTAGTTGTAGAGTAAGTGTGGTAGTGATTAATATTTAGAATTTTCATTAGTTTGGTAAAATGTTCATTAAAAAATTCTTTTCCGTTATCAGATTGAATATTTTTAACTCCCTTTGGGAGAATAGTTTTTATAGCTTCTGTGACTACTAATCCAGTTTTATTCTTTAGTGGAGCAGCATAAGATTTTTTAGAAAATGTGTCTATTAAAGTTAAAATATATTTATTCCCAGAATTCTCTCTAGCATAATTCCGCATATCTATTAAATCTATTTGAACAGTTTCGTTTATACCCAACACCTTAAAAGACCTTCTAACAAAGTTCTTTCTCGCGGGCTTATGCAATTCGTAAGCAATTTTTTCCATTTTTTATTCTTTATTTTTAATGTTAACGTATCTGCCAGTCTCCGTCGTTTCAAAAACACCTCCATAACTACCAATTAACATACCATCACTCATTCTTTGATATACATAGTTTTTTGGCAAATATGCCTCTCCATCTAAAGTCTTAAATCCGCTTAAAGATGTAGGGTCTGCAACCAACAATTTAGGATTGTACATCATCAAATCGATTTCATTATTGTCTTGCATAAATTTATTAGTTTTATTGTTAAACCTTAATGCGTGTGATTTTAAACAAATATCAAATTTAATATTGTCTTGTCTAAAAGTTTTAATATTATCGTCATACCTCAAAACCTGCGACATTAAACAAATATCACTCCTATCTTTGCCCTCAGGTACATTCTTTATTAATTTGTCCTCTGCATCCCACATATCACTATCTAATGTTAATACATTATAATATTTATCCCCCTGTTTTATTGTGATTTTCTCACCTTTTGTTAATATTTGCTTAACAACAGCCACATCATTTGGCAATGTTCCAGGTAAAATGTTTGTTAATTGCTTATTTTTACCATCAAATTTAAGACCGTCTAAAGTCACAGTCTGATGTTTTGTAACACAATCGTTCTCATCAACAGCGGGTTTAACACGAACTAGCCTTTTATTATTAAAATCCCAAAAGTTTAGATCCATTTTTGGTACTTGAGAGACGTTTACAACATCATCGCTTTCTTTACCAGCCAACAAATTACTAATCTTTCGCTTTTTGGCATTCCAAATACCATTCTCCGATTCCAAAAATTCATAATTATTTTTGTCTTGTACAAAGACACCATCTTTTCTTATTAAAGTTTGCTCTAATGTGGGCACATCGGTTGAGCTTTCACCTCGTTTAACATTAGTAATTTTGCGTTTATTAGCGTTCCAATTATTACTCTTGGATTCTAAAAACTTATATTTAGTATTACCTTGTACAAAAGCATCACCTTTCCTAGTTAACGTCTGCCCCAAAGTCGATACATCATCAGTAAACTCCCCACCCTTAACATTACTAATTTTATAATTTAAAGCATTCCAACCATCATCTTTTAGATTTAAAGTAGTTTCTTTAAAACTTCTAGCTTCTGGTTTACTGTATGGGTTATATACACGATAAAATTTATCTATCATCTTTTTATTTAATAAACAATTCCACCTTCCCTCAATTCTTCTATGATAGAATCTATCTCATTATCCACTCCAGAATTTCCCGCCAATCGGCTTAACCAAAGCAGTCTTAACCTATCTACAAGCTCATTAGGATCGTCCCAATAAACATAGTCTATTTTATTACCAGTTACCTGCCTTAAACCTTCACCAACAGTCTTAAACAGGGGTTTAATTATATTAAGATATTTAGTGTGTTTATTACCTGACATCGCCGCACCTGTTTTATAACCCTTTAAATGTGCATTTGTAGCTTCCAAAATCTCTTTATAATTTTGCAAATCAGCCTGACTATAGTTTACGGGTTCTTTTAAAGTTAACAATTCCCACAATCCCTTTGTCCCTTTATAATTTTTTTCTCCAACTGTAACATCATCATTGGCAATTTGAACTTCCTGATTCCCAATAAAAAATTTATGTCCTTCTCGCCTAATACCATATGTGGTGTCTGTCATACTACTTCTACTAAGGTAATTTCCTAAATAGTCTGATGCTAAAAGACCAAAATCTAATTTGTGCGGTGTTATCTGTGTTATTCTTGGTATTCTAGACGGGGTCTTTTCTAAAATCATTGGGAGAACTGGCCTCTCTGTTTTTGTGGCTAAATTTTTTAATTCTTGCAAAGGCTCTATTAACGGTTGGAATGTTTGGAACCTCTCTTCAGCCTCTAGAAATTTACCACGTTTTAACGCCCTATATTTTTCTCTTATTTGTTTTGCAGACTCTACCAATTCTTGTTGAATATTTGTTTTCATTTTATTTACATTTTATTTATCTCATTTGTCAAAGGATTATACTCAAACACCTTATCGTGTATTATTAGGCAATATGCAGATGTGTTTGAAGGGACATTTTCTGCAGTTTCAATTTCTAATTTAATATCTACAACCCCCTCTTTGACTGATTCATTCTGCCTAGAACAATCTATTACAATTAGAGGATATTTCTTTATAAAGTCAGCTCTGTTAAACATAGGATCGGGGACGGTGTTGTAGTAACTCTCCCTAAACCTCACAAACATCTCATAAGTTTTAGAGGCATCTCCATTTTCAAAGTCGAGATTTAAATCACTATAAGGATAATATTCAGAGTTTAAAAACACTTTGATATTTTTCAATTTACAGTGATCAAATTCATCAGTTCTTTTTCGTGCACTGTTGTCCCTACCTGTTTGGAAACCAAATATAATATACCTGGGCTTCTCCAAACTCGAAGACGTCTTAACTGACCATGTATGTCTCTTGGTTTCGGGGTATGATGGGAGTTCGTGTAGCTCCAAACTTCTAAATGCAATTTGCAAATTTTTATTTTGCAATAACATCTTTTGTAATTGAAGCTTCTCCCCATCAGATGGTACCACATGCGGCATCACCCACTGAATCGATTTAAGTGTAATTTTAGGAATAGGATCGACACCAGTTGGAGCATTAGATGTTGTTAATATACAATTTAAGTCGTTTTTGGATCTTTTCAACACCAATTCTTGTTTAACATTTACTAAAACCTTATTAAAATCCTCAAACACACCCATTAACAGCTCTAACGGGACACAAGTACTAAACTTGCCGCTTTTATGGAACTCCTTTAAATTTTCATCAGAATCAAATGCTACATTTGACAATTTAGTTGTTTTATTGTAAGAGCACAATATTTTCATAAGACTGGAAATTCCCGGATTTCTTACAATATCTATTTCTTTACCAGCAACTTCGTATCTAATTTCGTCAAATAAGAATGCAAATGCATTATTTATAAAATGTCCTTTATCATGATTCTCTATTTCTCCTTTAATATACAGATAACTCCTACATGGGAGTGTTAGTAAATCTTGATTATTTATGCATATTCGAATTTCATCGGAATTATTTATTGCTAAAGTGTTGTGTGGAACATAGGAGTGATTTGTAATTTTAACCACGCTATCGTCGTATTGGAATTTTCCTGTAACGTCTAGAAAATCTTCCATTTTTATTAATAGAAAATTTTAACTTCAACCCAATTGATCGCAGAAACCTGGCATTTTGCACACTCAGTCCGTTCTTGTAAATTCTCATATCTTTTTTATATGACAAGTAATTGTAGTTTCTTCTTTATTAAAGTCAATTGGCTTGTCGTGTTGATCTGCAAATGTAATGCTAACAACATCTAAACTTCTCTTATTTACAGGGAAGTATATAATATTTCTGGGGACCTCAATAATTTTGTAGCCGGGAGGAGCTTCTGGGTAAAAACTGTGTATGGTGTGTGATTTGTCACCATTCAAATAAGACCCATTCGCAATATTACATTTTACTCTAATCACATTTACATTATTTATGTTGATTTTATTTACGGATTTAAACGCAATATCTGGAGTAGAAAATCCTTTAAATCCCAATAATTCAGACCCTAAACACGGTTTTGTAAAATCAAACACATGGCCAGAATGTAATGTGGCTTTCATAGTTTTATTATCGGCTGTAAGTACAAAATCTGGGAGTTGCTTTTGAATTTCCTTCGCAAGCTCAAACACTTCGTATGTACCTTCAGCAATTTCAATTACATTTGGAGCTTTGTGATCATAATAATACACATCCTCACCCTCGTCTATAGTTAATTTTGTGTCTTTAAGTTTATTTAATTTTGGAACTAGGCCTTTGTAAAATATAAGTTTGACTTTTGTATTAATTAATGCTACTTTATTTTGTATAATAACTTCAACTTTACCATCTAATGCCCGGTTTAATTCGTCAATTGTGACCTCCCCTTTTGGGGTTGTAATTTTGTGCATTTTGTAATATGTCAAAGTATTTAGAGGTTTTTTAACATTAAATATAGAATTATAACTTTGAAAATCTACCAGTCCAATTACATAATCACCATTTAATTCTATAGGAGGAAAGAACACAGACTTCAACTCTGGCTCTGTACCCGTAAATGTTATAGTAAATGAATCCATTTTTATAAACTAAAATTTTTCAGAAATGATAAACATAAAATTCCACAAATGGAACTGTTTAAATCTTGTATTTGATCAGTTGTATAGTAAATTTTAGATGGTACAAAATATTCAATTACCTCTTTTGGAGGCTGTATTCCGAATGGGTCAAAATATATTACAACATCTTTATTTTTACGATATGCTGTCCAATGTGTGCCCCTGTCACTGTCTAAATTAATAATTCCACATTCTCTTACTTTTGGCCCTAGATGTTTTAGCTCGTTTTTTAGGTACACTCCTCGAAAGTGAGGCACGTCTCTTGCTGCCTCTAACAGCTGAAAGTTGTCCATCTTTTTTATTAAATTTTAATCCCATTCCCATTTTTGCTTTGGCCTTCATCAAATTTGTCACTGCATAAGCTGCTGCTTTTTCGGCCAGACTGGCGTCCTTTGCCGAAACCCTAGTCCAAGCCTGGTCCGCTAATCTCATATCTGCCTTGTTCCGGGCGGTTGTATCAGGATTATTCATGTAGAATATGTCGTGCTCTTTACAATAAGAGTCTAGCTTATTTTTTGAAGGTACATTTCTGGCTAAATTTTCACGCACGTTAGTTCCAGGTCCACACCAACTATAATTTCCAGGTATGTGGAGAGGGAAAGGAAGATTGTTTATAAGGGTATTTAACAAGCCACGGCCTCTATATGGCTTTAAGAATAATCCCCTACCTTGGACCTTTTTACACTTTCTCTTTGCCATTTTTATTATATAAAAAATGTCATTTATTCAACAAAAGAACAAATTTAAAATAGCACATAAAGAAAATACACCATTTTTATTATATAAAAAATGTCATTTATTCAACAAAAGAACAAATTTAAAATAGCACATAAAGAAAATACACCAAAGAAGTTGGGTCTATTTCCTAATAATATTCGCTGTCTTATAATAGGGCCCAGTGGTTCGGGGAAGACTGTTGTAATTTATAACTTAATTGTAAAAAAACAAGGATTAAAGTTTACAAATTTATATATAATATCCAAATCTTTAGAACAAGAAAAATATAAAAAAATAATTGAAATATTCCGTCTGTGTGATGAAGTTAAATTACACACATATTCAAACTGTGAAATCACACCAAATGATGTAGAATCACACTCAATAGTTGTATTTGACGACATAAATAGTCCAAATATCACACAATTTTTCTCAATGGGCAGACACAAAAATATTAACAGTTTTTACTTGTGTCAATCTTACAGTAAAGTAAACAAACATTTACGTGACAATGTTAATTTCCTAATATTATTTAAACAAGACGATTTAAATTTAAAACATGTGTATAACAATCATGTGGGAAATGATTTTTCATTTAACCAATTTAGAAATCTCTGCCATCAATGCTGGGATAGGTCTAAATATGGCTTTTTTGTAATAGACAAGGAAAGGCCAAAGAATAATGGGAAATATAGATTTATGTTTGACCAATTTTATAATGACCAAGGGCAAGAGTGTTGATGCCATCCAGAATAAACCTCTTGTCGTCATCAAAAGAGAGTACCTTTTTGTTCATCGTTAATGTTTGAAGATGGTGGTTTTTGGATTTAATTCTTATAACATTCTCATAGTAATCTTCCCCGGTTGCAAGACAGTGTAAGTAATGTTGGTGTCTTAAGAGATGTTTAACTGTAGCATTGTCAGCTCCCTTTGCCTTTTTAACCTCTAGCTCATTTTGATTTTCTTTTTCGTATAACCATTGTAAAGGAATGAAAGAGTATAATTTTGGCCTTAAACCACAATATTCATACATAATTTGACCATTTAATTCGTCTTTAAACTTGCCCTAACTTTTTTATTTTTATCAGAGTATAAGAAATGATCTTTACTATATGCAGAGGTGTCGAAACAGTCCAAGTCACTTTGTATTTCCTTGTAAAAGTCCTCTGTTACTATAGAATAAACAAGGCTGTCTGTGTCTGTCATTAAGAACTTTTTATTCTTAAATTTTGACATATAATTATAGTGGAAATCATACATTATTACTTTACTGATATCCAAAATGGTCATTCCTAAATATATTGGTTTATCAAACTTTACAATTAATTTATTTAAATGCACAGCATGCAACTTGTTATCGAACATTTTGCTACAGTCAAACCTTGGCTTTGTAACGTATTTTGTTAACTTAGACTCGTCTACAAGATGTATATCACGAAACTTGCGTTGGTTCATAATTGTTCGACCAAAGAGACTGTTATTTAACAGTTTGTAAAAGTCTTTTTCAAAATCATGTTTAGCTTTTTGTCGCTTTTCAATATTAAAATTAATATAGGGCGCAAGCCATTTTGATTGTCTGAATTTTAAAATTCTGTGGTATTTTGTAACTACCAAACCCAGTTCTTCGTATTTTTTTAGTGCTTTATAATGTAAAATATATTTAGTTTTGTCATTTAAATTTGGTATTAATTTTCCATTCATTTTTTCTGGTGCGAGCGGGTAGTCATTATGCAAATCGTGTAAACTTTTATCGTATTTTAAATCAACTTCCAAAATAAATCCAAAGTTTTCATTTTGATTGTATTTATAATCTTTCTCATTTGTCCATCTAAAGCCATCAACAGGCAACGACTCGCACATTGCTGTAGAGTATAGCGAGTTGCAGTCTAAGTATACAAGATAGGTGCTTTCTTGATTTGGGTCATAATGTTCGCCCATGTACTTATTATTGGCTTTAGCGTAGCGCGTGGAAATCATACTTACACCGCCTCTAATGGCATGTTCTATAAACAAATGCATGTCAACATCTTGAAATAATTCTAATTTTATGCCGGTCATTCTAAGACACGCCTCCCATGTTAGTCCAGGCAGTGAGTACATGTGGACAGGGTCGAGTTTATAATCCTTTAAACACAAGTCCCTAAATGTCTCAAACACATCAGCCAATAACAACACATCTGTTTTAAGGTATAAATCGTGATATTCTTTTAAATTCTTTATATTAAAATGATTCCATACGTTTTTAGCATGTTCATATTGTGCAGGAGATATACATTCTTTAGTTAGACTGCTGTAAAATGCCTCTATGGGTGGGAGGGGCTCTAAAAACGTTTCTGGTCCCGTCATGTATTCGTACGGAAATTCGCCCTTACGTTGTACTAGTGGATTGTCTATAAATCTAAACGTATTTAAATTGGAAGCTAATTTGCTTAAGGGAAGAGACAGAAAGTTGTAGGAATCCAAAAATACCAAATCATCAACAGAGAACGAAATATACTTTTCCATGTCTTTGGCTATGCAATTCAATTTGTGGTTAAATTTTCCCAAGTGTTGCATTATTAAATGACCGTCATAGTTTTTAAGATTGTGGAAGAATACTGGAATTTTCTTGGTTACTTTATAGTTTAAATTGCAAGAGTTATGGGAGGGTCCTCTGAACTCGCCTGTTAGGTGGCAGTGGTCACGCACTTTATCACACAGTAACGGCTGTTGGCATATGTGGCAGTGTGTAGAGTTTTGGAATAACATCTCTTGCTCTGGAGTCATTACAAGGGGAACATATACTCCCATCTGACTTTTAATAAAGTCATAAGTTTTAAATAACTTTTCGAAAAACACATCCATTACATTTTCACCGCTGTACAACTCTTCGTAAATAATTATAGAATCTCTCACTACAACATAAGCAAATCCAGAAGGTTCGCCACAGTTTATAAAACATTCGAAATCTGCATAAATCACAAAGGGAGCTTTAAGTTGATATTTGTAATTCGTAAATTGTAGTGTATCTTTTTTAGACATTTGTACTCTTTGGGCATCAAAGGTTTTACAATATGTTGTGTGACGTTCCAATATATCTTTGGTGCAAAAATGTTGCAAACAGAACTTGCAAAAATATTTCTTATGGTCGTGTTTTGTAGAATTAAACATTAACTTATCAAAATCACGAATTAAACAGTAATGTGATTTCCGACCTTGTTGTAGAAGCAGCAGGTTGACGTGCGTATTACTATTTAGTTTAGTTATTCTCAATGGATATATTAATTGTCCTTCAATTCCATATACATTAACACTTATGTTATTTTGTTTTTCAAATTTATCAATGTCGGATATTTTTACGGGATATTTTATATTTGACATATTCAACTGACTTTCATAGGGTTCGTAGTAAAATACTCGATTTGCGTGTTCATTTATACAATTCCTTGGTTTCAAGCTTGCTAAAACACTCCACACGAAACATTTATTATCACTATTTTTAATATTTAAAACAGCGTGTTTTGATTTTATATTTTCTGGTGTGGGTATGTATGAGTTGGGAGTTAGGGGTTTATACTTGTAAACATGCAGCTGCCAGTATTTAGTATGGTCATATATCCATCCACTGCCTTGGGCTTGATACTTGTGCATGGAGGTATCGATCTTAAAAAGTGCTTCTTTAATTTGAGTCTTTAATTGTGCTTTCTCAATTGATAAATTAGTTAAACTTCGAAAATCAGCAATACATTTTTTGTCAATGATTAAATCACCATTATTGTCCACCGAGTGTTTGATGAACTTTACCCTCCTAATAAGAATCCATTTGATGGGTAGGGGACAAGATTGAAGAGTGTCTAATACTTCCACAGATTCACCGTTAAAAATATACAACTTGTAAGGTCGTTTGTCACATCATAGGTGGTGGCGTTTCTTTTGACAGTTAATAGCCTTCTTACACACATTACAAGTATTGTGGTTCTCTAGCATATGCATTTTAAAATGATTGTTATTATCAAATATTTGATGGCATTTTTTACAAATTTTAGGAATAACTTTGTGAATGTTACGATAGTGTCTGATTAAATTACCTCTTTTGGAGCAGGGCACGGAGCATATTGCACACGACAACATGTTGGATGTAAATAAGTTTTGAGATGACATTACTCTGCTTTTTATAAACAAAAAATTACCATTTTTTAAATTAGACAAAAATTATTTAACAGCGGTTTTTAAATTATATTTTAGAAGTTTACGAGAGTTCATATTCGAAATGCAGTCACATTCGAAATATGATTTACAAATGGATATTTAAATATGGAAACCTTAAAATTTGGAAATGGTGAATTGGAGATTTACAAATATTAGGCTATTTCACAATTTTCGGATGGATTAACAGTTGTGATTGTCCCTGAAGACACCACCTTAGCTACAACTACCGTCGCTAACACTCCCAGCTAACCGGAGTCCTGGGTGTGAGACGTGGAGAGGCCGTGGCGCCGAGACGTCCGGTGGAGAGGTGAGCCGTGAGGAGTCCGGTGTGGTGACGTCATCTGGTGCCGGTGGTGAGGTGTCAGTGGTGAGATGTCGTGCCACTGGTCTTGTAGAACAATAGTGCTGTGTCTTGTCGGTGGCTCCTTATATACACGTCGAGAGGATTTTCAATTTAACCAGGAAATTACCTCACATTGGCTGGACTTTCAACCAGGAAATTACCTCTATGGTAAGTGGAAATTCTGGTCAATGTGACGCATGCTTGCACATGACCCACTTTAGTGTGTTAGTATGTCAGTGTGTCAGTGAATGGCGGTGTGGATCGTTGCGTGTGCCGTGGCGTCATGGTTGGTGGGCAGCGATGCGGATCGTTGGGTGTGCAAGCAGTGGTGCGGATCGTTGCGTGTTTTAATTAATCAGTTGGCAGTTTTAATTCGACTGTAGTTGGGATTTATTAAAACACTACGACAATCATCCAAGTTTTAAATCAGGAAATTGGTGGTAGTATTTTTTTTAATTTGGGGGAATTTATTAAAACACTAGGACAATAACACATCCAAGGACACAAAACACACCAGAGATAGTTTTTGAAAATTTTAAAAAGTATAGAGGGGGATTGGGAAAATATATTTAATATAGGCAAGGGTTGGACATTAGTACAGGCTAACAAGGAAACTTGTGTAAGGCGGGAGCTGGCGTCGGTCCAAAAACGGCTCCCCATAAGAATAACATGGGGAAAAAGCGCCGGAAGTGGCTTCTCCCCGCCATTTCACCACTACTATTAGAAAACGTGATTTGAACAGGAATTTATACAATATTTATGTAACAAATTTTATGGTTAAATTATGTTATACTACGTGATAAAATTTACATAGAGCACAGTTATATCTGCAAAAATATTGAAATCCTGCATGATTAAATAAAAAATGTAATATATATTTTATTTCACATGCCATGTATTGATGCCATCAACATAAATCTTATTAAATATGATAAAAGCATCAAATGACAAAGACAACTAGAACTGAACCATTAATATTTATTTTGACAATTTAATCTAAATATATAAGAATTCATTTATAGTTTTGTTTAAAACTTAAGAATGATTAACCAGTATAAAGTACGGCATAGATTATTTGTTTTGATAACATAGTTTTGGTCAAAAATGTATTATTATAGAGGGCAACCTGAATCTTGTTACTCGAAAAGATATGTAAATATAACAATGAATTTTGCTAATGGGATTGTTACAATGTATGAATTCGTAAAGAAAAACAGTGTATTTAGAATAGGCGTCACACGGCCAACTTCGGGAGTTCAAATAATGAAAATGCCGGTTGGGAAACAAAATTATTAATTTATTAAATCCTGTTAGTTCGCAAAATCAACTTTACAACAACTGATCTAAAACCAATTTAAACGTCGTTAACAATAGGTATATCCGCAGTAAAAATAGAATAATTATGGTTACATTAAATTTAGAGAAGAAAACGCCAATTAATAATTTAGCAGGGAGAGGCGGCACGACGCGTGTTAATTACATCGTGACTTCCTAGGGACTGGGCAGAGGCTTCCGTCTCCTTCTCCAATGCTGAAGCCTCCTCAGCCAATTGGCAGCGTCCTCAGCACGTGACGTCACGGGAATCGTGGTACGTCTTTCCCGGGTGGTGCTGCAGCCAAACGATTTAAGCTGTCATTACTCAAACTAAGAAGCACTGAGAATGCGCTCTTAATCCGGCGTCAAGCGTTCAGTTGCTGACGCCGCGCATTCCTGCTGATATCAACGCCTGGCCAGGCCTCTGAGAGCGTATAAGTTGAGATTAACTTGGAGTAAATATCCTAGCGTCTGTTGGTTGATTTTATATTTTGTACCAGCCAACTCTTCAAAATGAAATAATGAAAATAATGTTAAGAGAACCGTTCCTCCTTCCAATTATAGATTTTAGTGACGGTAGAAATTTAATTAAATAGGAACGGAAAACTGTAATTATTTAATTACAGCGTTGTAGTAATGACTTTTATTAGTCTAGGGATTTTTGGGCCGTCACATTGGGGTATTCTGGTAAGCCATTTTTATTGTTTTATCTAAAAAATCATAAAACAATTACTATACAGCTAACATAAAGATGTACAAACGTAAATTAACACAAGCTTAGATTTCAGGGAAATGATATATGTTATAGTTTGTAAAATTTGCGACGATCCACTCGAATCTATAAGAAAAGGTTTTATGATTTATGATCCAGTATTTTTAATAATGTTTGGAATTTGTGGCGCAATGCATTACAAAACTTCCCAATCCACTTTTGATTCTACGAAAATTGATACTCGAAAAACAGGTTTTACCACTTAATTTCTCAATCAGTGTTCAATGATTTATCTAGTAGAAAATCTTCTTTTTAATAACAATGGCTTAACTATAATGCCAAAAGCAATATTGTCTGTCTATCGTTGGTTACATTTACCTATTACAATATCCAACATTTTGTCCCCTGTCATTTTAAGAAATATTGGAATAATTTAAAAGGCCAATTATAAATTATAAGTATGACAAAGTTTTTTATAATTTTTCTGCTGTACAAATATTACTTGTTTAAAATTAAGTGAGCATTATTATTCGTCATATATTTATATAAATATAATGACAATCCCATAGATTAGCAGAAACAGGTAGAACAAGAATTTAGTTTAGATTTGGGTAAACAGGTAACCGTTTCTTAACTAGGAATTTTCTAACAGGAAAACTTAGTTACGGTACGTGACACGCTGTTCAGTATTCCCCCCTCCACACACAAGTGCTACAAAGCTATTCCTATAAATTTTACTGCAATGCTTATCATTCAAATTAAAGTTATTACAAAATCCTAACCTTACATTCTTAGTTATATTACAGAAATATGTAATAAACTTTTTGTTGTATAAGTTATTAACTATTTATATAGGGGCTGAAATGTCTGTCACTAGCAAACAGTGTAAACATTAGTATTTTGTTATGCATTTGAAAACATACAACAAATTGTTATATTTAAAAACATGTACTTTAATTATGAATAGTTTAATTTAAGTTTGTGCCAGCCAGTAAGAGATAAAACAAATTTATTTCTGTGTTTGCCACTCCACTACCCCCGCGTACTCTTCCAAAAACCTTTGAAAGTGGCTTAATGCTGAATCGTTTCATTATGATTGATTTCATTATGGTAAATGGTATCGATTGTATTATCACTTGAATTCACCAATCCTTGACCCCACTTTCATTACTCTCTTGCACTGTCACTTCATTCCAAACCGATTTTCTTCAATTCTAGTCTTGTTATTCACCACGAGTTGTTCGCTATTTCTAATACTGCCATGGATATGAAATTTGAACTCGGGCGTTTAAAGTATATTTATATGCTAAAAACAATGTTTGGACTAACAACGTTATCTATAAAAGATCTAGGAAGAAGTATTCTCAAGTCAGCCTACGTCGGACTGATAGTAGTCGTCTATGTGGTCGAGTTCTCCAACTATTTGCTCTGGCAGCTAACAACTGATAGTCCGGAAGGTCTTGCATGGGTCATAGCAAGGCAATGACGGTAGTCATGCTCAGCTCTCTGGTCTCTCTGTCTGACTACAAGACTCTGATGACTTCCTGGCTAAACGTGCAGACGGCTGAGCAGAAACTGGCAATCGAAAGAATCGGAACCACTCGAAAATGTGCTTTTGATTTTCTCCTCGCTATCATGCTATCAGTGTTTCTCGTGGGTCTGTCATTCAAAATTTCTCTTACGGCCTCTGATCCTAAACCGGTGCTGATGATTACAAGGTATTTCACAGAACCTCAGGTGTATGCTGCAATCGTCATACAGAGCTTGGAGATTATAATATTCGTCACAAGACTTGTGCTGGTACATAAGGACATTAAGACAGCCTTTTCGCAGTTACCTCTGGTACATCCTCAGCGTCTCTGGGCTTGGCGGAGAAATGTTCATGAACATCGCAGCCATTTGAAACCGGTGATCACCATACAACAGTCGCTGTTCCATTCGGAGCTTCAGTTTCGACGTCACATCTGGTTTGTCGTTGTATTTTCCAGGTGGAGCGCTGAGTATTTGGTTCCAATGCTTGTTTCGTACTCCTCTAGTTCTACAACCTTGGTTGTATCAGCCATCATTATCGGGCCGGTCATGTTCGTCAGTACCGTTGTCGCCTATGAGCTGTTGCGTTTAGCGAGGGAGAGCACCAGGTCTCAGCTGGTCACATCCTTGTACAGCTGCAACAGCAAGCGAATCCGCAGATCCATCAAACACCAGCTGCTGGCCGACATTCATCGCTCCTCTCCCTTCTCCTGCCGCTTGTTCGACGTCCACCTCGGAGTCTTCTCTGATGTCTTGAACAACGCTCTGTTGATGATTACCACAATACTAGGTAAATAACTAGTTTCGTGAGTCATACACGGTGTCTGTGATGAGCAAGATCGCTAACTATGACCCATCATTTTTCGGAAATGTTTAAAGACACGATAATGAAACTTAAGTTGAGGCAAAGTACGTAAGTCTAGTGCAGTGGAAGTGGGACATTGTGTATATTGAAATAATAGTAATGGATATTATTTCAAAATCTAGGGTTCTTTTTATATTGCAAGTATATTATTTTTTGAATGTGTATCTGCACTATTGATGTGTTTTAACGTTGTGAAAAGGAACGGTCCAAACCCTGGTCTTGCTACTATATAAGGTGTTAGAAAGCATCTTTAATAACAAGCTTGTTCTGGTATTTACCCTTCATCACATTTGCTTTCTTCTGATTGTTGTTTTAGTAAAATATAAAATCAAAATTACCTTTTTTATCTGACTGAACTAAAACCTTGTTGTAAACAAGCCAAAACTTTATCTAGATTCTAATAGAATACATTTCAAATCATATTTGAATTAACGAATAAGTCCCATCATCCAGCGTCCTATTAATTGTAAACGTAAACTGTTAAGTGACGAAAATATATAATTTGACAGTTAGTTATAACCGGAGGAACAAAATATTAGTTGTTTAACAAGTACGCAGTATCATTTTTAAAAATCTAGAATTTTCGTCCGGTGATTTCAAACACCTTAATGCAATAATTTGCATATATTCACTGGTATAAATCAAAAGCTCTTTCTCTATCTCTTGATGACCCTTTTGGATTTTTAAAACATCCATTGTCTGGGCTCCATCCCATGGGCTTTTAAATATCCAATTATAATCTCAAGTGTTCCTGTATTTAGTTATTCTGTTAACAATAATGATTATGACATATTGCCAGGAAAATCCTCGGGTGTTGAATATTGCAGTAGTAAGTTGGGAATTAATTAATATTTAATTTGAATTTACGATAACTAATGTAACATTTTATGACCTCGAACACTGCAGAATACAAACGCAGAAAAATAATAGAAGAACTTATGGAGATATAGAGTCCAGACAAAGTTATGAGTGTCGTAATAAGTTCCATCTGTTTCATTTCGCTGTGCAATTACAAGGTGCTTGTACTAAACTGAAATTCTGTTTAAACCCATACGATATTGATATACAGTGCTCGATGTTGTTTATGACTCGATAATAATTGTTTGTGAATAATTGTCCTTGAATATTATAAATTTTATGATATTTGTATAATAATCTACGTCGGTTTTAGATATACAAAGACAACATCGAGAATTTTGTGTTGAATTGCGCATTTTATTGGTGTTATATTCTGCACTTTAGATATCCGTGCTTGGATTTCTTTCAAAGTTTATAAGCCACACAGTATTATCCAATAACTTAACTCTTTGTCCCCGATTTAGGTCAGCCAGACTTCGAACATATTTTTCTTTTCACGTACTTAATTGTTGATTGTAACAAATGTTCAATTTCAAATTTGTATTACAGTTATGTATCAGATATAAAACTGTGTAGACATTACAAATTGTACTATTTTGTCAATTATACACCTATAACCCTTATTATCATCAAGAGTATTGATTATCCTGACCACAGTAGCTGATTAATCTATCTAAATTTTATAATTAGTCAAAAATAGCTCAGTAGTCTAGCTAGGATGTGGTAATTAGACTACAATAGCTCAGTAACCTTGCTAGGCTGTGGTAATAGACCTAAATAACTCGGTAACCTAGGTAGGATGTGGTAATTAGACCAAAATAGCTTAGTAACTTAGGTAGGATATGGTAATCAGCCCAAAATAGCTCGGTAACCTAGCTAGTATATAGTAATTAGACTGAAATAGCTCAGTAACCTAGCTAGCATGTGGTAATTAAACCATGATAGCTCAGTAACTTGAATAGGATGTGGTAATTAGACCTAAATAGCTCGGTAACATAGCTAAAATGTAATAATCAGACAAAACTAACTCGATAGCCTAGCTAGGATGTGGTAATTATACCAAACTAGCCTAGTAAGCTATATAAGAAGTGGTAATTACACCAAAATAGCTCAGTAACCTAGCTAGGATGTGGTAATTAGACCAAAACATCTCGGCAACCTATCTAGGATATGGTAATTACACCAAAATAGCTCAGTATCCTAGCTAGAATGTGGTAATTAGACGAAAATCTCTAGCTAGGATGTGATAATTATACCAAAATAACTCGATAACCTAGCTAGTATGAGGTAATTAAACAAAATAGCTCGCTAACCTAGCTAGGATTTAGTAACTAGGCCAAAATACCTCAGTAACCTAGGTAGGATGTGGTAATTAGACAAAAACAGCTCAGTAACTTAGCTAGGATGTGGTAATTAGACCAAAACAGCTCAGTAACTTAGCTAGGATGTGGTAATTAGACCAAAACAGCTCAGTAACTTAGCTAGGATGTGGTAATTAGACCAAAACAGCTCAGTAATTTAGCTAGGATGTGGTAATTAGATCAAAACAGCTCAGTAACTTAGCTAGGATATGGTAATTAGACCAAAATAGCTCGGTCCCCTAAATAGGATGTACAAATTAGACTAAATCAACTCGATAACCTAGCTAGGATGTGGTACTTGTACCAAAAAAGCTTGGCAACCTAGCTGGGATGTGGTAATTAGACCAAAATAGCTCAGTAACCTAACGAAGATGTAGTAATTAGACAAAAATAGCTCGATAACCTAGCTAGCATGAGGTAATTAGACCAAATATTTCTCGGTAATCTAGCTAGGATGTGGTACTTAGACCAAAATAGCTATAGGCAAGAGGCATATATTGGTACAAGACTTTAAAGCCCACTTACTTCTGGCCTACCAATGCACAACTTCAGTCAATGTAAACAACAAAAATTAAAGTCAACAAAAATTGAATATATATATTATCATAGCCATCAATATAAATCAATATATGTCAATTATCAAATGACGAATGAAACTAGAACTGAACAAATAATATTAATTTTAAAAATTGAATCAATCATATACATAATTTATTTGTAATTAAATTTAAAACTTATGAGTGATTTTACCATTACAAATTACGGGATAAGCTATTCTTTATTTGTTTTGATAATATAGTTTGGTATAAATTATAATTCTGAAGTAAGTGTAATAAGTCAATATTGAAAAATATTATATCCTGTAAAATATCAAGTTGTTCTCCAATAAATTACGTATTTACTCAATACTGTGAAACTCATAGGCTACTGGTGCCTCATCCTATTCTGTGTAAAAGTATAACTATAGACGGCTGCCTGCATCTTAATATTCAAAAATATTTGTCACATTTAACAATGAATTTTGCTAATGGGGTTATTACAATGTATAAATAACTAAACAATAACTGTGTATTTAAAGTAGGGATTTTCTAGTGAGCAATGTTTAATATTATTATCTGGGAAAATATATAAATAAAAAAATGATTACCATACAGCTAACTTTACAAATGCAAATTAACTACAGCTACAGTTTCAGTGACAAAGTATAAAATGTACCAGTAAAATAAACTTTGAGACGATCCGGTGGAATCCACATGAAAGGTTTTATGTTTTATGATCCAGTATTTTTAATATTTTTGGAGTTTGTGTAGCAGTGATTTACACAACTTCCCACCCCGCTTATCTTTCTATGAAAAATCAAACTCGAAAACAGGTTTTATCCCTTAAATTATAAATCAATTATCAATGTTTTATCTTGCAGAAAATCTTATTTTGATTGACAATGGCTTAACTATGATGCCACGAACATATTGTCTGTCTATCATTGGTTACATTTACCTGTTACTATCTATAACATTTTGTCCCAGGTCAGTTTAAGAGAACTTGGAATGATATAAATAGCCAATTATGAGTTATAACAACAAACGTATTTTTGTATTAGTTTGACTTGAGTAATTAACACTCGAAGAAAGATTATAAACTGTTGCTGCTATATCCATATTTGGAAAAACAAATTTTAACACTTATACAATTTGATTTTGGTATTTTATGTCTGGATAAAATAATTTCCTAGCATGCTTTTAGTTCGAACGAATGGAGACCCTATGAAAGCGGAAGGCAGTTCTCAGTCCGTCCCTTACCGGTGTTAACAATTTTAAAGAAAAAACTAATGTATCTATATTCATTTTAAAACACTTTCCAGGTACACCAACAAAACTATTTTTATAATTGTTATTTATATTTTTTAACCCTTACTTAAGTTTGTACCATTGGATTTAGGAGCGGTTTTTAGCAAATTTAATATTGCTCTTTGTCATTTGTTTACTTAAATATTGAAATTGCTAAACACAGTACGTTGTCCAATGTTAATATTACTGAAAATAAGTAACAATTAAAACCTCACTTCTTAATGAATATTGTATTTTGAATAACACTTGGTATGATACCTGATTGTGATCCATTGATTTTTTATCCTATAGTGCTCCCTGTTACAGCAAACCTACGTGATCGTTCATATTGTTTTTTATACATATAAAATAAATAATTGTCTTATCTCGCTTACTTATGGTTAGGTTTAACTTAAAAAGTGGCTGCATGTAATAGTGAGGTACCACTTGAAATTAGCTGATCACGCAGGCATGCTGCCACGAGGTATTTTGACTTTAAAATATAAATTATAGAACGCTGTTTCTGATGGATGATAGCAGAAGGATCTCGTTGGAAGCCGCAGACCATTAATTGTTGATGCCTGTCAGCTGCAGAATCGTACGGTTATCATGGTCAAAGCCACAGACGGATTGGTATACCAGCACTTGTAATCTTGTATTGCGCGAATTTACGTTAACTAACTATAGGCAACACGGTAACACCAAACTGTCCCCAATTTATCAACCACCAAATTTTATATCCGCTTGTTAAAGAGTATGACACAGAATTTTTTTTCGTCAAACTGCTTAAACAAACTATTTTCAGCTAGATAATGACTTTTATATTAACAATGGTAAAACATTTTTTCCAGTTTATTACCTATAAAATTAATAAAACTACCTTCATCGTCCGATACAATGCCTACTTATTCCAAACGGTATGTTTTATTATATGTACTTAATTATTAAGTTGCAATAAGTAATTATCCTGAAAGAATCAAGAACTTCATACTTTCTTAAGTAAACGATTACGATAGTAGATACCCCCGTCGCAGCAAACCTGCGTACTCAGCGAATTTCCAATGCATATATATGTGTCTCACTACTGCATAGAGCTACTTACCAAGTTACACAAAAATCCATTTATAAATAAGTGATATATAGCATTTTATTTATTCTCCATAAGAATAACATTAGAGCTGAGTATGCAGGTTTGCTGCTACGAGGAAGGTAAAAAATGTGTATTTTTGCAATTATCAATTTAACTCAACATGTGAAGCTACATACCAAGTTTTATTAATTTAGGTTCATAACTAAGGGAGACATAAAACTTGACTTATTCTCCATATGAATAATATGGGGGCCGAGTATGCAGGTTTGCTGCAATAGGGATAATCAACAAAAAATCCATTTAGAGTGCAAATATCAATATACCAGTACTACGTGAAGCCACATACCAAGTTTCATCAATATACATTCATAAATAATCGAGATATAAAATTTTATTTATTCTCCATAAGGATAACATTGGACAACGTACTGTGTTGAGCACTTTGAATATCTCTTCAACGGTTGGACTTAGAACAACACTTAAAACACCAAAATGATTGTTTTGTAGAGCTGAATTGATTGGTATCAGCAAATGTCAAGTTTTCAGTAAAATTATCTGAGGAAAATCCAAAAACCTCTTTCCCATAAGATTAACATGTACAATTTTATGGACGCGTTTTTTGACTTTTCTCTACAACCACTAAACCTAGGTTAATGATTCAAAATACTAAATTAGTTGTTTTTTAAGCTCTATAAAATGGCTATAACCAAAATTGAGTGTTTTTATAATTTTAGGGGGAAAAATTAAAAAAACTATTTTTGGAAAATTTAAAACCCCCATAAACCCCCCTTCCCATGGTTCGATTTTTCTGGTTTTCGATCTTAAAGTCATAAATGTTACTCTGCACATTTGTGCCAAATTTCATCAAAATCGGGCGTTTCTTTCAAAAGTTATTGCGGTAACGGACACACATATTTATATATATTTATATATATATAAAATATTATATATGTATATATATATATATATATATATATATACATACATATATATAAATTTGAACGAATAGTGTTTTTGGCATCTGGGGACCTCAAAACAAAAAGTTATCATGGTCTCGGGCTTAAGTCTTACCATGCCACCTACGGTAATAGCTTCTTCCCTATAGGGGAAATTCGCTAAAAAACAATTATACAGGCTACGTAATTCTGACAGGATATAGAAACAGCAAAAAGATCAAGTTTGTTTACCGAGGGGATTTTTGTTAAGCCTAAGATACACTGCCCGTGATCTGTCAGGCCAGGCCATAAAACTTGCCGCACCACAGGCCGTGTATCAGGTCGGCCCGCGGCCCACCAGGCGCGTCCGGGCTGGCGTGGGCTTTCCCGTGGAAAGTCGGTAAACATCAAAGGCCTGTCTCGGCGTGGCCGTTTTCCTCCACCCCCTGAGCTCATTTGGCCATCGGCTACCAGCGAATAAGGTCATATATTTTGTTCTTTGGTTATCATTGCCTTTTTAAATCACATGTTTGTAATGGTTCACACTTTCTGGAGAGTCAGGGAATTTTAAAAAGGTCAGGGAAAATTTGGAAAAATGCAGAAAGTCAGGGAAAATTGCAAATATTTTATACAAGTCAGGGAATACTTTTAATTTAATTGTAATCGCAAAGCACTACTCTGCAAAAATCAAAACTTGTCAGATTTTTTTAAATCGGTTTTTATGGTGCAATGAAGAGGAAGTGAAAAAGATAAGGCAAATATGTATTGGAAAAAACAAATTGTTGTAAACATTAGACTAATGTCATCAAGAGAGCATTGGATGGCTAAGGGGATGATGGGGGCAATAATAATTTGGTTTAATTACCTATTGTAAATAAAGTGTGCATTCCTTGTCGAGAATTAGTGAACATTTTTTTAGGTTAGGAAAAGTCATAGAAATTAACTATTTTGATCAGCGAAAGTCAGGGAAATTACTAACCAAATAAAAGTGTGAACCATATTATAGGTTTTTCTTACTGCATTTGAGTGGAGTTACGATCACAGAGCGACGACGGCGACGCGCCGCCGATCACCTCGCGCCGTGTATCAGGTTCGCCCGTGGTTGTCCTCTTTTCTACAGGCCACCGCGCGCTGCCTGGCACCACCCGGGCCTGGACAGACCACGCCGTGTAACATAGGCTTTACAATAAGAGCATACGATTTACAATGGCTGCTGAACACAATTTTCATCTTTATTAGCCTAGATTTCCTAGACTAGTCAGCATTTTCAAAAGTGACACTAAAATATACACTCAAAACTAACAAACACAACAAAGTCGTGGTTTTAAGTTCGGCACACCTAAAACAGGTTTTTGGGAAAACAACTCGTCAAACCCCATGAAGCAGGACTTTATAGGCACTAGTCCCACGGAACATCGCGTTGGTTTACTGACCGGGTCAATTCCTTGTGTTTTTCTTGTTTCATTTATTTTTCTGTATCGTCTGTGTTACACATTGACAGGTCCATGAATAAAAACAGGATGAGTGAAGCCCAAACAAAACCTGACATACAAACTTGTAATTTATAAAAAGATATCCATGGACGCCAGGCTGTCCTATTTAAATGAAAATTATAATAAAACCGTTATTAAATTCCTAAAGATTTGTATTCTTACTATCATAATTTTAATCTTCGATTTTAAATTGAAAACAAGCTGTACATCTAAGAGCGATATGCTATTTCCTATATTAAACTTCGTACTTATAAGTTTTAAATATAACAGACATATAAATTGTAAAATTGTCTTAGATCTAACCTGTGGAATTCGCCTAACCTAAATTAAACGCCTTAGAAATTGAAAAATGTTATTACTGTGAGTGGAGTGTTTCGATAAAAATCATTTAAAACACCCTTATAACTCTCCTCTTAAATTAATGAGAAAACATTAAGGATAAACCACACTGAAATGAAAAGTACAATAAGTAATAAGTACTGGCTACAAATAAAATAGAACGAGATTTTGTCAATAGCTTTAACTCTATAAGCCAACATTTTCTTCCCAGTTTGTTTTAACTAATGTTTTTTTCAAAACCATCGCAACTTTTGTGTTAGCTTTTATAATATTGATTTATATTCTTTATATATTTACACTTACTACGTTCCTAACCTACGTGCTTAAAACATGTGAAATCCACATTGACAAACAATAAATAACTAATGTAATAAGGAGACTTTAAATCTGTTGATTAAATCCCAGTTTCATAACTATTTAATGTCAATAAAGTCAGTTTTTCGCTTGAAGGCGGATTGAATAAACGTTAAGGAAGAGCACTTAGCCAAGACAAGAGGTGTAATAGCATTTACCTCTAAGGCCCCTTCCTCTTCTTCGTGGTCCAATTAAAAAATCTGCATCACCTTTTAGGAACGTAGTAATTGCCGAATTGTTTAAAAAGTATGTAATTTGTTTATGATTTAATAACCTGTTAAAATAAACTGGTGTTTTTTCCGAAAAGATTCTAAAAGAACAAATTGAGGGATTTTAGTTAATTTTTTAAGAAAGGTAATTTGAAGTAGCAGGGAATGTCAAAACATAAATTGTAGGGTTTTAAGTTCTTACAAATTTGATTTTTATTCTCAAAAATGCTAGCAGCCGAAACAAACATAAACAATGTTTTCAAAGAACTTTAAAATAATGTGTCATAAACCATCAGATATTTGTTCCGTATGGTTGAACTAGTAAAGTGAAAGGAATTTGTAAACATAAGGATATAGAATAAACATCGTATGTTAATAATTCTAGGTTTTAGTTTATGCGGGCAAGACCTGTACAAACAACAAATTAGATAATCAAAAATCATAATTTATATACATTTAAAATTACAGATAATATTTCAAACATTTTGATCGTTTCAATTTTCAATTTTGAAATTTATTATAAAAAAATTGCCTTAACTTTTTTATTTATTAACCGATTTTTACTGTAAAAATTTAATTAGATTTGGATTACAAAGTGATTTAAATTGTATATCTTGTAAAATTTTGTTTCAGTTGCTAGTTTTCATGGAATTTGACTTTAAAAATTTAAAGTAGCCGCCATTTTGAAAATAAACGTCGGAAAAAAATATTTTTTTGTGGATTTAGACATTTATCCTGTAAAGCTCCATACCAAATTTTTACTTGATACATTATCCATTACGGAAATAGAAATATTTAAGTGAAAAAAACAAAATGGCGGATAGCGGCTAAACGAAGTTGAAATCGAAAAAATTTTACTGAACATTTTCGATTTATTTTGTATGTAGAATATGGTTATGTATGGCCAGTTCCGGATTTTTGTGACACTCTGTATATGCATATATATATATACTGTATATATATGTGTGACCGTTACCGCGATAACTTTTGAAAGAAACGCCTGATTTTGATGAAATTTGGCACAAATGTGTAGAGTAACATTTATGACTTTAAGTTCGAAAACCAGATTGATCGGACTATGGAAGGGGGGTTTTATGGGGGTTTTAAATTTTTCAAAAATCAGTTTTTTGAATTTTTCCCCCTAAAATTTTAAAAACACTCAATTTTAGTTTTAGCCATTTTATAGAGCTTAAAAAACAAATAATTTGGTATTTTAAATCATTAACCTAGGTTAAGTGGTTGCAGAGAAAATCCAAAAAACGTGTTCATAAAATCTCCTATGTTAATCTTATGGGAAAATGGTTTTTAACTTTTCCTCAATTAATTTTACTGTAAACTTTACATTTTCTTTTACCAATCAATTTAGCTCTACAAAACAATCATTTTGGGGTTTAAATTGTGATTCTACGTCCAACCGTTGCCGAGTAATTCAAAGTGCTAAACACAGTACGTTGTCCAATGTTATCCTTATGGAGAATATTTAAAATGTTATATCTCTATTATTAATGAATGAATATTGATGAAACTTAGTATGTAGTTTCAACTAGTACTGGTATATTGATATTTGCACAATAAATTGATTTTTGTTGATCCTCTTAGCAGCAAACCTGCATCCTCATCCCTAATGTTATTCTTATTGAGAATACGTAAAGCTTTATATATCCCTTAATTATGAACATAAATCATTAAAACTTGGTATGTAGCTTCACCTCGTTGAGTTATATTGATAATTGCAAAAAAAACATATTTTCATCTTCCTTTTTGCAGCAAACCTGCGTTCTCAGCCCTAATGTTATTCTTATGGAGAATAAATAAATGCTATATATCACTTAGTTATTTATGTATTTTTATGAAACTTGGTAAGTGGCTTTATGTGGTGGTAAGAAATATATTCATGCATAGGAAATTCGCTGAGTACGCAGGTTTGCTGCGACGGGGGTGTTTAATTGATGACAGTTTAATAATACAATCGTTTTTCTAAGCCATTCTGATTGGAAATTTTTGTTTCCATATTATTTATACTAAAGGTTCAGGGTAATTTCGATTGTTTTGTAGTACAGATAAAATTTCTTGATAGTTAATATCTGAATTAAGCTACTCTATGGGACATAAATCGTCCTATGAACCAACTACAAACCAACTTTATAAAATTATCAACTAAAACACGGTATTGTATTCAATATAAATTTGAATTACTCAATATCTAATTCATTGTAGATAAATAGCGTTACTGACAACTTTGCTGACACTAACGTATGATTAAAAATAGTCATTATATGTTTAGTTTATATGCCATTTCAGTAAAAAAATAGGTAATAATAAGATATAGAAATTAAGGTTGAAAAAGAACGAATTTGACAATAGAAAACATATTATTCGATTTATTGCAAAAAGTGTACTCAATATTTCGGGATTTAAATACTTGGGTTTTTATTTAGATACTTTCCATATAATAAATATCATGGTCTTTTTAAGAATAAAGGCTTAACAATTTGAGCTGCAACTGCCAATATATCGGTATTTGAATCTGATACATTACGATATAGTTTGTTAGTGTCATGCCATTAGCAGCACTGTAGTATTAGAACATTGTGCCGTTAGAAGCACTGTAGAAGAAGGTTATTGTGCGGTTATAAGCACTAAAGAAGCGGGGTATCGTGCCTTTAGCAGCACTGTAGAAGCAAAGCATCGTTCCGTTAGAAGTACTGTAGAAGAAAGGCATCGTGCCGTTAGAAGCAATGTAGAAGCAGGGCATCGTGCGGTTAGAAGCACTGTAGAAGCAGGGCATCGTGCGGTTAGAAGCACTGTCGAAACAAGGTATCGTGCCGTTTGAAGTACTGTAGAAGAAGGGTATCGTGCCGTTAGAAGCACTGTCGAATCAGAGTATAGTGCACTAAGAAGCAATTTAGAAGCAGGTTATCGAACAGTTAAAAGCACTTTCGAATCAGGGTAACGTAACGTTAGAAGCTCTGTATAAGCTGGACATCGTGCCGTTAGAAGCACTGTAGAAGCAGGGTATCGTGCCGTTAGAAGCACTGTAGAAGGAGGGCACCGTGCCGTTAGAAGCTCTAACGAAGTAAGGTATCGTGCCGTTTCAAGTCCTATAAAAGAAGGGCATCGTGCTGTTAGAAGTACTGTCGAATCAGGGTATTGTGCGGATAGAAGCACTGTAGAAGCAGGGTATTGGGCCGTTAGACGCACTGTCAAATCAGGGTATCGTGCCGTTAGTAGCACTGTGGAAGGAAGACATCGTGGCGTTAGAAACACTGTAGAAGCTAAGTATCGTGCCGTAAGAAGTACCGTAGAATCATGATGTCATGTTTTTACTACTTTTTACTTAATCTTACTGTGTTTAAGTATGTGTCTTCTCGTTCTAATATAAATTATGGTACGTTTCCTTTTTTATAGTGATCAGTTTTTAAAATAACATACGTCACCTTCTTGAAGTAAATTATTTTACGAAGCAAACCATATTCCAATTTGAAACATTATTAGTGCAAATTTTGAATACTTTTTTCATACAACTGAAGTACTGTAGAAGAAGGGCATCGTGCCGTTAAAAGCACTGTCGAATCAGGGTATCGTGCGCTTAGAAGCACTGTAGTACCAGGGTTTCTATGCCGTTAGATTCACTTTCGAATCAGGGTATCGTGCGATTAGAAGCACTGTAGAAGCAGGGTATCGCCCTGCTAGACGCACTGTCGAATCAGGGTATCGTGCGGTTAGGCGCACTGTCGAATCAGGGTATCGTGTGGTTAGAAGCACTCCAGAATCAGGATGTCATGCCGTTAGAGGCACTGTCGAATCAGGGTATCGTGCGATTAGAAGCACTGTAAAAGCAGGGCATCATGCCATTAGAAGTAGTGTCGAAACAAAGGTATTTTGGCGTTTGAAGTACATTAGAAAAAGGTCATCGGGCCGTTAAAAGCACTGTCGTATCAGGGTATTGTGCCGTTGGAAGCACTGTTGAATCAGGGTATTGAGCGGTTAGAAGTACCGTAGAACCATGTAATCGTGCAGTTAGAAGCATTGTAGAAGCAGGGTATCGTAACATTAGAAGCTCTGTATAAGCAAGGTATCGTGCCGTTTGAAGTACTGTAGAAGAAGGGCATTTTGCCGTTAGCATTACTATAGAATCAAGGCATCGTGCCGTTTGACACACTGAAGAAGCAAAATATCGTGCTGTAAGAAGTACCACAGAATCATGTTATCATGTTTTTGCTACTTTTACATAATCTTACTGTGTTTAAGTGTGTGTCTTCTCGTTCTAATACAAATGTTGATAAGTTTACTCTTTTATAGTGATCAGTAAATAGAATAACATATGACACCCTTCTTGGAGTAATTTATTTTACGAAGCAAACCATATTCCAATTTGAAACATTATTAGTGCAAATGTGTAATACTTTTTGTCATATAACTACATACAGTTTGTTAAAATAAGGCTATAATAATAACGAGGACATTTAAAATGCGTATAAAAGAGACAACCAAACCTATTTCTATTTACCCAACCTATCACTTCTAAAGATAATAATGTAATTACGAGAAATTCTGAGTTAAACTATTTTAATGGTCGAACTAATTAGGATTAGCTATTGTTTTGAATTAGGATTTATGTTCGTTTAAATACATCTATAAAATCTACTGGAAAACGGGTAATGGCAAACAGAGGGCAATGCTGAGCACGTCTCTGTGGCCATCCATTATTTTATTAGCTACGTGAGGTACTGCAGCCTAGCGTCTATAATGCGAAGCAGCAGTACGAACATCAGTATCTTGCCAATAATTAATTTGAGGCAGAATATGACAAAGTTTTTTGTAATGTTTCTGATGTACAATTATTACTTGTTTTAAAATTATGTATGCATTATTATTCGTCATATGTATGTAATCAAAATTTGATACATTAGGAAAAAATAGAGCTAGGATATAGTTAAGATTTGGGGAATCAGGTAATCGTTTCTTAGCAAGTTATTTTCTAACACGATAACTTAGTTTCGGTATTCCCCGCTCCAAACTTGTAGCTAGTCCCATAAATTTTACTTTTTTGCTTGTTATTCAAGTTTTAGCAATTACAAAGACCGTACTTTATATACTTATATTACAGAATTATGTTAACACCAATTTATTTTCTATTTTTTTAGTTTCTCATGTTATGTATATGGGGAATAAACTTCCTGATACTACCGAACAGTTTAAAAATTAATATTTTGTATAAATTTATGAACATAACACGAATATCTAATTGTTATATTTTAAAATAAAATGTACCCATTGTCATCACCATTGTTGCGGATCAGGTAACCCCAGCATTGCTGTCCACAATCGGGAATATTTAAAACTTACTTTAATTAGAACTAGTTTAATTCAAGTTTCGGTGAGCCAATAAGAAATAAAACAAGTTTTTGTCGGTTTTTGCCATTCCACTACTCTCACGTACTCTTGAAAATTCTATTAAACCTGTTTAATTTCTGACTCATTTAATTATGATTGGTTTCATTAAGGTAAAAGGTATCGGTTGTATTATCACTTGAATTCACCAATGTTGCCAGGCAAATAGCTCGTATTACATTATACTTGACAATAATATTATATTTGATGAAAACACATACATTATCCTTGACCCCACTTTCATTACTCTCTTCCACTTTCACTTCAAACCAACTCGATTTTCTTAAATTCTAGTCTCATCCTACACAACAAGTTGCTATTTCTAATGCTGCAATGGATATGGAATTTGAACTCGGGCGATTAAAGTATATTTATATGCTAAAAACAATGTTTGGACTAACAACATTATCTTTGAAAGATTTAGGAAGAAGTATTCTCAAATCAGCCTACGTCGGACTGATAGTAGCCGTCTATGTGGTCGAGTTCTCCCACTATGTGTTCTGGCAGCTAACAACTGATAGTCCGGAAAGTCTTGCATGGGTCATAGTAAGGATGGCAACAATGACAGTAGTCATGCTCAGCTCTCTGGGATCTCTCTCAGACTACAAGACTCTGATGACTTCCTGGCTAAACGTGCAGACGGCTGAGCAGAAACTGGCAATCGAAAGAATCGGAACAACTCGAAAATGTGCTTTTGATTTTCTCCTCGCTATCATGCTAGCAGTGTTTCTCGTGGGTCTGTCATTCAACATTGTTCTTACGGTCTCTGATCCTAAACCGGTGCTGATGATTACAAGGTATTTCACAGGACCTCAGGTGTATGCTGCAATCGTCATACAGAGCTTGGAGATTATAATATTCGTCACAAGACTTGTGCTGGTACAAAAGGACATTACGACTGCCTTTTCGCAGTTACCTCTGGTACATCCTCAGCGTCTCTGGGCTTGGCGGGGAAATGGTCTTGAACATCGCAGCCATTTGAAACGGGTGATCACCACACAACAGTCGCTGTTCCATTCGGAGCTTCAGTTTCGACGTCACATCTGGTTTGTCGTTGTATTTTCCAGGTGGAGCGCTGAGTATTTGGTTCCAATGCTTGTTTCGTACTCCTCTAGTTCTACAACCTTGGTTGTATCAGCCATCATTATCGGGCCGGTCATGTTCGTCAGTGCCGTTGTCGCCTATGAGATGTTGCGCTCAGCGAGGGAGAGCACCAGGTCTCAGCTGGTCACATCCTTGTACAGCTGCAACAGCAAGCGACTCCGCAGATCCATCAAACACCAGCTGCTGGCCGACATTCATCGCTCCTCTCCCTTCTCCTGCCGCTTGTTCGACGTCCACCTCGGAGTCTTCTCAGATGTCTTGAACAACATTCTGTTGGTGGTCACCACAATACTGGGTGAATAACTAGTTGCGTGAGACTTCCACAGTATCTGTTTCGAGTAGGAAGATCGCTGACTATGACCCTTAATTCCTCGTAAATGGTTAAAGACACGGTGATGAAACTTAATATGAGGCAAAGTAAGTAAGTCAAGTTTAGTGCAGTGGAAGTGGGATATTCTGTGGATTGAATGAATAAAATGCATATTATTATCTTTCAAACTCAAGGGTTATTTATAAATTGCACGTATATTATTTTTGAATGTGTATCAACCCTATTGATACGTTTTGAAGTTGTGAAAGGGAACGGTCCAAACCCTGGTATTGTTACTATATAAGGTCCTGTTTTTAGAAAGCATCTTTAATACGATACTGGAACAAGCTCGTTCCAGTATCGTACTTTCAACACATTTGCTTTCTTCTACAAGTTGTTTCAATAAAATATAAAATCAAAATTAACTTTTTTTTATCTAGCTGAACTAACACCTTGTTTCAAAACAAGCCAAAAATGTATCTAGATTCTAACAAAATACATTTCAAAACATGTTTGAATTAACGAATAATTCCATCACCCAGCCCCCTACTAAACGTACTCGTAAACTGTGAAGTGACGAAAACATATAATTTGACAGTGAGTTATAAGTTGAGAAACAAAATATTGGTTGTTTAACTAAAAATCTAAAATTTTCGTCCGGTGATTTTAAGCATCCAAAAGCAATAATTTGCATATACCGGGTGTCCCACGTAAGGTGTCTCAAATTGATTACGGAAAAACGGCTTAACGTACAAGGATGAAATAAAATTATTTCCCGCTAAATCGATCCCAAGGAATAACGTAAAAATATTTTTAACTTTTTCCCCATACAGGGTGTGCCAAAAACTGAGGGTCACTAGTTCGAATCTCGGAATTTTCAAATGTAAACATATGTCATGTTATACATCATTTTAAAGGTATTTAATAGACAAACATTTTGGCGAAAACAGAAATTAATTATCTTTTTCCGTTTCAAAATGGCGGCAGTTTTTTTGGGAAAAATCAATATGTTTTTAATACTCTGTGTTTCCTATACCAATGCACATAGCCCTTCTCCGGTTGAATTTTCTTACTCGTTATGAAATTAGCTTTACTGTGATATGCTACAAGTAACTGTTTTTTGAAATAATAAAATTCCAAAAAAATTGATTTTTGAAAATTTGCAAATGCCCATTGTTCAAAATTTCCAAATAGCAACATATGTCAAGTGGCACATCATTTTATAGGTTTTTTAATTCTCAACAACTTTCTAATTCACACTTACTTCGTATCTCTTTTAGCTTTTGTGTAAATAACAAAAAACCTAATTTTCCTATATCAAATGCATGTTATTTGGGTTAACACTAAACAGCTGATCATGGCCCCATTTCATTTAGTGTTAAACCCAAGTAACATGCATTTGATATAGGAAAATTAGGTTTTTTGTTATTTACGAAAAAACTAAAAGAGATTCGAAGTAAGTGTAAATTAGAAAGTTGTTAAGAATTAAAAAACCTAAAAAATGATGTGCCACTTGACATATGTTGCTTTTTGGAAATTTTGAACAATGGGCATTTGCAAATTTTCAAAAATCAATTTTTTTGGAATTTTTATTATTTCAAAAAACCGTTACTTGTAGCATATCACAGTAAAGCTAATTTCATAACGAGTAAGAAAATTCAACCGGAGAAGGGCTATGTGCATTGTTATAGGAAACACAGAGTATTAAAAACATATTGATTTTTCCCCAACAAACTGCCGCCATTTTGAAACGGAAAAAGATAATTAATTTCTGTTTTCGCCAAAATGTTTGTCTATTAAATACCTTTAAAATGATGTATAACATGACATATGTTTACATTTGAAAATTCCGAGATTCGAACTAGTGACCCTCAGTTTTTGGCACACCCTGTATGGGGAAAAATTTAAAAATATTTTTACGTTATTCCTTGGGGTCTATTTAGCAGGAAATAATTTTATTTCATCCTTGTACGTTAAGCCGTTTTTCCGTAATCAATTTGAGACACCTTACGTGGGACACCCGGTATGTACTGGTATAAATTAAAAGCTCTTCTTCTACCTCTGAATGTCCCTTTGGAGTTTTACCACATCCATGTTCTGGGCTCCACCCCGTTGGCTTCTAAATGTCCAATTATAATCTCATAATGTTTGTTTATCTAGTTATTCTTCTAACAAATGATTATTACATATTGCCAGGGATTTCCTCGGGGGTTGAATATTGCACTAGCTAGTTGGGAATTAATTAATGTTTAATGTGGATTTACGATAACTAATACAACATTTTACGACCTAGTAGAGCTCTGCAGAATACAAACGCAGAAAAATATTAAAACTTAGGTATTTGTTTTCCTTAAATATATTACTATTGTTCGGTATTATATACACCATTACATTTTAATTACATTCCTAATTCTATTTAAATCCGTTTTCTTATATTCACACAATGCCCAATTTGGAGAAGTCTAATCCAGGCTAATTTAAGAGTGCCGTAATATTATTAGCACTTATTTCAATTTGCAGTACAATCAGAAGGTGGTTGTACTCAACTGAAATTCTGTTTAAACCCATACGATATCGATAGACTGTCCTCGATGTGATTTATAACCCGATGATTAACTAGATGAATAATTATCCTTAAATGATAATTGCGTTATAGTATCTGCATTCAAATCTATGTTGGTTATAAATGTAAAAATGTCAATATTTAAAATGTTTTATTGAATTCCGCATTGTATTGGTGTTATATTATGCACTCTGGATATCTCTGCTTGGATCTCTTTCAGGGTTTATAAGACAAACGGTCTTCTCCAATAACTTAACTCTTCGTCCACGATTTAGATCAGCCAGACTTCGCACATAATTTTCTTGTCAAAAATTGAATTGTTGGTTGTAACAAATGTTCAAGTTAAAATTTGTATTACAGTTATGTATCAAATATAAAACTGTGTAGACATTAAAAATTGTACTATTTTGTCAATTCCTATAATCCCTTATTGTCATGAAAAGTAGTGATTATCCTGACCACAGTAGCTGAGTGACATAGCTAGGATGTGGTTATGAGACCAAGCATAACCACAGTATATTAGATTTATACTAGTTAGTATATGATAATTAGATCAAACAGACCAAAGCAGCTGATTATCTTAGCTTGGATTCCTCAATCAGACCAAAGTAGCCAATTTTCCTAACCAGAGACTGAACCAGAAAATTAATTATAGGAATTGAATAATTAATATAAATTGTTGAACCAGTATCAACAAAAATGGGGGTGAAGGCTATTTAAAAAAAGATTAATCAATCCTCTTTTCACACAAGTTTTGTCTCAAATATATTCATCCAATATAAATACAGATAATATAGCTAACCAATGTAGGGTTTTAATTATTGGTTGAAATCAGTTTTTTTACCGCAGCAAATGATTTAGATGAATGATTTGGATTTCTCACAAATTTACACTACTAGGAAAATTTAATCAATTCTTTATCACTAACAGTTTTAAAAATCCCAATGGTGATCACAAACAAATTAACATGTAAAGCATTGCACACTAGTACTGTTACTATGAGAGGGGAAATAAATCAAGTATTATTTTAGAGACAAAAAAGGTGAAGAAACTGGCGGGAGAGCGAGTGTTTTGTTATTCTGGAAGTGAAACAGTCGAGCTGACCTCACAATATCAAATGTTTTTGCAGTAAATGATACACCACGTGCTAACCTTCCCTTTGGAGGAAATATATTTTTGTCAGTTGTTTGAAAAACCCCTTAAAGGTGAGAGACTATTTTATAGTTTTACGCTGAACTATTGAAACTAGTTGTAGTTGTTTTAACATACCAAAAGGTTGTTAGTTAAATTACGAACTAAATCAAAACCTACCTTCAATGGAAAGTACCTTCAATGGACTTTTGCATGTTTAAAAATTAAGATTAACAAAACCTTTTATTTATCTGCACATTATAAGTGGATGGTTATCTTATCTACACATGTTTCTTCAAAAACCTACCAAGAACTGATGAAAAATATAAAATATTACCATAATGACTTAAGAATCGCTTTAGGTTGTTATGATTCAAATACTCCTAAAATATTTGTTTAATGAATTTAAATTTCAAAATTTCTAGATAAGAATACAAAATGTATGTAAGTTATGCATAGCTCATTTATAAATGAGACCACAGAGTACTTGGAAGTGTTAAGCACAAATAACATTCATTTTGTAAGGGGACATTATGACTTTGGTTGGTTGGTAAAAATCAAAAATAGATACGAGTTTGGTGTTGATTAGAAGGTTGCTAGGATTTCCAAGACCTGGAAAATTATGTACGTTTGACATTCGTTACTATTTGTCTTTTTGGAATTTTGGGAATGTAAACATTAAAAAATGGATTTATTTTATTTTGTTTTAAATACTGTCATATCGCTTATCAGCGTCGGAATTTCGAAGCGGGACAAATATGTGTATTGTGGTTTAGCAGATACAAGGTATTCCTAAGTCAGTATATATTATACAGAAGATTTATGATATGTTGTTGAGGCTTATTTCTCTTGCTTTCCTGTTTTCCTTGCTTGCATTTATTTTGAGTTAATTTTTTTTACCGTCCCTTATTTTCTGTAACATATGTTATGCGGGTACCAATGGAAGGCAATGGAACTGTTGACTTAATCTGAATTTTATTTTGATCTGATCTGGAACATTATTTTCGTAATTTTTACTGTTTTTGTTTGCTTTAAAGTGCTGACCAACTACTGTATCTAGGTCAGCATAATTCCATAGTTATGTATTTTTTGTATTTACTTGATGGAATAAACTCATTTATTCAGTTGTTTACTTAAATTCTTAGTACATTTTTTTCATAAAAACATACTCACCAATAATCCGGAAAAATGGCCGTCTTTTTGAAACGGATAAAGATAAGTGAGTTATGTTTTGTACACCGACAGTTCAGCCGTCCGTCAGATTGAATTGCCGCCTTTATGGCTCGCTTTTATGGCCCTCCAAATTGTATATTAAGGCAGCGATAGATTACTTACATATTTGAACTATTATATCGTAATATTTCACCGCAATTTTATTATTATTTTATGGTAATATACGGTGGATAACCTTAAATTGTACCTGAATAACCCTATGACACCTTGCAAAACTTAAATAATCCATGACCTCCCAAAATAAACGTAAAAACGCAAACTTCTTGTTCAAGGCACAAATCGTACTAAAGTCTTTACAAATATACCCGAAAGACACAAATCATATAGAATTTATGAATAAGTTATCCGTCAAATTAATTATTTTTCACGTGCGGTATAATATTAAAGTATTATTTTGGGGATTTTGGTGAGAGTAATAGATCATGAAGTAGGACCTCGTATACTCAAGTAGTGTTTCCTACATCGCTGTTTTCGAAGTTGTAAATATACAGCTTAAAAGCAATTCCAGAAGCCTTCATTATTGTAATGATTTTCATTAAAACAAAATAGAGCTGGGAACTCAATATACGGTTGAATTAAATCATATTTTCAATAACATTACTTTTGCAGAGATTTTACCATGACAACATTAGTACAAACGTAAAATATCACTGTTTTAACCAAAGGCGTTTATCTTAGACGTTGTTTATAGGGATGTATCGAAAACTTATAGGAAACATAGGTAACATCAAAATTCTGAAGTAGTATTGCTCATAGCGCATTGTTTCACACATTGTAGTGAGGCGTTCGGCGAATTTCCCTATAGGAAAGGAGCTATTACAGTAGGTGGCGTAGTAAGACCAACGATATATATTTTCGAGCAAGACTAAACCCCAGATGCCAGAAGCACCATTTGTTTAAATGTTTATGTATATGTGTCCGTAGGGAAGATATATTTTTTTAAGTGCGATCTTGATAAAATTAGGTAGAAACGTGTAAAACACGTGTTTTAATAAACCAGACAGTTCGCACCATCCAAGGGGAAGGTTTTGAACTCCGCATTTTGTTTTGTTTTTTACATAGCTCTTTAAACAATTAAACTTTTGGTTTGCAACATCAATTTCAGCTAAAAACTTAGTTTGAATCGGTACCTGAGATTTTAAAAGTGCTAAACACAGTACGTTGTCTAATGTTAATCTTATGGATAATAGTTTAAATGCTATATATCAGTTATGTAAGAAGATATTTTGATATAATTTAGTACGTGGCTTCAACTGATTGTAGTCGATTGATATATGCATAAAAATCACAATATTACTCATTTCTAATGTTATTCTTATGGAGAATAAATCAAATTTCATGTATCGCTTATTTATGAATGTATTTTGATTAAAATTGGTAAGTAGCTTCATTTTAGGTAATGCATACAATATGTTATGCGTGAAGTACGTATATATGTATTTTAATTTCGCTGCATGCAGGTTTGCTGTGCCGGGAGTATTTGACAAGTTGATAATACTTAAAAGTATACCCAGCCGATGTTGTATATATATACAGTATATATATACAATATATATATATATATATATATATATATATATATACAGTAAACAGCAACACGCGTGAATAAGAAGATTTTGTTTAGGGTGGTGAAAGCAGTCGAGTTGATCCCGCTGTGCCAGATGTTTTGCTGCCAATGAAACCTCCCTACACAGTGTTTGTTATACTACCTAAAATACGAGATGCACTTTTAGCGAATTTCCCCTATAGGGAAGAAGCTATTACCGTAGGTAGCATGGTAAAACTTAAGCCCGAAACCATGATAACTTTTTGTTTTGAGGTCCCCAGATACCAAAACACTATTTGTTCAAATTTATATATATGTATTAGGTATGTATGTATTTATATATATATATGTATGTGTAAATGTTTTATACATATATATGTGTTTTATATATATGTGTGTGTGTGTCCGTTACCGCGATAACTTTTGAAAGAAGTGCCCGATTTTGATGAAATTTGACACAGATGTGGAGAGTAACATTTATGACTTTAAGTTCGAAAACCAGATCGATTGGTCAATGGGCAGGGGGTTTTATGAGGGTTTAAAATTTTCCAAAAATCAGTTTTTTTTTACTTTTTACCCTAAAATTTTAAAAACCCTAGATTTTGGTTATAGCCATTTTATAGAGCTTAAAAAAAATTTAGTATTTTTAATCATTAAGCTAGTTCAGTGGTTGTGGAGAAAAGTCAAAAAAAGTGTCCAAAAAATTTCCCATGTTAATCTCATAGGAATACGGTTTTTAGATTTTTCTCATATAATTTCACTAAAAACTCCACATTTCTTTCCACCAATCAGTTTAGCTCTACAAAACAATCATTTTGGCATTTTAATTGTTGTTTTACGTTCAACCGTTGCAGGGATATTCAAAGTGCTAAACACTGTACGTTGTCCAATGTTATCCTTATGGAGAATAAATAGAATGTTATATTTCGATTATTTATGTATGTATATTGATGAAACTTGGTATATGGCTTCAACTAGTTGTGGGATATTGATTTTAGCACAACAATTTTTTTCCCGGTAGCATCAAACCTGCATACTCGGCCCCCATGTTATTCATATGGATAATAAGTAAAGTTTCATATCTCCCTTAGTTATGATCCTAAATTAATAAAACTTGGTATGTAGCTTCACCTGGTTGAGTTATATTGATAATTGCAAAACAATTTCTTATATTCCTTGTTGCAGCAAACCTGCGTACTCAATTATAATGTTATTCTTATGGAGAATAAATAAATGCTATATATCACTTATTAATGAATGTATTTTTGTGAAACTTGGTAAGTTGCTGTAGGTAGTAGTGATACCCATATACATGCATTAGAAATTCGCTGAGTACGCAGGTTTTCTGCAACGGGGGTATTTATATATTATTACTTAAGTGAACAACTGAAAAGTATAGTAATTTTTACATCAGCATATTAATTTTAATGTATTAGATCCTCATATAAGAAAATACTGACTTGTATACGGTTTTTACAAAGTTTTACTTATTAAAATTATTATTGATCTTGAACTGTGCAAGAATTTCTATAAAGTTTGCTTGAAAACTTTCTTTAATTTATTCTATGTAGTGTGAATGATTCTAGAGAATCTTTACAGTATGATATATTAGAGTCAACAATATTGCTAATAAGAGCTAATTCCCGAAGATTAGTTAGCTGAAACAGGCTCTTCATATATTTAAAAATGTATGAACATTTACCAGTGAGTAAACTTGTAACTTCATGAAACGGGCTCAGCTGTTAAACATTTTAAAAGTTGAAATAACATTTGTGGAAGATTAGAAACCTAAACTGATATACTGCTTTCCTTCCGGTTAAATAAAGACCTGTTCAAGAATAATAATTTAAATTCGTCTTTGTTGTATTAAAATTATTCTCAAAAAGATCAGTCTCTTTTAATATGTTTGTAGCATCATTAACACTTGATTGTTACTCTATATCCTTAGTTTAAAAACCATTCTCAATCATTTATTCCTCATAGGTTGAATTTTCACAGTTGCTTATTTACTCCTTATGATTTTAAAGTCAACCTTTAAAATTAATTTTAAACATTTTCGTCAGCTGCAAGAAAGCTAAAATTAAGGTTTTAAAATATTTAAAACCTAAATTTAAATTTAGCTTCAACATTCCCTTCTACTCAGAATAAAATTTCCTAAAAAAACATTCAAATCCGTCAAGTGGTCCTTTCAGATTTCAGACTCTTAAAAAAAAACAAAAAAACTCCAGGTTCTTTTCATATATATGATATCTAATAATGGTTTTACAGCTTGTAGGGAACCTTCCAGTTTAGAAAATTTCACCCTCACTAACGAATCCTGTAAAGTTTAATGAACCAAAACATAGCACTGCGAAAGCAGACACCAATGAGGATAGTATCTTACTTTATGTATTTTAACAAACTTTTCAACTTAAAACATTGTGGACGAACGTCGACTCGATAACGCATTTGCAAGTTTTGAATTCGAGCTTTGTTTTAAGAAGCGATAGCAAACAACGGGATAAAACTTGGGTACAAAAATTGATTCCAAAGTGAGGATGAGCTTTTGCTGGATGAAGGGTTTGTAATAGGGGTTGAACTTTGATTTAAACATGACTCTTTATCACGTTGGATTTTTCTACATGAAGAGTGTATAATAAGTGATTGATCTAAACTTAGAGTAACATTTATTATAGGGGATTTTAGTTTTGCTTATAAGATACGTATCAGAAGTGGACTAAGCAAAATTAAAATAATAGGTTAATAGGATAAAATAATGCTTTTAGGGTAGAATGTGCCACCTCTAAACATCTATAAGTTGCGTATCCAACGACATCGTGGCCATGAGCAAAATTATCGTACACAGAAGCGATGTATGATCAGAGTTTTGGGTAGAATTATCGTATAGAGACACCTTCCCGATGATTCAAAACGTGGTTATTGCTTAGAATGTTTTTAATGGTTTCCCTAATCACCTTGGACCACAAATGTCTAATTTTTCACTTTTTAGGCCCTTTTCAAACAGCTTTTTCACTCTTATATTTTGCCTAGTATTTAATAGTTACAGCTTTCATCAAGAAAATTTTAACAAACACACAACGTAGGTAACAGTCCTGATTTGTATTTTATCAGTTAATGGGCTTTTAATAGATTTATTTACAAATGTTAGGAAGTTCATATTATGTTTGTATTTGCCTACTTACGATAAACTTTTACGAAAGGAGTTTTAAACAAGGACACTACTTTCCTATGCTCGCGATTTTTCATATTATTGACGTTAAAGCTTTGTCAGAAGGTTTCAAAATGTCAAAAAGCTTAAATGTGGAAAACTTGTTATTCTTGCATTTTGTTTATGTTTAGAACCGATGTAACTACTTGTGTTTACATAAGTATAATGTTTAGATATTTTTGATCAACACTATTTTTGTTATACTTGTAAAAGATTCTTCATAGCAAACTCCTAATTTATTTTACAGCTAATTTTGTTTAGGAATTTTCAAACCTTGAACATTTGGCTCAAATTGAACTTTGGAACGTTACAGTATCTCTGGAGGGAAAGTGCTGATACAGTTACAAAAACACTGGCCATTGTTTACTGGCCTCAGGCAACCAATTTGCTGAAAGTCACTTTGAGTAATGTATCCATTAAAACATAACCTCCACGAGTGTTTAATCTTCTTAAAGGATAACATTTTTGACTTAAACTTGAATAAGCAATCATAATTATTTAAAATAACAAATATTTTCAGGAATGTTCAGCCTAAATTGTTTCAATCCATTTAATTTAATTTTATCTTTAATTTAGTTCTTATATCTTTGAATAACCAAAATTTACTAAGAGAATAAAGTTAAAATAAGTCAAATATTTGTAAAGAGCATTGCTATTTTAATAAGGAGCTATTTTTATGATTACTTATTTGTTTTAATCTATTTGGTTTTTGAACCTTATACATTTAGTTTAGTTCTTTCAAAGTAATGTTATATATTTATAACGGAACATTTATTTTCAAAGTTATAACTTGACTTCGTACAAAAATTAGATTAAAGGTAAAAGTATTCAAAAGCAAATCAAAAATGTGGAAAATTATAATATTAGTTCCATTTTAATAAGCAAGCTTTCCGATTTGAAAAATATAAGAACAACTTTTAAAGGGGCTGAAGTTTTTCTGTAAGATTCCTTATATATAATACGTGAAGGCGATTTCTACGAAACACTACTCCTCCGTTAATAATGGACGGATTTTTACAAACGATGTATCACAATTAAGTGTTTTTTATGTAGACGCCCCCTTTCAACAATTCTTGTGGTTAAAGTCCTCGGGCTTCGCCCCCACAGGCCTTCAAAGTTATGGTGTTTCCCTTATGAAGAAAAGATTTTGTTTACTTAAACAGACGAATAATTTGTATTAATTGCATACAGCTGTTGATAGTAAAACACATGATAACAGAAGAGCTAATATAAAAATAATATAATATTACGTTGAGATCGCGAGCGAAGCCGCAACAGGCTACTAGTATTGAGCGGCAGCTGACAGCAGGGAGATCATAGGTGTGATAGTCCAGCCACAAAAAAAAATTGTTCGTTTATCCCCACCGGGGAGTACGTGCAACTTAAGGACTTTTTGCTACAGGCGCGAACAACATTACCCCACTGTGCTGTAACAATGACGTGACACTAAGGAGACATGCATTACTGGACATGACCGCGTGGCAAATTATATACTACTGTTTCGTTTGTCTATTTGTGTGTTTTTTTTATAAATTTTGGAAACATGTTTTAGTATTTTTGTAATTAGGATTTGAAAATGAGGTGAATAAGTGTCTATTTGTTTACGAATTAACATGTGTTCTTACTTATATTGTTTAACTTTCATCAACATCTAAAGAGTAAAAATATCATATGAGGCAGATTTTATTGGAGCAAGGTTAGGGGCTATGGCCCCTTCAAACCATTAGTTTAAATATATGTTTGTAATTTAGTTTGTATCTGGGTAATAACACCAGTGCAATCTGCAATACGTTTTGGATTGAACTCTTCTTCAAGAAACAGTAATATTTCTTCCCTAGAAATGAAATGTCGAGACATCAGAGAAAGACGTGAGGCAGCACAAAGGAATGTGTTAGCGCAAAGATTAAATCATCACCCATACAAAGAGATTGGCTTGCTTTGAAAGAGGGATGATTGTGTTTACTTCGCACGCTTTTCGTAAAAATGTCTGTTATTCTCAATGTAAAATCCAATTTTTGAAACATATTTTTACTAACAGCTTTACGGGCTATAGACACTAGACCTGATCATCTCGATTACAGTCAGAATTGTTGTAATTGTTCTGTTAAGTTTAAAAAAGTGCACAAAACTCTTCACTCACATTTCTGGTGAAAACAATAATATTTCTTGCTTAGTAAACACATGTTTGAATAATCATATAACAAAATAAAATATTTTTAAGCTACTACTATTACGATTAGATTACTAATTTTCTTTGAGGGTGTAGGGAGGTGTCTCTAAAAGTTTTGAATTGTAAAGATACTTCGTCAAGCAAGTTTAGTGTGGGGATATTTTGGTTATATCAGCGATAATTTTCTACATTTACTTAAATTTTGTATTAAATTAAAATATCAGAAAACAATATTAGGGCATTTACGGGCACTCGTATTGTGTTTTGTTTACTTCCTTAATGTTAAATTATTTAAAAACTTAATATTTTTAATATCGAGAACATACATGCATTAGCTTTACTGCTTCTTGTCTCTATTTAAAAAGATAATAAAACAGGAACGTTTTAAGAAGACGCGTGGAGAAATAGCCTCATTTGCTATTCTTCCCCGGCGGGACAATAAAGGTGGAAGGGTGGCACTACTGCATACATCACCCGGCTTGCTTGGGTTTGTTTTATTGCCAACCTGACCCTATCACATTTCTCTGCTAGCGTTTGTCATTGTAAAAGTGTCCTGAAAAGTAAATTTCACAAACTGCGCTACGAATACATTTTTACATTTTTACCTTTCAAGATCAGTAGGTTAAAGCAGTTTCCTTTTTCATTATATTCATAAATCTGACGACTTGTTCTCAGATTTTTCTTTAACAATTATTTTTCAAATTTTTCAACTAAACTTTTGCGTTCATAACTGAACTTAAAGTGAGTTAACTCTCAAATGTGAATACGTTTAAATAGTAAAGATAGTTATAGGTTTATATTAAGATTTTTGGGGGGTTGGATATAGATGGATACAAATACGCTACAACCTAAGCCAAATGAAAAATCTATAACTGAATGTCGGTAAGTTTGACTACACAATTTGTTTCGATTCTTGAGATACTGTACATGCTATTACAAAGTATTCACAGAAGATCGTCACAGCACAGCGTAGGCAAATACTGCTTAAATGAATTGTTATTTATCAAGTAAGAATTCTAAATTAAGAAACCACCCCAAGTTTCTTAAACACTTTGATGAAAGTAGGTGTGAGTTACGAAGATAAATTAAACACAACCCCCTTTGAGCAAGAGAGTCAATCTGCATTACATGAATAAGCATGTCGCGTTCCTCCCCGATAGCGCCTCTTTATCCCTCTTATCTGCATTCTCCGTGAAAATCGCGCGGGATTCTTCAATATTCTATAATATTCTGGATGCTGTTTACAACAAAAATTACTCTATAAATGTTCTCATAATTTCTAGTTACATAGCAAGAAGTTGTGTAAAATTCTAAATGTTTACTATGGTAATAATTGGATTTGTTTATTTATTGCCGACTCTATTAACCTGCTCATTTCACCCCCTCTACCTTGTTACCATATTGTCCTACCAGCTACCATGTTAACCCTAGAGGCTTCTACCGGTTACTACCAAGTTACTCCCTGCTACTAACAGTCGCAACCATAACACCTCCTGATGTTACCAGTTGCTACGTTGCTACCTTGTTACCTCTGCCACCATCAGTTACTACCATGTTACCCCAAGCCTCTACCTTTTGCTACAATGCTAACCCCGCTACTAGAAGTTGCTTCTATGATACTCCCGGCCTAAGCCAGTAAAGTTGCGTTTTGATACGGTCAGCCACGTCTATCAACATGCTGACTCTGTTATTTATCTTATTCAACTACCATTAGCTGACCAAACTCCATGCCACCATAATATTACGACCACGTTACCCCACGCTACCAGCAGTCCCTGACTATTTCACTCCACTCAATTACCAATCCCTGACTATTTATTCCCCCCTCTACCACCAATCCCTGACTATTTCTCCCCACTCTACCACGAATCCCTGATTATTTCTCCCCACTCTACCACCAATCCCTGACTATTTCTCCCCATTCTACTACCAGTTACTGACTATTTCATCACACTTTACCACCAATCCCTGACTATTTCTCCCCACTCTACCACCAATCCCTGACTATTTCTCCCCACTCTACTACCAGTTACTGACTATTTCATCACACTTTACCACCACTTCCTGACTATTTCACCACACTCTACCACCAATCCCTGACTATTTATCCCCACTCTACCACAAATCCCTAACTATTTCTCCCCACTCTACCACCAATCCCTAACTATTTCTCCCCACTCTACCACCAATCCCTGACTATTTCTCCCCACTCTACTACCAGTTACTGACTATTTCATCACACTTTACCACCACTTCCTGACTATTTCACCACACTCTACCACCAATCCCTGACTATTTGACCCCACTCTACCACCAATCCCTAACTATTTCTCCCCACTCTACCACCAATCCCTGACTATTTCTCCCACTCTACTACCAGTTCCTGACTATTTTCCCACACTTTACCACCACTTCCTGATTATTTCACCACACTCTACCACCAGTCCCTGACCAACCTACCACTAGTTCTTGACTAAAATACTCACACTACCACCTGACACTGACATGTAACCCCATCATACTAGTTGCTGACCATGCCATTCCATGTTCCAGGTGCCAGTGACCCTGTGTACCCTGGGTGTCGGGGCGACCTTTGGAGAGTCCATCCTCCAGGACCTCCCCCGGGAGACGACGGTCATCACCCGGTCGACCTGCGAGCTGCTGCGGGTGGAGCAGCACGACTTCCGGCTCATCTGGGAGGTAACTCACTCACTCTAAGACGTTTACAAATCTGTCCATCAAAACTATTAAACTTGTTAACTTCTTAACTTAAATGCTATTTTGAATTGCAACAGATAGCTTTACCTAAGCCGGACTTTGGTACAGACTCATAAGCAAGAAATCACTGCATTTTCAATAGTAAGATTAACGAGCAAACCTCACCAACATGTATGTTTTTCTATAGTAACAAAATAATTTCTGCGTTCTGTGTGACATTACCACAAACTAACGGGTACAAATTGTAGGCACATGGAATACAGTAAGACTTTGGGCGGGGAATTGAAACATCGACAGAAAATTGGAAAGTCGGAAACACGCCAGAAACATATTTTTAATTTTGTTGGGAGCTAGCTTCAGTATGGGATGTCTATAGAGGGGATGAGGAATAAAGAGAGCTATTTTAGTCTCAGTTCATGAATTAATTTATCCCGGATGCTAGCAACGCGCAATAGCCAGTAGGCTGTACATCAAGACGATTACCAAATAGGTCATGCATTATTTAGTTAACATAAACTCACACACACGCAAACCGTTTGATCGTATTTGTTGAATATTGCCAAACAATCGTGAAGTTTTGACTAGTTTAAGATACTCTACATAACACATTACAAAATACAAGAGATTTGTTATAGAGGTATAATTTGCCTTTATGAAGAATTATCCGTACCAGTTACCACGTTACAATGTACAGACATTTTTAGGAACGCCACTAAATAAAGTACCTAAATAATTTAGATTAGAAATCACCAAGGCTCCTCAAATGAAAGTGATTTTTGTAAACGTTATAGACATATGTAAGTCACATCACGGAATATGTTGAGTTTTCCCAAAAATATGTTGTAAAATTTTAATAACCTAAACCAACGTAATTTTTGAAGTTAAATCAATTAACTAAGGAGCTTATTCCAATACCCGGCTGCAGCTGATTGCGCCGTATCTCGGTGCAAACGACATTTTGATTGCTTTCTAAGTTTGTGCGACCCCGAAACTACTGTGGAATTGTACGAATTACCGAACTGTGACTGAAATTTGGACTCGAGTTATCCAATCAGGGTTGAGCTTAGTTGTCCTAAGCTGATGACTTTGTAATAGAAGTATCGGAAGTAGTGCAGGAGCTGTTGTCGAAAACGGGCCTGCTGAAACAATTTACTTGGTATTTTGAAATAAATAAACGTGTATCCAGAATGAGTATCAGTGTGGTGTGACAACCCTACTCCCTATAAGTTGTTTTCAAATTAGATTTGTTACTTTCAAACGACAATAGTAATCAATTATATAGGGTGTCTCCTAACTCTCTACCGAAACGTCAGGAACTTGTTCCTTGGGTCAAAACAAAGACAAAAATGTTACGTAAGGATAAGGCTTATCTCGCTCCGTTACCCCTCTCTATGTATATTAATGTTGTGGAATCAATACATCATACATCAGAAGAACCATATGACGTACTGAATGGAAACTTAACTTAATAGTACGTGTTTGGGATAATTGTATTATAATTTAGTATTATATTTAGTATTAAGTATTACCAATAGACCTCACTGGTTTCTTATAAGCAAAACTGTGGATATAATATTTATAGTTTAGTATTTTGACGTTTCTACTTCTTACCCGAAACGGGGGTTATTAGTGAATTTCCTATGGAAAGTGAACTATTAGCATGACCCGCACGGTGAAACTTAAGCCCGGGACCACCATAGAAGTTCCTAACATGACCCCCTGAACATGTTTTGGGGTGTCGTTCAAAATTATATATATATATATATATATATATATATGTGTGTGTATATATATATATATATATATATATATATGTGTGTGTGTTTGTGTGTGTGTGTGTGTGTGTGTGTGTGTGTGTGTGTATGCACTCTAGCGGTCGCATTTTTTGTCCGATTTACTTCAAATTTGGTAGGGACGTTCCTTTCTATAATCAGCTGGACAAGTTCGTTGGGGAAAACAATCGAAAAACTCTAAACCCCTTTTTTGGGGATTATTCTTTCAAATTTTGAGTTTTTGGGCTCAAAAAGGGTCAGAAAAGCCCCGGACGTAAATTAATGTATGTATTAAGATGGGAATTAGTGAAGCGAAAGTGTTAAGCCCTCTCTCGTCATTCCAGCATGAATATTTACCGAGTTATTAAAGAAAATGTATATCGGCTAAACACAGTACTTGTCTTATGGGGTTTTTACATTAGAAAAGCATGTTATTCATTATTTGGTGTATTTTTTTTAATCCCCAGCAACCTCGCGCCTACTTTTAAGCCTGTATGGACCTTCTCCTAACCTTATAATGCGCAAAATTGTATTCCTTACATTGCAGGTAAATTAAACTAGGAACATCAGAACAGCCAAATATCAATGTTTTCAGATTTCAATAAAATTGGCATAAATGTATGTTTACACTGGGTTTGAGTTTTAAAAGTTTTGTATATGGAAATTCACCTCCCTCACGTCAGCGTGCTACGTGTGATCTCGTTTAAATTTGTAAAAGTTTAATATATTGAAAACAACAGATTGTTTAAATTTGTATCTAGATCTGTGTAGTGTGTAGATAAGTTAAGAAAGTGTAAAACTTTAAACCCTACCATAGTAATAGCTGAAATTTTTCGAAATAAAGACGTGGTAATTTCTGGTTTATTGGAGTGTTAAATTTAATAATATTAACACCCTTGCAATTGATTTACTGAGCTCAAAACTTGATTAAGTTAAACCCAGAGCTTCTCATTACAAAAACAAGGACCTTGGCCACAGTGTAATAACAGTTGATATTACAAACTAAGAAATGATAACAAACTTTCCCACAGTGTAATAACAGTTGATATTACCAACTATAAATGATAACAAACTTTTCCACAATGTAATAACAATTGATATTACCAACTGAGAAATGATAACAAACGAGTTGCCTGGAGTCATTACGATGGCGGTCTCGCCTCTAGGATGTAAATGTTAAATAAAGGCTTCATAAATGAGACTCAGTGTTGCCAACTGACGACAAAAAGATATTAAAAAGCCATTTGCACAAAACTGTCACCACTGCTATTTATGGGTTCCCTCGCTTGTCTTATAAGAAGTATTGTATTGCGTTTAGTTCATTTAATAACTATAGGCATAAGGAACGTTAATCTTTAATAAGTTTATTAAAGTAAAAAATTTTCGGCTCCAACGTTGGGTTATTTTTATTTATTAATCACCGCGGTATCTATACTTATTTAATAGGCGAGCAGGTTTTTTGTGACAATTACTCCTCCTAAACTACTGAACCGATTTTCATGTTTTTGGTGTTATTGGAAAGAGCCTAACGTGAAGTTGTGCAGGAAACTTTTTTATAGAGAAATAATTTGTGAGTGAAACCCTGGGGCCCCTTAAAGTTGAGTTTTTCCCCATAAGCTTAACATTGGGAAATAACTATAAGTTTTAAGCAATCAGCTGGATAGAGTAAACACAGTTAATCAGCAGGCCATGTTGGTTTTGGAACGGTAACAAAATATTTATACAGGAATGTCAGTATAATATTACGTCGTGATCGCGAGTGAAGCCGCGACAGGCTACTAGTTTTATTAAGCGTATAAACCATATATTTATTACCATTACCGTTGCGTGGAGATACTATTTTAGGCTATTATTAAATCATTATTAAACCTATTACTAAATACTAGTTGTCCTGTTGCTCAAATCCGAGCTTGTTTATACCCAACGACAGGTTATTTCGGTTATATGAGTTAAAGGCTGATAACATCTGTGAATAATGCGAATAACGTACTTTCAATCAACACGTAATTTAGTATTTCGCCTTCGGATAGCACCACTGTTCTGAAAATTCCCTTTGCTATATTTAAGGACAGATAAAGGAATCCTTGTCTGTGATTTAAGTAATGCCCTTTCTTAAAATTCTGAGACGTATTGGCAAATCTAAGTAAAATACCTTTAATTTGACACGTCAAACGTTAAAATCCGTCCAACCGTTATCGAGTTATGGCTGTGAAGAAAAGAAATAAACAAATTAAACTTATAAACTATAAACTTATACGATTCGTTATGATATTTTTGTATACATGCGGAGTTAAATAGAAGATGTTCACAGAGAAAATTGATTTATAGTCGATTAAAAACATTAATTAAAACATTGTATCACAAACTATTTTTAAAGTACAACTATTCACTGCAGTTGACATAAAAAATCAGTTGAAAAATATACTACAGTAATAATAATAATATGAAACTAACAATCATGCATACGTTCTATGTTTGTTTTCTTCCTAATGTTATTTCAGTACAAAAGTAATCCTGATTATCAACTAGGGATCCTTGTTTAGAGTTTTTGTATTAAAATTCATTATTAATTGTGTATCTCCATTTAAGTAGCTAGAAAGTTATATGTTCTTGTATTGCATTCTTAGACATTATTTCTTCTTATTATGCTTTTTCTTTTCAGAAAAACAAGGAACTGATGAGTGACCTCGTTGCCAACTGCAAGGTTAAAAACGGTAAGTTTCTTACACGAGGTTTATTGGTAATACTAGAGGCAACAATGGTTAACGATTTTCGTTGAAAAAGTGAGACTGTGCTCTTCTCAGGTTGGTAAACTTGCCAAAACACTGTAATAAAAGTAATCAACATTGGAAAAAATTAATTTTCTTTGTTTTACGTTTCTATTCTTGCCGTAAAATATGACAAACGATGAACTAATTTCCAAATACAAGTTTATTAATTTTCAAATCATGAATCATTATTCGTTTGATTCACTTTCCTGACTCGTTCGATTTCAGCGATTAGTTCTTTTTCTTGCCAAATCAAGGCGGTCGCGAATTACAGTTTTGTTGATTAGTGTTTTCTCCAGTATAACCAATAAAACTCCTTGGTTTCTTATAAGCAAAACTGTGGATATTTCATTCTTCCCTTTCCAATTATTGACTAAATCTAAAACATCTTTATGTAACAAAAATTCCAGATGCTAACATAAGCGCTGTATTACTTTACATCTAGATTGACTATCATTACAATTTGTGTGTTTATATTTTTCATTTAAGACTTATTATCTTATAATCATTACATTTGGATCCTTATAATAACAATTCATCGAGTTCACGTCCACAATTTAATAGACATACGGCAAACGCCTTCAACCTGTGTAATACTAGAAGCCTTACACGACTGTAGATTAGAGTGTAAACAAAGTATGCAGGAACTTTATAAAATCTTAGAGAAATATTAATTTGTATATTAAACCCATCGCTTTTAAATCTGTATAGTTTTTTCTAGTTTTTAATTAAGGAAGCTGGTTTCAAACGAACTCTTTTTTTATGGCATAACCACGCCTTTAAAGTCGTATGTTTAAATGGATCAGCATAGTTTATTCTCTAGGAATGATATTTTCTTCAACTTGAAACCGACTACATATTTTACAATCTGACTAATTAACTTAGGGCTACTTAACTAATTAGGCAGTGTCAACCGCTAACGGCAAACATCCCTGCGTCTGCGCAACGTTCATATTTAATCAACTGATACTAGCGTGCCTAAATACTCTCCATCAATAAAATTATTTCGGGAGTTAGAACTTAGAAAACAGATGCTGTCTTATGATTAGTGAAACTAGCCTATTACAATTTAAGAAACACAATAATTATATTAAAGCTATGTTAAATTACCACAACAAAATTGGTTTTTTAGCGAATTTCCCCTATAGGAAAGAAGCTATTACCTTAGGTGGCATGTAAGACTTAAGCCCGAGACCATGATAACTTTTCGTTTTGAGGTCCCCAGATGCCAAATACACTATACATTCAAATTTATATGTATGTATGTGTTGTATTCCGTTACCTCGAAAACTTTTGAAAGAAACAACCGATTTTGATCAAATTTAGCACAAATCTGGAGAGTAGCATTTATGACTTTATGTTCGAATCCGGATCGATCGGACTATGGGAAGGGGGTTTTATGGGGGTTTACAACTTTTCAAAAATTTGTTTTTTGCAAATTTTACGCCAAAATGTTAAAAACACTCACTTTTGGTTATAGCCATTTTATAGAGCTTAACAAAACAAATAATTTGGTATTTTTAATCATTAACCTAGGTTAAGTGGTTGCGGAGAAAATCCAAAAAACGTGTCCCATGTTAATCTTATGGGAAAAGGATTTAGATTTTTCTCAGATCATTTTACTAGCAACTTCACATTTCTTTTTATTGATATATTTAGCTCAACAAAACAAACATTTTGGTGTTTTAATCGTTGTTCTACATCCAACCGTTGCAGAGATATTCAAAGTGCTAAACACAGAACGTTGTCCAATGTTATCCTTATGGAGAATAAATAAAATTCGATATCTCGATTATGTATGTGTGTATATTGATGAAACTTGGTAGGTGGCTTCAACTAGTTGTGGTATATTGATACTAGCACAAAAAAACAAGTTTATTCTTGATAGTCCCCGTAGCAGCAAACCTGCATACTCGGCCCCCATGTTATTCATATGGAGAGTAAGTAAAGTTGTATATCTCCCTTAATTATGAACCTAAACTAAGAGAACATGGTATGTAGCTTCACCTGGTTCAGTTATATTGATAATTGCAAAAACAACACATTACTTATCTTTCTCGTTGCAGCAAACCTGATGCATCCTCAACCCTAATGTTATTCTTATGGAGAATAAATAAAATGTTATATATCACTTGTTTATGAATATATTTTTGTGAAACTGGGTAATTGGCTTTATGTAGTAGTGAGACATATATATATATACATTGGAAATTCGCTAAGTACGCATGTTTGCTGTGACGGGGGTATTTTCTTTTTTTTCAATCTAACTCCAGTTTGCTGTTTAACTTCTGATGCCGAGATATAAAAAGGATTTTTTAGGAAATAATTAACTCCTCAAAACCACCAGAAAACATAAAAATTCCAAATTTTTCAAAAACAATTACAACGTTTTTTTCTGGGTAAACTCCTGTTTATAAATTATTATTTTGTTAAAGAGGTTGGCGGCCTATTTTTGCCTTTTCCCCTCCACACATACTATAGATCTGAGCTAGTGCGTACCCAGCAAAGCAAGGGTGAGCTGTTACAGTACGAGATGTACAGCACTGACTACATTTCCATGCCAAGACCGGGAATCGAACCCACGACAGGGCTGTTATCTTGGTCCTGGAGTCCGTCACCTTGACCACTATGCCAACCACTCACTTAAGGACTAGGATTAAAGGATTTAAATTTCCAAAATTCCATTTTTTTACATTAAATATATCGAAAGGGATGTAGAACAAGTCGAAGTTCAAAGTGGGAGTTGATGGGGTTAAAATAAACCCCCTTCGTATATGAAAACATAAACCGTGAAGTGTGTATAATTATTGACTATGAATACTTTACAGTCAATGGTATAATGCAGTAGTTGATGGAGAACTGGTATTCACACCCTCCCCCTGTTAATTAATTTTGCATTGTTTAATTTTAATCACTGAGTAAAGTCTTGAAAAAACAGAAATAAGATTAAGCTTAAATAACAACTATCAAAACCAAAAGTAACTGTATTAAATTCAAACATTACAATACGTTAGGCAATACAAATGATACAAGTGATCTCACAGACTCATGATAAAGTGAGCACCGGTGAATATTTTATATTCAGAGGGGTTTAGATGATGGCAAGGATATATGCGTGAGAGTAAAAGTATCAATTGCAACTTTTGGTGCTATAGATCGCGAAAATCCGGACTTTATCTATCTATAATAAACATCATCAGGAACGGTAGGAGCATACTTTCACCCTTTCAGCCCAGATGTAATCACTATCTTCCTTTATATCTACACTAAATCCTATACAACATATATCCTATCCTATACTGTACAATACAAGTAAGGTCTGTCTGTTTGTTAGTTTGTTTGTTTGCAAAATTTACCTCGGAATCCAGTAGAAGGGGTTTGCTTACACTCTGGAATTAGGGACTTTTGGACCTAAAAACCCGATTGGTAAAAAACCTCATCCCCCAGGAAAATTGACAATTTGTTTAAAAAAAACTCATTTTAAAGTTATAAATTTTAACATAAAACAAAGAGAAAAAACTTTTGTGGAGGGTTGAGGTTTGTTTATGGAGTTTCAAATCAAAAGTAAAGAATTATAACAGTTGTGAATAAATAACCAGTGAACTGTTGAAGTAGCAGTTACACATGGTAAAGTATCAACGAGTGATTTCTTGGAAACAGTTACTAAAACCATTGAATAATGATCGCGTATCCGTCACTAATCTAATATCACGGCACATGGCTCTGCCTCCCCGTTAAAATATAAAGTAACGGTAGTATGTAAGTACAATTCTCCTATGAACTTTTTTCAGAAACACCCACCCATTTCCCATTTTGAGCTGCACTGCAGAATCATTTAGTATATACAGTGGTTCCAAGGGAGGAAATGTCCCTCATTTAGTACATACAGTGGTTCCAAGGGAGGAAATTCCCTCATTTAGTACATACAGTGGTTTCAAGGGAGGAAATGTCCCTCATTTAGTACATACAGTGGTTCCAAGGGAGGAAATGTCCCTCATTTAGTACATACAGTGGTTCCAAGGGAGGAAATGTCCCTCATTTAGTACATACAGTGGTTCCAAGAGAGGAAATGCCCCTAATTTAGTACATACAGTGGTTCCAAGGGAGGAAATGTCCCTCATTTAGTACATGCAGTGGTTCCAAGGGAGGAAATGTCCCTCATTTAGTACATACAGTGGTTCCAAGGGAGGAAATGTCCCTCCTCTCTTCTCCTCTAGGGATACGAGCGACATATTCCGAGTATCATCTGTTAGTCATTGTTAGTTTAAATGCCAAGTTTGTAATTAAATAGAGCAGTAAATATGAGAGAAATGAAAATGTATTGATTCTACATTGGACGACGTTATGCGTTACCCGGAAAATGAAAATTTAAATATAGTCGTAAAATAATGTATTATTGTTTTACTCTTTGTAAACAGTTTGTATTGTTTTCCGTAGGGATAACGGTTGCACATAAATGGCAGATTGCCAAATTATATAACTTTAGGGTCTGTGGCGAGTTGTGTTGCCGTGGAAATGGGGCAAATACAAAGCGTGGTGCCCACCAGGTTGGCTTCACTTTTCTTGGGGATTAAGCCCGTTGGTTGTGACAGGTAAACTTTATCCAAACGGAAGCCTTCCAACTGTCATTTTACTCGTGACTTGAGTAAAATTAAAATTAATTTGTAATTATACTTTTCTAATAAGTTGCCATTTTACTCTAAGTACCAGAGCCGAGCCGAGCCTTGCTCGGGGAAGGTGAGCCAGTTTGCTTAAATGACTTGGAGTAGTTTTTCACCACTTCCCCCTACTGGTTAGCAGATTTTCATAGCTCACTTGCCTCTTTTCTGCAAGTTTAAGGTCGTCACTCCAGTTGTTATTTATAGCTCAATGTTCCTTGATTAATTTTTTATATGACCACTCTATATATGTAATCTTCCTCAACGGTTTTAATTACGGATCTCAGGAAACCACATGTTAAACTTATACACATGAGTATTCCTTCGCCAGTTCACTGATTGATTATACGAGTATCATAGATTAAGAATACCACTAAGGAGTATGTTTAATCTATGATTATATACAGCTGTTACGATCTTTTGTTTTTATTTTAAAATCCATTAAGACCAATGTTAGTTTTTTCACTTTTTATATTAGTTTTTTTATTGTTTTTATTTTTCCTTGGGATGAGACCTGCCTAAACTTTTTTCCCAGAAATTAGTTATTTCCAACATTTGAAGGAAATCGTTTGGAGCCGTTTCTGAGATCAGAGTTGCAAGCATGCAAGCCTTACTCATATTAGGAGTATAGGATTTTAATTATTTCAAGCTAGTTAAAAATGTCGCAAATTTTACCTCAGTAACGTCAGTGAACTCTTGTTGTTTGCCCAAACAATTACGTCGAAAAATAATACCTTACACTGAGAATTTGTTTGCCCGGAACAGGAAGTTGAAAACTGACAAGACACTGTGGGAGGCGGAAATGAAATGAAAGTGATAAACGCGATGGCGAAATTCCTCAAGCAGCGCTTGCCGTTATTCTGAGAAAGCTGATAACATTTTGTTATTTCCTTAAGCTTATTCTCCTACCATAAAAAGTGCTTAGTTACTGTATAGTTAGTTTTCAAAATATTTCGGTGCGCGGCATTGTTCCGAAAATGCATAACTGCAACATATATTTGTAATTTCATGACCTAAGTCCGAAATGAATAGTTATGCAAGACCAGAGCTCTAAAACTGGTCCGAAAAATTTCCGAGTACGGTACTGCATTTCGGAGATATGCATTTTTGAAGCACTGCATGGTCGTCAATATTTGGTTACTTTTCAATTGAAAACGGGTTTCTTTACTAAGTACATTAAATATATCGAGGCCTGGATTACAAAATAAAACAACACATTCAGATTGTTATTCGTTTTGCATTTCTAGTGATCAATTGAAATAATCTCATGCTGAAAGCTGAAGCTCACGATTCAATAAGATACTAAAAACGTATTTTTAATTATCTCAAATGAGCTTAACATGGCGCCTTCCATATCCTAATAAGTGCTATGCAATCACACAGTATTTCAATTATATCCTTATTATGTTATTCGAGTTTATTAGAGTTGAGATTATATATTTAAAAATATTAAAAACTACAATGATTCGAAAGTTAAAATATGAACAATTAATGGCTTGTGTTTGTTTATATCGATTTATTAAATAAAACAAGAACATGAATCCGTCCTGAATATAGTAGGGACTAATATTATCATGCCAGTGTTATTTTTTGTACTGTAAATAATTTAACAATCTGTTTACCACCAGTTAAAACCATGCAGGATTCTAATTTACAGTTTAACTAAATCAAAACCACAATTATTTCCTGTAGAATTTTATTCGCTGCGATAAAAGTACATAAATCGTCGGAACTTAATTTTACCATCTCATTTTTTTCTGGGGGGAGCGGTTATTTTACAAGATGAGGTTAGTGCCATAATAGTATATTTCGTCACTAGGATCAAAAGTGGATCTTTTTAATACGAGCTCCAGTTTAACTGCCAAGGCGAAGCCGAGGCTGGGAAATGAGCGAGTACTGTATTAAAAAGACACTTTTGATCCGAGTGACGAACTATATTTTTCGTCATACTGGCAAAAAACTTAAGGTTTAAATAAAAACAAAAGTAAAATTTACATACTGTGTCTTCATAACCTCAAATGTTTCTTTCAGCTTGTCTCTTGAAACAATCAGCTGTTGCACATGCATAACTTCGGTTCATTCATATCTATCGGTTGTTGAGTCGATCACTTCAAACCAATCATTGTGGTTCGAATCAATCGTTTGTTCTTCAAATAACAATACAACAATGAATGTTTCGATAATAACAATGAATGTTTCGATTTTTATAATCGAATGAATTTTAATCGATTTATGACGACCTCGAATCAAAAGTATCATCAACAATGATCTTTTTAGTACTAGTACGATAATGATCATCAAAACATATGGTATTATCCAAAGACTAAAAAGGAGAACTTTTGAATCTCAACGCATCTGTCAAAAACAGTTGTTTTTGAAGTAGTATGACGAAAAGATCTTTCTATTCCACCTAACGTGGCGGGGTGCGGAATGTTGGAGATTCATTCCGGCATTTGCCTAGGTGAGATGAGAACCCGTACAAACTCAATACACAAATGCTGGTTCGGGATCTCCCAAGTGAGATGTAAGCGTAGTTATATACATAAATCACTCTGAATAATAATAATGTAAAGTAATTTAATAAAAAACGAGCTAATAAATATAAAAATAAAAAAGGTAAACTGAAGTCGATTGCAAAAGTGGCGCTCTTTGCAGATTGAATTCAAAAGTCACAAATATAATAATACCGGTTAGAGTGCGAGGCAGAGTAGGCTGTTCAATTCAACCACATGTTGTATTACATTACAAACAGTGTTGACCACATACGCGAATATAACCAAACTTGTTTACCATTTGGTCAAACTAACTGGCTCATGGTGTCTGATCATAAATACAATTGATATGGTTTTGTTTGTGAAATTCGACAAGTTTCTTTGTGTAAATCTTTGTTGATATAGCAATCATATTTTAAGTCATTATTTTTTTTAATTTGTTGGCATATCTATATATGATAAATGATAAATGATAAATGATTTTATTTCCTTAAAAAGCAATACAAAATAAGTACAGTGGAAAAGTTAGAAATAAACTGACCACTTTAACCAGTTGTGTGGTCAGTAAAACTAAAATAAAACTAATGAACAACAAAATAATACTTCAGTATAGCTCAACATGTAAAGCTACTCCCTGTGATGTTTGATCAATACAACAAATAAAAATACAATACCCCCGTAGCAGCAAACCTGCGTACTCAGCGAATTTCCAATGCATATATATGTATCTTACTACCACATAAAGCCATATACCAAGTTTCATCAATATACATTCATAAATAGACGATTTATGACATTTTAATTATTCTCCATAAGAATAACATGGCGGCTGAGTATGCAGGTTTGCTGAAGCAAGGAGCACAACAAACGGGGTTTTATACAAATATCAATATAACTCATGTAGGTAAAGCCACATACCAAATTTCATTAATTTATTTTCATAATGAAGAAAGATAACACGTTACTTATTCTCCATAAGAATAACATGGGGCTGAGTACGCAGGTTTGCTGCTACGGGAGCCATTGGTAAAAAATTGTTTTTTTGAGCAAATATCAATGGTCCACAACTAGATGAAGTCGTATACCAAGTTTCGTCAGTATACGTTCATAAATAAGCGAGATATAAAGTTTTTCTTTTCCTCCATAAGAATAACATTAGACAACGTACTGTGTTTAGCACTTTCAATATCTCGGTAACCAATTGACGTAGAGAAATTATCAAAATACCAAATTGTGTGTTTTTTTAAGCTGAATCGAATGGGAAAAACTAAAATTTGACTATTTCCAAAATTACATGTAAAAAATTTGAAAAACCCATTTTTGGGGTACAAAACCCCCCCAAAATACCCCTTCGGATAGAGCGATCTGGCTGGTTTTCGAACTTAAAGTCATAAATGTTGCTTTACACGTTTATACCAAATTTCATCAAAATCGGATAATTCTTACGAGAGTTATCGTGCTCACGGACACATATATATATATATATATATATATATATATATATATATATATATATATATATACAGTTTCAAACGAATGGTGTTTTTGGGGTCTGGGGGCCTCAAAACGAAAAGTTATCATGGTCCCGGGCCTAGGTCTTACCATGCCGACTACGGTAATAGCTTCTTCCCTATAGGGGAAATTCGCTAACTTCCCTATAGGGGAAATTCGCTAAAAAGAAGTAACAATGCCAGACTGTTAACTTTACACCAACAAAAATATCAAGAATAATATTTAAAACAATACTAATATAACGTTTACCATTTATAAAGGATACAATCAAAAACAAGATTTACTCATAAACTACATTAAGCAAAATACTTTGAATTTTGAGATATGAGAGAGGCCAGCTGATACTGTTATCACTCGCACACGCATACACACAGTTGACCCTTGACTCAAGATAGCAATGCTTCTGTCGCCAGCGCTACCTCACACCGATACCATCAGGCGGCTGGTATCCCGTAGGGCCGTCAAAACTCCGTCCCTGTATGGCCCAGTATGAGACGCTCTTAGTTAGCCGGCAGCCCGCAAAGGCTTCCAAGCTAACCGTTTAACACAATCACACTTACAACATTCATTCCCTTAAAAACTTATGTTAGAATTAAATACATGTAACTTATTATTTATGAAGCTATATTTTTCTTATATTTGTTTGTTTGTTAATGCTGATAAATAAACAGCAAGATATTTTTGTACCAATATCAGTTATTTTATATCTTGCAAGGAACTTGTATCCGTTAACAAGAAAAGGAAGCGGCCAAGGCAGAGGGGCGCACCCGCATCCACCCGCAATGGCGGAGATCTGGGAGCAGGAGACCCAAGGTCGTTGGACTTTGAGACTTTGAGACTTATCCCAAATGCTCAGCCATGCGTGGAACGGCGGCACGGCGAGGTAGACTATCCCTTACACAATTCTTGTTGGGTCACGGCTCTATTCGGTCGTACTGTACGCGATAGGCAAGACTGGTTCAACAGACAGCATATATAATGTCCGCGCATTCCCGACGACGCGGAACATACATTCTTCCGCTGCACGCGTTGGAAAAGGCCACGCCTGGAGGCCACAATGCCTAGACATATTGGTATGCCATCGGGGTAGCAACTTGGACTAGCAACTTGTGTGTGTCACGGCTAGTTCACCCGATCATCATCCGAACAAAAAAGACAGACCTAGACAGGCTCAGTATTAGTCTAATCAAGAAACTTTAGCCAGCTTTGAGGGCACACGCTTAAAGTACAGTAGGTCTATCCTAAAGAGTTCCTAGGTTCCGAAAGGATAGAGGATTTTTAGCTTTTAACGGGTAAACTCCTTCCTTCTAGTAGGAATACCACACTAGGCTGGCCACCTGAGTGCTTAAACATGTTTTTTTCTCCCTTTAAATAAAAAGGTTATAATATTAGGTTACGTTACTATAAGCATAATTATTGCAAAGGATCATAATATCATTAATTATTACTGTTATTTATAGCGGATTATTAAAGTACCTATCTATTAAAATTTACTTTTGTACACTTATTTGGTGAAAAATGATTTTTTAAAAGGGGTAAATATATCAATATATTTTCATGGTCGGTAAATTAACCTAGTTTCAGAGGTATAACAATTTTAACTTACAGTCAATGAGCAGATATCAAATATTATATCAAAACACAATGACACAATCAGCGCCGGATTTAGGAGCTGTGGGCCCCTAGGCGCAGCCCCACCCAGGTCAGAGAGCTGACGACCTTTTTATGCTTATTGAGGCTGTTTTATGTGGTATTCGTGTTGTGTGGGCCCTTAGACGCGGACATATATGTAGCCTATGCTTAAATCCGGCCATGGACACAATAGTGATAACCAAACAAAAAGTTGAATAGCGAAATAACTAAAGTTACAAAGTAAAAATGTTATAGTTTTCTAAAAAATCATGCTAGTAAAATATACATTTCATAACATAAAATTAATAAAAAAATCACACAAACCCTTTTAATTTATAATGGTCAATTTAACTTTAATTCAAATTGCTACAGTTTTATGGAAAGTAATCTAGTTTTAAGTAATAGCATGTCACAATTTACATTACAGGTGTGGTTTAACTGCAACAAAACAGATGGTGAGGGAAAACTTGGTGAAAAACTATCAAAATGACCAAACCCTATAAATAATAGGTTTTTAGAATTTAATTTTAAACTTATAAGTTCGTAAAAAGGTAATATAAAGTTTGTTAATTTAATTTTCTGCCAACCGACGACGTGTCTCTTTGCAATACCAATAACAATAAACCGAAACGACAATACTAAAACAGTTGGTAGTGGGAAACATATCGAAACGTAATGGGATAGTTCAATGCGGTGAGTTGGTCACACTGCACTGTTTCACAGCTGAGTTCATTTCAATCAGGTGTTTCTGTTTGTAGGAACCCCTCCATCAACAATCCACACTCCCCACCCACCCCCACTCTTAACTAGTTGTAAAGGAAGAGGAAGTAGTTAAACATCAAGTTAATTTGATAACACTCACTGTTCTATTATTTGAATTGAAAGCCGGGTGGTAAATTAATGTTTATGTTGTATAGTTTTTGTGATTATGCCAGAGGCGCCAGATTTAGAAAATTGTGATGCAATCAACAAAGGTAAATTTGATTATTATAACTATGATTATTTAAATACATTTTACTAATCTCAACCAAGAAGGTTATAAATTTTAGATTAGGGTGAAGTGGAGTAAGTGTAACTACGGGGCTAGTGGAATCCCTTATAACTTCGAAAATAAGCTATATTTGTACTTCAGACCCATCACATGTGTTTTATTTATATAATTTGTTGTTAAATTTGATGCTAAGTAACCAAATTTGATATAAAAGGGTAATACATTTTTAAGGTTGAAAATTACGTTACATTTTCACTCTACGGTTGAGTGACATTCTCAAAGTCAGTGGTCTGTCATTCTCACATTTTTAAAGAAAATTATTTAATTTTTTGTGGAGAATTAACTTTTGCATGAATATTTCAGATATAAGATTCATTTTGCGCTATTTTTAGTTGCTATTTTTAGTTGATCCGTTACCTCATATAAAGGGCACTAGTTTCTCGTTAAGTACAACTGAACTGTTCATGATTTTATATGGTAGATATTTTAACTTGTAAAGCAGCATAAAGCACAATCTCTGAGAAAAATGTCCACAGTACAAAAATAAAATTTCTCACAAAGGATATTATCAGTTTTCCCTCCAACTTTTTATTTTTTTACATAATAAAAATATTTATTCCGTGACAATGTTTAACAATGTATTGGAATTTACAAAAAATAGTTAATGTATGGAGAAATCTTTTAACCAGGTAATGTAGGCCTGAGTCCTATCTTTCCCTTCCTGGCGGGGTAGGACGGCCCTTTTTTGGGATTACCAATGATTACTAAACAGATGTTATAGTTTTGTATTTTGAGTTGAACTGGAAGCTAGAGTTTCAATAACAAACTGACAAAAGCACAACCTTAAAAGCCAATGTTTGCGCAGGATCATATTTTGACTATCAGACCGGGCGGCTTGATTTTCAAGAAGCACTGACAAACCACTTCACAAGCCGATGTTTGCAGGTTTTGGCCCTGGAGTAACGAAATGCCAGTCGCCACCATCCCCACCCGTCTCACAGACCCGCCGCACCCTTAGCCCGGACAACACCAATCCCTCCGAGCCCATCACCGATGTAAGTATGTCGCAGTAAGTGGCGGATACAGACTATCTATTTAGGGTGGGTGATGAGTTAAAAAAAATATAAATTGTCAAAATACAATAATCTTTTATGGAGAAAAATGGATAAAATATGTGAAGGTCTGAGGTTTTGGGTGGGTCATGACCCCCATGACCTTCCCCCTGTATCTGAGCCTGTAGACAGTTGAAATCACACATAAGTTGCAGCGATTAACAGTTAGAAAATTTACTTCTAATGTATCATAGTAAATGATGTATTTTATTTTATTTTTATTTGGATGAAGATTATTTTGTAAGATTTAAGGATTTAAATAATCAAAATTCTATCAGTTATTATTAGCATTACATACTCTGTTAATGTAATTTAGTCTTAACCATAATTTAATTATGGCAATTAAGATACTTACCAATAAAGAAAGAAATAATTTGAAGCAGAGCCATTGCAACAAGTCTTGGCTTATTCCAGTAGGCCTACATCTGTTGTTTTAAAATCTGTCATGTGATGTGAAAAGGTCACGATAAATGATGATTTACAATTGTCCCCCCCCCAATCGCTAAATTTACTCTTATGTTTGTTCCGAATCATGGTTTGCATTAAGGTTTTCAATTTTTCATATTTCCATTCATAAGGGCAAGGCCCTCTATGTTTAAATTTAGATTACAAGATTAAAACGGGAAATCTAGGTAATTACTGTAGTTTAAATGCAAGGGGAATGTAATTAGTTGAGTTTCAACTGTTGACACAGTGAAAAACAGGCAATGAGCAGTATTATTAGATGTCACACACAGAATTTAAATAACACAACCACTAACATTTCAACACATCCAGCATGATAGTTAGGGGTAGGCAGCAGCCCTCATTCTGTTGGCTGAGGTGGATCAGCCCATCTGATCAGGGCTTTGCTGAACTTATCCTGTATACCGTAAAAAACGCATCCTTCCATTTTATTTATATTAATAATTAATCCTAGTAAGGGAGTGTTACATCCTCTGGGGTGGTTTAGGGTAAACTTCCAATCTCTTCCGGTAGCCAGTACAAAATGACTAAAAACAGCCAGAAGTGCCCTCCCAAGAGTGCCTGTGGGTGTGGAATAACCCAGGCTTCCCAATCCCCTTCAACAAACAAACAACACAACCAGACGGAGGCTGAAGGTTGAGATGTCAATTTGTTAAATGAGCGAAGCCAGTTTAATTATTATAAATTTTGTTTTTAAACCAGGTACCATGGTCAAAGTACAAGAATGAATGATTTCTGTTTTCATAAAAAATAAATAAGAGCAACTTCTTAGGTATAACTTTGCTTTTGAGTTGAGCTACTGGCCCCATCTTTAGAAAATGATGATCTTTCCGTAGGTTGATTCTGGTTGGATTCATCACTGAAATATAAATATAGTATAATTTTAAATGTCTTTATTCTAACTTAGAATATGTTTGTTTTTAAGGGGAGAGCCATTTTGATTTAACATAGAACCTTATATTTGAAGTTTATTTTGAAGAGTATTTGAAGTTTCAGATATTTATGTCAGGGTCTATGTGTATGTGTGGAGTTTCCAATACTAAACTGTTTAGAAACATAAGGTGTTAATTCAGTGAATAAAAGATCTAATAATTGCTCAAATTGTAATGTATCCGTGTTTGATGCATGAAATTGATTTTATATAGTATATATATTGTTGTATTTGCTGTGGGGGCCTAAGCATATAACTTAAAAATTATCTGCTATTTGTTTTTATTAAAAGACGTGCTAGATATTTATTTGGTTTTGAAACCTTATCTGAAACGTTTCCAGACGATGTGTCATGGTTCTCGCTAACCTCTTTAGTTACTCTTTTTCCAGTGCCTTCAATTAATTCAATTACTTTTTGTTGTACACTAAAATAAATATTCCTCAATTTAAAATCACTATGGGTCCTTAAGTGTGATTCATACAAAACCATTTGCTAGCAGTGATTCATCATGCTTGTATTTTCTAAGCTTAATTTAATATGAGTCTTATCAGTTGAGTAATAACACTTGTCTAGCAGCCTAATGACCACTTGATCATAATCTCGTCCTTGCCACATTGTCACACTATGGCCCAATGTTAGTAAACTGATTTATTGTGTTATACTATTTTATTTCATGCTTTCTGACATTGTTAAGTAGTGAGACAAATATAACACTGTGCCATGTTCAGTGAGTGATATTTAGTGTTAGTGCTATAAACAATTCAGTGTGGGTGGTTAATATCAGTACAAGTGATAGTGAACGATTTCTTTATCTACTGTGACAGTTGTGAGTTTAGTATTGATCGTATCCACATTTTCAATAGAATTAAAATAACAAATTACCCATTGCCATTGAATGTAACATTTTTAGTTTTATAGCATATTTGTTTGTTTATGAAAACTGTAGAACTAAGTTCGTATTCATACTTCAAAAGAAAACAATTAGGGCAGTGTTGAGGATCCTTAAAGATTTTCTTTTAAAATCATTCTTCAGTAAAATACTAAAATAATATTCCTACGTATCCCTCCCTTTAAATATTTAAATCTATCATATGTTTGTTTGCAACAACCCAGATCTTTTTCAGTCTTGTACCATTCCAACTTATTCTTTCAGCCTTCGGTTGAATTACAATTTAAAAATCCCACAGCACAAAACCAGCTTCTGCAAAAGACAAATTCCATCTAGTGGCATAAATACTCCTGAACACGTTATCGGCATAGAAAAATAAACCAGGTATTTTCTATGCTATCGGGCACATTAAAATCTGAGGGAAGCGTGAGCAAATTTGAAAAAATGTGTATGCTTCAGGAAGTTTTATACTGTTAAGGACTATCTAGGTAATCCCAACCGTGAGTGATTACAGGTTTAAGAAATTTAAGTGATTTCTGTAATGTTATGGTTGGATATGAGATTTTACCTTTTGCTCAATGAAAATTAGTGAACTTGTATTCTTAGCAATAGTGATATGTGTATTTTAGCACAATTGATGCAGCCGCATAATTGATCAAGCACATTGCAGAGGGGTTGAATAGGTCACAGAGTACCGCAGGTGTTTTCTGTGACCTGTTCAAGGCATTTGATTGTGTTAGTCATCATATATTAATTGAGAAACTTGAGTTTTATGGGATTTTTGGAGGAGCTCTGAATTGGTTCAACTCATACCTAACAAATAGAAAGCAAAGAGTTATTATAAAAAAACGGATGGTAAATAAATATCGAGTTGGAATGTGATTAAAAATTGAGTACCTCAGGGTTCACTATTGGGACCGTTTTTATTTATTATATATATATATAAATGATTTGCCTTTGAATGTTGACCATGCTGATGTCTTTTTATATGCTGATGACACCTCAATTTCATTGAAATGTTCTAATAATGATGAACTAAGGTAAGCTATAGGAAGAATTTTACCTGAATAAAATCAATGGTTTGATATTAACGGACTTAAATTGAATGAGGAAAAACTGAAATAATAAAATTTCAAATACAACACGATAAAAGTACTTTTAATTTTTAATAGTGACATTACCTTTGACAACAGCATTATGAATTTTATAGACAAGGTGGAATTTTTTCAGTTGATTGTTGATAACAATATTAAATATAAACCTTTAATAGAAAAACTAAGTAAAAGACTGCTTTCCTTGTGTTTTCAAATGTACATATTGAGAAAAAATATAGAGTCGAATATTAGACTAATTTTGTATCACGCCTGTTTTAGTTCTTTGCTACAATATGGTTTGAACTATGGGGTAATTCAACAGACATTTTAACTATTTAAAAAATTCAAAAATTATACATTCAGTCCATGATGTTTATGGAACACAAAAACACAATCAATCATGTAAATCTGTATTCAAAGAGATTAACATTTTAACACTTCCCTCTAAGTACATAATCAAATGTTTGATGTTAGTACATAAACAAGCCGGTATATTTTTAAATGAGCAGCACAGTCACAAATATAATACAATTTAGAATTATTTGAAAATACTCCTCATTACATAGGTTTTAAGTTGTATAAAATTAACAAATCATTTTAAAATACTGAATATATATAAGTTCAAAACTGTTGTTAAAGAATTTTCAATTCAGAAAGAATAACACGGTATAAAAGAATTCCTAGAGGATAGCTCTTTGGTTTTGATGTATGATTTTATAATTTTGTATTATATCTTGAGTTTAGTTTTTATGTTAAGGACATAATATATGACAAGTCACCTGTTCATTCACAAAATGTCATTGTATATTTTGTAATATGTATGAATGTAATGTGATAATAACTATCTTGAATTTTGAGTGTTGATTGTATATTGATGCTATAATGCTACTTTTTGTTATTTTCTAGTAAAGCATTTCTGAGTTCTAAGCAATCCTTTCTGACAATCTATAGAATTTATATTTGTGTATATAAGTACACTAAACAATGGTTGACTGGTATTGATATGTTATTATCTAGCCAAATAAATTTAATAAGCGATCATTTCTGTATGTAAACCCCCCACAGGGAATGTGAGAGAAGCGTGAATTGCTCTGCTCAGTCTTTGTAAGTGATGCATGTTTCATTATGAGTCAGTCTACAGACTGTAAAACTTATCTGGTGCCTTGCTTTTCATTCCTTAAACATGACTATTACAAGAACCTAGGTTTTCTGTCACTAGTTAGTATTTCCTGTCTCATCATATCGTATGGTTCACTCTGTTTAGTTTGTCAAAGTAATTTTGTCTAGTTAGATAACACATTGTAGGTATAAATACCCCCGTCGCAGCAAACCTGCATACTCAGCGAATTTTCAATGCATATATATGTGTCTCACTACTACATAGAGCCACTTACCAAGTTTCACAAAAATACATTCATAAATAAGTGATATATAGCATTTTATTTATTCTCCATAAGAATAACATTAGGGCTAAGTACGCAGGTTTGCTGCAACGAGGAAGTTAAAAATGTGTATTTTTGCAATTATCAATATAACTCAACCAGGTGAAGCTACATACAAAGTTTTATTAATTTAGGTTCATAACTAAGAGAGATATACAGTTTTACTTATTCTCCATATGAATAACGTGGGGGCCGAGTATGCAGGTTTGCTGCTACGGGGAAAATCAACAAAAAAGCTTTTTTGTGAAAATATCAATATACCACTACTAGTTGAAGCCACATACCAAGTTTCATCAATATACATTCATAAATTAATCAAGATATCAAATATTATTTATCCTCCATAAGGATAAGATTGAACAACGTACAGTAGAACCTCGATAGTTCGACACTTTGTGGACTAAAGGGGTGTCGAACTATCAAAATGTCGAATTATAGGGAGTATATGGAACATTTTAACACAGGGAGTATTATGATCAGGAAAACAATAGCGTACCGGTATCTCAAAAGTATCAAAATCGTGTTTTACTCCCACAGCGTCTCGAGCAAACTGACTTGACCTACTTACTGGAAAGGGCGGGGAAAGGGGGTGGATAGGAAGGGGTAGGTGGCAGGAAGGAAGTTATTTATAGAAAAGTTGGTAGCGCACGTTCACGAAAACAATAAGCAGGCTCCCATCACTGACCGGCGAACCCGTCAAGAACACTATCGGTCGCCGCTACTGTCATGTCATGTCGTCACGGCTTGTGTCGAAGTATACAGACTGTCGAACTATTGAGGTTCTACTGTACTGTGTTTAGCATTTTGAATATCTCTGCAATGGTTGGATGGGAGAACAACAATTAAAACTCCAAAATAATTGTTTTGTAGAGCTAAACTGATTGGTAAAAAGAAATGTGAAGTTTTTAATAAAATTATCTGAGGAAAATCCAAAAAAACCTTTTTCCCACAGAATTAACATGGGAAATTGTATGGACACGTTTTTTGACTTTTCTGTACAACCACTTAACATAAGTTAATGATTAAAAATACCAAATTAATTGTTTTTTTATGCTCTATAAAATGGCTATAACCTAAATTAAGTGTTTTTAAAATTTTAGGGGGAAAATTCAAAAAACTGATTTTTGGAAAATTTAAAACCCCCTTCCCATAGTCTGATCGATCTGGTTTTCAAACTTAGTCATAAATGTCACTCTACACATTTGTACCAAATTTCAACAAAATCGGGCGTTTCTTTCAAAAGTTATTGTGGTAACGGACACATGTATATACATATACATATATATATAAATTTGAACGAATAGTGTTTTTGGCATCTGGGTACCTCAAAACAAAAAGTTAACATGGTCTCGGGCTTGTCTTATCATGCCACTTACGGTAATAGCTTCTTCCCTATGGGGGAAATTCGCTAAAAACTAGTTTTATTTTTTCTAAACTACATTCAACCTAAAAGCAGCAGGAAACTATTTAAGTTAAAATATTTATTTAGTTTTGAACACAATTTAAATCAAACACCCAGAAATCCGGATTGGGCTAGTCCGGAATTTGGGTAGTCCGGACCGATGATCTTGAACTTTTTTTAAATATGTTTTTGCTAATAAAAATCATAATCAAAACTTCACATTTTTGGTCCTTCAGTTTTCACGCAATTAGCCTGCATTACACAAATTGTCACAGTGTGCATTGCCTTCAGAAGCTCGCTCTCGTATTAGCACGTAAACTTAAACGCATTTTGTCATAATAAAAGGGTATTTTATGGCTCATGCCCTCCTCCCGGAATTCTAGATTTCTAAATGTCGACTGAAAGTCTGCCACATTGGTTTGGATTTCTGAAAGTCTCAATAAACATTATTTTGTTCTGTCATAAAAAACATGTTCATATGCCTCAGTGTATTTTTACACAGGTTAAACAAAACCTGAATAATGATGTGCACTTTATCTATACACAAGAGTTCATTTAACCTTGTGCACAATGAGAGGAAATGTATGTGATAGGTGCAACTAACGGCCAAGGAGTATGTTCTATCTTCTCTTCGCTGCGCACAAAGTTAAATGAGCTCTAGATTTTGTTTTGAATGGAACAGTGTGCAAAGATGTAGCCTACACAAATAAGTATAAATCAATTTCATCTTCTTGTTCATTGCAAGTTGTTTATACAAAGAATGCTTCACAATTTGAATTTACTTATTATGTAAATTATTTTAAAAATATATAAACAGGAATTTCTATTTCTTAAGTTGAAATTAAATATAAATTTGTCTTATAAAAATTAAATGTTGTGCAAAACCCTTCTACAACTTAGTTATTGTCTCTCTTGATCCAATTATTAATCAAATAATTTCTTTTAGGGTGTATTTTTCTTTGTAGTACCGGTAATGAACGGTAGGTGAGTAAATATTAGTCTTTTCTTTGATTACTTCATTTGGTTACTCATCACTTAACTCAAACCTTACCAACGGATCAATGAAAAAGTCTTTTGCACAATTTGTATTATTTGCAATAATATCACGTCTTCTTGCAGCCTCATTATTAGCGAGGGAAGTGACTTCTTCATAGGCTTCATAAGATTTGGCTCTAAATTTGTCAGCAATGAGAGTTCTTACACAGTTATGGCGAGTGTTTCTCAATACAGACTGCCATAAGGACAGAGTCCAAGGACGTTTGTCAAATTTTTAACTGTATAATGCTTAGTTGTAATACAATGTCTTAGTGATTTACTATGAGGCCTTAGTTATAAATTTGAAACCTAACCTCAACATTTCTATGACAGACGCCCAGCGTGGCGATGGCGCGGGCGGGCTGGGTCCTACGCACCTTGCTGCTCAACGACGCCAGCTGTGTGTTGCGCGACCGCAAGAGCGCCGGGGGTCGTCTGGTGGTGCGGCGCTGCGCCAGTGGCTCCGAGCTGGTGGACTGGCTCATGGGGCTCGACCCGCGCGTCCCGTCGCGCCACCTAGCCACTGGCATGTGGCAGGCACTGCTGGAGGACGGGGTCATCTTCCATGGTTGGTTGCTAAGATTACTTACATTATTCCTTGACCTTGTCCATGTCCAGGGTTGTATTTGGCCTGACCTTCAAAACAATTGCTTCTTCTTCTTTTTTTAAAACATCGAGGTTGGCAGCCTTTTTTGCCACTCTTTGCCCGTCCACATAAACTATACACCTGTGTGAGGAATGTATTCAGCTAAGGAAGGTGTGAGCCGTTACAGTTCGAGTTCAACAGTACTGATATAATTTACATTCCAGGACTGGGATTCGAACCCACGACAGAGCTACTGCCATGGTTCCGGAGTCCGACGCCTTGACCACTAGACCAGCAATCACTAACACTCCTCCTATCCTCATCATGTTAGCTTTTCATTTTGCAATTATCGGACTCACCCACTTATTGTTTGCTTTTTGAAGTTGGTGGAGCCAATATTCTGGTCAGTTTTAACGATAAAGGTAAGTTAAAAGTGACCAGGAAAAACACCAACTTCAAAAAAGAAAATACCCCCGTCGCAGCACACCTGCGTACTCAGCAAATTTCCAATGCATAATATATGTCTTGATACCACATAAAGCTGGTATACCAAGTTCCATGAAAATATACTCACAAATAAGCAATAATATATACAATTTTGATTATCCTCCATAAGACTAACATTAGGGATGAGTACGCAGGTTTACTGAAACAAGGAACACAAGCAATTGATACTTATGCAAATATAAATAGAATTAAACTAGGTGAAGCCACATACCAAGTTTCATCAATATTCATTCACAAATAAGCGAACTATAACATTATAATTATTCTTCATAAGAATAACATTGGGGCTGAGTAAGCAGGTTTGCTGCAACAAGGAACACCAAGTATGGGTTGTTATGCAAATATCAATATAACTCAACAAGGTGAAGCCACATCCCAAGTTTCATTAATTTATGTTCATATATAAGGGAGACATTACATTTGACTTATTCCCCATAAGAATAAAATGGGGACTGAGCACGCAGGTTTGCTGCTACGGGAATGATCGGTAAAAATTGCTTTTATTGTGCAAATAACAATAGACCACAACCCGATGAAGCCGTATACCAATTCTCGTTAGTATACGTTCATAAATAAGCTAGATATAAGATTTGTCTTATTCTACATGATAATAACATTGGACAACGTACTGTGTTTAGCACTTTCAATATCTCTGTAACCAAATGACGTAGAGAAATGATCAAAATACCAAATTATGTGTTTTTTAAAGCTTAATTCAATGGTAAAAAAATAAAATTGACTTTTAAACAAAATTACAAGTAAAACTTCAAAAAACCCATTTTTGGGGTACAAAACCCCCCCCAAAATACCACTTCGGATGGGTCGATCTTTCTGGTTTTCGAACTTAAAGTCATAAATACTGCTTTATATATATGAGTCCGTGGGTGCGATAACTCTGGTAAAAAACATCCGATTTTGATGAAATTTGGTATATATATATATATATATATATATATATATATATATATATATATGTATATATATATATATATATATATATATATATATATTCATACATACTTCTTCCCTAAAGGGGAAATTCGCTAAATACCCCCGTCGCAGCAAACCTGCGAACTCAGCGAATTTCCAATGCATAATATATGTCTTAATACCACATAAAGCCGCATACCAAGTTTCATAATAATATATTCACAAATAAGCGATATATACAATTTGAATTATTCTCCATAAGTACATTGGGGATGAGTACATAGGTTTGTTGAAATAAGGAACATAGGGAACATAAACAATTGGTTTCTATGCAAAAATCAATATAAATCAACTAGATGAAGCCACATACCTGGTTTCATCAATATACATTCATATATAAGCGATATATCCCATTTTGATTAATCTCCATAACAATAACATGGGGGATGAGTAAGCAGGTTTGCTGCACCAAGGAACAAAAAAATGGGTGTTTTTTCAATATATCATAAAGTTCATAAAGAAGCGAGATATAATTTGTTCTTATTCTCCATAAGAATAACATTAGACAACGTACTGTGTTTAGCACTTTCAATATCTTGGTAACCATTTGATGTAGTGGAATGATCAAAATACCAAATTGTGTGTTTTTTAAGCTGAATCCAATGGTGGAAACTAAAATTTGACTATTTCAAAAATTATATGTGAAAAGTTAAAAAAAATTTTGGGGTACAAACCCCCACCCAAATACCCCTTTAGATAGAGCGATATGGCTGGTTTTCGAACTTTAAGTCATAAATGTTGCTTTACACGTTTATACCAAATTTCATGAAAATCGGACCTTTTTTACGAGAGTTATCTCACCTACGGACACATATATACAGTTTCGAACGAATGGTGTTTTTGGGGTCTGGGGACCTCAAAACGAAAAGTTATCATGGTCCCGGGCCTAGGTCTTACCATGCCGACTACGGCATAGCTTCTTCCCTATAGAGGAAATTCGCTAAAAGGAGGTGGATGAGTCCGATAATTGCAAAATAATTCAATAGTTACCCTACCTAACAACAAAGACGTAATAAAAGATGTCTTTTATTACATCCCATAAGAAAAAAAACGTGCTAGCTTTGTCATGTAATTTTTCATCCGCTAAAAGGAGGTGGATGAGTCCGATAATTGCAAAATAATTCAATAGTTACCCTACCTAACAACAAAGACGTAATAAAAGATGTCTTTTATTACATCCCATAAGAAAAAAAACGTGCTAGCTTTGTCATGTAATTTTTCATCTTGTCCTTCCAGCATGTGTTTGCTTGCTTCCCTCTGGGTTTCCCAACCAAATTTGTAATGACATGCTTCCATAGGCTTTGGGGGTGGCTAGGGGCGCAACTGCCCATCCCCTCCCTCCAAATCTTTTAAGAAAAACTTGATTGTAATGTGTGAAAAAGACACGTTAATCATGGTTAGATCATTTACCCCCCCCCCCCCTTGAATCGAAATACCCAAACTATATTACACGAGTCCTATAGGAGTAATCTGTTTGAACTTAATGGTTCCCTTAGACCATGTTTCACGACATTGCAGTTGGCTGTTGAGGGAATCATTAATTTATCAGAGCATTTGATAAGCACACTTCCTCTATTATCTCCCTCCTTCAAGTAAACAGTCGCAACTGACAAACTATGTTAAACTCACTCATTCTATCACTACTACAGTGTTTGTTTTAATCTGGAAATCGAGACGTTTCAACATTGTTATATAAACCTCATCTTGTAAAAATCCATACATCTCAAACTGTGCATGAAGCTACATATATACAAATAATTACTAATCTTTAAATAATAATTTACTTTTACTGTGTATTTTTTTTATTTTACACAGTTTTAGCACATTAATTATTTGAGCAAAATTGATTTAAAAGAAGTAGGCCTGTACTGTATTTATTTCATTACTGTAGGCCAAGTGGTATTTTCTGGCATGCGATCGTGTTTTTGTGGCAATTTGATCAAGTGCGTTAAAAAATAATAATAATGAATAATATTTGTACACATTTTTTATCAGGTTTGCTGAGTAATATTCCTCACAACAGTGACAATATTAGTGTTTAAATTAATCAAAATAAAATAATCTAGTTATTAGATTAATAAGAACAGCTGATATCGAATGCACACATCGCATTACAATTTAAACTGCTAACTAAATAAATAAGAACAGCTGATTTTGGATGTAACACTGCTATTGGTAGATACAGTAAGCTACTAGTGCCACTGGTGTCAGAATAACTAATAACAGTGTGGCAAAAATCACCAGCTGTTTTTATGGCACAAAAAGTATCACTTTCGGTACTCACAGCTGATATTGAACACTGCTACTTTCAGCACAGTGTGATGAAAACAAATTTAAGAATTTATTAAAATATATGTAACCAAACACAGTTGCCTATTGTCAGTGATATAATTAAGACAACTATAAGATAGAGTGGTTTAAACAAAATATTTATACACATAGTTACAAATTTATAACATTTTTATTTATGATAGTAATTATACCAAGAAAGTGCATAATTGCTTACACCAATCAAAATACCCTAGTTCTACAATATCTTTTAGCGAATTTCCCCTAAAGAGAAGAAGCTATTACGGTAGTTGGCACGGGAAGACCTAGGTCCGGGACCATGATAACTTTTCGTTTTGAGGTCTTTAGATGCCATTCGTTCAAAACTGTATATATATCGGACCATTTTTACGAAAGTTATCGCACCCATGGACACATACCTATATATATATATATATATATATATAGGTATGTGTCCGTGCGATAGCTTTCGTAAAAATGGTCCGATTTTGATGAAATTTGATAAAAACATGAAAAGCAACATTTATGACTTTAAGTTCAAAAACCAGCCAGATTGCTCTATCCTAAGGGGTATTTTGGGGGGGTTTTATACCCCAAAAATTTTTTTTAGTTTTCATATATAATATATTAGTAAATAAAATTTTGGTTTTCACCCTTGAATTCAGCTTAAAAAAACAAACAATTTGGTGTTTTGATCATTGCACTACGCCAATTGGTTACAGAGATATTGAAAGTGCTAAACACAGTACGTTGTCCAATGTTATTCTTATGGAGGATAAGCAAAATTGTATATCTTGCTTGTTTATCAACTTATTCCGACAAAACCTGGTATATTGCTTCATATCGTTGTGGTCTATTGATATTTACTCAAAAAATCATTTTGTTGCCGATAGCTCCTGTATCTGCAAACCTGCGTACTCAGCCCCCAAGTTATTCTTATAAAGAATAAGTAAAATGTTATTTCCGTTAATTATGGACATAAATTGATAAAACTTGGTATGTGGCTTTATGTGGTATTAAGATTGGAAATTCGCTGAGTACGCAGGATTGCTGCTACGGGGGTATTTAACTTTCTTAAGTTTCGTTAATGATATCTACAATAACTTCTTAAACAGCATAGCATAGACTTATCAGCAGCAATGCTTAAAAATAAGAAGTTGATCAACCAAAGTATTTTTAAATAATTTACATTCATCCTAAACTCAAAGCAGTCAATTTCAAATTTTTAGGCTTATAAACAGATTTACATAATCAGTATTGTTTTGTAGCCGGTATAATAGTATTGCAAACATTTTTTTAGTATCTAAAAGAATAAATTGTTTATTAATAATTAAAAGAATAATCTTAGCTTCGACCTCCGTAGCTTTGCATGTTAAGTTGTAATTATTCAGAGCAACAACTAAGTTTACAACACCTATCATGAATACTTAACACGAAACAACTTTTGCTGTGTTGTAACAAGGCATTAATTTTGTTAACAAAACGAATTTATACATGTCTTTAGACTTTTTATACATACAACTTAAACTTATTACGTGATTTTACTTTAGAATATTTTTAATTCTACATTTATATACTTACTGGTTAGTCCTGATAAATTACCTGATGCTTTTCTATTTTTACCATTCTTTCTATTTATATTTCTTTATCTTTGTGGAATATTTTTTTCCTAATTGACAGTCTCACTAAAAGTTGTTGGTGATTAGAAAGCAATACAGTGAACTTGAAATGCACAACCATTTCGGTAAATTAAAATTAAATTGAAACACCTCATTTGTATAGCAAGAAAAATAAACATTACCTCGTTACATCACAAATTCCCTTACGACATCACAACTCTTGTAACCTCAAAGTAAAACTCCCACACACCTATTTTTCCCCTTATCAGGTGATAAGTCATGCTTTATCACCCTCGTTGAGAACAGCCGTAATAAGAGTGATTTGCTCACCCGACCGGGACAGTCGTGCGAGTTTTTATACCCTAGATGCGGAGTTTTGGAGTTTGACGGTTTTGTTGTATCGGATGAAGGTGTTTGACAGGATACTCGCTTGGTTGGGGCGATGCCTGCAGTTGGACGTTTCCAGTAGGCGAAGACTAGGGAACAAGTACTTGGTGTATAATCACCTTTACTGTGATGGTAGGTCAGTGAGGTGCTTGTACGTTGGGTCATAATTACTCAATATGTTCTGAGTGTTTGATAAAAACTTGATTACCAAATGTAAAAACTTTAATTTTTTGTTTGACAAATTATTCTTTGTTACAATGTGAATATAGGATTTACTTATATATCAGTTTGACTGCAACATTTGTGGATTGTTCATTAGAAACATTGACTTATGTATAAGTCGGTTTTTAACTATGCTGTTGGGACATTGTTAATTGTAATTAAGGTGGATTGCAAAGCTTTTTGGAAGATATGAATAGTTTGATGTTACATCAGGGGTACTTATTTCCTAATCAGAGATTTTTAGCTTACGTTGATTAATGTAAAATTGATTTTTATTTCACTCTATCTTGAAAACACATTGATTTATCCTTCAATAATATATTGCTTTACTCCCTGATCTTTTTGGAACACAAGAAGGACTCAATCCTGGTCCAGTTAAGGTTTGTCAAAAACTACATTATAACTTCAAGTGTTAGAATTCAGGTTTGAAAGGTTAAGTACAGCTATTAATACCCCAATATCAAAAGTCCAAGCAAAGCTGGATAAAAATACAAAAGTTGTTAACAAATACTACCAATAAAATCAGTCAGTTGTAGTAACAAGCAATACATACAAAAGCAGGTCACAAAGGTGATATCACAAAGCACAAAATTGTAATACAGAAGAAGCTCTCATCGACCCTTACGGGACCGGGGCATGCATGGTCTGATAACGAAAAAGGTTGGTTAAAACGAATAATACCAGAAACACAGTCACAATAAATGTTAAAAACAATCAAACTTGTGAAGTGTGGTAAACATATTTAGAGCAACTGATTGAATTTGACTCTCTACGGAAAAATGTAATCGACCTGTTGTAACTTGAAAGTTATTTTCGGAACAATATCACCACATCGGCTACCGCGGCGAAAGTTTGTCTATTCTTGGAAGATGGTCGGTTAATTTTATACTGCGGTTGATCCGAGGTCGGTTAAGAGAGCTCCCACTGTATTGCACCACATGAGGGCTCAAGATGAATTTTGGTAATGTTATCCTTGGTGTGAACAATATTTATATTTTGCCTTCTATATTTTAAAGATATGAACACTGCTTTATTTTCCTGCTTTGTAAGGTTAAGTTTTGGAATTGGAATTTACTACAGGTGACTGAGTCATCGCTCTGAAATTAATTTGATGAATATCAGCATTTACTGATACAGGCACAATTTAAATGTTCAGCCTAAAAATCATAAATTTGGTTTTAATTCAAATTTTGAATTTCACCGAATGCATACTATCACAATAATTGAATGAACAAATTTAAAAAATTCTTTATTTACATTGGTGTAAATTATAAAAATTAAAGTAAAACATAAAACGAGATTGCACATAGCTTGTTGGCGTGAGGGAAGCTAACTTCCACATTGAAATCTTTAAAAAATCAAAACCTGGTTTAAACGAACACTTGTGCCTATTTTGGGTAGATAAAAAACATTTTATTTTTTGGCTGTTCTGATGATCCTGGTTCTAATTAAATGTCATATTGTGTTGGCAATGTTGTGCATTATACCCAAGAATAAATATCTTTCTTACGTTTATATTTATTTTAAAATACATATTGATTGTGTCAGTATCTAACGTATTGGTTCGTGTGTCCTCAGCGACTGCGGAGCATGGATTCAAGGACAAGTGCCTGCTGTACCAGTTCTGGCAGGACAGGGAGGGGTCGACGAGCATCCCCTCGGCCCAGGACATCGCGGAGGCAGAGGAACATCTGGACGAGGCGATACAGGAGCTGGCGAGGCGAGCGCCCGACGCCACGCTGAGGATGATACTGCGCAAGTCGTACGTATCTGTATATGAGTTTGTACGGTTTCTCATCTAACTTAGGCAGTTTTTTTGGAATGGTTCCCTAAAAAGGGTCAGACCCCACCAGGAGGGGAAGATAGGTCTCAGGCCTACCTTACCTGGTTTAAAGATTTCCCTGTACATAAATTAGCTGTAAATTTCAATACATTGTTAATTATTGTCATGGAATAAATATTATTGTTATGTGTTCTTTCAGTACTTGGTAAGGGAGTGTTATGTCTGCATGCTTGCTCAAAACCTGGGAGAAGTGTGCTAGTCGGAATGTTTGAGGATAGGATGCGATTACTAGCGGGAAGTGATACTTAAAAAATCATTGCAAACATTTTGTTTTAAACCTCAACTGCCCATCGCCTAAGACCAACAGGCCTGAGCAGCGATCTAAAGACAGTGAGGTACCGTCATCGGAAATGGTCACATAGGCAAGCCAGTGGTGACTGCTCATGAGAAAGTATCAGAGGTCAGCCGGGATCAAACCTACGCTTGACCACAGCTGATTTGCGAGGCCAGTGCTCTACCTCTGAGCTACTGTATCCGGTAGCCTTTTGCCTTCACTAAATGAGAAAAAAGTTTCACGACGGTTCAGGATCTGAAACCTAATCCTGCTCCAGGATCCAGTTCCAAAAACTTTGTGAAACATATTTTTCCCATTTAGTAATGGTAATTGTCCACGAAAATAACATAAACTCACCATCACCAACATGGATTTTTACAAAGAAAGGAAGTGATGGTACTTATACAGTGTAAACTGTGTGTGAGTGCAACCAAACGCATGTCTGTTGGTCAGCACTCTTGTGGTTGTGTAAGTACTATGATGTTGATTGAAGAACATGCAGAAGTAATATAACGGTAGTTGTTCCTCTGTCTGTACTCTTAATAGTTGTTGGTTTAAGTGCTCTGATTTTAGTAGAAAACACGATTTATCAGTTTTTTAATTAAGTACCTGGGGGCCTCCGATCTTTGCTCAGGGAAGGTCTGTCATTTTGGTTAGACGACTTGGAATATTTTTCATGAAGTCCCCCTACAGATGAGCAGATTTGCTTAGATCATTTGCTTCTTTTTTGCGTATTTAAGGTCACTCAAATTGTTATTATAGCTCAATGTCCCTTTGATTCAATTTTGAATAACCACTTTGTATATAATCTTCATTCAGTGGTTTTAGTCACTGTTCTTAGGAAACCATATGCTAATGCTTAAACTACATGAGTATTACTTTGAAAGTTTGCTGATTGATTATAAACAGCTGTTACAAATATTTTGAACTCCATAAACCCAAGTTAATATTTTTCATTTTTCATATTATTGTTTTTACATTATTTGATTTTTCCTGGGGATTAGGCCTATCAAGAACTTACGTCTATCCCCTAAATTGGTTATTTCTAACATTTACAGGAAATTGTTGGAACCGTTTTTGAGTTCAGAGGAAAAAGCTTGCAAGCAAGCTAAGAACTAAGCAAACCTTTCTCACATTAGAGAATAGGATATAATTAACTATAGTCCTGTCGCAACAGATTTATTGGACCGTTCAGACACAAGCGGTGTTTTACAAAAAAATCCTTTAATGATAATGGCGGCTGTGACGGTTGACAAAGGACTGTAGATTGACCGTGACTGTCTCGGCAGGAGTCACGATCGCACGGCTGAGGAGTTGGAGACCATCTACGAGGAGTTGCTGCAGCTGAAGCCTCTCACCCACTTGAGCAACTCCATGAAGCGGGAGTTGGCCGCCGTCATACTGTTCGAGGCTCACTCCAAGGCCGGCACCGTCCGTGAGTACCTTATGAATACTCTTAATGAAGAAGTTTGATTTAAAACATAAGCTTGTCAAGATTAAATTACCTCAAGGTATTTCTTCCAAGGAATTACCTTGAGGTTCCATACGAGGAGCAACAAATATGAGGGTCTTCACCAAACACGAAGGAAAGTTTATGATGACAGTGCAATGAACTAGTTTCGGGGAGAAAATGGTTAACACAATGACGCACCGGCGCAAGGTCCAGTTGTTTCCCCTGTGCGGAAATCGTTGTGATAGGTGCGGTAACATTTTGAATTCCCGACTAACGAATGACAAAATCACTCTAAGGTGCTAATCTGCATTACAACACAACTGGACGTAATTCTACAAAACGCCAATAGGTAGCAGCACAATCCAGTAGTCAACGGTTGCCGTCTGAAGGGACTAAATTGGACGAAAATTAATGCGGAGAGGTCCTGTGACAGCCGGGATACTGCGGGATATTTCTTGCCAACCACACCATAATAAAGCTTGCATCCGTAGCTACACACTGACATACAATTTATAAAATCCAAATACCATGCACTGACTGACTGCTGACTTATCACAATATCTCCATAACTATAAGGCCTACAGAGTTGAAATTTGACATATAGGTTTGTTTGGTTCTAGATGATTTCTAAGAAAAGGTATTACAAAATTCCCCCTGTGTTCCGCCCTGCTGGGTCCCAAAGTTACCATGTATTTCTTATGGACATTCACTTTGCTTTGACCTGATGAAAATTTAAACAGCTGATTTTGATTCGTATTAGTTCCACGGGCTAACCACAGATTGAAGCACACACAACTATCATAGTTTACGCGGGCGAAGCTGCAACGGGTCGGCTAGTACTTGATAAAGTGTTGAAGCATCATTTTTGCATCGTTGGAGGTAACCAACTTTAACTATAACTAAAACCACTGTACTACTGTTACCTTTTCTGACCCTAATCTAAAATTAAAAATATATTTTGAAGGTTTAATTACTTTTTCTTTCAGTTTTTCAACAAGGAGATGAAGGCAAGTCGTGGTACATAATTCTGAGAGGGTCTGTCGATGTTGTGATCCACGGGAAAGGAACCGTCACCACCCTTCATGAAGGGGAGGATTTCGGCAAGTTGGCCTTAATCAACAACGTCCCAAGGTTAGAACTGTATTAAACACTGTAGTTTTAGTGTGAAAAGCATTGAAAACACTATTTTTAATTTATTTTAAAGCAACTATCACTGTCTATTTTTAAACAATTAAAAAAATCAACAAATGTGTTTTTATTTGACGTAAACTATTAAAACATTAATCCCACCGATGGCTAGGCCACCAATGCAACGGCATACAGGAAAATCACAATCAAATTGAAATGTCTATGATTTTATAGCAGGAAAAGATAAAAATCAATTGTGCTTAGTATTAATTTATTCCCACCAAAAACTGCTGGTTTTAAAAATGTTAAAGTAATTTAAACCATTTAAATTTAATATCACATTATTTTAACTAAACTGCATTTATGGTGGGGATTTGTTAATTCTATTAATAACAAGGCAATGTGCTGTGTATTAAAAAAAAATATGTACAACAAAGTTTTATGTAAAAGTTATATAAATAAACTTAGGAAGTTTTTGTTTCACATTCTCAGTTTGTAAATACAACCCTTTTACAATAAATCTCAAAGTGATTTGTAAATACCATTGATCAGCTTTTACTTGTTGTGTACTGGTGGATATTTTATCAAACTATCATCCCATATACTACCTGGATCGCTCTGTAATATTATTTCTTACATTTCCAGGGCAGCCAGCATCGTCTTACACGAAGACAACTGCCACTTTCTCCGAGTGGACAAGGAAAGCTTCAACAGGATTATGCGCGACGTAGAAGCCAACACGGTCAGACTCAAAGAACACGGCAAAGACGTCCTGGTCCTGGAACGGATACAGAGCTCCCACTCGACGTTCAAGTGAGTCTGGCATGAGCTGGGTTTTGTATTAGCTCAACTTATTTTGAAGCTCAATTATTCATGTAATGTGATAACAGCGAAGTGCCTTTTTTCCTCCGTTCTTTCTTTCAAATCATTTGTATTGAGCAATGGCCTGCCACTCTGATCATCGTTGTTCACATTGGATCTCCCTTTATCAAATATGATGCACCGTTTTCTCCCTAAAAATTTGTTCAGTGCACTTTCACCATAAACTCTATTTGGCGTTTGTCTATAAATTTCAATAGACCGAGCATTTTGTGCATTCAGAAACTGAATAACACTGCGGAACTAATATTTTGCGGGATTTTCAATTGACACCACCTTTGTGAATCACTGTAGAAACAAAATGCTGACCGCTAAGCATCGAGACTGGGCTTTCATTTTAGCAGGAGGTGTGTGGACTGCAGACTCAAGTCGCGGTGGTGAAGGAGCTGTGCTCAGCACAGTGTCTATACATGCTTTCTTTCTGGACGACCCTCGTATTTCGATATGGTGAGACCAACGAATTGAATATACGAGGGTCATCCAGAAAGTAAAGAACGTTTGCTTGCTGCGTCTAGCACAGCTCCCCCATCACCGCCATTGCGTGTGCGGAAGTCCACTCACCTCTCCACCAAAGTCTGAGCCGAGTCTCGTTGCTGTGCGGTCACACGTCTTATTTCTACAGCGATTCAAAATGGCGCTGGCAATCGAAAATTGCGCCAAATATGGGAAAAGCAGTTTTATTCGGTTTCTGAGTTAAAAAATGTTTAGACCATCAAATTTTTTAGAAAAACACCAAATAGAATTGGTGGTGAAAGTGCAAACAAGTCTTCAAGTCGAGTTTTCAGGGGGAAAAATGGTGCAACAGGATTAATGGAATAAAATCCATTATGCACGACGAGGATCGGAGTGGCAGGTCACTGCTCGCAAAAGACGATTTGAAAGAAAGACTTGAGAGAAGATTGGAGGAAAACAGCTGCTAAAATCTTAGCACATTACATCAATTTTAAAGATTTGTTTTTTTGCACTTTCATCATTAACTTTCTTTGGTGTTTTTCTAAAAATTTCTTCGGTATGGACATTTTTTTACTCAGAGACCGATTGACACTGCTTATCTTAGATTTGGCGAGATTTTCGATTGCCGCCGCCATTTTGAATCGCTGTAGAAATAAGACGTGTGACCGCACAGCAACGAGACTCGGCTCAGACTTTGGTGGAGAGATGAGTGGACTGCCGCACACGCAATGGCGGTGATGAGGGAGCTGTGCTAGACGCAGCAAGCAAACGTTCTTTACTTTCTGGATGACCCTCGTATCTAGAGGTCTCGTTTGGAGTAAAAAATTAAGCCTTTATACTGACCATTTTCCTCAGGTAACCATCTTAATACCTCTTTAACCCATTGGATACTTAGTTTTTAAATGACTGCATGACCCTAGAACTCCAATTAATTTTCAATATTTTGCAGTGTTTTAGTAAATAAACTGTAACAAATTTACTTTTGCTGCTAATTGGGCAAACATAGTGTTTTTCTTGAAGCTGTATACATTTTCTTTTTAGTATGTTAATAGAAAACAAAAAATAAAAAATCATATTTAAAATATTTTGTTATAAAAATGAAAATAATTTTTTTTTAATTTTTGTTGAAAAAAGAATATAATAAAAAAAAAAAAATAAAATAAATGTCTAATCAGTTGGTGATTTTTTTTGCATAACAACTTTTCTCTTGAATAATTTATATTTTTACCCGTTTGCCAAAAATGGACTACAATGCTATATTTTACCTAAAAAAGTCATTCATGGATATAAGCTTAAAGTTAAAACAATTACAACAACAAAATAAAAATAAAAAATTAAAAAAAAAACATGGTATTAAATCATCACCGAACCACTCCGTGATAAAGATTTAGGGCCAAAATGCCCATCACGGAACCGTTCCGTGAAAAGTATTCAATGGGTTAAGGCGCCGATTCAACTAGGGTGTATTTTAAGACAAATTTGAATTAATTTATGAATATAGAATAGCTGATGTAGCTTTGTTACTAAGACCAACTGATTACTTAGCCAGGATCATTAATTAGCCCAAACACCAGTAGCAGCTGGATCCAGGACCAAACCTTAAAAATATTTTCTCAGGTTTTTCTCAGGATCGATCTGGAGAACATGCTAACCACTGTGTCATCCAACCAGTCCTCTCTTCATAAGTAAAATGTTATTCAGCTGTTCCTCTCTTCAGTGGAGAGAGGATTTGATGGGTTACCTGAGGAAAAGGTATCACTCTTCAGGATCCACTTTTTACATGAGACCTCTAGACGACCCTCATATTTCTCCTCACCACCCTCCTCTATCCTCCAGGTACATGGTGATGGCCGGGACCCCGGGCAAGATGCTGGACTACCTCCTGGAGACACGGGTCGGCAGTCCGACGGCCTCCCAGGACCCGGCCCTTGACGACTTCCTGCTCACCCACATCGTCTTCATGCCGACCCGCCAACTGGTGGTGGAGCTGGCCAGGCAATATCCTTTACTGCTTCAGGTTTATGACAGTGTTTGTGAGATTAAGCCTTACAAAGTTGTCTCTGGGATCTTACAAGTTAAAAACCAATAAATTTTAACTCATTAAGGTTACGTTCATTTGGAAAAGTTCTAGGTTGTGAAGATTTTGGTAAATTGAGAAAAGGATAGACAGCTAACTTACCCAAAAAGAATAAAAACAGTTGGAGCATCGGAGACAAATAAAGCAGGCACAACACAAACTTGATATTTTGTCCCTCTTGGGGACTTCATCAGTAGAGAAGAAACAAGAGACTATTACTCTTGAGACTATTTTGTCCAATAAGGATGAAATATCAAGTGTCTAATTTATGTGTCTCCTGTGGTACACCTGTTTTCATTCTGTTCATGTAAGCTGGCTTACTATCCTTTTCCCAAAGGATCCCAAAGGAATTTATTTTTACTAAATTTAAAAATAACCATTTTCAGGATCATTCAAGCAAATAAAAACACAACTTATCTTTGGTTTTACTACCTGAACCATCACCCAGTGCTTCCACTTGAGGGATTGTTATATCCCATATTAGGGATATTTTAACGTCGTGTGGGATAAAATGGAATTGTGGGAAATTTCAGACAGTCTCTTCATATTTACGTACCGTCTGCAATGTACCTCTTTTTGCCAGTGATAAACATTGTTTATATCTGAAATATATTTAATATGCCTACATTTATGTTGGTTGTCATCCACCTATCAAACTTTCATAAAAGTCATACTATGTAGGAAAGGTTCCACCTTAGCATACCAAACTAAGTTAAAGTTACAATTCATATCAAGCAGTGGACGGTGCTGTGATTTGGAACTTTGCTGCTGGCAGCGCTCATGTCTCCACTTCACAAGTTTCGTGCCTCTATTTAGCTGCTAATAAAATAAGAACTGTTGTTAAGAAAGTAGTGTGAATAGTGATGTAAAATACCCGGGTATTTAAAACCCAGGGTAAGTACCCTGACCAAAATTCATAAATACCCGGGTATTTTGGGTATTTATAATATCTTTTGTAAAAACGCCAATGTAATTCACATCTACCCTTACTACCCTTGCTATTATCAACGTATAACATTTGAGGATATTTTATTGATTACATTTATTAAATATTTTACTAATAAATAAATAATAATAGGGTACAAATTTATTACTATTATATTAGCAGCTTTTGTACCTTTTTAAGCGTACAAATTACACCACCGCCAAACTATGAAGGAACTGGTTAAATACTAAGCATTCTATACAAATTTATAAATATTTAATTTTATAGTTTGACAAATACAGAACAAAATAACAATTTAATTTAATTTAAATTATTTCCCTCCAAAATTTAAATTTATTGAACACTCCAAAAGACGATCAAAGTAGTAAATACCCAGTCCTGGGTATTTATCTCGATCTTGTTCAGAAGTTAAATGCTTGTGGTAACCATGTTATACTCTTTAAAACAGTTTTTATAATCATTTTATAATCCTTACAGCATGGGAATTTCAATGTACCTAGTAAAAACCTCCTAAATGTTATAAAAATCATAAATACCCACGTTTTGGGTATTTGCCCTAGGCTTGGGGTAAGTACCTGGGTAAATACCCATTTTTTATTTACCTACCCGCTGGGTATTTACCCGGCCCACATCACTAAATGTGAATGAGGATATCTTGTAGCAGATCTAGGGATAAAGTGGGAATTTTTACAAACTGTGGGATATTTTGTACTACGGGGTGGTAACACTGCTTCCTTGACTGCCCCCACCTATCATATGGAGTCGGCGGCCCAGGACCGTGAGTTCCCGCTGGTCTGCAAGAAACGAGTAGTCCAGTTCCTCTACCGCTGGGTGCTCACTATCCGCCACCCCGTGTTCGAGGACCCAGCGTCCCTCAGCTTCATTGAGGTGATCAACCAGTTTTTTCTTTCTTTGTTCTTTATTCTTAATTAATTTTCCTACAACCACACCTCAAGTCCTTTTTTGCGATATAAAAAAACATGGTAATACAGCTATTTTCTAAAACTCACCTACTTCTTACAGCCTATGGTGTCACACTTTATTCCTAAAGTGGAACCGGTTTACACTCAATTTCAAGTCATCAACAGCCACTTATTGTTGACAATAAATACAATGGTCATGTCACATATCATATGATGATGACTCGTAATTGAGGTGAAACCGGTAAGGTGTCAAGGCTTTGTAAGATAATAGCTGTTTTCTGTTTAGCGAGCAATAAAAGTATTTTTTGCTTGCTTTGCCTCGCTTGCTGAAGTAGTAATAAATAATTGTTTGTTACTTTAGACCAAGCTAAGTGACTCGGTGTATAACCTCAATCCCAAGAATTCAGACAAAATGTATGAAATTGAATTTTTTATGTTTTTAGTATCCAGAATTGCAGTTTTAGGACAAATTGTATGTAATTCGAGTGTAAGTATTTTTTGCCGCTTTTGGAAAATTACCGCATGACGTTTAGTGTGGTAACAGTTTTCTCTGAAGCGATAAAGACCTACTTTATGCTCTTAACATTTGCCATCACTGATTTGAGAAAATGTTTCGTGACGTTTTGAGATCTAGAATCCCGCCTTCATGTGAAAAGAATACCTAGAACATAGCAAAATTAGTGGCACAATCCAGGCAAGCTGGAAAAAATCAAAGTACAGCAAAAATAAAGAACTATAGCGGTCAAACAGATTTAAATAAAAGAACCACAAAAATCAACGCACAAACAAAACAATAATACTGCCCAACAAACAGGTGCAACGTACAGGTGATACTGATGTGGGGATCAGATTCCATACCCCGAAATGTCATGAAACTTGTTTTTCTCTAATCAGTATCAGTTTATTAGTGATTTTCCTTTGGAAAGTGAACTATTAGCTTGACCCGCACGGTGAAACTTAAGCCCGGGACCACCATAGAAGTTCCTAACGTGACCCCCTGAACACGTTTTGGAGAGTCGTTCAAAATTTTATACATATATATATATATAGATATATATATATATGTATATATGTACATATATATATACATATATATATATATATATATATATATATAGAGAGAGAGAGAGAGAGAGAGAGAGAGAGAGAGAGAGAGAGAGAGAGAGAGATTTATATATATATATATATGTGTTTGCACTCTAGCGGTCACATTTTTTGTTCGATTTACTTCAAATTTGGTAGGGATGTTCCTTTCTGTAATCAGTTGGAGAAGTTTGTTGGGCAAAATAATTGGAAAACTCTAAACCCTTTTTTTTGGGATTAATCTTTAAAATTTCGGGTTTTTGTGCCCAAAAAGGGTAAGAAAAGCCCCAGATGTAAAATCAATGCATGAAATAAGATGGGAATTAGAGAGGCAAAAGTTTTAAGCCCTCTCTCGTCATTCTAGTATAAATATTTACTGAGTTATTAAAGAAACTGTGTATCGATTAAACACAGTACGTTGTCTTATGGGGGTTTTACAATAGAAAAGCCTGTTATTCCTTTGTTAGAGGAATTGTATCAACCCCAGCAACCTCTCACGTACTTTCAAGCCTGTGTGGACTTTCTCCTAACCTTATAATGCGCAAAATTGTATTCCCAGCTCTGCAAATAAATGAAACCAGGAGTATCAAAACAGCCAAAAAATCAGTGTTTTCAGATTTTAATAAGAATTGGACAAATGTATGTTTTTACACTGATTTTGAGTTTTAAAAGTTGTTATGTGGAAATTCACTTCCCTCACGTCAGCGTGCTGCGTGCAAACTCGTTTTACCTTAATATATAAAAGTGGTGTTAGTTACAAATTTTATAACTCAAGAACGGCTGAACGGATTTAAATGAAATTTTGTACACGGATAGTTTATTACCTGGATTAACATATAGGATACTTTATACCCCGGAAAATGTGAAGGGCTCTGCCCCTTTGGCTTTTAAAGTTTATATGTTATTCCTTATGGGAACATGTGTTTATTAGGAGTATTTCTAAACATACTTGAAAGGCATAAATATATGTTCATTTTGGAAATAAAAAACCTACTTGATTGGCAACTCTCATAATGGATATAAAACAACTACTTGAATGGCAACTCAAACTCTTTTTTGATAGACGAGTGAGCGTAGCGAACAAGCTCATATTGAAAATTAACGTGTAATTGACATAAAACAAATTCAATGACATTAGGACAGGACAATGTCTGTCGGGCCAGCTAGTTCTGATATAATTGTTTTTGGAAATATGTATAAGTATAAAAGTCCTTTATACTTTATTACAACTGAGATTTGTGTAATACTTTACGTTAAAAATCTTCAACTGGTGTAAAACCGATAGTTGTTTATTTTAAAACTGACAAATGTCATAAAATTGTAAAATGTGAGGGACGTTTTTCATGGCTCTGATTTTTGTTGGTGATCCCACTTTCCTATGAACAATGTTATAAACTACTGGTATGGAGACGACTTGATGGCCAGCCACTAAAATAAAGTGTGAGGGGAAAGTTCCCTCCACCAAAATCCATCCTCACTAATGCCATTGGACAGTGATTTGTTTATTTTTTTAATGGTAGATTTGTTTTCAACTATTATTAATTAGTGAATTTCCTTTGGAAAATGAACTATTAGCATGACCCGCACGGTGACACTTAAGCCCGGGACTACCATAGAAGTTCCTAATGTGATCCCCTGAAAACGTTTTGGGGGTCGTTCAAAATTATATATATATGTCATGAAACTTGTTTTTGTCTAATCATTTTCAGTTTATTTAATCGTAATATATAAAAGTGGTATTAGTTACAAATTTTATAACTCAAGAATGGCTGAACAGATTTAAATGAAATTTTGCACACGGATAGTTTATTACCTGGATTAACACATAGGATACTTTATAACCTCAATCTCAAGAATTCAGATAAAATGTATGAAATTTAATTTTTGTATGTTTTATGTGTTTGCGACTATAGCAATCACATTTTTTGTCCGATTAACTTCAAATTTGCTAGGGACATTCCTTTCTGTATCATGGACAATTTCACTGGGCAAAACAATCGTAAAACTCCAAACCCCTTTTTTGGGGAATAATCTTTCAAATTTCGAGTTTTTGGACCCAAAAAGGGTCAGAAAAGCCCCAAATGTAAAATTAATGCATGTAAAAATATGGGAATTAGTGAGAAAAAAGTTTTAAGCCCTCTCTCGTCATTCTAGCATAAATATTTACCGAGTTATTAAAGAAAATGTGTTTTGACTAAACACAGTATGTTGTCTTATGGGGGTTTTACACTAGAAAAGCCTGTTACTCCTTTGGTAGAGTACTTTTATCATCCCCAGCAACCTCATGCCTACTTTCAAGCCTGACTGGACCTTCTAACATTATTATGCGCAAAATTGTATTCCCAGCTTTGCAGGTAAATGAAACCAGGAGTATCAGAACAGCCAAAAAAATCAATGTTTTCAGATTTCAATAAAAATTGGAATACAAGTATGTTTTTACACTGATTTTGAGTTTTAAAAGTTTTTATGTGGAAATTCACTTCCCTCACGTCAGCGTGCTGTGTGCGAACTCGTTTTGTATTGGTAGTTGTTGGCCTTTGTCAACAATCAGTTTATGAAGAGTTTAAGAAGTGGAGGGGGTAACTCAATTCATATATCAAATTTGTTATGTAGTTTCCTATGCTGTATACTCCATAAAAATGACAGGGCACTGAAAGAAATTGCTGATATTTTTATAAAAATTATAAAGATCTTAAATCAGCTTTGAGGTAAGGAAAAGAATTTAAATGCAGCAAATAAATGCAATATGTCATCAGGTACGAATGTACTAATACCAAAATCACCACCCTAAACACAGTAATCGTAAAAGTAATTAGTTATAAATGCCAGTACTACACAGTATCTTAATGTCTGTCGATCCAATAGAATTGTGTTGTTAACTGATGAATGCTAATACAAATATTGTTCAGGAACTGGCAGGAGAAGTGGACGCGGATTGCCTTGAGTGGGCGGAGCTTCAGGAAGAAGGGAGTTTGATGAACCACGTAATGTCTCAGTTGCACAGGTAATTTAGTGGCAAACGCTCAAGGTTTTACATGATAATACATTGACGCGTTGGTGCAAGCTCCAGTTGTCCCCCCTGTGCGGCAACTGATGTGCAGGTACGTTTTTAATTCCCGGCTCACAATTGACAGTTACACTGTATGGAGCTGTACTGTCTACACCAAAACTGGACGTAGTTCTACAAAACAAAAATAGGTAGCAGCACGATCCAGATAGCAGCAACCAGGGTTGCCATTTAGAGGACGAAAATTACTGCAGCGGGGAAGTCCCACGACAGTCAAGATATTGCAGGAAAAAATTTACACTATAATCAGCTGGCTACATGAAAAACTAACTCCTTAGAATTAACATTGTAACTTTGAAAGCTCATGGGGCAGAGCCCTGAATTTGGTTGTTTTCCAAACCCCCTAAAGACGCACCTGTAGAGTAAGAGCTTTTGATTGATACCAAACATGAGTACAAAATAATAGTTTTAGAAGTCAGAAATCACAAAAAAATGTAATACCGGTAATAAAAAAGCTAGTTGTGCACCATCAGTTGTTTAATTATTTCCAAACAGGTTTCAGGAGGAGAGAGTGGCTTCTGCAGGACAGAAGTGGAAGCTGCCTCCAAGCGGACAGCCCATCAGTCTGTTCTCGGGTCCAACTGACGGCAAAACACGGACCCTGATCAGGCCTAACGATGACGGTTTGTAGCCTGATAACAAGTGATTCAAACACAAACTAAGAAAAGTTTAAATGGTCACTTACTGCCTTAAGAGGGGGCTCCCGTCATGTTACATTTCTCGTTTCTACCTGCTTCTCCCTTAAGGTCAATGTTAACTTTCAGGTCCCGTATCTACTCAATGGATTATTCAAAATCGTTGGTTTATAGCCCATTTTATAGAGTAAAAAATACCTAGCGATATCAGTGAGTGGAATTTTTATATCACAAATAACAAAGAAGGCAATTTGTTTTGCCACGGTACGAAAAATGCCTCGAAAATCATGGGGTTTGTAAATGAATAGAGTTAGAGTTGAGAATGTTTGTACAGAGTAAATTGATTTCCTGAATCGGGGATAGATTTATTTTGTTTACCAAACAGATCTTACTTTTTGGATGTACCTCTTATATTTTGTATGTATGTGTATTTTGGTGTACTGATTCACAATTTACTTTCCTAATTTCGCACTTTTATTTTGTTGAATAAGGGAAAAGGAATCCTGACAAAATTAAACTCTTTACTATTCTATTGTCTAGTACAAAGTTCACCACTATCTCTGAAGAAAGGCGAACTAGCAGGTTTAGGTATTCAGCAAACTGTTTGTTGTCAACACATTTTACCTAACACAACACTTTTCTCCGTATTCCAATGCCAACGGCATTTTTGTTTTGAGAACACAAATTCTTTTAGGGAAAGCGGTCCAAACCCCTCAAATTATTTTGGGCACCACGGGATTTGAACCCGTGACCCCTTGAACCGAAGTCTAAGAAGCTAATCTTTAGGCTAGTGAGACGCCCCAACTTTTCTCTGTTTCAGCCTTTTAAAAGGATATATTTTACAGTGATATTTCGTGTGTACTGTGCTGACCACACGTTCTGCACTCTGCGGTTCCCTATCAACACGTCGGCAGATGTGATCAAGACCTCGGCAGCGGACAAGCTGGGACTGCGGCACCCTCGGGAGGACCTGGTCCTGGTGGAACTCAAGAGTTCCGGGGAGAAGGTCACATTCCGGGACCAGGAGATCTCCATCCCCACGGCGCTCAGTCTCAACGGGAGGCTGTTTGTCAGCCCCAAGGACCATCTGGACGCTCTGGTAAGACGAGTTTGGATTTATTTTGGGAATTATTTTTAGGGGCTCCCACACATCCCAAGACCCTGCTAAGTTTTTCTAAAATTTGAATTACATAAGTTGCTTGGATAAGACTTACCTTCATAATTCCCATTTCCAGAGAAAATATATTATTAAAGAATTAGTTTGTTGAACTGGTCTATACCAATTTTGAGACTGACAATGGGTACAGTGAATGAAGATGTCATTACATGTGGTAAGTCTTTTGGCTAAACATTATGAAAACTTCCCTTTCACCTTTGGTCCCTCCATTTGCAGCAGCTAGGGACAAACTCTTCGGGTTTGGTCCCCAACCTGCAAATCTGAGAATGGATGGTCTCTGACTGTTGAAGATGGATACCCTGTAAGTTGAGTTGACCAGTTGGAGGGCAGAATGCGGGTCCCCTGTTTGAGAGCTTCATCCCAGCTGTCACCGGGGCACGGGAGTTGGCTCTCTGAAGGGTCGATTTGGCTGCCATCCCATGCCACCCTTTCCTTTCCTGCTATATCCTATCGGGTAACCTGCGCAATATTCCCGCTTGTGGAGGAAGTGCCTTGCAGCTACGCTGGGGTTTCCTAATCCGCAACAATGATGAATGATGATTAGTTTGTTGAACAACTTGCACTTTTGGACAGATGCTAAAAGTTACAACTGCTAAACAACAGGGATGGATCGGAAGTGGGGTGAGGAGAGGGTACAATAACCTTCAACGTAACCTTGTGGGGTTTGAGATTGTAGAAAATGCTAGGATCAGAGCACAACATTTCAACTAAAGAAGATTGTGAATTATAGTAGTTTGAATTATATTCCGCTAGAGCAGCTAATACCAAATATGTCACATCTGCAAAATTGTACTACTTTAAACAGGAAGAAAGCTTGCATGATATTGCTAGTTAACAAGTGAATGAACTGTCCCTCGGTGTGGTATTTGCAAAATTATGTGTGGCTCAGTTTTACCAAATTTAAAAGCACTCTTACTATTGTTACCCAAAAATTGATAATCAACTTAATATGCCAAAAATGTGATCGTCCATAAGGTGTTGTGGATAAAACATCAAACTTTTGGAAGTTCGTTTGACTGGTCATTGTTTTGATGAAGTGTGTAAAGAAGATTGAAAACTGATTTACCATTACTCATCTCACTACAATCAAAGATTTAAACGTATAACAAAATTAATTTTTGTTGTTGATTGAAAGATGATGTTAACGACCAAGTTTTGGTGCAAATTAAGTTTCAGATTATTTTTCTTTAGTTGAAAGTGATTCAGCTTAGCTGACTATACCTTAGATCTTCCCTGAACCAAATACATATTGTCTTTACTTCTGAACAACCATATATCAGATGTTATTTTTGTCATTTACTTTTCAGTTTTATTCACTTTAAAATGTCTTCTTCTTTGCTGCAAGTGTTTACAAAGACACTTATAATAAACTAAAATTAGGAGAACGTTATTATTAAAAATATTACTTATATCTTTCAAGTGTTTTTGGATGTTAAGTCGTTTAGTAATTCTAAAATAAAAGGAAATATGTTGCATACATTTCCCTAGGTTTTTATTAAAAGCATGTGGTAGCTCAGACTAATTTTAAGGTTTGTTTTACTTTATTGTGAGTCTCAAAAATATTTCCCAACCTAGGCAGGCCCCAAATGAGAAAAGAATCTGATCAAGGAGTGACCCAAACATAGTATACTATCTAAATCTACTAGCAATATACATCTAATTTTCCCCAATAACAAATCCAATGTCGCTAAATCCAATTATTTTGGGAATTTTACAAGGTTTACACAAACTAGAAACACTATCAACATTACTATTAAGAAAATAGAATATTACTCTCATATAAAAGTTTAAATTATTTCAGACCCTGATCCCAGAACAAGAAAACCCGACGGAAGGAATGGATTTTGACATGGAGATGTTCAGCACGAAGGAGGTAGCCTATCACATGGCACTGTTTGACTGGGACCTATTCTGGAGCGTCCACGAGGTTAGTCAGTGTTGTGTTCTTTCTTAGGTTCATACATAAATCTATGCTCTTCAAAATTTGAAGCTCTTAAATAACACTTCACCACTCATACATTTTACAAATTTTTGTCCCCAAGGGAAAACTATATTTTTATAGAATAAAGGACAATATTTTCAAATTTTTGTAAATCTTAACCAATAAAAAAATCAGGTTTTTATATCGCAAAACAAAATAGATATATTTAACCAGTAACGTTATGTTTATTCTTTATTTCACCGCCTTATTACTGAAATACAACATGACCTGAGATCTCAAGTGTTTCATTTGTCTTAGCACACAACTGGTAGGGATTACCAGTAGTTCCAATTTACATTTGCATTCATTACTTGAGTAAAATTAATTTTTTTCCATTTTGGACTTGAACATTTTGTACAAAAAAGAATGTCTCGCAGAATGTAGTATTATTTTATGTTTGTCATAACCAAGCTTCACTTTCAGTTATAAGTTCCACTTGTTTAAATGCAGGGGATAGAGATGAACAAAAACAGCCTGGAGAAATTAACAGAGTTTCCTTAACAAGGATCACCTTAAGAAGGTCGGTTTGTACAAGAGAATGACTACAGATTCTGCCAGGAGGGGGAGGAAACTTCGAGGGGATTTACTGGTTAAGTGTGAGGTGACTGGGCACAAAAGGGCCAAGAGTTTTGAGGCATACCAGGTAGGAATCAGGGATGTGCCTCTGTTAGAACCCCACCACAAGATCAACAACTGTTCTCTAAGAACAAGTTAATAAACCAAATTGTTTATCATCGATTGCCTACCCTAGTGAAAAAATAGTTTTCTGGCCCAAATCTGGGCCAGATATCTAGGCTCTTCCAGAATTGGCCAGATCTGGGCCAGAACTGGGCCAGAATTATATAATTTGTTTATTTAAACGGTTATTTTAATTTGAAAAATATAATTTTTCTAATTGAATAGCTTGATAAACCAATAATATAATTTTTTTAAAAGGATTTTAGTTTAACAAATATAACGACCAGGATGGGTCTTGTACCTATGATCTTTGACTTACTGTCCACACGTTTTAACCCCCCAGCCATCCTGACTTGTGATTGTAACTGGTTGGAGTGGGATATACAAATTACCAATAGACTACACCTACGCGACGCAGACAATACTTCACTTTTATTTTTCTAAGTGAAGTGAAATTTGGAACAAATTCAGTTTGTTCATTTGATTTATGTATCCATTCTTGCCTTGTAATATGATAAACATAGACTTATTTCAATGTCATTGACTTATAAGTTTTATAGCAACACCCTTTTTATAAACAATTTGTTTATTACCGGTAATAATTACTATCCTCATCCTACTAACTAATTAAATATTTGTATAGCTATTTCGTTACTTATTCCCAGTTACATGATTTCAAAACGGTTTAAATTAAATTTTTTGTATATTTTATTTTTGTTCAACATTTCATGCAGTGTTCTCACTTCATATCTTCCTTCCTAAGACTTCCCAAAATTTGGCTCAGACATCCCCAGTTATGGCTTAGACATCCCCAGGTATAGTCAAGAAATTCCCAGGTCTGGCCCAGACATCCCCAGGTCTGGCCCAGATATCCCCAGGTCTGGCCCAGACATCTTCAGATCTGGCCCAGACATCCCCAGATCTGCCCCAGACATCTCCAGATCTGACCCATACAGCCCCAGATCTGACCCAGACACCCCCAGATCTGGCCCATATCTGGCCAGAAAATATTTTTTCACTAGGGTATTGTCTGTTGTCTATTGCCTGTTGTCTGTTATCTATTGTCCATTGTCTATTGTCTCTGTTCCACCAGTACGAGCTGCTGTACCAGACGTTCGGCCGGCTCAGGTTCAGTCAGATCACGGCCAACCTCGACGTGTTCCTCCGCCGCTTCAACGAGATCCAGTATTGGGTGGTGACGGAGTTGCTGATGACCCAGAGCCTCAGCAAGCGTGTCAGCATACTGCGCAAGATGATCAAACTCGCCTGCTAGTAAGTGCAACTATCTCGCTGTTTTGTATTATTCAGTTGTATGGATCAGAAATGCATATTAAATTATAGGACGTAAACAGATGAAAATTCGAAAATTGTAATCCTCTGCTCATCATTCTAGCACAAATATGTACCTAGTTATTAAAGCAAATGTATATTGACTAAACAGAGTATTTTGTCATATGAGGATTTTACATTAGAAAATACTGTTATTTATATGTGTTTTATATTTATTAGGCATTTAGAAAATACTTTATAACTTTTAGAAAACTCATTTTAATTACTCAGCTTGTTAACATGCATAACAACAACTGGTGGAAAATAAACACTGAGATTGACAATAAACATTGAATAAAAACATCTGTTTCAAATATAACCATAAGCGTAATTTCAGTATTTTGATTGGAGGGGCAAAAATTGACTTTGTGGCTTTTCATATATTACAATAATATATGAAAAGTCTATGAAAAGTATGACGATAAATATATATGCAGTTTCCTCCAAATTATTGGGGAGGAAACTGCCCCCTCCTTGCCACCCTCGGATTACGTCTATGAATATAACATGTGCAAAGGCATCGAAAAAAGAAGAATAGTTATCTTAAATACAACACGCTCCATTTTTTCAAAGTTCATTTATATATCACATAATCTTTCAGATATCCAGGGGGTTTCTTTGTACGGAGAGGCTGTGGTGATTTAGGAACGTCATTGTTTGTTTGATGGGTTGTGGTGCATCACTGAGAAGGTTTAACCTTATCATTGTCAGTTTGACCGCCCTCATGTTTGCCATCTTGAAAATCTTATTTTATATGTACTCTGTCTCTTGTATATGGCGTCCCATTCACCTCTACCAGATACGATCTGCTGTTATGTTGATTTTGAACCACTCCTTTACTCCAGGGACTATTTTCTCCCTTCAATTTGACAAAACCAGGTTGTCCAATTTCAAGATCATTTAATAGTCTACTCTTTTTGGTTGATGATTCCTGGGTTCAAAAGTTTGTCTGTAAAAGGAATCCCACTCCTCGTCTGTCTTCCCATTAGTATCTGAGCTGGACTACTGCCAATCTTATTAGGAGTGTTTCTATGAATTAATAAAGCCTTGTAAATATCCTCATTATTCTCAAGAGAGTTCTTAATGATTAGCTTTGCAGATTTAAATGGCAATTTAGCTTTGCCATTTCATCATGATGGTAAGGTGCAGAGTGCAAAGGTGGCACAAGAGAACTCCCATTTCTTGGAAAAGTTGACAAAATTCTAGTTGGCTATATATATGTGTGTGTGTGTGTTTGTAAGCACGATAACTCTCGTAAAATAGGTCCGATCTTAATGAAATTTGGTACAAATATGTAAAGTACCATTTATTTGAACGAGTTCGAAAACCAGACAATCGCGTGATTCTAAGGGGGGTTTTGGGGTGTTTTTGTATCCCAAAAATTTTTTTTAGGTTTTCACATGTAATTGTTACGAGGGTCATCCAGAAAATAAAGAACTTGCTTACTGCACCTAGCGCAGCTCCCCCATCACCGCCATTGCATGTGTGGCAGTCCACTCACCTCCCCACCAAAGTATGAGCCGAGTCTCGGTGCTATGCGGTCACCTGTCTTATTTCTACAGCTATTCAAAATGGAGGCTGCAATCGAAAATCCCGCCAAATATGAAATACGCAGTATTATTCAGTTTCTGAATTTAAAAATGTTCGGGAAAATATAATTTTTTTAGAAAAACACCAAAGAAAGTTTATTGTGAAAGTGCAAACAAGTCTTCAAGTCGAATATTCAGGGGAAACAATGATGTAACTGGTTTAATGAAAGAAAATCCATCGTGAACGACGAGGATCGGCGTGGCAGGTCATTGCTCGTTAAAGATGATTTGAAAGAAAGACTTAAGAAAATTTGAGGAAAACAGCTGCTAAAATCTTAGCACATTACATCAATTTAAGATCTTGTTTTTTTGCTCTTTCACCATTAAGTTTCTTTGGTGTTTTCAAAAAATGTCTAGGTCTGGGCATTTTTTAACTCAGAAACAGAATAACACTGCATATCTCATATTTGGCGGGATTTTCATTTACCGCCGCTAATTTAAATCGCTGTAGAAATAAAACGTGTGACCGCACAGCAACGAGACTCGGCTCATACTTTGGTGGGGAGGTGAGTGGACTGCAACACTCGCAATTGTGGTGATGGGAGAGCTGCGCTAGGTGCAGTAAGAAAACGTTCTTTACTTTTTGGATGGCCCTCGTATTTGAATCAAATTTTAATTTATACCATTGAATTCAGCTTAAAAAAATTTGGTATTTGTATCATTTCTCTACGTCAATTGGTTACTGAGATATTGAAAGTGCTAAACATAGTACGTTGTCCAATGTTATTCTTATGGAGAAAAAGAACAATTTTATATCTCGGTTATTTATGAACATAAACTGACGAAACTTGGTATATCGCTTCATCTGGTTGTGGTTTGTTGTTTTTTTTACAAAAAATCTATTTTTCACCTATGGTTCCCGTAGCAACAAACCTATAGTATGATTGTTAAGGGAGTGCGGCTGGAGCTCCGCTCTACCTGCGAGGGACCCAACTCACGCACGCACACTGACGCACACTCACCACCGTCCTAATTGCCTGAAAGCCCCGATCCCCTTCACTACTTAGAAATATAACACCTGCTGTATGATACCTCAAAATCGCAATTCATTTCAAGTTAGATATACAGTAAAAAGCTTTGTGTCACTAAATTTGTTGTTTAATTCCATGAAAAATGAGTCCAAACACAAAATGATTATGACAAAAAATAGTTTACTGAATGGGGATAGTAAAAAGTCATATTGGTCAGAAACGTTTATCGTCGTTGGCAGCCTTATTGTCGATTTCATAGGTTGGCATCGGCGGTTTATTCAGACGTATACAAGTTGATAGAACTCAGGTTTTCTCAAGTCCTTTGTGAAAGGAATCCCGCGGTTATGATAGTTAATATGAAAATATTCGTAACTTCTAGTATTGAAATGTTCGTAACTTCTACATTTTTTAAGCAAAATATATATTGTTTGGTATCATTTTACTTATCATTTTGAGCTAAAGTAAAAAGCATTAATAGATTTTACAACGAAGGTAAAATTAAAAAAATGTATAGTCAAATTTCTGTGAGCCAGTGATGACTCAGGCGGCAGGTCAGAGGTCTGTCCTAATCCCCTGCGTCTGTGTGTGTGAGGCCTGCGTGTGTGTGAGTAGAGCCCACCCTTCTGCCAGCCGCACTCCCGTAACAATCAGAGTATAGGTACTTGGTCCCCATGTTATTCTCATGGAGAAGAATAATAAAAATGTTATATATCTTTTATTTATGGATGTATATGGATGAAACTTGGTATGTGACTTCACTTAGATGAGTTCTATTGATATTTGCATAAAAACCCATTATTTTATGTTCCTTGTTGCAGCAAACCTGTGTACTCATCCCTAATGTTATTCTTATGGAGAATAATGAATATTTTATATATCGCTTAATTATGAATATATTTCTTATGAATCCTGGTAAGAGGCTTAGTGTGTTATTAAGACATACCATTCATTGGGAATTCGCTGAGTATGAGCTGCGACGGGGGTATTTACTATTCACTTCCAACTTCAACCAAATCCATACTAACTATTTCAAATGGTAGTTCAGGAGTTTGGACAGATTGCATAGGAAGTTTGTAGATGTTTGTAGAGTGTTTAATGCATGTATTACATTTCCTAACAGTAATTTGCAGTTCTGTTGTTATTCCAGGCCAGAAAATACAATCTCTAGCAAGTCTGAAATCTGAAAGGATCACTTAACGGATTTTAATGCTTTTTTAAGGAAAGGTGATTCTGAGTAGAAGGGAACATTGAAGCTACAATTTAAATTTAGGTTTTAAATATTTTACAAACTTGATTTTAGCTTTCTTGCAGCTTAAAGGTTTACTTTAAAATCTTAAGGAGTAAACAATCACCTGTGAAAATTCAACCCATGAGGTATAAATGATTGATAATGGTTTTAAACTAAGAATTAAGAGTGATTATCACGCCTTAATGATGCCATTTACGTATTATAAAAGACTGGTGTTTTTGGCAAGAATTTTAATACAACCAAACGACGAATTTAAGTAATTATTCTCAGGGAGAGGTTTCTTATTTTCTTCACATTTTATTTCATTGTTTAACACGTTCACGACGGCGTGGGCCTTATTTGAGCCATGCCGTTTTTTCAAAATGACGTCGTGGTCCTCCTGAGGCCCATGCTCAGCTTTAGCACAGTGCGTCGTGGGCCTGAAGAGGCTCACGTTTGTATTGAGTTTCTATTGCTATTCTTGTGTTCCCGCTCATATGTTAACCGACAATAAATAGTCTACGGAAAATGAGAATATTTTTGATTGCCTGTCATTAAACTGAGTACCTCTATTGGCCCACGGCCGTACAAATTTGAAGGGTAAAAAATATAACAACAGTTTATGTTATGAAATAAAATGAAAGTTGTATATTTATTAGGGGTGTGCAAGTAGTGATTTTTGTAATCGAGTCGAGTCGAGTAGTGCCAATTATTTTCGAGTTTCGAGTATTTTCGAGCGAGTATTTGCCATCAGTTAGTAATTTAAAATAGTGTAATAGAATTTGGATACCACTCTAGATTTGATAATCTAAACATGGTTTCTAAAGCCGCGTTTACACCGGAGTTTGGAACAAAATGTTTGGAACTTTTTGTTGCTAACACTTGTTTCTAACATTCGTTTGTAACAAAAATTTACAACAGATAGTGCACTTCTCTTTGATTTTGTTCGAAACAATTCATTCACCGTTCCCACGTTCCCGAGGACACGAGGTCAGTCCTTCTCGAGATGACTACAGAAGAGGATGTTTTACTGGCCGCGGCGGCGTGTGTGATCTTATCTAAACAACGGAGACCGAGACGGTTCTGGGTGAGACCGTCACTGCAATCCAGATCAAAATACAGTGGCAATGACCTGTTAGATGATTTAAATAGGGATACTATCGACCTGCTATTGGGAGAACTGCGGACGGACGGGAGTTTCAACAACTTTTTGAGAATGTCCAGTGCTGACTTTGAATATTTGACCCCTATGGTTGGCCAGAAGATTAGCAAAATGGACACCAATTACAGGAAGGCTATTTCTGTCAAAGAAAAACTTGCAGTTACCTTGCGCTTTTTGGCTTGTGGCGACTCTACACAAGCTTGAGCTATTTGTTCAAGATATCAAAATCGACGATCTCTTTATTTGTACCTGAGGTGTGTGAAGCTGTAATAGATCTTCTTAATGGTTAATGGCAGTGCGGGAGCGGCGAGTGGTCACGTGGTGGTGGTTAAGCGCGGGGGATAGCAGGGAAGTGTTGTAAACAGCATAGAAGTACTGAAACATGTGTTCCAAACAAATGTTTAGAACACCCTTTGATCTTTACCGACTTCTGGCAGGAAACAAAATTTCTGTTGTAAACACTAAAAAACTGTTCCGAACATCAAAATGTTTCTTTTCAAAAAGTGGTGTTTCTTGGTTTGTTAGGAACATTTGTTGTAAACACGTGTTCCGAACTCTGGTGTAAACGCGGCTTAAGCAATACAAAGTTTTGGCAAGTACAATCAAACTGGATTACATATTGACAAACAAAACACGGTTTGACATTCGTTTCCGGCCGATGAAACAGGGCCTGGTTGTCATTTCGCCAATTTCACCTGGTCCAGACATCGCTTATAATCAATATTAAATGACGAAATCGTTAGTCACGGCCGAAATTACGCGGTTCGATCGTCATTTTCGGCCGATTTCACGTGATGCGATCGCCTTTTGCGGCCGTTAATACGCGTTTTGGCCGGTCGCAGTCGTTTGCGGTCGTCATATTCGGCCGATTTTACGTAATACTATTGCCTTTGCGGCCGTTACTACGCGTTTTGGCCGGTTCCAATCGTTTGCGGTCGTCATTTTCGGTCGATTTTACGTAATGCGATCGCCTTTTGCGGCCGTTACTACGCGTTTTGGCCGGTCGCAATCGTTAGCGATCGTCCGGAAATCGGCGGGAAATACTCGCTCGAACTTTCGAGTAGTTTTAAAAACTTCGAGTCGAGTTCGAATATTAAAATACTCGGCCGAAAACTCGAAGTTTCGAGTACTCGCACACCCCTAATATTTATGTAAAACAGTGTCAAATGTTTCAAATTACATCAAATTAAACGTTACTATTGTAACCCATGTCCTTTTAGTGTCTTTTATTGAAACATTCCAAACGCAGTGCAGGTTCATTAGGACACGTTGCACAATATGTGTTCACTCTTCGGGTTCACTAATTATATGTTTATCCCGCAACACTGCCTACTGAACAAAAGAGGTTAGGCTACGAATGCAATTTGAGCGCGAAACAACATTCAAGGTGGCACAAAAAAGCGTACAGCTGTAACTGGCAACAGACCTGGAGAAAAACAGCGTGGGCCACTAGAGAGCCACGACGCGCTGGTGAAAGAAGTTATTCCTCCGGCGCGGCGTGGGCCAGCAGAGGCCCACAAAGTTATATATATATATATATATATATATATATAAAACATATAAGTGAGGGTTTATTTTGAAAATAAGTGTTAACACATTGCTTAGCTCATCATTAATGATCATTTTAGGAAAAAAACACGATTCCGGTTTTTGCAAATATAACATGATATTTTTAACCTGTTTATTTAACAGGCTAGAGAGTCCAGTGACCAGTCCAGAGACAGCTATGTCGTTTTGAGCTCCTTGAGTTTTAGAAAAATTAGTGGTATAATCTTAGTTTTTACAAAAGTGTTTGGTTTGACAGTAAAGTGATCATTTTTCTCTTTATCAGTGAGTAAGTACCTGAAGTGAAGACGCAGTCGTCATACTACCATAAATAATAAAAGAAACAAAATAGTTTTGTTAAATTCATGATTATTTCTTCCAAGGAAGATTGAGCCAGAGATAAGAAGGTTCTGGGGACTGATAAGAGTTGCTGACCTTTGAACTAACAGATAACTGCCACCTGTGCCCTGGAGTGTTGTCATTGTTTACAAACATTGCCATGTGGGTCTAATTTAGTTTTCTTTATTTACCTCAAGTAAGTCTACAAATAAATGAAAAACACACATACTTCTCTAAATGTATTTGTTTGTTTACTCTATGTGGTAAATAGGCTCCTAGTTCTACACTTAAGGTTGCTAGGTAACATAAAACAACCCAGGTAACACGTAAGTTTACGGCAAGCCTTGCCCTAGAATTGCCAGGAAAAACTTTCCGAATAAAACATTTGAAACGCTTGTGCAATGCATTCTGGGAAAGTGTGCCGTTGGCTGTCCGACCACAGTTTGAGGAATACTTACCGCGGAACATAAGAGACTCCTCGATTCACCGCTTGGAGCGCTAGCGGCGTAATCTGCCGGGTGCGATCTGATATTCCGGCCGCCATTACAACGCCATTGTTTATTTGTGTTAGCCAAGGAAGAAAAGTGCAGAAGTTCTCTGTTTGTTTGTTCTCTGTTTAACTTATTTGTTAATTTGATTCTTTGTTCAACGGCAAGCGGGAATAATAGCATCATAATATCAGGTAAGGATTGTGTTGTCACGTAAATTATAAGCAACTCTAGTATAATAATGTTAATAACGTCTACCGGTACGTTTTTATTGCATAGCTGTACTCGCTCATAGCTCATATGGTATCAATCTTAACAAAGCAAATCAAAATAAGTAGATAATGGGTTTGTATTATATTTCTCTCATGTATTCTGCATGAAAAATAATCGTGTGTGAAGTTGTTTGGCTAAAGAAAGTGTCAAGTTCCAACAGCCTTGGGTAATAGCAGTCTAAGGTAGGACCTGAATTGAGCTTGTCATCGATAATCAAGATGATGCTTTATTGAATTAATAATAAGTGTACTAGTACAACGAATGTGAATCACTAACTTTGGTGGTTTGTATTCTAGACTATTGTGAATCTACTTTATTAATATCCTTACTTAACCCAACTTTGTTTGTTCAGCTAACTTAGGCCTATCAATGTCTCTTATAGGCTAAGTTAACTTCTTATACAACTAGACTGTGTTAAGCCTATATTGGCCTAACCCAGTTGTTTAGTGATACACATACCGTACCTACACATCTTATCGTCCACTCAATTTTAGTCAACTAAGTACCGGTACTTTTAAAATTTATTCCTGGCATTATGAATTAAATGAGGCTAGCCTACTGGTATAATTTGGGGTTGCCATCACACCGGATTTCCCTAGAGATTACCCGGTTTTGAGGGTAAAAATATAAATCCGAGGGTTTTCCAAGAGACATTTAAAATTCCTCTTTTTGAAAATTTTTCCCAAAAATTTGTTAAGTAATGCAAATTTTGTGTTCAAATCCCATCTGTGAAAAAATGTAGGTTATTTACGTTTGTAACTCGTCATGGAACGACTGCAAAAGCTAACTTAAATCCTGTCTCTCTGTAACTCTAACCTATATTATTTGTTACTCGGGCTTTATTTCGGTGGGAAATATTGTTAACTTTCACGTATATTCGCCGTTATCTAATGCTGAAAATCAGTAGGTAAAGCCTATATTGTTTTAGACTATATACGGTACATTTGAGTTTTTATTTTTTTGTATGGCTAATGATTTAAATCAAACAAAAAATAATAATGTTTTCCCTCAAAGTGTACTAATCAATAGATTAAATTACTTTATTACTATCGAGTGATCCAAAATGTCGCTGTATTGGATACATAGCAGTTTGGTTATTTGAATATTAAGGTTCATGTAATGATGTGTGTATTGATGTGATGAATGACAAATTTGATTTAAAGCTAACAACAAATCTTTTAATAACCAATGTAATATATATGTTTTAGTTCAAGCCAAAATTGTACTGTGTAAAAATCCTTTGTTTTAGCAGCTTCAATTGTGAAGGTTTAAATTTATTGTTAATACATTTTCTATATATATATATGTGTGTACCATAACTTTCATAAACAAAGTCTGATCATGATGAAATTTGGTATAAACCTGTTGTGCAGCATCCATTTTCATGAGTGTGAAAACCAGCCAAATCCCACCATTTTAAAAGTGGAGTTTTCCACTTCAACAATTTTTTTTACTTTGTTCATATAATTTTTGTAGCCCAAATGTTAGTTTGCTCCATTTAATTCAACTGAAAAACAAACGATTTGGTATTTTGATCATCTACAACAATGGGTTACTGAAGTGAAAGTGCCAAACACAGTACGTGGTACAATGTTAGTCTTCCAATACCACTGACGGACTGACCTATCACGAAATCTCCATAACTAAAAGGCCTACAGAGATGAAATTTGACATATATAGGTTCCTCTTGGCCCTAGGTTCTTGCTGAGAAACGGTATTACTAAATTCCCCCTTGTTTCGCCCTGCTCGGTCCCAAAGTTCCCATGTATTCCTTATAGACATTCACTTTGGTTTGAGCTGACAGAATGCAGCATTTGAGAGGATATTTTTGAAAACAACTTGTTTTGACTGTGCTTTGTATTCTATATTTATTAAATAAAAGTAATTTTTCATTAAAGTTGGGCTAGAAGGGAGAAAGTGTGTGTCAGTTTTCTGATACTGTTTATTACCCCTAACTATCTTACCTACATAAATTTTCACCTTAAAACTTAAATCCCTTATGGGCTTCTGTCACCTCACACCTTCCTCCTCTACACTAACCTACGTTACATTTCCTGACTACCTACTCACAATCCTTACCTACTCTACATACACATACCCTCCCTCCAAACATATTTTAACAGTTAGTGACAATGTTTCTGCTTTTTGCCCTACAGACGCTGTAAGAAGACGTCACAAGGAGGTCATAAATGATGAAAAAGGAGTATGAAAAGTTCGCTGCAACAAGCTACTCCGAGAATTCAAAAAAGGTAAAATTATTAATAATATAATTTTGCCAGTATTGGTGACTGACTAACTTTGCCATAAAAACTATGGACTACAGGGACATGACCATGGAAGCTTTAACGAGCAACTAGTATTTTTTTAGTAACAAATAACCATATAATGATTAGGGCTTGGCAAGATTCAAGATTTCCAGGCTCAAAGTAAACTTTTTGAGGAATTTGTTGGTACCTAAACATTTCTTGCACCCATGGGCAGTAAAAAGTATGCATAAGATTTTAATTTAAACTAGATGATTGTCACTGTCTCGCCCGTTAAACTAAAACATAGGATTAATTAATATGCAATGTTGACCCTATATCCTTATGTTTACAAATCATCCACACTTTACTACTTCTCCATGGATCACATTTTCCGTAGCTGATGTTTTATACCTTTTGGTTTTAAAGTTCTCTAAAAACAAACTTAAAATGTTTGTGTCGGCTGCTAGACTTTTTGAAAGGTAAAACCCAAATTAGTAAAACATGAAAACCCCTAAATTGTAATTTAGTCTGTAACATTATCTGATACACAAAATTATATTACTTTCAAAACTGCCTACACAGATTTCCCACACACAGATCACAGATTGGATTTTATGTCGTCTCAGAATCTTCCTAGGAAAAAACATCAGTTTCTATATCAAAATATTATTTAGGACTAATTTAAAATGATATCATATGATTCTCCCTCATAGAGGTTGATGTTTTCAGAAAACAAGTTTAAAGGCGGTTTCTTACAAACGTCTAAGTATACGTCTATATAAACAAATGTATACATTTTAAATCTTACACCTTTATTTTCTAAAAGTTTGAAATCTGAAGCTTGTTAAATCATTTTATGATTTAAATCTCTTTTGGATTGGATGTGCACTTAAAACAAGTTGTACGTAAGCAATAATTCAAGAATATTACAGGATTTAAAACCTGTAAATTTTGGTAAAAAATTACAGACCTAGAATCGGCCTGAAATTTACAAGTAGGCCTACCGCTATTGTCCAAAGTCTCTGGAGAAATTTATATTGTTACATTTAAATATAAATTTAAAAATTAAAATTGTTTTAAATTAGATACACTTGGAACTGAGTTTCACGGTATTTTGTGGAATCCTTTAACATAGCCTATTACATTTGGTTGCAATTTTGTAACTAAGGTATATCTTTAATTACCGGACGTATCATCATTAATGTATAGTGTATACATTGCTCCCAATACTTATGGGATTTTGATCATTTAACCCCTAAAATGTCCTTGATGGTTTTTAGCGAATTTCCCCTACAGGGTAGAAGCTATTACCGTAGGTCTCATGGTAAGACTTAAGCCCGAGACCATGAAAACTTTTTGTTTTGAGGTCCCCAGATGCCAAACACACTTCGTTCAAATTTATGTATATGCATGTATATGTATGCATGTGCTTATTGCAATGTATTATTACAATATTACCAATTTTTTTTAATAAAAAATGGGAATGGTGTATATATATATATATATATATATATATATATATATATATATATATATATATACCATTCCCATTTTATATATATATATATATGTGTATATATGTGTCCGTGAATGCGATAACTTGAGTAAAAAAAGTCCGATTTCGATGAAATTTGGCTCAAATGTGTAAAGTGACATTCATGACTTAAGTTCGAAAACCAGAAAAATCGGACCATGGGAAAGGGGGTTTATGGGGTTTCAAAATTTTCCAAAAATCAGTTTTTTGCACTTTTCAACCTGAAATTTCTAAAACACACAATTTTGGTTTTAACCATTTTATAGAGCTTAAAAAAACAAATAATATAGTATTTTGAATCATGAACCTAGGTTAAGTGGTTGCGGAGAAAATCAAAACAAAACGTGTTCATAAAATCTCCCATGTTAATCTTATGGGAAAATGGTTTTTAGCTTTTCCTTAATTAATTTTACTTTAACTTCACATTTGCTTTTACCAATCAGTTTAGCTCTACAAAACAATCATTTTGGTGTTTAAATTGTGATTCTACGTCCAACCGTTGCCGAGATATTCAAAGTGCTAAACACAGTACGTTATCCAATGTTATCCTTATGGAGAATATTTAAAATTTGATATCTCGATTATTTATGAACGTATACTGATGAAACTTGGTATGTTGCTTCACCTAGTACTGGAAAATTGATATTTGAAAAAAAAATTTTTTGTTGATTATCCTCTTAGCAGCAAACCTGCATACTCATCCCTAACGTTATTCTTATGGAGAATACGTAAAGCTTTATATCTCCCAATCTCCCTTAATTATGAACATAAATCATTAAAACTTGGTATGTAGCTTCACCTGGTTGAGTTATATTGATAATTGCAAAAAAAATTTTAATCTTTCTCATTGCAGAAAACCTGCGTTCTCAGCCCTTATGGAGAATAAATAAAATGCTATATATCAGTTATTTATTTAAGTATTTTTATGAAACTTGGTAAGTGGCTTTATGTGGTAGTAAGAAATATATTCATGCATAGGAAATTCGCTGAGTACGCAGGTTTGCTGCGACGGGAGTATTGTAATTTGTTGTATGAACCATGTACCAAAAACTGGATAAGAGCGTGTTAACACAAAGGTCTAATAATTTTTTGCGGTTATTTAAAAATATTGGTTGTACGGTATGCATTGTGTTTTAATAACATTTTCTGACAATAACACTAGTTGCTTGTTTGTCATAAAACCCCTTTCAGGTTGAAGAAAATTATTTCCAAACTATAAACATTGAATCTATGAATGATTAATTTGATGGTTTCGTAAAACCTTTGGGTTCAAGAATAGTATTTTGTTTTCAGGGAAAAAAGACAGGAGGTTGCAGCCATTGGAGCCAGGGAGATTGAAGAAGACGGCTTGGAACAATGAAGTTTTAAATGTATTTTGATCATGATGTAAATAGTTAAATTGAAACAATATAAAACATAATATGTAAAGATTGTTGTTTATTCCTATCTTTGGTACCTATATTATTCCAATAGCCATTTTAACATTGGTTCACCAAGATTCACAAATTAACTTGTTAGTGAAGACTAATAGATCAATGGAGAAAATTAAACGTACATTGTATAGTTATTTTAATTATTATATATTTTCCATTAAATTTTACCTTCGCCTAAAAATATAATTAAAAACATTTTAATTTGGTATAACAAAATGTGGTATAATTGCAGTGGTTTTGGACAGGCACCTTTATATTTAAATGTAGTTTGTAGCAATTTGATAAGGATACTAAGGCCAATGTATTTCAGTCTACTAATGAATTAAAAAGGAAAACAATGTTATTAATCTGTTTAATAATGAAAGCTTGTAGTATAAATTAATACCATTTATAGTAACAACAATATTATGCAACTACATTTATAGTGACAACTTTATTTGTTTTCAATGAAGTTTTTGAGAATTTTGTTGAATACTAACAGACGTTTAGCCGATAGACCTAAGTATTTTTTTTAAATTATCCAAGCAATCTATTATTTTAATAAAATTATCTATTAACCAAGCAATTTGTTTAGTAGAAGTCCAAAACCAGTTATTATTTCACAGGAAGTGAGTGTGATTATGAAACATTATATTAATCATTAGTAATTAAATAAGTGATTTATTTAACAGTTTATAGCAGTTGTTTTGGTTGGTAGATTTTATTTGTTGGTAAGAGCACAAAGTTGTGTTTGAGGATATTCCAGGTAGGTTCATGCACAGTAATTACAATATTACCAAGTTTTTTTAATAAAAAATGGGAAAATTTTTTATTTTTCCTAAAAGTATACAAACTATTAATTCAGTTATTTCAACTAATATTAGCATATCCATTCAGCGAAGTACAATTTTGTGCACTAGTTGTGCAAAAATACTAATTATTATAGTATTCAGGTTTTCATTAAGGTATTACCGGTACACATAAACTTACCAGGAAAGTTTGCCAAAAGCTTACCAGGACAGTTTTCTAAAAGCTTACCAGGACAGTTTTCTAAAAGCTTACCAGGATAGTTTTCCACAAACATACCAGAAAGGCTTTCTCAATGTGTTTGTAAGAAAGCTTTCTGAAAGCTTAATTGAAAAGCTTTTGGAAAGTTTTGAAGGAGGGAACTAGAAAGCTTGCCTCAAACTTTTCACAAGTTTGGTTGCTTGCCATGGAAAACTTGTAGAAAGTGTTTAAGTGTGTCATGGCAAGTTTTGGGCAAGCTTGCCTCAAGTTATTTTTTCTACCTGGGAAGATGGTGATATCTGCCTCAAATGAATAAAGTCAGACAAAATTATAATTAACAACAAAAACTATTTATTTACAAAATTGACATTACAACATTTTTAAATTGTGAGGGGTTGACAATTGGTGTTACAAAGGTAGGGAAATAAATATGATTTACTTTATACAATCGTGAAATAAACCTCGGCGTCGTTCTGTGGGTATGAGTATTGAAGTCTTAATCTCAGGGTGTTATATTGGATTCGCGGTGGTGGCTCTCTTCCTTTTCTAGATTTCGCTTATAAATTTTGAATTCGATTTTGTTTGTAATAAAATTCCAAATTTGATGATTGATTTTGAAATACGGAATTGTTTGAAATGTTCAAAAAGTTAATTTTGGCTTGGCGTCACCGGAGATGGCGGCCATGATTTTGAATAATGTTTTAGGCCTAAAAGGTTCTGTTCCGAATTCACTGATGCTACTAAATTTGACTAAACAAGTTTTCTTCCTACTAACTTTGGACTAAAATCGTCTTGTAAACAAATGTTTTTTGAACAGGATCAGTAGTTAAGTCTACTCAATCCACCCTAACTCTGATGTGATTTAGTCTGTAGATTCGAGATAAGTTTGGGTTTGGTTTACCAGAGCTGCATCATTTCTTCGCTAAAAACCATTTCTTCTTGGCCTAATAATAAACAAGGGTATAATCTGTATGGTTTTAGCTCTTCTCTTAATAAAAGATCGGACTTTTAGTGTCCAATGCACTTATTTAAAGGGAATTTAGTTAATTTTGAGACTAGGCTCACTTTTTACCATCTAACACCTAGGCCAGTTCAATTTTGAAGAAGGAGAGAGTCTAATTTTCTCACCAACAATGTAGTCACACATGATTTCTTTCTTGAGGCTTTCAGTCACATGACACTTCCACTTTGAATTTCCACTGTAATTACTATATAAAATTTTGACTAGTAATTTATGTATTTAAGGTCAGGCGATAATTAAAATTCGTGTTTGAAGTAGTTTTGTACTATTTCTAATATAAGGTAGTTACATGATTACATATTTTTATATAGGCCTATTTAGCTATTTTTATTGACTATTTGCTGACATAAATTATGAACTGTTGCATAAACTATCTTATAAAATTATATATTTATTTTTTAAGTATTTAAATGGAAGGAGTTTCAAAAAATGTCTGCATGCCTAAAGGATGGATTAGAGAAGAGCATGTTAGAAAAAATGGATTGAGTAAAGGGAAGATTGACATCTACATTAAATCTCCGAATGGAAAAGTTCTTAGATCAAAAACTGAGCTTGTTAAGTATATAAAAGAAAAAGATTTAAATTTAAAAATAGAGGACTTTAACTTTTCTGCAGTCAAAAAATTGAGCAAGAAAACAAACTTATCACCTAATAGTTCAATAGCATCTCTGAGTGAAACAAGCTTGTCAGATAGCAGCAGCTGTAAATCAGATAATGTATTAATGGGGGATAGTCAAATGCATTCAAGTTCTGTTGAAGTTCAGACTGATAATAGCTTTAGCAATATGCTGATAACAGATGAATTGCTTAGCTCTCAGTGGCTCTCTGATTCCAGTCTACAGAGATATTTTGACTTATTAAACACACGTTTTCTCGCTACAACTGCAAATGCATGCTTGATTCTTAATCCTCTCATCTGTCATGCTGTCAAGAATTTAAATGATTATTCCCATTTTCTAGACTCTTTGTATATAAAGGATTTTGAGACCCTTATAATGGCAATAAATAATTCTAAGCAGCTAGATGGTGCGAGTGGCTCTCACTGGAGTGTCCTAGTATACACAAAAACAACAAACCGATTTCATTATTATGAAACACGCTGAAATAGTGGCGGGTAAGGTGGCATCATACTTGAATGTACCAGAGTATGAGTTTTTGGTAGTCGATGGACCAAAACAGGTGAATTCATTTGATTGTGGAATTTATGTATGTGTACTTATAGAGATGTTAACCTTTGAATATGACCCGTTTGAGAATGGTATAATCAATAAAGAGAAACTAACTAGATACCTTCATTTGACCTCCATTGACTTAATTAAAAAAAGAGCACTGTTGGCCTACACGTTGTACACGTTTGTACCAAATTTCATCAAAATCGGACCATTTTTACGAGAGTTATTGCACCCACACGGACACATGTATATATATATATATATATATATATATAGTTTGAAAAAATGGTGTTTTTGGGGTCTGAGGATCTCAAAACGAAAAGTTACCATGGTCCCAGGCATAGGTCTTACTATGCCGACTACGGTAATAGCTTCTTCCCTATAGGGGAAATTCTCTAAAAATAAGTGTGTTGATGTAAAAATGACTTTAGGCTATTTATATTATAAAAATATATAAATATAAAAAGTATAACTCAAAGTTTAGATAGTAAAACAAATATTGTCTAGGGAGGTTTCATTGATAGCAAAAAACATCTTGCACAGCGGGATCAACTTGACTGTGTTCACCTCCTCAAACAAAACTCTTCTTACTCACGCGTTTTACTGTTTACTATAAATACAACACTGGCTGGGTATAATTTTATGTATATCAACTTATCAAATACCCAGGAAGCACAGCAAACCTGCATTCTCAGCGAATTTCAAACGTACCTCACATTATGTATGCATTTACCACAAACCACTGGTGGTTGTAGTATGCATGAAGCCACTTACCAAATTTAATTAAAATATATTCATAAATAAGCAATACATTAAATTTGATTTATTCTCTCTAAGAATAACATTAGAAATGAGTAAGCAGGTATCCTTCCACGGCAGTGGCGGATCCAGCTTTCGAGTCAGGGGGGGGGGACTATTGGTGGAATACCCCCATTTGTTGGATAATCGAACGAAGTGAAGTTTATTATACACACTTTACTGCTTATACTGGTAAGAGAATCAACTGAACTGGCGTGTCTGTGACCAAAATAACTCGAGAACGCCTCCACAGATAAACTTAAAATTTTCCAGATAAACTTGACAGGTCAAAATCTCGGTCGAGTTCGTTATTCAGAAAATTTTGTTCAGTATTAATCAAATTATCTTAAAACCAAATTTATTTTTTTCTCTATAAGAATAACATTGGATGCCATTTTAGTGGTACTTGAATCGTTAAAATTTAGCCAACGTCTATGTTTCAACAACAGAGTAATAATAGTAAGTTTACTAGAGTATACTTTGTTATACTGGATAACAAAAGGATTTTTACGACAAAAAAACACACAAGAGAGATAAATCGAAGTATATTTTTAAGTTGTGAGCATATTTATTATTTTATAAAATTATTAAGTGTATGTTTTAAAAAAATATCCATACAGTTAATATTCTCTTAGTATGCCTACTCTGTGTAAATATCGTCAGTCGTCGGAGGCGACGATTGTAACAGTGGCAGACGACGCGTGTGGCAGATTGAAAAACTCAAAATAACTTTTCAAAATAGATGACTGTAGATACTAAGATATTAACTTAACTTATAAAATAGTTTGTTTTATTACATTGCCTTAGACAATTGGTAATATTGTAATTGTCATGTGTAAAAAGTATACAAAGCCTCAATTTGTCTAGAAAGCTTTGATGAAGTTAGTCACAGTAAGTGAACAACCTTAAAATTTATTTTGTAGGACAATTATTTGATAGGTTATATTTTCAATAAATTAATAATAAAAATTGTCTACATTACCTAAAATATATTACCAGCAATTTAGTAGGTAACCACAATAAAAGCTATAGACTATTCTAACCAAACAGCCTTTTTCGGAAGGTTATCTTGAGTAATTTGACGTAGCCTAGGGTTGGATTACAGTAAGAGTAAGCCGACATTAAACTGGGAATACAACTGTTGTAAAATACTTTAAACACATTAGCAGGAATTTTGTAGCGAACCAAAACAAAAGCTTTAAACTATTCTAACCAAACTAAGCCTTTTATACAGGTTATCTAAAATGATTTGATATATCCTAGGTTTGGATTATAGTGAGCTGTTTTCATCATAAATTTGGACCTATGGCTATAAAATGTAGGCATTATACACTTAGGCTACTTGCCATTTTAGAAGTTTCATGTACAGACTTGGACGAACCCATGTTTATAGCATTTAATTTCATGATAGCCTAGGATATTGAAACAATTTATTGAAATCTCATTTTGTCATCTAAATAACTGGACCTGACGACTTATTGTTAATCCTTAAGGATATTTTGACTTCGCCTATAGAAATTGTTAACATTAGTTCATTTAGGAAACTCGCTGTTCTCTTAAAAGTTAAATTAACCACACTGCTAAAGTCACTGCTTAGCCCAAAATACTCTGTTTGTTCTAAGATAACGCACCGATGCCAATCCTAACAACAAACCATGCCTGAAATCTTCTATTTATTTTTAAAATAAATAAATTTACGGATTTATACAACATTTCCTTTGATAAAAACAAGTGATAAATGTATGAGTGTTTTTCTACGGATAAAATGTTACGTCGGCGACGGGATCTGAACTCGCAACCTTACGCTCAAAGAGCCAGTGCGATACCCACTCAGCTATCGTGATAAGTGGTTCTTAGGGTAGAAGTGACTAAAACTATAGCTATATAGACATAAAACCCGGATTCTGGTGGCAGTTAAATGATAACAGAATGTATTCTGATGATGTTACTCAAATCAGATATTGAATTTTTTATGAGACTCAATTTTAGCTTAATCATGTGTTTCGATTATCCTTATATGGGAGGAATGAGCGTACACCTAGTAATGTTATGGATAATAATTGTAATATCAACAAGTATCCAAATACTAAAAATAACAGTTAAACCCAAAACGTACTAAAGTGAACTGACCTAAGACAGAAAAGGCAGAACATCGTTCATGCGCAGTGTAAGGGTGTGATGACTAATAATATCACGTGGACACAGTGGATGCGCGGTCAAACTCCTGTTGCCATGGTAACGTCACGTACGCACCACTCTGCCTGCACCTCGCCGCCCCGCTCACTCGAGCTACCGCTGTTGTATCTGAGATCTGATTGACACATCAACACTCACAAGAGAATGCACACTACACAACGTTAACCTAGACGTTTGCCGGCACCCACACCCAAGTAACGCGACGGTGGTTTTGCGGGTAAAAAAAGAGGCAGGGTAAGGGTAAGGGCAGTCGCATTGTCGCGTCAGTGCAGCCAACCGTCAGGTGTCATCAGAAAGAAATTATCATTCCCACTAACTGTTAACGCTTAATTTCACAACTTAAGTATGCATACAGACCGTATAGAAGAATAATCTATGGTAGGCAATGCATAGATTGGATTGGTGATAAATAATTAATTGCTACACATTTAACCAGATGCAAATTAAATAACTCCACTATTTCTATACAGTATATAACAAACATTTATGAGCTTGAGGGGGGGGGTGATCGCCCCCCTCGCCCTTCCCTTGAATCCGTCACTGTTCCACGGTTACCGCAACATGTGGATTTTTATGTATATATAAACGAACCACAATCAGATGAAGCCACATGCCAAATTTCATAAAGATATGTTTATAAATAAGAGTGTTTATAAATAAGAGAGATATAGCATTAAAACTATTATCTATAAGATTAACACTAGAAAAAGTACTGTGTTTAACACTTTTAAAATCTCAGGCACCGAGTCAAACTATTTTTTTTAGCTGAAATTGATGGTGCAAACCGAAATTTGATTTGTTTAAAGAGCTATGCAAAACAACATTTTTGGGTACAACACCTCCGTCTCGGATGGTGCGAACTGTCTGGTTTTCTAATATATGAAAATAGATGTTGCTTTACAGGTTTCTACCTAATTTGATCAAGATCACACTTTTTTACAAAATTATCTTGCCTACAAATACATTTATAAAACCATTTGAAAAAAATGGTGCTTTTGGCATCTGGCGGCCTCAAAACAAAAATTTGTCATGGTCTCGGGCTTCAGTCTTACTCAACGATATATTTTTGGTCTTACTGTGCCATTTACGGTTTTAGCTTCTTCCCTATAGGTATATCCGCTGAAACCCTCCCAACAGGATAGATGTGTATGCAGCAATGAGCAATACTATTTCAGACTTTTGAAGTTACCTATGTTTTCTGTAAGTTTCAAGACACTCCTAAAAAACCTTCTAATAGGCCTTTGCTCAAAATACCTGATATTTTATATTCGTGTTAATGTTGGACATAGTAAAAATTGATGTCATAGGGTTAGACAGGTTTAGGTTATCTTCCTTATATTACAATAAAACAATAATAAAATTGCGGTGACAAAGTACGACATAACCGTTCAAATATACAAGTAACCTCTCATTGCCTTAATATACAATCTGGAGGGAAGTGAATCTAAAAACGGACGGTCTACAAAAACAGAACTCACTTATCTTTATCCATTTCAAAAGGACGGCCATTTTTTCAGAATATACAGGTACTGACTTTTACGGAATACTCTGTATCTGCTAAACCACAAGACATATCCTTGCTCTGATTCAAAATTCTGACTCATATCAAAATCAGCTTTATCATGATAAGCAATATGACAGAATTTACAAAATAATAATAAAAAATACCTTTTTTGAAAATGTTTATATGTCCAAAATTTCAAGGTCTTGGAAATCCTAGCAACTTTCTCCTAGCAATTTACACCAACATCGTATCTCTCTTTGATTTTTAGCGACTAACCAAAGTAATAATTTCTCTATGCAAAATGCATGTTATCTGTGCTTAACACTTCAAAGTATTATGTGGCCTCTTTTGTAAATGCGTTATGTATAACTTACATGCATTCTACATTTTTACCTATACTTACATTAAATTGTTTTGAGTATTTTAATCGTAACAACCTAAAAAAATTATAAGTAATTTCAGTCATATTTTATATTTTTCACAACAGTTCTAGGTAGGTTTTTGAAGAAGCATGTGTAAACGAGATAACTATTCACTTAAAACGTAAAGATCAAGTAAAGGTTTTACTAATTTTAATTTCCTAACATTCAAAACTTTTTGTTTAAAGTTCATTGCTGGTGATGGTGAGTTAATGTTATTCACGAAATTTATGGGGCCATTTTCCATCACTTATTAGTAATGTTTATTTTCACTAATAAGAGATGGAAAAAGTCCACAAAAACAACCTTGAATAATATACAAAAGTCGATTAAATGCAACACTTTAAATCGTAAGTAACTATCAACTTTTTGGTATTTTAAAACCACTGCAATAAGTAGCTACTATACTCAGCTACTGTGGTCTGGTTGTTCTAATCACCACATTCTAGCTAGGATACTCAGCTACTGTGGTCTGGTTGTTCTAATCACCACATCCTAGCTAGGATACTCAGCTACTGTGGTCAGGTCGTTCTAATCACCACATCCTAGCTAGGATACTCAGCTACTGTGGTCTGGTCGTTCTAATCACCACATCCTAGCTAGGATACTCAGCTAATGTGGTCTGGTCGTTCTAATCACCACATCCTAGCTAGGATACTCAGCTACTGTGGTCTGGTCGTTCTAATCACCACATCCTAGCTAGGATACTCAGCTACTGTGGTCTGGTCGTTCTAATCACCACATCCTAGCTAGGATACTCAGCTACTGTGGTCTGGTCGTTCTAATCACCACATTCTAGCTAGGATACTCAGCTACTGTGGTCTGGTCGTTCTAATCACCACATTCTAGCTAGGATACTCAGCTACTGTGGTCTGGTTGTTCTAATCACCACATCCTAGCTAGGATACTCAGCTACTGTGGTCTGGTTGTTCTAATCACCACATCCTAGCTACGATACTCAGCTACTGTGGTCTGGTCGTTCTAATCACCACATCCTAGCTAGGATAGTCAGCTACTGTGGTCTGGTCGTTCTAATCACCACATCCTAGCTAGGATGCTCAGCTACTGTGGTCTGGTCGTTCTAATCACCACATCCTAGCTAGGATGCTCAGCTACTGTGGTCTGGTTGTTCTAATCACCACATCCTAGCTAGGATGCTCAGCTACTGTGGTCTGGTTGTTCTAATCACCACATTCTAGCTAGGATACTCAGCTACTGTGGTCTGGTTGTTCTAATCACCACATCCTAGCTAGGATACTCAGCTACTGTGGTCTGGTTGTTCTAATCACCACATCCTAGCTAGGATACTCAGCTACTGTGGTCTGGTTGTTCTAATCACCACATCCTAGCTAGGATACTCAGCTACTGTGGTCTGGTTGTTCTAATCACCACATCCTAGCTAGGATACTCAGCTACTGTGGTCTGGTCGTTCTAATCACCACATCCTAGCTAGGATACTCAGCTACTGTGGTCTGGTCGTTCTAATCACCACATCCTAGCTAGGATACTCAGCTACTGTGGTCTGGTCGTTCTAATCACCACATCCTAGCTAGGATACTCAGCTACTGTGGTCTGGTCGTTCTAATCGCCACATCCTAGCTAGGATACTCAGCTACTGTGGTCTGGTCGTTCTAATCACCACATCCTAGCTAGGATACTCAGCTACTGTGGTCTGGTCGTTCTAATCACCACATCCTAGCTAGGATACTCAGCTACTGTGGTCTGGTTGTTCTAATCACCACATCCTAGCTAGGATACTCAGCTACTGTGGTCTGGTCGTTCTAATCACCACATTCTAGCTAGGATACTCAGCTACTGTGGTCTGGTCGTTCTAATCACCACATCCTAGCTAGGATACTCAGCTACTGTGGTCTGGTCGTTCTAATCACCACATCCTAGCTAGGATACTCAGCTACTGTGGTCTGGTCGTTCTAATCACCACATTCTAGCTAGGATACTCAGCTACTGTGGTCTGGTCGTTCTAATCACCACATTCTAGCTAGGATACTCAGCTACTGTGGTCTGGTTGTTCTAATCACCACATCCTAGCTAGGATACTCAGCTACTGTGGTCTGGTTGTTCTAATCACCACATCCTAGCTACGATACTCAGCTACTGTGGTCTGGTCGTTCTAATCACCACATCCTAGCTAGGATACTCAGCTACTGTGGTCTGGTCGTTCTAATCACCACATCCTAGCTAGGATGCTCAGCTACTGTGGTCTGGTCGTTCTAATCCCCACATCCTAGCTAGGATGCTCAGCTACTGTGGTCTGGTTGTTCTAATCACCACATCCTAGCTAGGATGCTCAGCTACTGTGGTCTGGTTGTTCTAATCACCACATTCTAGCTAGGATACTCAGCTACTGTGGTCTGGTTGTTCTAATCACCACATCCTAGCTAGGATACTCAGCTACTGTGGTCTGGTTGTTCTAATCACCACATCCTAGCTAGGATACTCAGCTACTGTGGTCTGGTTGTTCTAATCACCACATCCTAGCTAGGATACTCAGCTACTGTGGTCTGGTTGTTCTAATCACCACATCCTAGCTAGGATACTCAGCTACTGTGGTCTGGTCGTTCTAATCACCACATCCTAGCTAGGATACTCAGCTACTGTGGTCTGGTCGTTCTAATCACCACATCCTAGCTAGGATACTCAGCTACTGTGGTCTGGTCGTTCTAATCACCACATCCTAGCTAGGATACTCAGCTACTGTGGTCTGGTCGTTCTAATCACCACATCCTAGCTAGGATACTCAGCTACTGTGGTCTGGTCGTTCTAATCACCACATCCTAGCTAGGATACTCAGCTAATGTGGTCTGGTCGTTCTAATCACCACATCCTAGCTAGGATACTCAGCTACTGTGGTCTGGTCGTTCTAATCACCACATCCTAGCTAGGATACTCAGCTACTGTGGTCTGGTTGTTCTAATCACCACATCCTAGCTAGGATACTCAGCTACTGTGGTCTGGTCGTTCTAATCACCACATCCTAGCTAGGATACTCAGCTACTGTGGTCTGGTCGTTCTAATCACCACATTCTAGCTAGGATACTCAGCTACTGTGGTCTGGTTGTTCTAATCACCACATCCTAGCTAGGATACTCAGCTACTGTGGTCTGGTTGTTCTAATCACCACATCCTAGCTACGATACTCAGCTACTGTGGTCTGGTCGTTCTAATCACCACATCCTAGCTTGGATACTCAGCTACTGTGGTCTGGTCGTTCTAATCACCACATCCTAGCTAGGATACTCAGCACCTGTGGTCTGGTTGTTCTAATCACCACATCCTAGCTAGGATGCTCAGCTACTGTGGTCTGGTTGTTCGAATCACCACATCCTAGCTAAGATGCTCAGCTACTGTGGTCTGGTTGTTCTAATCACCACATCCTAGCTAGGATACTCAGCTACTGTGGTCTGGTTGTTCTAATCACCACATCCTAGCTACGATACTCAGCTACTGTGGTCTGGTCGTTCTAATCACCACATCCTAGCTTGGATACTCAGCTACTGTGGTCTGGTCGTTCTAATCACCACATCCTAGCTAGGATACTCAGCTACTGTGGTCTGGTTGTTCTAATCACCACATCCTAGCTAGGATGCTCAGCCACTGTGGTCTGGTTGTTCTAATCACCACATCCTAGCTAGGATGCTCAGCCACTGTGGTCTGGTTGTTCTAATCACCACATTCTAGCTAGGATACTCAGCTACTGTGGTCTGGTTGTTCTAATCACCACATCCTAGCTAGGATACTCAGCTTCTGTGGTCTGGTTGTTCTAATCACCACATCCTAGCTAGGATACTCAGCTACTGTGGTATGGTTGTTCTAATCACCACATCCTAGCTAGGATACTCAGCTAATGTGGTCTGGTCGTTCTAATCACCACATCCTAGCTAGGATACTCAGCTACTGTGGTCTGGTCGTTCTAATCACCACATCCTAGCTAGGATACTCAGCTACTGTGGTCTGGTCGTTCTAATCACCACATCCTAGCTAGGATACTCAGCTACTGTGGTCTGGTCGTTCTAATCACCACATCCTAGCTAGGATACTCAGCTACTGTGGTCTGGTCGTTCTAATCACCACATCCTAGCTAGGATACTCAGCTACTGTGGTCAGGTCGTTCTAATCACTACATCCTAGCTAGGATACTCAGCTACTGTGGTCTGGTCGTTATAATCACCACATCCTAGCTAGGATACTCAGCTAATGTGGTCTGGTCGTTCTAATCACCACATCCTAGCTAGGATACTCAGCTACTGTGGTCTGGTCGTTCTAATCACCACATCCTAGCTAGGATACTCAGCTACTGTGGTCTGGTCGTTCTAATCACCACATCCTAGCTAGGATACTCAGCTACTGTGGTCTGGTCGTTCTAATCACCACATCCTAGCTAGGATACTCAGCTACTGTGGTCTGGTCGTTCTAATCACCACATTCTAGCTAGGATACTCGGCTACTGTGGTCTGGTTGTTCTAATCACCACATCCTAGCTAGGATACTCAGCTACTGTGGTCTGGTTGTTCTAATCACCACATCCTAGCTAGGATACTCAGCTACTGTGGTCTGGTCGTTCTAATCACATCATCCTAGCTAGGATACTCAGCTACTGTGGTCTGGTTGTTCTAATCACCACATCCTAGCTAGGATACTCAGCTACTGTGGTCTGGTTGTTCTAATCACCACATCCTAGCTAGGATACTCAGCTACTGTGGTCTGGTTGTTCTAATCACCACATCCTAGCTAGGATACTCAGCTACTGTGGTCTGGTCGTTCTAATCACCACATTCTAGCTAGGATACTCAGCTACTGTGGTCTGGTTGTTCTAATCACCACATCCTAGCTAAGATGCTCAGCTACTGTGGTCTGGTTGTTCTAATCACCACATCCTAGCTAAGATGCTCAGCTACTGTGGTCTGGTCGTTCTAATCACCACATCCTAGCTAAGATGCTCAGCTACTGTGGTCTGGTTGTTCTAATCACCACATCCTAGCTAGGATACTCAGCTACTGTGGTCTGGTTGTTCTAATCACCACATTCTAGCTAGGATACTCAGCTACTGTGGTCTGGTTGTTCTAATCACCACATCCTAGCTAGGATACTCAGCTAATGTGGTCTGGTTGTTCTAATCACCACATCCTAGCTAGGATACTCAGCTACTGTGGTCTGGTTGTTCTAATCACAACATCCTAGCTAGGATACTCAGCTACTGTGGTCTGGTTCTTATCACAACATCCTAGTTAGGATACTCATTTACTGTGGTCTGGTTCTAATCACCACATCCTAGCTAGGATACTCAGCTAATGTGGTCTGGTTGTTCTAATTACTACATTCTAGCTAGGATACTCAGCTACTGTGGTCTGGTTCTTATCACAACATCCTAGTTAGGATACTCATTTACTGTGGTCTGGTTCTAATCACCACATCCAAGCTAAGATGCTCAGCTACTGTGGTCTGGTTGTACTAATCACCACATCCTAGCTAGGATACTCAGCTACTGTGGTCTGGTTGTACTAATCACCACATCCTAGCGGGGATAGACTGTGGGCTGGTTGGTCTGATTGACAGATACAAACTTCACACAGCATGTATCATCGGTCCGGAAAACCACTCCTTTCCTGACAATAAGGGGTTATAGGTATAAATATAACTGGCAAAATAGTATAATTCAAATTGCTTCACAGTTTTTTGTTTAATAAATAACAGCAGGCATAATAGCATTTGTTGCAATCTAAAATTAAATAAGTTAAAAGAAAAATATATGCTAGGTCTGGCTGATTTAAATTTGAGAAAAAGAGTTAAGTTATTGAATAAAAACTGTTTGTCATATACCCTCAAAGATATCCAAGCACAGATATCTAAAGTGCAGAATTTAACACCAATGCAATGCGCAATTCAACACAAAATTCTCAATGTTGACTTTTTAAATTTATTACCATCATAGATTTATATGAAAATACTGTAAAACAATTAACATTTAAAGACATGTAATAAATTATCTATTAAAAAAATTATTATTGAGCATGGTCTATCGATATCGTGTGAGTTTTAACGAAATTTCAGTTTAGTACAACCGCCTTCTAATTGTACAGCAAAATGAAAGAAGTGGATGTTATTCCGCACTCTTAACTTTATCTGGCCTTGATTCCTGCAACTTGGGCATTGTGTGGATATGAGAAAACACATAAATAGAATCAAGGTATAATTAAAATGTAATGGTGTCTATATTACTGAACAGTAGTAATAGACTTTAGCAAAACAAATAACTAAGTTCTTCTAATATTTTTCTGAGTTTGTATTCTGCAGTACTCTAGGTCATAAAATATTATATTAGCTCGAGGTAAATGGACATTAATTATTAATTTATTTAGCAATAGCTAGCGCAAAATTCACTGCCCGAGGAAGTCACTGGTAATGTCATAATCATTATTGTTAACAGAATAACTAAATAAAAGAACATTTTGAGATTATAATTGGACATGTAAAAGCCCATGGGGATGTTTTGACTGAACATGAATGTTTTAAAACTCCAAAAGAGACATCCAGAAATAGATAAAGAGCTTTTGATTTATACTAGTACATATATGCAAATTATTGCTTTTAGATGCCTGAAATCATTCTAGATTATTAAAAACGATGTTGTGTAATTGATTGTTGGTGTTTTTTATACACCTGTGTTGTTGGCCAATTAGGTATATGAATTTTAATTTTTATATAGCTTTACAGTTAGCTTGGCAACGTGGTTAGGAAGTCAAATAATATATGAAATCCAACATTTCAAATCACAAATATATATTTAACAAATTTCAAAATAATAAAATCCTTTGGGCTAGGAACATATATTACAAGAGGTTTTATCAACTCAATTAATTATGTTGTAATCAGAGTATGCTACCTTACTGACTTTCTGAGGGCGTACGGGCACTGGCATCTAATTACTCGAACTCGTCTGTAAATAATACAGACTTGAATAATAAAAGGTAAATAAATTCAAACATAAATTACAAATATAGAAAAATGGATACATTGTCTCAACTTGCAAAAAGACTAAAATTTCCTTCATACTCATAATATAGAAATAGTTCATTTAAATGAAGTTATACATTGAAATACAAATTGATTTATATTAACAAACATTTACAAATCTCTGGACTTTTACATGAGTATTTAAATGGCATGAAAATATGATTTTTAGAATGATTATTTTATTAATTTAACTTACTTTTTCACGAGTAGTAATTTACGTTAGTGCCGCCCTTTCTATACTAATAACTGTCGTTTTCGAATTTCTATTAGCTAATTTACAGGTATACCAACCGAACAAAATGAAATCTCTCTGGACTTAACCTAAGGTAGTTTATCATATACATATATATATATATTTTTTATAAATACAAATCGGTACAAATTCTCCCTTACTTGGGGTAAAAAATATATATATTTCGTATAAACTATACATTTAAAGTTTTAAACTTCCTTATGTTTCTTTATATCAATTAAATAGTGCTGTACGTGATTTTAAAGGATAATTACTTCCTTACAAATGAATAAAATAACGTTTAGTAATTATATAAATCAAAATAAACTATCATTAATCTCCGTACATTTGAAGTTGGCGCGTATCGAGTAATTTCTGTCAAAGACAAGTGTAATTTAAGTAGTTTCTCCGCTAGAGTTCACTACCAGATGGATTACCGACTTCATGTATTTTATTTCATCAAAATCAATTATTTTGCGTACAATAATTAAGTATTTAATAAATATTACATTTACAACTAAATAAATCCCTTGGTACATGCATAACTTAACTAATTCAACCGATATTATATTTACATTTTTCTTTTCGTTATAGTTTTAAGTCTGCAAAATGAACAGCAACATATGTGCATTGTTATCGGTTCCAAGCGGAAATCCCGAATTCCTACTTTCCCTTTTAAGATAACTGCTGTCTCAGATTTATTCTTGTTCAGTCGTTCTCGAGATTTTAACGTGTTTGCATGTTGTGTTCGTGTGTCGTGTTCAGTTGTTCGTCCGTGTGTGTGTTCGTGCGTGTGCGTGTGTAATTAATGTTTAATGTGTTACAGTGTTTGCGATCGCGTGTGTTTAATAGTGTTGTGAATTGTGAAGTGTACTCGAGTATCCTTTTCCAAAAAGATTCATTCACCATCCGTACACTTTCAAAGGGCCCTTACATTTATTCCCAGATACATACTCATTCACTCCTTTAATTTACTTAGTCATTCACTCTACTTTCGCTAATAAATTTGAGACAAGATTATTATTTTTTTACATAACTAATATTTTATAACAAAAACATTTTCCCTTTTTGTTAATAATCTTCCGCTCATTTTGCCGATGTAAAACTATCTCAAAATTGTACCTTTAAATCAAATTATTTCATATTTTAACACATTTTGAATCAAAACTGATTTAATAAAATAAATAATTTTTATTTAAATTTGGCAATTATAAAACTAAATAAACCTCTTCTTTGTTCTTCGGATAAATACTAATTAGTTAAAACCTTTTTTTATTGTTTGTGCAGTTTTAAATCAATAATATGAACCTTTTTGACGTCAGATAAATTATTTACATGCTGGATCAAAACGCTGACATCCGTAATAAACCATAATATCTTGTAGGGTCCGCAGAATTTTGTTGCAAGTTTTCTTGAAAACTTCTTCGCCTTGTCGCTTAAGTAATGGGTCTTGTAGAAAACAATAGAATTCTTCCTAAAGGGATGTCGTCTTTTGGCAGGCGAATATCTCTCACGTTTCCGGTTTCTAAAAACACTCCTCTTGACGTTATTTACAGCTCGTTGAAGTTGAATTTTTTTCTCATCGTTTGATAAATCGTGGGATATTAACTCATGTAGATTCCAAGTGTTTGATAGTGCATTATTTGCTTCGTGATTGAACATTAGCTGGAATGCCGTATATCCGGTCGAACTATTTTTTGCGGTATTCAAGCTCATTTGGACTGCATCTAAGTCCTGGTCCCAATTTGTTTGATTATCGTGATAAAAACATCTCAATAGTGTTGACACATCGCGGATAGTCCTTTCGCTTCTATTTCCTGAGGCACGGTAAATGGGAATTTTTCGGCCTTGTATACAATTTCTAAATAGATATGCTTGAAATTCATTTGAAGTAAAACATTTTGCATTATCTGATACAATAATCCGGGGTATAGAGAAGTTTGCAAATGTAAGCTTTAATTTGTTTATTATTTGTTTCGATGTGGCTTCTCTCAATGCGTGTAACCATATATAACGGCTAAATCCATCTACCATAACCAAAATATATTTATTGCCGGTTTTTGATAACGGCAATGGACCAAATAGATCGATAAATATGGTATTCATGCTTTTTTCGATCGGAATAGAAATTAATTTACCCTCATATTTCCGCTGAGCAGATTTGGACATAGCGCAAGTTTGACATTCTTTAACCTTTTCTTTTATCTTGCGTTCCAGGTCGGGATGAAAAAAATATTCATTTATCTTGGCGATAGTACGAGCAATACCTAAGTGGCCGCCAATTAAACTATTATGATAAAATGTGAACACAAGATTTATCAGCAGTGATGGCAAATAAATTCTGGCTTTTCCTTGTTGTTTTTTATACATTAGAATTTCGTTATTTAGATAAAAACATTGTTGGTTGCTCTTGGTTTTTATGCTCTCAATTATTTCAATACATTCTTTATCTTGTTTCTGATGCTTTTTAATATCGTCCATGGCCAATGGAATTTCTGAGATCACATTATACAAATATTTGGTATTTCTTTCGTCCAATTTAAGTTTACTATTTACATTTTTTACATTTTCCTGTTGGGATTTTATCAGATTAATTTTAATCTCCTTTATTTCCCGATTTAAATCATCGGATTCCGCCTTATCCTGGTCTTCAATTGGCTCCTGGTCATATAATCTGGATAGGGCGTCTGCAACCAAATTTTCGGATCCTTTTTTGTGAATTACATTGAATGGTAGATTTAATAACCGTTCAACCCATTTGGCAAGACGACCCAGTTTTCGGCCAGACTGTAATATAAAATAAAGACTTTTGTTGTCTGTTACTAATGTAAATGGCTGAACTTCCAAGAATTGATGCCATTTTTCTATAGCTAAAATTGCGCTATATGCCTCTTTTTCATAGATACTATACTTTAATTCCGCATCTGTGAATTTTTTTGAGTAGAAGGCTATTGGCATTAAATCACCCTTATCGTTGTATTGCAATAAAGTTGACCCACAGCCATATTGGGATGCGTCACATTCAACGACAAAAGGTTTCTTAAAGTCTGCCAGTTGTAGTACGGGCGGATTTCCTATCTTAGCCTTTAGAGTGTCGAAGGCTGCCTGGCAATCGGGTGTCCACTTAAATTTAGCCCCTTTTTTCTTCAAGGCGTGAAGAGGTCTACAGATGTCGGCATAGTTAGGGATATATTTAGACCAATAACCGCACATACCAGTAAATTGCCTAACTTGCTTAACGTTTTTCGGCTCCGGGAATTTCATCACACTTACAGTTCTTTCAGGGTCTATGGTAATACTATTATTCTTTATCAGGTGTCCTAAGAAACTTATTTCCTTGCAGAAAAATTTCGCTTTTTGGACATTTACGGTCAATCTATTTTTGGCTAGCCGGTGAATGACTTCCTTAACATGTTCTAGGTGCGATTTCTTATCAGGGCTGTATATAACGATGTCGTCACAAAAATTTATAACAAACTTGAATTTTATGTCGTGGAAAATTTTGTCCAAGTAGCTCGACAATACAGAGCTGCCAACTTGTAGTCCAAAGCAAACTCTCTTCATGCGATATTTTCCAAATATTGTGCTGAATGACGTCATGTCCCTAGATTCAGGTGCTAATTTACATTGTAGGAAGGCTTTATTTAAATCTATGATAGAGTAATAGGAGGCTCCTTGGAGATGTTGATGCATGTTTTGCAGATCACCAATAGGGTAGTCCATCTTCACAATTTTCTTATTTAACTCTGAATAGTTAACGACTAAGCGGTCCTTGTTGGTGAGAAACGCAGGGCTGCTATAACAACTTGTGGACGGCTCGATGATGTCCTGTTCCAGCCACTCGTCGATAATCTTCTTCATTTTGGTTATACCTGGAGGGCTCAAGTAATAAGGTCGAATGCAGACTGGAGTAGGGTCGTTTAGTTCCAACTTAACTTCCAAATCGAGAGCTTCCCCTATTCTATCAGTAAATACACCAGGGTATTGTTTTACGAGCTTTTCAATTTCTTCGGACATTTCAGGGCTATCAGTTTTTATATCTTTTATCACTGAAATTTGCTTGCTGTAGTCCCCACATAATTTTATCTTATTTTCAGGTTTGAATTTAAAATGACAAGTTTTATGGGCGAAATCAATAGTAAAACCCTTTTTGTGAAGGAATGGTATTCCTAGGATCATATCATAACATCTCTCCTTTATGACTAAGAAATTTTCAGTCCATGAATATGCGTCAACTTTTATATTTAATTTACATTCACATAAAATTTCAATTTCCCCTTCATTTGCCGCCTTAATTATACCTTCCCATTTTCTGGTCCGTTTAACTACTTTTAGTTCCTTTAGTCTCTCATATAGATGTAGACTAATAAAATTTTGACAGGATCCAGTATCAATCAGTGAATTTACCTTTATCTTATCATGTAATTTTACTTCTATACAAGGTAAAGTTTCAGTAATTTTCCCTTTGATTTTCATAAGGTTAGGCGTGTTTATCTTATTCCATTGTCTTGTTATTTTCCTATACTCCTTTTTAAATTCAGGACTATGATTTGTTTCGTATTGACACTTAATATTTTTCCCTGATAGGTTAGGTTGAGTTGGAGTAGTTTTTTCAGTTTTCCCGGGAGCATGAGGGTGATATTTAGAGTGGCTCAAAACTCCCGTGTTTACCAGTTTTTTTGAGGTCTATAACAGTTTCGGGCTACATGTCCGGGTTTATTGCAATTATAGCAACGTTTTTCATAGTAATTTTGATTTCTGTTTGGTGTGTGGTTTTGTGTGTTTTTTCTAGCATAGGTTAGGTTAGGTTCTGTTGTTTTAGTTAGGTTTGATCCGTGTGCTGTTGAAAACATTGTTGTTCTTAAGTAGTCATTATAACGAACATTGTTTACATTTATACATAGCTGCTCTAGGTCTTGAAAAGTGGAGGGGTTATTTTCGAAAATGAGTTTGTTGCGGATTTCTGGATTTAAGCCATTTTTTATGAAGGTCACCACTTCTTTTTCGGTTAATGGAGTTTTCAGAATTTCATGGTGCATTCTTATTTCACTAATGTAAATCGATAGGGGTTCTTCTGGTTTCTGTGGGCGGTATACTAGGTCTTGTTTAAGTTTTTCTCTCAATGTTATCGGTATAAATGTGTTCAGGATTTCAGTGTGCAATTCTTCCAGGGATCTAGATGTTTTCTTAAAGTCAAGAATTTTGTTTATTAATGGAGGGGTTGCGTATCCCGGCAAAATTTGATATATTTCATCTGGTGTCAGGTTAGTCTCATGCTGAATTTTAATAAAGTTTCCTAGGAATTTCAAGAGTGGGTTTATTTCTAATCCACTGCAGGTAGGAAACTTTTCAAGGCATTTTTCTATGGGATTTTGCAATTTGTTAAAAATAGTAAGCTTTGAGGTGTCAGGCAATTGCATTTGCATCTGTCTAGCTGTTGAAGTAGGAAGATTAGTTTTCTGAAGCTCGGTTACTGGATTTAGGGGAACTGGCATATGAGTTTCTGGATCAGGGATTTTGCTAGGCGTAGACGTATGTAGGGTTTTCTCTTGTAGTCTCTGTTCTGTTAGGAGATTTTCCTCGTCCTCTTGGATTAGCGATTTGTTTAACTTTTCTTCAAATTTGTTTAATTCATCGGGTGATATTCCTGTCTTAATTTCTTCATATCCGGTAGCAAGAGTATCTACTAGCTCCTTAATTACCTTTACATTTTCCTCGTAAGTTTGAGTAAGTTCACATTTGCATAAATTGTCTAGTCTTAACTGTAAATGACTGAATTTTGCATTTATCTTAGCTATAAGTAAAGGGGTTGGGTTTTCTTTACAGTTGTCGATTTGAACTTGTAAAACATCGACTTTCTCCTGTAATAATTCAAGTTCAGATTTTAGGCTGATTTTCCCCGTTAGGTATTTCACCTGAGGAGTTACATTTATACAGGACCTAAGTTGTTTTCTTAAAGCTTCGACATTTGAATTTGTGATTTCCAGATTTCTGTTTAGTAGTTCGTATGTTAGTTCTTCTTTATTTAAATAATTTATATTGAACTTAGTCATATTGGATAGCTGTTACTAACTGGTAGGAAATTTTAATTTTACATACACTTTGGTTTAGTCACCATATAATAAAATTAGGTTATTTCCAAGTAATTTTAATTTCAGCTAATTGAATAGTATTTAACTTCACATAACCACTTAATGTTGCCATAGGCTATTTGATGATGGTGATAGCCTAGATTTATGAATGGATACAGTTGGTTAAAACTTTTGATGTGCTATACTGATGTTTGCTATACTAGCAGAGTCGCGCAAATATTCTATACACCTGTGTTGTTGGCCAATTAGGTATATGAATTTTAATTTTTATATAGCTTTACAGTTAGCTTGGCAACGTGGTTAGGAAGTCAAATAATATATGAAATCCAACATTTCAAATCACAAATATATATTTAACAAATTTCAAAATAATAAAATCCTTTGGGCTAGGAACATATATTACAAGAGGTTTTATCAACTCAATTAATTATGTTGTAATCAGAGTATGCTACCTTACTGACTTTCTGAGGGCGTACGGGCACTGGCATCTAATTACTCGAACTCGTCTGTAAATAATACAGACTTGAATAATAAAAGGTAAATAAATTCAAACATAAATTACAAATATAGAAAAATGGATACATTGTCTCAACTTGCAAAAAGACTAAAATTTCCTTCATACTCATAATATAGAAATAGTTCATTTAAATGAAGTTATACATTGAAATACAAATTGATTTATATTAACAAACATTTACAAATCTCTGGACTTTTACATGAGTATTTAAATGGCATGAAAATATGATTTTTAGAATGATTATTTTATTAATTTAACTTACTTTTTCACGAGTAGTAATTTACGTTAGTGCCGCCCTTTCTATACTAATAACTGTCGTTTTCGAATTTCTATTAGCTAATTTACAGGTATACCAACCGAACAAAATGAAATCTCTCTGGACTTAACCTAAGGTAGTTTATCATATACATATATATATATATATTTTTTATAAATACAAATCGGTACAACAACTAATATTTTGTTCCTCCAGTTATAACTCACTGTCAAATTATATATTTTCGTCACTTCACAGTTTACGTTTACGTTTAATAGGACGCTGCAGGTTTGGGATGATGGACTTATTCTTTAATTCAAACTTGTTTTGAAATGTATTTTGTTTTCATATAGATAACGTTTTGGTTTGTTTTCAAACAAGGTTTTAGTTTAGCTTGATCAAAAAAGTCAATTTTGATTTTATATTTTATCAACCCATTGGCTCACAACCCCGAGTATACTCGTGGCTGCCGAAAGTAGCCCGGACGTGCAACCCCAAGTATACTCGGGATAGCACTTTTTTATAAAATTTTTTTTATTTTTAAATTTTGTATTTTTTGTTTATTTGTTGTTTTAATTTGTTTTAATTTTTTGTTTATTTGTTGTTTTAATTTGTTTTCATTTTTTGTTCGTATGTATTTTTTATGCATATGCCCATACTCGGGGAAACTTCGTCAAATTTAGGAAAAATATGATTTTGGAAAATATTTTATATCCATGTCAAATATAAATGTATGACTAACATTTTTTATTTTCATGTAAAAAAATAAATAACCTACAAGTACATAATAGTTTTTGGGCTGAAACATTTTTTTTTTTTTTAATCTAACTCCTTTTAAAATTAATGTTTTTTATAAACTATATATATATATATATATATATATATATATATATATATATATATATATAATATTTACCATACATAAATGCTGTCAAAAGTATCTTCTTCTTTTAGATAATTTATTTCTCTAAAGATTAGTGCAAAAATTAAGTAAATTGAGCAATAATTGTTGCTATAGTGACTGTTGTAGTAAAAGTCTACATTTCTGTAATTTTTCTTAGGAAACTGAACGGTTTGTAGGGGTCTGCGGTGCACCGAAAAACCGGTACCGGTACGGTACACAACTAATTACCGTCATCGGTTCGGTACAGAACATAACCCCGGTACAGATTCGGTACGGTACAGTTTACTGCTTCAAACAATAAACAGAGATAAGCTAAACAATGTTTAACAAAATAAGTGGTCTAAATAAGACCGACTCCTATTTATAACTAGTCATTTCCTTTAAGGAAAACAAGCCCCAAAACTCGTAGGAAAAGAGACGTTGACAGGTGTTATTTATAGCTGAACGAGAATGGAGATAAGAAAGGTGTGCAAGGGGAGTGGGGAGTAGCTGGGTAGGGTCGCAAAAAATGTCCTTGAAGACAAGAAAGGTTTAGACTAGGAAAGCGTGAGGGGTAAGGGGGGAGGGAGGTAAATTAGCTGTAAGTCAGTTGTTTGTCAACAATATTCCTAGGGTGAGTGGCTGTAAATCAGTTGTTTGTCAACATCATTCCTAGAGTGAGAAAAGGAATACTATCCTTTAAACCACTTTCGTTCTACATTATGATTTCAAATTAAACTGCTTTTATTTATGTATTATTATTATTGTTATTGAAGTATACTAGTTAAATTTTTAAATTATATTAAAAAAGGTTTAAAAAATGGTTGAAAACTAATTCAAAAATAGCCACTAACTTGATAAATTTCAAATGGTAGCATAAATTTGTTATTTTTTACTGTGCTGTGAAATTTATACATACATATATCTGTTATATGTTAGATTATCTTGTGTGGTTTTGGAAAATTCAACTAAAATTTATTATTAACAATAACCTAAATTTATTTTTTGATAAGGTTAATAGCTAATTATTTCAAATATGATATAGGCAAATTAACATTATATAAAACTGTCTTACTTTTATTACTTTATTTATTTATTTTTCAGTTTTCCATGGTACTTATGTTTAAATAAATGTACTGTAATATTTGTTATGGACTTCAATTTTGAATTTAGTAATGTAATTAAGTAATTTTAGAATTATTTTGATTTTAATCTTCAGTATTTATTGGTCTAATTTTCTAATTTCTAATTTCTTTTAGTTTCACATCATACATAGTTTTATTTAAGTTATCTGATTTTACTTTGTATTAATGATGTAATAATCTCCCAATGCAACAAGAATAGTATTTACAAAACTTTGATTTTTGTTGTTTGTATGAATTAAACCAATAGTTTTTATTTATATTGAAATCAATATAATTAATCAGTTAGCAACTTATGCAATTGATTGATTTTCAAGTAGTTTTTGAATTTATTTCTCATGATTATTTCAAGAACTTGCATTAATACCTAATAATAACAATTTTAAAATGTAATACTACGAAGATGCAGGTTTTAAAAATATTTTTATCTTTAGTATAGTTATTTATTTGTTTAATCAAATTAATAATAATAATTGTATATGACCTTAATTATTACTCAATAATTTGTTTATGATACATTCAAATTAATAACTAAATTAGTATATATGACGGTACATTGTACCGTACCGAATTTGTACCGAGAACCGAGGTACAAAATCTTTTACCATACCGAACCGTACCGATCTGAAATTGTTGGTACCGCAGACCCCTAACGGTTTGTCAGGTGGCAAATTTCAGGTAAGCCAATGGGTTAAACAACTATCAGAAGAAAGTAAATGTGATGTAAGTATGATACTGAAACAAGCTTGTTATCTCATAATTTTAGTTACAGTAGAACTCCGATTATCCGAATTAATTGGGGATCGGGCCGATTCGGATATGCAGAAATTCGGATAATCAGGTATACCTCGGGAATTAAGCAAAAAACATCACCATACATTAAAGAACGGTGAAAGAACAGTAGCGACTGACGATGAGCAGGGCGGGAAGAGGCTATGACTCATTGTTCCCTGCGAAAATATCGCACTGGAAGGTAACAGCGCGGGCTTTTATTTTAGCGCTCACTTTGCCATAGTAACGGAACGGCGCATTATCGCTACACGCGCTCCCGCGTATTTCTATTATTTCACTCAAAATCGATTCGGATAATTGGAGATTCAGATAATTGGGGTTCGGATAATTGGATTTATACTGTATTTCAATATATAATTTGTCGAATCCTGTACAGTAGTATAATATGAAAGTTGCTTGCAACTTTGACCTCAATAACAACTCGAACGATTTCCTTCAAATGTTGGAAATAACTAATTCCTGGGATAAAAATAATGGATCTTCAAGACTATCTACTTCAAATTCAACATTGTTATCCTTAATTGTAAATATTATAATACTGTGAAAAGGAAAAGTCAGATATATTGCCAAGTTTTATAAGCAGGTTAATGGAAACGCTTTTATTTACGTATCAACCTTATTAAATAACATCAAATCAAATAATTCTTTATTCAGTCATAATAGCACATTACATAAATTTGAATAGCCTTACAGAAGTATGCACATTAGTTATAAATTAAAACTATTATTAAAACTAAAACTAAAGGTTGACACTGACAAGTATAAAAAAACAAATCACTTGGTTCCGATTGATAAAACAAAACATCCGATTGACATAGTACTTTTAAATAATAGATAAACAACAATTGTTAAAAAATAATTACATTTAGGCTTATAATAAGAAGAGACAAAAATAATAATTACGAAAATCTCTCAAATGAAGGGGATGCGTATGCATACAATGGCCTGGAAGTGGCAGCAATCGGTGTCCTAGTGTGAACGCTCCTATTTGATCCAATGCTTCGCATTGAGTGTCCGCCACCGCAGTTGCCCCTTCGCAGTTGCGCTAGAAGACACTGCTTGGACACTGTTTCCTGGTGGGCAACTGCAGTCGACAAGTGTGAACGCTCCCATTTAAAACAATGTTTCATGAAAAGTGGCCGCCACCGATGGCGGACACTGGTGGCCTGGTGACAAAGGAGCCTTATCTAGTAACAAGACCAGGGTTTGGACCGTTCCCTTCCACAACGTTAAAACGTATCAATAGTGTACATACACACTCAAAATAATCACGTGCAATTTACAAAGAACACTTGAGTTAGAAACATAATGATATGCATTTCATTCTTTCAATATACAGAATGTCCCACTTCTAATGCACCAACCTTGACTTACATTGCCTCATATCAAGTATGATAATTGTGTCTTAACCCATTTCTGAGACATTAAGGTTTTTGTCAAAGTACGAACTAACTCATAGAGAGAAAACTGATCGAGATAGGGTGTAGTTATGCTACGTTATTTGTTTTATTTTACCTGCCAAATAATTAAGAGAATTTTTGTTCAGTGGAAGAGGGATGCCCCGTATTTTCTTTAGTTAAAAACTGGTTTTATGATTCAACATAAAAAATGATCACTTTTCAACTGGATTTAAAATAGTTTCAAGAGTCATAGTTAGCGATTTTCCTGCTCGTAACACACACTGTGGATGACTCACGCAACTAGTTATTCACCCAGTATTGTGGTGATCACCAACAGAACGTTGTTCAAGACGTCAGAAAAGACTCCGAGGTGGACGTCGAACAAGCGGCAGGAGAAGGGAGAGGAGCGATGAATGTCGGCCAGCAGCTGGTGTTTGATGGATCTGCGGAGACGCTTGCTCTTGCAGCTGTACAAGGATGTGACCAGTTGAGACCTGGTGCTCTCCCTCGCTGAGCGTAACAGCTCATAGGCGACAACGGCACTGACGAACATGACCGGCCCGGTAATGATGGCTGATACAACCAAGGTTGTAGAACTATATAAGTACGACACAACCATGGGAACAAAATACTCAGTACTCCACCTAGAAAATACAACGACAAACCAGATGTGACGTCGAAACTGAAGCTCCGAATGGAAGAGCGACTGTTGTATTGTGATCACCGGTTTCAAGTGGCTGCCACATTCAGATTCCTCATGATTTCTCCGCCAAGCCCAGAGACGCTGGGAAGTTACAGCTGTTTCTGGATATACCAAGGGTAGCTTCAAAAGAGCCATTGTAATGTCCTTTTGTACCAGCACAAGTTTTGTGACGAATATTATAACCTCCAAGCTCTGTATGACAATTACAGCATACACCTGAGGTCCTGTGAAATACCTCGTAATCATCAGCACCGGTTTAGGATCAGAGATCGTAAGAGCTTCGTGTATTAACACACCCACGAGAAACACTGCTAGCATGATAGTAAGGAGAAAATCAAAAGCACATTTTCGAGTGGTTGCGATTCTTTCGATTGCCAGTTTCTGCTCAGCTGTCTGCACGTTTAGCCAGGAAGACATCAGAGTCTTGTAGTCAGAGAGAGAGCCCAGAGAGCTGAGCATAGCTACCGTCAATGTTGCTATCCTTACTATGACCCATACAAAACTTTCCGGACTATCAGTTGTTAGCTGCCAGAACAAATAGTGGGAGAACTCGACCACATACACGACTACTATCAGTCCGACGTAGGTTGATTTGAGAATACTTCTTCCTAAATCTTTCAGGGATAAAGTTGTTAGTCCAAACAATGATTTTAGCATATAAATGTACTTTAAACGCCCGAGTTCAAATTCCATATCCATTGCAGTATTAGAAATAGCGAGCAACTTGTGGTGTAGGATGAGACTGGAATTGAAGAAAATCGATTAGGTATGAAGTGAAAGTGCAAGTAATGAAAGTGGTGTCAATAGTAAAGTATGTGTTTTCATCAAATATAATAGTATTGGTCAGCATAGTGAAATAAAAGCTCTTTGCCCGACAAAATTGATGGATTAAAGTGATAATTCAATCGTTACCATTTACCATAATGAAATCAATCAAAATGAAATAAGTCGCAATTACATTTGAATAATTTTTCCTACTACTGGATATTGATGCATCAATTAAAAATGTAGATGTTACCTTGTTCAATATCCTTGGTAAGGTGTGGAACACTAGATGTTTCGTAGCCACTACCATATATTCAGGTGGTCCACTATAGTAGATTCGTCATTAGAATTTAAAATTTGAACACAAAAAAAACGAATATACGGAAAACATTTACAAAACTTACACATTCTTGGTAACACAAAAAAACATTGAATCGGTCGCGGTGCGTGCATGCATGAGGTCGGGCCGGCGTTCGATGTGGTAGTTGCCACGAAACATGTAGGGTTCCGCTCCTCATCAAGGATACTGAACTAGGTAATATCTACATAGATTTTTAATTTAAATTAGTGAGCAATTAAACAGCTTCAAAAGCTTTTTTAAGAGTACGTGAGAGTAGTGGAATGGCAAACACCGAAAGAAATCTGTTTTGATATAAAGTAAGGTCTTTGTAATAGCTAAAGCCTGAATAACAATAAAAAAAGTCAAATTTATAGGACTAGCTACAAGTGTGACGGTGAATACTGAACAGTGTGTGCCACGAACCGAAATTAAGTTTACGTGTTAGAAAATCTCTTCTTAAGGAACGGTTACCTGTTTCCTCAAAACTTGCTCTACTTATGTTTGCTAATGAATCAAATTGTTATTACATATATATATGACGAATAATAATGCATACATAATTTAAAAATAATTAATAATGTACATTAGAAACATTACAAAAAACGTTGTCAAACTCTGCCTTAAATTAATTGGCAACGTGTAGATGTTTGTACTGATGCTTCGCATTACAGACGCTAGGCTGCAGCACCTCTCGGAGCTAATAAAATACTGGCTCGCCATAGAGACGTGTTCGGCATTCCCCTCAGTTCGCCATTACCTGTTTCCCCTTAAATTGTACATATGTATTTAAAAGAACATAAAACCTAATTTAAAAAAAAGCTAAGCCTCATCCGTACGACTAATTAAATAGTTCAACTCATAGTTTTTAGTAATAACATTATCATCTTTAGAAGTGATAGGTTGGGTAAATCTAAAGTGTCTGTTTTATACACATTTTCAATGTCCTCGTTAATATTACAGTCGTATTTAAACAAACTTAAAAGTCGTATTTACTTAGTTGTATGACAAAAGCATTTAAAATTTTCACCAATAATGTTTCAATTAGGAATATGTTTTCCTTCGTAAAATGAATGACTCCAAAAAATATGTCAAATGTTATTTCAAAAACTGATACCTAACTATAATAAACGGTATCAGGAAACTGACACATGCTTACTTGGTTTTAAGAGGGAAAATGCCTCCTATTCCCTCCTAAGGGTTATTAAGGGGTAATATATTTCAAATTTCCTCCGTTGGTCAATACTAACTTGACAAGCATATCAAGTTTGAATGAAACTGATCAATAAATAAGAGAGAAATAGTAATTTCTGTATTCTCCATAACAATAAATAACATTGGACAACGTACTGCGTTTACTGCAAAATGTAAATTTAAATTTTCTCCGTAACCAGTAATCGTAGAATAGTAATTCAAAATACTAAATTATTTGGTTTTTTGAGCTCATTTTGACGGTGAATAGTAATACTTTTAGCGAATTTCCCCTATAGGGAAGAAGCTATTACCATAGGTCTCATGGTAAGACTTAAGCCCGATACCATGATAACTTTTTGTTTTGAGGTCCCCAGATGTCCAAAACACTATTCGTTCAAATTTATATATATGTATATATATATCTATATATATATGTCCGTGAATGTGATAACTTGAGTAAAAAACGTCCAATTCTGATGAAATTACACATTTACACATTTGGCTCAAATGTGTAAACTGACATTTATGACTATAAGATCGAAAACCAGAAAAATCGGACCATGGGAAAGGGGGGTTTATGGGGGTTTTAAATTTTCCAAAAATCAGTTTTTTGCATTTTTCACCCTAACATTTTTAAAACACTTAATTTTGGTTTTGACAATGTTATAGAGCTTAAAAAAACAAATAATATAGTATTTTGAATTATTAACCTAGGTTAAGTGGTTGCGGAAAAAATCCAAACAATATGCTCATAAAATCTCCCATGTTAATCTTATGGGAAAAAGGTTTTTGGCTTTTCCTCAGTTAATTTTACTTTAAACTTCACATTTGCTTTTACCCATCACTTCAGTTCCACAAAACAATCATTTTGGTGTTTAAATTGTGATTCTACGTCCAACCGTTGCAGAGATATTCAAAGTGCTAAACACAGTACGTTGTCCAATGTTATCCTTAAGGAGAATAAATAAAATTTGATATCTTGATTATTTATGAATGTATATTGATGAAACTTGGTATGTGGCTTCACGTTGTACTGGTATATTGATATTTGCACAAAAAATAAATGTTTTGTTGGTTGTCCCCGTAGCAGCTAACCTGCATACTCAGCCCTAAAGTTATTCTTATGGAGAATAAGTAAAGTTTTATATCTCCCTTAATTATGAACATAAATTAATAATACCCCCGTAGCAGCAAACCTGCGTACTCAGCGAATTTCCAATGCATATATATGTATCTTAATACCAAATAAAGCCACATACCAAGTTTCATCAATATACATTCATAAATAAACGATTTATGACATTTTAATTATTCTCCATAAGAATAACATGGCAACTGAGTATGCAGGTTTGCTGAAGTAAGGAACACAAAAAATGGGGTTTTATACAAATATCAATATAACTCATGTAGGTAAAGCCACATACCAAATTTCATTAATTTATTTTCATAATGAAGGCAGATAACACGTTACTTATTCTCCATAAGAATAACATGGGGCTGAGTACGCAGGTTTGCTGCTACGGGAGCCTTGGGTAAAAAATTTTTTTTTTGAGCAAATATCAATGGTCCACAACCAGATGAAGCCGTATACCAAGTTTCGTCAGTATACGTTCATAAATAAGCGAGATATAAAATTTTTATTTTCCTCCATAAGAATAACATTAGACAACGTACTGTGTTTAGCACTTTTAATATCTCGGTAACTAATTGACGTAGAGAAATGATCAAAATACCAAATTGTGTGTTTTTTTAAGCTGAATCCAATGGGAAAAAATAAAATTTGACCACTTCCAAAATTATATGTAAAAAATTCGAAAAACCCATTTTTGGGGTACAAAACCCCCCCAAAATACCCCTTCGGATAGAGCGATCTGGCTGGTTTTCGAACTTAAAGTCATAAATGTTGCTTTACACGTTTATACCAAATTTCATCAAAATCGGATAATTTTTACGAGAGTTATCGTGCTCACGGACACATATATATATATATATATATATATATATATAGATATATATATATATATATACAGTTTCGAACGAATGGTGTTTTTGGGGTCTGGGGACCTCAAAACGAAAAGTTATCATGGTCCTGGGCCTAGGTCTTACCATGCCGACTACGGTAATAGCTTCTTCCCTATAGGGGAAATTCGCTAAAACTTGGTAAGTAGCTTCACTTGGTTCAGTTATATTGATAAATACATAACAACTCATTTCTTATCTTCCTCGTTGCAGCAAACCTGAGTACTCAGTCCTAATGTTATTCTTATAGGTAATAAAATGTTATAAATCACTTATTTATGAATGTATTTTTGTCAAACTTGGTAAGTGGCTTTATGTAGTAGTGAGAAACATATAAATGCATTGGAAATTCGCTGAGTACACAGGTTTGCTGTGACGGGGGGTATTTATATTTATGTTTTTTTTATGACAATCCAAAAAAAACTGAATTTTTGATATTATAAGTCTTATAATTTCTGAACCCGAAATTTTACAGAAATGCAGGTGGTGTAATTTTGTTGGAAAACTAAACTTCCACAAACGAATAAAGTTTAATCAAAATCGTTAGAATTGTTTTTGATAAATCTTGATTTTTCATGATTTTTGGCGGTTTTGGGGGATAGTTACCCATAAAAATAAAAAATTCCAAAAGATGAAAAAACTCCTGGAGATATCGTGGATTAGTACCTAAATACCAAATTTCATAAAAATCGGACCATTGATTAAGGTTCTAGCTCTGTACACATCGATATAGACAGACAGATAGACACACAGACATCACTTTTTTGGGTTCAGGGAGCACCAAAACGAATATTTCCACTAACAACTCAAATTCGAAAATGTTGACGAAAACATATACTTATGTAAAAGGGGGAGAAAGTAAAAATGTGAACTTACTAAGGTTTAAATCAGAACGAGATGACACACACTTACTCACATTAAAATTATGTAAGTAGTAAAAACACGATACCCTGCTTCTACTGTGCTTCTAATGGCAAGATCTCCTGTTTCGACAAGGTATTATGGAAGGACTGTTCTGGTTGACGCAAATCTTTGCGCTCAGGATTTCTGTCAAAATTCTTCTGATTTGAGACTTTTTCTATTGACTGAATGTTTTCAGTTTCGCTTGTCAACAACTCTGTCTTAGTTGAAAGGAAATCCAATTGAGCTTTACTTAGCTCAGCACTTTTAATCTTATAAATCGCGTCTTGTAGACTAAGGTGTTTGTCATCATATAGTTTTTCTCCTAGTTTAACGTTGTTTATAGAAATACATAGTCGATCAAGAATTAATTCTTAAATCATATTAAATTCACAGTTGGGACACTTATAAGCTTTTTCCCAAAGACTTTAACCTATCAACATACATATCAATTGTCCCACTTGGGCTTTGCATGGACATATTGACAATTTCTCTTTCATAACTGACATTTAACTCACGAATAATACATTTGAATATTGCATCTAGAACAGATTCAGAGGATTGTTTATCCTTGTCTGTAAGAGGAAAGTTTTCATATAGTCTGAAACATTTATCTCCAATTGCTGATAGGAGTACTGCTATTTTCTCTTCTTCAGGTTGTGATATCAGTCCTGATGCTATCACATTCCATGAAGTTTTGAAGAACTTGATATTTGCTTTGATATCTCCTTCGAACTCAATAGGCTTTTGCAACGCTATGTTAGGTAGATAGGTATATTGTTCTGATGTGGTTTGAGGCTTGTATTTTGCTATAATGAAGTGAGTATTTTTACTTCTTCTTCTAGCTCTAAGAGCTTTTCCTGGTCGGTCATTTTACAAACAGAAATAAAATGGTAAACACGAGTTCATAATAACAAACCTGACACCATGTTTTATATTTATTAGGCATTAAGAAAATACTTTATAACTTTTAGATAACTCATTTTAATTACTTAGCTTGTTAACATTCATAACAACAACTGGTGGAAAATAAACACTGAGATTGACAATAAACAATGAATAAAAACAGCTGTTTCAAATATAACAGGTGTAAAGGCATAAACAGCTGTTACAAATATAACAGGTGTAAAGGCATAGGCAAAAGAAGAAGAATCTTAAATACAACAATATTTAGGCGTAGTTCTATCATTCCCAGTATCCCCACACCTACTTTCAATCCTGACTGGACCTTCTCCTCTATCCTTATAATGCACAACATTATTTTCCCCGCTTTGCAGGTAAATAGAACCAGGAGCATCAGATCAGCCAAAACATTTAATGTTTTCAGATTTCCTTTAGAATTGGAATAAGTCTATGATTTAACACATTTTTTTAATTTTTTTAATTTGGAAATTTACTTTCTTCTGATCAGTGTGTGAACTCGTTTTATGGTTTTATTAATTGACTCTTCACCAACTACCGTAACAACTCTGATCGTTGCACAGCTGCAAGGACTACCAGAACCTGAACGCACTCTTCGCCGTGGTGATGGGTCTCAGCAACGTGGCCGTGTCCCGTCTCTCCCTGACCTGGGAGAAGTTGTCCTCCAAGTCCCGGAAAACTTTTACGGAGCTGGAGTCCCTCATTGACCCGTCCCGCAACCACCGGAATTACCGGAGCTACGTGGGAAAACTACAGAGCCCCGTGATACCCTTCATGCCTCTGCTTATTAAAGGTCAGTTGGATTTTACTTTCATGCCTCTGCTTATTAAAGGGTAGTTGGATTTACTTTCATTCATTTGCATATTAAAGGTCAGTTGGATTTGTGTTCATTAACCATATATTCGTTAGGTTGACTTGATATTTGAATGCAATGTAAATGTCTACATTTTGATTGGCCATGTATACTTCATATTTGTATGGATTTCACATATAAATAAAGATGATTTACCAATAATCTTAAGTTTATAAAAAGTACAGAAGTTCAGTAATCCATCAAAATCGACTATCCAACGTGGCATCTATGTTTTATGGGTAAAAGAGCAACACTTAATTTGGCAGAAATAGTTTTAATGTTTATTATTAATTGCTAAAATCAATTCCAACTGTTACAACATTTGCTTATGTTTGTTTCTTCTTCAGACATGACGTTTGTCCATGAAGGCAACAAGACCAGCGTGGACGGTTTGGTAAACTTTGAGAAGATGCACATGCTAGCCCAGACTATGAGGACGCTGCGCTACTGTAGATCGAGGCATCTCGGTCAGTACAGAAAATAATAAACAAACAATACTCTTGGTCAACCCTTCTTCATCTTACCAAGTTGCTCTTCAAAGTAATTCAAGTTATTACAGTAGTTTGAATTGAAATCAATGTATAGGTCAGAGTACAACAATTAACCCTCCAGGCGTTATCTGTCGCTATAGCGACACAAAACACATCCGCTGGGATGTTTACTGTCGCTGCGTCGACAGTCAAACAGCATTTACGGAATAGGCTCTGGGGCATTGAATCTTTATGAATCCGATCGAAATTGGTATTGCCGTTTATGGCAGATTTGAAGCTTTCTCCCGATGTCTGTCTGCAGACGCTTTTTACTCTCATGCCAATCGTACATTAGCAGACAGCTGAATTGTGAAGTGTTGTTGTGCGTCGCTAACCTCACTTCGGGAATGGTGTTGTGTTGAGATGTTTTTTGTTGTTTTTATTTGTAAAAATGGACAGTAGTGACATACGTGGGGCTTTAGAAGAAAAGTTTAGTGATGATGAATGGTTGGTTGATGATCCTGGAGAAATAGGCGGCAGTGATAACGAGGTAAATTATCCTTCTGACTGTAACGTCGCCAAGGCCATTTTGCTCATTTGTTATAGCGTGCAACAACTGTTTATCATCTGAAATTTGTTTATTTGCTGCTTTACCTGATTATTTGTTTATATTTAGTATCCTTATAAAATTTAGAACAAATTGGCTATTTTTAAAATTGTATATTCTAGAACCGACTATAATTTCATGGAGCGCAAACTTTAAAATCTTTTTATTTTTTGTTTGTTTTTAACATCACATAATTTTCCTTTTATAATTTTTGGGAGATGTTATACATATAATATTGAAGCCCATAATTTTATGAACAATAAAAAGTATACAATAATGCAGTTTGGAGTGTTTTTGAGGTTTTAACATTTATTTGAATAAAACGCTTAAAAATTGCCAAAAATAGGCAAACATTAAGACCATTATTAAAGACACTTGGAGGGTTAATTAAAGTTTGACAAAAATCGGCAGCACTCATAAAATCTTTCATCAGTAGGTAATGAATAATAACCGAACACTATCTTTCAACTTTGAGTTCAAATTAAACTTATGAAATTAATTTTATTTATTTTTCTGAGGCTGGCAGCTATTTTTGATTTGTTGTAAAATACTGTCTAATATGTATAATGTGTTGATATTCTGTATATGATTATGCCTATTGTATTGCGTAATGACTACAACAAATCTTATTAATGTTGATCTAGATTATCTAGAACAATAATTAGAATGAGTTTAGTTCCATTGTAACTTTGTTTTGCCATAATTGATCTGTTTTATCTGTTTGTTCTATTTCAGTGCTGGATCCCCCAACTCCAAAGAACGAGTCAGAGGTTCGCTCATACATCAGTTGTCTCCGCACAATCGACAATCAGAGAGTTCTGACGTCTCTTTCGCAAAAACTGGAACCGAGAAGGTCATAGAAACAGTAATTCGTAAGAACAAACTCCAACGAGAGACCGGTCAACGTTAACCTCTGTCTTTAAGTGTATGAAGTTTTGAAAAGAGGCGAACCAAACTGGAAACATTCCTTAGGATTCATGCGGATATTGTAATCTAGTTAAAAAGATGAGGCATCTGGGAATTCAAGTTGGCTTTATAAGTAAGGAAAGTGTTTACACAGTAAACACCTCTTAACCGATATTCTTCCTTAACTGCCAATTGATTTAATTCTCTGTCTCTCCTCGCTTCTCCTTCCTCCCTCCCTTCCCCTCTCTCTTTCTTCCCATCTCTCCCCTTCCCTCTATCCCTCTCTCCCCCCTGCTATAAAAGTAATGTCTACTTTTACAGAAAATCTTATATTTTTTTCTCACGACTGAAATGGCAAATATCTGTTTTTTCTTCAGCGTAAATTCACCATCACTAACAAGGAATTTGTTTAACGTCTTAGTTTAAATTTTTTAGGAAAAACCACCAGATCGGGAATTATTTTAGGTGGTTAAAATCATGTTTCATCTTAAGAATGGGCTCCAATCATAAAACATACATTTTTACGTGCTTCCCCCATAAGGCCAATGTTAACTTTCAAAGCCAGACCCTCCTCAATGGATTATCCGATATCTTTGATTAATGACTCATTTTAAAGAACAAAAATAAAATACCTAGCAATTTCAGTGAACAAAATTTTGATATCACAAAAAATGATCGTTCAATAAAATTTCAGACTATTTAATATTTACGATATTTTATAGGTGAACTATTTGCGGTATTAAAATTCTGTTCACTGAAATCGCTAGGAAAATTTTGCTCTTAAAAATCGAAGCCAAAAATCAACGATATTAGATAGTGCATTGAGGTGGGACGGGCTTTTGAGTTAACATTGGCCTTACGGGAAGCCAGTAGAAACGCCAAATATTTCGTGACTGGAGCCTCCTCTTAATAACATTTGTCATCACCCAACTCAAGTTCTGGTCTGCTGAGGTTAAAAGGGTGTCTACTGCATCATGGTAATCATGGTATAATTACCTTGTTTTGGATATAAGATTCTACAACTGAGCAGATATAATTACTAACAAGAGAATCTTTGTTGCCAGTGACACAAAATTTCTCCCAAAAGGAATGTTTCCTGTCTAGTTCCTTCTTGACCAAGTTTTATTTTCTCAACAGACTGTTTCATTGTGCTAGTTTTTGTTTTTCTTTTTTTTTCTTTTTAATCGTTCCCTCCACAATGAACTTTATTTCTTGAGTTTTTTATATAAGATAAAGTTATCTCATATGATATAATTTAATAACCTACTATTTATTTCTGTCTTGTCACCAATTATTTACTAATGTTTATCTTTTTGTTCTTAATACGGGACTGACTGTATTCCTGTCTAGATAACTAGCACCATAAACAGCTCTGTACAGACAGCCCGAAGTTTCTGCGCTTGGCCAAACCAGCTGTAAGAGGGGCAAGAGGGGGTGGCATCTTCCCTACAACATGTATTTTGATCAAACTTTAATACACCTCTGGAATTTTTTCATAAACAAACACTTCTTTTCATGTTAAATGAAAAATAATGTTCATTGCAATACAACAAACAGTTGAATATAACAATAATATAATAACCAAGCAATGATTGCTTATGTTTTTATGTTTTTTTTTGGCCATTGTTGATCTCACGTGCGCAGAAACTTTAGCGACTTGTAATTATTAATTAATATCTTTTGAATCCCTTTTTTTATTTTTGCGTTAGCTAGTAATTTGTTTAGCAAGAAGTACAGTAATAATATAAATCTTATCAATATCAGAAACATGTAATCAATTGCATATTTTTAAAAATGTGTTTATTTTGCTTGATTTACTTTAATAGTATTCAATCCATCTATTCAATTTGTTGTTGTATCATAAATCACGTAAAACAATTTGATATCTTGTGATGTTTTTTCAAAATATCACAAACATTACGTATATATTGCTATTAGGACTAGTTCTGAAACTAAAACTAGTTATTTTGAGCACTTAATTATATATATATATATTAAGTTTTTTTTTATGCTTGTATAATGAAAGTGTTGATTGTGAAACTAAAAATGGAAAAGGAATACATTTTTAGATTAAAATTTAATTTCTTATTTAAATTTTTGAAAATTTACACTTTATTTATTTTATTGTTTCTTAGGCCTACTTAAGAACCCTTTGTATATTTGTGTAGATTTAGACTTATGTGCCAAATGAGTAGGCCTATGAACCATGTAAGAAAAAACATTTAAAATGTCTCGTAAACTTACTTTTTGTTGGAATTGAGATAGTTTTTTATTTTTTTGTAAATATATGTTGAGTAATTGTTTGCAGGCACTTTTTACATTATTATGATACTCATAATTTTTAAATGTGTTTTCCATAATTTTATTATAAATTATTATTCGTTGAAGTTTTATTATCTTTCTATAAAAGTAGAAACTACTTTACTCATGTGTTATTTTCAGTTAGGACATTTCAACACATTAAAAAGTATTGAAACAAAGCAGAAAAGTCAAATATTGGACCAAAAGGTAAATTTTGAATATATTTATTATTTTTACATGTTTTATACAAGGTTGTCTAGTGACGGAACACCAAAGTTGTAATTTTATTGTCCTTTTTCGGGCACTTTTGTGAATGCAATAACATTTTGTATTTTTATCGTTGTCACATTTCGTGTCAATGTTTTATAGGGTGTGGACTTTTCTTATTATATTCTAAACTAAAGATGTTCTAGTCAGCGGTAGTTAGTGATTTCTATAATATTATATCGATATTGTTCTATTTTTACCGTGTGTTTTAATTTATTTGCTAGTAATACTTATATGCAGCAACCACTTTCATCATGTGCTATGATTTTACTACAGATTTATCCTTTGTGTTACATGACCAACCGCAACAGTATAAACAAATGCACAATGAACCTGATATGAATGAGTTTGTAACAAAAGTTATAGATTTTTTAGATCTAATCGATAACAATTAACGTAATGGTGGTGTTTGTGGAAGAACTAACCCCTTTGATCCTTGCCCAAAGTTGATGCAAAGCTTCAATAAGATTTATTTTAGCCTTAACGCAATACAGTCGTTGCAATGAGCATAGTCATCCACAGTTCATCAAGACCACTTAAAATGTTTCACATATTTACAGCAATCCACAACAAATCAGTACTGTAATTCATTTCAACAATTTCAAATTTTAGGATTGACAAATTGTAGAGAAACAATGGTGTATTATGCATTTTTTTAAACATATTTTGCAATAAAGTTGGTTTGCAATAAGGTTTCAATAAATGATTGATTGATTGATTGACCTCTCTTTTAGCGTATTAATATAATAATTGCAAATCATTTATACTGCACTCACTGGTCACAAATGTAAACTGAGTGATTTAAAATATGTTACGGAACAAATTGTTGATTAATAAGGTCTTTGTGGTGTACGTGTTTCTCTTTTAACTTTCGACAAAGTCTTCTGGACAGCTTCATTATCACAGCTTGAGTCTCGGACGAGTTCCACGTGATCATGGTACAACTTCGTACCAAAACCTGGTCGTGAAATAAACGATACTACAGAACTGGTGACGGAAAGGTAATATGAAACCACTATTTTCATAATAAGGCACATCTGCAAATAAGCTTCTAAAATACTTCTTTACACACAGTGTGTTTAGCACCTCGTTGAAAGTGGTTGTCAAACATCTTTTCCACCACATAAGAATCACACTTCTAAATGCCTCCTTTGATTAAGAGCCTAGCCTGTTGAATATATTGTAATATATATTTTTCTATCACTACATTACACAAAGTACTAAATAATATTGTCCTCGTGCCAAGCTAATGATAATCCTACGCTTCGTGTCGGAAGCATTCACTATTGCACGCCTCGATGTTATTTGTAGGTTAGGATTTTTAATTATATTTGTGATGTAAGTAAAGTTTTTTCGTTGTGTGAAAAAGTGGATATTATTAATTTTTTTAAACAAAGTGTTTATTTTCAGAGGGCTTTACTCACGGAAATTTTGGCATTTTCTACCTACTTCCCCCATAAGGTCGATGTTAGTCGAAGCCCCTGCTCACCAAATCATCCAAAATTGTCGATTCGTAGCTCATTTCAAAGAGAAATATATATCTTGCGATTTCAGTAAGCAACATTTTTATCCAACAAATAATGATTATTCAATAAAATTCTAACTTTTTCTATTACTCAATAAATTATTCAGTAACATTGCAAATTATCTTGTGTTTACTATTTTTTGTGGTTTTTTATGCGTTTTTTGTGTGTTTTTTGTTTGTAATATTCAAATCATAATATTTGAAATCACTAGGTCTTTTTATGCTCTTTAAAATGAACCATAAATCAACGATTTCGAATAACCCATTGAGGAGGAACGGCTTTGAGAGTTAACATTATCCTTTTGGAAAAGCAGGTAGAAACGCAAATTGTTGCGTGACCAGAACCCTCTCTAATGTAAAGTTTCAATCCCTAATTTGTAGAATATTCTAACTTTTTTTATTAGTTACAACCGACATTCTTATGGAAAAATCCTAAATACTTTTTACAGTTGGAATTGTTTGTATATTTTATTACGTTTTATCACATATTTTATTCAGAGTATTATTTTGTAAATATTTAAAATAGGTTTACATTTGTTCATAAATGTAATTTAAAAGGACGGAAAAGTATTGTTGTTTGATGTTAGATGTTTATATTAATTTGTGAAATTTTCTATTTATGTTTGAAATATTTTATTATTAGTATTAATATTTTTTACTTCTTGTTTTTTTTAGAACATTTTATATTTTGTAACGTGAGTGTGCAGCATATAATATTCTGTTTATGGTGGTTTCTGTTACTGAATCGTCTTAGAGTCTACCATATTCATGTCTCACTGTATTACCAAATACTGAAGGTGATTGCAGATACAAGTAAGTGAGTGGGAGAAGTTTACAATATAATTTAATTGTTTCAATTAAATATTGCCCAAACCACTCATTTAATAATTACTTAAAATCACACAGAAAACAGTGGCATAATTTATTATAAATAGCCACTTTGGGAATTATGTGTGACGGTGCACCGCATATAACTAAAGAAATGCTGAAAATGTTTTTGTAAATTACAGTAGAACTTCAGTAATATTGGAAAATTATTTTATTCCGCTGTCAAAAAGTTTATGTGTAACCCACGTTTTTGGTGTCTTAAATAAATATTCAGGGTTCTCACTTAAGGTGTAACAGATCACAGAAAAACTTCTTGAGCTAGACGAATGAAACAAAATTAGTCCCCATTAAATTGACCCCAAGGAATCTTGTATAAATATTTCTAACTTCTGTTTTTGCCAAATCGTTGTCTATTATAGGGATTTAAAATGAGTACAACATGGCATATGTTTACATTTGAAAAGTCAGATAATCGCTTTAGTGATGTTAGGTTTTGAAACACCCTGTATTAGTGATGGGCAGTTTGATTCTTCTTAGCGAACCGATTCATTTGAACACTCGATTCAAAAGAATCTAAATTTGAACCGATTTATTTAGTTTGTTTTGATTCATATGTCTGTCCTTTCCGTATAATGCAAACTAATCGGTTGTTATAGATTATTATTTGGCCCACCTGTTATGTTATGACTCCAAAATATGCGATTTGCGAACCGATAGTCCAAGTGAATCAGTGAAATTTTCTGTTAAATAATGTTCGATAGTTATTGTAAATTATTATTGTACAGCTGCAAATTCCGGACATTTCCCACTCATCAAAGAATTAATACGCAAGCGTTTAGACGGATCAGCTGATATTCAAAGCTGACTGAGTGACTACATCACAACAATCGGTTCGCGAATCGATAGTCCAATTGAATCAGCAGATAGGATATTGTAAAGAAAGAGAGGTCAAAACAAAATACATTTGCAAGGATTTGTGGACTCTCACAAAACGTTTGCCACGCATACGCAAACCAATGAGATTGCGTTTAGCAATCTCTCCTCTTGTCCATCTCCCACCCCTTCTTTCTGCCTCAACCCCCCTCCCCAAACATTTCTCAGCGGAAACGCTATTAAATCACGAACAACGATGGCCTACGATTCGCAAACGAAGTGAACGAAACCGAGCAACATGGCATATTTCCCAGAGTTGATTCGTGTCACGAATCGATTCTTTTAAAAGTTGAATAATGATTCATTTGATTTATTCGATGATTTGGTCGCGAATCGCCCATCGCTACCCTGTATTTAAAAGATACCATTTTTTTATGTTATTCCTCAGGGTTGATTTTGTAGAAAATAATTATGTTTCATACTTTAAGGTCCTAGTAGTTTGTCTGTAGTCTGTTTATACATCTTAAGTGAAACACCCTGTATATAAAACTTAATTTCCTTTTGCCTCAGCATATAAAAAAGTAGTTGGTGGGTGGAAATATTTAAACTGAATTAATAGGCTTTGAAAATCATAATCATAAGTACATCAAATAATCTATAAATGTTTTCTAACTATGTTATAATCGTTTCATAATCTTTTTAAATTTGATTTAACTAGTAATTTTTTTAGTATATAACCATTTTACTCGTCTTTTACACAATTTGTGCTTAAATTTATAATCCATGTGAATTTAGGCAAATCATGTTATAAGAGTGCTCTAAATGTGCACTTGTCGAAAGCGGCATGGAAGTGCAAAAAGTAAATTGAAAAGTTTTAGGAATATTTTATCAGAGCATTGCCCTGAATAAAAAGTGTAATGTGATTATAAAAGACCTAGTTATTACATTAAAAACTTGTTGCACTTATTTTATAAGCAATATAGTTCCTTACTTTTGTTTGCTGATTAATGTCAGTTAAAGGTTAAAAGCTATAGAACCAACACAAGGTTGCAATTTAACATTCACAGTAATAATAAGAAAACAATAATTTATATTAGAACTTTTTTAGATATTGATATTTGTTATGTCCATGATTTATAAGAATTTTCTTTTATGTATAAAATATTGTATATTGCACAAATATCAAATAACAATCATTGCTTGATTGCTGGATTTTAATAGCAATATTTGAATTAAGTAGGGTGCCAAACATATTGTATTTTAAACCATTTTAACTTCAATATACAGTGAGTTAGTTTTTGTCATCACTTAATTATAAGTATTTGAATATATGTCTGTCTTGCTATGATTGCTGTAATCTTATCTTATTCAGATTATCTGACATATGAGTTTTATTTTAATATGAATTGTATTTTTATATAATTTGTTCTTTGTTTACCTTTTTATTATCTAAAATATATTGCTAATAAAAATGCCTTTTAATATTTAATTTTCTGTCTTGTCTGACTATTTCTTACAATTGCTAACTTTGGTTTTAACTATTATTGTGGTAATATATGTAGTCAAATTACTGATTACTTTTATTGATAGTTATCATATTTATACCAATTTTAATGTGTTTGGCATTTAAAGAAAAATATGCTTATATAACGTAAGGAGAAAATTATTCTGCAATAGCCAAAAATATAGTTTTAAATGTCTCTTCTAAAGCAGTATCTTAAATTAATTCTTCTTAAAATTAAAATCTGAACTGGAATTGTTAAGTTTCTATGCATTTCTTTATTTAAAGTGTCACCCACATTACTGAAGCTTTAAAAATAATAATAAAATTAATAAATATACTGGTAAATTGTGTATTCTTAATATGCTGTTAGTTTGTTTTTTAACCTTTTTGTGATATATTCTCAAATATGTTTGGCATCTCGCATTGAAAGAGTGTTGATCGGACGGAAAATATTCCACTGTTCTACAACTGTTGTGTCTTAATGTGTGTCCACTCTGGGTTTATAAATAAAATAGCCATAAAAAGTCTTCTGATTCATTTAATTTGTTTCCTTGTTGATCAAGAGGGGTCCCAGTCCAAAAATTTGAGGGGCTTGGACCGCTTTCCCGTAAAAGCGTTTGTAATGTTCTATTAACAAAAATACCACTGGCGTTGAAATACTAAAAAAAATCATGGAAATTTGTTTTCTACACTATTATCCCATAAGACCAATGTTAACTCTCTAAACCTCAGAATTTTGGTATTACAATTGTTCAGTAAAATTCTAAAATTGTCCAAATTTGAGATTTTTTCATGTGATAAGTACCTAGTTGTTATAAAGAAAATCTGCTCACTGAAATCGCTATAAGTAATTGTAGACTATTTAAATAAGTCATAAATCAACGATTTTGGATAATCCGTTGAGGGGGACAGGATTTGAAACTTAAACATTGGCCTTATGGGGGAGCAAGTAGAAGCGCAATATGTCCTGTGACTTAAGCCCTCTCATAAGGGGTTCTCTAAACTCAAGGGTTTATTCCTTTATGTAATACATACGGGAATATAGATCACTTTAAGGATCGCTTGCCTAGGGGTTAAGAAATTATCGGGGTATATTTTGTATGGCTGATAATTGAGTCATCATTTATCTTGATTTATTTTCTTAGATTATTATACCACACAAACACAAAGTTAAGAATATAACAGTCATTTTACCACTCAATCTTCTAGGTTTAATGAAATTTACAAAACATAGTAACACAGCCAAACAGAATTTGTATCAACCTCCTTTTAAAATGTAAATATCCCCCTTTACCACGAGTGTCCTGTTGTCCTGGAAGAGTGACACAAAAAAAGAGCCCATGAAGTAGCTCTGAAGGTGGATGCTTTAAAAAAATCCAAAAGTCATATCAAAGGGGAAGAGCTTTTGATTGAAACCAATTATTGTAATACTTATACTTCAAATACTTATCAAAATACTTATAATACTTAGTTTTTAATCAAAACAATCAACAGATTTTGGTTTTTAAATTTATATTTACAAAAAAGAAAAAGAAGTAATGTATTATTATTTTGTATTAATAAAAATAAAAGTAATTAAAATTAGCTTTAATAAATGTAGATCCAAAACAAATGAACACATTATTTATTTTTAAAAATTTTAATGGTTTTATACGTTCTCCAGAAATTTCACAAAATTGTAGCTTTAAAAATTCAAGAAATATCAGAAATTCGTATAGTTTTACAAAACATTTTTATAGAACAAATTTTGAATATTATAGTACTCTACCGCGTCTTCATAGGATTGGAAATGAAATTTCTACAAGTTTAGATCCATTTGATTGTCACCTTGAAAAATTTAAAACTGAAGCCAAAGACTATTTTTTTAAATTTGAAAGTAATTTAATAAGTTAACAGTTTAAGTTCAAATATGCAATATATGTTAAAAATTGTACTACTACCTATATAATTTTATACTACAGTAGAACCTCACTTATTCCAAATTCAAAGGACAGCCAATTTATTTAAAATTAAAGGAAGTTTGAAGTTTAGAGAGTTTGAATTAAAGAGGTTAATGTGAATGAAATTCAAATTATAGAGGCAAAGAAAACAAACATCAATTAATTCAGATATAGAGGAAACTGAGTATGAGTTTCAACAGGCTTGTTTTTTGTGCTTAGTTTGAATTTCAGAGACTTACGGTGTCACTACAGTTTGGTGTCACTCACAGTTCGGTGTCACTCACAGTTCGGTGTCACTCACAGTACGGTGTCACTCACAGTATGGTGTCACTCACAGTTCGGTGTCACTCACAGTTCGGTTTCACTCACAGTTCAGTGTCACTCACAGTTCGGTGTCACTCACAGTTCGGTGTCACTCAAAGTTCGGTGTCACTCACAGTTCGGTGTCACTCACAGTTAGGTGTCACTCACAGTTCGGTGTCACTCACAGTTCGGTGTCACTCACAGTTCGGTGTCACTCACAGTTCGGTGCCACTCACAGTTCGGTGCCACTCACAGTTTGGTGCCACTCACAGTTCGGTGCCACTCACAGTTCGGTGCCACTCACAGTTCGGTGCCACTCACAGTTCGGTGCCACTCACAGTTCGGTGCCACTCACAGTTCGGTGCCACTCACAGTTCGGTGTCACTCACAGTTCGGTGCCACTCACAGTTCGGTGTCACTCACAGTTCGGTGTCACTCACAGTTCGTAGTATAGAGGGTGACTTTGAATTTTAGAGCTTACGTTTCCAATTACAGCAACAACATTTCAATTCTAGAGGCCCAAGTATAAACATATTCAAATTTTAGAGGCGTCATTCTGCGTTAAAAACACTTTGAATTATTGGTATATTATTTTTTTAATATTAGAGACATTCTGAAGGGAACAGACAAACGTTACTAACTATAGAGGTTTTCGAATTATCGAGGTTCGAATTAGTGAGGTTCTACTGTACTTTGTAAATGGCTTGTCCGTTAATAGATGAAATTAAAATGCAAAAATTATTTATAAGGGAGATATTTTTGGCTTGTCTTAAAGCCGTTAAGTGATTGAGTTAGTACCAGCACAATTAGTTATCAAACCTTATCACCTCAGTAAAACAAATTATAGAAAGGAGAAATATATACATCTTTGTAATGTTTTGGAAAAGTTTGTAAAATAAAGAAACCTGTGGTAGGCTTTTTTGCAATGGAAAATGTAGATGATGAGCGTAATAATTTACTTGAAACGCCTGCGATCGGAACATCAAGGAATAATTGAGCATCACAATACAAAGAGTTCTGGAAGAGCAACCGGAACAACTGTTCCAGCGGAACAGGTTCCTGACACTCTTCATCGGTTGGAACAGTCTTGCACGGAACAGTTCCGTTACATCGGGTCAAGCAGTAGCCCTTTTTGATGCTCCACACTTTCGTTGTTTCAATGTTGAGCTATATAATCCGATCCCAGGTGACCTGCATGGAGTGCATTAGTACGGCAATATATCCCTATTTTGAGCACTAGATTTGAGTTTTCTCTGCTATCCATTATGCAATCTTTAAATATGACATACTGATCTTTAGATGTGGCTTTAAATTGTTTAAATATTTGGTTTGTTAACACTTTTTTATTGCTTTAAGTTTTCTAGTTATTTAACATTGGAGATTTTAGACCGCCACCATTTTGAAACAGAAGTCTGCATAGAATTAACATGATAAGGGAATTTGTAAACCGTTTACATAAAATATCCATACCAAGGTTCATGATTGTATCTTTAACAGTTTCTGAGATATTAAACCTTTGCTAAAAACGTACACATACCAAAATACAGAAAACGGATCGAGATAGGACACATGTTATATTGCATAATTTGTTTGTTTGTTTGTTGTTTGTCTGCCAAATAACTTTTTAAAGTTTGATAGTGAAAGCGGGACACCCTGTATATTTAAAGTAAGGGTATTTTCGGAGTAGAGCAACATTGCTTGCTGGATTCATTTTTTGTGTTGGTGATTAGTGTAATTTGAGGATTTCTATAGGGAGAAAAGTATTATTGTGACTTTATCTACTACAGTAATATACTATCCAAATGATTGGAGGGAGGGGCAACTGCACCCTTGCTACCCCTGAAATACAACTATATGATTGTCGTTGTGGTTGCGTTGATAGAATAAGTGGTCAACTGGATTTAAAATTGAAATCATACTTTAAATAATGGGTATTTAACAGTTACTGTTGTGTAGCACAACTGTTTAGGTAATTATATAATTATGTGATTTGCATTGGAGTTACTAAAACAAAATACCAGGCAAAGTCCATTTATATCCTTGTTACCTGTTCATATTCCCTGTGATTTTACTCAATTTCTGTACATTTAATTTAAACTATTTTAAAGGGGTTCTAAATATTCATATTTGTTTAATCACAAATAATTTAAAATCCATTTGTTTAAATTTGAGTATTACCTCTCAGAATTATTGCTGGATAAAATAATAACAAAAACAATATTTGTATTGCCATTCCAACAATACATTTGTTTAGCAATGTTAAAAGTTGACAAATAATTTGAAAGGTAACTCAAATAATTACAAGATCATATTATTCATGATACTGTATTTAAATATGCACAACCTAGTTTAATCTAATTAAAATTACATTTTAATCTCATATTACAATTTTTTGTTCAGTTTTCAATTGAAAATGTATATATTATAGTTAAGTCCATCATTTATATTTATCAAATTAAGTAGGGGGATTCAAAGTTGGGGATAAACCCCTGACCTTCTCCTCCCTCAACTGATTCTTAGTTGGTGTTACGAACACATTGAACAGATTGAATCGCTCGAGATGCAACTAGGGATGCAACTGCAAAAGTGACGGGTGGGTACGACGAGAAATGGGTGCAGGGAAATTTCGTGCCGCACGAATTCTTTGGCCAGACTGCACGCCTGCGCTCAGCAATACAAAACAAACAGCTGTCCAGTCAGATCGTCGGCCGCTCTTGCCGCGCGTGGGTTGGCGAAAAGTTTTAGTGAACGTTGCTAATAACTCTTATAATGTTGTGTATTTGAACTGGGTTTTCGTCCTCGTGTGGTTATTTTGTGTTATTTGTGAACAATCATCAACTTTGGATATCCTTTTTAATATTTGGTAAGTTGTCACAGACCTATATTTTCTTTTAAATGATAGTTTATTGTTCTCTGTAATTGCATTTGATTTATAGTTCTGTAATTGTATGTTAGGTATTTGATTTGACGTCCATCATTTGCATCATTTTTCACGGACTTTGAGTAATATATTTTACATCTCTCGTCACTGTGTCATGTAAATTGATCCATGATTACGGAAATAATAACCTTGAAGTTGAATAATGTTAAACTTAAATCGTGTGTGTGTTTTGGAGTTCCTGGAGCAAAATGTGGGATTTAGAACAATATACCTATAACTGGTTATAAAACAGTACTTTCCTCATAACTGTACTTTTTATATGGAAAGGCTTGATGTTGTTTCTGTCGCAAAAGGGAAAAAACATGCTGGTGTTTTAGCGAGAATAGAGTTTAGTTAGGCCTAGTTGTTCATTATGCTAAGGTACTTAATCTACTTTTAAAGTTTGCCTACTCACATTCACATTTCCCAATTAAAACATTCTATAAATTACACATAAATCTAAAGCAGTTAGAGCTTTAAATGTTACCAATAATATTCTTGACTTAAAAATGTTCAAAACTTTTAACCTTACAACCATTTAGACTGAAAAGTCAAAGTTATTGATAAAGGAGCAGGCCTAAACAGAAACATGCCGCTAATGGATAAATAATTCAAGAAACAATTACCGTTCTTGAAACACTCGTTTAAAAATCCAGATGAAGTCAGTGTGCATAGCGAACATTTTTAAATAAACTATTGAATTATTATTATAGAATTAAAAGAGTAGGCCATTACCCTATTAATCTCACACAAACAACTGAACAAACCTTTACGAAAAAGTGATATCAATATTTCTATTATTAATAATTCATTAACTGATTTACCTACACCAATTAATCAGCTTAATTGATCAAATATGTTAACAACCATTGTTGGGGAAATTTAAAACCACCGCCATTAAATTTATTTTAATTTGCCATGCATTTATTTTTTCAAGTTGTTTTATTTATTAGCTGTGCATAATAGTTCATTACCTTAGGCCGATATATTTATTTTTTAAATACCGTACATGTACATCTACACTTTTGGGTTACATGCAAAGACTTTTTTTAGATAGCAAAGGTGTAGCCTAATATACCGTATCATATTAAGCACATCCAAATAAGTTATTTTCATTGGACCTTTACGTAGCAGTAAGGACATTTTATCACCAAGTTAAGTATAGTCCAGTATACAACAAATTAAATTCAACATTAGCCTATGTCAGAAAATCACTTATTATAATGTACCTACTTTGTGGTAAAGGAAGGTAAAGAGAAACGTATGTGTCAATAATATTTTACTATAGACTATAAAGCTGTATAATTGATTATGTATTCCAGTTAATAACATATGTGTGTTCTAAAACGGCGCTGTACCTAATTAAATAATTTGTTGTAAAACAGTCCTGACATTTAATGTCAAACCTTTACCATTTCGTCGTTGAACAACACTTGTTGGATAGACGTGTAAAAAATGTTGATTAAAATGTCTAGATTACTATCTAACTTACTTAGGGCCTAACTAATATTTACAGTTAATAATGAAAAACTTTGATGGTGCTCAACTTATTTTTATTTTCGATTTACTTTCTCTATCCTATTAGTTTTCCTAACCACTAAAATCCACAAGAATCGACGATGAATTTCTACAGACAGATGTCTAGACGGGCGCCAGTGACGTCATGCATTGTGTAGGGTGAGAGGCGCGAGGGGTGGAATTAGGAGGGGGTGCGAGCGGGAAACCCCATCCATCCCCATCCCCATCTGAGCGGGAGGACGGGAAACCCCACAACGGGAGATGAATTGAGTTGGGGATGAGTCATACATTTGCAGTCTCACCCCCTCCTCACACTTTTTGCTGGACTTCTTCATGGTGTTTTCAAAGTGTATTCTTCTCCCTCAGAGCATAAAATTACGTGAATAAATAATATAAATTTAAATATAAACATGTGCAAAACGGAATAAAGAAGTGGCTCCAGTCAATGAGTAAATATTATAATTTTATTTACCCTAACTTAATAAAACAAAATCAAAACTATTTACTACAGTTAGCAAATATACATGACGTATGGATAGGTCAAAATACATTTTTTGTATAGGTACAATGTTTTATAGTTAGGCTGATCGAACTTTCATAGTAGACATATATACGCGAAAACATACAATTTGTTTTAAGTCTGCATGTTAGCTTGTGTCAATATTTAAAATACGTCGTTTTCTCGCTACTAATTATTGGTTGTTAAATCAATTAAAGACATCTGTATAAACTATTTCGCCAAACCGTTATCGTATCTAACGAGCTGTGTTATGCGATTTCGGTCGTAAAATAAATGGCAACACTCTTTAAAAGAAGCTTTTATACGATGCCTAGCTATACATAGGTATATTTTTGTTAATTTATTCCTTATAGGCTACTTCTTCATATTATTCATGCTGTTCAAATGTTTCATAATTTTTTACAGAAATTACAATGTGTAAAACTTACTATCACCATAAATAAGTTCCAACGAGGATTCCACATGCTTAAAAATAGTGCAAAGATTCGACCACCACCTGTAACAAAATTAGAATGCAATGTATACAAAAATAAATTGATAAATTATCAGAACATGTTAAATAGAGGTGTGATAGATTTAATAATTATTTTTAACATCTGATTAGAATAATTGGTAAAGACATAAAACAAGAAATGTTAGGTAAGTTCATAGAATTGTTGAAAATTCGCATAAATTATGGATGATGAGGTTTTGGAAACCCGGCGAATATCGGTAGGTGAGGGTGATAATAATGTATGATTACATTGCACAAGCAAACATCAACAACATGATGGATTAAAATAATGTATATACGCAAGCATGACTTCAGTTTTTGTACTTGTACATCCTGTCCATACATAAATGTTACCTTTGTGACCTTTGATTTTGATATGTGACCATTATTTAGCACATTAATATAACACAGTCACCCAGGAAACAAGTCGTTATTTCTTCCAGTGGAGAGGCCAGTGCATACAATGCGCGTTTGGCTTGCATAGTGTGTTAGTTATTTGTTATGTATGCTTTACATTCTTTGTGTGAAATTCATTGTTGGTATGATCAGTTAATAATATGTTTTTAAGGGAAATATTGCGGATATTTTCCATGACTGATTGAGAAAAACAAGTTTTACGAAGTTTCGGGATCTGGAATCTATTCTTGTCTTCAGGTGAGAAGATTATCTAATACCCCGGTCGCAGCAAACCTGCGCACTTAGCGAATTTCCAATGCATATATGTCTCACTACTACACAAAAATACATTCATAAACAAGTGTTATAGGCCTATAACATTTTATTTATCCTCCGTAAGAATAACATTAGGGTTGAGGAAGCAGGTTTGCTGCAACGAGGAAGATAAGTAATTTTTTTTAGAATTGTCAATATAACTGAACCAGGTGAAGCTACATACCAAGTTCTATTAATTTAGGTTCATAATTAAGGGAGATATACAACTTTACTTATTCTCCATATGGGGGCCGAGTATGCAGTTTTGCTGCTACGGGGACTATCAACAAAAATCTTATTTTTTTGCGCTAATATCAATATACCAGTACTACGTGAAGCCACATACCAAGTTTCATCAACATACATTCATAAATAATCGAGATATCAAATTTTATTTATCCTCCATAAGGATAACATTGGACAACGTACTGTGTTTAGCACTTTGAATATCTCAACGGTTGGACGTAGAACAACAATTAAAACACCAAAATGTCTGTTTTGTAGGGCTAAACATATTGATAAAAATAAATGTGACGTTTTTAGTAAAATTATCTGAGAAAAATCTAAAAACCTTTTTCCCATAAGATTAACATGGGATACGTTTTTTGGATTTTCACCGCAACCACTTAACCTAGGTTAATGATTAAAAATACTAAATCATTTGTTTTTAAGCTCTATAAAATGTAAAATATAGCATTTTGGGGTAAAATATGCAAAATACTGATTTTTGGAATATTGTAAACCCCCATAAAACCACCTTCCCATAGTCCGATCGATCTGGTTTTCGAACTTAAAGTCACAAATGCTACTCTCCACATTTGTGCCAAATGTCATCAAAATCGAGCGTTTCTTTCAAAAGTTATCGCGGTAACGGACACACATATAAATTTGAACGATAAGTGTTTTTGGCATCTGGGGATCTCAAAACGAAAAGTTATCATGGTCTCGGGCTTAAGTCCAGACCATGCGGGAATCCAGGCTAAGCTTTAAAAATCACAAAAAGCTAAAACAGAGAGCTGTAAAGCAGTTAAAGAAGGGAAAATAAAAAGAAACACCTAAGTCAAACACACCTAGGAGACTTCTCTAACTTCACAACTAACTGTACTTCGCGATCTTCGCAAGTTAAGTAGGCTAAACAACAAATTTCAAGCTTTAAAGTTCCAAGTTTCTGTTTTTTTTTGTTTCAAGCAATTTTGTTTGTCAATGCCGCACCGTTTTGTCCCCGAAAAACCTTTCAAGGTTAAAAGTTAGAACGAAACTGATTTCATGAAGGACAAAAACAATTTTAAAATTGTTCATATTTTAGTGGTCCAGTGCAGTGTTTGGGTGTAGCACGGATAAAGGAATCCATTCTTCCTTTGTCCGTGGTGTTAGGCACGTGCGCTGGTTATTTTAATCAATGTTGTTTCAGCACTCTAATAGCTAGCTATCTAATCAGCGTGAGGAAAGCTGTGTGATATCTAAATCATGGGAAAATGTAAAGGAGTCCATACTATACTGTTCTGTCAATTTTGTATAACTAGCTTTTACCCGCAGGCTTCGCCCCGCAAATCCTATACTCTAATATGAGTAAGGTTTGCTTGCTTGCTTGCTTGCGACACAGATCTCAAAAACGGCTCCAACGATTTCCTTCAAATGTTCGAAATACTGTAACTAATTTGTGGGATAAAAATAAGTTATAGACAGGCCTCATCCCCAGGAAAAATCAAATAATGTAAAAAAACTAAAATGAAAAGTTAAAAAAATTAACATTGGGCTTTATGGAGTTTCAGATCAAAACAAAAGAATTGTAACAGCTAGCTGTCCATAATCAACCAGGGAACTGTCAAAGTAATACTCATGTTGTATATGATTATTAACATGTGGTTTCCTGAGAGCAGAGATTAAAAGATTTGAGTGAAGATTACATAAATAGAGTAGTAAAATAAATCAAAGGGACATTGAGCTATAAATAACAACTGGAGTGACCTTAAAAATGTAGAAAAGAGGCAATTGAGTTATACAAATCTGATTATCAGTAGAGGGAAGTGGTGAAATATTACTCCTTTACATCTAAACAAACTGACTGGCCTTCCCCCGAGCAAAGCTCGGCTCCCCAGGTACTTATTTATAAAAAACTATATGACAGTTTTGTGTGCTGCATTCTGTGGTTAGCCTTTGGAACTACTACGAATCAATATCAGCTGTTTGTATTTTCATCAGCTCAAACAATAAATTAATGTCCATAAGGAATACATTGGAACTTTGAACCCCCGTGGGGCAAAGTCCCACTAGGATCCCTATAGGATTTTAAAAATTTTCATATGCCTATATGATACTCAGGACTACCAAGTACCTCTCTGCAAAATTTAAGCTCAATCGGTCCAGTAGTTTTCACGTGATGGAACATAAGAGTTACACACAAACATCCATACTTTCACATTTATAATATTAGTAGGAAGTAGGATTCATTGTTGGTAATGGTGAGTATAAATTTATGGGAACATTTTCCACCACGGACTAGAGAAAAACAAGTTTCACACCGTTTCGGGATCGGGAATCTGACACCTTCTTCAGATGCGGAGAATACCTGACCTAGAATTTTTTTGTTCTAGATATTCTTCTCAGATGAAGACAGGAGCAGATTCCATCTCCTGAAACGTGAAACATGTTTTTCTCTAATCAGTGATTTATTTATTTATCATTCCAACGGCAATACACAAATTTACATTGCAATACATGATGCAATTAATAATCAGGAATTTACCAAAACAATAACACCAGGTAACAAATATATCAGAAGAGAAACATCAGAAGCAGCCACAAAAAATAACGTAATATAAATAAGAAAATTGAACAATGAGAATAATAAATAGTCTACTGATAACTACATAAAAATAGATAACAACAATAATATGAATGGATAACAATAACAAATATGGGTATAATTACAATAATAGTGATGGATAATGTCCGCAATATTAATATCGTAGGTTGTATACTGCATCCAATGATAAATAAAAAATAAAATACCCCCGTCGCAACAAACCTGCGTACTCAGCGAATTTTCAATGAATATATATGTCTTAATATTACATATATAGCCTCTTACCAGAATTCATAAGAAATATATTCATAAATAAGCGATATTTAAAATATTCATTATTCTCCATAAGAATAACATTAGGGATGAGTATGCAGGTTTGCTGCAAAAAGGAACAAAAAATAATGGATTTTTATACAAATATCAATAGAACTCATCTAAGTCAAGTCACATACCAAGTTTCATCCATATTCATTCATAAATAAGCGATATATAACATTTTTATTATTCTCCATAAGAATAACATGGGGACCGAGTACCTAGGTTTGCTGCTTCGGGAACCATAGGCGAAAAATTGTTTTTTTTGTTCAAACATCAACAAACCACAACCAGATGAAGCGATATACCAAGTTCCGTCAGTTTATGTTCATAAATAACCGAGATATAAAATTTTTCTTTTTCTCCATAAGAATAACATTGGACAACGTACTGTGTTTAGCACTTGTAATATCTCAGTAACCAATTGACGTAGAGCAATGATCAAAATACCAAATTGTTTGTTTTTTTAAGCTGAACTCAATGGTATAAATTAAAATTTGATTTAAATAAAAATTACATGTGAAAATCCCCCAAAAACAAACCAAAAACCCCCTCGGATGATGCGATTTGTCTGGTTTTCGAACTCGTTCAAATAAATGGTTCTTTACATCTTTGTACCAAATTTTATTAAGATCGGACTTTTTTTACGAGAGTTATCGTGCTTACGGACACACATATATATATATATATAAATATATATATATATATATTTATATATATATATATATATATATATATATATATATATAAAAATTTGAACGAATGGTGTTTTTGGCATCTGGGGACCTCAAAACGAAAAGTTATCATGGTCTCGGGCTTAAGTCTTACAATGAGACCTACGGTAATAGCTTCTTCCCTATAGGGGAAATTCGCTAAAATGAAACACCACTTACAAAAATAAAATACTTGAATTATAACTCTAAATTTATAAAAAAGGGTTGTGTGTTTAATACCTCTCGATCAATTGAAGAATATACCATAGTTAACGAGAACTATATGAATAGTTGCATACTACTTTCTTTAAATACAAACAAAAGCAAATTACTTTGCGAATATTTACGTGTTTAAAGGCCCACAAGTACGCGAAGTCACTATCAGTCGTGTTCGGAAATGTTCAATAACAAATGTTATAGTCTCGTGATGTATATTTTTAAACAATGATGTATAATTTGTTTAATTGTTACCTATTCAAATTGAACTTTTATCCTGTATTTAATTTCATTTCCCTTGCATTAAATTTTGTTAGTATTTGAGAAAGTTAGAGTAATTATGAACTGTTTTTTTGCACTTCCCCTTTACGGTTTGTGTTATGTTCTCCGGGGAGAGTCCAACCCCACTCAATCTCCTAATAGCTAGCCCGCCACCGCCTGTGACCACACCCAACATACCCGACATTCTTCGGCCAGGAATCATAACACTGATACTGATTAAGAGTGGACACATCCGAACTCAACTTTTAGAGAGTACTGATCCAACAGGAGAAGACCATTAGAGTTGTGGCTGGATTGGGACCAAGGGACTGCGGGGCTTCCAAACAGCTTGGGATCCTCACGGTGGTGTGAATGTAAATCCTACATCCTGGAAACCAGTCTCTCCTCATCACCACTTAATTTAAAAGGTGTTCACATCCATAATCACTTTACTACGAATGCAAATAAATAAAATCTTCCCATTCATAGAATTGCTCTTTATGAAAAAAAATCATACATCGAGCCCAAACTCAAACAACTACTTCCATCTTGAACTCAAAAACATTTTATAACAGAGTAAATAAAGGATCACTAAATGGCTGCAAGAGCGTTCATTCTACACCGTTGATGAATACACCACATGGGGAATGGGATCACTTCAATGAAATACTGCTGTTCTATTTATTTATTAAAACTTCATCAACATCTTCTTTGTATTTTCTTTCTTCTCGTCAAAGCAATCTTCTACATCTTCTCACCCATATGTACACAATACTAGTCTCTCAAAAGTAACCTTGCCAATCCTCAAATTAGACTTTCAATTTCACTAAATAGTCGTATTAATTACAATACTTTTTGTAATAAATTGCCTGTTTCTGTAAAACAGCTGTCCTCTTGAGGCTTAAGACCATTTAAAAGAAAAATTTAACATTTGTTAAAATTGAGAGAGTTTTATTCAGTAGAAGAATTTGTATACGTAGTAACTTATCATGCTCTGGATTCTAGTCAATAGAAGTGAATTTTACATTATGCATTGATTTGTTGTAAAATACTGATGAATAATGTAATATAATGTAAGTTGTCTTGATATTCTGTACCTACATGAATATGTATATTGCAACAATTGCATTACAATGGCTGCAATAAAACCTATTGACTCTTAGTTATAACTCCCTTTTTATCTTGACACCAATTCTTTACTACTCAAAGTATATGACGAAAGGCATGTTGTACTGTTAGTGAATTTCCTTTGGAAAGTGAACTATTAGCATGACCCGCACGGTGAAACTTAAGCCCGGGACCACCATAGAAGTTCCTAACGTCAATGCAAACACACACACAATTCCCTGAACACGTTTTGGGGGGTCGCTCAAAATTATATATATGTGTGTGTGTGTGTGTGTGTGTGTGTGTGTGTGTGTGTGTGTGTATGTGTGTATGCACTCTAGCGGTCGCATTTTTTGTCCGATTAACTTCAAATTTGGTAGGGACGTTCCTTTCTGTAATCAGTTTTGGTGATTAATCTTTCAAATTTCAAGTTTTTGGGCCCAAAAAGGGTCAGAAAAGCCCCGGATGTAAAATTGATGCATGTGAAAAGATGGAAATGAGTGAGGCGGAAGTTTTAAGCCCTCTCTCGTCATTACAGCATAAATATTTACCGAGTTATTAAAGAAAATGTGTTTTGACTAAACACAGTACAGTACGTTGTCTTGTGGGGGTTTTACACTAGAGAAGCCTGTTATTCCTCTGTTAAAGTACTTTTATCCTCCCCAGCAACTCACGCCTACTTACAAGCGTGCCTGGACCTTCTCCTAACATTATAATGCGCAAAATTGTATTCCCAGCTTTGCAGGTAAATGAAACCAGGAGCATCAGAACAGCCAAATAATCAATGTTTTCAGATTTCAATAAAAATTGGAATACATGTATGTTTTTACACATATTTTGAATTTTAATCTTTTTTGTGGAAATTCACTTCCCTCACGTCAGCGTGCTGCGTGCGAACTCGTTTTGTATTGTACTGTATTGTATAGTGTACCTTTTGTGCCTGGAGCTCTATAGATGGGGTCACCTCGGAGTTTATTTGGTTTGAAACCCAGCCTCTATATATCACGTCTGTTTAGTCTACGTCTTCAACGCTCTGCGTCCTTTGAGCTTTGAGAGTAGCTTAGGGCTCTGGAAGGTGAAGGGAGTGAACATCTAATAGCGGAAGTTTAAATGCATATGGCAAAATTAAGCGGTTTATTGGAATCTGAATCAGTTATAGTTCTCAAAAATATTCCATAAAATACGTTAGTATAGGTACGTCAATACATATACCTACATTAATTAACAAAAAAAATCTTGATACACATTATTTTTATTAGAATAAAACTCAAATTTTCGGCTTAAGCCTTCATCAAGAGTATAAATTTCAATAACATATCTGAAAATTTGTGAATGTTCTTTGGCATGAATGGCAACAGGCTTTTCTATCGAAGGATGATTAACATCAATGACTACATTATGTAGTCATTCTTAACATCATGGCTGTGGCCATTCATGCGTACTCTAAGAGCTGATGCGGTTTTACCAATGTAGGCCTAGTCCTTAGAACATTTTTGACAGAGTGGTTGGTAAATTACATTGGTAGAATCACAATTAATGTTTCCACGTATTTGATATCATTTATTTTATACCTACATTAAATTATGTCATACCACATACACAGTTTGAATTGAAAAAAACTATGACGCAATAAATATACTTAATAAATTCTCTGTCCAGTGTCCAGTTATAATTAGTAAAATCATCAATGCTACAGTAAGCTTAAGCAGTACAATGTTCCTAATTTTTTTCTTTCAAACATTAGGAATTTTGATTTGTGAAAGTACAAGTTGGCCTAAGAGCACGGAGTTAATTTTGCTTTTTGATAGACGTCTGTTATGGAATTTAAATTATTTCTGAATGTTTGATATGCCCATTGCTTCCACTCCTGCATATTCGAAACACTATTATCTGTTATTAACTGTTTACTCTATAAAAGGTTTCGGCGTTTTTGTAATTTAAATTAAATTAAAAGAATTTACAGTGACAATGATATACAAAATTTTGACATGAGCCCATGAGCAACCCTAGTTAGGAAGACCGACGGTAAAATGTCCCAAACATGCCAAAAGTACCCCTTCGCTACTTAAATATAGCCCTAATCATAATCTTTTGCAAATACATTCCTATGCTGAAATGATGACGTGAAACTTCTACTTGTAAATGCTATATCAAAGCGGGCCCCTAAACTATTAAGATCCAATAAACACACCGTGGCTGTGATAACGCTGCAATAACACGTATTATCTCTCTTATCAGCACGGGGTCATCACTTATCTCGCAGCGCTGCTTGCATAGTCGCCGCCGCTCCGTCAGATTATTATAAGCAAATCGTTATCTGCTGAAAACGGAAATGAACTTTAATGAATAATATCTGTTTAAAAATTATCAACTTTTTTATAAATACGCTACTTCCGGTGAAAGTAATATTGCTCGCTTATATTATTATTACCGAGAGGACTGAGCCATGTTCGATGAAATTTGATTAGTTTTCGTTTTCGTGGGTTAACAAACTCGGTAGATAAATGTTGTATTAAGAGCAGATTTGCTTCCCTCAATCGCCTCGTTTCCGCATATTAAAGTCACTCCAGATAGTATTATAATTCAATACCATTAGTATTTTGTGTAGGCCTATACATATTTGATTAATTTGTATATGTCCACCATATGTTCACTCAATATGCAATCTTTATTCAGTGGTTCTAGCCACTGTTTTCAAGAAACCACTAATTGTAACTTTATCATGTGTAAGTGCTCCGTTGACAGGTTGGCTAATTTATTCACTGCTGTTATGATTATTTTGCTAACCAACCTACATAAAACTGTTCACCTTAAAAATTAGAAACTGAAAGTCGGATCAGCCAAATTAACACTGTTGCTTGAAATTAAAAAAATTACAGTCCTATACTCCAATACGAAAAATGTCTGCTTGTTTGCAAATTTACCTTAGAATTAGGGGCTTTTGAACATAAACAAATCTATGGGTAAAAATGTCAACCCCAAATAACTCATATCTCGTTAAAAATATTATTTGGAAATTTGAAATTTTAACAATGGGCTTATGGGAGACTAAATCATCAATGAATCTGGTATTTGATTCCATCCTCACGATGTGGGTGTTCCTCATAGATAATTGATTTCCATTGAGCCAATACCGCTTTATTAACTCCCGGCTTGATAACGCTGACTGATAACGAGATAGCAAACGATAACTGATCGAGGTTATTGGTGTTGTTGGAAGTGAAAATGGTCAAATTCAGGGAAACAAAACCAACGAGTTGTGATGGATTATAAGAGCTGGATTTTATGCGGGTTATTAAAATGTTGATAAAAATGTAGCACATATGGAAGTGATTAGGCGGTTAATGAGGGTCATTTTCAACATACGGGACTGCAGAAATCCTACTCTAATAGATAATGTATGCCTGTTTTTGTTTGAAAATTTTACCTTGGAATCCAGAAAATTGACTTTGATAAAACTTTGAAATTTGGGGCTTTTGGAACTAAAACATCGATTGGTAAAAACCTCAACTCCAGGAAATTCATAGGCCTATTTTGTTAAAAATCTTATTTGATAATAGGAAATTTTAACATTGAGCTTAAAAGAATTATAACAACTGTGAATAAATTAACACAACTGAACTGTAAAATTAGCACTTGCACAAGGTAAATTATCAATGAATCATTACTGAAATAGTGACCAGAACTATTGAATAAAGATTGCATATAGACACCTTTTCCACATACGAAACAAATCAAATATCACCGAGTCTGGCCATGGCCAAGGCCGCACTATACTCTATAAAATACCTCCGGCCTCTCCATTACTGTAGATTTATATATGCATATATTTATTTTTATTTTTATTTACATATCCACGGCGAAGCCATTTTACATAAATGATCAAGGTAACTTGACAAAGCTAATAATAGAAATGTGCAACAAATACATGAGTGTATAAACAGCAAGCAACAGCAATACAAATGAACATATCTAAAGGTCAAACAGTTGGTGGATGCATGCAAATTCACAGACATGCATTAATTCATTGCTCACATATTCTACATGCTAGATAATAATTTACAACAACATTAAATATTACTGTGCAACTGTGTTCTAACAGTAATAAAAAACAACAACAAAACTAAAAATCAAGGGCATCAACAATGTAGGAACTATGCATAAAGAAACATAAACAAACATAACCATGAAGCACCAGTATTAACAATTCAATTAAATGATCATGCTTGTTACTATCCAAAGTTGCTTATATAGATTTAAACGTATAATAAAGTAGGCTCTCCATCTGTTGCTGGAAACGGAAAGTAGTATATTTTTGCCATACAACAAAAAGAACAAAGTACGTACGAACTGTCTAACAGATGCTTTGTTGATATGGTTACAGTAGTAAAACTTGTTAGGTCATGCCTTATCTTCACATTCCACTGACTGTAATGATTGTGAAACTAGAACGTGACTTTAGGCGGAATGAAATACTGTACCAACCGGACGTCGGCGTCGGTTGAGTAGCTGTTCAAAAGCTACGCTGAGCTGTAACTTCTGTTTTCGGAATTGAAGTTGTTTCATGCATAGATACCGATTACATCTAATCCTGTTTCATTTGAAGTGTCATTATTAGTGAATTTCCTTTGGAAAGTGAACTATTAGCATGAGCCGCACAGTGAAACTTAAGCCCGGGACCACCATAGAAGTTCCTAACGTGACCCCCTGAACACGTTTTGGGGGGTCGTTCAAAATTTTATATATATATATATATATATATGTATATATGTATATATATACAGAGACATTTATATATATGTGTTTGCACTCTAGCGGTTGCATTTTTTGTCCGATTTACTTCAAATTTGGTAGGGACGTTCCTTTCTGTAATCAGTTGGACAAGTTCGTTGGGCAAAACAATCGGAAAACTCTAAAACCCTTTTTTGGGGGATTAATCTTTCAAATTTTGAGTTTTTGGGCTCAAAAAGGGTCAGAAAAGCCCCGTATGTAAAATGAATGCATGTAAAAAGATGGGAATTGGAGAGGTGAAAGTTTTAAGCCCTCTCCCGTCATTCTAGCATAAATATTTACCGAGTTATTAAAGAAAATGTGTATCGACCAAACACAGTAGGCCCTACGTTGTCTTATGGGGATTTTACATTAGAAAAGCCTGTTATTAATTTGTTGGTGTACTTTTATCATCCCCAACAACCTCACGCCTACTTTAAAGCCTGTCTGGACCTTCTCCTAACCTTATACTACGCAAAATTGTATTCATAGCATTGCAGGTAAATAGAACCAGGAGCATCAGAACAGCCAAAAAATCAATGTTTTCAGATTTGAATAAAAATTGGAAGAAATGTATGTTTTTAACTGATTTTGAGTTTTTATAGTTTTTTATGTGGAAATTCACTTCCCTCACGTCAGCGTGCTGCGTGCGAACTCGTTTAGCGTTTCACATAGTGTGTTCTCTAAATTATTTTCAGTAAATTTATAGGCCTATTAGCTGTATACCCGTCCTTCGTACGGGTTGTATATAAATGGTAGATTAACTAAAGCAAATAACAATCCACAATATTTTACAACATTAAAATTTCATTGTACCTACACGTTTAATGTACAAATTAGAGTTAACGAAATATACTGGCAGATAGTTCAGGTCCTGTTACTAAGTCGAGGAACTCAGTCGGGTAGTAAACGGCGTGTGGTTTGCGACATCAAATCGGTACCCATCTTTGGATTCGCTTTTAGAAATAAAATAACTCAAGTACGAAAAAAATAAAGAATATTGGGGAGGGGGCATAAATATAAAATCGGCGGGGGGCGCAAAACATAAAATCGGGGGGAGGTGCAAAAATAAAAACCGGGGGGGAGAGTAAAAATAAAAAAGGGGGTGGACAAATTTAAAAATGGAGCGGGGCATAAACTAAACATATAAAATCAAAGGGGGGAGCAAAATATAAAATGGGGGGCAAAGATAAAAATGGGGGAGGCAAAAATATAAAATCGGGGGGAGGGCAAAAATAAAATCGAGGGGGGAGCAAAAATATAAAATCGGGCGGGCAAAATTATGAAATGGAGGGGAGAGCAAACATATAAAATCTGGGGGGCAAATATATAAAATGGAGGGGGGATAACATAAAATACAAATATAAAATCGAAGAGGGAGGGAAATATAAAATTGGGGGTGGGGCAAAAATAGAAATGGGGGGAGCAAAAATATAAAATCGGGGAGGGGGACAACAAAATATAAAATGGGGGGCTAAAATATAAAATGGGGGGACATAAAATAAAAATATAAAATCGAAGTGGGGGGGCAAAATAAAAATCGGGGGGAGCAAAAATATAAAATCGGGGGGGCAAACAATATAAAATCGGGGAGGGGCGTAAAAATATAAAATGGGGGACATGAAATAAAAAAATAAAAAATTGAAGAAGGGGAAAAAATATAAAATCGGGGGGGGGGAGCAAAAATATAGAATCGGAGGGAAGGGGCAAAAATATAAAATGGGGGACATAAAATAAAAATATAAAATCGGGGGTGGGGCAAAAATAAAAATCGGGGGGGAGCAAAAATATAGAATCGGAGGGAAGGGGCAACAATATAAAATGGGGGGACATAAAATAAAAATATAAAATTGGGGGTGGGGCAAAATAAAAATCGGGAGGGGGGAAAATATAAAATCGGGGGGGAGGGTATAGGAAGTATAGTAACAATTGTTTTTTGTGCAAAAAGAATAGACCACAACCAGATGAAGCCACATTGATATTTGTTCATAATATTAATTAATAGCTAGCTGACTCACCCGTACTTCGCACAGGGGCTTTCTCTACCCGTTCTTTAGTCAATGCAATTTGCATTTTAGTTAGCTTGAAACAGCTGTTCTTGCTTCTGCTCTTTAAGCTGTCAACTGGAAGTATCCACAGCTGTTCGTATTACAGTTTCTGAATGTTTACTTTATTCTGAAATGTAAACATTGAAATTAGGACGTTCACGGGGCGTAGCCCGAGGGGATTTTAAGGAAGTGAATAGGCCTATGTATTGCATGGGTTCAAGATCTACCTATGTGTAAAGTTTCAGCCCAGTCGGTTCAGTAGTTTTTGCGTTCACCCGGCACATCAGACAGACAGACAGAAACCACCTCTTCTTTATAATATTATAGATAGATAGATTTGCTGTATTATACAGTAAGGGCGTGTATTTACTTCACACTATAGGCCTAGTAACATCTTAAAGTGTTGGCAGTTGATTTTGTTGAGCCTCAACAAGCAAATTAGCGAATTTCCTAAGAAATAGTGAACTATTAGTATGAACCACATGGCGAGGCTTAAGCCCGGGACCGCAATAGAAGTTCCTAACGTGACCCCTTGAACACGTTTTGAGGGGTCGTTTGAAACTTTATATATATACCTACTTTCACTCCTAGCAGCCTCAACCTTAAGGGTGCGCCCTACCTGCCTTCCGCACTCTAAAGTAAGGGGTTTGCATCTCCCACATTGTAGCCTCAATTGTTAACCAATTAAACATAATTTGTTGTTATTTAATTCACTAAATGTTCATCTATGTGCCATACGATTTATAAATGGAGATTTTAATTCAAAATAAGTGGTAAGCCATTATTAAAGTTTTCAAATTAAGCGTATTTCTAAAGCTTCCTCACGTAAGGAGAAAAATTATTTTGGAAAAAAGGAATCGTACAATACCTAGATTGGAATCTGAAAAGTGTGAAACTGCAAATATTTTGGTAGAAATCTGTAAAATAACAGGTTGATTCAGGAGAACAAAAAGGTCTTCAAGCGTAAACATGCATGACCCTGCTTGGTGGTGGCGCGGCGTTAAGCTACAATGTGCGGATCATTCAATCTGGGGTAGGGCGCACCCTTAATGCTAATATTTGTATCCCAACGTTGAAGATAAATAGAACCAGAAGCATCAAAACAGCACAAATTTTGTCTCCCGATTTCTCCAAAAAAAATCGGCAAGAGTACCTGTTTATTTCAACAAGTTATTTGGCTTTTTAACGTGTTGATGAAGAAATTCGCTCCCCTCACGTCAGCGTGCTGCGTGCGAACTCGTTTATTATTGCTTTGATCTAAACTCCAATTTGTTGAACCCCAGGAAGGCCTGATAGATAGCTTATTCGTTTGTGGGTAATTGTGAAATCATCTTTAGTATGCTAAGTCATTTACAAGTATTTAATGTGGCCTTTTTTAAATAAATCTAAAAACTTATTACCATGCCATGTTAAGCTCTTGTGCTATTTTGGTTTTGTGGAGATCAAATATCTGAAGAAATAAATAATAACTAGACATTTCCATGCGCAGCTTCCCCATTGAAACAAACAGTGAGGATCACACAATAAATTATAACTACTTGTCCTCTTGCTCGAATCCAAGCAATTTTTACCCAACGAATGGTTTAATTAGTTGTAAATAAAAATAACAAAACATCTTATATTAAAACGGATGATAACAACGTACTTTCAATCATCACGTAGTTTAGACTTCCGTCGTCGGATATCGTCACTGTTCCAAAAATTCAGCCCTTTACAGTGTTTAAGTAATGCCGTTTCTTAAAATTCTGAGACGTATTAGGCAAATCTACGTAAAAACACCTTTAATTTGGCACCTCAAACGTTAAAATCCGTCAAACCGTTATCGAGTTATGACTGTGAAGAAAATACCCCTCGCGTATTAATTTATAGATTTTTATGGTTTTTAACTGTTTTATTATTTTCGTATTTGGCGGCGAATATAGTCTTCAAAATATAATGGCTCAATTATTGGTTTTGATAAAGTGTACTTCATTGAGAAATACAAATATTAAATTTAGAATTTCAGAAAATTTAAATAATTAGAAAGTTGGTAAAACATGAAATATTAGCTAACAAAATTGTAGGGTTTGTTTCTTATCTAACTTCATTAGATGTGTTTATCTGATTGAATATGATTGCGAACGTTCACCAGTAATGTAGAAACTCACTCTTAGTACGTAATCATGATGTATGACAGTAACTCTTCCTTATTGGTTCTCGCTAGACCAAAGTCTTTTGTCTGTCAGCGAACAAGGTCAACGAAGATAGCTTTGCAATTTCGGAGGTCCATGACTCCATGACTCCCAGATGTATTGTCATTTGAGCGCGAACTCCAAGGTTACTCTTGACTCACCGATATTTCCAGTCTTCGGCGATCAGGAAAGGTTACACTGAGGTCGTGGCCTCCCGGAATGATAGGTGCTTCTCCTTGATTTTAATTTTTTTGCGGATAATTTAAGAGTACGTGGTTTTGAAGAAAATTGTTGGTCCATCTGGTTTTATTGACATGTTTTTTTAGTATTTCAGATTTTGTAGGCACTAATCACCTTAATTTTTAGGGGTAGCGGTCCAGTCGTTAGAGTTATAAAACACACAAGACACAAATACATACTGGACGACATTTAATTAGTCAAAAAGTACGTTCGTCCAGTATTTATTTAGTATTGTGTGTGTCTAAAAAATAAAATCGGAAATAATCGATTGGTTTGTAATTAGCTAAAGTTGTTATGTACTGTTTATAGTATTTTAACTGCTTTTGAATGAATAATTATACCGCTGTAAACTTAAATTAATTCAAATTGACTAAACAAAAATTCTCGAGTGTAAGGTTACAAATTAAGTGCGGTTTGTGGTTGAATATATAATCGTGCAAAGCAAAAATCTCGTCAGTAATAAGATTGCAGGAATACGAACCTCGTAGGGTTGTGGCTAAATTGTAAAACGAAATTAAATGTTTTCCCCATCAACGGAAGGCTCAGTGGCGCAACAATTCGCGTTTTTATCCCCTTCCCCCATAAGGCCAATGGGGGAACATGCAAAGCTCGTCCACCCTCACCGGATTAACCGAAATCGTTGAATTGAACAAATAGCACCTAGTGATTTCATGGGGCAGCATTTCAATATCAGAAATATATACAAATCTTAAATATTGAATATTTTCGAATTTAATTATAAAAATATTTGTGATGCCGAACCTTTGCTCACTGGTTTCGCTAGGTACCTTTTGTGCTCTATAAAATTAGCCATAAACCAACAAAATCGGATAATCCCTTGAAATATTTCCGAATCTACATGATTTTCATCATAATGATTGGGTGTGAATAAATTTACATTCACGCAATTAAAACTTGCAGCCGTCTTTCAATATTGTGTCAACCCTGGGTTACACGGTTCCCAACTTGAAACCTTAAGAGTTTGCCCGGCCGGTGACGAAATACTGAAGGTGGGAAAAACTGTGGGAAAGGGAGAAGATAAACAGAGAGAAAGAAGATGTAACATTGCGCAACGAGATTGCCAGCGCCGACGAATTACTGGAGGGACTCGAGTGCCGCAAGTCTCCCTCGGTTGTTGCTATTCGTAGTATCACTATTACTGTTGGTTTGGAAATCGTGTTTTATGATAGAGCTTTAATTTATGATCATTGTCTTACAACATTGAGGGGTCGGATTGCATGACAACTACAAATATTTAATGGTGGTTATTTAGTGTCCTGTCTAATAATTGAGATGAAATTTATTGCAGCCGAGAAAATGTTAGAATTTTTAGCTTGAAAATAATTTAATAGTAAAAATAATAATTATGGATGTCAGACTTGTAATTTTCTCAAAAGTTCCTAATACGGCTGATATTAAAGGGAATGTTACATTTTGTAACAATCAGATGATGGACAGTTATGATTTGTTTTTGTTACAGTATTTAATAATCAGCCACAATCTGGAAAGTTATTTTTTTACAGGGCTTGTTACAATGTATGTATAACAATCAGCAACAATCTGGACAGTTGGGGCTTTTTACAGTGCATATCAATCAGCAAAAATCTGGACAGTTAGAGTTTGCTACAGTGTATAACAATCAGACAATCTGTACAGTTAGGGTGTATATCAATCAGCCACAATCTGGACAATTAGAGTTTGCTACAGTGTATAACAATCAGACAATCTGTACAGTTAGGGTGTGTATCAATCAGCCACAATCTGGACAGTTAGAGTTTGCTACAGTATATAACAATCAGACAATCTGTACAGTTAGGGTGTGTATCAATCAGCCACAATCTGGACAGCTAGGGATTGTTAGATAACGCGAGCGTGCCGAACCCTGGCGCGGCGGAAGACATTAAATTCGCGTGCCATTCCAGTATAATTGTAGTGCTGCATTCCTCATGTTCAGCGGCGTGTCCTGGCGAGGCGGGATGCTTGGGTGGGTCTGTGATCGGACTGGAGACAGGTCCAGGCCACGGTCGGAGGGTGCAGGGTAGAGGGCAAGGTTGGACGAGGGTGTGAAAATATTTGCAGTCTACCTACTGTATGTGTTTGCCTATGAGCATGCGTGCTGTAGTGTTTGTATGCAAATAGCAGCTTGCTTTAATAGAAGCTAGAACAATTTAAGCTTCAAGGTACCATAATAGACAGTTAAGTGAAAAACAGCTGACTGAAGTTGCCAGCTTAAATAAAGTAATGTTAATATGGGCTATTTGTTAAAGTTTGACCTTGAATAAGTGGTTGTGTTAAACTCTTATTTCACGGTACTGTACAAGGTAGTTGACGTTTGCATAGTTTGTCTTCAGTTTGGCATTACGTGGAGTTTTCGGTTTCAGAGACAGTAATTCAAGAGTAAAAAGCATGATAGTTTATTACACTTCACATAACACGTTGAATAGGGACTAATTTGACTATAGTACTTGTTTTTGGAATAACATTAGTGACTTAAAATCCCCTTAAAACTTAAAACTCGTCTGTTTACTTATAGTAGACGTAAATAAGAACTTAAAATTATTTAATTTGGTTTGCCAAGTTAAAATTATTTGTAAAAATCAAAAACGTGATTGTAGAGGAAAATCTCTCTCTGGTTTAAAAGTTGGTTTATAAATGGAACATTAGTACCAACAAACAACAACAAACAGCTGACTATGGTGTAGCCCAAGGTAGTACATTAGGAACCATTATGTTCCCTATAAACAGCTTGACAATATTAAACATAGATTGATAAATTATACTCAATATTTATGATCCATGTTGTATTTGGGATGAACAACAAAATCAAGTTTTGGAGAGAATTTAAGTAAAGTAAGGTCAAGAAATGCTACACGAAAATAATCCAAATACAACAAATTCTATTCTGTTACTATTTTATCATACCGGATTAATTTTTAACAGTATAGCTATTTAATCTAATTACACTTTTTGCTTTGATTACGGTACAGTTTATAACATAAAAAACCCAACCAATTATTCCGTTACTTTACATAATTTATGTTTTAATTTTGCCAATTCAGTCGTCTAATGACTTATCCAGACACTGTCGACCAAGCAGATCAAATAACTGCTGTAAATTTTGTATAGCGTTATCAATTTTGGTAAAATCCCAGAGAAGAACATAGTCGAAGAGTGAAATTTGATAACATTGATAAGGCACGTGCCTATTTTTTCTCAAAAGAAAACGCCTAACCTAGATAATCGTTCAATGAGCTATCCAGACACTGATGACCAAGCAGATAAAATAACTGCAGTCAATATTGTATAGCGTTATCAATTTTGGTAAAATCTCACATAAGAACATAATTTAATATATAAATAGCATAACACTGATAAGGCACGTGCCTATTTATTCTCAAAAGAAAACTCCTAACCTAGATTTTTACCTTCGCCTAACTGCGATGTTTTTCTTCTCATTATCAAAGGTCATCTGACGTTTTTCGCCCATTATAAGCGTCAATCCTAAGTATTCAGGATGCTCTGCCTTCTTGATGAACTCCAATCTAGACCAAGTAGATCGCGCCGCCCACAACTTCCGCCCTCTTCTCGAACTTCCGGTGAAGTAAGATCGTATTCGTCCCAACAGGCTTCAATCAATCAATCAATCAATCAAATCTTCTTTATTCAATAAGTAACACATTACATGTTTTGAATAGGGTCACAAATTATGACTATAAAATAAACTTATAAATTAAATTAAATCAAACAATGTCAACAAGTTCTAACAATGTCCAAAATAGTAAATTTTCAATTTGCAAATCTTAAGTCTGAAAAATTTCCAACTTAAGAAAATAATAACTTTTAAATTGCAACTTAAACATATTGCAAATTATTAAATTAATAAGAAAATAAACTTCTAGTACAAAGGTCAATTCTCAGACATATCTGTAACTGTCACTTGTTGGGATGCTTATGAAAAGGTTACAGCAGGATGGAATTCAGCTTTGAATTACTTTAACTACTACGGGCACAGATAACTAAAAAACACTATAGAAGGCTAACTACCATGTTAACGGCAGATGCGCTGAACACGGTTATAAAGAAAACCGTGTAGTTTTTTCGTAGTTTGGCAACCGACCGCTTTGAACTCTGAAGACCGTACAGGTCGCTCAGAGAGGATGCATTCGGGTACATCTGCTGCCACCCCTCATGGCGACCAGACTTCTGGTGATGTCACGGGAGCGCAACCCTTTTCCTATTCCATTTAACCTCTTTAGAGTTTTATAGTTGTCTGTGCTATATGTATGTAAGAAGGTAAAGATGATGCTCAGGTGCAGTGGTTGAAATAGTGTCCTCATCTTGATGTTCACAAGCAAGGATACATTTTTGTACAACGATCTACCAAAATTGTCCCAAAGTATCTCGTTTTACCTTCATCATTTTATTTCGGCTAGTTTACAATCTATTAAATATGTTTTATCCCAATAATTGTAAAACCTTTACGTTAAAATTTGTTCCCTCTAGGTATGATTTTCTTTTTCTGAGAGGAGTTCTGTACATTTCTTGCCCGAAAGTCTTAACTCCCTAGTTTTGTTAAGAGGGGGCTCCAGTCGCGCAAAATTTCCCGTTTCTACCCGCTTCTCCCATAAGGCCAATGTTAACTTTCAACGCCTGTTCCTCTTCAACGGATCAACCGATTTCGCTAATTTTGGATCATTTAAAAGATAACATACACCTATTGATTTAAGTGAGCAGAATTTCAAAATAAAAAATAGTTCACCGATAAACAAGTTTTAAATATGGAATATTTATTAATTTTACTAAACGATTACTTATTTTGATTTCAAAATTCTGTTCACTGAAATCGCTTGGTATATAATATCATCACTATCTAAAATTATCTGGGTTTCAACGATTTAAAATACTCCGCTGAGAAGGGATCTGACGGCATTTGAAAGTTAGCATTGGCTTTACGAGATAACCAGGCAAAAACGTAAAATGTTTCGTGACTGGAGCCCCCTCTTAAAACCCCCCTAGATTCTATCTCAAGCACTTACCTTCTTCTGGGGACAAAACCGGTAACGATTAGGATTGGAAGGGGGAAAGTGTGAGGCTGTTGTAAATTGAAAGCTTATAACTAATTAAGCGATCATGGTCGTGATGGTATCGACTGGGTCCTGGGAACTATCAGGACCTGCTCCTGCCTTGTAATTGGTGGTCTCACTTTCCCCCGCGGCGAGAAGGTTGGAACTCGCGGGTGTCGGTGGTGGTTGATGTCACTGTAATTTTCGGCTCGCCGCTCCTGCGGTGAAGCGCCCCCTTTCCCAGATACTGGAGCTCCTCGGTGACCCGTTTTCAGGTTGGAAGTCGCTGGGTAAAGTAGTCGAGTAGTTTATTGAGACGGCTACATTTTTAAGTTACTGAGACGTAAAGAATTAGAGCGTTGTTCTATCTTAGTGAGAATGGTCAACTTGTGTTGATTTCGAGTAACACAATTTTATTTTGATTTGGTTAATCAAATGTGGTTTTCTGTTACTAAGCGTATTACTCATTTAAGAAGAGGCTCCAGTCACATGACATTTTCCGTTTCTCCCTTCTTCTCCCAAAATCAAATTGGCTCTCATGTTAACTTTCAAATCCTGTCCCTCCTCAACGGATTATTCTAAATCATTGAGTCACTGAGCTCATTTCGAAGAGCATATCCTAGATAGTTCAGTTCGAAGAAATGTGATATCACACATAACAATCCTTCAGACAAATTCCAAACTACTGAATGTTTGCGATTTCTGTTAACGATTTGTAGCATCGAAATTCTATTCGCTGGTATCGCTAGGTATTTTTTTCTATAAAATGAGTCATATGCCAACAATTTCGGGTAATCCATTAAAGAGCGAGGGGCCATGAAATTTGATATTGATTGACCTTATGGGAGAAAAATGTACAAACGCGAATTGTTGCGTGATGGAGCCCCCTCTTCTTTGTATTTTACATTCGATTAATACAATGTTGCTTTTTTAAAAAAATGTTACTTCCGTTTTTAAGTGAATTATTCATTAAATTTGCCTTTTGGCCAAACTGTATTATTTCCAGAAGAAAATAATGCTCTCTACAAATTCTGAACAACCTAATGCGAAGCTTACTCACTTTTACCTCGTAACCTTGGTAAATCTGCAATCTATCTCAGATTAAAATATTCTAATCTCGCCCTCTTTATCCGCAATGATATCTCCAAGGTCGGCCAGCAGTAGTCGACCTATTGGCATGCCTGTTCCGCAAGCTCTACACATTGCTCAACCGGTATTTCTATGGTCATAGGCACTGGGCAATACCCTCTGGCTTAGTGGCTGACAAATAGACAATTAGCACTAGTTAACTCTAACTGTTCGCTACGTGCTTGTCCCGGGGCTTTCTCTCTCTAACCACCGCTAATATTCGGTTTGACGTCTTCAACAGTTTTTCAACGCTCAGACTAGAGAGAAAATGTATATGGCTGAAAGTAAAGATTTTTTCATCACACTGTACGGAAAACAGCTGTTTTCAACATCAGCTGCGAGTGCAGAAAATAACCTTTTCCCGTTCTAGAGTGGGAAAATCACCTGTTGATTTTTCACACTAGTATTTAGTTATGATTCCTGACACAAGTAGCGCTAAGAGTATATTTATCATAAATCATCTGTTCTCAATAACTTAATCAGCTGTGTAAACAGTATCACTGTTTTCATTGTACTGCGGAAATCAATTGAGCACCTACAGGTTATTTCTTTAACTTATATTATTTAATTCATTATTATTATTAATTAACTACAGTGTGATGAAAAATATCGTTCATAACTCGAGTAGAAAGTGTTATTGCGAGCCTTGATCGAAATTCCACGCTCGGCTAAAGCCTCGCGCGTAAACGCGATCTCGGCCCGGAAACAGCCACTTCCACTCTAGTTATGAAATATACTATATTTTTGTTATTTTAGGCCTTTTGAGAACATTTCCCATCACTAAGGTGAGAAAAACGTGTCACGACGTTCCAGGGTCTGGAGTCTGGTCTTATATTCAGGTGAGAAGAACGCCTAAAACATAATAAGAATTAGTGGCACAATCCAGCCAAAGCTTGAAAATACACAACAAAGCTAAAACAAAAATTTGTAAATTTCTCGCTGGAGTTGCCGCGCATTGTACTGTTTGTTCGTGCGATCCGCTTGCGTCCTTCATTTTTGGCATTGGTGTTTGGTTTGGTTTTATTTATATTTATGTTTATTTAACCGCTTTTGAAGTCTTTTTCTCAGTTGTTTCGGTGTTTTTCCAGTTATGTCCAGATGTTAGCCTTCAACGCAGATTGTGCCACTAATTACGTTATGTTCTACGGATTTATTCTTCGCACCTGAGGAATAGATCAGATTCCCGATCAAAAAACGTCGCGAAACTAGTTTTCCAATACAGTATATTATGTACGGAATGTAATAAAAGACGTCTTACAACACATAAGAATATATTTACCCTTATACTGATTCATATACAGACGGTAAACATACATAAAGGATGGCACAAGGCTTATCGATTTCGACCAGTCATACCGGTCATCATCAGGCCAAATGAATCAGTCATTTGGCCTGATGATGACCGGTGTGACTGGTAGAAATCGATAGCCTTGTACCATCCTTTATGTATGTTTACCGTCTGTATATGAATCAGTATAAGTGTAAATATATTCTTAAGTGTTGTAAGACGTCTTTTATTACATCCCGTAAGTAATAACATCACGTAATATGCTAATCAAAAATTTGTTTAGTATATTATTGCGAATATTCGCATCAATTACTTAAATAACATAAGCTCGTCATCAAGAACAATTATTAAACCAAGTATTTTATTTTCATCATGTTAATCCAGATAATGTCGCAGAGAACACGAAACTGTTGTTTATTGTTTATGAAAAAGATGTTTATATATGTAATGTAAAACTACAGAGAAGTCTCTGTGGTAAAACGCTCTTGCTTGCTCAAAAGTGCATATCCATTTTGTAAGATTCACAAGTTGTACACTTGTTATGGACTTATAACCAATTTTCCTAACGAGAAAAGGTAATAAGGTGACATGAAATCGAAATGTTATGGACCATGGAACGTTAGAGCGTTCAAATGGACCAATTAACAAATTTTCATCACAGATCCTAAAAACTCATTTACTAAAAGAACAAGGTATATAATTTTGGGTCTGTACAAAGATGTACTTAAGCCATTCAAGTCTCCACATTATTACATCCGGATGGCGTGCATGGGTACTTCGCTGTCGCTCGTGTTAGGCTAGAAACACTACTTTGAGAATATTTAGTCAATTGGTTACAACATGCTAAATCATCAAGTGTCTCTAATTATATAAACATATATCTTTATAACCACACACAATTAAATTTATTAGAGAAATCGATGTATTAAAGTCTTTGTAAAGTGAGTGACTCATCTTAATAAAAAAATAAAAAATAATCCAAACCAGATGTGGGTGAGTCATACCGATCACCCACTTAACTCAACCGCCCGTCCCTTGGGGCTGGTAACTTATCGCTAGTAATTACATAATGGACGGGCATGGACAGCCTAATCCACATTCTTGCATTAATACGTCGTTCCTTCCCGGTCTTAGAGGTCGGGCCAGTGTTTAAATCCGTAAAAGAGATCCCATTAAAAATTACTCGTTATTACTAATTTGTAATTTTGTATACCAACACGCATATTATTTATACTTTGGATTTGTTGAAGGGACGATTTTAATTTGTATTCATCTGTTTTCTTCATCAGTAATTCAAGAGGATAAAATTAACTGCTTTTCACAACACTACAGTATATTTACACTTATACTGGACTTGCATGCAAGATGGTAAGTTTATAAAGGATGGGGACAAGGCATTTTAGGTTGGCAATATATTTTGCAATGTTGTGAGATGTATTTACCTTAAAAATGTATGCTGCTGGTGGCTATTAATAAAAACTAGTTACTTGTGATGTCCTTTAAAATGTGTTCATCCATAAAATCAAGTAACATTTTTTCGAACTATGATTCCTTTGTACCTAAGCGCGTCACCTAATTGGACGAATTGCCAATGTGCCTTCTGATCCACGGGTAGAACACTTTACGAGCCTTGTACTGTACTTGGTAGAAAACGCTTAAATGTCAGGGTATTCTTTAAATCCGCGAGAAGAAATATGGGGAATGCCCGCACCCCCAAATCCAGCGCGACCTTTTATACCCTTGCGTACAATATAAGCTTTTATATGATAAGGCTTACAATATCTGTAGGCATTTCCGGTTCACAAAATCACTGATTTCTTTAAAATGTACATACGTTTTATTTGGACAATCTCCTGATAGTTGATAAAATAGGTATATGAAGAGGGAACGCTGCGTGGATATTAGGCAGGGCTAGGGACAGATCTGTCTGTAGTCCTGGATATTAGGCAGGACTAGGGACAGATCTGTCTGTAGTCCTGGATATTAGGCAGGACTAGGGACAGATCTGTCTGTAGTCCTGGAAATTAGGCAGGACTAGGGACAGATCTGTCTGTAGTCCTGGATATTAGGCAGGACTAGGGACAGATCTGTCTGTAGTCCTGGATATTAGGCAGTACTAGGGACAGATCTGTCTATAGTCCTGGACATTAGGCAGGACTAGGGACAGATCTGTCTTTAGTCCTGGATATTAGGCAGGAATAGGGGCAGATCTGTCTGTAGTCCTGGATATTAGGCAGGACTAGGGACAGATCTGTCTGGAGTCCTGGATATTAGTTCGGCAACCTGGTACGATTGGGTTCTTGTAGTTATGGGTGCGTCATTCACCGCGGACAACCGAAGTTGAGCGGAGCGAATCAATTATCGGTCTGGCGTCTTTCTTTGTTGTGCGTGTAATTCGATTTCCACTCAATCTTATGGCTGCAGGAGCTAGATGGTGGGAAGGAATCTGAGGTGCTTGGGGGCTATTCTATGGAATGCTTTAACAATTCTCGTTTCTACCTGCTTCTCCTATAAGGCCAATGTTAACTTTCAAAGTCCGTTCCAAGTTTCAAAGTCCGTCCCTCCTCAAAGGATTATCCGAAATCTTTGATTTATGGATAATTTTAAAGAGCAAAAAATACATAGCGGTTTCAGTTAGCAAAATTTCGACACCAAAAATAGTTACCCATAAAAAATCGTGCATATTTGAATATTTTGGATTTTTACTAAACGATTATTAGTTTTGATATCGAAAGTTTGCTTAGTGAAATCGGTAGGTTATTCATTTTCTCTCTAAAATGAACCATACATTTACGATTTTGGATGATCCGTTGAGAAGTAACGGGCTTTGGAATTTAACATTTGCCTTATGGGGACGCAGGTAGAAACGTAACATTTGTCATGACTGGAGCCCACTCTTAAACATAATGACAAAATGTGAAATGTGAATTTTGCAATGTTTTAGTTCTCTGTGGTTCTAGTCATCAGAATCAAGGATTGTATTAGTGTGGTATTCGGATTGCAACTACGTTGTAAAAATAGAGTCCAATCTTTTTAGAGGGGAGGACTTTTTGACCACTCGCACCAACATTTTATAAAAATAAATTGTACAGACGTGCTGTTTTTTTTTTTTTTTACAAAATACAAATCTTTAGTTTATTTCAAAAAAATCCGGAAGACTGTAGGCCTAATTTGTTGCTCATGTTATTTTAAAATATTTGTTATGTAATAACTACGATTCCATAGAACTGAACTTTTTTTTACTCCGCCATTGGCATTTTGCAAACGTCGTTAGAGGATAACGGTCCAAACCTCTCAACGTCATTGACCTCTAGTTTGATAACCGTTAATCAATTTTTGCGTTTCTCATTGTTTTATTTTTTTCAGATGCCGTGTTTCAGACTTCAGTATTAGTCAAGTAAGTTTCCTATCCCTTATTGCACGCAATTTATAGTTCAACATGAAAATGTTCAATTTACTTTAAAAAATACTTTATTCATTTTTGTTAGATGTTTCATAGACCGGGAGCTCTAAAAGTCGCCAAGATATACATCTATAAAAACCAGTGTTCTGTTAAACTGCACGTTACTCGAGAAAAAAAGGTTTTTGTCATACATTAATTATATTCCGTAACTGAGCCAGTACTCGTTTAAGTGTGATGAAACTGTCGAACTTCTCAAGGTAAAGTGGGGCTCCCACAAGGGGCCGGTTAAACCAAGTCAGTGCCCCGGCCCCGACGCCCAAACGTCCGAAATCTGAAATCAAAATATGCTCGTCGTGGTCAGCAGCGTTGTTGGTCTGCTAAGAGGAGGCTCCAGTTACGTAACATTTTAGTTTCTACCTGCTTTTTGTAAGAGTCCAATGTTAACATCCAAATCCCGCCTCTCCTCAACAGATTACTTTAAATTGTTGATTCGTGGCTAATTTTAAAGAACAGAAAATTACTGCGATTTCAGAGAGCAGACTTTTGAAATTACGCATGATAATAGTTCAGTAATTTCCAAAATATTCAACATTTACGGTTTCAATGGGTTAAATTCTTGTAAAATAAAAATTCTGCACACTGAAATCGCTAGTAAATTTGTTTGCTACTTAAAAGGAGCAATGCGATATCGAATAATCCGTTGAGAATGAGAGACGGACTTTGTAACTTACCATTGGCCTTATGGGAAAAGCAGGTAGGAACGCGAAGTATTACGTGACTGAAGGAAACTGTTAAATTCTCCTCACCCGATCGTCGCAAAATATGTGTTTTGGTGTCAAAATACCCCCGTCGCAGCAAACCTGCATACTCAGCGAATTTACAATGAATATATAACATAACACATAAAACACTTAACAGGATTCATAATAAATATATTCACAAACAAGCGATATTTAAAATATTAATTTATCTCCATAAGAATAACATTGGTGATGAGTACGCAGGTTTGCTGCAACAAGGCACACAAAATAATGGGTTTTTATGCAAATATCAACAGAACTCATCTAAGTGAAGTCACATACCTAGTTTCATCCATGTTCATTAATAAATAAGCGATATATAAAATTTTTATTATTCTCCAAAAGAATAACATGGGGACCGAGTACCTAGGTTTTCTGCTACGGGAACCATAGGCAAAAAATTGTTTTTTTGTTCAAACAATAACAAACCACAATCAGATGAAGCGATATACTAAGTTTTGTCAGTTTATGTTCATAAATAACCGAGATATAAAATTTCCCTTTTTCTCCATAAGAATAACATTGGACAACGTACTGTGTTTAGCACTTTCAATATCTCAGTAACAAATTGACGTAGAGCAATGATTTAAATACCAAATTGTTTGTTCTTTTAAGCTGAATTCAATGGTTTGAATTAAAATTGGATTTAAAAAACAATTACATGTAAAAACTCCAAAAAAAACATGTTTGGGGTACAAAACCCCCCTTCGGATGATGCGATTTGTCTGGTTTTCGAACTCGTTCAAATAAATGGTACTTTACATATTTGTACCAAATTTCATTAAGATCGGACCTCTTTTACGAGAGTTATCGTGCTTACGGACATATATATATATATATATATATATATATATATATATATATATAAATTTTAACGAATGGTGTTTGTGAATGGTGATCTGGGGACCTCAAAACGAAAAGTTATCATGGTCTCGGGCTTAAATCTTACCATGAGACCTACAGTAATAGCTTCTTCCCTATAGGTAACGTGACCATATATTTTGGACTCCAAAGCGGGACACCCTATACCGGGGGGTCTGGGGGGTCCGGGGGCCCTGCCCCGGGAAAATTTTGAAAAATTATAACTGTAAACTCGCGTTTTTATGCAATCTAGACATAATAATTTTAAAAACATAAATTGGAATTTTAATTGGGTTTTTTATCTTTAACCTATTTGACTAGGGTGTTAGAAATTAAAACTTGAATTTACCATTGGACAGAACTTATACTTACTTCGAAATATCGTCAAAACGGGATAACTTTACCAAGTGCACGTAAAAGGTGGGAACTGAGCAAAATACGCGAACAAAGTGAAAGACAGCTGCGGCTATTTACAAATGGCGGGTAGATATCGGTGACGTTTAAGCATTTAATTAGATGAGCGGGAATAACTAATAAAACATAAAATGAACAGTTTTAAGTGTGTTTTTTTTATTATACAGTAAAAATGTATTGTTATCCCTATAATAACATTATATTTAAAAGTAAATATTTAATTAATGAATAAATGCCGAGCTTAATCTGTAGGCTTACAAAAATCAAAAATCTCTAAATCCTAACATCTTATTATACGTAAACACACAACAGTATGTTTAAATAACACAAAGGAATCACTTAATTTAATTTAATATTAGCTCGGAAGCCAAGTATAGATCAATCAGTCTATTGAAATCTCAGAGTTTAGTTGTATTTGTCGCTGGAGGCTATTTGTTGCAATATTTTTGGAGAGGATCTTAACATGGCATAAAAGTCCTGACAGCTCAAATCGAAGTTAAATTTTGTCTGTAAAATTGCTTTCAAAACAATGACTGAAAGCTGCGTTTTTTCAGATGTCCACACTTTTGTCATTGACGAGAACACTCTTTCAACAGACGCATTGCTTCCTGGGAGAGTCAAAACATATTCTGCAATTTTACTTGTGTATTCGCAGTTTATTGAGTTTTCTTTCAAGTGCGTGAAGATTTGAGCCCATCTTGAATCGGTTGCAACTTTTTCTTCGTTCCAATTTGCCACATTGCATTCGACATATCTTGATACACACCCAATTTCATCGAATACTTGCGTATCACAATCTGGTGGCAAGTACTTATTCTCAATCAAATAGTCTACCGACGGTTCGATGTCCTCCCACTTGGGAGTGTTCTTCAACATCACCCATTGAAATATTTCCAAGTTTTGGAAATGGACCGTCCACTGTTCTAAATACTGCAGTGATGTCTCGTAAAACGAAACAAAGGTGTTGGTGATAGTTTGTTTTTCATCTTCTGAGCAACTTTTTGTTATCAAATTACGAACTATGTGCGGAACAAATTTGTTCACAGCCTTCTGTTTGAGACTTTCTTTCAAGTTTTTTACTTGAACTGTTACCTCGATCGCTGAGACCTTGTCACCTTCTACATTTAAAACAGTTTGCTGAAACATAGATGCTTGGCTATGAATAAAATAAAGCCATACTTCTGAATGTGGGTCTCCAAAAAACTTCCTCAGGATTTCAGGGCATTTCGGTTGGTTGAGAAAGTGTACTCTTTAAGTGGCACAAAAAGCTTCAAAATTCTTTCTACTGCTGGCATTAAAGCAAGCCAGCGAGTCTTGCTGTATCCCAACATTTTGTGGTACTCAATATCGACCGAATCACATATTTCTTTGAAAGCTTCCACCCTTACTGTATACAGATAAAAAAATGAATACACTTTAACGACAATAACCTCTACATCTACTGGCAAACAATCTGATGCACTTAGTATGGCGTTGTGCACGATATGCGCTGCACACCCAATGCCCACAATATCTCTACCTAAAAAACATTTAAGTTTAAAGTACACATTTTCTTTCCCCTTTCTAGCTGCACCACCAAAATTTGTATTGGTGTTATCTCCGCTGAATGAAATTACTTTCTGTGTTAATTGATGTTCTTGCAGCACATCCTTCAAATAATTGACAATAATATCTGACGTTTCTCCGGGGAGGGATTGCAAATCTAAAACCTTTACTTTAATGCCACTAAATTTATCAAAATAGCGTACTACAACAGGAAACATTTTTTGTGAACCATGATTGGATGAGTCTGTCATTATACAAACATAGTTGCAGCTAGTCAGATCCTTTTTAAGCTCAGCTTGAGCTATTGGCGCAATAACTTGTGTAACTATAGCCTGCGTCTTGGTCCTAGCACAGTGGAACTTTGGTTCAAAACAAGTACTTATTACCTTGGAGGCGCAGTCGTTGGATCGGAAGCTGTGGTTCTCACGCACGGTGTGGTAGGCCCAGGCGCCCTCAGCCGCTGAGACGTCCAGGTCTTTTTTGTTCGGGACGTTGCTTTTGAAAAATGAAGAGATAGTTTTGCTCGAGCACGCAGCATGGTCAGAAGCAACATGTTTGTTTGATTTTAAGTGTTTATCAATGTCACTAGCTCCTCCATGAGCAACGCTGAACTCAGTCCGACACTTTTCACAGACTACATCACTTTTATTTGTCTCAAACTTAAGTTTAATAAACGGATATTTCGCTTGTAACTCACTATTAAATGTGCATTTCCGTTTTGGCATTATCGAAGGCTAAGGCATAATAATAAAGGTTAAGGCGCCATAAAGTAAACAACTTGACATGTGACAGTTGACAATCTGCGTCTTGAGGCAGTAGTACAGCGCTTCGCCTCTCGCGCGGGAAAAAATTGAACTAGTGCCGAGCGTTTACGAATAAAGTCGAACTCACACGATCGGTGACTTGCTTATTGCACAGTGATAACTAAATAGGCTTTTAGGTTGATTCAGTTTTTTTTTTGTTTCCGTTACTAGTATTCTTACACAAACTAAAAATTAGTTAAGGAAGGCGAAATTTCATATTCTTTATAATATTTTAAACGTCTGACCGCCAAAGCGGGACATTTAGGCGTCCCACGACCGATTGTGGGGACAGCGGGACAACTTGCTGTAAAGCGGGACTGTCCCGCCGAAAGCGGGACGTATGGCCACGTTACCTATAGGGTAAATTCGCTAATAAAGGTATAGACCCTAGTGGTTCTCAAGGGAATTACATTTTTGATTTACTGTAAGTTTCTCGTTATTTTGTAAAACAATTCTAAATTTTATTTCCCTAGAGGACGACGAACCCTTTAATTTGACACCCAATTGTATGGACCGATTAAGTATTAGGTAAGACGTAACGGGGGCTCAGAGTTAGTAGGAACTAAATTCCGAGATGGCGTCCGGTAACTTCCGGTGATGAAGACCCTCAAGTACGTGCTAAGTACTGAGTTTTATTTCGATACATTGTCGGGTAGGCCTGCACTGTTTCCCAGGGTGCGGTGACTGGGACCGCCACGCCGGGTGACAGTCCCTAGGTAACGGAACCAACTGTCCTGGTTTGGCTATTATCGTGGCCGACCTGGTTCTGTGGTTCCTTGGTTCCATCACGGGTGCCCTGGCCGAACTTCTCATGTGAATATAACACAGTGGTACAAAGAACTTTTTTTGTGCCCTTTATTTATTTGTGTATTTAATATTGTGCATTTTAGACTACTATATACGTGTTTATTTTAACTTGTTTTTTGGGAACTGTAATTATTATATACATAACATGTATTTTAAAACAACCATTTATTCTAGCAAAGGTATGATTTTGTAATTGTATATAGTTTTGAAAATTTAAACCGTCTTAAATCCACTGTAGGTATTTATACTAATTCGATGAGAAGTAATCAGCCATTAGATTTTGAAATAATATAAGCTTCGATAAATAAATAAATGTTTGTCATATATATTTGCTTAAACGAACTTAACTTTTTACCGTTTTTTAAATTTTATAAGTCTTTTATCACATAATTAGAGATACAACTTAGAGCTGGTAAATGCCTTTCTAATATTCACCAGTTATTAGAAATATCGCACCCAACATGCCTTCGTAAAGGCACGATGAAGACAACTACTTTATTGGGCATATTTATTTCAAGTACAGTTCAAAGGCGTAATAAACAATAATTTTACAAAAATATTGTAAAAAAGCCCCATATAAAATTCATTTATGATCCCAGAGCGTACAGGACGTTTATTTGGATTCTATGAAATTGCGTTTAGCAATACTTTTAAAAAGTTCTGAATTAACTACATATAATCTACTAGATCTATGCCCAGGAGAACTTGCAAGTATAAAAATAAATTCACATGGGCCGTGTGTAAAGATGTCTTACCTTAGTGGAATAAAAGCAATCCATAATTGCCATTATTTGGTTCACGGGCCGGTGCCTTTGTAATACAGTGCAATCAGTTTGATGAACTACTTCGCTAGATTGCAGCATGATGAGTGAACATGTCGTACATGCAATTTTATGTTTCGATCACGTTCCTTTAATTATCTTCTGGTCCGTGGCTTTCTATGTGAATATGACAGTAAACAAGTTCAGATTGACTGATACACGATAATAAGCCATAATAAGTTCATAGTAAGAGTTTTAACGTCGAAAAAAGTTGTACATAATTGATACAGTATTAGATGATAGTCTGAAATATATCACATTATCCCACAATCCCATTTTAACCCAGGGTACGTTAAAATATCCCTTAAACGGGATAAAATCCCTCAAGTGGATCACTGGTTGGCAAGAGGACGCTGGGCTACCACAAAGGTGCGTGCTGGTGCCAGGCGTGTTTGTCTCTCATAACGGTGCCCCCGGCGCAGGAATTCCCCACCTCAAAAGTCAAGGACGTTTGAAACGCAACTCGGTTGCAAAGTTGCATCAACGTCACCATCAGGGAGAAAGTCTAGTTCTTTTGAAAAGGTTTTAAGAGCCGGCTACCCTGTCGGCCATATTGGTTTACCCAATGTTGTCGGCCCATTAGAATAATGTTAAGTTCAGACCCCAATTTTTCGCTTATCTCTTGAGATAAAATTTTGATTTTGGTGTCAATTGAAAGATATTCTTATCGCGGGTGATTATTGTGGAAGATATTTTGAAAATGAATTATAATATTTAATAAAAAATGTAATTATTTTTTATTAGTTTGACAATTTTTTCTGGTAGACCTAATCTGTAACACTTATACGAATTTTTACTTGCAAAAATCACTCTTAACTTTATTTTGAGTAGTAAAAAATTACCTAAATCAGATTGAAAATTAAATAAAAATGTGGGTCCTAAATAGATGTTTAGTTAGCATTGCGCTTATGGACAATCATTCCAACATGACCGACGGGGGAGCGTAGCCTTAATCCTTGTTAGAATTGTGGAGCGGGTTTTTGTTTTTGTTTCAACATTGTCTATACGTCAATGTGTCAACTGAGTGATGTCCCTAAACTTTTTAAAACTTTGTTTTAACCTAGAAATCGTATTTTGACAGATCACCAATGAATATGTAAATTCGTTAATTCAGTATGATTAGTTTAATATTGGTTTCATGATTACACACATTTTGGACACTTATTTTGTATAGTTTAACATTTTAAAAAGATTATTATTTTTCCACACCTTGTCAAACTCACAAAAATACATTTTGAGTTACGAATCAATTAGCAACTAAATTAAATAGGCTAATGCTTTTTTCACAAGTTTACAAATTGATGTTTTTCTTTAATAAAAGTAACGAGTCCTGGATTTACTGTTTAGTATTATATAAATACCATAAAACATTAATTATGTTGCTATTAATTGTGTATTTGTAACAGGTAACTCTTGAGCTCAAGCAGACAACCAACAAGTTGACGAAGCGATCAGCTGTTTTCGTTGTTCAGCTTCTCATTTGTTTTACTCGTCAATTTTCTCATTTGTTTAGTGTGTTCACGTTGAATGCCCTAGTGCGTCTTGACAAGTTACGAGTGCCCAGTCACGCAACAATTCGTGACTCCCACAAGACCAATGCACACCTACTTAAACCTACTTAAACGATTATCCAAAATCGCTGATTTATGATGGTTCTCTTAAAGACCAACAAAGAAAAATATCTAGCGAGTAAAAATGTTGATATCACAAATAGTTCACTTGTAAATAAAAACGAGTTCGCACGCAGCACGCTGACGTGAGGGAAGTGAATTTCCACATAAAAACTTTTAAAACCCAAAATCAGTGTAAAAACATACATTTTTCCAATTTTTATTTAAATCTGAAAACATTGATTTTTTTGGCTGTTCTGATACTCCTGGTTTAATTTACTTGCAAAGCTGGGAATACAATTTTGCGCATTATAAGGTTAGGAGAAGGTCCAGTCAGGCTTGAAAGTAGGCGTGAGGTTACTGGGGATAATAAAAGTACTCTAACAAAGGAATAACAGGCTTTTCTAGTGTAAAACCCCCATAAGACAACGTACTGTGTTTAGCCGATACGCATTTTCATGAATAACTCGGTAAATATTTATGCTATAATGACGAGAGAGGGCTTAAGACTTTCGCCTTCCTAATTCCCATCTCTTTACATGCATTAACTTTACATCTGGGGCTTTTCTGACCCTTTTTCGGCCCAAAAAACTCGAAATTTGAAAGATTAATCCCCAAAAAATGGGTTTAAATTTTTCCGATTGTTTTGCCCAACGAACTTGTCCAACAGATTATAGAAAGGAACGTCCATACCAAATTTGAAGTAAATCGGACAAAAAATGTGACCGCTAGAGTGCATACACATATATATATATATATATATATATATATATATATATATATATATATATATATATAAATTTTTAACGACCCCCCAAAACGTGTTCAGGGGGTCACTTTAGGAACTTCTATGGTGGTCCCAGGCTTAAGTTTCACCGTGCAGGTCATGCTAATAGTTCACTTTCCAAAGGAAATTCACTAATAATCGTTGGCATTGGAACGATTTCGGATAACCCGTTGAGGAGGGACGTCTTTGAAAGCTAACTTTGGATCTTTGGAACAGCAGGTATAAACAAAGAAATGTTACGTAACTGGAGCCCCCTCTTAAGGGATTTTCCTCAAGTTGTTTTGAAAGGGACTATTATTAGCCTCAGTGGTCAGGGCTCTACCCTTCTGGCCTCCCATGTTTTTTTATGGAATAAAATGTATTTTATTCACGTGACATGTTTTATCATTTATTCATTTCACTCAAATAACCATACTGTTGTGAGATATATTTCTATCTGCACGCTGTCACTATGTTTTTGTTTACGTTTTAACTTTGTACTGGATTGCATTTTGGGAGAAATCCTTGTAAACCCTTTGCGGAGAATGGATACCGGCTTATTAATTACAAAGACAACTACCTAACAATTGCACAACACGACCAAGAGATTCTGGTCGAAGAAAAACAACGTTATATTATTTTTACGCGGGATAGGATTCAGCTAACGACTTTGTAGGATTTGTTCTAATTGCATGGAAGGGATAAGTGTAACACTACTAACCCGCATTGTTCCCTCATCTGCTGTTTCTCAAGTCGGTTCCTCGGTAATAACACAGTTCTACAATAGTTCTCGAAGGTGGTCTTGCGAACCAACCGTTTAAAATATATAATTACCCTTATATATCATCCACCTTAAAACAGCTCATTACGTGTGAGCTTTATTCTTCTGCCCCATAAGACAATGTTAACTTTTTAAGTTGGCCTAGTTCACCCATAGAAAATCGTATTGAATATTTTAGATTTGTTTACGATTATTATTTGTGATATTTTGCATTTTGCTCACTGAAGTCACTAGTTTTGTATCTTTAAAATGAGCTATAAATCATCTATATTGTATAATCCGTTGAGAATGGATTTCTGTTATTATTTCTGAATCTGTAGAATTAATTATTAGATATTTTCTTGAATAATCTATTGAATATATTTTTTTCACGGTTCCCTTTATTCAATGAAACAAGTCCATATCCATTGCATTCTTGAAATCAATATATACTTAAAAGCCGAAATGACGACTATTGAAGTCGTGCTGACGCGTATTAGTTGAAGCCATTGATCGTAGAATCAATATCCTTGGTGGAAGATAGCGTGCGGCACTGTGAGTGGTATTGTCAGCGAATGGAAAGTCCTGGTCAACATGGTTACAGTTTCTGTTCAGGTATAATTCAAAATGGTTTACAAATAAAATATTAAATTTTGAGATTGTAAATTTGAACCGTTTTGGGCTTCTTAGGTTTTACTGCAAAAAAGTAGCTAATTATTGAATTAGTATGAACACTTTCATTTGATATAATTTACAAAATAACCCTTAAAGAGCACAATTTATTTCTATATAAATAGTACCTGGGGGTCGAGCCTTGCTCGGGGAAGGCCAGTCAGTTTGTTTAGATAACTGGGAGCAATATTTCACCACTTCCCGCAACTGATCATCATATTTTTGGAGTTCATTTGCCTCTTTTCTGCATTTTTTAGGTCACTCTAGTTGTTATTTATAGCTCAGTGTCCCTTTGAACTATTTCGTATATGACCACTATATATGTGCAATCTTCACTCAACAGTTTTAGTCACTCACTGTTGAAGGAAATCGTTGGTGCCGTTATAGAGATCAGAGTCGCAAGCAAGCAAACAAACCTTACTCATATTAGAATATAGGATAAAAACATGATTTTGTAAAAAAAAAATTATTTTTGTTGTACTTAATATACATTATTTCCCAAAGTTTTGTCTATCGGTGTGCCGTATCTTCCTGCTACAAAACCAATAATTGAGGCCTCGTTTTGAAGGTTACCTTCATAGCTAAATGCGAAAAATAAAAATAAATTCACAACTATACAAATTACAATTTAATGGGCGATTTTCATTTATTTGGCAACGTACTGCTGCACCATCTTACAGCCACAAGTTAACTATAACTATGGCAAACTAAACACATTATATTTAGTTAACTATAACTAAACAGGTGCTTCAATGCGCAATCTGCGCATATAAAAGGCAATTCTGGTTAAATTATTTCTCATATCGTCTAAAGCTGGACGATATAACAATTCCGAAATAAAAAAATATTCAAAAAACGGGTTGTGAGTAAATCCTTAAGTAACGAAAACTTTAAATTATATTTTGTTCATATCCCATAGCAGTTGCAAGGAGTTGTGCGTTCATGCTATTACAAGTAAAAATAAATACAACCTCAGAAGGATATGATGACAGTCTCACTGAGCTCATGTGGGAACATAGTAAAATGCTCTCATCTCTCATCTTTATCTCTCTCTCACGTCCTATGATCTCTCATAATTGTGCCTTTCTGTTACAAGTTTTGAATCATTCATACTCACGTTCTGGACGCTGAAATGCAAAGAGTGAAACACAGGTTTTATTTGCCAAAGTGAATTAGGTGATCACACCGAAAGAATTTATAACGATTCCTAATAAATGAAACATGTAATCTTTTAACGACAGTTAAAATATTTGTTCGTCAACAATTAGCTTAGCCACTCATTCAAAGTCACACTCCTATCCACCCACTCATTCGTTCAAGTATCTTTGGTGGGAGGGGGGTATTTCTCAGAGGAAATAACAACGAGAGTTCCTCATTGTTGGTTTCGTGATATTGGGTCTTGGTGAAGAACAAAGGAATCCAAGACAAGTTAATGAAACTCAATGGTTTCAAAGCTATTTTCTATGAGTTTAGGCCTAACTGATATATTAAACGGTGCCGTATTCCAATTCAGTAACGGTTGTAGTTGAGGTTGTAGTGATAACTTTTGGGGTTCACAGTAAGTACTAATTTTAGTTAGGTTAGTAATTTTTGTTAGGAATTTTAATTTTAATTTCTCTCAAATCAACACTTATAAAATAAAATTTATGTTTACATTATCTTGAGTCTTATTGTAGTATTTACATTCTTAAACCTTGCAAGACGCAAGAAGTTTGAAACCTTGATTTATCATTAGTATATAGTGGAAGTTTATCTATCTGTAATATTATAACGAAGAGGTGGTTTCTGTCTGTGTGTGTGTCGGATGTTCCGGGTAAACGCAAAAACTACTGAACCGACGGGGCTGAAACTTTACACAAAGGTAGATCTTGAACCCGTGCAATACAGGCCTATTCAATTCCTTAAAATCCCCTCGGGTTGCGCCCCGTGTACGTCCTAAATTTCAATGTTTACATTTTAGAATAAAGTAAACATTCAGAAACTGTAATGCGAGCAGCTGTGGACACCTCCATATGACAGCTTGAACAGCAGAAGCGAGAACGGCTGTTTCAAGCTAACTTACCTTTCAACCCTTGCGAAGAACGGGTACATTCTACTAGTTAGCAATAAAATCCAAGTTATACCTACATTAAGATAAACCTTATTTAGGTTGGATCTTAAGCCTTGCAAGCATTTGATAGAAATATTGATTTCCCAGTAGTTGAAGTTTACTAGCATTGCCACATACCACTTTGCCACAACCGACACTGAATTAGAAAACGGAATCGTTAAATATATCACTTAAACTCATAGCTATTTAAATTAACTTTAAAACAGTCGATTTGAGTTATCATCGATTGATAAAAGGAAAGAAACAGTGATCACAATAATACACATGATTAACAATTAATTGGTTATAAAATGTACAAAGACCGGGGAAAACCGAGCCCATTCAGTGATATTTGATTAGTTTCGTGGGTGAAAAAGATGTCTATATGCAATCTTTATTCAATGGTTTTAGTCCCGTTTTAAAGAAATCGTTTGTTGAAACTGTACCAAGTGTAAGTACTCCTTTGACAGTTTACTGGTTATTAAACCAATTGTATTGATACTTGTTATGATTCTTTTGTTTTGATTTGAAACTCCATAGGCTCGATGTTAAAATGTCTAACTTCCAAATCAGTTGTTCAACCAAATAAAAATGTATACACATATATATTATAATAAATCTTACCTTAAAAATCTAGACGGTCAAATTAGTCCTTAAAATCCGGATTCGGTTCCCGTAGGACTATCAACAGTCCTAAAAAAGAGAACAAAACCAATGATGAATAAAAATTTGCCTGGAATTGAGGTTTTCAACAGTCGGCTATTTAGGTCCAGAAGCCTCTAACTTCAAATTCTAAACAAATTCCTTCCGCTGTATTCTGAGATAAATTTTGCAAACAAACAAACGTGTATTGCTTATATAGAGTATATTATACTATTACGTGCCAAGAGACTACTTCCACAAAACTATAACACTTCACGTATTCCTGTTGTCCAACCCTCGACACATAACCGCCTCTTTTACATATTTACCAGGAGCGTGTTATGGCAGACGGAGAGAGCCTGGGATCCATTGTGGAATGTCGCAACATTTTCACCGTCTTTTACCCCGGGATTCGCACATTAATTACCAACTAGCTGGTTTATATCAGCCTCTTTTGTTTTCAATTCCTAAGTGCCAGTGGCACTTTCCCCTTCGTGTGGGGCATACTTTCGTTTTCGTTTTCATTCGAAACCCTGTGAGGAATCGTGGATTTGGAACAATAGGGAATTAAAACCGAGTTATTTGATAGTGGTGTGTGTCGTATTGCGCCGATTAAGCGTTAATAATGATATTTATGATTTAAATACAAGTTTATCCCTTTACTAAGTTTTAAAAATATGCTGAAAGAAATAGCCATAATCTACTGCATTAATTAACAATGCAGGAATTTATTCCCTTAAAAAGGGTTTTAAGTAAGTATAATAGAGTTATTTCCAGAAAATTATGTGGTGATGAATATAAACAAGTTGTTTTATAAATTATTGCAGACATTTTCCATCACTGATTTAAAAAACGAAGTTTCACGACGTTTCGGGATCTGGAATCTTATCCCGTCTTCAGGTGTAAAGAATTCTTAGAACATAACAAAACAGTCCACATAGTCCAGGGAAAGCTGGAAAAAATTACAGAAAAGCTAAAAGAGAGTATTGTAACAGCAGTAGAAACAAAATGAAACTAAAATAAACGCACATGTCAGTGATAGACTATGTCCGCAATCATTTCGAACCCACCAACATTAGCAATGAATTTTAAACAACGAATAAACAACTATTCAGTTTCATGGGATAAAGATCGATGATTGATCAAATATTTACTCATTATCATATACTGCCCACTGAGTGTTTTCTGAACTTAAGAATAAGAATAAGAACCATTATCATAGTCTATAATGCCATTTTAAAGGAACGACTCTGGTAGGAATTCGGGTAGAAAGAATGATTTCGCCTTACTAATTTATTACTATTTATTTATCTTTCTATCCATCTTTAGCCACTTTAAAACCCATTAAAAGTTCCCGTTTAGTAAAATCATTATCATAATTAGGAATGTTGCCGCCGACATTAGAAAGTGCTTTAGAACACCGTAATGGACTTAATAACCGAACCTATGCGACAAAGAGGAATCTAGGTTATAGAAGAGGCGGGAGGACTCCCCGCAGATGTTCTCGGAGCGTAATGACAGCTACGACGGTTTTCTCGATAATTACCCAGCGCATCTTACAGTCGCGCTCTGTGGTCCAGTGCGGCAGAGCGCATCGTGGCGAAGTAAACCAGGACGATTACACTTTGATACGTAATGCTCGGTGGTTGGAGTTACTGGCCACTACCTACCGAAGGCCACTCTCACTGGCGCGCCGAGACGCGCTCTGTCGTCTGCAGGTGTAAACAAACTCCGCGCTTTCGCCGCCGCGCCGCGACCTTTGTATTGGTGAGTCTTATCAGTGCCGGTTCCGGTTGCAGATCCGTGTTCGTCGCAAAAAGTGTCAGTAACTGTGGCGACGTAATATCCGCTTGCTAACTGTGAGCTGTTAGAACATTACCTGTTAGCCTTCGTTTAGTTATTTTGTCACAAAATTGTATTTTGTACAACAAATTTGTGGCATCATATTCCAAAACTGTGAATGGTGATTCGATTGAACTTACATAAAAGGTAGGCTGTGGTTCAACATATATAAAAATGTTCTTTATTAAAGTTTTAAAGTAAGTTTGTCCTTACTACAGTTTATAATTACTATTAATTATCTGGTAGTAGCTTGGTCAACAGTAAGCCATGCACAATCTATAAAAGTAAACGATTTTTTAATAAAGTGGTGGCCCTAGTTGAGGGAAACTTTCTCAATCAGAATAATTAATGTTGGACTCAAGTAAAACACCTTAACTATATACAGCAGGGTTACTGTTACCCATTCTTTATTGCCCATTCTTAATTTTTTTTCTACAAATGGTATTGCTACTTACTTCATACTTCATACTTCCGAGGTCTTCGCCACAATCTAGAGATTGGGGAATCGTCAGTATTTCTTCCCTTAGACGGGGTCTTCGCGGAGTGAGCTCTTTTCTTGGCCTAGGCCTATCTTAAATGTTACAACAGTAATATTCTAACAAATAATATAACACATACTCAACATATGCGAAACTACCCATAGCAATACAACTTGATAACGTAGGCTAATAATGAACGTCCCCTGTGTTACACTTACGAGGACGTTGGAGTCAGAAGAAATATCGTCGCTGACCCTAACGCTACGGGCTATTTCAATGTTAAAACAAACAAAACTTTCTTTACTGAAAAGCATATTTTTTGTTACTGTGTGACCTATTGATTTGGAATAAATTTTGTTTGAATCTTTATAAAGTTTTGATTAGTGTTTGCTGGGAGTTTTATTTTTTAATGACTCAAACTACAAAATATGTATAAAAATATAGACTTTAAATTACTATATTTTTGGAAGTTTATTCTTTTATTTAAAAAATAGTGAGCAAACCACCTGCGTCTTCAAAATACCTATAATTTGAGACATCTTTCATAATCGTATGTTGATAAATAAGCGAGATATATGGTTTTAAGTTTAACATTGTTCTTATGGAAGTAAAATCCAACATGGCCGCTCTCCAACGACCTCTTAAAGCGTAATAGTAATATACAATATACTTCAATTAATATGACCATTTATTGCTTTGAAACAATTTTCCGCTTTTTAGAATAAATCAATAAATATTTAGAACACCTTTTGGCTTCAGCTATATACAAAACTAGGCTTATCGCCGTTGAAGGCTTCTCCCCCCAAACCCCCTTTTGGAGTTCGCTTCGCTCACTTACACTCCTCAGTTAACACAAGTTTAAATCAAACTAAACTGTTATAGTCTGTTAAACAAAGAACATCTACACAACAATGACTTTGGTCAGCACATTATAGCCTACACAGGCGGTCCAATATATCAGTTCGATATTGAAACATTTTACTAACTGGCTACTTGTTCGTTTTATCTAATGAACTCCCGACTACAATAGTTGTTGAAAAGTAAAAAATAAAGGCTCAATAAATTCAAAGTCAATCAGATATAATTAAAATTAAAATTCGTGGTTATAATGTTAAATTGGAGTTCTAAAAATGGATTTACGAGTACAATAAATTTAGGCTGCAGTTTACAAAAAATTATAGTAACCCAACCTAACCTAACTCCGCAGAGCGCTGTATGGTGGTTGTTCATTGTGCTACTTAATTAGAAATAAATGTATTTGTAAAAATAAAATAATGTCAAATTAAACAGAAATTTCAGACCTCAAAAATTAAATGTCAAAATTAGGACTCGAACCCGAGACAGGACTCGAACCCGAGACCGCATGATCGTGAATCTGACAACATATCCACTGGGTACTGGGCTAAATTCATTCGATAGAACAATCGGTTGATGACATTTTCCGATGTCGCAGCAAACGATAGTCGCGAAATTGAACCTCCCGTGTAGGCAATAATGTGCTCACCATGTTTTGTAACAGCTGATAGCTGATAGCTGATAGCTGATTTATATAAACCTCAAGGAGAGCAAATTATCGCCTACACGGGAGGTTTATTTAAATCAGCTGATACAAACATGTGGTAATAGCCAAAGATAGTATGTTTGCTTTTAAAAGACAGCTTTCCACAACTTTGTACACATTTAAATGGGCTAAAATACTCAAAATTACTCCTTCTTTGATGAATAACAGCTAAACTGATGATCGAATCTAAAATCTGACGAAAAATCAGTCAGTTTAGTTGGCAATTAAATGTTCTACAACTTTTGTATTTAACATTGTTTTCCGTCTTTTACTGTTTCCGTACAAAACGCGGCCAAAGTGGAAAATTTGAAAAAGTTTAATTTTCCCCACTCAAAAAGGGTCTCCAAAACTCAAAAATGTCAACTTTTGTCATTTTATCTGAGAGTTTCTCGTCAAGAGCTTTAATTCAAGTATGGGGTCAAGGGTGGTTCCATTAGGGGAAGTGCCTCATAGTATGTCAGTGAATCAGTGAGTGAGTGAGTGAGTGAGTGAACCCATCTATAATAGCTTAATAATAACGTATTATAGCTTTATATTAGTAGACGTCAATGTCGCTGGCCCGGCCATGTCTAAATTTGTAAGTGAAACATATAGACATATAGACAAAGTGGTTTAAATGTTATCTGTCTTTTGTAATACAATGATTGTGAGAGAAATGTTTCCGTGGTTGGTTTTTTAACAGCTTATCACACCATGGTGTTGCAATTCACCATCAACTTCCTACGAGTTCGCACCTCACCTACTGGGCAACTCTAATGACCGCGAGTGAGAGACTTCTGTAAATTAAACGTTTTCTCCACTCTTGAGTTGAAAGCGAAGTTGTGACTGTGGAAGGTCATGGTCAGTCGTGACCCTTGCACTGGGACCGGTCCTTCGGAAGCGGAACTCCTGCGATCCATCCCCGTCACTTTCCTCGGTACGGGTTTCTCCAGCGTCACGGACCACCGCCACCGCCCCGGCCGACCATGGGTGCAGGTGGACGACGGGTGTCGTGCTGCTCCCGGTCCATTAGCCACGATCCTTTCCCTTTCACCGAGGATGTGGATGTTGGAGAGTGTGGTGCCTCTCGGCATGGTCTCGGCAGGCTCGGGGGTTGACTTTGGATACTAAGTCAATCTTGATACTCCTTTTGGAGGCGACCTGCGTACTTCATCCTTGTTTCTTCTGGGAAGTTTTCTTAAAATCGTTACATCCCCTGCTAAGAATAAATATGCTAAATCGTAGTCCTTGGGGGGAGTAATGGATTTTCCTTGCCCATCTGTGCCACTGGGGTTGGCTTTAGTGAATCTCCTTGGTTTATGGTTAGCCTGCTCCCTTCTTTATCTGAAATTTGCCAAATCGATCCTGATCAAAATCCTGGGAATATATTGTGAAGGTTCGATACTGGATCCAGCTGCCATTGGTAGTTGGGCTATCCCGGTAATTGGTAATTGGTAATTTCTGTCCCGGTTATGTCGAGCCCGCCATTGTCGCAGCCCTCCATCAATTTGGTACTTTTGCGGTTTCGCTTTTTGCGTTTTTTTTTGCTAACGGCTCTGGATAATTAATGATCCTGGATAAAGAATCAGTCTGTCTTAGTCAGTAACAAGGCTAGACAAGGCATCTCGCCTATTCTACACTTCAGGTTCACCTTAAAATAGGCCCTAGTTTTGTCGGCGTCTTACAGCGATATTAAGATATTACGCCCAGAAGCAAACTGACCTGAAGTAAGAATCTTACAATGGATTCTGGAAGCTGGATGGGTTGGAAGTCTACCTGGATGGAAGGTCATTGCCTTGAAAGCCCAAGATATAATCCATGTTAGAGGGCGAAGCCCAGTTTCTAGATGGAGTATATTTCTGTAGGGGGTGATCCGTGTCCCGCCTTTTCAGCGAATTTCCCCCATAGGGAAGAAGCTATTACCGTAGGTCTCATGGTGAGACTTAAGCCCGAGATCATGATAACTTTTTGTTTTGAGGTCCCCAGAAGTCAAAAACACTATTCGTTCAAATTTATATATATGTGCCCGTGAATGCGAAACTTGAGTAAAAAAGTCCGATTTCGATGAAATTTGGCTCAAATGTGTAAAGTGACATTTATGACTTTAAGATCGAAAACCAGGAAAATCGGACCATGGGAAGGGGGGTTTATCGGGGTTTTAAATTTTCCAAAAATCAGTTTTTTGCATTTTTCACCCAACAATTTTAAAACACTTAATTTTGGTTTTGACCATGTTATAGAGCTTAAAAAAATAATATAGTATTTTGAATTATTAACATCGGTTAAGTGGTTGCGGAAAAAATCCAAAAAACCTGCTCATAAAATCTCCCATGTTAATCTTATGGGAAAAAGGTTTTTGGCTTTTCCTCAGTTAATTTTACTTTAATCTTAACATTTGCTTTTACCAATCACTTCAGATCCACAAAACAATCATTTTGGTGTTTAAATTGTGATTCTACGTCCAACCGTTGCAGAGATATTCAAGGTGCTAAACACAGTACGTTGTCCAATGTTATCCTTATAGAGAATAAATCAGATGTGATATCTCGATTATTTATGAATGTATATTGATGAAACTTGTTATGTGGCTTCATGTTGTACTGGTATATTGATATTTGCACGAAAAATAAATTTTTTGTTGATTGTCCCCGTGGCAGCTAACCTGCATACTCAGTGCCAATCACTTCAGATCCACAAAACAATCATTTTGGTGTTTAAATTGTGATTCTACGTCCAACCGTTGCAGAGATATTCAAGGTGCTAAACACAGTACGTTGTCCAATGTTATCCTTATAGAGAATAAATCAGATGTGATATATCGATTATTTATGAATGTATATTGATGAAACTTGTTATGTGGCTTCATGTTGTACTGGTATATTGATATTTGCACGAAAAATAAATTTTTTGTTGATTGTCCCCGTGGCAGCTAACCTGCATACTCAGCCCTAATGTTATTCTTATGGAGAATATGTAAAGTTTTATATCTCCCTTAATTATGAACATAAATTAATAAAACTTGGTAATGTAGCTTCACCTGGTTCAGTTATATTGATAATTGCATAAAAAAATCATTTCTTATCTTCCTCGTTGCAGCAAACCTGCGTACTCAGTCCTAATGTTATTCTTATGGAGAATAAATAACATGTTATAAATCACTTATTTATAAATGTTTTTTTTGTGAAACTTGGTAAGTCGGTTTATGTAGGAGTGAGAAACATATAAATGCATAGGAAATTCGCTGACTACGCAGGTTTGATGCGACGGGGGTAATTTATCTCTGGCACTTCAATCCGGTGAGGTGGCTACAGATTATTAAAAAAAATCTATTCTATTCGGCTACCCCTGGGTTTCCAATCTGTGAAATCTAACATCCATCCAGTTTGAATTTAGCATTAAGAAAGCGCAGAGTTTTAGGAGTATTTAAGGCATTTTAAGAGGGTTTCCTTTCATCCTCAACGAGCGAAATGTGCGTCACCGTGTGCAACATCTGTTGATGGAAGGGTCATTATGACTTGCATAGATTCCCTCCAGGTTTACACTCAACAGCATCCAAAGGTTTTCGTTTTAGAAGCGTCTTGTATTACAAGAGAAAAATATTACTCCCGTTTTGGGGTTTCCAAAAATTATAAGAAGCATTTTTATAAAATTACTAAGCGTAGCTTCACTGTAGCAATAAATTACAACTTAAAATATATTTTTGAAATTACATAACGAATGTCCTCCCTTTGACACTATATCCATATCCTAACCTTCTCCAGTTAGAATAATGTGGTTAACTAGTTTGAGGTGCGGTGTGATACGTTCCTTTTTTAAATTCTTGGCCAAACCCCCGGCCAGTCAATCCAGCCAATCTTCACAGTTGTTGTTTTATTTATTTTTATAAGTTAAATTAATCCAACCCAAGTAATAACTAATTATCTGTAATCTTAAATTCTAAAACTTTTAATTCATAAAAATGTAGGAGTCTGCCATAGCTGGAGATCCTGGAAACCCTGACAAAGTTAGAGAATTCATAGTCCTGTATTAATCAGGTAATTTATAAAAACGTTTATAAAACCAGGGGTTTAAAACCTAACTCTTATAAACGAATAGTGAAATATTATAAAACGTAGATCAATAAAGAAGATGCAAGAATATTTGTTACTTTGAAAGTTTGGTTTCATTGTTTAAAAACCAAAATCTAAATGCTTTTTAGAGTTGAAATTCGGGAAGTTTTTTTTCGAAACATGTAACAATCTGAGAACTCAACATGGATTTTTTGGCGTTATACTTTGTTATCGTTAAGTTATTTCAGAAATTATTTCGGCCGTTTGCCATCACTGATTGATAAAAACAATTGTCACGACGTTTCGCGAACCGGAATTTGATCCCGTCTTCAGGTGATGAGAACACCTAACAGAACAACGTTAGATGCCCCAGACAAACCTGGACAAATAAAACGCAACAAAAGGTAAAACAGAGAACTCTAATCAAATCAAACTTAGATTTTGGTTTAATGTTTGTTTACTGATTGTATTGGTTGTTTGTGGTTTGTTTCAGCTTTGTCTAGATTGTGCCACATATTTTGTTATATTCTAGATATTCTTCTTCCTGATCTGATTCCAGATCCCGAAACGTCGTGAGACTTGTTTTTCTCAATCGGTGATCTGAAATAAAATTAACTCACCATCATAATGAATAAATTAAGCTGTTATTAAGTTGCCCGGTAGACACAGTCCAAGGTCACTATATGGCTCGTGGGGGGTGTGTCATCAGCCAGACACGTTTCATAACATAATACGGATTTCTCGCTGTAGAAAGTTCCCGGGTGAATGTCGTGTTGTGCGTCACCGCGCGCCCAGAGCCCGGGGGCCGTGAGTCAGCCGGCAGCAGCGTCCCGACAACCAAGGATGAGGATCAGGAACCGGTCCAGAGTCAGGGTCCAGGCCCGCTAATTGACGGGGAGGTGATGCGACCTGCCATGCTGCTGGAGCTCCGCACCGTTAGGTGATTAGGATTAGTCAGGAAACCGGAACTGCTGAAGAAACAGGCGGTTCTTTAGTAGCATTGTAGGTTGTACAGCCATTTTTAGCGAATTTCCCCTATAGGGAAGAAGCTATTACCGTAGGTCTCATAGTAAGACAAGCCCGAGACCATGATAACTTTTAGCGAATTTCCCCTATAGGGAAGAAGCTATTACCGTAGGTGGCATGGTAAGACTTAAGCCCGAGACCATGATAATTTTTCGTTTTGAGGCCCCCAGGTGCCAAAAACACAATTCGTTAAAATTTGGTATATATATGTGTCCGTAAGCATTACTCTCGTGAAAAAGGTCCGATCTTGATGAAATTTGGTACAGACGTGTAAAGTAGCATTTATATGAACAAGTTCGAAATCCAGATGGATCAGACCATCCCAAAGGGTATTTTGAGGGGGTTTTGTACCCCAAAAACAGGTTTTTTGGGTTTTTAATATGTAATTTTTATTGAAATTAAACCTTAAATTGCACCATTGGATTCACTTAAAAAACAATCTGGTGTTTTTATCATTGCTCCACTTTAATTGGTTCCTTAGATAAGAAAGTGCTAAACACAGTACGTTGTCTAATGTTATTCTTATGGAGAAAATGAAAAATGTTATATCTTGCTTGTTTATGAACATACACTGACGAAACTTGGTATGCGGCTTCATCTGGTTGTGATTTATTGTTGTTTGTTTAGAAAACTAATTTTTTGCCGATGAATCCCGTGGCAGCAAACCTAGGTACTCAGCCCTTTTGTTATTCTTATGGAGGATAGTTAAAATCTTATAAATCGCTTATTTATGAACGTATATGGATGAAACATGGTATTTGACTTCACTTAGTTGAGTTCTTTGATATTTGCATAAAAACCCATTATTTTGCGTTCCTCGTTGCAGCAAACCTGCATACGCATCCCCAATGTTATTCTTACGGAGAATAATTAATAATTATCTTTGTTTTGTGCATATTTTTCTTATAAATCCTTGTAAATGGCCTTATGTGTTATTAAGACATATTATTTATATTCATTGGAAATTCGCTGAGTACGCAGGTTTGCTGCGACAGGGTATTTATGGATTGATTGATTCTGAACTATGTTACAACGAGGAGCGCTAAGAACTGGCTTTGTTTTCCAACAAAAAAGCCAATATGCTTAAAAGCGCTAAGAGTGGGCTCCAGTCACGTAACATTTCGCGTTTTTACCTAATTCTCCTGAGACCGATCTTCACTTTCAAATATCGTCGTCCCTTCTCAATTCGAATCAGTTAGCAAAATGTTCTCACAAACAATAATCGTTCAATGAAATTCCAATACATTTATTCTATACAATTTTCTGAACCATTTGTGATATCGAAATTCTGTTTACTGAAATCACTAGGTATGTTTTGTTGTTTAAAATTAATTGTAAATAACCGATTTTGAATAAACCGTTGAGGAGCAGTTGACTTTGAAATCGCCCTCTTAACATTCGCTCTGGATTTAGTACTTAATCAGTGCAGTTTGAAATTTGTTCATGAATTAGACCGTTGTGATTCATAATTGACTGGGAAGTCTGCGATGACGAATCAGACATCGCAGCAAAACTCGGATGTGAAACAACTCGTTTTCTTCGAGGTATTCAATGCTTCACTTCCTCCCGTGTAAACGTGTGGGTCGAATTATGTTTGTCCTGAAGTAAACGTTGCCAGGAACTTTTGAAAACCCCGTAAGTTTGACACCCGTCACTAAATACTTAAATGAAAGGTCTCAGTGAGAATATTGGAGGAAAAAATAATACATAAATCATAAAATAAATCAAATAAAACGCATTTTATACTATTTTAAGTTTATCAGCTGTTTAGATTATTTTTTTTTAACTTAAAGCAGGAGAAAAAAGCAGAGTTTTAGGCCCCAGCTAGTTCAGTATTGACGACCAAGACAAACATCCTGAAGCCTATTCGAACGTATTATTCAATAAGGTGGTCTGTACCTTCCAGATCCAGTCCGAAGGACCATTTTCTACGTGGATGATCTGCAATTTGGTGGTATTCGCTATCTAACTACAGTTCCTAAATCTTCTTCTTACTTCACCTGCCTCTACGTATGTTTTCTACAGGGTTTTTACTTACTATTCGCATAAAATTAATAAATGAATTTTAAAACAAAAATGCAGCACGGTTTCAAGCGACGTGCAGTGATAACGGTGAGTAACACAATATTGTTAGGGCTACCGTTGAAGGCCGAGTCGAAGAAATCTTCCGATACCGTAGCCGTGAGAACTGTGTATGTAGTAGTGTGTTTCGTAGAAGTGTTTACAAGAGGGCAACTCAAGTGTCGATGTGGAGTCGAATTTATGGGCGCGGGGCCGCGGGCCGTGACCCCAGGCTCCTTTATTCAAAAGCGGACACGCCCGTCGACGCAACGACTACGACGACGGTAGGCTGGGCTTTAGTGGTCTTGTGACCGCAGAGAAAGGATGAGAACATATATGTATTTCTAAATCGAGTGTTAGTTGTGATATTGGTTGCCACAGACCTAATGAAGAACATGAATGAAGGCTAGCAATTCAATTTATATTTTGAAATGTACTGGCGACGTCGGTGAGTTATTGTTGCAGCCATTGCATAGTATATTGTTGCAGCCATTTGCAATCGATGATCGATGATTGAGAAAAACAGGTTTCACGACGTTTCGGGATCTGCTGGAATCTGATCCCATTATCTGCAAATTTAATTAAACTAGTTTTATAAACGAGTTTCGTGTGGAGTTTATATCAAAAGGCTTGACTTGTTATAATCTGAAAGTGCTCTGTCATAGCTTTGGATCATCTTGCATCGTTTTTAAATCAAATTAAATTTTTGTTCTGAATTTTAAATTTTTAAATTTGGATTCTGAAAATCTGCCTGATATATACTGACATCTCCCAGCACTTGTTTACTTGTGGTGCTACACATACACATACTGCTAGAGCACAATTTCATTTTTTAAGGTTTGATTTCAACACATAAAACAAATTGAATGGATCTATATATTAATACGCTAGGGTTTTTTTCTTTACAGTCATAACTCGAGAACGGCTCGACGGATTTTAACGTTTAACGATATCACTCTTAATTTTAAGAAAGGGCATCACTGAAATATAGTAAAGGTCTGAATTTTGGAACAGTGGCGCTATCCGACGGCGGAAATCCAAACCACGTGTTGATTGAAAGTACGATGTTATCATCCATTTTAATATCAGATTTTTTTATGTTTGTTTACATATGAAGTAACCTTTCGTTGGGTACAAACTTGCTCGGATTCGAGCACCAGGACAACTAGTCATAATTGTGCTTGTATAGTATATATTCGTCATTATTTTCTAGACAACGTTACTAATTACATATATCATATGTCAACCTTGATGATGTAATAATTTAAGCTTCAGGAAAAGATTAAGTACTTCTGATCTCACCTGCCTTGTGTTACATCTAATCCTATTAACGTTTCTCTTTTTATTAAGTAATCCATTCCTCACTCAGCTAAATCTCTAAAGGGGCTATCGTACTCAACTTCCAAAATCACCTCACCGCAGTACCCACGGCATATGATGCATTTTCTCACCAAATAAGGGGAGTAAACCGCTATTTATTACATCCATTTGGCCTCGTAATTATTAGCGATAAGTAGACCAACAATGAAAGTCTTTTCGGTGCGGTTAAGGTAGAAAGTTCGGGGGTTAGCAATTAGAATCGGAGAAAAGTTCAATGCAAAGAATGTAATGCCGCCGATTGGCAGGGCTATATATAGCCATAACTTTGGAAAGTGACAACACTAGAAGTGCATTAAGGGCGTTCGAGAAAGCGGAGGTTCGAAATATCTCCATCCATCCATAGAACGAATTTTCTGATCCGATCTATCCACCTGAGGTGCTCTAGGAGAAATTCGCTTCGGCTTATGGACTATCGTGCCCATGAGGAAGGATATAGCGCCCAGTAGGCCTAATATAAATTGGGGTTTGGATGAGTTTGAGGTTGAATTACACAGTCTGTAATAAAACACCGTTCAAAAATATGTGCGGTTGTAATTTTAGTACAGGACGTAGTAACAACCAATATGATGTTGATTACACTTAAATAACAAATGAGTTTTGGATTACTCCTGATACAAAATTTTAAATTAATTTAGATCTAGAAACTAAGATAAAATTCCTTCTGCGTTTAGTATGGCGTCGAGTATACGTAAGAGTTTTGGATGCAAATATTTCCACATATTAGCCTGTAATTAACTGAAAACGCCTAAAACGTTCTAATTTTTGTTTAAATTAAAATCTAGTATTGTGGAACATAACTGTTTTTGTCACTGTTTTAGGGAAATGAGCAAGAATACATTTGGGTCACTGGTTCTCGAGATAATATTTACCATCGATACCTGCAAGGAATTCCGTTTTGGATCTACTATTCCATTGTCTCTACAATTGGTTCATAACCACCCCTTGAGTTGAAGACACTGGGAACTCGATGGTATTCCAAGATTCTCTAGTCTTTGGCGGCTGCCTAGCTTGTCATTATCACCGTAATGCTCTGCGCTGCTCAAGTCACGAACCGAAGTGAGAGGCTTCCAAGATTTGATCACGATACGGATTGTGAGATCTGCGATTCCCATTAAGGGGAAACGCCGCCGAATTTTTATTTCACACGTCATAGTGCTCCTGCTCTCACAGAAAGTGAAGGTAGGCGGTAAGATGTGGAGGCAGGTTTTTCAAAACTGGGAGGTCAGGGAAGATTTATTCTACTTTCAAAGATTCGTTTTTGAGGCTGAAATACCTTTGTGATTGAGTTATACTTTGCTTGTTTTTGTTTAGTTTTATGCATAAGATAAATTGAAATTTGAGTTACTTAAATTTATGTCTGTTTGATACAAATTGGGAATTTGTTCGCTTTTCTCAGAAGAGTTTACATAGTTTATTAAAACTTGTTTTCCATTGATGTTGAGCTAGCTTTTAAGCTCCCTCTAAATCTTGTACAACGGGCTTTGCCTCATGTCTGTCAAAGTTTCAACGGTAGTATATAAATTAGTAGTAACAAATATTCAAACGTATACTGAAGTCAAACATAGTCAAACAGTAAACTGTCAAATTAAATTTCAAACCATCCGTGAGCCTGCAAGATCTACGTTTGAAAACGGTACACATTCTAGTTTGGAATAATTTGTAAAGTACTGCCACTTCTAGAAAATGGATGATCTAACTTTTTCAAGATTTTCGTTTTTTAGTGTTGTTAATCCCATCCCAGTCAATAGTTTTTATGTGCAAGGAACGGAATTCACATATCTGTGGCAGAATCAATGGGGTGGGTCGGTGGGTGGACTTTATATAAACAAATGGTGGTTTGAAATCTTTCCGAGTTGCACATCTGATCAGGTGTTTTGCTACTTTTTACCTATCTATAACTGTGTGCGTGTGCCCACCATAAGCAGGTTTTTTGTTATAATTTTACGTTTTTGTACGTTAAAACCACCAACAAGACTACACTAATTGAACCACTCCAGAAGCTTTTAACTACCTGGTTAAAGCTGGTCCAATGTAATATCTCTAATTCCTATAATGTAGACCCCTGTCTAAGATTTGACAACAGTTGTTAGATCTGATCACCTTTTAGGGGGTTGTGATGTGTGTTAGGCGGTTGTTTGCTAATTTTAAACTATCTTCCATTTACCTTTCTTGGGTGCAGAATCTTGACAGCTGACAAAACCTGCTTCTGTCCAGCAGCAGTGACCCTGTTTTTCCTAAGACTATTAAAATGTTGATTGAATTTTTAGCTATACAAATCCGTGGATCAATTATACAAAAACAACATTAGTAAACAATACTATAGATAGATTACTATTAATAGGTCCTATAACAAATTAAGAATCTTCTGTTGTACAAGTAAACAAATGGATGCTGGTTAATATCAATATCCTCTGCTTACAACCAGAGGTTTTGTAGCTTATAATGAAGATGATATTTTAACCATAATACTTTTTGTCAAAAATGCTTACTGTACAAATAGGAATGTTTATCAAATTCAAAATACACTTTTGGAGCATGTCAGTATCTTTATGTATCCCTGTTTCCGATTCACAAAAGTATTCTACCTGAACAGATATCGTTGATACAATCTATTTTGCAATTCGATTTGGAAGCACCGCTATAAAGATGAGACCGGTATTTTGGGGAATGCGTAATCCATTTTCTCCAATAGTCTTCAGACTGAACGGATTCATTGATGACTCCCCTCTGGCCCTTCGACGAGTGGGGAAAGTCTGGACCATCCTCCTCTCCGACTCTCAGTCCTCGAGGGTTATTGAATAACCTTTTGAGAGTCGAGAGCAGGCAAAATCGTCCAATATGATTTCTTCAGCAAAATTAATTATAGTTCTAAACTGATTATTCTAAATAGTTTATTCATGGCTCGTTTTAAAGAGCAAAAAAATACATAGCGATTTCAGTGAGCAGAATTTTAATATGATATATAATATATGTAAATTCCCAGATATTGAATATTACAGAGATTATTGAACTATTATTATTTGTTATATCAAAATACTACTTACGTACTTATGTTTTATTCCTAAAACGTACAACGAATTGTAACATGCAATTATATTGGTCTTAGTAAAAATAAAAGTACATTTGACAAATATTGTAAACATATTATTATTACTTGTTAAAATTTGAGTTACTTTTAATTTTTGGTTAGGAATTCTGCCCACTGAAATCGCTTGGCAATCTTTTCCTCTAAAAATGAGCCATAAATTTAATATAATCTGTTGAGAAGGGACGGGGTTTGGAAGTCAACATTGTCTGATGGGAGAAACAGGTGACTGGAGCCCCCTCTTAAGACAATGTTTTCTCTGGCTCTATAGTATTGCACTTATAAACAATATATAAAATGGCTACCAATGATGAGAACAGCAAGTAACAGGTGAATTTGTAGTGTTTGTGGCTTCCCTCGCCGCCCCCCCCCCCCACTATTACGCCTGCGCCGTGCCGTTCCTCGAGGGTGACGTCATTGCCGAGCTCTGCGGCTGCGCAGAACGATCCCGCCTCGGCCCATTAGACATCACCGCATTAGCAATGAATGGCGTTCACGTGCCCCATCGAACACCATTGTATTCGGCGCGACTCGAGATTTCCAACTCAACGTTTCTTTTGTGCTTAATAATCCTGAAATTTCCTCAGATTTGATATAATGAGAGTTCCTGATTTTCTTCGGATTCAAGATCGATTTGATTACCGAATCACCCGTAGTTATCAGGGAGCTCCAGTCACGTAACGATTCTACCTTTTCTACCTGCTTCTCCCTTAACACATTCAGTGCCATACTATGTGGTATACTATATGTCTATTTGTCCCTAAGTATTTTTTTAGCTTTTGCCCTGTGGGCTTTGTGTATCATATTTGATACACAAGCGATTTGCCATTTGGGCCATGTGTATCATTTCTGATACACATGTCAATATGCCAATAAAGCTGTGTGTATCATATTTGAGCGCACTTTCCATGCATTTAGCATTGGAAATCTGTTCCCCTGGCCCAGACCTAACACAGAACCATTAGAGTCTCGGCCCAGGCCGGTTCACATGTGTTTTACGAAGGTGTTAGAAGGGTAAATAAATAGCTAAGTAAAATGAAAACTCACATTTATTACTTCAAAAAACCAACTAGGCCTATGTTTACAGTTATGTTATAAACTTGTCTTGTTACTTATGACTAATAGTCAATGCTTCTTGTTGAAGCAGGGGCGGCACATGTGCGGCTGTCCTTCGCAGGAGTCGCAAACTGTGTATACTTGCTTCGCCCTGCGTACTTTGCCATCTTGTCCAAGTGTCCCTTGCCTTCCCAGCTCATCATAACAAACTTTACACCTCCCTCTTTTCTTTTGTGGTGGGTCACCTGTTATCACTTCGATGAGATAGTGGGCTCCTCGAGATCTTCGTGGTGTGACGTTTCGTTCAGTTGGAGTTGCTTCTTGAAGGAGGGAAAGAACTATCGCTTCTCTGAATTGTTTTATTGGCATTTTCTCATTCCCTGAGCAGTTGTAGAGGAAGTGGCTATTTACAACTGTCATTCCCCAGATTACTTCAATCAAAGATTCGTTCAAAGATTTCCCCTGTATTATTACAGGCTACAAAAATCCCTGCTTGAGAATCAGGATATTACACACAATTATTCCTGCTATTTTGATAATTTTAGCATTCAAAAAGCAAACTTGTACTAAATTACATGTGTTACTGTACACAAATGGTGTGTGTGCAAAAATGATACACATGGCCTAAACCAACATTTTTAACAAATATTTTATCTCTTGGGCCGGGTGTATCATTTTTGCACACACAACAAAAACATGAATAAAAAACTAAAAAATATTTGGATTTGAGTTTTAGGCCTATATAATTGGTTGTTGTGTTGTACTTGACCTAATATTGTAATTGGCCCCTAACAAAATTTTTTAAATTTCATAATGGCCTGAACCATTAGGGTGCTTGTGTATCAGAAATGATACACATGGCCCCGTAGAGATGGCACCTGTGTATCATTTTTAATACACATGGCGCTGAATGTGTTAAGGTTAAACTTTCAAACCTTCTCAAAGAATCATCCAAAATAATTGATTTATTGTTCTTTTTAAAGACCAACAAAATCAGTAAGAAGAATTTTTATTTCACAAATAGTTAGCCCATGACAAAATCGTGAATATCGTGAATATTGAATATCTGATAATTTTATTCAATACCTCTATGTGTTTTTGCTTAGTACCTGTGATATCGAAATTTTGATCACCGAAATTGCTAGACTTTTTAGCCCTTTACAATAAGTCATAAATTAACGATTTTTGATTATCCGTTGAGGAGGGACGGGCTTTGAAAGTTAGCATTTGCCTTATGGGGAAGCAGGTAAAAACGCCAAATGTTTCGTGACTGGAGCCCCCTCTTATACTCAGTATACTCCCCCAAACAATGAAACAACAACTTTAAAACAAAGTTACTAGAGGTAAAATATTTATTAATGATTTTATACATAACCATCAAATTAACACAAAATAACAACCAAAAACAAAATTTATAAAATAGAAAATTTTAATCCGCGTGCAAGTAATCATAATATGTCTAAAAGGGAGTGTAATGTTACTATTGTGCGTAAATTTCAATTTTTTCTGTAATTAATTTATTGGTTAATTTGTGTTAGGCATAACATTTTATTCTTACCCTGTGTACAAAGACAATTAAACTAAGCCAATGTGCAGTTTAAATTTGTGTTAGACACATATATATTACAGAAATACAATTCTATGTCCGTGTCATGCTTACAGAACGCGAGTTAGAGCCAGGTATACACATTATGTTATGGGTTTTAGTCAGAAATTCACAATACTTAGCTAAGTAGGTAAGGGTTTAACTAATTAACATTTCAGTGTACACTGTAGTATTTTAAATTATAGTGCTCCAAATAAATTGGTTTTGAGATATTGAAAGTGCTAAAAATACTGTACGTAGTCCATTGTTATAACTCGCTTATGTATGAAAATATATTTATGGAATTTGGTATGTGGCTTCATCAGGTTCTCGACTAATATTTGAATAAAAATCCCTTTTTTTGTCAATTTATATAGTTCTTATGAAGAATAAGAACAATTTTATATATCGTAGTTGTATGAACGTGTACATTGGTAACGTTTGATGTTGCTTCATCTGGTTGCAGTCTAATGATATTTGCATTAGCAAAAATGTTAATGGTTCTCGCGGCAGCAAACCTACGTACTCGGTTATATTTAATGTTATTCTTATGAAGAATAAAACAAATCATATCTCGCTTATTTATGAATGGATTTCGGTGAAACTTGGCAAGTGTATTTTGTTTAAGGTGCATAATATACGCAATTTGCTGAGTACGCAGGTTTGCTGGTTTGCAGGTTTGCAGGGGTTATTTTACACTTCAGTGTAGATTCTAACTGCTAACTAAGACGTCACCTGGTACCGTAGCAAAGGTCGCACTGTTACAGAATCGGAACACAACAACAATTTGCGTGGCTCGCCCCCGCTCGGAGGTCAAACACCTCCAAAACGCTGGTGAGGCAGCGGCTCTTTATAGGTCTCTGACAGCCCTCTGCTGATAAATAGCGTCAGCTGTTTCAAGTGTTTGATAAACAGGTTTCTTTCTACGCATATTACCAGCCTAGCGTGCCTAGCCATCCATAATGTGAATGTTTTTGTGTACAGCGTGGCCTAATTGTTTTGTTTCGATATTTTGTCATTCTTTTATATCGTCTAGGTACTTGCTTTCATATTTTACACTTTTCCTCTTATTTATTGCTTTATGAAATAGTCTGAACACATGTTTGGTCTGTTTTAGCGAATTTCCCCTATAGGAAAGAAGCTATTACCGTAGGTGGCATGGTAAGAATTAAGCCCGAGACCATGATAACTTTTAGTTTTGAGGTCCCCAGATGCCAAAAACACTATTCGTTCAAATATATATATATGTATACAATATATATATATATATATATATATATATATATATGTGTGTGTGTGTGTGTGTGTGTCCGTTACCGCGATAACTTTTGAAAGAAACAACCGATTTTGATGAAATTTGGCACAAATGTGGAGAGTAGCATTTATAACTTTAAGTTAGAAATCCAGATTGATCGCACTATGAGAAGGGGGTTTTATGGGGGTTTACAATTTTCCAAAAATCTGTTTTTTGCCAATTTGACCCCAAAATGTTAAAAACATTCAATTTTGGTTATAGCCATTTCACAGAGCTTTAAAAAAAAATAATTTAGTATTTTGAATCTTTAACCTAGGTTAAGTGGTTGCGGAGAAAATCCAAAAAAAGTGTCCCATGTTAATATTATGGCAAAAAGGTTTTTAAATTTTTCTCAGATAGCTTTACTAAAAACTTCACATTTATGTTTATTAATGTGTTTAGCTCAACAAAACAAACATTTTGGTGTTTTAATCGTTGTTCTACGTCCAACCGTTGCAGAGATATTCAAAGTGCTAAACACAGTACGTTGTCCAATGTTATCCTTATGGAGAATAAAGAAAATTCTATATCCCGATTATTTATGAATGTATATTGATGAAACTTGGCATGTGGCTTCAACTAGTTGTGGTATATTGATATTAGCACAAAAAACAAGTTTTTGTTGATAGTCCCCGTAGCAGCAAACCTGCATACTCGGCCCCCATGTTATTCATATGGAGAATAAGTAAAGTTGTATATCTCCCTTAATTATGAACCTACATTAAGAGAACTTGGTATGTAGCTTCACCTGGTTCAGTTGTATTGATAATTGCAAAAAAAACACATTACTTATCTTCCTCGTTGCAGCAAACCTGCGTCCTCAACCCTAATGTTATTCTTATGGAGAATAAATAAAATGCTAAATATCACTTATTTATGGATGTATTTTTGTGAAACTTGGTCAATAGCTCTATGTAGTAGTAGTGAGTCACATATATTTGCATTGGAAATTCACTGAGTACGCAGGTTTGCTGCGACGGGGGTATTTTATTTACCCAACAAAATATAGAAGCTGAATATGCTAGTCATATAAAGGTATCAATCCAGAAACAAAAATAAATGCGCCTTAATTGGGTTTCTATTGGATTGATTGTTCATGCCTTTTTAGAAAATTAATTCTCAAGCATATTTTATTTAAGAAATATTTAAGAAATTATTGTGGGCATTTATTACCACTGAATGAGGAAATCATGTATCAAGACGTTTCGGGATCTGGAATCTGATCCCGTCTTCAAGTGGGAAGAATACATCTAACATAACAAAATTGGTTGAACAATTCAGCCCTAGCTGGATAAAAACAAAAAAGAAACCCAGAGAACTGTAAAAGCAGTCAAACAGTCACTAATTGTGTTATGTGCTACGCATTCTTCAATCGTGAAGACGGGATCAGGCTCTAGACCCCGAAACGTCGTGAAACTGGTTTTTCTCATTTAGTGATGGTGAATGTCCTCCAACATTTCATAAATAACGGTTACACATCACTTACTTACAATGAATTTGAATGTATTATGTTAAATTGTACATGAACATTGCCTTTGCATAACAAATATAAAAACCATACTGGCGCACATGTTACTTACCCATTGCCATAATCTGTGTATCCAGTAACGTGAATGTAATTAATTATTTTATAAGCCACGGTTAAGATATTTAAATATTTAATTAAGTTTAATACAACAATTTTATGTTTATACATGGAGTACACCCTCTTTTGTTTTGTTTAAACTCATATTGTTGGTTAGTATTGTTTTGATATGTAATATATTATTCTATTTTATTGAAATGTTGTAGCATGGTTGTAGTAAGTAACTGTTTCATATGTTATAGGACCACGCCCTACTGCATTGCTGCCGGCAGTTCGTCATTCCTTTGAAGGTAAAAATAAGCATTTGTTCTAGAGAAACTAATCCAGTGTCTCATTTAATCCCTATTTCTTCCCTAGGTATGATCTTGTTTTTGTATGTTGGCATAAATTTATTACGTGGTTAATGTAGGTTCAACAAAACAAATTATTAATACTAGTTAATCGGGTGGTTGAAAAATAGGTAAAACAATAAGAACATATTTAATGTAAACGAAAAATGTGTATACATTTTACAAAGCATAACCATTACTACAAATTAAATAAAAAAACAATTAAATTATTAAATTTAATAATGTCTTAAAACTGACGGTACCAAAACCATTATAACTAATTTAGACCTATACTAATTTAGTATAACTACTAATTTAGTATTGTACTTATTATTTATTATAATTTAGTTCAACTTCTTATTACAGTTGTTGTTGAACGGTTATAGTGAGGAGGCGCCAGTCACGGAACAATTTCCGTTTGTATAAGGCCAATGTTAACTTTAAAAGTCCGTGCCTCCTCGACGGATTGTCCGCCGAAATCGTTGATTTTTATGACCCATTTTAAAGAGAAGAAAAATACCTAATGGTTTCAATGAGCAGAACTTCGATGTCAAAAAACAGTTCACCATAACAAATCTTAAATATTAAATATTCTTGAATTTAATCGGACGATTATTTGTGATTTCAATGTTGAAATCACACGCATAACACACTAACACACTAACACTAACACTAACACACATAACACACACACATACTAATCTCACTGATGCAGGGACGGGCTCTGGCCTTATGTGCGAAGCAGTTACTAACTCCAAATGTTTTGTGGCTGAAACATATTTTTAGTGAATTTCCTATGGAAAGAGAACTATTAGCATTTCCCGCACGGTGAAACTTAAGCCCGGGACCACCATAGAAGTTCCTAACGTGACCCCCTGAACACGTTTTGGGGGGTCGTTTGAAATGATATATATATATGATTTTATTATCTGTTTATATTTTATTGTTAACCTATTTTGTTTAGTTTTTTTATACAATTATGTACATATTTATACACTTTCTTTTATATTTATCTGACGAAGTTCACCAGATGAACGAAAATTAATAAAGATTTTAAAATTTGAATCTGGAGAGAACATTTCTACTATATATATATATATACATATATACATATATACATACATATATATATATATATATATATATATATATATATATATATATATATAAAATAATATTAAATTTATAAAAAACACCCTTTTTTAAGATCTTTAATATTTTATTATTTTTTGACTGACATGTTTCAGCAATTATGCCATTTTCAAAGTCAATATAACCTCACAAAATGTTGTATAGGTAAAAAAACATCGGTATAAAATAAATTAATCTAATCATATGGTCCTAAATCAAAATTAATTTGTTTAATATAAATATATATGTATATATACTATATTAAATATATCTATTTCTTCTGTCCTCTTATTTGGTTTATTTTATCATGTAAGGAATGCTGTTGTTTATTTGCATACTATTTAGCATGTTTGGTGCATCTTTTTTGTAGTTAAAATATATATGCGTTTCCTCTTTAACGTTAAGTTTTTCCAATCTCCTTTCATATTCAAGAATGTTTAAATTTTCTTCTAATTTTTTTTGGCTATGACCTGAGTTTTAGGTGATCAGCGAAATTAGATTTCATTGTTGTTGCATTCTTTGATCTCAGTGCTTGAATATGTTCTTTGAAACGAATTTTAAAATTTTTCTTAGTTTGCCCGATGTAGTAGCTGCTACATCGATACAATTTATTAATGAAATTTATTTTGTACACTCCAGGTTGGCTGTAGTCTTGATTTTGAATTTGTGGACGATTTGAAATTTTATTGTTTATCATTTTAAATATATTATTTTTAGTCTTTTGAAGTTTGAGTTTTTAAATATTTTTCTAATGGCTTTGTTCCTGTATGCATTATAGGGCACGCATATAAATTTAGAATTCTCGTTTGTTGTTGAGTCTTTTGTGATCGTTCGTTTCTCAATTTTTCTTTTGATCAATTTATTTATCATATTAGGGTCATATCCATTAGTTTTAGCTAAATACATAATTACTTATTTTTCTTTTCTGAAAAGGGTGTTTGTTTTTAAAATGTTAATATTATTATTATTATTAGCAGCCCTAATCAATCAAAAATATTCAATATATATATATATATATATATATATATATATATATATATAAAATATGTGTGTGTGTATGCACTCTAGTAGTCACGTTTTTTGTCCGATTTACTTAAAATTTGGTAGGGACGTTCCTTTCTATAATCAGTTGAACAAGTTCGTTGGGAAACAACTCTCGTCATTCTAGCATACACATTTACCGAGTTATTAAAGAAAATGTGTATCGAATAAACAAAGTACGTTGTCTTATGGGGGTTTTACATTAGAAAAGCCTGTTATTCATTTGTTGGTGTACTTTTATCATTCCCAGTATCCTCACATATTCTTTGAAGCCTGACTGGACCTTCTCCTAACCTTTTAATGCGCAAAATTGTATTCCACGCATTGCAGGTAAATGAAACCAGGAGCATCGGAACAGCCAAAAAAATCAATGTTTTCAGATTTCAATAAAATTGGAATAAATGTATTTTTTACACTGGTTTTGAGTTTTAAAAGTTTTTTATGTGGAAATTCACTTCCCTCACGTCAGCATGCTGCGTGCGAACTAGTTTTAATTTAAATTATCGCTTGAGGCGCTATGTTTCATTATTCTATGTGTACATTACAGTATATATGAAATAGTGATAGTGTACCTTCTAAAGCGGCATGGGAGGTTACATGCAAGCAGGAAATATTCGGAGTGACAGCGGATAGACCAGACAGACAGACACTCTAGATAAGAGATAACAGCCGCCCTGATAACACATGGGGATTTGTCGCTGGGGGACTCCAGACTATCGCCGCCGCGCCTACGATCTAGCTATATAGATGTTCAGGCAAAACAAGATGACCTCACCTTATATATAGGCTAGATATTTTTATTTTTATTTATTGCTACTGAATTATTACATGAATAAGCTTGTATCACTGTCGAGGGTCTGATCGCGTCAAAACTTGTAATTAAGAGTGGGTTCCAACCACGAAGCGATTCGCGTTTCTTCCTGCTTCTCCCACAAGGTCAATGTTTTTTTTAACCTGTTCCGTTCAATGGCTTATCCGATATGTTTTTATGGCTCTCGTTGGTTTGGCTCACTAGCAGCCCGTTGTGCTTCGTCCTCGTAAACTATGACAGTTGTGTGTACTGCATTCTGTGGTTAGCCCTTGGATCTCCTACGAATCATGATAACACTTGCATTTCCATCAGCTCAAACCAAAGTGAATGTCCATAATACATGGTACAATTTAAGCCCCGTGGGGCAAAGCCCTATAGTTTAACCAGTATGAAAACAATTAACTTTCCTATTTTTGACCTTAAGAATCGATGGACCTAATTTCACCACTCTAACATGCCGGGAAGTTGGAGAATTAGTGTTGAGTGAGTGAGGGAATACCTATAGGTATAGGAGGTTTGTAGAGAGAAAAATACAAACAAGATCAGTGAGCACATTTCATTGAACTATTTTTATTTGTAATATCGACATTTTACTCACTGATATCGCTACTATTCTGTTGTTCCGTACAATGAGCCATAAACCAACGATGTAGGATACTCAATTGAGAAGGGACGGGCTTTGGAAGTTAACAATGGTCTTACGGGGGAAGCAAATAGAAACACAAGTGTTTTGTGACTGGAGCCCACCCTTAAGTGCGGTTTGGGATATAGGCCGGCTCGAATAGAGTTTTCCAAATGAAAACAAATCAAGTAGTTAGTTTTCCACCCGGAACGGAACAAGCAGGAAGTCTAGCGATGGGTCAAGGTCAGCGATACACCAACCCGACCGTGTGGTTTGCTCAGAGTTCCCAGGTTGTTACACCCATTGTTATGGGAACTTTCGCAAACAGCTGACCATTACCATTCGCGCACGCAACTTCGCAAGCGCTTGATGATTTTAGCGACTGCTTTCCAACTGGGCTTTTAACCCCCGCCCGGACTTTCTACCATACTTGGCTGTCGCGGGGACATTAACATTGAAAGTTGATGGCGTCGGATGGCACGCTTTCGGCGGGGCTTACGGACAAGGTTACTTAGTGTGGCGAAGAGGGATAATCTCTACCTTGTACAGTGGTGAGCCCGGTGGTTCTATGCTCATTGTGGTTCCTATGTTTAGTGTAGGGGTGCTTAACAGACCCAGGTGACACTTAAGCACATTTAGCTGCCTACAGAGAAGGAAAAGGTAGTGCCTCCCTAAATATTGGTCTAGCACAGTTTCATCCAAACTTTATCATCCCTGCCAGCTTATGTACTACACCTTTGCAAGGCCTTTATAGCAACTGTTCCGAGATATTCTAAAACAGTGAAAATTCCCTCACCCAAAATTATAGTGGGGGCTCATTACGAGGTCCAGGGGCGGATGAAGCAGTCTTGCTGATGTTCAATTTGACACAGATCCCAGTCGGCATGGCGCCGCGCCGTACCCCATTATTTATCACGCACTCGGTACGATTGTGTTGAAAAGATATTTTATGTTTGTTCCAATTTTAACTCATATTCCTTTATTACATTGTCCACTCATTCCCCGTGTGTAGTTTAATTATCTAAGGAAAATCTCATAATGTTTAACTACTGCTTAGTCTTTAAGACGACGACACAGACTTGCGTGTATTTTAAAAGGCGAATGAAATATGAGTAGGACGTGAATACCAGCCAGTTGACTGATTAAGACTGATTCATTAGTCTCCATTATAAATTAATATTCTTATTAATTGAGTTCTACTTTGTTCAGTTGTCTGGTTTTAAATTGCGGTTTTGGCCATCCAGTTTCACCAAGTACATGATATTGACTCAGTAGTCAATTCCCATATTAGTGCTGGATGAGTTAGCACAACAACATCAACGAATCCATTTGGAAAATTCCATTTTCCTCGTCGCTCCACTAGAAAGTCTTCTAGCACATCCACTTGTCATGAGGAAACAGGAGGCGTCCGTAATTTGACGTGGGTCTGAAGCCGACAGTCCGTGGAATTCTAAACATAGACGTCACACTTCCAGCCCGAGCGGTGGACACTATAAATATTTGTTTGCTGACTACTACTTTCTCCACTGCCACGGCTAACGACCGTTTCCATTCGTTTTGCAAATTTAGTTTATAGGCGTTTCCGCATACGTAAAAAATCTCAAAAACAGAGTAAGTTGGTCAGGTTTGCTTTTTGCTATCAAATAAAAATCATCGTTTGACAATGATAACATTGGACCTGTTAAGGTCAGTAAGCCAAAGCCTGAACCAGATCGTGAATTATTTCTGACATATTCTGGATTTCCAGAACTAAGAATTAATGTATAGTTGAATTTGCAATATTGATATTGGGATTTTGTTACTACAGTAATACCAATGAATACAGGCCTTATACCCTTAATTGAGCGAAGCTCTCTTTCCTCCACTTTCACTTCTTTGTAACGGCATCCCAGTGTAATGGCTTTACCGATTGATATTAAATTTGGCCAGTAGCTAGATGATACCGAGGAGAAGGTTTTTCTTTAGAGAGATTTGCAAAATTCCTGCTAGGTTACTGGGTCTTAAAGTTCACATGTAATTGTAATGGAAGAAATATTTTATTGGGTTTATGTCACATGTTTTTAACTGACTTCATTTAAATTAAATAAACAGCTGTTAACAACTGTCACTGTTTTGTTTACATTGTTTTAAGTTTGTTTACTAAATGTAGCGTTCTTCCCCGTAGATCTTCTTTGTTCGCCTTTAACGTTGTAACTGTTGCTTCGCTCATTTATGCGTCTAAAGTGTAACGGCAGACCATCTTAGTAGGGGTTGTATTCATTGGTAATACCTTTAAATTCTCGGCACATCAGATGTCCCATTATGACAAAATGCATTTAAAAGCTAGCGTTTGGACTATAAACTGCTAAAGAATAATTGTTATGTTCATTTAATTACTAATGAGCAATATTTCATTTGTTTTTGTTGGGCTAGTGTGTTACAATAATAACTTGTTTATAGAAATAGCAGGTGCCCCGTTTTCCGCTCGGGGATTTTGAAGCTTTACAGACGGATATTTTTTTAATTTTACATTTTAATCAGCTGACTAAATAAAATAACTCCTTGATATTAAAATATTAGGAACTGGAAAGCACATAGGTGGAAGCATTTTTTAGTCTCCTTAGGGGATAAATGTTTATTATATCCCATTTTAGTGCTCACGTACGTTACATAAAGAACTCCTGTGCACAAATGCTTGCTTTTAGACCCACCGGTTGTGCATTGCCTGTCAAGAGATGTATACATTATTAAAATAAATGCTGTATTGCAAAAAACTTAATTAATCCTTATAAATGTTTCTCTATTTATAAACATAAATTTTTAGACGAACTGGTCGGTTTTTAAAGCACTCAAAAGAATCACAGATTTACATGACTAAACAACGACAAAGAAATCCCTTTTGGTTCTGAACACTTTATGCTACGGTTTGCAAATAGGAGAAACCGTTTTGATCCCGTTCTTGCCCGTTCTAACCACCGGCGCAGCTGCGGCTCAAGACGTGCTGGGGAACGATAAGCGCGTTCAACCGTGACATTGGATGTTCTTATCCGGCCCCAATGACCAATCCCGCTGCCTTGATAGGTCCTCGGGCATCGCTCATTGGTCAACCTCCTTTTACCGGTGATCATGACTTGATGCTGGGAGAAATTTGGCGGTAGAACAATTAGAACAGAACAAATGTACAGTGGTCGTACTGCTCGTTTTCGTTCTTGGTGGTTGAAGGAACTTGAGTGAAATCGATTCCATTGAAGATTTAGAAACATGCCTGAATATTGTCATGGAGGCTTGTTGTTGTTATTGGCGGATTAGGAAACCCCAGCTTTGCTGCTAGTCACCTCTTCCACAAGCGGGAATATTGCGAAGGTTACCGGAAAGACAGGATATAGCAGGAAAGGAAAGGGTGGGAAGGGGCGGTAGCCAAATCGACCCCTCAGAGGGCCAATTCCCGTGCCCCTGTGACAGCTGGGATGAGGCTCTCAACAGGGGACCCTCATTTTGCCCTCCAACAGGTCAACTCAACTGACAGGGACCCATTCACAATATCCATGTACAACAGCCAGAGACCATTCATTCTCAGGTTGGCAGGAGGGACCATACCCGGAGACTCTGCCCCTAGCCCCTACAAATGGAGGGACCAAAGGTGAAAGGGAAGTTAGTCATAATGGACAGCCAAAAGACTTACCATATGTAATGACAACTTCATTTGTTGTACCCAATGTCAGCCTCAAAACTGGTATAGACCAGTCTTAAGGTAGTCCTGGGACCCATGGAGGCTTATTTGTTGAGAATTTGTGAGAGGGAACAGTGTAGGATTAAAATCAGGTACAACTAAAACAAGGTTACATACCAGGTTGTGTTAGCTAAAGACAAGGTGCGCTATAATACCCGGTTTCACCCGGAAATATACAGTAGTACATTTGTGTGTATAGCATTCTGTGGTTATTCTTTGAACTATTTCTTATAAGTAACATATATTTAAGCTAAAATATGGTCAAATAAATTGCTTCTACATAATAATATCATTGGACATTTGACGACCATTGGGGCGGAGCCCCAAAGTCAGACCGGGAAATCCTTTCTTAGTGCTCACCTACGTTATATAAGAAATTCTTGTGGAAAAAGTCATACTTAATGACCTATCGGTTATGATGTGCGTTGTCTGACAGTCATTATTTGGAATTGTGTTTAGTAGATTATATCTTAAAAGCCCTTTTTTGAATACACTAAATTAAATGGGATTTTCTTAGAACTAAATTTCTATGTGTTACCTTGACAAAGGCTTATTATATGACATTTAAGTATGTGAATAGTGATTTTTATATTTAAATTACACAGAATAGTAAATTATTAACAATATACAATCCTTATTCTTCTATACATAGTTCAAGATGAATATATTCGTTTCGGGATATAATAAACGGTATCAGGAAACTGACACATACTTTCTCCCTTTTAGCCAAACTTTAATGACAAAAATATTTGTTATTTACTAAATATAGAATATGAAGTATAGATAAATGTACAGAAAATTGTCTAAAATAGGTGTTTTCAGAAATATCCACCCCAATTGCTTTTTTGGAGGCACTATAGAGTCCGTTGCTACACACAGTAGTTTTGAGAGGGGAAATGCCCCCTTGCCCCCCCCAGGGTTAAATAGCAACACATTTCGAACATCATCTGTTGGTCAATGCTAACTTGACCTGCATATCAAATGAAATTGATCAGTAAATAAGAGAGAAATAGTTATTTTTGTATTCCCCATAAGAATAACATTGGACAACGTACTGTGTTTACCGCTAAATGAAAATTTCAATTTTCTCCGCAACTAGCAATCGTAGAATAGTAATTTAAAATACTAATTTATTTAGTTTTTTGAGCTCTTTTTAATGGTGAATAGTAATCTTTTTTAACATTTATGATTTTTTATGAAAAATCCAAAAAACTGAATTTTTGATGTTTTAAGCCCTGTAATTTCTGAACCCGCATTTTTCCAGAAATGCGGGTGGTGTCATTTTGTTGGAAACCTAAAGTTCTACAAACCACGAAAGTTTAATCAAAATCGTTAGAGCCGTTTTTAGAAATTTGGATTTTTCATGTTTTTTAGCGGTTTTTGGGGGATAATTACCCTTAAAAATCAAAAATTCAAAAAAATGAAAAAAACGCCTGGAGATATCGTGGATTAGTACCTACACGCCAAATTTCATAAAAATCGGCCCATAGGTTAGGGCTCTAGCTCTGTACACATCCACACAGACACACACACACACACACACACAGACAGACATCACGTAAAAACCACTTTTTTGGGTTCAGGGAGCACCAAAACAAATATTTCCACTGACAACTCAAATTCGAAAATTTTTACGAAAACAATACTTTCTCCATATACTATGTATAGGGGGAGAAAGTAAAAATGATATGCTGAGATTAGTCATACGCTACTACGACATTGGTTTCCATGAATGATTTGCCTAACGTACTTTGTACGCTACTCTACACCTGAGGGAATTTGCCTAAGTACGCAAAGTACACTCACAACCTGACATTGTGTGACTAACTGCGAGTGTGCGACGTGTGACAAAATACCCAGCTTGGGTGAGTGTGACTCACTGAAACGGGATAAAACTGATCGTGACTCACACTAATGAAGTATCAGATACAGAAGGTGCTTTTGAAGTTTACTCGGTAAGTAATACACTCTGCCCTGTGTTGCCACTGTTGCCACTGTTGCCACTGTTGCCACTGTTGCCACTGTTGCCACTGTTGCCACTGTTGTCACTGTTGCCAGGACGTTTTTCACCCAAGTGAGAGACACTCGAGGAGGCTGGCGGGGTATTTGCCAGTGTTATGTTTTCATTGGGAATATTATCTTATCCATTTAACTGGAAATATTAAATACAAACAAGATTTAATGTTGCATTTTCGAGTATTGGAAGAATAGTTATTGATGTATTAACAACGTAAAGTTGTTCTTTATCGCTTGAGAAAAACTGTGAAATTTTACACTAAACTCTATGTGGATACACAATTTTTCCTACAAATTCAATTTTGGATACCCACACATCATACAAAATTTTATTCATGCTATTTCCCTCCTGGATTTATTGTATGACTTAAAAAATAAGGTTACATACCTTGTCGTCATCAATCCACTAGTTTATATTATTACTAGTTTTGGGACTGGTTTTGTCCCATTATCAAATCTTGCTGTATCACAGAATAAAATACTGTCATCGTTTTGAGTTTAAAAACATTTCTAATAATGTGAAATAACGAAAATGAAAAAAAAATTGGGCGTGTCCGCTACAAATCAAAACAAAAGAATTATAAAAGCTGTTTATTTATGTAGCCAGAATCCTACTAATATTATAAATGTGAAAGTTTGTAAGTTTGGATGTTTGTTTGTTTAAATATTTGTGGCTCAATCACGCTATAACCACTGCATTGGATTGATTGAGCTGAAAATTGGCAGAGAGGTACTTGATAGTCCTGAGTAACATATAGGCATATTAAAGTTGTGAAAATCCTATAGGGCTTTGCCCTACGGAGGTTCAAAGTTTACATTTATTCCTTAAAGACATTACTTTTTGTTTGAGCTGATGAAAATAGAAACAGCTGATCTTGATTCGTAGTAGTTCCACGGGCTAACCACAGAATGCAGCACACTCAACTGTCATACATTTAAATCATTCGCAGGGCTAAGCCTGCAGGTAACATCTAGTAGACAATAATTGTAATCAATCAGTGAACCGTCAAAGTAATACTCATATATTAACGTGTGGTTTCCTGAGAAAAATTACTAAACCCATTGAATGAAGATTACATGTAGACTAATCATTAAATGAATCAAATCTGCATGTATAATCAAAATGCTATAATAAACTGCAGTGATCTTAAACATGTAGAAAATAGTCAAATGAGCTAAGCAAATCTGCTCGTCGATAAAGAAATAAGGTCTTTAATAAGTGATTTTCAAACAATAATGTTTGTTTTACAAAATAACTAACATGTTTAAATAATAGAATTGTCTACAGTTCTGCAACAATGAGGTTGTCTCGAACTTTTCTTCTTAAAGTTTTACTACTGAACAATTTGGTTTTCTTTGGAAGAGCATTGTACTGCTTTGGCCCAAAGTATCCAAATCCCCTTCTTCCTACTTCTAGCTTGATGCGTGGCACTTCCAGTAAATAATCCTGCCGAGTGTGTTTTTCTCGCACGTCTACTCTGTTCTTAATTTTTTCTTTTAAATATGCTGGAAGACCAGTGGCAAGGACTTTATGTGCAAGTGTTACAGTTTGTAAAGACTCCTTATAGACAGAACCTTAGCACTCTTTCGGTAATCGGAAATGTGGTCAAACTTTTTAAGGTTATACACAAATCGTAATGCGCTATTTTGAAGACGTGTGAGAACCGTCCAGTTTTCATTAGAAAGACTGTTTCCAAAAACTAGTAACGCATATTCAATAATAAGGAATACCAGGGATTTGACCATTTGCAGCTTAGCATCTTCAGGAAATAATCCCTTAAATCTGTATAAGACTCGCAATAAGCTCGCATAAGGATTGATTTTATATGTATTGAAAAGTTAAGCTCATTATCAACCCACACACCTAAAACCTTTAAATCGATAGGGGGGCATGGCGAAAAATTACTCAACTAAACAAACTAACTGCCCTTCCCCGAGCAGATCTCGACCCCCAAGACTCTGCTTCTTTCCTTAAGACTTTCGCGGGGGAGTGAGAGTTAGGGCCTGGGGCCAGCAGCGGTCAGTTTGATGGCTGGAATATCGTCCACAGTGAAAGGTCTCTACCGGCTGGCCTTAGACCAATCACTTTCACATGATGGGCACGGGCACGCGTGAGCATCGAGAGAGAAAACAGAGAGATTTGGAATTTGGAATCGCTCCCGGGCAAAGTATAATATACTGTTGGGACATATTAGAGTGCCATAGTGACGTATTTTATCTTAACCCACGGACAAAGTGTTCTCTCTGTGTTTTGATTTCCCCGACGAATGGCGATGCTTCACCTCAGAATGATGTACTAGATTAAACAGTCTTTGCTGTGAACAATAAACAGTTCAGCGCCTGGCTTCTGTGATTAGTTTGATCATCTCTTTCGTTTTACTGCTTCTACAGTTCTCTGTTTTAGATTTTTTGTGGTTTTTCCAACTCTGCCTGCATTGCCATTAATTAATATTATTTTTGTTATGTTCTATTCACCTGAAGACGGGATCACATTTTAGATCCCGAAACTTTGTATTTCTCATTCGTAATAGTTGTTTTCCTCATTCCGACATGACAATTGTCCGCAATAGTTTCTTAAATAATATGATCTCACCAACACCAATGTTGAATTAAGCGATGAAGTAAACAGTTTATATTTCTTACGTTCAAATAAATGTCTTCTTGGAGCGTGTATTTCTTTCATTCATTCGATTTGTATTACAAATCACTAATGATCGGACCTATTTATCAAAATCATTTAAATATACCGTATGATGGGTAATTGACATTCACAATTACTATTGCTCTACTGCACATGATGGCAATACAGTGTGTCTGGCTTCCTTTTTAGAAAGCATAAACATAACACGTGGTTTAGTAGACTGTTCACAGGCTGATTTTGGATCAGTTTTTTAATTATTTGAAAGCTAACACCAACTCAAATAGTCTAGTTCGAGTGCTCCTATAAAAAATCAACTTAAATCAGAGAAATATTATTCAGAGTCAATTCTAAAATCCCTCCATCAAATATGAACAATTTGGGGATAAAAAAGTGAAGGGAATTTGCCTCCTCCCCCCAGTATTTTAAGGAGCATATCTCGTAATATATCGAAAGTCACAATAACCACGAGCAAGGTCGTATCCCCCTCCCCAAATCGAAATACTCAAATTACCCTTCGTTATGGTGAACGGTTGCGGTTTCGAACCAATAAAAGCAATTACAATAGGCCGTGGAGAATGTTATGGGCTAGAAAGCTTAATGACACCGGCCTCAGATTACAGAGATTATACCGGCGACTGCTCCAGTGGTACAGTTTACTTTCCCTAACCGACGACGTGTCGTTGGGTTGGTTATTCTCTATTATGCCCGTGCATGGAGATTTCGACACTGTCTATAAACAAAAGAACGAAAGTCGGGAAAAGCATGGTAATTCTGAGTCTCCGCTCCAAACAGGTTGTGATTATGTTGCCAAGAGTGTGAAAGCCCGTAAAGGTAGAGTATATATGAAAGGAAATTGAGACACATATGGATGTGAAAGTTAAAAATTAATTCATATTTTATTTTTATATATTTTGTTAGTGAATTTCCTTTGGAAAGTGAACTATTAGCATGACCCGCACGGTGAAACTTAAGGCCGGGACCACCATAGAAGTTCCTAACGTGACCCCCTGAACACGTTTTGGGGGGTCGTTCAAAATTTTATATATATATATATATATATACACACACACACATATATATATGTGTGTGTGTGTGTGTGTGTGTGTGTGTGTGTGTGTGTGTGTGTGTTTGCACTATAGCGGTCGCATTTTTTCCCCGATTTACTTCAAATTTGGTAGGGATGTTCCTTTCTGTAACTTGTCCAACTGATTAGTTGGACAAGTTCGTTGGGCAAAACAATCGGAAAACTCTAAACCCCTTTTTTGGGGGATTAATCATTCAAATTTCGAGTTTTTGGGTCCAAAAAGGGTCATAAACGCCCCAGATGTAAAATCGATGCATGTTAAAAGATGGGAATTAAAAAGGCGAAAGTTTTAAGCTCTCTCTCGTCATTCTACCATAAATATATACCGAGTTATTAAAGAAAATGTGTACCGGCTAAACACAGTACGTTGTCTTACGGGGTTTTATACTAGAGTACTTTGTATCCCCGGGGTTATTCCTTTGTTATAGTACTTTTATCATCCCCAGCAACCTCACACCTACTTTTAAGCCTGTCTGGACCTTCTCCTAACCTTATAATGCGCAAAATTGTATTCCCAGCTTTGCAAGTAAATGAAACCAGGAGTATCAGAACAGCCAAAAAATCAATGTTTTCAGATTTCAATAAGAATTGGACAAATGTATACTTTTACACTGATTTTGAGTTTTAAAAGTTTTTATGTGGAAATTCACTTCCCTCATGTCAGCGTGCTGCGTGCGAACTCGTTTATCATTTCACTAAATCATGTTGGGTTTGAATTTTACAATTATCAGAGAATATTAGTACCAATATAACTATTACCAAGATAAGCTTGGATAAGTTTATTTGAGTTCTTATTACATACAGAGTGTCCCGATTCCACTGCACCTAATTTTTTCAGGTTATTTGGGAGATAGAACAAACAAACTATACAATACAACATGTCTCCTATCTAGATCCGTTTTATCTCTGTGATTTTGTGATTTTATATGTATTTTTTTACAAAACCCTTAATTTATCAGGAACTGTTAAGGACACTTGTAATGAAACGTGGTATGCATATTTATCTAAAATGTTTGCAAATCCCGGTCAAATGTAATTTCTATGCAACATTCCGTTTCCAAATGGCGGAGATTTAAAGTTTTAAATTTTAAATGTATAGGAAACTGAAAGAAAAAATAGATATATAACCAGACAATTATATAATTGCAAACAAACTCGAATGATACGTCATATCTAAGGGCTGAGTAATTGATAACAGAGGAATCTTAAATTTAGTGCTAACAAAACATTAAATTAAAATTAAATTTAATGGGCACTTTTTGCTACTACCGAATATTTCTCTTTTGAGCAGTAAATCTGAGTTTACTTCGTTATACACCATTCAGTACATAATATGACAAATCTTTCGAGTTGGCTTTAAATTATCTAAATATTTGGTTCTTAACATTATTTTGTATTTATTTTAGTTTTATATATTAACTAGAAGTATGTCACACGGTGTATAAACAATACAAAAAATGAAAGAGGAAATAGTTATATTTTGTAGGTTTTTATCACTATGAGTTTACATCGTTGAATGGCGACATAAGCAATTAATTATTCATTATTACATAAAGTTTGTAGGGGGGGGGGGTAATTATGGTAATTATAGTATACACTAAGAAAAAAGCGATCATACAATACATTTTTTTGTATTGATGTTTTTATTGTTTAGTTCAAAATTTAAATGATTTCCAACAATAAGCTCTTAGCACAGTATGAACTATGTAGTACAGCTGATTGTATATGTGCACAGTTTACAAAACTCGGTTAATTGAGCAATCAGCTGTCTCACCTGTCATCTGACCTCACCGCCGGAGTTGTGCGGCTTCTTCCGGCTTCCTGAGACGGCTGCCTACCGCATGTTGTCGATACCTGCAGCTCGATTTCATAATTGGGAACAAATATCCGTAATTGAAACGCAAAATACTATCCCCATCCTCAATTTTTTACTTTCTTTGAAATACGTGAGAATAAACTTACTGGCCGAAAATTGTTGAACTTGTTTTTGTGTCGTTAAACCTTTACCTTTTGCTATTTAATTGTGTAATCCTATACTCTAATATGAGTAAGGTTTGCTTGCTTGCTTGCGTGCTTGCTTGCTTGCGACACGGATCTCAACAACGGCTCCAACGATTTCCTTCAAATGTTCAAAATAACTAATTTCTGGGATAAAAATAAGTTCTAGACAGGCCTCATCCCTAGGAAAAATCAAATAATGTAAAAAAACTAAAATGAAAAGTTAAAAAATTAACATTGAGCTTATGGAGTTTCAAATCAAAACAAAAATATTGTAATAGCTGTTCATAATTAACCAGGGAACTGTCAAAGTAATACTCATGTTGTTTATGATTATTAACATGTGGTTTCCTGAGAGCAGAGATTAACAGATTTGAGTAAAGATTACATATATAGAGTAGTAAAATAAATCAAAGGGACATTGAGCTATAAATAACAACTGGAGGGACCTTAAAAATGTAGAAAAGAGGCTAATGAATAATACAAATCTGATTATCATTAGGGGGAAGTGGTGGGAATATTACTCCGAGTCATCTAAACAAACTGACTGACCTTCCCCCGAGCAAAGCTCGGCCCCCAGGTACTTGTGTTAAACATGAGCAATCTGAATATAATCTGAAATTGCCGTGGACTCTTTATACTACCAAGTCTGATTGAAATATTTCCTTGATCATGTGATTGCTTCCATAAATGTGACTTCTTGACAAATACGATAATATGATTACTTAATATTAATATGTTTGTTAGTTTGAATATTTTCAGATTCATATAATGCAATCCAAACAGTTGTTTTATTATTGGATGGGGTGTAAATTTGTATAAATTGAATCCTTAGTGATGCACAGACAAGGTGAATAGGTGAACAGAATTATCCAGAGCGTACTCTCCGCCTATGTTACTGGTGCAACCAGTCTCATCAGCTAATGAAGCGATGGAACATGCCCGCAATAATTTCTTAAACATAAACTCACTATCACCAATGAATTTCTAGCGAAGGACTTATTATTAGAAAATATCCGCTGGTCTTGGGGCTTATACCAGGTCCTTTCTCCCGCCCGCGAAAGCCGCTTCTACTTATAATGCGGGCAGAGAATCCTATAAAGGTTTACAGCATTTATGACATGTCCTCCGCTTTCACTAAGACAAGTATTCATTCTGGCGATGCAACATAGGTGTATGAGCCAATTATAGACACGTTATCATTCGGGTGCGGGGACATGTTCTAAGTATTGTGCCAACAAACAGTTCTCCTCATTTAGAAACAGTTTAGCTCTGGTGTTTCTAGTGTTTAGTCATAGTGACAGTGAACAAATATTGTTTGAAATGAGATATTGATTAGGGCAGCTGAAACTTGTCATAAAACCCTTGATCAAGGGCTATAGAGGTATACCTGATACCTTTTTTGCTTTATGTTAAGTTTAGAACTAATAATGGAAACACTTTTCGCTAATTTGATTTATTACATATGCTTTAATGAGTGTAAAGGAATCGTTGTTAATCTCTTTGGATAAATCAGCCCAAACACATTTTGTGCTCATAAAAAGTCGCAAATATTTTCTATTTAAATACTTGGCTCCGTGAAATACCTTGGATTGCACATGTTTTTTTTAAAACTTTGTAGGTTTACTTTGTTTGCTCGGAAAAATATTATTATAATAAAACCCTTGACCATATACAAATATTTATGATGCCAATGTAAATTCTTAAGTGTTGCGGGTTTTGGAGTTCCGATTTCTCAAACAGAAACCCTATTATTTCCGAAATTTGGCTATTAAATTAAAACGAGTTCGCACGCAGCACGCTGACTTGAGGGAAGTGAATTTCCACATTCAAAAGTTTTAAAACTCAAAACCAATGTAAAAACATAAATTTATTTCAATTTTATTGAAATCTGAAAACATTGATTTGTTGGCTGTTCTGATGCTCCTGGTTTCATTTACCTGCAATGCTAGGAATTCAATTTTGCGCATTATAAGGTTAGGAGAAGGTCCAGTCAGGCTTGAAAATAGGCGCGAGGTTGCTGGGGATGATACAAATACACCAACAAATGAATAACATGCTTTTCTAGTGTAAAAACCCCATAAGACAACGTACTGTGTTTAGCCGATATACATTTTCTTTAATAACTCGGTAAATATTTATGCTAGAATGAGGAGAGAGGGCTTAAAACTTTCGCTTTACTAATTTCCATCTTATTTTATGCATTAATTTTACGTCAGGGGCTTTTCTGACCCTTTTTGGGCCCAAAAACTCGAAATTTGAAAGAATAATCCCCAAAAAAGGGGATTAGAGTTTTCCGATTGTTTTGCCCAACGAACTTGTCCAAGTGATTATAGAAAGGAACGTCACTACCAAATTTGAAGTAAATCGGACAAAAATTGCGACCGCTAGAGTGCAAACACACACACACACACACACACACACACACACACACACACACACATATATATATATATATATATATATATATATAGGCACTTCTATGGTGGTCCCGGGCTTAAGTTTCACCGTGGTGAAGGTTATTTGTGAGAAAGTAGTGACTCCTGTATAATATTTTAACTCAATGTTTGCAGCTACCTTATTGAGGGCGTCGAGTGTCCTCAGGACAGCCGCATGTTCTGAGTCCGCCGGCTCCAGCAGTGACATCATCGTGTCGAACAACAACCGCAGCCGAGTGATCCTCTGCATCGGCAACATCAGGAACGAGTAGAGAGTCAGTGCCTGGCACTGCGGCTCAGACTCCAGCTGGGCCAGCACTGTGCTGAAGTTGCTGTTGTTCTGCCTGCGATCAGACGAGTAGCATCAAAATAAATAAACGAGTTCGCACGCAGCACGCTGACGTGAGGGAAGGGAATTTCCACATAAAAACTTTTAAAACTCAAAATCAGTGTAAAAATATACATGTATTCTAATTTTTATTGAAATCTGAAATCATTGATTTTTTGGCTGTTCTGATGCTCCTGGTTCATTTACCTGCAAAGCTGGGAATACAATTTTTCGCATTATAATGTTAGGAGAAGGTCTAGTCAGGCTTGAAAGTAGGCGTGAGGTTGCATGGGATGATAAAGGTACTCTAACAAAGGAATAGTTAGAGTTAAAGCCACTTTACTTTGTGGCTTTTCTAGTGTAAAACCCCCATGACAAGTACTGTGCTTAGTCAAAACACATTTTCTTTAATACCTCGGTAAATATTTACGCTAGAACGACGAGAGAGGGCTTAAAACTTTCGCCTCTTTAATTCCCATCTTTTAACAAGCATTAATTTTACATCCGGGGCTTTTCTGACCCTTTTTGGGCCCAAAAACTCGAAATTTGAAAGAATAATCCCCAAAAAAGGGGATTAGAGTTTTCCGATTGTTTTGCCCAACGAACTTGTCCAAGTGATTATAGAAAGGAACGTCACTACCAAATTTGAAGTAAATCGGACAAAAATTGCGACCGCTAGAGTGCAAACACACACACACACACACACACACACACACACACACACACACACATATATATATATATATATATATATATATAGGCACTTCTATGGTGGTCCCGGGCTTAAGTTTCACCGTGGTGGTCATGCTAATAGTTCACTTTCCATAGGAAATTCACTAATAATCAGGTCATTTAGTTTACGCAGATTGTGAGACGACCACTTGACGAACTTTGAGGATTCTTTTTTTGATGTGAAGGTAATTTGGCGTAGAAAGTCGTAAGGGGCCATAGTTTCGATTTGGGCCTTAGGGCTCTGTCCCACGGGACTTCCAAGTTCCCATGTTGTACACATGGAGGTTAATTTTATTTTGTTTCTGTTACATGCCAATTCAATTAGGCTGTTATAAATAAACAGCTGTTATAAGGATTATATCTAACTACAGACTGTTTTTGTTTTGTTACAATTTTCTACTCTAAACATTTTAACCTAAACATTTTTCGGGGGAGTAGTTCGTATAAAATATTATTTTTGTAAACAAAACGTCCCGCTTTGGGTTCCAAATATTGCACAATATACCTTTAAGAACATGTAATATAATAAACAATATTTTAATTCATTAATATAAAAAGACTGCTGTTAGAGAAGGCAGTGCATCATTGTTTCCCAAGTGGACAAGACATGTTATCAGCTGTTGTGTCAGTCCGTCTAGCATCTGTTAAAATTTACCAGCTGATTCTTTTGTGAGTCATACAAGCCGCCGACCCTCGACCCGTGAAAGATTGATTATATTAATGTTCAGTGTGACGATTTTTGACAGGGAGTTTACTGTGGTTCATGCTCCCGGATCGTGATTTTTTACTCAAGATCAAACTTGATTTTAAAATATAATTTGCTTGCAAATTCTTATAAGTTTCTTGAAATTACGATTAGTGAACCGAGGCGAGGGTCGAGCTTTGCTCGTGGAAGGTCAATCAGTTTGTTTAGATTACTTGAAGAAATGTTTCAACACGTCCCACTACTGACGAGCAGATTTACTTAGCTATTTTGCCTTTTTTCTGTAGGTTTAAGGTCACTCCAGTTGTTATTATAGCTCAATGCCCCTAGAGGTAGTATTGATTACATGCACATTTTGGACATGACCACTCAATATGCAATCTTCATTCAATGGTTTTATTCACTGATTGATCGGAAATCGATATTTTTTAGCGAATTTCCCCTATAGACTATGCTATTGTGTATATATAGTAAGATCTGAACCCAAAACCATTATAACTTTTAGTTTTGAGGCACCCAAGTACGTACCAAAAACACCAAACGCATAACATATATGTATCCGTTGAAGCGATAATTAAAAAAACCTACCGATTCCTTTTAAATTTCGAATATATATGTATAGGAATACTTTGCTTTTCAAGGGTTTGAGGACCAGGATGATCATGGGAAGAGGGTTTTGTAGTGACTAAAATTTCTCAAAAATCAGTTTTATTCTTTAAATAAAAGTTTTAAACTCACATATGAACCTTTTTGTTTTGATAATGCAATTGAGCTTAAAAAACAATTTCATATTTTGAATCATTAAATATTTTCTTAAGTAGCATTACACGTGTTGTTACAAATAAACAGGATAAAATAAACTACCTCTCACAGCACTTCTGTATCATACTAATATTATAAATGTGAAAGCATGGATGTTTGTGCGTAACTCTGAAGTTCCATCACGTGGAAACTACTGGCCTGATTGTGCTGAAATTTTCCATAGAGGTACTTGATAGTCCTGAGTAACATATAGGCATATTAAAGTTGTGAAAATCCTATAGGGCAATGCCCCACGGGGGTTCTAAGTTCCCATGTATTCCTTATGGACATTCATTTTAGTTTGAGCTGATGAAAATACAAACAGCTGATCTTGATTCGTAGTAGTTCCACAGGTTAACCATAGAATGCAGCACACACAACTATCATAGTTTTTAGGTAGTTAATTTTATCCAGGTTGATTCACTATCAAAAAGTAGTTTCGGAGATATTAAAAAAGTGTTTTAGAAAGGTTATACGAAATCATCATGTTAATATAATGTGGAATAAGTATTTACCTTTTTATATTTTACTATAGACTATTAAAAACATGTATTTGTCTTTGTAAATTAATTCAGGTTAATGAAAATGTGGTTTCAACTTTGATAGTCCAATGTTATTCTTAATGGTAAGTACATCAAACTGTCTCTTATTTTGTATGTATGTTTTTGTAGCTTAATGTAATGACATTTGCATTTAAACAACACCCCGATTGTTTTGGCCCCCGTTAAATGTAATGTTATATCTCACTTGTTTATTATGTACTATAGCTGTCATCGTACCCGGTATTTATTGTGTATTATTACTGGTCTATAAATTCCATTTTCTACGAAATTTATGTTTACTAAAATTTGCACTAATTGTTATAGGTGTTTTAGTAAACGTGACAATTGGCAAGGGACCAAAACCAACTTATACATCACAGTAACACGTTTTATTAATAGCACTGAAAACTATACAACACTTGTCTTAGCTAACTGATTTATAGTATGGCAGGGCCCTACCTATCCATGACCCGTTGTAATTGAAACAATTCATGAACACTGCACCAATAATACCCTGTTAATTTGTACCACTTGGTGTGTTTTCAAACAGATGAAAGTTAGTAACACTCTTATTAAATGGGCATATAACCGTGGAAAGTAAATAAGTCATCTTTAGTTTATACAACAGAAGGATTGGACAGTCCCTTATGCATCAACATCTTTCATACGATAGTAAAACTTATTTGTGCAGATGTACAATGTATCTACATCGAAGTTCATAAATTCAAGCGACGCAGTTTACTGGAACTATATTTGCACACCTGCCTAGGCAGATGGAGCCCGGATGGAGCCTATGTTATAACAATGTATAATTGTCGTGCAGTAATGACTAAAGTATTAACAGAATATAAAATGTAACCATTTACACAAATAATTTAGAATCTTACGTTCGGATTTGTTAAAATTAGGTTAACTATTTCTTATTACTACTGGAGTACCTGGGGGCCGAGCTTTGCTCGGGGGAAGGCCAGTCAGTTTGTTTAGATGACTTGGAGAATATTTCACCACTTCCCCCTAACGATAATCAGATTTGTATAACTCATTTGCCTCTTTTCTAAATTTTTAAGGTCACTCCAGTTGTTATTTATAGTTCAATGTCAATTTGATTCATTTTACTACTATGTAATCTTCACTCAAATCTTTTAATCTCTGGTCTCAGGAAACCACAATGTTAATAATCATAAACAACATGAGTATTACTTTGACAGTTCCCTGGTTGATTATGAACAGCTGTTACAATTCTTTTGTTTTGATTTGAAACTCCATAAGCCCAATGTTAATTTTGTTAACTTTTCATTTTAGTTTTTTTACATTATTTGATTTTTCCTGGGGATGAGGCCTGTTTATAACTGATTTTTATCCCAGAAATTAGTTATTTCGAACATTTGAAGGAAATCGTTGGAGCCGTTTTTGAGATCAGTGTCGCAAGCAGGCAAGCAAGCATAAAAGCAAACCTTACTCATATTAGAGTATAGGATACTCAAATGTAACTGGCTGTCTGCAGTAACATACTCAACTTGTTTTAATTTTTCAAGATAAAAATCTTCCATGTGTAAAAATAAAGTAAATTTACATCCGAGTCCAATACAGTATTATTAAGCAGGAGAAATAGGTTATCAACAATATATACAAGTTTTAATAACCACTTGTTCTCTGCCATTTGTGCGGAAAGGCAATTAATCTGTAATTGTCAACTTGGAAGCAATAATGGAAAAATTAGATCAACTAATTAATCACAATTGTGGGAATTTTAATTTCCCACGTGTCGAGATTGGCAACACCATTATATGGTCACGTGGTTGCAATCAGCTGTTGGGAATGATCAGGTGGCTCCAAGGTCACAGCTGACGACTGCCTTTGACAAGGTCGTTGGGACGACTAACCTAAACTGTAAACTACCGATCGCTTTGTTTGCAGATGCACAAGTGTTTAGGACATATGGCACGTCTGATTTATCATTTGTCAAAGATGGCGTTTCTATTGTTGCCTCTCAGTCACATGTTTTACCCAGCTATGAACAGTCACAACAAATGTTGACAATTGATATTGATGACAGCTGTAAAATGGCATTAGCAAATAAATGTTTTTTTATTCTGAAACTTGTATCTACGTAATTCCAAATTAATATTATTTAACTGTAGACGATTTAATCCATTAAGGTAGTAATTTTATTCTATTCGCAATAGCCTATAGCTGGATTTGATTGGTGCTGCACTCTAGTAGCAAAATATGTAACTAATGACCGCGGGCGACTACGGTTCTATCCGCTAGGGGCGCGGACTGACTGAAAAACCTTAATATCGCCGCTAGGCCCTTGGTCATGTTAGCTTAGTTGGCTACGTCGCGGAAACACCTTGGCTAGGTGGGGTTACGAAGTTCGTGGGTTCGATTCCCGCACACGACCAAAACTGACCAGTCGTGCAACTCACAATGAGCTAACCGGTCTGTGGCAACGTTGGTGGGAGGAGGGCCCGAGTAAAACAAACGGTGGCAGGCTTGCTTGGAAGTTGACGGGATCGGTTAATTCTTTGTGAGTTGCACGTGGTCAACACTGATTTTGCTACTTTTTACTTATGTCTACTGTGTGTGTGCCAATGCGACTCTAAAAACTGAATAAAAACAGTATTATAATGAAAATACACCCCATTTAAAAACACAAATTTCTATTCCAATTCATAGGTTTAAAAAATTAAAAGTAAGGAACGAGACCAGCTCGTATGTCTACGCCAATGGGTTAAAAATGACATTTAAAATAGTACCTAACATTGTTATAAAACGTGTATATTTATAGATAATAGGTATTTTTCACAATTTACCTAGAATGTTTTATCAAATTATGAATTTTATTTAATAATTTGTTTTAGTTTTTTCTATTTACAGATAACATTATGTTTTTGTAATTTTTGTTTGTTTTGAAAAATGTGTAAGTCAAATGCGGTTTAGTCTGTTCATATAATCAAATACATAATATTATAGATCAAACTACACCTACTATATCATATGTTTTGTAGTGCTGAAAATAAAATAAAAACTAACTGAATTTATTTATCATTCTATATTTCTTATTTTAAAATTATCAATATAAAATTCACTTCTTTATGATTTCAAATAATGATACGTAGACCTAATAATTAATACGGTTTTCCATGCATTAGGCTAATATATAGTCATACATATAATGACCCAGATCTGGAAGAGGCACTAATACATTCGATGGTAGTAATAAACAGTACGAAATATATTTCATACGTCATGACAATATAATTCATTGCATGTGGTATAAACATAGCGTGTGTGAGGGAATTTCAAGGCCGAAGTCTGTGTGGTTGGCACGCCTGCTGCCGGCTCCGTATCCGTTTGTCACGTCTGCGTCTTCAAGTGTTGTGATTGCCGCTCTTCGCGGCCTTTCAAGGTCGTTGACTTTGTTGACCTCCCATTCCATCTTCCATCTTCGCCCGGTTCTCACAGTTACGAGTTTATTGGCTAACATTGTGTCTTCGGAAAGTGAAAGCCCAGTAATGCTTCTTTTGTATATTTTCACTTTTTTATTTGCAGGGTGAAGATGTTGTTTCCGTTTAATCTTTAAGCATTGATAATTTTCACTATTTATTTATAAACACATCAATAATTATCATACATTATAATAATTATTGATTGCTTATACAATGATGTTTATACCTACAAAAGCAACTTGGTGATTGTTAATCTGTTAAACTTGCTAATTAAGAAAGTGGTTTCTGAGCCAACAAAATGATTAACAACTTTCTTTTTTGAATTATATTTGACATTTTTCTTTTGGCTGATGAAAAATGAACCTGAAAATGAGAACACCCTTTACAATAATATAAAGACAAAATTAACTATCTACAAGGGGTTCTACGACTCACTAAAGACAGCAGTCATGAAAATGTTTCTTCTAAGAGCAATGTTAGTTTTTACAATTAACTCTTCCTCAAGGTAAAATCCGAATTTGATGTAAAGCTCAATTAAAAAATTAAAAATAGTACCTAACTGTAATGAACAATGTTGCAGAGGGGATCCATTAATCAGAAATTTGTGGTAGCTTAAAGTTATCTTGTAAACATTTTTCAAAGATTTTATGTTGCGATTATTTTTTATAAACTTAAGTAAAGTTAGTCTATCGGGCCAAGGTCTGTTATCAGAGTGTTCAGGTCTCTAGTGCCTCTCACATGACCTGTCGACTACTTATGTACCTGAGACCAACGGCTTAATGTCCCTTTGAAGCATGGTGGCAGTCTGAGCTTCAAAAGTCATTTGGGTTTCACCAAGAATTGAACACGAGTCTTTTGGGCAGAAGGCAGTACTCAACCCACTCAGCTATGACTGCTACTTTATTTTTGGGCAGAAGGCAGTACTCAACCCACTCAGCCATGACTGCTACTTTATTTTTGGGCAGAAGGCAGTACTCAACCCACTCAGCTATGACTGCTACTTTATTTTTGGGCAGAAGGCAGTACTTAACCCACTCAGCCATGACTGCTACTTTATTTTTGGGCAGAAGGCAGTACTCAACCCACTCAGCCATGACTGCTACTTTATTTTTGGGCAGAAGGCAGTACTCAACCCACTCAGCCATGACTGCTACTTTATTTTTGGGCAGAAGGCAGTACTCAACCCACTCAGCTATGACTGCTACTTTATTTTTGGGCAGAAGGCAGTACTCAACCCACTCAGCTATGACTAATGCCGACTGTTGACTGTAATTGCTCATTTGGACTTATGGTTTGTTATGCATGTATTTAGGTTATTATACTATTACCTTCGCCTATTGCTTGTTTTTATTGCTTTTTGTTATTTCTTGTTTTATATTATAACTAAATTCTGAACATTTGCATGTATATTGCCTGACCATGTCTTTTGCATGATTGTAGTGCTGTCTGACAATAAACGTTGATTATTGATTATTGATTATTGACTGCTACTTTATTTTTGGGCAGAAGGCAGTACTCAACCCACTCAGCCATGACTGCTACTTTATTGTTTGTGATGTCAAAATTTGCTTTAATGGGTTCCCTCTAAGATTTCTAGTGCACTCTTTATTCTAAATTCAAATACCAATGCTAGTAGTAAAAACATCCCATCCATCATGCAGCAATGAGGTTTGAAAATTAACACTGGTCCTATAGTAGAAATGGGTAGAAATGTGCTGATGTTCTTATAACTGAAGCCATCTATATTTTATTGTTTTAGGCTCATCTTTTACTTTACTCACTTGTCTTGATCCTGATGGAATTTGGGAGGCTCTGAGCTTAAATCCTTGACGGACCATTCTGATTTGGAAGGCCCTGAGCTTAAATCCTTGACTGACCATTCTGGTTTTACTTTGTCCAGTGTCTCATCTTATGTGGAGACAAGTTTAAGTGATTAAAAAAGCCTTGCCCAGTTAATTGTAAATGCAGTAGAGGGTAATTCAGTCGGTTACATTGGGGTGAAGTGGTGAGCGATGGCAAACAATTTAAAAGTGGTAACCCTAGTGGAAGGCAATGAAAATTTAGTCGTATCAGTATAATTTGTTGAAAAGGCCTTACACAGATACTAGATTCTGCTAACTTGGTAATCATGTGTATGAGCAACTAGCTGCCATCGTACCCGGTTTTACCCAGGAATAAAAATTATGGTGTGTGCTGAATTCTGTGGTTACCTACGTTAAGGAAAGAGTGTACATGCCAAATTTTGTGGTTGGCCTGGGGAATGATCAGTTCTTTGTATTTATAGGTATAGATAACATATTAAATGTTATGCTGGAGGCAGTTTGGTATTCTTTTCTGTATGGTTTAATTCTTCCCATAGTAAAGTAGATTTAATATTCTACAAAAATTGTTCATTCCTAATATTTAAAACTAAATTTGCAGATGTCGCTGCCGCAGTAGTGGTAACATGGGGGTTGGTCCTGAGCAGACATGATGGCTCGGCTGCTGGATGAGGCTGCCCCCTCCCGGGGCCACTCCGCCCCCACCACTCCTCTTGGCGGGGGTGCGGGGTTCTTCCATGAGGCTAGTAAGCAGCCAGCTCGCAAGCTGAGCTTCAAAACACGGCAGACTGCTTCCCGAAGTAACTACAGGGCTGCCAAGGTGAGAGTCACAGAGGATAACAACATTGACTACATTAGGAACATTTAGTATCCCGTGTATACCGTGTTGATAGGTACACTTTATGGTGTCCCATAAAGATCCCTCCCCCTCTTTAATTTTTGAACGGCTGTAAATTTTCAATTAATCTTTGGTAAAATAGTATAAGTCAAAGTACCTTTTTAGGTGGTTAAGTGTTTCAACCCTCATCCCTAAATAGGGGTTGCTGTGGGTAGTTTTGAATTTTCAAATAGCAACCCCTAACAAGTTGCATATAATTCATCATTCATTCATTATTGTTGTTGGATTAGGAAATCCCAGCATAGCTGCTAGGGACGTCTTCCACAAGCGGGAATATTGCGCAGATTAATGGAAGGATAGGATATAGCAGGAAAGGAAAGGGTGGGATAGGACGGCAGCAAAATTGACCCTTCAGAGGGCCAACTCCCGTGCCCCTGTGACAGCTGGGATGAGGCTCAAACAGGGGACCCGCATTCTGCCCTCCAATTGGTCAACTTCATTGACAGGGCATCCATGTACAACAGCCAGGAACCATTCAATCTCATTTTGTGGACCAAACCCGGAGATTCTGTCCCCAGCCACTGCTAATGGAGGGTAAAAGGTCAAAGGGAAGTTTGTCATAATGGACAGCCAAAAGACTTACCATATTATGTAATGACAACTTCATTTGCTGTACCCAATGTCAGCCTAAAAACTGGTATAGACCAGTTTTAAGGTTGTCCTGGAATTTGCGTATCATTTGAAAGAGGGCAAAAAAAGAAAATGAATGACACAAACTAGACCTCTCTATGTTTATTTAATTTAATGTTATGGCCAGCATAAAAATGTATTAATTTTGTTATTTTTACTTCTAAGTGGCCCCCCCCTCATTTCACCACCAAAAAATTGGGAGGGGCTGTAGTTTTCCCCCTCAACCAGAAATTAGATAAAGGGGGGGAAATCCAACTTTTCCTTGTTCAAACCTTGGAACAAAGACCTTTGAAAGTGCAAGAAAGTCATTTGAAAATCTTGCCACTCTAAAAAATAAGCCAATTCTCTGTGAATGGAGGCCATATTGAGCGTGTCATTTAGACGACTTTTTTAATAGTTTTCTTTATAAATGATGTGCGACTTAAAATTATGAGCCACACACTGACACTAAAATATTATTCTGACAACTGTCATTCTAAAGCTTAGTTGTTAATTATTTTAGAGTTTGTAGTATTTTCAAGAGGGATGTTACAAAAATCATTACGATGATACCACTTTTTACCATAACTTTAGTTTACATCATCATAGACAGATTGTGGCATTAATTTTCTTTTTCTATCCTCTTTAAAATAATATGCAACTTGTTAGGGGTTGCTGTTTGAAAATTAAAAATTACCCCAGCAACCCCTATTTAGGGGTTGAAACCCTTAACAACCTAAAAAACTTATGCTAGTAACATTTACCGAAGATTGTTTGAAAATGTATAGTCGTTAAAACATTAGAGGGGGGCCTATATGGGACACCCGGTATGGCCAATGGTAACAAATACTATAATGATTTGTATACTAAATTATTTGCGTCAAAAATGTTTTAGCTAAGAGAAATGTAATACTCGTACAGCATTTGATTATATTTTCTTCATTAATGTTTGTGTTTCAAAAAGATATAGAGTCCCAAATTTTAATCTTGATATTGTATATAGTCAGTGTTCAACAAATTTGTAAAACTTGTTCTGGTTGCAGGTTTCCCTCTCTTCAACTAATGTTGCATTGTTGGCATCCAAGTTCAACACCATTGTGATCGAGGATGGGGCACAGGGCCGAGCTTTGCTGAGGAAGCTGAGCAACAATCAGCGCAAAACTTCAATCAACAAGGAAGTCAAGAGGCCAGTGAAGCCGAAAGGAGAAGGTGTGGTTAAAGCTGCCATTGAAATCTTCGAACACCAAGACCTCTCTAACAGTAAAATGTTGAAGAAGGGAAATGACTCGAGACCCAAGTTGGTTGTGGTGAGAAAGTCGAGCAGCAAACATTCTTTGAAGCTGGATGACCATCCAAAACCAGCTGACTTGAGGAAACCGACTCCTGTGACTGAATGTGCCAAAGATAGGGTGGATCTTATAAATATTGAGATGAGAGGAACAACAACTACAAATTCAGAAGTAAAGGAGGTAAGAAGAAAACCTAGCTTGAAAGCAAAACCTGTGTTGAAACACAATACAAACAACAGACAAGAACCAGCAACCTCCCTTATCCAAAGGATTGCTAGGTTTAATAGCAATGACAATTTTTGTGATAAAGCTAAGGAAACAGTATTCAATCAAGAAGTGAGAAAACCAAAATTTGACTTGAATGAGAGAATTGCTCGTTTCAGTAGAACAGAAAGCAGTAAAACAGTCACACCTGTAGAAGATAAGGATCTGTTAAAGATTAATAAAGTTAATGAAGAAAGTAGGAAAATCGTCACTTTTGAAGTCGAAGAAAAAGAAAACAAACAAGAAGTAACCAAATCAATTTTAAGGAATGGTAAAAACAAACAGATGAGTTTAGTTGAGCAAACTAAAAACAGATTGGCATCTATAATCCAACAAAATAATAATTGTAATCAACAAATAAGGCCGAAGTCAGTAGTGAAAGGTGAAACTAAAGATTCCTCGAGTAGGGATGAATTAATTTCGGGGGAAAAGAAAGAAATTCAAGTTTTCCAAAGTATGCCAGATATTGTAAGGTCTGTCGAAGGGAAGGATGATGTGAACAACAAAAGGCTCTCTGTTCCCAAAGATGCCACAATTTTGGAGAACGTTTTTGTAAATTACAATCATAAAACTGTAAATAGTGTAGATAAATGTAATGATAGCAATTCTGATCCACCATCTGAAGCGTATGCAACGATTAGTTCGGAACAATCTGACTGTAAAACTTTTGTACAATCTGTCGAAGAAACTGATTCTCAAACAAGCAAAACTACAGCTTTGAAACATTTAAAAGGAGCAATAAAACCATCTATGAAGCCAATCACTTCTGGAAGTCCTAAACTAGAAAAGAAAAAATTGTTTGTAGCACCAGATCCTGTTGATAGTATTCAACTGGATAAAATAAAACCTAATAATTCCTTCTTGTGGAAACCATCGAGTAAAATCAGTGTTGTAACTGAGGTGCTTATCTATGATGACAGACCTGAGAGCAGGAACAGTGACAAAGTCTTTGAAGACGATACTTCCAAATTTGAACCAAATGACAAAGAATGTATATTAATAGAAAGTGAAGCGAAGAACACAAACTCTTTGGATTTAGATATAGCCAGCAGTTTTATTTTAGAAATGACAGAACAAATCGATAGACGCTTTAGTAGTGGATCCGCTCAGGATAATGATTCTGAAGATGCAGATTGTACACTATCACTGAATAAAACAAATGAAAATGTAATTAAGAACACTTCTTTCTTGCACAGAAAGAACAAAAGCAATGGGGATTATGAAATGTCTCAGCAAAATAAGTGTTTTGTTCACTCTGTAAATTACAAATCACATCCATCAAAAACAATGACTTTGCCACTTCCAGCTAAAAAGTCATCATCTGATATTCCACCTAAATTACCAGAGAAGAAACCTAAAACGGCGAAAGAGCTAATCGATGCGTCTGCTCCTCCAATCCCACCCTCTCATACAAAGCCAAAAGTTACTCGAACACCATCGGAGGAAGCTTGGCTCAACAATTGTAAAAAGATTTTGGAAATTCCTCCTCCTTTAAGAAGTCGAGAAGGATCCCGGGATGAACTGTTTTCAGAACCACAATCCAACAAAATGGCAACAAACGAGCAGTACAGGAGTCCCAGCGACAAGAGATTTTCTGTCTCGCAAATAGAACTTCTCAGGCGAATGAGTGAAATGAACTTGTCAAACAAAAGAAACAGCCTTCCCTCAGACAATTTAAGTGTAGCCAACTCCTATATTGATCCTGAAGAAGATCATTATTCATCGATCCAAAACGGAGAGAAGAATGATATGGATGATCAAGATGCCTATGAATCTGTAAGTACCGTATTAAGCTCTCTTATTAATAAACTAAATGTAATTTTACACCAGGTCATGGCTCTTGATTTCTTCATGAATTGAATTTCCCTTAGTCACTGAACTACTGTGTAATATGCCGTTACAACTAGGGTGTACTTTAAGGCGAATATGAATGAATGTTGAGTGTAGAATGGGTGGGATGCCTTGTATAGCCTTGTTTAAGAGTTTAATAGATTTTAAAAAATTGTGCCTAAAATGTTCAAAGCTTAGAATATATAGCTTATCTATATTAAAACTCCTACGCACGGTAGGGCCTATATAACATTCTGAAAATATTTTATAATATCTTAAGGCTCCATACTGTTGACCTTAACATATCTATTCTTATCTAATAAGAATACAACACAAACATGTTTTTTTTATCTGCAGTTAAAGCGTACAATATGAACAGGACTCTTCAGGGTATAATCAGATCTAGTTTGATTGAAGGTGTTAGATGATATTCAGTAACATAAAATATAACTATTAACACTTTGTAATGTAATAACTTTTTAAAAAAGCTCACTTCTAATGCTCAATATAACCAATTCATAATATTGTGCTGAGATTATAATCCGAAACTATATTCTAAGCAGAGTTCTTATTGTAGAAATTTGCAATTGAGCCTTTAATCACAGCTGTTACCCGCAGAAACACATTTTGGTTTGTCATTCAGTTCTTTCGACACTAACATGTAACTTTATTATCTAATCCTTTGAGCCCCAAGCTTGCGAAAAGACTAGTTGAATCTGTGTTGCTTTGTTAATTTTTAAAATATATCAAACATCTGAATACTTAAGTTTGTAAAGAAATCTGTTCCTGTGGACACCCATAAAGTAAGGATAAGTATACAGTAGCAAAATACCTGTTCAGATATGCAACTGACCCATACTGTCTGTCAGCTTGGACCGTCTGCTAAAGGTCCGCTCTCCCCTTCAATTCTGTCACAGACAGGTAAACTCTCCATGAGTTGTTCATAAAACCCACTGACTAAAACTGATTCCAACCCTCAATCCTAGCACCATCCCCTGGCTGTGGGATTGTGTCGTAGATCGCTCAGCCAACCTGATAGGCTAGCAGTTGTTTTGGACTGTGTAGTATTATGGCGTACACACTGAACGAATTGGTTCTATTTCTGTCCGCCGTAGGTTACACAACACGTCAGACTCAGACTGTATACAGTGCTTATAATCTAAGATTGTTAGTGAATTTCCTTTGGAAAGTGAACTATTAGCTTGACCCGCACGGTGAAACTTAAGCCCGGGACCACCATAGAAGTTCCTAACGTGACCCCCTGAACACAATTTGGGGGGTCGTTCAAAATTGTATATATATATATATATATATATAGTGTGTGTGTGTGTGTGTGTGTGTGTGTGTTTGCACTCTAGCGATCACATTTTTTGTCCGATTAACTTCAAATTCGGTAGGGACGTTTCTTTCTGTAATCAGTTGGACAGGTTTGTTGGGCAAAACAATCGGAAAACTCCAAACCCCTTTTTTGGGGATTAATCTTTCAAATTTCGAGTTTTTGGGCCCAAAAAGGGTCAGAAGAGCCCTGTATGTAAAATTAATGCATATAATAAGATGGGAATTAGTGAGGCGAAAGTTTTAAGCCCTCTCTCGTCATTCTAGCATAAATAATTACCAAGTTATTAAAGAAAATGTGTTTTGACCAAACACAGTACGTTGTCTTATGGGGGGTTTACACTAGAAAAGCCTGCTACTCCTTTGTTAGAGTACTTTTATCATCCCCAGCAACCTCACGCCTACTTTCAAGCCTGAATGGACCTTCTTCCAACATTATAATGTGCAAAATTGTATTCCCAGCTTTGCAGGTAAATGAAACCAGGAGCATCAGAACAGCCAAAAAATCAATGTTTTCAGATTTCAATAAAAATTGGAATACATGTATGTTTTTACATTGATTTTGAGTTTTAAAAGTTTTTATATGGAAATTCACTTCCCTCACGTCAGCGTGCTGCGTGCGAACTCATTTTTTTTAACCCATTGGCGTAGACATACGAGCTGATCTGTTTCCTTACTTGTAATTTTTTAAACCTATAATTTGGAATAGAAGTTTGTGTTTTTAAATGTATTAATGGTTTATTTTCATTAAAACACTGTTTTAATTCAATTTTAGAGTCGCATTGGCACACACACAGTAGTCATAAGTAAAATGTAGCAAAATCAGTGTTGACCATGTGCAACTTACAAAAAATTAACTGATCCCGTCAACTTCCGTTTGTTTTACTTGGGCCCTCCCACCAACGTTGTCACAGACTGGTTAACTCATTGTGAGTTGCACGACAGGTCAGTTTTGGTTGTGTGCGGGAATCGAACCCACGAACATCGTATTCACTCCTCCTGGCCACGTGTTTCCACGACGTAGCCAACTCAGCTAACACGACCAAGGGCCTAGCGGTGATATTAAGGTTTTTCAGTCAGTCCGCGCCCCTAGTCGCCCGCGGTCATTAGTTACATATTTTGCTACTAGAGTGCAGCACCAATCAAATCCCGTTATAGGCTATTGTGAATAGAATAGAATTACTACCTTAAAGGGTTAACCCTAACTAACCAATCATTTTTTTTTTGTTGGATAAGAGATTTGAATAATATTTGCATAATATTGGCTCTTGGGGCTAAAAGGGTTTTTAAACTCATCAATAGTCTCTTTTAATCTTCTTAATACAATTTTTTTAGATTGGAGAGAACAACTATGCAGAGATTGAGGATGGAGATGCATTAGAGACCAGAAGGGATAAGGAGGTCGACACAGCCAGCAATATCTACGACGATGTTGGGGAGTTGGAGATAGAAGAGGAGGGGGAGGACCATTACGAGGCCATCAACTGTCCTCTGGTAGCAGCCCAGGACTCTGACAGCTCGTGTGACCAAAGCAATAGTCTGTATGGGCTCACCAGGCCTGCAAGTCAAGGTGAGTGCTGCCATACAATAGTGAGTTAAGGGAGTTGGAGGTGGAGGAAGAGGGGGAGGACCATTACGAGGCCATCAACTTTCCTCTGGTAGCAGCCCAGGACTCTGACAGCTCGTGTGACCAGAGCAATAGTCTGTATGGGCTCACCAGGCCTACAAGTCAAGGTGAGTGCTGCCATACAATAGTGAGTTACGGGAGTTGGAGGTGGAGGAAGAGGGGGAGGACCATTACGAGGCCATCAACTTTCCTCTGGTAGCAGCCCAGGACTCTGACAGCTCGTGTGACCAGAGCAATAGTCTGTATGGGCTCACCAGGCCTGCAAGTCAAGGTGAGTGCTGCCATACAATAGTGAGTTACGGGAGTTGGAGGTGGAGGAAGAGGGGGAGGACCATTACGAGGCCATCAACTTTCCTCTGGTAGCAGCCCAGGACTCTGACAGCTCGTGTGACCAAAGCAATAGTCTGTATGGGCTCACCAGGCCTGCAAGTCAAGGTGAGTGCTGCCATACAATAGTGAGTTACGGGAGTTGGAGGTGGAGGAAGAGGGGGAGGACCATTACGAGGCCATCAACTTTCCTCTGGTAGCAGCCCAGGACTCTGACAGCTCGTGTGACCAGAGCAATAGTCTGTATGGGCTCACCAGGCCTACAAGTCAAGGTGAGTGCTGCCATACAATAGTGAGTTACGGGAGTTGGAGGTGGAGGAAGAGGGGGAGGACCATTACGAGGCCATCAACTTTCCTCTGGTAGCAGCCCAGGACTCTGACAGCTCGTGTGACCAGAGCAATAGTCTGTATGGGCTCACCAGGCCTGCAAGTCAAGGTGAGTGCTGCCATACAATAGTGAGTTACGGGAGTTGGAGGTGGAGGAAGAGGGGGAGGACCATTACGAGGCCATCAACTTTCCTCTGGTAGCAGCCCAGGACTCTGACAGCTCGTGTGACCAAAGCAATAGTCTGTATGGGCTCACCAGGCCTGCAAGTCAAGGTGAGTGCTGCCATACAATAGTGAGTTACGGGAGTTGGAGGTGGAGGAAGAGGGGGAGGACCATTACGAGGCCATCAACTTTCCTCTGGTAGCAGCCCAGGACTCTGACAGCTCGTGTGACCAGAGCAATAGTCTGTATGGGCTCACCAGGCCTGCAAGTCAAGGTGAGTGCTGCCATACAATAGTGAGTTACGGGAGTTGGAGGTGGAGGAAGAGGGGGAGGACCATTACGAGGCCATCAACTTTCCTCTGGTAGCAGCCCAGGACTCTGACAGCTCGTGCGATCAGAGCAATAGTCTGTATGGGCTCACCAGGCCTGCAGGTCAAGGTGAGTGCTGCCATACAATAGGGAGTTAAGGGAATTATGGGTGGAGGAGAAGGGGGAGGACCATTATGAGGCCATCAGCTGTCCTCTGGTAGCAGTCCAGGACCCTGACAGCTCGTGTGACCAGAGCAATAGTCTGTATGGGCTCACCAGGCCTACAAGTCTAGGTGAGTTACGGGAGTTGGAGGTGGAGGGAGAGAGGGAGGACCATTATGAGGCCACCTACTGTCCTCTGGTAGCGGCCCAGGACTCTGACAGTTCGTGTGACCAGAGCAATAGTCTGTATGGGCTTACCAGGCCTGCAAGTCAAGGTGAGTGCTGCCATACAATAGCGAGTTACGGGAGTTGGAGGTGGAGGGGGAGGGCGAGGGGGAGGACCATTACGAGGCCATCAACTGTCCTCTGGTGGCAGCCCAGGACTCTGACAGCTCTTGTGACCAGAGCAATAGTCTGTATGGGCTTACCAGGCCTGCAAGTCAAGGTGAGTGCTGCCATACAATAGCGAGTTACGGGAGTTGGAGGTGGAGGGGGAGGGCGAGGGGGAGGACCATTACGAGGCCATCAACTGTCCTCTGGTGGCAGCCCAGGACTCTGACAGCTCTTGTGACCAGAGCAATAGTCTGAATGGGCTGCAAGTCAAGGTGAGTGTTGCAATACACTAGCGAGTTATTGTACGGTGAAAATAAAACCTACAACATAACAAATTTAATGGGATGTAATAAAAGACGTCTTACAACACTTAAGATATATTTACACTTATACTGATTCACTTACAGACGGTAAACATATATAAAAGATGGTACTAGGCTTGGATTTCGACCAGTCACACCAGTCATCATCAGGCCAATGAGAGAACTCAACAACACGTAATATGCTAATAAAAAAGTTGTTTAAATTTAATGGCACAATCCAGGCAAAGCTGGAAAAAGTCAAAGACAATTTAAAACAAAGAACTATAAAAGCAGTTAAAAAATAAAACAGGATAAATAAACTATGTGATTAACAACACTACAAAATATATTTATACTTATACCAAACTTGCATACAAGACGATAAATATACTCAAAAGATGGTACAAGGCAATCGATTTCAGCCAGAGAATCATCAAGCCCAATCAGAGAATGACCTTAAAAAATAAACATAAAAACAATAAAGGCACAAACAAGATAAAACTACTGTACAAGTGTACAGGGGGGGAGCTCAGGCAAGCCTTATGTATTTTGGCAATGATCTAAACTGACTACTTTAGCTGGTAATTTGACCACTGTATGCGTTTTACTCATTGTTCTGATCGATGGTTTTGTTTCCCAGGAGGAGGGGGATACCAGGCAGGGTTGGCTGGAGGGAGTGACACAAGCGATGAGTGGGTCGACCTGGACAACACTGACGAACAACAGGAGTCCGTCTTCATGTAAGTAAATAAATAACTCTATTGTTGGGCATTAACAATAATACATTAATAAAAAAAACAAAACAATAAATTAGGGGTGTGCGAGTAGTGATTTTTTTTAATCAATTACTGATTACAATCAAACTGGATTACGTATTGACAAACAAAACACGGTTTGACATTCGTTTCCGGCCGATGAAACAGGGCCCGGTTGTCATTTGGCCAATTTCACCTGGTCCGGACATCGCTTATAATCAATATTAAATGACAAAATCGTTAGTCACGGCCGAAATTACGCGGTCCGATCGTCATTTTCGGCCGATTTTACGTGATGCGATCGCCTTTTGCGGTCGTTAATACACATTTTGGTCGGTCGCGATTGCCTTTTGCGGCCGTTACTACGCGTTTTGGCCGGTTCCAATCGTTCGCTGCCGTCATTTTCGGCCGATTTTACGTGATGCGATCGCCTTTTGCAGCCATTAATACGCGTTTTGGTCGGTCGCGATTGCCTTTTGCGGCCATTACTACGCGTTTTGGCCGGTTCCAATCGTTCGCGGTCGTCATTTTCGGCCGATTTTACGTGATGCGATTGCCTTTTGCGGCCGTTACTACGTGTTTTGTCCGGTCGCAATCGTTAGCGATCGTCCGGAAATCGGCGGGAAATACTCGCTCAAACTTTCGAGTAGTTTTCAAAACTTCGAGTCGAGATCGAGTAGTAAAATACTCTGCCGAAAACTCGAAGTTTCGAGTACTCGCACACCCCTAAAATAAATGTTGATGTGTTATAAGATATCTAATTAATTAAATTCCTTCTATGTCCAATAACTAATTGATAAAATATTCTTAATTTTCTTTTTAAATCTTCTTTCACTTAAACTCTTTTAATCAGCTGGCAATCTGTAAAGTTTTAGACTATAACCTAATTATAGTATGAATATTATGATCCAATTTATGTACAGGTTTTGTACTCACAAATAAGGAATTTTTGTATTTGATTTGATGTTTTTAAAATTTTAATCCCCTTTTCATTCAAATTCCTTTTTCTTTTTAAATACCTGAAATATCTAACTTTAAATTTTAATTGTTGAGCTGCTCCCCCGCAAAAATTTACGGATATAATCCTTATAACAGCTGTTTATTGAATTAACAAAAAACACATGTGATATAAACCAAATAAAACTCTCCTCAATATGAATAACATGGGAAGTTGGAAGTCCTGTGAGGTAGAGCCCTGGGGCCTAAATCAAAATTATGGCTCGAAGAATCATCAAAATCGGTTAAGTATTCAGGAAGTGAGTGAACAAAAAGCAGGATTTTTTTAAATATGTAGATTTCTTGTCTATGTACATACTATCTGAATTTAATAAACATTTAGAGTGATTATTTGTAATGTAAAGTAATTTTTGTAAAATGTAGATTGATGTCCAGTGTTAGTATGCCTATTTTGTTAAATAATGCTATACAATGGATTCTTGGTTTAACACCAGAAATTATTCTGATTGATTTTTTTAATTTTAAAAATAAGTTTTTAATTTGATCTGTCACCCCAGACTAAAGTTCCATGGCCAATATAACACTGAACATAGTGGTAAGGCATTGAACATTACTTCCAAATTTACATTTTAAGAAGGCTGTCATGGGCGATGGTGTGAAACTAAACCCCCCAGACAGATTAAACGAGTTTGCACGCAGAACGCTGACGTGAGAGAAGTGAATTTCCAAATACAAAACTTTTAAAACTCAAAACCAGTGTAAAAACATACATTTATTCCAATTTTATTGAAATCTGAAAACGTTGATTTTTTGGCTGTTCTGATGCTCCTGGTTTTATTTACCTGCAATGCTAGGAATAATATTTTGCGCATTATAAGGTTAGGAGAAGGTCGTCAGGCTTGAAAGTAGGCGTGAGGTTGCTGGGGATGATACTAATACACCAACAAAGAATAACATGCTTTTCTAATGTAAATCCCCATAAGACAACGTACTGTGTTTAGCCTATATACATTTTCTTTAATAACTCGGTAAATATTTAAGTTAGAATGACGAGAAAGGGCTTAAAACTTTCACTTCACTAATTCCCATCTTAATCTAAGCATTAATTTTACATCTGGGGCTTTTCTGACCGTTTTGGGCCCAAAATTTCAAAATTTGAAAGAATAATCCCAAAAAAAGGAGGTTAGAGTTTTTCGATTGTTTTGCCCAACGAACTTGTCCAACTGATTATAGAAAGGAGCATCCCTACCAAATTTGAAGTAAATCAGACAAAAAAATGTGACTGCTAGAGTGCATATACATATATATATATATATAATTTTGAACGACCCCCCAAAACGTGTTCAGGGGTCACGTTAGGAACTTCTATGGTGGTCCCGGGCTTAAGTTTCACTGTGCGGGTCATCCTAATAGTTCACTTTCCATAGGAAATTCACTAAGGACTGACAAAGCCCTCGACGGCTCTCTGACTGGTCTATACTAGTACAGAGGTCGACATTGGGTACAGCAAAATGAAGCTGTCACAGTATTGGTAAGTCTTTTGGCTATCCAGTGTGACAACTTCCCTTCCTTGGTTCCTCCTTGTCTCTTCTGGGGGCCTGACTCCCAGTTGAGCCTGGATACCCAGTCTAGTCCAAGTCCTTGGAGGGAGTAGTGGATCTTCCTTGCAGCCTGGGACGGGTGCCTGGGAGGAAGGGCCCTTACCCGACGGTCTTCGGTCTGCCAGGCTGGGGGACGAACCGTCCTGGGGCCACCCGACACCTGAGAGGTTGGAGGCTCTGTGCGATGGCGGTCCCTGTCTGGTGGAAATAGGGGGACGTCGGGTTAGAGGGCGAATCGTCCTGGGGTGTTGTCACCCACAGAGCCCGGGAGCTTGGTAAGGATCCCTCTCCCTTTCTGGAGCGAGGCAGATTGACCCCATCCTACCACCTTTCCCATCCATCTTTTCCCTCTTTCCGGTGGCTGTACAATATCCCAAGGGAGACGTGCCTAGCCGGCTTTGCTGGGGCCTCCTAATCCCCCAGTAAACAAACAAACAAACAAACAAACAGGACTGACAACATTTAAAAATATATTGACTCTTACCACAGAAAACTATAAAACACACAGAAGGCTCACTGGAATAGCTAAAGGGTAGCCCTCCTGTGGTGGCGCCACAAGTCGGGTCGCCGTGAGGGGAGGTAGTGGGTGTACTCGAAGGCACCCCCTCTGAGAGACCTAGCGCCACTAGCCTTCAGAGCGGCCAGTGACCAAACTAACCTTGTTAAACGCAACTGCCATTAACATGGCGGTCAGCCTACTGCAGTGTTTCATTGAGTTCTGTTCTCTTACACTGTACTAATTTACAAGAAGATAAACATATATAAAAGATGATAGAAGGCTAACGATTTCAACTAGTCTCATCATCAGGCCCGATGAGAAAATGACAGAATCAAAATGGTGTCCCTACTTAAGCTACATCCTACTGGCTGCCGGGAGTTCTGGAAATAAGTTCCTGCAGGGTCACCGGAGTTAAAATTAACATTTGTATTTGTCAATACACCCTTAGCTTTACATTTTTCTTTGTAAATAAACAATTCTTCCCATGGACTCATTAGGTTTTCCTTTTAGGATTTAAGATACTTACTTTTACTTTTACTCATAGTATTCTGTGCCTTGAAAACTTCTTAAGCTTCTTAAATCTACTTAGAATAACAAAGTTGAAGAATTCGCCCCAGACAGACCCCCCTTACCCTTAATTTTGTGGGATTGTTTCTGTGAGCACATACAATAAATAGATACTAAAATAGAAGAAAAGAGGAATTAAGACATATTCAATCTGTATATTTATTTTTAAAACTTATTTCAAGCTTAGCGATTTACAAAGACTAACTAATAGTTCTCTGTGATACTCCCATACCAGCATTTATTACAATATGTTCATGGAAAATGTGATCCACACAAACCATAGTCTATTTTTTAAAAGAAGAAAGGAGGTTGAAAATATGCCAATTTAGGGTAAGGAGAAAGCAATTCATTACATATTTTTCCTTTCTTATCCTTTACTTTAATATGAGAAAGATTTGCTTGGTTAGTTGGTTGGCTGCTAGCTTGCTTGCAACTCTGATCTCAAAAACAGCTCCAAAGACTTCCTTAAATTGTTGGAAATAACTAAAAATAAGTTATAGACAAGTTCAGTTGGTTATAGACAGTTAGTCCTATTGTCTCATTTCTAAAAAAAATCAAGTACCTAATGTAAAAAACCGAGTATGAAAAGTTAAAAAATAACATTGGGCTTATGGAGTTTAAAATCGAAGCATAACAGCTGTTTATAATCAATCAGTGAACTGTCAAAGCAATATTCATGTTTTGTTTTAAGTAAAGCAACATGTAGTTCCCTGAGAGCAGTGACTAGAACCATTGAATGATGATTACATATAGAGTGGTCATAAAAAATGAATCAAAGGGGCATTGAGCTATTATAACAACTGGAGTGGCCTTAAACATGCAGAAAAGAAGCAAATCAGCTCGTCAGTAGCTTGGTGAAAAATTACTCCATCTAAACAAACTAACGGACATTTTCTGAGCTAAGCTCGGTCCCCAATGTACTGTTTTTAATATATCAATCATCAAGATGAAAGAATATACCGGGTGTCCACAAAAGATCAGTACAACTTTGATTGGTAATAACACATATATTTTTTGAAGATTTAACTTATTATTGTTATACATTAACAAAGTTCTAACGGTAAAGTTTTCTCCTGACTAGCTAATAGATTTCCACATGGCCTCCATTGGTGGCATGGACAACATCAAGGCGATGTTCAAGTTCCATCCATGTGTTCTTCAGCATTTCGTAGGAAACTTGAAGAAAGGCTGCAGTAATTCTCTCTGGCTTCCGAAAATGCTGGAACTATTTGCCATTCCTCAAATTCACGACATTCCAGGTATCATTTTCCAGCAGGATGGTCCACCGTCCCACTGGCGCTTGAATATCCGTCAATGTTTAGATAGACATTTCCCACAACGTTGGATTGGACGCGGCGGGCCGATACAATGGCCTCCTCGTTCTCCCGATATCACCCCGTGTGATTTCTTCTTATGGGGGTACTTAAAGGACATTGTCTACCAGACCAGGGTATACTCAAATAGTGAACTACGAGAGAGAATTGCTGCAGCCTTTCTTCAGGTTTCCTAAGAAATGCTGGAGAACACATGGATGGAACTTGAACATCGCCTTGATGTCGTCCGTGCCACCAATGGAGGCCATGTGGAAATCTATTAGCTAGTCAGGAGAAAACTTTACCGTTAGAACTTTGTTAATGTATAACAATAATAAGTTAAATCTTCAAAAATATAGTGTTATTACCAACCAAAGTTGTAGTAATCTTTTGTGGACACGTGGTACATCATTTTTTCTCAAAAGACATAGCGGAGTTCTGACATGAAGTGGCAGTGTTATCACAAGTAGTGTTTGCTTTGCAGATTCCGTGAGAAGGACCGCCGAGGGGCAGAGACGTGGAGTATGAAGGTGCGCAGGCAGTGGACCAGGCAGGCTGACGACGGTGACGGTATGTTGTTTTCATTTCTAAAATGATATGTTTTGTTATATGTCGTTGAAGGAATGTTGTCAGAGATCCTCACATGTCAACCGAAGCTCATTGTGTGCCCCTTGTTCAATAGTTGGGTTAACCAATACCCGTATCCTTTACAAATTGCGTTAGATTTTTCCCAATTCTAATGTCCCATTCCACCTAATTGCTTGCAATCAACCAGAGCCCTTCTCTTTGCCCTGAATCACTCTTAGTCCAGTATGATGTGCTTAGCAATCTCTTCAGACTAACTGCAAAGTCTACTTCCGTTCGGCGTAAAGTTCGCTAGTGTATGGCGGGCTTTAAACATCCTTTTTATTGAGTTTAAAATTGTGGGAACTATATGAAAAAAAAAAAAAAATAGTTTGACTTGCTGTAAATCTCATAATCTCTCTGTAAGGCGCCGATGCAACTATGGTGTACTTTAAGGTGAATATGAATGATAGATGTGTGTAGAATGGTAGAGATGCCTTGTGTAGCCTTCTTACTGATTTACTGATTTTTTAGCCACAGCCAGGATTATCCTACATATTAATACGCTAGGGGTTTCTTTGTTTTTTATTCACTGTCATAACTCAATAACGGCTGGACGGTTTTTAATGTTTGAGGTGTCAAATTAAAGGTATTTTTACATAGATTTGCCAATACGTCTTAGAATTTTAAGAAAGGGCATCACTTAAATACAGTAAAGGGCTGATTTTTCCAAACAGTTGGATGGCGTAAGTCTAAATTATGTGTTGATTGAAAGTGTGTTGTTATCATCCGTTTTAATATCAGATGTTTTGTTATATTTGTTTACAACTGAAGTAACCTTTCGTTGGGTACAAACTTGCTTGGAGTCGAGCAACAGGGCAACTAGGTAAAATTATTAGCCCAATGACCAATGGCAGCTGGGTTCAGGATAGAACCTTCACAACATTTTCTCAGGATTGATCCGGCGAACTTCAAAATATGAAGCGAGCATGCTAACCACGTGCTACCCAGCCTTTATCCTTTTTATATATATAAAAGTTTCACAACGTAAAAGACATGTGCAGAGTGTTGCAGTTGATTTCCAAACGTGGCAATTTTCCTGCTATAGAGTATTTCAAACCAATAACAGACTTGCTGTGGAGGCATTTAACACTGTTGTCACTGAAAACTCAAGGGGATTATACATTTTTAAAAGCATATGTTATCAAGAAACACACACTATTGAAGGTTGTGATAGTGGCGAGTACCACTTTACACAGTGTGATTATTCCACTATTTCCTTAATTTATCAGGGGGGTACTCATATTATTGATGTAGGTATTTAATAAAACATAACTCAATCACAATGTGCCACACACATCCCCTTCCTCAATCACAATCTATTCAATCACATTGCAGCTTATAATGGTTCAATTGAATGCACATTTCAGGATACTATTTTATGGAAAACAAATTTGACTACTGCTCATTTCATCCAACATCGTCTGGACAACGTTTTTGTTTGCGCACAAGGATATTGGATAACTCTCATTGTGCAAGTTCCATCTCTTATCTATTCAAATCCCTCCATGAGCTGCACATACAAACCACCATCAAAGACAGAGGATTCAGGTCCTTGATCCAAGTTCTGCCCCTGGCCGGGACGACAGCGCCTTAGACCGCTCGGCCACCATCAGAATAGCTGCTGTGTCAGACCACTTGCTTTACAAGCTAGGCGCTAGACCCTAGCTCTTAGTTCTGTTCCTGTCTCCCAGGTTACTGGAGGTTACACCACATGTGTCACACATTAATCAGTGCCTCTTAAAGGTACAATTGCTTATACCCTCACAAACCACTTTATGTATTAGATTCAAATACCAATATATCGGCTTTTCCCACTATTTAGCCTTTTATACATGGTTCGGTTCTACATTCCAGCAGATATTGTGCGGGTCAAATGCAATTAAAGGCCAATAATACATTATTCAATTATCATTTACGTTTGCTATTAAGTGGTCCAGTCATCGTAACGGCTGATAAAACAAAATCCGATTGCAATTTGGCCAATATTGCATCTTCCAATCATCGCCGTTTATGGTCAAGATTACGTAGTTCAATCGTCATTGTCGCCTAATTTAGAGATATACCACAAATTAGAGGGAAAAACTCCATGGCTTTATTCAATGGGTGAAAATCTATGAGTCAAGTCCAACTATTAAAAAACTCAATAGGAAACTTTGAATTTTGTACTACTTGCACATTCCTTCTGTCAATAAATCACACCTGACTGAGATGACTGTTGCACCACATCTTAATTTTGACAATCATAGTTTAGAAAAAGTAATTCTTTTACAAAATGTAGCTATTGTACATAATTTAATTTTCGTACACTTTTCATGTTTCTGCATATATTTTGTACATGTTTTAAATCTTCTATCCTTCATTGTTTACCTATTTGACAATGTATAGTGATTATGTTTTCTTGGTCGTTTATTCAACATGAATATAGGCTGGTTTTTATTTGATCAGATTGTGGTCCCACAGTAAAATTATTTCAAAATAGTTATTAACTTCCCTGTTGCAACAAACCTGCATACTGTCCAATTTTTGTTGTTGTAATTGATCTAAAACAGATTAATTTACTAATACCGGTACTCATAACTGTTTTACCAACAGTCCCTAGATTGAGGCATTGACTATATACTTGTAGTAGATGGCAAACCAAATGGGCGGTTCTGTTAACAAAAATTCCACCTTGTTCTGACAGCACTAGATAGAAATCGTCACCATCGCACACATCAGTGGATGTAACTCTGGCTCATGCCGCTTGGTAGGCTCAGCTCGGCCGTTGCGAGTTTTTTAAATCTCATTTTGCCAATAAAACAACTGTCTCGCCTTCCTCCTAACTTGGAAGTCATCATCATCATTGTTGCGGATTAGGAAACCCCAGCATAGCTGCTAGTCACATCTTCCACAAGTGGGAATATTGCGCAGGTTACCGGAAAGATAGGATATAGCAGGAAAGGAAAGGGTGGGTTGGGACGGCAGCCAAATCGACCCTTCAGAGGGCCAACTCCCATGCCCCTGTGACAGCTGGGATGAGGCTCTCAAACAGGGGACCCACATTCTGCCCTCCAACTGGTCAACTCAACTGACAGGTTATTCATGTACAACAGCCAGGGACCATTCATTCTCAGGTTGGCAGGTGGGGACCAAACCCAGAGATTCTGTCCCTAACCGCTGCAAATAGAGGGACCAAAGGTGAAAGGGAAGTTTGTCATAATGGACAGCCAAAAGACTTAGCATATGTAATGACAACTTCATTTGCTGTATCCAATGTCAGCCTCAAAACTGGTATAGACCAGTTTTAAGGTAGTCCTGGGACTAACTGGGAAGTTTAAATATACATTTTAACAAAGGCTGTGAGGCTGCGATAACAAAGGTTGTGGGAAATAAAAATAAAATTGTAATAACCAACTGTAATCACAACTGTATTAACAACTTGTAATCAAGTTGTTGTCGACGTCGTAGCTGTCTTTCACCAGATTCAATCCAGCGTGCTCGGTCTGTTCGTCTGCCTCTGCAATTTCAAGTAGTTTGCGTAATGTCTACTAACATGAAGCACATGCGATAGCCCCTGTTGCCGACCGTACCCACTAGATTGTGCTGCTTTATTTTTAACGGATCCCAGCATTGGGTTTATCGTCTACTACAGGTGTATAGTCAATTATTAACCCATCGGCGTAGACATACGAGCGGGTCTCGTTCCTTACTTGTAATTTTTTAAACCTATGAATTGGAATGGAAATTTGTGTTTCTAAATGGATTAACAGTTTATTTTCATTAAAATACTGTTTTCATTCAGCTTTAGGAGTCGCATTGGCACACACACAGTAGACATAAATAAAAAGTGGCAAAATCAATGTTGACCATGTGCAACTCCCAAAGAATTAACCGATCCCATCAACTTCCAAGCAAGCCTGCCACCGTTTATTTTACTTGGGTCCTCCCACCAACGTTGCCACAGACCGGTTAACTAATTGAGAGTTGCACGACTGGTAAGTTTTGGTTGTGTGCGGGAATCGAACTCACGAACATCGTATCAACACCTGGCCAAGGTTTTTCCAACGTTGAATATTTCCAATGAGGGGCATCTTTCAAGAGTTGCAGCTTTTTGAAACAAATCCCATGAACTATCATATGCCAAAATGTATCATTGAGAAGTGATAGAAAAAGCCAGTGGGGCATAGTCCTGAGGTTGGGTAAAAACTATTCCAAAGTCTGATGGTGCCCCAACAACATCCAACAACATTGGGAGGAGTTTTGAGGAGTCATTTTCAACCCGTCTAGAAAATATATTTTCTCCATAAGAATAACATTGCAACTTTTAATACCAATGGGGCGGAGCCCTGAGGTCTGGGACTACATTTTTTTGGTTCCAAACAAGACGGTATGGTCTGGTAGCAGTTTTGAGGAGCCATTTTCAAAATCACCCAGACACACACACACTACTACTACTACTTTATTAGTACATATATATAATAATAATCATAATAATAATATTTATTCTGTGACAATGTTTAAATATATATATATATAATTATGTCCATATATATATTTAAACTGGTATAGACCAGTTTGAAAGTAGTTCTTCACAAGTTTTATCTTGGGAAACAATACCTATCCATCTTGTGAGCCAAGGTACAGCCGTTGTCAAAATATAATGGACAGTCTCGTAGGACGCTTCCTCCTCCTTTGTCCTAATCCTCTGTTGCTAACCCATTTTAGTACGCTCAACCAGTGAAGATAACCCTAATTATAATGTCACTGCTATGCATTTATATAATTATAATGTCACTGCTATGCATTTATATATATAAAATAACATATATATAATAATCATAATAATAATATTTATTCGGTGACAATATATATATATATATATATATATATTGTTATATATATATATATATATATAAAATACATATATTTATATATATATATAAAATACATATATTTATATACAGGGTGTCACAAAAATGCGTAGCGCGCTATGCAGAACCATATTCTAAATACAAAAACAAGTCGAAAATGTAGAGTAAAATTTGTTCGATTTCGGCTTAGTTTAGGCGTAATCCGCCATTTTGTATTTTTTTGAAAATAACTAATAATTAAAAAACCCTTCGAGATATTTTTTTGAAACTTGGTATAAACATTAAGTTTCTGGTTTTAACATTTTCCAAAAATAATTTGTATTAAACAACAAATTTCAAAATGGCGGCCATTTAAATATTTCAAAGTCAAATTCCATGAAAACTAGCAACTGAAACAAAATTTTACAAGACATACAATTTAAAGCACTTTGTAATCCAAATCCAATGACATTTTTACTGTAAAAATCGGTTAATAAACAAAAAGGTTATGGTAATTTTTTATAATAAATTTCAAAATGGCGGCCATATAAAATTTTCAAAGTCAAATTCTTTAGTGCAGTTGACCAAGTCCTTTAAATTTTATGTCTTGTAAAATTTTGTTTTAGTTGCCAGTTTTCCAGGAATTTGACTTTGAAATTTATATATGGCCGCCATTTGAAATTTATTATAAAAAAATTACCATAACTATTTTATTTATTAACCGATTTTTACAGTAAAAATTTAATTAGATTTGGATTACAAAGTGCTTTAAATTTTATTTCTTGTAAAATTTTGTTTTAGTTGCTATTTTTCATGGAATTTTTTGACTTTGAAATATTTAAATGGCCGCCATTTTGAAATTTGATAAGTTAAATAAAATTTGTTTTTGGAAAATGTTAAAAACCAGAAACTTAAAGTTTATACCAAGTTTCAAAAAAAATATATCTAAGGGTTTTTGAATTATTAATTATTTTCAAAAAAATACAAAATGGCGGATTACGACTAAACTAATCCGAAATCGCAAAAATGTTACTGTACATTTTCGACTTGTTTTTGTATGTAGAATCTGGTTCTGCATAGCGCGCTACACATTTTTGTGACACCCTGTATACATAACCATATTCTACATACAAAAATAAATCGAAAATGTTCAGTAACATTTTTTCGATTTCAACTTCGTTTAGCCGCTATCCGCGTAAATATAGTAAATGTGTGGCAGTTTACCAGTCTATACCAGTTTTGAGGCTGACATTGGGTATTGGGTACAGCAAATGAAGTTGTCATTACATACAGCGCTGTCCCTAGCCAAGGCGAGGCCTGGTGCAAGGCATGTTCGCGAGGCCTTTTATTTTCAATGCGCCTCTATTTCCCCCTACCTATCCCTTTTCCAACCCCTCCCCCTACGCAGTACTTCTACCGTACATCACCCACCGGTCACAAAACGTCCCCTCTGTACTACTGTATTATACATTACGTTGTGAAAAATACTCGACTCTTACTAGAGCACAAGTTTATTACTATGTAGACAGTATCATTAAAACCATTTATGTAACAGAAAATGTTTATGTAGTAAACTATGTAACCATCTAGGGGCCATTTCGCCCAGAGGCCGGGCCACAAGGGGGCCCAGAACCGAAACGAGGGAAATATGTAAATTAAAAATTGTAATAACATAAATGAGAGAAAATGTGTTTGAAAATAATATTTTCACAATTCTATAAAAAAAAACGGGATGGCCAGAAACCAAAATTTTAGGAAATTTTCGAAATAAAATAATCTTGTTTTTTTGGGCGGAATTTAATTTACTTTGAGATTATTTCAGGTCAGGAAAACTACAACCGATTGATGTGCTACCATCAGTTACGTGCGATATTCATGTGGTTCAGTTGCCTATCATGGTCCGGTCGTCTGTTATGGATACAACCGATTGATGTGCTACCGTCAGTTACGTGCGATATTCATGTGGTTCAGTTGCCTATCATGGTCCGGTCGTCTGTTATGGATACAACCGATTGATGTGCTACCATCAGTTACGTGCGATATTCATGTGGTTCAGTTGCCTATCATGGTCCGGTCGTCTGTTATGGATAATTAAAGTGTGATCATAATTTACGGCCTAGGTTCAGAATCAGAATCAGAATCATTTTATTTATTGTCATTTTCTCATACAGAATTGACAACGTCAAATACAATATCATAAGAAGAAAATATTCAGTAATAATGTCAGTAAGATCAACATAATACATATCATAAATATGATACATTGCAACACATAATACACAGTATAATTCAACCATAAATATCGTGATCTGAGTTTAAAAATTCATTTATAGAGTAAAAAGCGTTAACAATAAGACAATTAGACATTTTTTCCTATATGTTTTTAAATCTAATAATCTCCATGTTTCGGGAAGTCTATTGAATAATTTAATTTGTAAATATCTATGGCTCTTAGCATACTTCTCCAATCTTATAGTGGGTAAAACTAAATCTTTGGCATGTCTTGTTTGATAGTTATGTTTATTACTAAAGCTAACAAATGTTATAATATTTTCTCTTACATACATTAAATTCAGAAAAATTAAAATACTAGGAACAGTCATTATGTTGTAATTAGTAAAATATGCCTTGCAACTGTCCCCCAAACCAAATAAAATTCTTACTGCCTTCTTCTGCCACAAGAAAACTCTCTCTGCACCCACACTATTACATATATTACTACCCCATAATATATTAGCATATAATAAATGGTAATGAAAAAAACTGAAATATGCCATTCTCATCAAATTATTACTGACACAGCTATTTAATTTTCTCAATAAAAAGCACACCCTAGAAAGTTTTGAAGTGATGTTATTAGTGTGTTCCTGCCAGATAAGTTTTTGATCAATAGTAACACCCAATAGTTTTACTGATTTTGCAATTCCATTTTAAATTTCTATATTTATTAAAGAGAAAATAATATGTTCAGTTTTGTTTTAATTATTTTTTAGAGAGTTAGATTTGAACCAGCAATGAGCTGTATCAACTGATATATCAATGTTACTTATAACATTATTCAAGCAATTGTCATTTACTAAAACAGAGGAATCGTCAGCATAAAGTATGGTGTTACAATCTAAGTTATAGGGCAAGTCATTAACACAAAGAATAAAAACAAGAGGGCCCAGGACTGAACCCTGTGGGACCCCAATAAGAACCTCCTGAAAAAACGAACATTGATTATTTAAACTGACCATATGTAACCTACCACACAAAGTATGATTGAAAAAATGTTAACAATTTTTTGTTGATTCCATAATACTTGAGTTTATTTAACAAAATTTCATGAGAAATACTATCGAAGGCCTTGCTGAGGTCCAACAAAGTCATTCCCACAAACTCATTGGCCTCAAAACTATCTAAAGTTTTTGTAACAGTGTTGTCTAAAGCCTTAACTGTAGAATATTCTGGCCGAAATCCAAATTCCCACAAACCCAAATTATTAAAAAAAAAACTATGGTAAAGTGAATTCTGACAGAATTTTATGTCTTTCCAAGAAATCAAGTAGCTGCTCCTTAACAAAAGTTTCTAAAATTTTTGAAAAAACTGATACAATTATTATTGTAACGTTTAAAGCGTACAATTGTCATTTACAGCCAATATCATGTGTTGCGATCGTCAATTATGGCCGATGTTAAGCGCTCTATCTGTCAATACGAAGAAACCTAAATTACAGTATGCGCCAAAATAAACAGTACTGAAAATGTAAAATTTTATTTGACATAGCTTCGCCAACATTTTTTCATAGCTTTACCATCATATACAAGTAAAATGAAGAAAAATCGGTTAAACTCAGTAAATAACAGTTAATATGACCTCCGTTCCGTTTGAGGCAACACTCGTACATTTTTGAAGGTGTTGCATCATTTTGGTGAAGAGGGGTTGTTCCATGCTCCTTATACACGTTTATTTTTTTCCATGAGTTTTACGATGGTGGCTGGAAGGTCCTCACCTTCAAAATTTTTGAACAACACTAATAATCACAGCATTACTAGTCGGGTTTGTGTGAAAATGTTCCTAGAAACGTTGTGCAGTGTGTGGCAAACTTGGCCCACCCGCGCGTCCGATTCCGTATGAGTGAAAATAATGCTCTATGATAAAAGATTTCTCTGCAGTAGTTAACATCATGTCAGAAAAAACTAGCCTCAAATAAGAAATAAATAATAAACAAGAAGACGTGGCAACAATGAAAAGTTGACACAGCCGATCGAGAATGAAACTGCAGCTGATTCAGATTCAGTACTGTTTATTTTGGCGAATACTGTATGTACAGATCGGTTCATGGTATCTTGTTTCTATCTAAAACCCGATGAAATCAATAACCGAAAAAGAAAACCAATTTAAGTTTATTATTTTTGTAATATACATTTTTATTAACTATCTTTTTATGAAAAAGTTATGAATAAATAAATAATATGGAAAGTGGCTGCTACATTGATAAAAATTACATTAACATTAATATAATACATTACATTCGTATTTCAATGTAAAAGCTGATGAGAATTAAATTTGAATTTCTGTGAAAGTTCTTCAGTAGTATTTATTGTCCATTTGCAAAGTTAAACTTTAAACTGTTTAATATTTAGATTTTGTATGACAATTACAATTCATTCACATTAAAATGGTTTTTTTTAGTAGCGTTCTTACATGATTTTTTTCTGAAAAACTAGACCAGATAAACATTTTATAACCAAAGGTTACATTAATAAAATTCGTATGGTTAGAAAATTTGAGCTAAAAAAAACATTAAAAATTCCCCAAGAACCGAGGCCTTTGTAGGCGTGAGGCCCTGTGCAGTCGCACCTGTTGCGCCGCCCTAAGGACGGCACTGATTACATAAGGTAAGTGTTTTGGCTATCCATTATGACAAACTTTCCTTTCACCTTTGGTCCCTCCATTTGAAGCGGCTAGGGACAGAACCTGCCAACCTGAGAATGGATGGTCCCTGGCTATTGTACATGGATACCCTGACAGTTGATTTGACCAGTTGGAGGGCAGAATGCGGGTCCCCTGTTTGAGAGCCTCATCCCAGCTGTCACAGGGGCACAGGAGTTGGCCCTCTGAAGGTTCGATGTGGCTGCCGTCCCATCCCACCCTTTCCTTTCCTGCTATATCCTATCCTTCCGGTAACCTGTGCAATATTCCCGCTTGTGGAAGATGTGCCCAGCAGCTAAGCTGGGGTTTCCTAATCCGCAACAATGATGATGATAAAGCCTTAAACAAGACTACCTTAAACTACTGTACCCCCACTCAGATATGTCAATTACCTGTACCCCCACCTCTTGTACACGTTTTTCTCATTCAAGTTTTGAATTATAAACTTAAGGTTTCATCATATGTTATACATTTTTGAAGTGGAAGAACAGAAGCAGTTTCTTAAAAAACGTTGGTGTCAGACATCACCTGCGTTGCTAGATTATGAAGTTTCTTATCAAGTATTTTATCAGGGTAATACAATAGCTTTAAAAAATATATATTTATTAAAAAGGACTAAAGATTATTTGTATCCTAAACCATAATATGCCATATTGATTACATGAAACTCAGCTTCTGTCAACTGCTGTAATCGCCTAATAATAAAAATAGAAGTAATAATAATGCAGATAATGACTTTTATGCCACTTTGGTAAAACCAAACACATTAGCCTGACATTTGTAATCTAACTCATCAACTTTGTTAATGGTTTTGCCCCAAAATACCCTTGAGTCACTGCAGTGAATAGCAAGGTCTAGAGAACTTTCTGTCATCACCATAATTATGTGTTACTGCTATCGATACTGAATAAGCAATCGCCACCTGGGATGATTTGAATATTACACCTTTCTTAGTCTTGGCTAATGACTTCTTACTACCCTAATGATGTATATTATGAATAACAAGATCTAGCAAATCCAGCTGCTTGAATTCGAGCGAATATTTTTTTTCAATTTGGGAATATCCAGCTCATATACCCTCTTATTAGTCTATATTGAGATGCCATTCGAGAAACTTTCAAAAAAAGCGTGTTCACAATTATTGTCTTTTTTAATAATATGATGATATTAACTATGTATATAAACAACCAGCAACTTTGATTTAATCTATATCAATAACAAAATATTATTTATTGATTTGTATTAGATGTCATAGTCATCCAGGTAGTAAAGAACATTTGCTTGCTGCACTTAGCCCAGCATTGCTATTGCGTGTGTGGTAGTCCACTCACCTCCCCGCCAAAGTATGATCAAGTCTCGTTGATGTGCAGTCACGGGAATTAGTTCGACAGCGATTTAAAATGGCAGCGTCAATCGAAAACCCCGCCAAATTTGAGGTCCGCAATGATATCATTTCGTGAATGCGCAAAATGTCCGACCTATTGAAATTTGTAGGCAAAAAAAAATACCCCCCGTCGCAGCAAACCTGCGTACTCAGCGAATTTCCAATGCATTGATATGTTTCTCACTAGTACATAAAGCCACTCACCAATTTTGACAAAAATACATTCATAAATAAGTGATTTATTACATTTTATTTATTCCCCATAAGAATAACATTAGGACTGAGTACGCAGGTTTGCTGCAACGAGGAAGATAAGAAATGAGTTTTTATGCAATTATCAATATAACTGAACCAGGTGAAGCTACTTACCATGTTTTATTAATTTATGTTCATAATTAAGGGAGATATAAAACTTTACTTATTCTCCATAAGAATAACATTAGGGCTGAGTATGCAGGTTAGCTGCTACGGGGACAATCAACAAAACATTTATTTTTTGTGCAATTATCAATATACCAGTACAACATGAAGCCACATACCAAATTTCATCAATATACATTCATAAATAATCAAGATATCAAATTTTATTTATTCTCCATAAGGATAACATTGGACAACGTACTGTGTTTAGCACTTTGAATATCTCTGCAACGGTTTGACGTAGAATCACAATTTAAACACCAAAATGATTGTTTTGTGGAGCTGAAGTGATTGGTAAAAGAAAATGTGAAGTTTAAAGTAAAATTAACTGAGGAAAAGCCAAAAACCTTTTTCCCATAAGATTAACATGGGAGATTTTATGAGCATGTTTTTTGGATTTTTTCCGCAACCACTTAACCTAGGTTAATAATTCAAAATACCATATTATTTGTTTTTTTAAGCTCTATAACATGGTCTAAACCAAAATTAAGTGTTTTAAAAATGTTAGGGTAAAAAATGCAAAAAACTGATTTTTGGAAAATTTAAAACCCCCATAAACCCCCCTTCCCATGGTCCGATTTTTCTGGTTTTCGAACTTAAAGTCATAAATGTCAGTTTACACATTTGAGCCAAATTTCATCGAAATCGGACGTTTTTTACTCAAGTTATCGCATTCACGGACACATATATAGATATATATATATATATATAGATATATATATATATAGATATATATATATATAGATATATATATACATATATATAAATTTGAACGAATAGTGTTTTGGACATCTGGGGACATCAAAACAAAAAGTTATCATGGTCTCGGGCTTAAGTCTTACCATGAGACCTACGGTAATAGCTTCTTCCCTATAGGGGAAATTCGCTAAAACAAATAAAGTTTGTGGTGCAAGTGCAAAAAACATATTTTAAAATTTGGTTATGTGCTAAGATTTTAGCGGCTGTTTTTTATTTCAAATCATTTTTAAGGAGCAAAGACCTGCCATCCCGATCCGCGTCATGCACAATGGATCTTTTTTAATTAAACCTGTAGCACTATTTTTCCCCCTGAAGATTCAACTTGAAGACTTGTTTGCACTTTCACTATAAACGTTCTTTGATGTATGTATACAAATTTCAATATTCTGAACATTTTTTAAAATTCAGAAACCGAATACTACTACATATCTCATATATGGAATTTGTCCCTGGACACTAAATGCCGGTTACCTGCTACAGATCTTCAATAAAGGATGATTCCTCTGCTGTGACAAACTTCTTTATGTACACATATTTGACTTGTTTGGCTTATTGTGAGTATCAAACTGAAGGCTATCTGGAAGTACAGGTTTTCAGGACTGAAATGACAAACTTTGTTGCCAAAACTCTGCTCTCTAAAATACCTTGAGCCGTCCAATATGCAGCCGTTCTGTTTCAAATATGCAGTTTTGATTACAGACCTTAGAAAAGAGTAGACTATGCAATGAGGGAATATACAGCCCCCGTTTGTTTAATGTATGGGTTGTGTTGTAGTCTTGAAAGCTCTTGTAAATAAATTATATATTTAGGAAAAAGCACAAGGCTTTAACATTTCAGCAGAGGAAAGAAAGGCAGGATAGAAGTAACTCACTTTACTGATAGTGAAACAACATTTAATGTATACACACAAAAATGGTAACATGTCAGCTATACTTCGTAGCCTTTATCAAACCATTAGCAAGTACTGCAGTCACACTTAATTGGCAGGCACTGAAAGTTCTAATAATACTGGTGATTTCACAAAGTCAGAAAGTAATCTACCTACATACATTTTGTATAAAGACAGACTATGACAAACAACAGAGGGAGGGTCGTTCAAGGTTCTACAGTACAAGTAAACCAAACTTAACCTACCAAACTGCTTCTATTTGGCGAGCCCCGTGAGAAGTCATGGTGGGCCCCTCCCTTTTTGGATGGACTAACTTCCCTTCCCTCTTCCTTACTAGATGCTTCATGATGAAATGCCTATTTTAAGAAACCATTACTCATTATTTAACCAGTGACACATGTAATGAATTCCTCCTTTATTTAGGGTATTTCACATTCAAATTGATACTAACCAAAGTTATTTATTTTAAAAAGGGTCCCATTGTCATTGGTCGGCAAAACGTGGTCCAATCATTTGCAGCCATTTGTTATTTTTCGGCAGGTGTTATGTAATACAGATCATTTTGACCAGCTTTTTTGACCGGGCATCCTAAACTCAGCTGCTGGTCCCACCCTTTTACTTTCTCCCCTTATACATAGTATATGGAGAAAGTATTTTTTTTGTCAAAATTTTCAAATTTGAGTTGTTAGTGGAAATATTCGTTTTGGTGCTCCCTGAACCCAAAAAAGTGGTTTTTACGTGATGTCTGTCTGTGAGTGTGTGTGTGTGTGTGTGTGTGTGTGTGTGTGTGTGTGTGTGTGTGTGTGTGTGTGTGTGTGTGTGTGTGTGTGTGTGTGTGTGTGTGTGTGTGTGTGTGTGTGTGTGTGTGTGTGTGTGTGTGTGTGTGTGTGTGTGTGTGTGTGTGTGTGTGTGTGTGTGTGTGTGTGTGTGTGTGTGCGTGCATGCGTGTGTGCATGCGTGTGTGTATGTGTGGATGTGTACAGAGCTAGAGCCCTAACCAATGGACCGATTTTTATGAAATTTGGTATGTAGGTACTAATCCACGATATCTCCATTATCTCCACGATATCATTTTTTGAATTTTTGATATTTAAGGGTAAATATCCCCCAAAAACCGCCAAAAAACATGAAAAATCAAAATTTCTCAAAAACGGCTCTAACGATTTTGATTAAATTTTAGTCGTTTGTAGAACTTTAGTTTTCCAACAAAATGACACTACCCGCATTCCTGTAAAAATTTGGGTTCAGAAATTACAGGACTTAAAACATAAAAAATTAAGTTTTTTGGATTTTTCATAAAAAGACATAAATATAAAAAAAAATACTATTCACCATTAAAAAGAGGTCAAAAACTGAATAATTTAGTATTTTGAATTACTATTCTACGATTACTGATTTCGGAGAAAATTGAAATTTTCATTTGGCGGTAAACGCAGTACATTGTCCAATGTTATTCTTATGGGGAATACAAAAATTACAATTTCTCCCTTATTTACTGATAAATTTCATTCAAACTTGATATGCTTGTCAATTTAGCATTGACAAACAAAGGAAATTCGAAATATGTTGCCCCTTAATAACCCTGGGGGGGAATAGGGGGCATTTCCCCTCTTAAAACCACGAGTGTAGCAATGGATTCTGTAGTGCCTCCAAAGCAGGGATTTGGGTGGATGTTTTTTAAAACAACTTGTTTACAAGATTTTCTGTACATTCGACCGTGCTTTGTATTCTATATTTAGTAAATAAAAAGTAATTTATTCGTTAAAGTTGGGCTAAAAGGGAGAAAGTATGTGTCAGTTTCCTGATACCGTTTATTTCTGATGGGCCTGCTGTTATTCTTATAGATTTCTAAAATTGATTAATTCTAAATTGTAGACTTACTCACCGTCAATCACAGCAATCCAGTTCAGATTTATTTGTCTGTACGCGTTTCACAGAACAATAAGCTGCATCATCAGCAGAGATGATTAGAATAACCTCATCTTTGCTGATGACGCAGCCTACTGTGCTGTGAAATGCGTACAGATAAATAAATCTGAACTGGATTGCTGTGATTGACGGTGAGTAGGTCTACAATTTATAATTAGCAATTCCTGGTATTGGCTATCATTCAACATGATTCATTAATTGACTGTTTTGTTTTCGAGTGTCCCACAAAAGATTTACACATAACTCTGTGGTGAAATAGAACACTTTTTAATTTACTTGTACTTTTATTATTCCCTTAAAAAATTATTATAATTTTAGAATCCTTTTAACATGGACATATTACACTAAATATAATAAAACACTTCTAAAGGTTTTATAATTTGTATGTAATTTTCCAGATACCCAGGATAAATAAATACCCTAATAAAGTGCCTCTAATAGTTTGCCCTACCCACTTGACCCACATCACTTAGAGCAAGCTCATACATTGATTAATGTATTATAACTTGATTTAAAGTGTAATAAATTGTCAAAGTGTCAGATGTTTTGCTATAATCACCCCAGTTTAAAAGCTAAATATTTAAATTTTTTTGTTGTTTCAAAATACTGAGTTAAAATATGCTGTTTAGTATTATAATTCTTTATTAAAAAAAAATCCTTTTCCTATCTAGTTAACATTGAGTAAAACCATTTGTCAAGCTTTATTCACATCACCCCACACAGTGCCAAACAAAGCCATACAATTGCTGTACTGCAGCAGTCATTCATTCCCATTTGCATTGAAATATTGCAATACTGTGTAATTTGTGAGATCCTAGAATTGAATAAGACAAATGGTGTCTAGAACAGCTTGCCAGTAAAAACTTTCCTTACCGAATACCGTTGGACATCGACTAAGTGACCATTAAGTTCTCAATCTCAGAAGACAACTGTTTGTCATTTAGTGGTTACCAAATGACACCGGAGAATTGACTGCTTTATGGCTTCTTAGATGCTTTATGTAGGACATAAACTCTGTTATTCATTTTGTTATGATTTGTTGGTTATCGAAATGACTGACTTAAGACAAGCTAAAGAAAAATAATAAAGTATTAAAGTATGGGTTGCCTTCAATTTATTTGTTGTTATTAAAACCTGACGTATATTTGACAGTGTGTCCTTTTTAACACCTTTCACCATTTGCACACTAAAATTAGAGTGACAAATTAAAGAAGTATTAAACCAATCATAATTATGTAAAATTATTATCAGTGAACCTAAAGCAATCACAATGGAATGCTAAACCAGGAACTTCTGAGACAAGTGTTTGACAAACTGACTGGGTAGCGTAAGGGTTGTCGTGCTCACCTCGTAAACCGAAGTTCACCAGATTGATCCTGATTAAAATTTCAACACTTTGAGAAGGTTTGAAACTGAACCCAGCTGCCATATGTCATTGGGTTATTAATTAATGATGCTTTCTAAGAACAGATCGACCTTAGATAGTATCAAGACCAAGGTTTGGACTCTGTTCCCTATCAAAACGTTAAAAATGTCACTGGCATACATAAACAGAATTAAACTTCAGTGGATGGCATTAAAGGAAAAACCTACTGTAAATATTAGTTTTCCAATAAAATCTCTCCTAAAGGCATAAATAACGTATAGTGGTCAAATTGATGGTAACTTGAATGGTACACTTATGTCATGGAACAAGAGGAGCTCTTAAAGTCAAATAGTACAAAATGAATTACAAAATTGCTGTCATCCAGTGGGAATTGGCAAAAGTAAATGGCTCTCTGCCGTAGGGGTAACTTATGGTCGATTTATTTCCTCTAACTTACAAACACGTCACCATCAATGAGTAATGCTATAAATGGGGAAATCTCTTTGTTCTCTCCAAAATAATCAAACAAATCACAATAGAAATTACCAACCAACAATATTGGTATAAGAATCTCAACAACATATAAAGAATCTGTAAACAAAAAATACCTTAAATGAGACCTTTGGATATAAATTAACAATAGACTTCCCGGTGTAACTCTTTGTAGGTAAAAATCGTGCACTTAGTAAAATTTTTAATTTAAAAATTAATACCATCGTAAAAACATCCTAAACAAATATGAAACACATTTAATTGTGTAAAGATATGGGCACTTCTCAGTGAGTTGTTCTTTGCCTCACCAAAACTGGGAGGAGAACCACTGCAATTTTGTTCCTTAGTGTTTTCTCCAGTATTACCAATATACCTCCTTGGTATTATTAACATGGAGTTTCTTGAGAACAGTGAATAAAACCATTGAATGGAGATTACATATAGAGTGGTCATATAGAGTGGCCAAAATGAATCAAAAGTGCATATAATCCAAATACTACATGAATGGGCATTGAGCTGTAATAACAACTGGAGAGGCCTTATAAACATACCCAAAAGAGGTGAATGATGTAAGAAATCTGCTCAACAGTAGGCTGACGTGATGGTAACCCCAAGTCATCTAAACAAACTGACTGTCCTTCCCTGAGCAAAGCTCGGTTCTCCAGGTACCTTACTAATTGACATTCTTTCATGATATAGTCATCGTTAAGAACAGGTGATCCAGAAAAGGTATCAGCCGTGCGTCACTATGTGCCAGTGCCGTGCAGTTTATTGTTCCGCTCCGCCCACTCTTCCATTTCCCTCGTTCCTCAGCACGTCACGCGTCCGCCGTTCCTTCCCCCTCCCTCTTTGGTCCGTTCCGCCGTCCCGCGTCTCGTCTCGCTAGCGACACAAACAAACCAATGGCGGCGGCCGCGCAGACAGACAGTCGTGTAACCGGGTGAAAGTGAAATGACATTTATTACGTAGTCGTGCGGTCGGCGCTTCTCGTATGCTAGACTCATATTGTACGGTGTTCTCGGCCAAGTCGTTTCTCCCGTGAATCAACCGTGTTTTCCGCGATTTTCTCCTTGTGTGGGCGGTTTTGTAACGTCAGGTTGCGAGGAAGGACGAAAAGCTGTTCGAGAGTTGTCGGCCTTGAGGACCGCTGGCTAATTCTGGGATAGTCCTTGTCTGAACGATGTAATCGTCGTGAGATGACGTTTCCTACCCGTTTTAATTGTTTTTCTATGTTCACTTTGGATGTGCGTGTGTAGAATTTGTGAGAAGTGCATGTGTAAACGGTGCTGGTCTCTTCAACAGTGTCGTTTTCTGGGATAAATTTTATGATTTCGCCCCACTTTCAACCTACACAGGAATAATGCGTGATTATTATCATGCACAGAAATTTCCGCGATCGCCGATCTATCGGCAATATATCTCAAAGTTCTTCGTCTAGTTCGGTTTCCACTGTTAGGCGATATAGGCCTAATTACGGTGACGGTTTGTATTCTTGCAATTGTTTGTATTCTGTTCGTTTTTTTGTCATAATAAATGTTATTTAACGCTCTTAAGTTTTTATAAAATATTTGTGTACGATTTAATTGTTTTATTCTTCAAAAGCCTGTTGAATCAATCATCTGCCTCTGACCTTGACATTTCAAGAGCTTTTGAAACACTGGTTCCTGTCATCAAGCGAAGCGGCTTGGGTGCGATGGATGAATATCGCGTTTGTAACAAATTGCAAGCTACATTTTGTAATCAAAAATATTAGTTATTTTGTTATTGGACAATTCATTGTTTCTAATTTATTTCTAAATTTAGCATTACAGATAAATTGGTACCTGAAATATTAATTACTTTAGTAACTTATTTAATAACTTTCATGTTTATATTTATCCCATGTCTTTATTTTATCTACACACTAATTGGTTTTCGTCTTGGATTCGGAATTTCATCGGTCCTTTTCACTTGCAGTCTATAATGTTATAGTAATTGTTGAATGTTTTTTTTTCATTCTTGTTATTTTGTTATACTGTTTGGGTTTAATGTATTGAAGTTTCTGTTATTCTTCTTAGTTCTTTTCATGTTTTCCCTGGCTAAATTAGCATCACTGGTTGCTCTAAATTTAAAAATGAGAATATTATACACTAGTTCTGCATTAAACACAATAATTTTGGTATTATAAAAACAATTCTGTATAAAGTTTATTTTAAATTTAGGTACTTATAAATATGAAGATCTTTTTACTGAACTACACAAGTTATTATTTATTTGTGAATTAGCAGCAAGTCTAAACAAATAAAACCATCCTGAACAATCCAAACTTTTAAAAGGGTTTAGTACTTTGTTCCTTTTTAAAACCAGTAATTTTTCTAATCCCATAAGGAATTTTGTTTGGTCAAGTACATTTTCGTTTATTGTGACCAATTTGGAAATTAATGTGTCAAATCCAAGAGACTATACTCTAAATGATTAAACAAGAATTTACGATTTTTCTTTTAGGTCTGAGGGCTTTGCCCTACTACTTAAAAGTTCCCATGTTATTCGTATGGAATAAATATTTAGGTTCATGCTGCATGTGTTTTTAATCTTAATTCATTTGATTTAAGTAAACAGCTATTAAAAGAAATATCCGACTGCATATAATCACTTAATTTTTTATATTACTTTTACTTTTTACTGAATTGCATTTCATGTCTGCGTATGCCTGTAAGGAGAACATGACTTTGGCTAGTAATTTTAAAAGGGGGAAGAACTATACATTTCAAAAATTGGAAAATGTATTAATGATGGTTGTTGCTTTGGATAAGGCTCAGTTTTTCTGCTCCAAATTTACTTAAATTTACTATCCAGACAGTTATTCAAGGTCAAAGGCAGTAATTTTTGTACTTGCAGCAAATCTCTTCCTGAAAACTGTCCTTACTTTTGAATTTATTTTAAACTTAATCTGTTTAGCTATCTGGTAGACTCTTGAAAATAAGTTAAAACATCTTTGTTCTTTAAATCTTCAAAATATTTTATTTTTCATCCTCATTTTCATAGTTATTTTTTCTAGTTGAGTCCTATTTTCAACTATGCAAATTTTTATTCCAGTGAAAGTTTCTTCTTCCTCTATCCTTTACATCGGAAATTTAGACGAACCTTGTGTTAGTAACAGTATTGAATCATGTTTGCCAACCGGGACAAAAGGTTTAGTGTCTGTGCGGACTAGTGTTCAGTTGTGTGGTTCATACGATGCTCAGGAAGTGGTTGCGTATTTAAGTAACGAAGGTGAGTTATCCTCTAGTTTCCTGTAGTTAGAACAAAAATTCAACGTTTAAAATATTCTTGAGTGTCCTCGGGAACATTAACATTTTTTCTTAGCCCTCCATAAATGTATTTCCTTAGTAGTCCTACTTTCGATTTTGTCCTTTTTAGGGTACTGAGTTGGGCTTGGATAAATGTTAATGTTGGTTCGCTCAACCAAAATTAAAATTCTTACCTGACAGTATTTCCTCGTCTTAACAATGTATGATTATGACTCATCCCCCTACAATGACACTTATAAGTTGAATGCTTGAATAGGTATTGGTACAGTACTGGGAATGAGGAATGATAACATGTAGCTTTTTTAGGGCTTGTTTCGAGTGTTAACAACTCAGATAGAGCTAACAGCAAAGATCTATGCCTGTGATTGACCATTCCACCTCCAGCTTTTGTTATAGATCGCAAGTATTTGCATTTTATTTAATTTTAAAATCATATTACTGCAGTTATTAAAACTCCTGATCAATTATTGATGGATCAAATCTGGACCGGCTAGTAGATTAAATCAGTAACATTGCATAATTGCAGGGATACTTGCCATAACTTATACCGTATACTGTGATGTTAACCTTCGGAAAATTCTGTTACAAAAACTAATTCCCTGTCATAGGTGCTGATTAACCTCTGAATTCCACACTCCCCCCTCCAGTTCATCAGGGTTTTCTTGTGTTTTCCATTCAAGTATCAAGATACTATAAACATGTTTATTTAATGTTATTAATTCTAGGCTTACCTTAACAATCCAAAATCATTAGACAATTTAAAGTAAAGTCCAAAGATTTATCAATTGTTGTGGTATAAATTTTTTTGAAACAAACAAATTTTTTGTCTGTATTCTTGTATGAAAAGAATACAGACAAAATCCAGCTAAGGATCACCTTTAACATAACTTGGTTTTCTACTCATCCACTGATGATGAGTCATATAGATTTAAATTTCTAATGATTTTTGGATTGTTAAGGTAGAAAATAGAATTAATATAACTAAACAGTCCAGAGTCTGTATATTATGATAAATGTAATGTCTAATGGTATAAATAAACTACAGTAGAGTTTTGATTATCCGACTTAAACCGGCCGCAGCAAGGTCGGATAAGCAGGAAGGTCGGATTACACGGAAAATAATAAAAAACAATGTAAACAATTTTTATTTTTATTTTTTGCTAAGCGCGCGGAAATTGATAGTTTGATTGTGCACGGGGACGGCCGGAAAACACAAAAAGTAATCAAAACTATATTAAAAAAGTTTGATTTTTTTTTTTCTAGGCGCGCGGAAATTGATCGTTCGATCGTGCACAGGGCGGGCGGAGCACACGGAAGGTCGGATAACCGAAGGTCGGGTAGTCAAATCTCTACTGAACAAGTCATTAATATTAAACAAAGATAACAATATTGGTTTGTAAATGTACATTTTGCATGAATAAACAGAATTAGCGCAAACAATTTTGTCAATAAAACTCACCATTATTGTTTAGAATGGCATTTATTTTTTGACAACATTTGGTTTCACCCCATTAATTTACAAAATTATAATATTTGCTAGCAGCTCTGGTGTAAATGTGCCTTAAGAATTAACCTCCAAATATACCAGTACACATCATAGTTCAGTAATAGCCTTCGCTGTTACTTAATCTCTACCTGTGTATTTCAAAATGTAGATTTTCTCCCCAACATTCTTTCCTCTCCGGCATCGTGGCAGGATGTCTGCTCTGAAGAGTTACTGACTGGTGACAAATGGCTGTCTAGCTAAAGACAATAGTTCTCTCGAAAAACAAAAGCTGCAATCAAGCCGCTGACACAACTGGTCCTCGCAAACCTCTTTGTGTTGCCTCAAAAGGTTTAGAAAGCTCGTGGTCGCAGTTACAGTTGTGGTGTAATGAGCTATTTTGCTCCTAATTAACAGAATGTTTTCCTTAAATTTATTTGTTGTCTTAGTTAATGGTGTTTGTGAATTCAACGTTTCAAATGAAATAGAAAATTCATCAGTTGTTAGTCTTTTATAAAAATTCTTGATGTCTAACTAAGGAAGTCTTCAATTTTAGGTCAAATTAGGTAATCATGTTATATTATTAACACTGACTACATTGATTTCAGTAGATTAATAGAATTAGATTTTCCCAATAGCTTCCCTTGTTCAGCCGAGTTCAGTTTTATAATCAAGTCACACATCCGATCAAATTTATTATTTAAAAATATGTTTCTTATTGACACTTTAATTTAATTTATGGCCTTAGGAGGGATTGAATCGAAATAATTTTCCTCCAACTTTCGCATTTCATTCAAGTATATGGTTAATGAGTTTCAGACTTAGAGTTTTCTCATAAGTCCTTGGTACGGTTGGCTCTATATTTATATAAAAAAATCTTACTCTATCAAAACAAAATTGTTGTCAACGGTTCTTCTGAATGTATTTAATAGGCTATTGCATAAGTTAATAAGTTTACTTCTGCAATATTTTGAAAGTTAGTCTCCATGGTCATACTCTTAAAGCCATGGTCCAACCTCCAGCCATACGCTCTCTGCGGGGACAATCACCCTGCTAATTATAGAGGTTGTATTGTGAGCGCGTTACTTCCCATGACGATGGACAAAAATATTATCAGGTGCACCACCATACATAAACTAAATCACATAGAATATATATCAATATCTATTGAGAAAAAATGGAACTAAAGAAAGTTGTGGTTTCTACTTTTATACCATACTCCGATGGTTTTCATAGCTCCACGATGTAATGAACATATTCTTTGTTCAAACTTCCTATATCAAAGATGATTAAACTGTTTATAGCTAGACTAAACAACCATACAACTTGTTTCAGATGGATCAGACGAGTCAGTTCCCAGGTCCTACGAGAACATTGAGGCCATCGATGAGACTGCCTACTGCGATGACTTTGATTCCTTCTCTGATTCATCGTTTGACCAAGAAGCCATCAACCCCAATATACAGGTTAGGTGTGCCTCAAAATTTCTAGTAGATCTATTATTCTAGTTGTGGTTTCAATATTTTATTTTTTGTTTTGGAAATTTGTATCCATATATTTTCTTAGCTTTACAAGTAATAATCTGATGTATGTAACAAATAGTTGAAGTAAAGTAAATCTGTAGTATTGCGGATTCCAACTAACGTTTAGTGTGGTGGATGTAATTGAAAAGCTAATTATATCTTATAACCTTATATTAACCTTGTAATTAGTTTTCTTATATCCCGTCACCTCTTCATGCTGTAAACGTTCTAGGGGTTTACATAGTTAAAATAGTGATTTTTTAATCCCTTGCAATGTAATTTACTGGGGCATAGTTATTAAATTTGATTGAATTTGATTGAATTGTTTATTTTGAACACAGTTTATTGCCATGATAAATTATTAATAGAAAAATTAAAAACCATTTAAACTTGTTTTGCCTAACCAAGTTAAGTAAGTTGTTTTACTAAACAATTCCCAGAGACTCACACTGCAAATATTGACTCCTTATAAATTAACATTTAGCAGTTAATTTAACGTTTTAGTAATGTAAATTTAGCTAAACTTTTGTTTAGAAGAATTTGATTATAAACATATTTATTTAAAATGGGGTAGTCTCTACTGTGTTAACAATCAGTAAAGAAATTACAGTTAACAATAACAATTCACACCAGTTTGATATCAGTGTAAAACTGCTGTCTGTCTGTCACTCATATCAGTTGAGTTGCAACCCAAGTGTCAGCCGCTGTCATGGCTTAGCTAGAGATCTTAACTTGTCAACATCTGGATTTGCTGGGTCTGTTAGCACGTCCTCTGCAACGGATGGTTTTAAAGTAATTTTGTTTGTGTTAGGTGGAGGAGAAAAGACCGGCCGCGTTGAGTGAAGGCATCTACGGCCTGATGAAGCAGGCGGGGCAGAGGATGCGGAAGCACTGGTCTCTGGGGAAGAGTCTCACGCGAATGCGCAAGAACAAGAGCTCCTCCAGTGGTAGGTCTTGTGGTAAATGATTTTCACTGAGATGCTGTCCAGTAGAGTTTCACAAATTTTACACAATGTGGACTTAAAGGTAAATTTTGTGGAATTTCGAGTTTGCCAGAGCTTTTTTTACTTCAACACTAGAGGCATTTTAAGAGACATAAACCCTTTTTTCTAAGGGAAAGCGGTCCAAACCTGTCAACTTTTGTGAACATTCCGGGAATCGAACCCGTGTCCCCTTGAACCGAAGTCCAGGATACTAACTGTTAAGCTAGCAAGATGCCATGCTTGTTTAGGCAACGGCAGAGTACAAGCCAAGAAATCTTTTAATTTTTCATTTATCAAATTTTTTTTTGAAGATTATTAAATTGAAAGAAAAACAAAATATAAGATTGTACTAAATGTATGTGAAAGCCACAGAGTAACTGTAGTTCCTTAGTAATTGTACTTTACTTATTCAAACTAAAAATTTATAATAATAATTACATGTCAATGATGGACTATATATCGGAATTTACAAAAAATAGATTAATTTAAGGGTAAATGTTGTAACCAGGTACCGGTAAGTTAGAAAAGGTATATTCCCCTTTCTGGCAGGGTACAGCCCTTTTTCGTAACCATTCCATCATTTGCGTAAGTGAGATGAGAAATCGTATAAACTCATCTCAGAATATATTCCATAACTAATGTATACAGTATTTAAAAGTATACTTTAGGTCCTTGAGTATCGAGTTATTAAGTTATTTAATGACATGAAGTTTGTGAGGCTATTGAATGAAGTTTTGTTAACAGAGTAAGGCACACTGTTTATTATTCTATATTGTGATTAATCATGTGGTAGGTGGTAGATGCACTGGGTGACAATAAACATCCGTTAACACTTGCTACTTCAATACCTATTATCCGTTTGAAACGATTGTCATTAACTATAGTCATGCACTGAAGTAGCATATCAACATATGGCAAGTGATTTTCTAGATTGTGTTAATTACAATAAGAATCAGACCATAACAGTCTCAACAATGTGTTTCATTAATAAAGATTTATTGCTCATTATTTTGCGTTTAGTTTTCACCTCTGAACATTATTTTTAAATGAATAAATATGAATAATTGTAATTATTTGATATTATGAATGTGAATTTATGTATCTCAATGTTATATACAAAAGTGAATCCAGTTGCTCGAATTCAAGCAAATATTTATCTTTGGGGCTCATCTTAGTTTATATCCTGATTCCAGAAGTCAGCTTGAAACAGATGATCTTTCATTTGTACTATATTTTATTAGCATCAACAGTTGTTGAATGTTAAGTTATATTTCTTCCGGGCTATTAGCATGACTTACATGGTGAAATTTAACCCTGGGACCACCATAGAAGTTCCTAACGTGACCCTCTGAACCTGTTTTGGTGGTCGCTACAAATTATATATATATATGTGTTTGCACTCTAGGGGTCACATCTCTTTTCTCCTTTCCATAATCAGTTCAACAAGTTTGTTGGACAAAACAATCAGAAACCCCTAACCCCCTTTTTGGGGGTTTTGAATGCACAAATTTTGTTTTGTTGGTCCAAAAAGGGGTTAACCCCCCATTTAAAACTAATGTAAATTGAACTATACAACTTTTTTTATTAGCATATTACGTGTTGTTATTACTTACGGGATGTAATAAAAGACGTCTTACAACACTTAAGATATATTTACACTTATACTGATTCACATACAGATGGTAAACATATATAAAAGATGGCGTTTATAAAATTAATTGTAACAACTGTGATCACTTTTATATTGGTCAAACTGTTAATTGTATTAAAAGATTTAAGAACCATATATCAGCTTGGAAGAACAGAAAACCAGAAAGATCAAACGTAGCGAAACATCTTTTAGAAAATGGCCACACCATAGGGAAAATAGAAGAAAACCTCAGCATGCTCAAGAGTTGTAAAAAAGGAAATGAAATGAATGCATGGGAAGAATTGTTTATATTTAAAGAAATATGTAAAAATAGAGATAAATTGATTAAACAACTTTTTTTTTTTTTTTAGTCAGTTCTCTCATTGGCCTGATGATGACTGGTGTGACTGGTCGAAATCGATAGCCTAGTGCCATCTTATATATATGTTTACCGTCTGTATGTGAATCAGTATAAGTGTAAATATATCTTAAGTGTTGTAAGACGTATTTTATTACATCCCGTAATAAATTGATTAACGAACAAGTTAACTTCGACTCTGGTGGCACATTTAGGAACCTGTATCCGGAACTTCCGGTAGCCAATAGGATATAAGCAAGGACGCCATTTTGATTCTGTCAGTTCTCTCATTGGCCTGATGATGACTGGTGTTACTGGTCGAAATCGATAGCCTAGTACCATCTTTTATATATGTTTACCGTCTGTATGTGAATCAGTATAAGTGTAAATATATCTTAAGTGTTGTAAGACGTCTTTTATTACATCCCGTAAATTGAACTATACAAAGTAAAATCCAAACATTTTAAGCCCTCTCTCATAATTCTAGCACAAATGTTTACTGAATCAATAAAGAAAATGTAAATTAACTAAACACAGTGCTTATTTTGATTTTCCATCGGGAAAAGCTATTTTGCATATCTTGATGCTTATGTATCGCCACCAATACTCCCATACCAACTTTTGAACCTGATGGGAAAGGACGATATATTGCTATCCCAATGTTGCATTTAAATATTGTCCCAATATTGCTGGAGCATCTGAACAGCAAAAAAATAAAATGTTTTTTACAATTTCCAAAAAATAAAAAAATACCAGTAGCACAAGTGTTTGTTTAAAGTTATTATTTGATTTTAACTGCGGAAAGATAAAATTTTTACTGCGGAAAGTTAAAGTTTTACTGCGGAAATTTGCTCCCCTCACATCAGCGTGATGCATGCAAACTCCTTCTATTTAAATAGAGTACCCACTGTGCTTGTTTACGCCTGACTGAATAAATGTACATTTCAGTCCAAACCACTGCCAACCTGGGCCGCCGCGGCTGGTCTTTCAAGAGCAGGGAGAAACCTTCGACAACCCAGTCAACGTTCTACTTGCACTCCAACACTCTTACTAGGACTGAATCCAAAACGTAAGTTTCTCATTGGATTTGCCCACATTTTTATTAGTGAATTTCCTTTGGAAAGTGAACTATTAGCATGACCCGCACGGTGAAACTTAAGCCCGGGACCACCATAGAAGTTCCTAATGTGACCCCCTGAACACGTTTTGGGGGTTCGTTCAAAATTGTATATATATATATATATACATATATATATATATATATATATATATATATATATATATATATATAATATACATATATATATATATATATATGTGTGTGTGTGTATATGCACTCTAGCGGTCACATTTTTTGTCCGATTTACTTCAAATTTGGTAAGGACATTCCTTTTTGTAATCAGTTGGACAAGTTCGTTGGGCAAAACAATCGGAAAACTCTAAACCCGTTTTTTGGGGATTTTAAATTTAGAAATTTGAGTTTTTGGGCCCAAAAAGGGTCAGAAAAGCCCCGGATGTGAAATTAATGAATGAAAAACGGTGGGAATTAGTGTGGCGAAACTTTTAAGCCCTCTCTCGTCATTCTAGCATATATATTTACTGAGTTATTAAAGAAAATGTGTATTGACCTAACACAGTACGTTGTCTTATGGGGGTTTTACTTTAGAAAAGCCTGTTATTCGTTTGTTGGTGTACTTTTATCATCCCCAACAACGTCACGCCTACTTTAAAGCCTGGCTGGACCTTCTCCTAAGCTTATAATGCGCAAAATTGTATTCCCAGCATTGCAGGTAAATAGAACCAGGAGCATCACAACAGCCAAAAAATCAGTATTTTCAGATTTGAATAAAAATTGGAATAATTGTATGCTTTTAACTGATTTTGAGTTTTTATAGTTTTTTATGTGGAAATTCACTTCCCTCACGTCAGCGTGCTGCATGCGAACTCGTTTTACTTTAAATTAAAAAATATTTTCTAAAAGCGTTTGTTTTAAGACAATTTATCCTATCATTGTCGGTAACCTCATTTCTAAGACTCTGTGAGCTCTTGCAGCTAATTTCATACCCAGATATTTAGTATATACCCTTTTTGGTTTGAATACAAAAATCCCTTCTTAAGTTTTTGAAAATTGTTTCCTAAAATTATTTTTTGATTATTAAACATTTGTCAGCTTTGCATTCTTGTTTGAGTAAAAGATTTACTAAACAATATTGTGTGCTTCCTCTTGTAATTTTAATGAATTAGTGTTTGTATATATTTATACAAGTTAATTTTGCTTTTGTGTCAAACTTAAGCCGGCATTTTTTCAATATACAGTGTATTCTGTTGGGGTAAAATAACTCAAGTCAGAAATAAATATGAACTGATAACTAAAACATGACTATAACTTATTAAGTTGTACTTTTTAATTTTAATTGTCTTAATATGTTGATATTATTTTATATCTGTCAGTAAATATTATGTGTATTTTTTATATGGTTTATATTTGTTTTTAATTTTAAACCTTCACTTTTCACAAAGCAATGAAGATTCACTACATTAATTAGGATTAGTCCCTGAATATTTAATTTATGAAACAACTAAACATTTGAAAGATGTGGGGCAAACCCCTTAACTAAATGAAATTTAAGCGTGTCAAAGTGTTAAACTCTTAAATGTTGGCATTACTAGTTTCTATAGTCAATGCTGTTCTACTTATTTCTGACTTACAATAATTTCCAATGGGGTGTCCGATTTTGTGAAAACTATTAGGCTTCACCCTAGGGGTGTGCGAGTACTTGAAACTTTGAGTTTTCGGCCGAGTATTTTAATTTATTCATACTATTTGCCTCCTGGATTGATTGTATGACTTAAAAAATAAGGTTACATACCTTGTCGTCATCAATCCACTAGTTTATAAGATTACTAGTTTCGGGACTGGTTTTGTGCCATTATTAAATCTTGCAGTATCACAGAATAAAATACTGTCATCGTCTTGAGTTTAAAAACATTTCAACACTAAACACAAACTTGTATACTGACACATAGAAACATTAAACATTTAAAAATTTTACAATAAGTTTACACTTTATTTCCCATGTGTGGCCGGCCAAGGACAAGAGCAGACTGAAAATATGAGAAATAAAGTGTAAACTTATTGTAAAATTTTTAAATGTTTAATGTTTCTATGTGTCAGTATACAAGTTTGTGTTTAGTGTTGAAATGTTTTTAAACTCAAGACGATGACAGTATTTTATTCTGTGATACTGCAAGATTTGATGATGGGACAAAACTAGCCCCGAAACCTTCCCAAAACTAGTAATCTTATAAACTAGTGGATAGATGACGACAAGGTATGTAACCTTATTTTTTAAAGTTTTGAAAAGTACTCGAAAGTTCAAGCGAGTATTTCCCGCCGATTTCCGGACGATTGCTAATGATTGCGACCAGCCAAAACTTTTAGTAACGGCCGCAAAAGGCAATCGCATCACATAAAATCGGCCGAAATTACGCGGTAAATGATGACGGAAAACATAATATCGGTAAAAGTGGCGCCCGGGCCACTTAATATCAGCCGTAACTAATGATTTTGTCATCTAATATTGATTATAAGCGATGTCTGGACCAGGTGATATTGACCAAATGACAACCGGACCGTGTTTTATCGGGCAAAAACGAATTTCAAACCGCGTTTTGTTTGTCACGTAATCCAGTTTGATTGTGCTGGCCAAAACTAAGTATTGCTGTTCATGTATTAGTTAGAAACCATGTTTAGACTATCAAATCTAGGGTGGTATCCAAATCCATTACACTATTTGAAACTACCAACTGATGGAAAATACTCAATTGAAAATACTCGAAACTCGAAAATAATTGGCACTACTCGACTCGACTCGATTAAAAAAAATCACTACACGCACACCCCTATTTCACCCTAACAAGTCTTAACTCAATGATTGACTGCATAATAATCATTTTTGAAACATTCATTTTTGTGTTTGTGTTTCCGTTGTCTTTATGACCTTCAGAGCACAGGCCCAAGTCAGGTGAAGACTTCACAATATTCTCCTCGTAATTAGTTACTATTTATTGTTCTCTTATAAAAGCTTACTTCACTATTTTTCAGTTTTAAATCAACATTTTGCTTTCAGGGAAACAAAAGTAGATCCTCGTAGGTTGAGCACGACATCAATGTTGGCACGACCGACCTCCCCCCCTCCCCCACCCCCCAGGAATTCTGTTGGTGAGTCTTGATTTAATTAATGATGATTAATGATTAGCGATCTAATTTATTTAATGACCAAAGTTATAAAGTAATTTGTATATTTGTTATTTCAAGGACAACAATTTGTTGTTATCCTGTTTTTCTTGTATAAGATAAGAGTTATAATTAGTGGTATACATTTTTAAAATTTAATTGTATTAACGTAATAATTGCTATGCTTGTAAGACTTTATCAAAAAAGACTTGTTTATAACAAATATGGCGTAGATTCATTTGACATGTTTCTGTGTTTTTAAATTATTAAATATGTGATTTGTTGTGGGGTGGAAGAAAATCAGTTTTAATGAAGTTCTCCAGGATAAATACGTGATAGTAAGCCAGTCTCAAAAATGGTCTGTGTAATTATTCGGAGTTTATAATTTAAGAAAAAAACATTTTATTTTGTCAAGGTGTCATAGCTAAGACTATCATTGCTAAAGTAGGACCCTGCACTAAACATTTCAAAATTGTTAAACCTTTTTGCTTAAAGCCATTTTACTGTTCTCTTTGTAAAAATTGTAATGCTAATTAATCATTATGGTTGTGACAGTATTTAAATTACTAACTAAAATGGTATACACGTTATTAAGGAATACTATTTAAAATGTGAGCTTTTAATGTCATTAGAATCAGAATCAGAATAATCTTTATTTTAAAATACAAAGATTACAAAAATAGTGTCAAGATACAAGTGCAATACAGATTTATTTCAATGAAATAGTGAAATTACTAGTTGCAACATTCTAGTGCAGACATTACTCCAACTTTATTAGTTGTGAAAGTACAACGTAGTGAATGCTCATCCAACTAGAAGTAGGCAGTCTAGCCATTTCTATAGAGTGATATGGTTCACTACACAGTGTTCAGTGATGCTCAACCAGAGCATGAAGGAAGAGCGGCAATGCGTTCACTCGCTAATTACCATTACTGTTTTCTACGGTAAGAACAGAAAGCGTATTCACGGCTTGCTGGACTCAGGAGAGCATCCTTGTTCATTTTAATTTGTTGCAATTAGTTACATTTTCTCGAGTTCATTGTTATATTTTGTTTCTAAGGAATTATTATTTTGAAATATAACTATTTATTTTATACTTTCAGATGAAACCAGTAGAAGAAAGTCACTGCTCAATAGCTCAAACAGTTCTTCAGGAGATAATGAAGGGTATATCGGTAGGTTCAGTAAAAACAAACATAAGTTAAATATCCACGAAAAAGTTTTTTTCTAACTGAATGGCATAGAGGTTTAATTTTAATATTTGCTATACAAGTCCAGCTGTAGCTGTAAAAATAAAATAAAAAACTTTTGAGTTTTTTATTGATCAGTATTTCTATACTGATCCCCACCTGGAGATGGCTACAAACTCTTAATTATTAGAAGCCGTAAGAGTGGACATAAAACTCACATTGGTGGCTACTCAGATTTGAGATGAAAATCTCTAAAGATTGTGTTTTTTTTTCTCTAAACAATAATATCAATTTTTTGTTCTTGAACAACATAGATAGCTTATTAGTGAATTTCCTATGGAAAAGTTAACTATTAGCATGACCCGCACGGTGAAACTTAAGCCCGGGACCACCATAGAAGTTCCTAACGTTACCCCCTGAACACGTTTTTGGTCGTTCAAAATTATATATATATATGTATGTGTATGCACTCTAGTGGTCACATTTTTTGTCCGATTTACTTCATATTTGGTAGGGACGTTCCTTTCTATAATCAGTTGCACAAGTTTGTTGGGAAAAACAATCGGAAAACCCTAACCCCCTTTTTTGGGGATTATTCTTCAAAACTTTGAGTTTTTTGGCCCAAAAAGGCTCAGGAAACCCCCGGACGTAAAATTAATGCTTAAATTAAGATGGGAATTAGTAAAGCAAAAGTTTCAAGCCCTCTCTCGTCATTCTAGCTTAAATATTTACCGAGTTATTAAAGAAAATGTATATCAGCTAAACACAGTTCATTGTCTTATGGGGTTTTTACATTAGAAAAGCATGTTATTCATTTGTTGGTGTATTTGTATCATCCCCAGCAACCTCGCGCCTACTTTCAAGCCTGACTGGACCTTCTCCTAACCTTATAATGCAAAAAATTGTATTCCTAGCATTGCAGGTAAATGAAACCAGGAGCATCAGAACAGTCAAAAAATCAATGTTTTCAGATTTCAATAAAATTGGAATAAATGTATGTTTTTACACTGGTATTGAGTTTTAAAACTTTTGTATGTGGAAATTCACTTCCCTCACGTCAGCGTGCTGCGTGCGAACTCGTTTATTAGAGATGTAATTTCAATTTAACGCTTCATTAAGTTTACTAGTCTGTCAATATATATCGTTTTGATTAGATTGATTAGTTGTCAGTTAAAATACTAAAATCAGATGCCTATAATTTGGCGATTCGTTGGTGTAGTGGTCAAGGCAACAGACTCCGGAACCATGGCAGCGACCATGTCGTGGGTTCAAATCCCAGTCTAGCAATTAAATTGTACCAACACTGTTCAACTCGTACTGTAACGGCTCACCCCTTGCTTTGCTAAAAACATTCCACACACCGATCTGTAGTCTATTTGGGCAAAGTAAGGCAAAAAGAAGTTGCTAACCTATTTTATAAAAAAATACTACCTACTCTTCGTTTCAAAGAGGCTTTTCTCCCTAAGTATGCACGTTTGGTTGTTTATTTCCAATGCAGTGAAGTAGTGACGTGAGTGTGGTTTCCAGAAGGTCAGAGGAGGCTGTCCCGCAATGGCAATGGCAACAGCATGTGGTACATTGAGACTACCACTGACACTGCCTCCGAACATGGTAATGCTGCTTTTTTGCTGTAACAAACGTTCTATGCTTGGTAGTTCACAGAAATACGATCGCTAGTTACGTATGCAGGTATTTGAATGTTTACCGAAACCCTATTTTCATAATGCTAACCGAACTAAACAAAGCCCTGGCCCTGGCCTGGGGTCTTAGGTTGACCTTGGGCCTCAGAGAACCTTTCATAGAGACACCATTTGCTATTGTGTTGTACGATTGCCACATAACTACTTTTTATTTAGCGTCACAGTTGAACTGTTGAAAAAATATTTTTTAGCGCTGTAAATATGTTTTTATGTATTTTACCCTGATATTAGAATACATAGAACTGACCCCGGTCCTACAGCTCAATCCATTTTGTATCAATTCTAATTAGCACGTACACCAGCCGAAACCCTGGGCCTCACAGACCATTCTGGAGGTGTTTTTATTTTTCACACAAATACAACTGGACAAAAATCAATAATAACCATGTAGTTTTAAAGAAGGTCAGGTGACTGGAAGGTACTAAGGGAAAGGGCAGTTTTGTATAATCAGTGTTGGTAATAAAATTTTTTAAATTTCAGACTGGATTTCGGTAAAAGTGTTAATCGGTAAGTGGGTTTCAGTAAGTTCTTTGTTATTAAGTGGTTTTCATTAGGAAGAAAATAATCTTCAGGTTTAATTAGTATTTTGGATGAGAACTATTAACAAAAAGAGTTTGTAAACAAATTGCAAAGTTCAATAGTAAAGCTCAATGTGTAGTTTTAGTTAAATATAAAACACAAAAAATAAAAAATAAACTATGTACTGAGTGTTTCCGAACTGTCTACCAAAACTTCAGGAACGTGTTCCTGGAGTCACAACAAGCAATAAATGTTATATAAACTTAGAGCCTATCTTGCTTTGTTACTCATCTGTATGTTTGTGTTTTTAATCAATACATCATATCTTAAAAACCACTTGAGTTACTGACTTGAAACTTTGCACGTGCGTTACACTTGTTTAGGGCTCATATAGTATTGAATTTGATATTTGCAGCTTTTTCCATTTAAAAATTTTGGCCATTTAAATGTTTCAAAGCTTAATATCTTGAACATGGCAAATTGTTCACAAATGCATTTCTTGTTTGTTTTGACGCCAGTAATAAGTTTATGAAGTTTTGGTAGAGGGTTTGGAAACACCCTGTATATCACGATATGCATGAAGCAACTGATATCACTTGTTATGTTCTAGGGTCCAGCCAGGGATCTGATCTCAATCTCAGGTTTGCTGATGAACCTCTATATCAGTTCTATGCTGAAAATATTGCCAAGGTATGCTTTAGTGTAGTTTTTTTAGTTCAGTTAAAATTGTATTGTTGTTATCTTTACTCTATAACTTGGTTTCTGACATCTTGAAATCGAATCTAATGGTTGTTTTAGACCATGTTTTCGTTTTGATGGTTTAAAGCCTAAGGAAATATTTAGTAAAGTTATTTCTGTTAAAAAAATCACAGGAAGTTTATTGGTTACTCAATAAATATTAGGGGTGTGTGAGTACTCGAAACTTTGAGTTTTCGGCCGAGTATTGTAATACTCGAACTCGACTCGAAGTTTTTAAAAATACTCGAAAGTTCGAGCGAGTATTTCCCGCTGATTTCCGGACGATCGCTAACAATTTCGACCGGCCAAAACGCATAGTAACGGCTGCAAATGGTCGATCGCATTGCGTAAAATTGGCCGAAAATGACGATCGCTAAAGATTGCGACCGCCCAAAACGCATAGTAACGGCCGCAAAAGGCCATCACGTAAAATCGGCCGAAAATTACGATCGGACTGCTTAATTTTGGCCGTAAATGATGACGGTATAAATAATGTCGGCAAAAGTGGCAACCGGGCCACTTAATATCGGCCGTAACTAACGATTTCGTCATCTAATATTTATTATAAGCAATGTCTGGACCAGGTGATATTGGCCAAATGACAACCGGACCGTGTTTTATTGGGCGAAAACGAATGTCAGACCGTGTTTTGTTTGTCAATACATAATCCAGTTTGGTTGTACTGGCCAAAACTTGGTATTGCTAGTCATGTTTTAGTTAGAAATCATGTTTAGATTATCAAATCTAGAGTGGTATCCAAATCCCATTACACTATTATAATCTACCAACTGATGCCAAATACTCGCTCGAAAATACTCGAAACTCAAAAATAATTGGCACTACTCGACTCGACTCGAATAAAAAAATCACTACTCGCACACCCCTAAAAATATTATATTTGTTATTTAATAAAAATATATTGTGGCATAATTGCATATTGTAAATAAGTTATATGAAAATTTCTAATAACTGTTTATGTTTTATTAGTTATGGTACTATCTATTATAAAAGCTTTAAACAAATTTAGCTATTAGCTTACAATTTTAACTTTAAACTAGTATAGTGTTGACATTTTCATCAATATCATTTGTTTAGAGTCTGAACTTAGGGAGCTTGAAAAGAATCCAATTAAATTTTATAACAAGTTACCGTTAGATATAAGACTACCTACTTAGTAATAAGGATTTTAAGTGTAAACTTAATTATTTTCTCTTCAAAGAATTGTTCTATTCAGTTGAAGAATATGTGACAAAATTTTGGACTATGAAGGACTTTCAGTTTTTGATTATATATTAAATTGGTTTTGACTTGCCAACGCATTTGGGTGAAATATTTTCTGGCTGAATAAACTCCTCCTCCTTCCTCCTCTCCCTCCTCCTCTTCTTCCTCCTCCTCCTCCTCCTTCTTCCTCTTCTTCATCTTCTCTTTCTTGCCTTTTGTTGTTTGTGTATCTGTTTGCTAGTTGTAAACCTCTATATGTGTGTCTAATGGTTGCAGATGACGTTGTCAGAGTGGTCTGACAGGGACAGTGAGGGGTATGAGGAGATCACCCCCGCCGACCTGACCCCCTCCATCCCCTCCGCCCTGGACCTGGTGGCCAGCTGTCAGCACCGCTCCCTGTGGTGCGAAGTGCCGCAGGTCCGCAATAGCGGGGTGCTAGGTACGTCCACTCAAACACTTACTGCAGCCCATACGATATCACTACTGACTGGCTGAGTTCAGACCTATCATTCTAAGAATGTTATAGTTTTCATGACAGTTCTAGGATAAAATCAAATACAGTGGAACTTGGATAATTTGAATCTCAAGGGGCCGGTAAAAAACCCCGAATCATCCAAAAATTTTAAAAACAAGTTTGTCAAAGTCTTAAAACCTTCATTATCACTGTTGCAGAGACAATTTGTCATTAAAGAAATTGTTTGTAAGGTAACACTTTTGGGCAGAAGCGAAAAGTAACACACATCTGGTAAACAATAGGGATGGATCGAAAGTGGGGGTGTGGGTGTGCCTTGAATATAAAGTAACTGGGTTAGATATGTGCCAAGCAGTTACTTAAGCAAAATAGTTCCAGCTAGGTCTACAGAGTGTGCTTCCAAAACCAGTTCCAGCTGCAGCTAGTTTAACCTGCGGGGTGCTACAGTTCTTTTCGGAAGGTTCTGCTGTAGTTGGTTTTGGAACGAATTTTTGCAGTGCTAACAAGAGCTAACAAGAGTTGGAGCCAGCTGAATTGTTGTCCACTTGGAACGTTAAAGATTTTTCACTCCTGGTGCATTGGAATTAAGTAGTTCCAATTCCAACTGCTGCAACACACCTCTATGCGGGGTAATGATCCAAGACTTTGGCCTCATGCCAACTGTGCAACACCTGTTTTCTGGCCTTCCTATTTTTTATACCTATATTATGGCTGCTTTTAATATAGTCCAGATAAATAAGTTTAAATTATCCAAAATAAAATTTGAATTAACCTTATTTAACAGGATCAAGTGCAAATTTTGAATTATAGAAGTTTGAATCATCCGTGTCCCCTTGAATCTAAAGTAAATTAACTTAACGAAAAGAGGCTATGCAGCACATAGATATAGAACATCTTTATATCTTAGCTAAACCTAATTAGAACAACAATTTATAATAAAGTATATGTTTGGATTCTTTTTTATTATTAATCGGTAATAGAATCCTATTAAATTCAAATATATTTATTTACAGACACATTGAGTCAATCGAGGAAAAGATTGCAAGAGGCAAAATTTGAAGTGATGATTTCGGAAGCGTCCTACTTCAAGTCGCTCACTGTGTTGGACAAGGTGTTTGCTTCCTGTCCTCTGTTCTGCGACGAGAACATTCTGGCACGGGACGACAGGAAAACTCTGTTTGGCAATGTTGGACAAGGTAAGGGAACGAAGGGAATTTTAATAGCCCCTGGATTGGACACTGATTATTAAGTTTTTCAGAAATTATTGTGGACATTTTTCATTGCTGATTAGTAAAAACAAAGTTTCACAACATTCCTGGATCTGGAATTTGATCCAGTCTTCAGGTAAAAAGAATACCTAGAACGTAACAAAATTAGTGGCACAATCCAGACAAGCTGGAACAATTTACAGGAAAGCTAAAACAGAGAACTACAACAGCAAACAAAAATGATTAGAAAATTAAGCTAAAATAATAATTTTAAAACACTAATTAGTATTTTAGTTTATTTTATTTTTTACTGCTGATGCAGTTCATTGTTTTAGCTTTTCTGTGATTTTTTCCAGCTTGCCCTGTATTGTACCACTAATTTTGTTATCCTCTAGGAATTTTTTCACCTGAAGACAACACAAATCTAAACAATTTGTAAAGGTACAATACTGACAGTTATTGTAATTTGAGTATTTTTACGGTAGAGGAAAAATTGTTCTAATTGTCATTATTGTGACTTTTTGTGTATTAAAATAATGTTTTGCCTATATTATTTTGGGGTGGGGCAATTGCCCCCCCCTTGCTATCCTGAATTATGCCAGCTGCAATTTTTCACAAGCTTATAATTTATGATGCTCTCCAAAAACAGGTTGACAACCTTTAATAGTAACAAGGCAAGGGTTAAACATTAAAAATTGCCTCCGGTGTATATCACACGTGAAAAAAAACATAACTCTATACACCTTACAAGATGCTTCAATGTAATTGGATTCTTGTATCTATTTTGTAGCATTAAATATATAAATAAATAAACAGTTTTATTGTTTCAGTTCGCAAGTGCTCCGAGAAGCTGCTGACAGCGTTGCAGTCGTGTTGGCAAGACTGCATCCTCCTCCAAGGCATAAGTGACGCAGTTTATGATCACATCAGATCAGAGCGGCAGGTGTACATCAAGTATTGCACAAACCAGATTTCTATGGACCGCACACTGAAGAGGCTCAAGTGAGTATATTGTGTTTTGGACGTATTGTAACTAGGGGTGTGCGATTTTTTTGGATTCGATGCAACGATGCGATTAAATAAATTTTGATTTGAATCGATGCAATTTTTTAGTGATTGATTCGACATAGTTTCAATGATTAAAACTCATCCTATACACCAATTTTTATGACCAACATGGATGATCTACCATCTTGGACAAAGTCTAGTAATAAATTTCTGATTTGATAAATTAATTCTTCTTCCATCCTATCTTGATCCATCATTTCAAAAACTTTTGCAATAAAAACTCATAACCTAAACTTAATTGTATTTACTTAAGTTTCAAAGGACGGACGAATACAAACGAGCGACAAAGTTAAATAACGAGTGACAATGTAGAGATCTGCCAGATTGTAAAATACCACTATCGCACCATGCCAGTAAAACTACCGTATTTTTGATAAAATAATATTTTACCCACCCTACGAATAGTTTAGTGAAAGCATAAAGTTCTTCAAATAACTCACTGTTTATTATAAATTCATAATGGGAGAAACGTGGTTGTAAGATAATGATCAAAGAAATAATGTTGGTCAGCCGACTGATTATTGCTTTCAACCGGACCCCACCCCTCCCCTCCCGTCCCTCTTCCTTCCTTATCTCCAAGGTAAGATTTTTTGCCGCCGACCCAAACACTCTCTGCGCCCTTTGTAGCGCGGGTAAACGGCGGGAGTATAGTAAAGCATCAAACACTTTTGATACATTGCTATTTCAATTACTACATCATCGAATCGATGCATCTTACACTCCTAATTGTAACTAAAAACTAGGAGGCCAAGGTATAGTCGCAGCTTGGGTTTGGTAGCACTTGCCTGATACTGCTGCATGAATTGAATTTTGTGTAGTATGGGCAACACATGGGTCCACGGACACTGATGCGCAGGAAACTAGATTGAACTTCAGTTGAAGTTTAGGTCGGGCCAGTACACACTGCCCGCAGAGATCTGCGTGAGATCTACCTTGGCTGAGAGTCAAGGCGTTGCAACGACCGTGGTTCCGCATAGCCATATGAAGCCATATAAACCATATGAATAATATAAACACTAACTAAAATGAATATGAAATTAAATTAATCAGTCCTTTACTGTCACAAATTCATTTTCAAATTTCAGCAGAGCTGGGAAAACAGATGACATCGTCATAAAAACTAAAACTAAAATTCTATATTGGTACCTATAGAACATTGATACAGGCCTACATCAATACAATAGATAGCTAGTTCACATCCGTTTGTTGTAGTGATGTGTCAAAACCAAAACTTGAATCTCAAAACCACCAAAACTTTGGAAAAGTTTCGGTTTCGAGATTCGATCGGTGAGTTTCGAGAATCAAAACTCGAAACTGCTGAGATTTTTTGTGTCTTTATTGTTGTTTTTTTTAACAGAAATCACGCCCGTGTTTCGATCAATAATGCAAAGGTCAAAAGCCTACTGTCATCGGTCATCTACCTTCACTTTTTTTGGATTATTGATTTTTTATTTCTGAAAGAACAACTCTAACCAAAATATATAATTAGTTTTAATTAATTTTTCTGGATTTATTTTTCATAACCATACCCAGGCAAGTAAATAGGGTTTCGCGATTTGAGTTTCGAGATTCGATTTTGTAAGTTTCGGTTTTGGTTTCGAGATTCGAAATTTCTGGTTTTGACCATCACTAGTTTGTTGTTTAGAATAATAATTCTGTACTTGAATAATAATTTATGTCAGCAAATAAAATGTTAGGCCTAAATGGGTTTAAACTTAGAAAAATCATTATTTTCCTTGAAATTGGCATTAAAAGATTAAGACTCTTATAATATGGGAATTTATCAAAAAGGCCAAGGCGGTGTCTTGGATACTGAAAGTTATTTTTTAAACTGATGGGATAATGATGAACAAACTGCTTTTTGCTGAAAAATTTGTAGTTGCTGGCAGTTTTTTGTTTGTTTTTTTGTTTGAGAACACCAACATTTTAAATATCTAAAGGGAAGGTATTGTTTTATATTTCATACTATGGTCTTGAAATAGTAATTTACAAGATGTTCTTTTTGGTGTAAAAAGACAAAATTATGAAATATTTCTTTTGGAATTTAAAAACCGTAGTAGCATATGAAGTTGAGCCCCATAATTCAATGCTGTGTTGTATTGAATTATGAGTATTTTATTATATTTAACCATGGGTATTATTTTATTTTTAGTGAATTTCCTTTGGAAAGTGAACTATTAGCATGACCCGCACGGTGAAACTTAAGCCCGGGATCACCACAGAAGTTCCTAACGTGACCCCCTGAACACGTTTTGGTGGGTCGTTCAAAATTATATATATATATATATATATATATATATATATATATATATATATATATATATATATACATGTGTTTGCACTCTAGTGGTCGCATCCTTTGTCCGATTAACTTCAAATTTGGTAGGGACGTTCCTTTCTGTAATCAGTTGGACAAGTTCGTTGGGCAAAACAATCGGAAAACTCTAAACCCCTTTTTTGGGGATTAATCTTTCAAATTTCGAGTTTTTGGGCCCAAAAAGCGTCAGAAAAGCCCCGGATGTAAAATTAATGCTTGTTAAAAGATGGGAATTAAAGAGGCGAAAGTTTTAAGCCCTCTCTCGTCGTTCTAGCGTAAATATTTACCGAGGTATTAAAGAAAATGTGTTTTGACTAAGCACAGTACTTGTCATGGGGGTTTTACACTAGAAAAGCCACAAAGTAAAGTGGCTTTAACTCTAACTATTCCTTTGTTAGAGTACCTTTATCATCCCATGCAACCTCACGCCTACTTTCAAGCCTGACTAGACCTTCTCCTAACATTATAATGCGAAAAATTGTATTCCCAGCTTTGCAGGTAAATGAACCAGGAGCATCAGAACAGCCAAAAAATCAATGATTTCAGATTTCAATAAAAATTAGAATACATGTATATTTTTACACTGATTTTGAGTTTTAAAAGTTTTTATGTGGAAATTCCCTTCCCTCACGTCAGCGTGCTGCGTGCGAACTCGTTTATTTATTTTGATGCTACTCGTCTGATCGCAGGCAGAACAACAGCAACTTCAGCACAGTGCTGGCCCAGCTGGAGTCTGAGCCGCAGTGCCAGGCACTGACTCTCTACTCGTTCCTGATGTTGCCGATGCAGAGGATCACTCGGCTGCGGTTGTTGTTCGACACGATGATGTCACTGCTGGAGCCGGCGGACTCAGAACATGCGGCTGTCCTGAGGACACTCGACGCCCTCAATAAGGTAGCTGCAAACATTGAGTTAAAATATTATACAGGAGTCACTACTTTCTCACAAATAACCTTCAAAAAGTGGCCCATCAAGATTGGTATTTTGTCTTGTGTGGTGCCAACTTCTCGGTGGGACGGTGTCATTCGACATACAAGGTGGCTTGTTTTCGTAGCTATTTCCAAAGCCATATTACAAGGGTGTTTTAATTTAACTTATATCATAACTTTGATTCGAGATAAGCGAACAAATTCCATTTAAAATGTGCCTCAAGATTATAAAGTTTCACTTAAAATGCGACAAGATATTAATATTTCAATACTTTAAATGTCACAGCTTTTAAATTTAATCGAATGGGAGATTTAGAGACCGCCCCACCATAAGTACTGCCAACATAACAGAGCAAAAATTGGTTTTCACAACAGCAAACTTTTTAGACCAAGAGTCGTGACTCCTGATTATACCCTGATCTCATTGGCTACAAACTTGGTCAGAATCAGGTGTCTATGGTGCTGTCTTTATTCAAATCTTGCTAATACTTGAAATCAACGTCTAAAAATCCTTTCAAGAGTAAAATAAAAGGCCCTTTGAAAATAAGAAAGCTGCCCTATATTGTATAATATTTAGGGGTGTGCGAGTACTCGAAACTTCGAGTTTTCGGCCAAACATTTTAATACTTGAACTCGACTCGAAGTTTTGAAAAATATTCAAAAGTTTGAGCGAGTATTTCCTGCCGATTTCCGGTCGATCGCTAATGATTGCGACCGGCCAAAACGCTTAGTAACGGCCGCAAAAGGCGATCGCATCACGTGAAATCGGCCGAAAATGACGATCGGACCACGTAATTTCGGCCGTAAATGACATAATATTGGCAAAAGTGGCAACCGGGTCACTTAATATCGGCCGTAACTTTAATATCGGCCGTAACTAACGATTTCGTCATCTCATATTGATTATAGGAGATGTATGGACCAGGTGATTTTGGCCAAATGACGACCGGACCATGTTTTATCGGCCGGAAATGAATGTCAAACTGTGTTTTGTCTGTCAATATGTAATCCAGTTTGATTGTACTGGCTAAACCTTTGTATTGCTACTCATGTATTACTTAGAAACCATGTTTAGATTATCAAATCTAGAGTGGTATTTAAATCCCATTACTCTATTTTAAGCTACCAACTGTTGGCAAATACTCGCTCGAAAATACTCGAAACTCGAAAATAATTGGCACTGCTCGACTCGACTCCATTCAAAAAAATCACTACTCGCACACCCCTGATAATATTATTGATTTTGCTGTGTTTTCATACTTTCATGTGAAGTAACATTTTCCCTAAATTGTTGGTTCTTTTGACCATCTCATATTAAAATTATTTGGTGTTCCGTTCTTCGCACAAATTATGAAAAAAAACTCAAATGTTTCAAAAATGTTTTCGTTCCGTTCTTCGCACAAATTATGAAACAAAAACTCAGATGTTTCAAAAATGTTTTCTACAGTTTATTTTTGCTATAATAATCATTAATAACTCAGCTAATTTCAGCAGTCTTGTTGTGGTTTGAATCCTAGTCTTGGCTAGAAAGTTTTATCAGTATTTTACTGCCTAGCTTGTATTGTAGCAGCTCACCCCTTGCTTTGCTTTGTACATGCCCCACACAGTCCTTTAGCCCATGTGGACAGGCAAAGTATATAAAAAAGGCCACCAACCCCTTAAAAAAGAGGTTCAGAAGTTTACATTAAAACAGAACAAAGACGACAACAAACATATGTACCATGTTCCTTTCACTATAGTGCATATTAGCTTTACACACACTAACAGTTTGTGGATGAGCACCATTGTTATTGTGGCATTTTTCAAACATATTAGCGTTGTTGTACTTCAGTTTGTCAACTCTGTGTCCCTGTTGCAGTGTGTGAGTGAGTGCAACGAGGGAGCTCGCAGCCAAGAGAGGCACGAGGAGATGGTCAAACTCAGCAAGCAACTGGACTTCCCACCCGAGGTCAGTATGTAGTTTACTCACACCAGTGGCATTTTGTTTGCTTCAATCACTTTTAGGGAAAGTCCAGTCAGATTGATGACTTTTCAGTTGTGAATCGAACCTGTACACCTTGAATACAAAGTCCAAGTTGCTTACGTAGTAAGTAAATATGGGTCCACAGAAACTCATTACTTTTACTGGACATCTAAAAAATTAACTTTCCCAGAAGTAAGGTTGGTAAAAAAATAATTTGGTGAAATCATTATTTATAAAATACCTTCCAAACTCTGGAGATGGGAGATAGCCCACCAATTGGTAACAAAATCCAGATAGCCCATCAATTGGAAACAAAATCCAGAGATCCACCCAGTTTTAATATTATATACAATTTTGTTCACATAATTATTACTATCCCTTCCCCATAGCTAGAGAACTTTTAAGAACTTGAATATAAAAACGAGTTTGCACGCAGCACGCTGACCTGAGGGAAGTGAATTTCCACATAAAAAACTATAAAAACTCAAAATCAGTTAAAAACATACAATTATTCCAATTTTTATTCAATCTGAAAATATTGATTTTTTGGCTGTTGTGATACTCCTGGTTCTATTTACCTGCAATGCTGGGAATACAGTTTTGCGCATTATAAGGTTAGGAGAAGGTCCAGTCAGGCTTTAAAGTAGGCGTGAGGTTGTTGGGGATGATAAAAGTATACCAAAAAATTATTAACAGGCTTTTCTAATATAAAACCCCCATAAGACAACGTACTGTGTTTGGTCAATACAGATTTCCTTTATTAACTCGGTAAATATATATGCTAGAATGATGAGAGAGGGCTTAAAAGTTTCGCCACACTAATTCCCATCTTTTTACATTCGTTAATTTTACATCAGGGGCTTTCTTGACCCTTTTTGGGCCCAAAAACTCAAAATTTGAAAGATTATTCCCCGAAAAAGGGGTTTAGAGTTTTCCGATTGTTTTGCCCAACGAACTTGTCCAACTGATTATAGAAAGGAACGTCCCTACCAAATTTGAAGTACCTAAATCGGACAAAAAATTTGACCGCGAGAGTGCCTGCACACACATATATATATGTCTGTATATTAGGGGTATGCGAGTAGTGATTTTTTTATTCGAGTCAAGTCGAGTAGTACCAATTATTTTCGAGTTTCGAGTATTTTCGAGCGAGTATTTGCCATTGGTTAGTAGTTTAAAATAGTGTAATGATATTTGGACACCACTCTAGATTTGATCATCTAAACATGGTTTCTAACTAATACATGAGTAGTAATACCAAGTTTTGGCCAGTACAATCAAACTGGATTATGTATTGACAAACAAAACACGGTTTGACATTCGTTTCTGCCCGATAAAACGCGATCCGGTTGTCATTTGGCCAGACATTGCTTATAATCACCTGGTCCAGACATTACTTATAATCAATATTAGATGACGAAATCGTTAATTATGGGCGATATTAAGTGGCCCGGTCGCCACTTTTGCCGATATTATGTATACCGTCATCATTTACGGCCAAAATTAGGCGGTCCGATCGTCATTTTCGGCCGATTTTCCGTGATGCGATCGCCTTGTGCGGCCGTTACTACGCGTTCTGGCCGGTCGCAATCGTTAGCGATCGTCATTTTCGGCCGATTTTACGTGGTGTGATCGCCTTTTGCGGCCGTTACTACGCGTTTTGGGCGGTCACAATCGTTAGCGATCGTCATTTTCGGCCGATTTTACGTGATGCGATCGCCTTTTGCGGCCATTACTACGCGTTTTGGCCGGTCGTAGTCGTTAGCGATCGTCATTTCCGGCCGATTTTACGCGATGCCATCGCTTTGTGCGGCTGTTACTACGCGTTTTGGCCGGTCGCAATTGTTAGCGATCGTCCGTAAATCGGCGGGAAATACTTGCTCGAACTTTCGAGTATTTTTCAAAACAGTTGAGTTAAGTCGAGTTGAGTTAGAGTATTATAATACTCGGCCGAAAACTCAAAGTTTCGAGTACTCGCACACCCCTACTATATATATATATATATATATATATAAAACATTTTTAACGAACCCCCAAAACGTGTTCAGGGGGTCACGTTAGGAACTTCTGCGGTGGTCCCGGGCTTAAGTTTCACCGTGCGGGTCATGCTAATAGTTCACTTTCCATAGGAAATTCACTAATAATGTACATAATAATAGACTAATCTAAGTAGTTAAGTGATTTAGTTGGAAAGCCTGTTTCCACTTAGGACTAAAGAACACTTCCTTTCTTGAGTGATTGAGAAAGTGACAAGTTTCCCAAAAGTTATCAAGTTTTTGTGTATGTTTGTTTGGCTATTGTTCCAGTGACGTATCTTCCCCATTGATCTTTCCTTCTTTCCAACGGGTAAAGTGATTTAGTTGGTAAGCTTGCATTCACTTGGGACTAAATAACACTTCCTTCTTCAAGTGATTGAGAAAGGTACCCAAAAAATATCAATTTTTTTTGTTTGACTATTGTGCCAATGATGTATCTTCTCTATTGATCTACATTTCTTCCCAGTGGGTAAGTTCTCTTGCATCTCCTCCCCTTAATTTCTCTGTATTTATAAAATTACTGTTAGAGATATAATGTTCTTAAATTGTTGGCTTTCTGTGTAACTTCCTGTACTGACTCCTCCTCTGCCTTGTCTACAGATGACGGTGCCTATCCTAGAGCCCGGCAGTGGTCGCTGGCTCGTCAGGTCCGGGCCTGTGGTACAGGTGAACCTCGATGCCAAACAAACCTTCAGCCGCCGTCTCTCTCGCTCCGGCCCTAAACTGACATTCTTCCTCTTCACTGATCTGCTACTGGTCACGAAGAAGAAGAGGTTAGTGCTGGGCTGTGTTCAGGATATCATTCACTCGTTTTTGAATTTTTCGTTACCGTAATTTTAAGATACACAAGTATGGTTAGATTACCTGTAAATTTGATTACTTTTAACAGCAGACAATTAATTGACAAGCTCTGATGATAATCATGTCTTTAAAACTTCATGATTGAACATAAAAATGTTTTCATACTCACAATTTTTATATCCCAGCAAAAGCCTACATGCAAGCAGTGAGTGTTCAGAGTTGTATGTTCAGGAAGTAGACGGGACCATAACTTAGCTATCTGTTTTATCTTGTGTTTTTAATGTTTAATGTTATTATGTTTCTTGACTCGGACGTTTACGATGAACATGTACAAAGAACATGTATTTAAATGTTACGTTTTAGAGGTCGACTGTGACCGTAAGATGATCAAAATTTCTGCAGACAAAAGTATATAATTGCCATTGGCAGGTAATTTAATACCTCTTACATAACACACAGTACATTCTTGGCTTACTGAGTCCCGGGACATATGAACATAGTAAGCTGGAGTTCAACTCTGTGTTTTTAGAATTTTTTACTAGTGGACAATCTTTTGAATGTCAAAATTCATTGAATGCCATTTAGTTCTGCAATAACCATAAATAAATGAAATGACCTCATTTATTACCTCACTTGTCACTACTGAGATATATCAATCCTGCTCATTGAGGCAAGAATGATAGGTAAAAGTTGATTTGTGAAAAATTTCAGAAATCAGTTTTTGCTTGTAGACCCTTTAGTAAAACATAATTCCCTTAATACTTTGAGAAAATTTAATTGTTATACTCAATTTTGTCTCCTCCGGAACCTCACCTGTGCCGCTGTGTTCCAGTGAGGAGAGCTACCAGGTGGTGGACCACTGCCAGCGCAGTCTGCTGGAGACCCGGGAGCTCAGGGAGTGTCCCGGGTTCGGCCGCTGTCTGCTGGGACTGACGTTGCTGGAGAACGCGGAGAAAAGAACTGTGGAGATGGTCAGTACCAGGAGCTTAGGATGGATTGGTGGATTGGCCATCAGAGTGATTCAAGTACTAGGGGTGTGCGATTAGTGATTCTTTCGAGTCAAGTCAAGAATCAAGTCAATTGTTAGTACCAATTATTCTAAATTTTCAGGCATTTTTTGAGCGAGTATTGGCCGTTAGTAATATTTATTGTTGGCAGTTTTAAATAGTGTAATGGTATTTGGATAACATTCCAGATTTGGTAATCTAAACATGGTTTCTAACTAATATTATACGAGTAGCAACCATGTATTAGTTAGAATGCCAAACAATAATACAAATGTTTTTTGGACAGTATAATCTGGATTATTGACAAACAATAAAACATAGCTGGATCATCGCTTTTTGCAAGTACACAAGTGTCCGTTGCAACAACTCCCCATTACAAAGAATGAATTTTAAATAGAGATGTGCGAGTACTTGAAATTTCAAGTTCGAGCTGAGTTCGGCACTGAAACTCAAGGTTTTACTGAAACTTGAAAGTTTCGAGCAAGTTTACTCCCGCCGTTTACCCGTGCTACCAAGGGCACGGGGAGAGTTACCCCCGCTACAAAGATTTGTCCGCGGCCGCACGTCGTCTGTAAATTTAAATTGAGTGTGAACGCATTTGGGGTGTTAAGAGTTGTGATGTGGATTATAGTGTTTTATTAATAAATAAGTAAGTTGTGGCTTATCAGTTTGTGTTACTCTTTACACCAAAATGGAGTATTTACCAGGACCTTCAGATTGAGTTGTATGAACACTGCCTGTATAGTCCAATTTAGGTTAACCTAACCTTGTAATTTTTTAAAGTAAAATATCAAAAACATATCTGTAATGAAATCTAATAAGTAAGCGTAAGTTTGTGCTTGTTTTTTGTTCCATAATGATGTCAATCCATTAATTTTAGACTCAACTCTCCTTTGGAATTGAGCTGTTTTTAAAGACAAGTGATTTGTTTTGGCCTTGTTTAAGTTTCATTAATAAATAATTTGTAATATTTTAAAAGTCAATTTAAGACATGGCTTCAATTTCATCAATTGATTTGCCAGGCACTTTCTAACATATCTTCATGCTGTTACTGATTGTTCTTATTAAAACTATTATTGTTAAAATTAATGCTAAAATATGTTAGTAAATACTTTTTGAGTGGTAAGTAAGTAGGCTAATGTACCATGTAATGTAATAGGCCTTTTAAATATTAAAATAAAGTTTATTTTAATTTATAGGCCTCAATGTAATTTTATTTTCTCCATTCGTAGAAAGATGTAGCTTAGACCTAAACATAATATACAAAACATAGGATAAACAAAAAGGAGGAAATCAAATAAAAAACTGAGATTATTTTTTCATGAAACCGTTAATTATTACCATATACGCTAACGACCTTAATACCAAAAGATTAAAAGTATTTTATCTTCATGGCAAAATGTTATGCGATAACTTTGGTATGATTTATTTTCAGATAAATGTTCTTACCTTTTTCCAATGAAGCAGGAATCCATATATTTTACTTACTATTATTTTCAGGTCATAGTGACTAAAAAGTATATTTTAATAACAATATTTATAAATGGAACCCTATACACTATGTTTTCATCCAATCTAACTCGACCTATGTGTCCAATCGACTCAAACTCGAGATTCAAATCTTTTGCCATTTACTCGACTCAAACTCGACTTGACTTAAAAAACCTGTACTCGCACATCTCTAATTTTAAACAAAGAATCCATGGAATGTGATAATTTTAAATATGTTTTAGAGTCTGTGAGTATGTGTAAACAGTTAAAAAAATCATGACAAAATCCTTTGGATGAAAATTTTGTTACATTTTAGCTTGGTTGACCCACAGTCATAACTTGCCCCTCGACGGCTCTCCAACTGGTTTATAACTGGTACAGAAGTCAACATAGGGTACAACAAAATTAAGCTTTCACAATATTGATAAGACTTTGGGCTATCACTATTACCTTGTTGGTGTTGGTTGTTGGTGACAAACTTCCCTGTTACCTTGGTACCTCCTTGTCTCTTGTGTGGGCTTGACTCTTGGTTGAGCTTGGATACCCTGTCTAGTCCAAGTCCTTTTTTGTGGGTCTGCCTGGGACGGGTGCCTGCGAGGAAGGGCCCTTACCTGACGGTCTCCGGTCTGCCAGGCTGGAGGACAAACCGCCCGGGGCCCCCTGACCCCCTAGAGCTGCAGGCTCTGTGCGATGGCGGTCCATGTCTGGTGGACTTGTTGGGTCATGAGGTTACAGGGCAAATCGACCTGGGGTTCTGTCACCCATAGAGCCCAGGAGGTTGGTAAAGTTCTCTCTCCCATTCTGAAGCGAGACAGAAAAACCTACCACCGTCCCCAACCCTGAAAATCCCCTCTTTCCAGTGGCTGCATAATATCCCATAGGAGACATGCCTAGTTCCTATGACTATGCCGCGGTTTCTGATCCTCCACAAACAAACAAACAAAGACTGTCATAACTAATTTTGGTACTTATGTCATCCCTGTGTCTCACTAGACGGTGAGCTGTGACAGTGAGCCAGAGCACCAGCGGTGGCTGCAGGTGTTGTCGTTCCCTCAGTCCGACCTGCCAGGGGAGACGCTGTACAAGGGCTGGGACTGTCCCCAGGTCACCGTCACAACTGTGGTACTAATGTCATCCCTGTGTCTCACTAGACGGTGAGCTGTGACAGTGAGCCAGAGCACCAGCGGTGGCTGCAGGTGTTGTCGTTCCCTCAGTCCGACCTGCCAGGGGAGACGCTGTACAAGGGCTGGGACTGTCCCCAGGTCACCGTCACAACTGTGGTACTAATGTCATCCCTGTGTCTCACTAGACGGTGAGCTGTGACAGTGAGCCAGAGCACCAGCGTTGGCTCCAGGTGTTGTCGCCCCCTCAGTCCGACCTGCCAGGGGAGACGCTGTACGAGGGCTGGGACTGTCCCCAGGTCACCGTCACAACTGTGGCACTTATGTCATCCCTGTGTCTCACTACACGGTGAGCTGTGACAGTGAGCCAGAGCACCAGCGTTGGCTCCAGGTGTTGTCGCCCCCTCAGTCCGACCTGCCAGGGGAGACGCTGTACGAGGGCTGGGACTGTCCCCAGGTCACCGTCACAACTGTGGTACTAATGTCATCCCTGTGTCTCACTAGACGGTGAGCTGTGACAGTGAGCCAGAGCACCAGCGGTGGCTGCAGGTGTTGTCGCTCCCTCAGTCCGACCTGCCAGGGGAGACGCTGTACAAGGGCAGGGACTGTCCCCAGGTCACCGTCACAACTGTGGCACTTATGTCATCCCTGTGTCTCACTAGAGGGTGAGCTGTGACAGTGAGCCAGAGCACCAGCGTTGGCTCCAGGTGTTGTCGCCCCCTCAGTCCGACCTGCCAGGGGAGACGCTGTACAAGGGCTGGGACTGTCCCCAGGTCACCGTCACAACTGTGGTACTAATGTCATCCCTGTGTCTTACTAGACGGTGAGCTGTGACAGTGAACCAGAGCACCAGCGTTGGCTCCAGTTGTTGTCGCCCCCTCAGTCCGACCTGCCAGGGGAGACGCTGTACAAGGGCTGGGACTGTCCCCAGGCCACCGTCACAACTGTGGTACTAATGTCATCCCTGTGTCTCACTAGACGGTGAGCTGTGACAGTGAGCCAGAGCACCAGCGTTGGCTCCAGGTGTTGTCGTTCCCTCAGTCCGACCTGCCAGGGGAGATGCTGTACAAGGGCTGGGACTGTCCCCAGGTCACCGTCACAACTGTGGCACTTGTGTCATCCCTGTGTCTCACTAGACGGTGAGCTGTGACAGTGAGCCAGAGCACCAGCGGTGGCTGCAGGTGTTGTCGTTCCCTCAGTCCGACCTGCCAGGGGAGATGCTGTACAAGGGCTGGGACTGTCCCCATTTCACCGTCACAACTGTCGCACTTATGTCATCCCTGTGTCTCACTAGACGGTGAGCTGTGACAGTGAGCCAGAGCACCAGCGGTGGCTGCAGGTGTTGTCGCTCCCTCAGTCCGACCTGCCAGGTGAGACGCTGTACAAGGGCTGGGACTGTCCCCAGGTCACCGTCACAACTGTGGTTCTAATGTCATCCCTGTGTCTCACTAGATGGTGAGCTGTGACAGTGAGCCAGAGCACCAGCGGTGGCTGCAGGTGTTGTCGCTCCCTCAGTCCGACCTGCCAGGGGAGACGCCGTACAAGGGCTGGGACTGTCCCCAGGTCACCGTCACAACTGTGGTACTAATGTCATCCCTGTGTCTCACTAGACGGTGAGCTGTGACAGTGAGCCAGAGCACCAGCGTTGGCTCCAGGTGTTGTCGCCCCCTCAGTCCGACCTGCCAGGGGAGACGCTGTACGAGGGCTGGGACTGTCCCCAGGTCACCGTCACACATGCCTACACTCCGCAGCAGCCTGACGAGCTGGCACTGGCTCTGGGCGATGTCGTCAATGTGCTCAGGAAGACCGAAGGTCAGTACACAATCATTTAACCCTTTCCAAAGGTTGGACGTATATATACGCTGACTATAGTTTTCATTTGCACTATTTAGATGTATATACAGTATACGCTAACAATAGTATTATTTTGCTAGCATTGGACATATATACGCTAACGATAGCTTTAATTTCCAAGCGTTGGACGTATATATACGCTAATGATTATTTTCATTTGCAAGCGTTGGACGTATACATATACAACTCAATTTGAAACTTACAAGCGTATGACAAATATACCCCCGTCGCATCAAACCTGCATACTCAGCGAATTTCCAATGGAGATATAAATGTCTTAATCTACATAAAGCCACTTACCAAGTTTCATAAAAATATATTCAAAAATAAGCAATATATACAATTTTAATTATTCTCCATAAGAATAACATTGTGGCTGAGTACGCAGGTTTGCTGCAACAAGGAACACAAAAAATGGGTTTTTATGCTAATATCAATATAACTCAACTAGGTGAAGTCGTATACCAGTTTTTATTCATTTATGTTCATAATTAAGGGAGACAGAGCATTTAATTATTATCCATAAGAATAACATGGGGGCTGAGTACGCATGTTTGCTGCTACGGGAGAATTATGCAAAAAACAATTTTTTGGAGCAAATATCAATAGACCTCAACGAGATGAAGCTGTATACCAAGTTTCGTCAGTATACGTTCATAAATAAGCGAGATAAAAAAATTTTCTTTTCCTCCATAAGAATAACATTAGACAACGTACTGTGTTTAGCACTTTCAATATCTCGGTAACCAATTGACGTAGAGGAATGATCGAAATACCAAATTGTGTGTTTTTTTAAGCTAAATCTAATGGTCAAAACTAAAATTGGACTTTTTCAAAAATTATATGTAAAAAATTCAAAAAACCCATTTTTGGGGTACAAAACCCCCCCAAAATACCCCTTCGGATAGGTCGATCTGTCTGGTTTTCGAACTTAAAGTCATAAATGCTGCTTTACATAAATATACCAAATTTCGTCAAAATCGGATAATTTTTACGAGAGTTATCGTGCTCACGGACACATATATATATATATATATATATATACAGTTTCGAACGAATGGTGTTTTTGGGGTCTGGGGACCTCAAAACGAAAAGTTATCATGGTCCCGGGCCCAGGTCTTACCATGCCGACTACGGTAATAGCTTCTTCCCTATAGGGGAAATTCGCTAATATATAGCCTATGCCAAACTTGAAATTGTAATTTAGGTGTTTGTAAAGTTGATTCCGTATTATTTACAGATACTTCTATCTATTAGTCTATTTAAAAAAAAATAATTGTAGTGTTACATTTCCATTCGGTGAGTTGGCATCTCTATTCTCGCAACAGCTGTCATAGACTGGCTGGCTCATGCATTCCTTTGTGATTGTGTCCTGCACAGACAGTTTGTTTACGTTCAGTCAGTTGTTTACATGCTGATGTGTCAACTGAGCATCCTGAATGGAGGTCCTGGTAAATCCTCCATTTTGGTGTAAAGAGTAACACAAATTTATAAGCCACAACTTACAAGCTAATGCTGTTTCGCACAATGTTTTCTGTGCATTAGACTGTCGCGTTATTTAAAAAAAATGACGTTCAGATTGAATGTTTGACTATATATACTAATGCTAATTTTGGTCCTAGAACTTGTAAAAACAGTAATTTTATCATGAAAATCAAAATAATTTACTTTAATTACTAGACAGAAGTGGAAAAACTAAATTTAAAAATTAGTTTTTGAACCCAACCAAAAAATATGTAGCGTACTGAGTAGAGATTTGCCCCGCAGTAGCTGTGACACCTCATACAAAATTATTTACTGAGATAATTTATACTTTATATATCATGAGGTATATACAGTAGACTCTCTGAAATCGGGATCGGCCTAGTCTGGACTTTAGGTAAACGGGACCAATGAGCTTCATTTTTTTGTCCAGATAGAAACAAAACTTCACGTTTTAGAGCCTTCAGTTTTCATGAGACCAGCCCACATTGCACAAATGTCATGTAGTTTGCATCGTCGGGTGCTCTGTGTTTCATTAAAATGGATGTTGTTCATGATTTACAAGGCAGTGAGAGTTGTTGTGTGGTAGGAGGGGGCAGTAGAGGGGGGGGTGGGGGGGGTTCACTGCTCCCGCTTTGTTAGTGCAGGTTTTACATGGTTTTAATTCGTCAATAAAAAGTAATATATATAGAACAATAAAACACAAGCTCTTATGGGACTATTAAAACACATTTAATTAAGTTTAATAATTAGTAACTACAGTAAAACAGTAATGTTTAACAAATTAAATATTGTTTAAATCTTTGGTCAATGGCAAGTTGGCGGCAAGGGTAAATGTTATTTGTTTATAATAATTATTATTGTGAAAGTTTCCAACGTCTGGAGATACACTCCTTTATTTCCGAGTTACTACAGATAAGCATGTTCAAGTAAACAAAGTTAGTGGACTGTTTGGAAATATTATGATATCCATATCCATCTTTAGGGCAGCGTGAATTAGTAGTGCAAACATACTAATAATTTCCTCATTGACTGAGAATAAATAAGGACGATGAAAGGATAAATATTTTAAAATTATAATAGCACAAAAACTATAAAATGTAAAAAAGTTTGTAAGTTGTTTTTTTTTCTGCTTTGTCTCATTTCTGAACTATTCAATTGCCAAAACTATCGGACAAAGGATAAAAGCAATGCAGCATCTATTATTGTGCACTGTTGCAAATAGCAGCCCATGAACGAAATGTTTCACAAACAGTTGCACAATAACAGACACTATTTACTTTTATTCTTTGTCCAATAATTTTGACAGTTTTATCATTCGATATTGAAGCAGTCTACAACAACACACTTTAGAATTTGTCTCAAACATTTTTTTGTCTTAGAGTTTTTGTTATTTAATAACTTACATTACCACTATTTAAAACTTATCAAACTGATTATTTTACTAAAATTAACCCTAGCAGTGGCCAATGTTAGAAGTGTGGAATGGCCAACCAATTTTGGCGATTTTGCAGACCTTTTTTTGAAAATTCGTATAAATTTGAAATGAGAACTAAACATAGCCAACCTCATTTTCATTTTGTTCAGATAGAACAGGGGAATCTGAAAATAGTAAAATAAAAAAGATCTAAGAGGTAATTTTTTCAGCAAAGTAAAAAATTAAAAAAAAATGAAATATTTTTTTGAAATTTCAAAAGCAGCCCCGGTAAAACTTTTTCGTCCGATTTTTTATGGAAAATTCATTATATACATTTTGTAGAAAATTTAATTCCCTATATAGAAATGTATAATATGTTGGGGAAAAAATTTTATTTGTAAGTATTATGTAAGTATATACGGAAAACCGCAAAATGTGAAAATTGTGCAGTGTTAGTTAGTACTATAAAAAGGTAATGTATATGCTAATAATAATATGTATATATTTGTAAAAATAATGAAATAAGAAATGTAAAAAAGTCATAAAGTTGATGGTAAAAAATTGTTATCACTTATGATTAGATGAGTTTTAGAAATTTTAGGGTATTCGGAAAAAAAATTCTATGGTATTTAGTATATAACTTTTTTTAGAAATTTATTCCTCCAAATACTATATATAAATTTAGTAGGAAATTCAATTCCCTACATAGAAATGTATAATATGTTGGGGAAAGAATTTTATTTGTAAGTATTATGTAAGTATATACGGAAAACCGCAAAATTTTAAAATTGTACAGTGTTAGTTAGTACTGTAAAAAGGTAATATAAATATGTATATGCTAATAATAATATGTATATATTTGTAAAGCTAATGAAGTAAGAAATGTAAAAAAGTCATAAAATTGATGGTAAAAATTTTTATCACTTATGATTAGATGAATTTTGTAGAAACTCGTATCTTCGTGACATTGTACTAAAGAAAAACACAACTTTTTACAAACACTATTTCACACCCTTCAGTAATATTTATGCATAATAAAATGCATAAAGATTACTGTTATATATACACACACACACTTCACTAACATTAACACTCCGAAATAATAAAGATTTAGCAATAATTCGCGGATAACACGAGAGCGCAAACTCACCGACAACAACACGCAATGGCTGCAACTACGCACTAGATGTGAGAGGAGTGACGCATTTCCTTCGTCTTCGAGAGAGCAGCCGGAAATAACCCTGGGCAAGGCTGCCAATCTCAAAAGCTATATTTCTTCCTCTTCAAAATGACATATTATGACTAGTATTTATAACTTGCACTGGGTATAATTCGTATTCCATACCAGCTTATTACGCTGGTTGGCCATTTGTTATAAATTCAGAAAACAGCTGTGTTCATAAAATCGTAACTTTTGTCCAATCAATATTTCGTTCTAAAAATCAATACCACAGTGAAACTAAACTCTTTGGCTATGCAGTGGTACCACCCGCAACATCCTAAGACAAAAATTACCCGAGCAGGGTAATTCCAAAGAAGTCGTGTTTTTACATTTTCCGAGCGTCGACTGCAGGAATGGCGTAGCGGCAAAATTTCATTGTAATTATAATCGTTGTGGCATTGTTATACAACTTGTAAACGGTTCATTTATGTAATAAAATGAAAGTTCAGAATGTGATCCTTCGAATGGTATAAATATTGTTCACTTCTGAGTTGACTATTAGTGTTTTTTTTACCGTTACAAAAATTTCGACCCTTACCAGCGTATTACGCTGGTGGCCACTTAAGGCATCACGGGAAACCAGCGTATTATGCTGGATGACCACTGCTAGGGTTAAATCTTGATCAAATTAAGAGTCACTCATTATTTTTTAGTGATGTGCGAGTGCAGTTTTTTTAAGTCGAGTCTAGTAAATGGCAAAAGATTTGAATCTCGAGTTCGAGTCGAGTATACAAATAAAAAAAAAAACACATAGGTCGAGTTGAATTGGATCAAAACAGTGTATAGGGTTCCATTTATAAATGTTGTTATTAAAATATACTTTTCTAGTCACTATGACCTGAAAATAACAATAGTAAGTAAAATAAATGGATTCCTGCTTCATTGGAAAAAGGTAAGTACATTTATCTGAAAATAAATCATCCAAGTTATTGCATAACATTTTGCCATGAATATAAAATACTTTCATGTTAGTAACAACACAAAGATATGTTTGAAAGTGCCTGGCAAATAAATGGATGAAATTGAAGCCATGTCTTAAATAGTGTTTTCAAATATTAAAAATTATTTAAAAAAAATCATTAATGATACTTAAACAAGGCCAAACAAATTACTTGTCTTTAAAAACAACTCAATGCCAAAGGAGAGTTGAGCCTTAAATTAATATATTGACTCAATTTCAATTATTATAGAACAATAGACAAGCACAACCTTCTTATTCTTATCTATTAGATTTCATTACAGCTATGTTTTTGATATTTACATTAAAAAATGACATGGTTAAGTTAACCTGAAGGTGGACTATACAGTGTTCATACAACTCAATTTGAAGGTCCTGGTAAACCCTCCATTTTGGTGTAAAGAGTAACACAAATTTATAAGCCACAACTTATTTATTAATAAAACACTAAAATCTACATACAACTCTTAATACCTCAAATGTGTTCACACTCAATTTAAATTTACAGATGACGCGCGGCCGCGGACGACCCTTGGTAGCGCGGGTAAACGGCGGGAGTATAGGAAGGTTGAAACTCGCTCGAAACTTTTGAGTTTCAGTAAAATCTCAAGTTTCAGTGCTGAACTCGGCTCGAACTCAAGATTTCGAGTACTCGGACATTTCTATTATTTTGAAATCCTTGGTTGAATGTCCCATGGATATAAATTTTGTTGTGAAAAACAAAACGACATCATGGGAAACAGAATGTTTAGAAACTATTAATATAGGAAACATGCAATGTACACAAACATCCTGGTAAAATATCAGTGTACTCTTTTTGGACACAAAAATTAATTTGTAATACAGAATGCACATTACAGCATACTTTTTGTTTTATTGTTACGCAGGATAATAAAATATGTGTTCAAGATAACACGCGCAGGACTTCAGGTCTGCTGTTGTTTACGCTAACACTGTTCATAAAATTTACAATACATTATGCAATAATGTTCACGGAATATTTTTTTAATATGTTCACTGCGTTACAGCATATTTGTATGTAATTACGGTGGTGCGTTACGAGACCTATGGCTCTCGTTTGGTGTGATTACGGCTGTCCGATATGAGACCTTGAGATCTCGTTGCACAGACGATCTTTTGCGCATCATAACTTTGAAACGAATAGAATCAGAGCACTCTGTGGTGTATTTTTTGAACTAGCACATTGTTTTCAACCTACCGTTTGCTCCAGGATTTGAATATGACACAATAGTACGAGGCACTGAAATCTCGTACTGCACATTTACGAGAAAAACACACCAAAATACACCACAAATTAATTTAGGTTATTGCAATAACAAAAACTTTTGGCGCACTGTTGTGAACGGAACGTACTCAAGAGCGCCAAGCAGCGCTCTGAGCAACTAAGCTTCGTTGCGAGGTCTAAGGGTCTCGTGTCGTATAAAAGTAATCATTTATTACTTCAGTGCGTTACGAGATCTAAAGATCTTGTTTGTTGTCATGGTTACCAATCGATCCAGCAACCAATAACTTTACGGACAATATATATTTTATTTCTCGATATTCTCTATGTCAGTTTACATAGAATTATCGACACTGTATCTGAGGGAAGAATATCATATTATGCAACCACACCAAGTATAGGTTATGGTACGAGACCTCGGGACCTCGTGACGCAGTGAACATGTTAAGAGGTTGGCAGTTATTTTTTGCCTTAGTTTGCTCGTCCACATAGACTGTAGTTCTTTGCGTGGAATGTATCCAGCAAAGCAAGGGGTAAGCTGTTACAAATTGTACAGTACTGATATAATTTAAATGCCAGGACTGAAATTCAAAACCACAACAGGGCCATTGCCATGGTTCCGGAGTCTGTCGCCTTCACCACTACACCAACATCTAACAACACTATTTTGTCTGCAGGTTGGTTCTACGGTGAGAGGACGCGAGACGGCGAGAAAGGTTGGTTCCCAGGCAACCACTCACGGGAGATCGCGTCCAAACACGTTCGCGCGAGAAACCTCAAGCAGAGACACAGACTGCTGCAACTCTCGGCTGATTTTGTGCAACAGCAGAGGAAAGTTAAAAGCTGACTTGCTTAAAAATATTTGTCAGATTTATTTCACTGTAACATTGATATTGCAGAAATTTATTTATGTTAATTTAATGATAATGTTTATTGTTTGTAAAAATTTGTAATTGTAAATAGTACTTTCCCTTTAGTATTAAATTAGTTCGCTGTTGACGCCTGATTATGTATATTCGCTGTAGAGTACATTTAACTAAACTAGTCAACAATATTATTTTTCTGTTAAGTGTTATTTTAGTTTATCAAATTATGTTGAAAGCCTGTTGTTGTTAATTTAAATGCTTTCGATATTGTTGTTCTGTAGAAATAATTGTTGACTTTGTAATGTATAGAGTATCACTATCAGTTTTGAAATTTTGTTTGTTGTGTATTTGAGTTGCATTTATAAAAAAATATTATTAGTTTGGTCAGGAAAAATTTCAAGCTCATTCCAAAGTGCCAAAAATCAAGTTTTTTTACAAATTTTCGACACGATGATATTTTATAAGTGCACTATACCTCTCCATTAGTATTTATAATGACCTCTAAAAATCACTCATTTGTAAAAAAAACTAAGGCAAATAACATTTGTACAGTAAAGCATTGTTACTATAAGCTAGTCTATTATAAAATCATGTTGTTTGACTGTGTGTAAGTAGACTCATTGACCTTGTATTATATGTTGTGATATAAAACTAATATTTTAAGTTTGCTCTAAAAATAAAAACAGTTTAGTAAACAATAACCAAAATAAACCTCGCCTTAAGTGTTATGGGTGCTACTGTGAGGATAGGTCACATAAAATGATCATTGTTCAATAAATTAATACACATGCAAAAGGGTTAAAAAATATATTTTTATTTGCATGTACACAACATAATAATTTATAAAAAAACTTTACAAATAATTGGTTTTTTATTAATATTTATTTTTTATTTAGAAAATAAATTCAAACCACACATACCAAAAAATAAGAAAATGTTGTTAATGTAAATTATACTGTTATAAATACTTCAGAACTTATTCTAGCACCATAAATCTTGTATTAGAAATTCTGTGATTTTGAACAAAATATGTAAATGTGTGAAAACAGTAAAACATTTAGGACATATTGAGATAATAACTTTTTAAAGTATCACTAGTTATTTAGTGTTATTATCAGATGTATAATTTGTACATTTATTATTTATACATTAATGTGTGAAAATATATACAATTTTGTGGGACGCTATCATCAATGTTGTTTTGATCTATTTTTTTATAATCTTCATAATAAATTTAAGATAATTTACATTACGCTCAGGTATCTGTTTCTAAGATCTAAGTGGCCTATCTAAGTTTTCAATGCTGCTAGGGGAGAGTTTGTACTTATTTTTGTAATATTTAGTGTAAACATAGTACCGTACATTCCATTGACCACTTTTGTATTCAAATGTGTTGACCAATGTTTAATAAAGGTTTTTTCAATGATTTGTGATAGTCTTTACCATAACACTTTCATATCATTAGAGTTTTGTTTGTTTGTTTGTGTTATTTAACACCAATGGTATTTTGAACTTTTGAAAGTGAATGGGCCAAGCTTTGGTCTTTTTACTACACTAAACCTTTTCTTATAAAGTATCGTTGTTAAACACCAACAGTTGTGGATCTTTACAAAAGTTTCTAGATTTTGCTCATGATTGACCTGGCAAAACTTAATTTGAAAAATCCTTCGATACGCCTAGAAAAAATCTTTACATACCCCCAGAAAAACCCTTCAATACCCCAAGAACAGCTCCTTCAATGCCCTCAGAAAAAAACCTTCAATAATTTAGGGCATGATTGTTGGTGAAAGAATTATGGAAAAAGTAATAAAAGTATGTCCGATAATGCTGAATTTTCCAGTTATCTCTATCTGTAAGTAATTTTAAATTTGAATGTCACTTGTTGAAGTGTTTATCCATTCTGCTATGAATAAGAAGATGACAATTTGCATTCATATTGTTTTTGTTATGACGGTATTTCAGTACAAAACTGGAAAGTTATCTTTACTCACCTTAATATGGCGGTAAACAATTTTAACTGCTTATGGAAAACAGTTGTATTTTTTTCAGTTAATGATATTTAATTTAAAGAAATCAGATAAAAAATAAGGGAGGCAAGACCATCAACAATGATAAAATATCAGCCGAATCTGCACTGTTTGGGTGTGCTGGTGTATCAGACATGATATCATTTATAACAGAGTTGCTCTCTAATCTTTCCTCCTCTTTTCTTAGAAATTGTTGGATACTTAAAAAAAGAAGTTATTCATTGTATTTTTTCTGCAATAAGTAGATTTTATGTAATTTAAATTTTAATATTTTAAACATTTTAAATTGAGTAAAGATCATATTTTTATCCAAATACCACCTTTACAAGGATAAAGTTACATTTTTGAATTCTCAATTGTTCTGAAATAAACAAATTTCAATAAAAAAATAGTACAAAAACAGACAGGTAACTGGAAAACTAAACATTTTAGGAGATACTTTTTATTCATTTTTCGTGAATAATTAAACCACAAAATCTTCATCTTTTTTGTTCGTAAATAAAGTTTTTTTTCTGAACACCCTGTATACCTTTGATACACCTATTCTGTCTGTGTTTTTGATGTCAACGTATCATTCTTTCATTGGGCAAGATAGTGATTTGTTTGGATTGCCAAAGTTGTTCTAACAGCACGATCTTATGCCTATTTACCAGTTTGTATAAGTACAGTGTTAGTATATATCTTTTGAAGTGTTGTAGGATATATTTAATTAATTACACAACAGGATTTGAATGTGATTTTTTTCTACTGAGTTTTTACAATTGGTAGCCTCGGTTTGCTTCTTTCTTTTATACCAAAATTATGAATAGTTGCATTTTGGTATGAACAGGGTCATTCCAGGTAATTATTCCAACTGTGGATGTTTTCAACTCTTTTTGTTTGCTGTCTAAACCAGTGGCATTTTGTTTGCAAACTCCTCAAATTCAAGGTTTTTCCAATGCTAAAAAGATCAAATTCTATGTATGCTTTTTTTGATGAGAGGAAAATAGCTGAATTATCGGGAATGTTTCTCAGTCCAAGATTTACTTTTTTACTTCACAATGTCTTGGAAAAATTAGGTTTTTCGAGGTTGGAATGTACAATCCTATAGTTGAGCTTAGTTACACATCAAACTAGTTTTTAATTTAAATTAAATAAAAGAAAAAAACCCTCAAAATACAAATTATTTAAGCGACTTGTATTTGTTTTTATATATATATTTTTTCATTTCAGGGAGTATTAAAATAATAAAGAAATCTGATGAAGGGATGAAACGTTCTGTCATTTTCACAAGCAGTAATGAAAAGTTGGATTATGTTCAACCAAAATGTCTGGTTGTAAAATTGTTGTTTTTCTCTTGGTGGTTGTCTTTTCTTGAATTTGTTATGTTGCTGAAACCCCCATCTTGATATGGTTTAGAAAATTTCCACAGTACAATTTAGACTAATTACAAAATTATAAGATGTGGGGGTATGATCGAAACAAATAATCATTAAATAGAATATTTATTAAACTTAGAGAGATCACAGCGATATAATAATACTGAGTATAAACACTTAGAATAAATAATTTATATTACAAATATAAGATATCTTATTTGCCTCTTCATCAGAGTTTCATAAATTATATAAACACATCTCCATAACATTACGATAGCGAACCTGCAAAGGTGTTGTTTCAATCTTTAAAATATTTATCTCAAATATAAACGCAAAAATAGAGTTAAGGTTTGTTTAAGCTCACAGATATATTAAAGCATGAGTTTGATTATCGTTAAATATTTACAATAATTCAGACTTTTATACCATTTAACAAGGCAAGGGATATGTCAGATAGGATTATAAGTATATTTACTGAGGCAGGATGGTAGCTGCTACATGTTTCAATCACATATTGGATGAGTGAAAAATTAATAATATTTTCCAAATATTAATTATTTTACTGCTCATCAGTTCTTGTTTCATTTGACTACAATGAATGAAGGTTAACGGAAATATTTTACATAAAAAGGGCATGAGTCCTATTTAAGTGCAATCACAAGTAAACTAACCAAATCTATATTTAACTAAAATAAATATATACACAAACTTACTTAGTATGACTAAATTAGATAGAATGGTTTTTTTTGGTATTTTTACCTGTAGGAACCTGTAATATTTATTTGCTATATGATAAAGGATACTCACAATAACACATTCAAATTCGGTACTGCAGATGTTCTATTTCATTACATACATTCCCAAGTTAAAACAAAAAGCGGGCTATACAGTCTTTTCACATTTGTGCGCCATGTTTTGATAATATATTTTAAACATTTTATAGGTCGTTAATGTAGGGGATTTCTCTCTAAATCTACATTTATTCAGTAAATAAACATCTCAAATAAATCTCAATATTAACACTTTCGCTGCGGGTGTCCCGAAATAAGATCAGTGCTCAACATTGAAGAATATGAGATTTTGATGTTTAAACATGTCAAATGCAGTGAATGCGTTAACGTCTTGAATCAAAATTCCCCATATGAAACACCCAAGATCTATAAACTCCTTGCTCAAGGAGAAGTATGGTTCTGTGCGATGTGAATTCTTTGCCTTAATTGGTGGTTTCATCCTCAATGGCGCCTGATGATGCGAACCCTGCGCCGGTCTGGGGAGCCATCGTCTTCAAGGTCGATGGACATCCGGCGCGTGGAGGCAGGGATGCTCTGCTGGCGCTGGGGGGCGTGGCGGGAGCGCCCCTCGGGAATCTGGGCGGGGAATGAGCTGCGGCGGAGGAGCGGGGGCCGAGACCCTGATAAGAGAGAAGGTTATAGACAAGTAAACCACAAAATTGCTACGGAGAGGTGGTTCTAAAATTTGGTTCCATCACAATAAACATCAGTTTTAGCGAAATTCCCCTATAGGTAAGAAGCTATTAATTACCGCAGGTGGCATGAAGATGCTTTAAGCCCAAGAAGATGTTTTTCAATCTAAGGTCCCCAGATGCCAAAAACACCATTTATTTGTTCAAATTTATACAGAGTGTCTCAATTCGACAACCAAATTTCACATGCTTGTTATATGGACTATTAACAAAAAAATTCATTTAATTTATATCAAATTCTTTATAATTTACAAGCGATGTTTTAGCGAATTTCCCCTATAGGGAAGAAACTATTACCGTAGTCGGCATGGTAAGACCTAGGCCCGGGACCATGATAACTTTTCTTTTTGAGTTCCCCAGATCCCAAAAACACCATTCGTTCGAAACTATATATATGTGTGTCCGTGGGTGCGATAACTCTCGTAAAAAAGGTCCGATTTTGATGAAATTCGGTACAAACGTATAAAGCAACATTTATGACTTTAAGATCGAAAACCAGACAGATCGACCTATCCTAAATGGTATTTTGGGGGAGTTTTGTACCCAAAAAATGGGTTTTTTGAGGTTTTTAGATGTAATATTTTAAAAAGTAAAATTTTACTTTTTAAGTTTTTACTTTTTTTAAAGCTGCCATTGGATTCAGCTTTAAAAAACACACAATTTGGTGTTTTGATAATTTCTCTACGTCAATTGGTTAAAGAGATATTGAAAGTGCTAAACACTTTACATTGTCCAAAGCTATTCTTATGGAGAATAAGGAAAAAATTATATCTCGCTTATTTATGAACGTATACTAACGAAACTTGGTATACGGCTTCATCTGGTTGTGGTCTATTGCTATTTGCACCAAAAAAATAATTTTTACTGAAAATTCCACTAGCAGCAAACATGCGTACTCCGCCCCCATTTTATTCTTATGGAGAATAAGTAAAATGTAATGTCCCACTTAATTATGAACATAAATTAATAAAACTTGGTATGTGGCTTCATCTTGTTAAGTTATATTGATATTTGCATAAAAACCCATTTTGTGTGTTCCATTTTGCAGCAAACCTGCATACTTATCCCCCATGATATTCTTATACAGGATAATCAAAATGGTATATATCACGTATTTATGAATTTATATTGATGAAACTTTGTATGTGGCTTCCTTCACCTAGTTGAGTAATATTGATATTTACATGAAAACCCATATTTTTTCTTCCTTATTGCATCAAACCTGCGTACTCTTCCCCAATGTTAATCTTATAGAGAATAATTCAAATTGTATATATCGCTTATTTGTGAATATATTTTTATGAAACTTGGTATGCGACTTAATGTAGTATTAAGACATATTATGCACTGAAAATTCACTGAGTACCAGGTTTGCTGCAACGGGGGTATTTAATCTTTTTCAAATTTATTAATTGCAATCTTATAAATTATTTTTAGGCAAGCAAGAAAATATACATGTAGGACCATACAACTTTTACACTGCATACAAATTAACAGTATTTATAAAAAATCAGTTTTTATGAGTTTAATAAAATGAAAAAAAACACAGACTAACACAATTTTAATTTAAATGTAATATTTCAAATCAATTTTTACTTTTAAATGGTGTTGCCATTTACAGTTTCTGTCTTAGAGAGTGATACCGTCTTAAAAACTTTCCCATTAATTGCAGAAAATCAAAACTCAGATATTAATAGGCAATAAAATAGACAATATTTCTTTATTTACATATTCATTGAGAATAGCACAAGCGTTGACAATTACAAATAATTACAAGCGGTTTTAATTACAAACTGAGTAGTTATTGATTTTTTTTATAAGAATTGAGGAGGAGCTCCACTGGTGCTGGTGTTCAGGAATTCGGCTTCTGAGTAGTATGGTCTGTCCTGTAGCCATGATGTCAGTTGGTTCTTGAAGCGTGGTAGTAGTGGTATCTTCAGCTGCTTAGGTAAATGGTTATAATACAAAGCTCCTTTGTATGCTTGTTTCTTTTCAAACAGACTGAGATGTGCGGTGGCAAGGCAAAATTTGAAGCATGCCTTTTATTGTGCTGGTGTATGTCCTGATGTCTTGTCTATTGTGAGGTGACTGCGAATAGGATTGCTTTACGTATGTAGAGTGAGATTACGGTGAGAATTTTGAGTTGTTTGAAAGTCTCCCGGCAGCTTTCTTGGTGTTGGAAGCCTGCTAGCCATCTAATTGCTCTTTCCTGTTTGAGGAACCTTTCTAGGTTGGTGTTGGTTGTCCCTGCCCATGTCACTATGCCATACCTCAGGTGTGATTCAAAAAGGGCGAAGTAAGCTACTTTGGCCGTGTCCAGGCCACTTACTTGTTTCATTCTACAAATTACATAGATGACTGAGGAGAGCTTTTTATACACAGCTGTTCTATAAGTGGTTTCCAGGATAGTTTTGAGTCAATTATAATGCCGAGGTGCTTAGTTGTTTCTTTTATTTCTACTTGAGGCAGTGTTGTTAGTTGTGTGTTCTTGTTTTTGGTCACAAAAGCGATTTCGATTTGTACTGTTTTTGTTTCATTTAGGGCTAAGTCGTTTTCGGAACAGTATTGTTTATATTATTTAGTTTGATTGAAATAGGTGGTTGTGTTTCTTTCTAGAGTGTCTGCTCTTTTATCAGATATAATGAGGAAGATATTTATTTCCATAATTTCAGTAATGGCGTATTTTTTTTAAGTTAATACACTTTTCCTGAAATAAGCCTATAATTTCAAGTAATAAAAAAAGGAACTAACATAAAAATTGAGTTAAACTGTTTTTTAATTGTATTAAACTCCTAAAAGTTGTATTTATTTATGATTACTGTTTTTTTATACGCTGTAAAAGTTGTATGGTCCTACGTGCATATTTCCTTGTCTAAAAATTATTTATGATGTAGTTTTTAAAGTATTTAAAACATCAATAGCCTGTAAACTATGAAGAGTATGTTAAAAAATTGAATTTTTGTTGGAAATAGTCCATATAACAAACCTGTGAAGTTTGGTTGTCGACTTTTGTGTCGCCGTTGTGGCGTATATATACCTTTTTAGTGAATTTCCTTTGGAAAGTGAACTATTAGCATGACCCGCACGGTGAAACTTAAGCCCGGGACCACCATAGAAGTTCCTAACGTGACCCCCTGAACACGTTTTGGGGGGTCGTTCAAAATTTTATATATATATACATATATATATATATACATATATATATATATATATATATATATATATATATGTGTATGCACTCTAGCGGTCACATTTTTTGTCCGATTTACTTCAAATTTGGTAGGGACATTCCTTTTTGTAATCAGTTGGACAAGTTCGTTGGGCAAAACAATCGGAAAACTCTAACCCTCTTTTTTGGGGATTTTAAATTTTGAAATTTGAGTTTTTGGGCCCAAAAAGGGTCAGATAAGCCCTAAATGTAAGATTATAGGATAAGAGGTTATAGAACGTAAAAAGGCGAAAATTTTAAGCCCCCCTCATCATTCTAGCACTAATACTTACCGAGTTATTAAATAAATTAAAATTGAGTAAACACAGTACGTTGTCTTATGGGGATTTTACATTGGAAAAGGCTGTTTTTAATATATTGATGTAGTTTTATCACTCCTAACACCCCATACCGATTTTTGATCCTGATGGTACATCCTCCTAAGCTTACAATTCACAACATTGCCATCCCAATACTGCATTTAAATAGAACCAGGTGCATCAGAACAGCCAAAAAACTGAATATTTTCCATTTTGCTAAAAATGTCACAATTTTTTTTAAACCCGTTATTTGATTTTTGAAAGTTTTTACTGGGGAAATTCACTTCCCTAACGTCAGCGTGCTGCAAGCGTACTCGTTTTTATATATACTCAGCTAAAACGATAACTTTTGAAAAATATTTCTGATTTTGATGAACTTGGCACCAAAGTGTAAAGTATTTGTGACTTTTAGGTTAAAAAACTAGAATATCGGATCATGTAAAAGGGGTTTTATGGGGATAAGAAAATTTTCTAAACATAGTTTTTTGCATTTTTTAATCTAAAATATAAAAAATTTTGGTTTTGACCATTTGATAGAGCAATAATAACAAATAATTATAAAAATAAAATCAATCATTATAAATAAAATTGCATGTTTCCTGTGACAAGGGTATTTTTTATTTGATCCGGACAAGACAAGCTAACCAATGTAAATAACTTTTTAACATGTTTAAATATGTCCAACAATTTTGTTCAGTGCTTGGAAAATATCAGTCTAGGTATGTTTTCTTTTAGTATCACATAAATTGCATTATTGTAATTGTATTTTATACTCTAAATCATGTTCAAGACAACAAGTGGAGCTATAATATAATTTTTATAATGGGTCTAACTAACCGGTTATATAGGAGCCAAAAACCTACCTTGGACACTATTCTGCCTAGTAGCCTCCGCCTGTTGGGAGTCTTGCCTCCGGATGTGTCGGTTGACTGTCAGATCTACCAGCGAGATGCGGCGGTCACTCACGGCCTCTCCCCCTCCTGCGGTTGCAGCACCCTCCCCTTCTGTCTGGAAAAGAACCATGGTCCATGGAGGATTTGGTAACATAGTAACAATTGTTGGAACTTTAAAAAATAACCCTAAAAATAAAACAAATTTAAAGTTACAAAATAACATAAAAATAAATTAAAATAAAATAAAAACTAAATTAAAAAATATATAATAAAAACTAAACTAAACAAAATTAAAATAAAATAAATAAAACCAACATATTAAAATAAATAAGTGTTTAATAAACAAGTATAAATGAAAATGAAAAATGCAATATAACAAATAACACAAGTCTAATAAAAATATAAAAAATTAAAATATTAAGTAAATAAAAAATAAAACAATGTTGGGTAATTAATAAAAGGGTTGTCCCTCGGAAACTGATGGAATCGTCTAGTCAACAACGAAAAACAACCCACAAACCACCAAACACAATAACAATGTTAGGTGCTAGTTGAGGTAAACGCTTAGAAAACCACTCTAGACCTTTTAAAGGGGTATATTATTTTGTTCCCAAAATACTGAGATAAAATGGGAACTGATTTGAATTGTTTTGTAATTGTTCCTGATTGTTTATGGATGTTATCAGGTTACGACAATGTACCGGTAATGAGTCTTTTTTATTTTATTTTATTTTTTATCTCAACTGTTTTTTACAGTTTTATATTTTAGCTTTTGTGTGTTTTTCTCAGCTTTGTCGGATTTGTGCAACTAAGTTTCGTTATTCTTCTCACCTGAAAATAGGATCATATTCCAAATCCCGTTGAGAAATTGTTTTTCTGTAATCAGTGATAGCAATGAATTCCCAAATAAAATAAATTGACCTTCTCCAACAATGAATTTTAAACAAAGAACAAGTCATATCAACCCCCCCCCCCAGATCCATAAGCTTACCGGTAATTAAATGTTTTGAAACATTAATTTTCTACAATCTATATGCAAGGCCTACTTTTGGTAATCGCAGTCTTAGTATATATAGAAATTTTGTGTATACACGAAGCAGCCAAATTTATGTCTACTAGTTGAATAATTTCTATAATATACCAATCAGCCTTTAGGGTCATAATAGCATTTTAGTATGTAACAAAATCTGTTCCATTTTAAATATGTTCCTATGTATGATCAGAAATGGCCACTCCCAAAATTGTCTGTATTAACTGAATATAGGATTATAATGAACATTTCGACTGCATACTAAAGAACCCTGTTTGTATACCTTGTCATCTCTCCTGGATCGTTCCCTGTGCCACTCAAGAAGACTAGCAATGGCTGAACACACCAGAAGACTGATGATGAACGAGTCGACCAACGTAGATTTCATTTCTTCTTCCTGCTCCTCCACCGCTTCTTTCACATCCTCTTCCATTTTCTCTGCTACCTCCACTGTCACCACCTGCTGCTTTTCTTCTTCCTCCTCTAATCCTGTCTCATTAGTTTTTGAACCGAGCTGCAACAATCTGCGCTCTAGAGAACACCCGTTTCTCAAAAGCGAAAAGAGTTTCTGAGCCGAGGAACATTTCCTGGAGTCATCGGCCCTCCTGGATTGTGGCAGTTTGCAGTAGATGACTTCCAAGTCGTCTGCGATCTCGGGGAAGCTGCCCTCTATGGGGGTGCGGGTGGCGATGTGAACGATCACCGCTCCCGTCAGAAGAAGACACAAGAAATTTGGGAAAGAAACTATGGAAGGCATTATTAACTGATTACCGGTACATAGTCTATTAATTTATGGATTTTTTGTGTACATTGCTGAAGCTGAACCTGCAAGTAAAAAACTGTGTCAATCAATTGTTTATTTTGAGTTATCAACAAAATTATAAAAGCAATTAAAGTTTTCATAATACAGTTTGTGTTTGATTTGATATTCCTTACATTAGACATAGCTAATGCCTTACATTTTTGTCAAGTTCTCAGAGTTAGCATAAGTTAAATACTCAAATTAAAATTCATGTCTTTAGCCCCCTAACCGCAATTAGACATATTAGGTTATACAGGGTGGAACAAGTCTGGAAACGGTCTAATATCACAACGCAAGCTGATTTTGTTATCCTGCCCTGGTGTTTGAAAATGGCGTAAAGCCGAAACATTTGCAAATGCAAATCACTTTGGATTCATATTGGAACTTCTGAAGGGGGTAAATACCTCCTAATATATTGAACACAGGTGCGGTCTCAATATTTGTTATTATCGTAACTAAATCAATCTTTTGATTCTTGAATCTGATGAAAGTATAGATATATAAACACCTTATAATTATGAGATCTGTATAAAGCCAAACTATAGCAAGGAACTTTCAATACGGACCAGGCAACTCAATAAATATTTTATTAGACCGATTTGAGAAAATACATTTGCGTTATTCAAGTCACTGGATATCTTCAACCAAAAATCGTATCTACTAGGGTAACGTAAAGATCCTATGTAATTATCTTTTATTCATTTTAAATTTAGGGTTTTAAGGCCGCTATTAAGTGTGTAATCCAGCAAACCCTTGCAAAACGACCAGTTAAAGATTATCAACATTCAAGGTTACACTCTGATAGCCGACTACTCAACACAAATACACTGATGGGGAGGCGTCACTATCTTCTGTAAAGAAACTATCACCGAAACTCTAAAAATGCTTGAAATGAATACTCAAAGTTACTGTGAAGAGATAACTTCGGAATTTGTAGCGATACAACTTCTAACAGAATCATTATAATAGGTAGATATAGATCACCAAATAGCAATGTTAATAGTTTTTTAGAAAATCTCCCAAACCTACTGTCTACAATATTATATAAAAAAAAAAACGTAATAATTATGGGGGATTTAAATATAACACTTGCTCAAAAAGTTAGATGAACTGAAAAAATGTCTGGCTACTGAAGACTGGTCAGAAGTCTATAAAAAAGCAAATTTAGATGAAAAATATAACACTTTTGTAGGAATAATCAAAACTAAAACAGAAGAAATTATGCCCAAAACCTACAAAGCTACAACAATAATAACAGAAAGAAAGTGTTCTGAAACGAAAAACTCTCTAAATTGAAAAGCACCCAATACAAAGCCTCTTGACAAATAAACCTCTTGACAAAAACACCTCTTGAACAAAAGTTCCTCTTGACAAATAAAACAGAGGACAGAGAGATATAAAAACAAATTAGGAGAGCCTACGACTTAGAAATCAAATTACAAAAAAGTAATGCCGTAATAGAAAAAAATAAAAATTCGCCAAATAAAAATAAATAAATATGGAGCACAATAAACAAAGAAAGGAACCCTAACTGAGAAAAAACGAAGAAATATATTTAACTGATAATGGTCTGCTGATAAAAAGCCCAATTTGCATTTGTAATCTACTAAACACTCACAATAATACGTTTGGAAAGTCTAGCGTTCATGCATCAAAGGAAAATCAAAGACGTTTTATCATTCAAGACCCACCACTAACTCCAGATAAACCAGATTCACTTTCAAACTTCACGAAAACAACAAAAAAACCAACTAGAACAAATATTCACAAACCTCCCAACAAAAACTCATCGGGGATAGATCATATATCAAACAATATGATTAAACATTGTAAGGATGAAATGATTACACATCTTTTAAATATAATAAATACATATATTGAAGAATCCAAAGAACCCGAACTAACTAAAATAGCTTTAGTTTACCCAAAATATAAAATACCCCCGTAGCAGCAAACCTGCGGGCTCAGCGAATTTCCAATGCATATATATGTATCTTAATACCACATAAAGCCACATACTAAGTTTCAACAATTTACATTTATAAATAAACGATTTATGACATTTTAATAATTTTTCATAAGAATAACATGGCGGCTGAGTATGCAGGTTTGCTGAAGCAAGGAATACAAAATACCCCCCGTCGCAGCAAATCTGCGTAATCAGCGAATTTCCAATGCATTTATATGTTTCTCACTACTACATAAAGCCACTTACCAAGTTTGACAAAAATACATTCATAAATAAGTAATTTATAACATTTTATTTATTCCCCCTAAGAATAACATTAGGACTGAGTACGCAGGTTTGCTGCAACAAGGAACACAATATATGTGTTTTTATGCAATTATCAGTATAACTCAACTAGTTGAAGCTACATACTAAGTTTTATTAATTTATGTTCATAATTAAGGGAGATATAAAACTTATTCTCCATAAGAATAACATTAGGGCTGAGTATGCAGGTTTTCTGCTCCTGGGATAATCAACAAAAAATCAATTGTCTGTGCAAATATAAATATACCAGTAGAACGTGATGCCACATAACAAGTTTCATCGATATAAATTCATAAATAATCGAGATATCAAATTTTATTTATTCTCCATAAGGATAACATTGGACAACGTAATGTATTTAGCACTTTGAATATCTCTACAACGTAGAATCACAATTTAAACACCAAAATAATTTTTTGTGGAGCTGAAGTGATTGGTAAAAGCAAATATGAAGTTTAAAGTAAAATTAACTGAGGAAAAGCCAAAAACCTTTTTCCCATAAGATTAACATGGGAGATTTTATGAGCATGTTTTTTGGATTTTTTCCGCAACTACTTAATAATTCAAAATCAGTTAATAATTCAAAATACCATATTATTTTTTTTTTTAAGCTCTATAACATGGTCAAAACCAAAATTAAGTGTTTTAAAAATTTTAGGGTGAAAAATTCAACAAACTGATTTTTGGAAAATTTAAAACCCCCATAAACCCCCCTTTCCATGGTCCGATTTTTCTGGTTTTCGAACTTAAAGTCACAAATGTCAATTTACACATTTGAGCCAAATTTCATCAAAATCGGACGCTTTTACTCAACACGGACACACACGCACACACACGCACGCACACACACACACACACACACACACACACACACACACACACACACACACACACACACACACACACACACACACATATATATATACTCATATATACATATATATAAATTTGAACGAATAGTGTTTTTGACATCTGGGGACCTCAAAACAAAAAGTTATCATGGTCTCGGGCTTAAGTCTTACCATGAGACCTACGGTAATAGCTTCTTCCCTGTAGGGGAAATTCGCTAAAATGGGGTTTTATACAAATATCAATATAACTCAAGTAGGGAAAGCTACGTACCAAAATTTCATTAATTTATGTTCATAATTAAGGGAGGTAACACGTTACTTATTCTCCATAAAAATAACATGGGGGCTGAGTACGCAGGTTTGCTGCTACGGGAACTATCAGCTAAATAATGTTTTTCAGTGCAAATATCAACAGACCACAACGATATGAAGCAATATCCAAGTTTAATGAGGATAAGTTGATAAATAAGCAAGATATTCAATTTTTCTTATTCTCCTTAAGAATAACATTGGACAACGTACTGTGTTTAGCACTTTCAATATCTCTGTAACCATTTGACGTAGAGCAATGATCAAAACACTAAATTGAGCGTCTTTTTAAGCTGATTCTAATGAAAAATACTAAAATTTGACTTAAAAAAAAATGATTTGTAAAAAACTTAAAAAACCCATTTTTGGGGTACAAACCCCCCCCAAAATACCCCTTAAGATAGGTCGATCTGCCTGGTTTTCGAACTTAAAGTCATAAATGCTGCTTTACACGTTTATAACAAATTTCATCAAAATCGGATAATTTTTACGAGAGTTATCGTGCTCACGGACACATATATATATATATATATATACAGTTTCAAAAGAATGGTGTTTTTGGGGTCTGGGGACCTCAAAACGAAAAGTTTTCATGGTCCCGGGCCTAGGTCTTACCATGCCGACTACGGTAATAGCTTCTTCCCTATAGGGGAAATTCGCTAAAAGGGAAAAATTGTACATCAAACTATCAACCAATATCTATATTGCCAACACTCTCTAAATACATAGTTAAAGTAATATACAACCGACTGATAATGTACCTTGATAAGCAGTGGCGGACTTACCATAAGGCACGGACAGATATTTTACAAAGGTTTGGGAAAGTAAGCGAGACTCTCCAAAGTGTTGATACGTCCATTGAAAGAGCAAACCGACACTATGATTCTCTTGTAGAATATATATGGACTCCTTTCGTGATATGTTTGACGTTTACGAAAAAAGGCAATGGCTCGATGTGAATGGTGTGAGAGTGATTGACACTTCTTCAAAACGCTTTCAGAAGATCAAACGTCGTCCAGATGAAGATAGTGGAGGCGAAGTCGTCCTTACAGGGCGAGACAAGTTTAAAGAGGAAACCTTTCACGTTAACACTGGCAGACTTAAAAGTGAATTACTAAAAAGAAAAGAAGCGTATTCTACAGTAGCTGACAGATTTCCAGACTTTTCTGACCTTTCAAACACACAACCATCAATAATTTTAGTACATGCAACAAAACTGCAAAACCTTTACCCGATACCGACCTAGAGTCATCATTTGGGAGTGAGTGCGTGGATTTTTAAAAATTGATCAAATGCAATAACGTCAAATGGACATCTCTTTCTATGAGCACGTTACTCAGAGAAAAGAACTTGCAGGATACATTTCCTAATGTAGATAGATATAGCTCTAAGAATGCATTTGTGTACTGCGGTTAGCAACTGTTCTGCAGAAAGATAATTTTCATCATTAAAGAGGATTAAGTCTTATCTACGTTCTACCCTAAAACGAGGAAAAATTGAATTCTCTTGTAATTCTGAACATTGAAGACGAGATCCTTAATGATGAAGATTTTGGATTTGAACAATTAATAGAAGAGTTTTCTGTTAGGAAAGCAAGGCGTAAACGTTTAATGTAAGAACATGCTTTTACAATTCCTTAATAGAGTTGTTTTCGTAGTAAACCTGTTAAACAATACTTTACATTATATTCCACATACAAAGAACATTAATGATAATTGTTCACTATTTTTATCATTACATTGCATTTCCGTTATATTAAAAAGGAAAATACGAGTTTAAGAGAACTTCTCCTATTTGTTAAAAAATTATTACTTCTTAAGATCTTAAGAGTAATAAATCAAACTTAACAAACCTTGTGAGCTCTCTTATTTTGAATCTTCTTCACCAACAAATGGGAAAATTAAGGTATGAATATTTTCATAATATATTACTTTAAATATAGTTCATTATTATTAATATCACTATTATATGATACGTGATATTATTACATTAAATAGATACCTAGCAGATATATATTAATAAGTGCATAGAAATAATTTACTCATATTTTACTATGAGTTCTTGGAAAAAATGCATTAATAAGCGTGCCAACAATGGGAAATTTAATATCGCCTTTAAGTTTAAACCTTTCCTTTTTTCCCGAAACACAAGGGGCGGCCGACCGAACGGGCCTAGGGGCGGCGCCATAGGTAAGTCCGCCACTGTTGAAAATAAAAATAAATTCTCACTCTCACAACATGGCTTTAGACACGGAAAACCTACAAACACGGCTACAGCAGATATGTGCCAAGAAATAAGCAAAATATGGGAGGAAAATCACAAGCCTCACGAATATTTTTATATATATAAAAGGTATTCGATGGCCTAAACAGAGATACTTTAATAATTAAACTTCAGCAACTCATTATCACAAACAATGAATTAAACTGGCTAGTAAACTATTTATCAGATCGAAAACAACTTGTTAAAATAGAATATACCAAAATTAACTACGAAATTAAATATAGATTTCAATTCAAGACACCTACGAAGGGATCCCGCAGGGCTCAATTCTCGGGCCCATTATTTTCTTAACTTATATTAACTCATTCCCCAACATCCTAGCTGATGAAAGATCATGTATAATATTCGCAGACGACACCACGATAACCCACCAACATAATCGAAAACCAGAACTTCACAAAACTATAATAGAAGGCATTCTGCAAAAATCCACATCTACATGTAATGAAATAAATTTGGAAATAAATAAACAAAAATCCATAGTAATAAATGTCAAAATCTCTCAAAACAGAAACCAACAAATAGAACCAAATAATTAACAAACAACCACAAATTTTCTTGGAATAGCATTAGATGATAGATTATCAAGGCAATCGCATATAGAAAACCTCCATAAAAAGCTATCGCAGGTACTCTACGCCTTAAAAAGAATTAGAAGCATAACAAATAAGGAAATAACCAAAATGGCATACCATAGTATTAATAAAGGTAGGGATTGTGTGATCTTTTCCTCCCATATAAAATACGGAACAAATTGCTTAGGGCGCTGCAGGTGAAAATAACATCCACAAAATAGTTAACTAACAGAAAAAAAGCCATCAGAATGTTAAACAAATTAGTCCACAAGAACACTGCAAGCCTTTTTTATTGAAATTAACATCCTTACTGTAATCTCCTTATACCTTAATGAAATCATGTCTTTAACTAAAACAAATCCCCCTAAACTTAGAACTGACTGTCACAACTACAATCTGAGAACAAAAGTAAATTTTGATTTAAATCAGCATAAACCAACTAAAACTAGCAAAACCCCAAATTACAAGGGAATAAAAATGTTTAATATATTACCCAGTGATATTAAAGAGATAAATAAATAATCATGATTAAAAAACACCTAAAACAATATCTCATAAACCGACCTAACTATAAATTATGTGAATTTATCGATGAATATAAATTTAGTCAAAAATAAAACAATGCTCCAACACTACCACGTCATTTCGAACAACACAAAAAGAAAGCATGGACGAAGAGAAGACGGACTGACGATTCCCCAGTCTCTGAGGACTGCGGCTGAAGAAGATGGTAAATAGAAAATTGTAAGTGCAATGCGAGGCACAATAGGGTTAACCCAAAGCCTTTAACCAATTAAAAAAATGTGAAAATTGTGTAGTTTATTTTAATATATGTAGTAGGAAATAAGTTTTAAATACAAATTATACATTAAGAGATTGTTAGCAATTTTAAAGACTTTTACTAAACTAGTTTACTTTCCAGTTGTATTTTTCCTAAATACTTCATTTACTTAAAATGGTTGTTTATAGTTTTATTTTAGAAAATATCTTTTATTATTTAATAATACATTATTACAAATATTTTAGGGCTATAGTTTCTACACACCACAATTATAAAATAAATTCCTAACAATTTATAATAACAAAACCTTTCAAACTATTGCTATTGCCAAATAGATTTAACATTGACATGATATCGGAGTATTAACATCAACACTACGAACAAAACATTTTAAAATTAATCCATACAATTGTGAGAACATTACTACCTTTATCTTTGAACTTTTATCGCAAATCATAAAATGTATAATTTATTCAAGTCGACAATTCACTCTTATTTGCCAGAAACACGAAATGGCCATTTTACAGTCAAATGTAATCGCTCTTGTAACGGAAGCTCTACAAACAAATAGACCAGCTGAGCATTTATCCATTGATCCATTGATCCATTGATCCTTGCTGTGAGGGGATTCATAACAACAATGGTTGTAATGGCAGGATATCGATAAGCCTCAATCGGCTAACACACTCACTACAGGAGGCTGTTATGTCCGACCACTGAACAAATGTTTGTGATTATTGCATGTGTGATTATCGTTTGGTGTTTTCAAATTATTTTTGTAATGATTGAACATTGATTATTATATTAGTATTACATTATTTCATAAAAAGATATACTTTTTGTAATATCTTGCACATGCATTGCATTGCATTGTGGTAGAATTAAAAAAAATTGTTGTAAACAACAACGGAAGTTTAAAAAATGTACATAAGTTGTTGGTATCTAAATGTAAGAAGGAATAGTTTTAATAACGGGAGGAGTTTCCTTACCTTAAGGCGGTCCCACACTTCTCGCGAACAAGCCTGAACATTCGGCCGAACATTCTCCCGAATGTTCATTGATCATTCCGTCCCGTATGTTCCTGTATATATTCAAAAATTCGTGCAGTTCCCACACTTCTTGCGAATACTCCGAACACTCGGAATTCGGCCGAATGTTCGGACGCGTGGCGAGAAGTGTGATGGGACCGCCTTTACGAAACGTGGGGAAATTTTAAACACTAGAAGTGATAAGTCCAAAGAAAATTGTATAAATAACACCTCTTACTATAACGAGTTTCAATAATAAAAAATGTCTACAAAAACCTCACAGTACTGTTTAAGGAGTGTTTATTTTATTAAGGATTTCATTATGACTAAAAGTCAAAAATATCCTGAAAATATAAATACCCCCGTCACAGCAAACTTGCGAACTCTAAAAATGTCCAATACACATTACTCTTCCTAGTTTCACCAAAATATACCGATAAATTATCAAGATAAAACATTTGAGTTGAACTCGTTCAAACGATACTTTACACATCTCTACCAAATTTAATTGAAATCGAACCCATTTACGAGAGTCATTCTGTTAACGAACATGTTTACATATTATGAAAGAAAGGGGTTTTGCATCTGAGGACCTCAAAACGAAAAGTTATCATAGCGTCATGCATGACTCTTACCGTTCCATAGGCTTCTTCCCTATAACTATAATTAGCTAAAATTCTCATAGTTTTGGAATGTCCTTTCCCTCTCAATGGAGTTTGTGGGTTCCTTAAAAATAAGATTACATACCTTGTCGTCATCAATCCACAGTCAATTGATGAGAACAAGGTATGTAACCTTATTTTGTAAGTCATACAAACATTCCAGGAGGCAAATAGCATGAATAAGTTTGCGGGTTCATGCCATAACACGATAAATATCGTACTCCTATTAGCAACAAGTTTCTTGTTTCCTACGACCTCCATCGTTGACGATTGCTCATAGATGATGACGGGGGGCTCCGGCCTTGCCTCAATTAGTGAGTATTGGTCGTAGGCGAAAACTGCCCGACAATGACCAATCTACCAAAAACATACGTTTTTGGCAATAACCTACACTGGAAAATAAAAGTACATTTAGAGTTTTGACGCAGAAACTTTATGAAGATCGAAATTACAATCAAAAATAAACGATCTCTTAATTGAATTGTTATTGTGAATAGATATAATGCATATCACATGAATGTTTATCGCAGTTGCAAATTGTTGTTAATAAATATAATTTACAAAATACAAATTTAAAGTAGATTATGTTGTCATTTTCGTAGTATAATTAAGTCAACGGTGTTTCAGCGAATTCCCCTATAGGAAAGAAGCTATTAACGTAGGTGACATGGTAGGACTTAAAACTGAGGCCATGATACTATGCAGTTTTGAGGGTTTCCTAAATATCAAAAATCTCATTTGTTCAAATGAACCTTTATAACCGTAAACTTTCGAATAAAAGTCTGATCTTGTTGAGATATGATAGAAACGTGTAAAGCAAAGTATATTTTTATGAGTTCGAAAACCAGACAAATCGCACCGTCCAAAGAAGGGTTATGGGGGGAGGTTGTCTTCAAAAATGTGGGTTGTTTACTTATAACACTTAAAAAATTCAAATTGATGATGCACTATTAACTTCAGCTACAAAATTTAGTATTTTTAATTACTTATCTACGTCAGTCAGTAACCGAGACATTTAAAGTGCTAAACAAAGTACGTTGTCCAATGTTTATCTTATGGAGAATAATTAAAATTCGGCATCTCAAAACATATATCGATAAAACTTTCTGTGTTGCTTCGTCTGGCTTTGGCCCATTGATATTTGCGTAAAACCCTATTTTTGTGATCCCTGTTAAAGCTAATTACTCAGTGCTATTCTTATGATGAATAAATCAACTGCCACATCTCGCTTTTTTATAAATATATTTTGAGGAAACTAGGTACGTGACTTGATGTGGTAGAGAGGTATATATATTTATAAATTTGAAATTCGCTGAGTTCGCAGGTTTGCTGCGACAGGGTATTGTCACTATCCAAACATTGGGTTGCTGGATTGCGTGAACTGCGTAGTAGAGTCGTGGGATTCGACAACAGCTGTACCATTGTTAGTTTAACATCAGCAGTTTACTGCATATTAACTGATAACATTGTCATAACTCACCGCCACACCAGATAACACTATCAGGGGCTAGGTCAAGAGATTAGTTTTAAATTAAAATCTAGGAAAGTTAAGCTGGAATTTCTTAAATCTTTCATTTTTACGAAGATAATAGTTCTTATATTTTGTCCCTTCGGTATAAAACTAAGATTCGTGTTGGGCAATTTCATTTTAATCGATTGAATATTTGTTCATCGAGATTCCTACATGAGACACCTTGTATGCTCAAAAACAAGCCTTATTATATTTCATTATGTTTTAAATAAGTACTAGTCATGGATTAGTACTTGACTTATAAAAATGTATTTTGTCAATATGGTCAAATAAATGAGTTATAAGTTATTATGATGTGGTTCATTTCAATTCAGGCTTATTTCACCTCCTTCAGGTCTGGGATTTGACGTGAAATATACATAAGAAATAATTCATGGTTTTTTATTGAGAAGAATTATGTCAGAGATAGGCCTATATATTATAGATTCACACACCCCTTAAAATATTATTTTGTACAGCACCTTAGTAGAAACCTTTTATTTAAAAATTCATTACCAAGTTTAGGGAATTCAACTTTGGACAGGTTTTCTCACTAATTTATAACGTTTAAACACAATTTCATAACATTGTATAATAGGTTTCAAGCTATTTAAAAAATACAAAATTGTTTATGTACATATTCATATAAAATAAATAAATGAAGCATAAAGTGATCGTTATCAAAGAATATTTACTTCTTATTACTTGATACCAAGGTACTTAAAGCCCAATATTGTTTACATCGTAATGAAATCATGACGTAAACAACGTATGACGTAGTGTGTGGTATTTGCTTACACTTATAATGGTCCAACCGGTGTTAATATTTTATTATTCCTTTTTACCTTTTTAATACCAATGGGTGAATTTAACAATACAGTTTTGTAATATTTATTTTGTATGAATAAAAATACAATCACATCACAGTCAGAAAACAAGTAACAGTTTCATAGTAAAACGTATACAATTAGGATTTCAAAAATATTTACACTATAATATTGCAGAGGTACGTTTATAGATTGTTTGGGAAAGGTGTTCTAGATAATTAAGTGAGCGCTATTCGAGTTACTACTAAAAGCATCACATAAATCACTGAAAATTGGTTGCGATACGCACAGTAACACCTACACATCTCTACTTACCAGACATTTATTTGTCAATACGATAGAGGCACATTAAAACTACTTACTGTTTTCTAAATGAAGTCGTATACCGTCATCGGGTCACCGCTGGAATTCACATTACAGTCTTTAAACTACAAATACAATATTTGGTCCCTCCTCAACAAGTAACTAGTATGTGCTGGAAAATAAAACACAATGCTCACATGGTTCTAGCCGTAAGGTCGATCTTGCAGGGTGTGAGGGGGGATTCTCGACCTAATGACTCCCGGAATATATCGATCCCAAGGCACGTCCCTGCGCACAGCCGAGACGCTGTTTCCTAGCGACCGATGACCTAGTTCTGCAAAGTGCCGCCAGAGTGTGCGACCTACGCTTGAATACCGGCTCTCAAAAATGTTTAAGTGCCCATTCCATGACGGAATTAGTTCTTGACCTGCGCAACATACTTTGCTTAATTGAAATGGTAATGCCACCGCAGTAGCATTGCAACATAAAAGTTAATGTAATGAATATTACCATAATGTCAAAGCCATGTATTTCAATTGTAAGTGGTTTATTTTGGCGACTATTCAATAAAATAATATCCTAATTACGTTAATTTAGGTAGTTTTGAATTTAAAGAAATGTATTTCAAATTTTCATAAATTAATTTGAGGCTTTAAACGTTCAAATCTGTTTGAATATTCTTTCATGACTGTCACATAGGGACTGTTTTAACGAAATTGGTTAAAGTTTAATTTACTGGAGTCCAGAGGAAAAGCGTTTATGTTTCGTTAAATCCAGCTCATGCTTTCGCTGTCAATGATTTTGAGAAGGAAATCTGCATTCTACAAAATTTGCAAAAAAATAGTTGTGTACATTTGCATTAAATCAAATTATAAAGTTTAGACAACAAGATATTTTGAGAATAATAAAATTTAAGTATATGGTGGTGAATTAATACGCTAATGGTGAAACTTGAGGGTTACGTTAAATTCTTTCTCGTTTTAAGGACAGATTTTCTTAAACACAAGCTATTGAACGAATAGTTGAACATTACTTGGCTTGATTATAAAAGAAAACTCTTGGGACATAATTATCAGCTTTAGGAGTATTTTGATACATCAAACCACTTACTGAGGTCAAGGAGTCCAGAAATAACCAGGCGAGTGGGAGGCTCTTCCTCATTGTCTAAAATTCTAATAACACCACCTAATGGTGCAAACCCTTCCGTATATTTTCTCTCTTGAGATACAAGTTTCTCCCTTATGTTAAGTTCTTACATAAAATGGGAAATTATTAGTCATAACGTATTTTGAAATACTGTTGGAAATTACATTTCATTTCAAGAGTTTAAAAAATTCCTAAACATAAATACAAGAAGAGTTTGACTTAGAAATAAGACTGAAATTTGTTCTAGCTTTTAATCATTTTGATTTAGAATTAGTTTCCCCTCAGAAAGTGGTTTATATAGTTTTAAAAATTGCATAGGCTGATATGCTTTATGAATACAGTTCACTTTTGTGTACTGTTATTGAATTGATGTAGTTTCTGATTTGTTTATTGGCGGGGGGACAGTAAAATGCATTCAAATCAAATCAAAACTCTTGGGGACCTATTAGTCCATTACATTACTAAAAATAGTAATGTTAATATATATAGGTAGAAATAAAACAATTTATGTGGCGAAATTCAACTATTGAGGTCAGTTTTTCTCGCCTTTCTTTATTTACTCGTATTTTCAGTGGATCACAGACTTATTGATTATTGACTTATTAAAACTTATTGAATGCGCTACAGCTTCAGATGCGACTGGAAATAATAAACTGTTCAATATATCCAATCCATATATTTACTATTGATAAGCATTAAGGGATTAGAAATAATTTTCTCTAATCATTATTTTGTTAAATGATATATTTTATTAACAAAAGTTCATTGCATAATTCTTTAATATTACCAAAAAAATTAAAGCAAACTCAAATATATACAACAATTAACATCAAACTAACAGATACAGTATTTTTACGACGTTTTTGACTTATTGGTAATGGGTGGAAGGAGGTTAGGAGGTAGTTTTCTTAAGTAATTAAATAATAATAAACTGTCAACATCTTAAGAGGGACTCCAGTCTGGTTCAAACTATCCATAATAAACTCACTTTAAGATTTCACTTGGATAAAAGTATCTAGCGATTCCTTTAAAAATAATTTTAATATCACAAAATGTTTTCTATGAAAGGTCCTAAATATTAAATATTTTGAAATTATATTTACAGTTATTTTTGTGAAATTAAAATTCTGCACTTATGAATCGGTATGTATTTTTTATCTCTAACATGAGTTATAAATAAAACAAATAGGATAATACGATGAGGGGGACGGTACTTAGGAAGAGTTAGAGCAACGCGAAATGTTTTTGGGACTGGAGAGAATGGCTGCTGAGTATGGAGGTTAATTAATCACATATTGTATATAAAATACTTTGTAATATTCATTGTATACAAAATTGAGAATTTATTTTATAATTGTTACAAATTTAAATTATAATGAAATTTATGTCGGCAGTGTACATAGACACTTGTGGGTATAATCTCATATTGCAACAAACTACACATTTTAATTGTAAAATATTGTAACATAATTTCTAATATGATTTTCGTCATACTGATTAAAAAAAGCAGTTCTAGACACATGCATTGAGAAGATAAAGTTGTTCTTTTCTTCCTTTGATGAAAAAGAATTGTTTTGATTATCTTTCTCGTCTTTGAAAAAAATGACGGTAATTATTCAACAGTTTAAAATAACCGATAAAGCAATTGATACTATCGATGATAAATAATCGATAAAAACAGCTGTTACTATCGATGATTATGGTTAGTTGTTGAATACCAAAGTCTGGCAATAGATCTTTTAATCGATAGTCCGAAGTAGTGGATCTATCAATCGTTAGTTATCACCAACACAAACAAACCAGCTGAAACCGTTGTAAACTTGCGTAACAGCTGTTTGTTTTCAGTTGCAAGATCGAGATGGAAGCAAACTTTTGAAAGTAAACAGATAATACAATTTTAATTTTTGTTCATTTGTTATCTTAATTTTGTATGCAGTATGACGGAAAATATAGTTTATCGCAGGGACCAAAAGTAAAGCTTTTGGTCCTAGTGATGAAATATACTATTAGTTAGCTATGGCTATCTAATAACCATGCAAACATACACACACATACCTTGTAGCTTTGTCTGTGTATATGTACAGTATGTATCCGTTGTGTTATTTCGTTAAGTAAAGCATAAGTAAATGTTTTATTAGTAAACAATCCAGTTATTTTAAGAACATAACATTCTAAGTCTTACACCTTTATATTATTCTACAAGTTGATTTAACGGCTTCACCTGCTTTCATGTTACACAATAACACAATAACAAGTTGTAATTGGCACCTCAAGGGGCAGTAAATACTTTTACAAAAGTGGCCAGGAATATGGCATTCATAATGTACAATAAACTACCACAAAAACTGTAGAAAATATATGACATAAATAAACTAACTCCTGGAATGTCATATTAAGGATATTTTAAAGTGTATTTATAATACTGAGCCAAAATACCGTTATATTTAAAACAAAATTGAACCCTATATGGCGGATCCAAAAAGGACGCTGGAAATTTTAACTTTTTTAAAAAAAAACTTGCCACCCAAAAACGATTGTCGGTGATCCAGGGTTGATAGTTTAACAAATTTACAACATTAGAGTAAGGGGGCATTTAAAAACACCCTGAAAAATAGCTCTATATGTTTATAAATACACTTATGAATAAGCTAATTTAAATCATTTATTTACAATTGGTTTATATAAAAACAGCTAGGCATCAACTTCACATTAATGTTTTGTGTAATATTACCAGCGATCAAAGAATAACATTATTTAAGAATATGTTATTTTTTGGTCGCTGAATATTACAGTAAGTTCGTAGGGTGTATGATGTATATTACTTTAAATCTTATCTTAAATTGTATGGTATATTTTAAGTTTACTTGATACACCGAATTGCTAAAAGTTTGTATCCTCAAACTGTAAAAGACAATTTTGGTTCAAGATAAAAATATCGGGAGCCACTTCTTAGATAAGGACCTCATTGAATGAATGTCTTGGTCAGCACAGACGAGGGGCGGTATGGGGGTGGTATGAGGGCGGTGAGGGCAGACTTCACATGACGGGGTTGTTGTGGACAGGCTTGGACGGGTAGAGTGGGGGTGGGCACCACATTTTGGCGCAAACCTGCAACATAAAATTATGCGTACAACATTTTGGTTCCCTTATTAAAACCAAAAAATTGAATTCAAGCTAACCCCATTGATCTAATCTAGTTCATTTTCCCAGATTTTACTTCTTAGTCAAGTAACACTTTAATCTATAGTTTAGTTGATAATACATAATGCATGCATTCCCGCGTAGTCCTGAGTGATTGCTTCAAATTGCGGAATGAACGTGTTAAAAATGTTCTCTTGGGAGGTTTTCGTCCAGACATCAAGCAACATTAAATTGTAAGTATATCAGTATAAAGCTGTGAATCCAAGAAATAGGTTCTTGGTAGAGAATGTGGGTTGATAGTGGATTAATTGGCGTGAAGGAGTGGAATTTAAAAAGAAAGAAAAACAGAAATCTGAGTAATAAAGGACTGGGTAGGACCCCACTCAGAAAACCAAATAAAATCATAAATTAATCGGTTCAAAAAATCATCAGTTGGTGTGTGGTAATTTTCGGATCATGTAACTTCTTAAAGTTCTCTTAAATAGAGAACAATAAATTTTTCCTTAATAGCATAAGGCAGGTGAGGCACCCTGATACTTAGTTTTTTTTCTCGGAGAGAGTTAGATTGTGGTGAGTCAAAGTTATCAGGAAACCTGATGAATATAGTGTTACCGTTAGGTTGTCACATTTAAAGAAAATACGGCTGAAGAGGATCCAAGCGCCCTAAAGCAGCCACAGTGGGCCAGGGACTTTCCCGCCCATCGGAACCTCACAAAACAACAAGAAAATACGACCTTTATGTCACCGTATGGTTATTGCCTAGAGCTCAAGGTCACAAAATAACCGAATCGTGGATTTCTAACATTGCACAGTTTTATACGTTTTATTTAAAAACCTAACAAATAAGCCACTTGGTATGGTATGAGACCAGGAACCAAGACAAAATATATATTTGTTATACTGGACAGTAAATATATTTACCTGTGTCGTCCTAAAAACTTGTATGGGCGGGAAACAATCTGGGAATCTAAATTTAAATTTAATAAAATTGAAACTCCACCCTGTCAAGTTTGAAGGTGTTATCGTGGCGAACCCCCGAAATATTGCGTGTAAAGACGTTGTAGAATAAAATAAAATAAAATAATTTATTCGTAATTTTATGTTTACATAATGTTAAGCTTTTGCTCGAGTAAACATATTTTTGTTCACGTCGTACATAAACAAAAAAAGAAAGATATTTGTTAAGAAGTACAGAAAAGAGAGGGCTACTGTAGTTTAAAACTTATAAAAAGTTTTGTTTTAGCGAATTTCCCCTATTGGGAAGAAACTATTACCGTAGTCGGCATGGTAAGACCTAGGCCTGGGACCATGATGACTTTTCGTTTTGAGGTCCCCAGATCCCAAAAACACCATTCGTTCGATACTGTATATATATATATATATATATATATATATGTGTGTGTGTGTGTGTGTGTGTGTGTGTGTGTGTGTGTGTGTGTGTGTGTGTGTGTGTGTGTGTGTGTGTGTGTGTGTGTGTGTCCGTGAGCACGATAACTCTCGTAAAAATTATCCGATTTTGATGAAATTTGGTATAAACGTGTAAAGCAAGATTTATAACTTTAAGTTCGAAAACCGGTCAGATCGCTTTATCCGAAGGGGTATTTTGGGGGGGTTTTGTACCCCAAAAATGGGTTTTTTGAATCTTTTACATATAATTTTGGAAATAGTCAAATTTTAGTTTTTACCATTTGATTCAGCTTAAAGAAACACACAATTTGGTATTTTGATCATTGCTCTACGTCAATTGGTTACCGAGATATTGAAAGTGCTAAACACAGTACGTTGTCTTATGTTATTCTTAGGGAGGAAAATAAAAAAATTATATCTCGCTTATTTATAAACGTATACTGACGAAAGTTGGTAAACGGCTTCATCTGGTTGTGGTCCATTAATATTTGCTCAAAAGAACTTTTTTTTGCTAAAGGCTCCCGTAGCAGAAAACCTGCGTACTCAGCCCCATGTTATTCTTATGGATAATAATTAAATGCTATGTCTCCCCTAATTATGAATATAAATGAATAAAAACTGGTATATAACTTCACCTAGATGAGTTATATTGATATTAGCACAAAAACCCATGTTTTGTGTTCCTTGATGCAGCAAACCTGCGTACTCAGCCCCAATGTTATTCTTATGGAAAAAATTAAAATTGTATATATTGCTTACTTGTGAATATATTTTTATGAAACTTGGTAAGTGGCTTTATGTAGTATTAAGATAGTTATATCTTCATTGTAAATTCGCTGAGTATGCAGGTTTGCTGTGACGGGGGTATTATTCATACACACCTGATTAGGGAATCCTTGACGGTTACACGTGCACAGATTGCAATCAATGAACACCAACTCTCCGGGCTCACAGGGCACTGAAAATGGAAATTGGAAACAGATTTGTAATGCAAAAACAACGCTTACTATATATGGAAATTATAATTTTCGTTTGTTTTGATGCACCTGTCATGTTAAAGGAAGCTATTCATAATTTACGTTACCCATCAAAAACTATGTGGTATCAAGTATATACAAATTAAAAATTAAACTTAAGATCTCCTGATAAGTTATTATGGTGGTAGGCCCTATGTACAATTAATGTATAAATTATATTAATGGTCGTTAAATAATCGTAAATTTCCCACGATTATTTTAGTGGCCGCTGCCAATAGGGTAAACCACATTGTACCCCTGTAAGTTCTTAGAAGACAAATTAAATTACTAGGGTCGTAATATTCATGTAGAAAATATTTAACTAACATTTAATCCTTGTCATTATAATAAGAAATGTACCAATAAATAGATAATATTTTGGAATTTATTTACTTCATGGATCAAAACAAAATTGCATAAAGAAGAATGTAAGTACAGAAACTTAGCAAGTACAGACTGCTACCTACGCTGAGCTCAGCCAATGTCTATGCTAGACTACAAAGATGTTAGGTTAGTTGGCGCGGTAAACACCTGTAGGCTAGTCATGACTTCTTTGTCACCTTTGATACACTAGGGGCCCCGTATGCCTTCTGTGTGATTCTTCCGCACTTGGTAGGTATTTTAAAGAGACTAATGATTAGGGCCTAAGAATATTTTTAGGGATTTACGATCTTCCTTGGGCACTTGACAGGGAATCCAACGTATTCGTACAGTGGTCCATCCCTTCCGGTCAGTGTGGGCAACTAAGGCTAGCCAAGCCCTCGGCGGCTCTCTGACTGGTCTGTACTAGTACAGAGGTCGACATTGGGTACAGCAAAATGAAGCTGTCACAGTATTGATAAGTCTTTTGGCTATCCAGTGTGACCAACTCTCTTCCTTGGTTCCTCCTTGTCTCTTTTGGGTGTTTGACTCCCAGTTGAGCCTGGAGACCCAGTCTAGTCCAAGTCCTTGGAGGGAGTAGTGGATCTTCCTTGCAGCCTGGGATGGGTGCCTAGGAGAAAGGCCCTTACCCGACGGTCTCCGGTCTACCGGGCTGGGGGACGAACCGTCCTGGGGCCACCCGACCCCTGAGAGGTTGGAGGCTCTATGCGATGGCGGTCCCTGTCTGGTGGAAATAGGGGGACGTCGGGTTAGAGGGCGAATCGTCCTGGGGTTATGTCACCCACAGAGCCCGAGAGCTAGGTAAGGTTCTCTCTCCCTTTCGGGAGCGAGGCAGACTGACCCCATCCAACGACCTTTCCCATCCCTCTTTTCCCTCTTTCCGGTGGCTGCACAATATCCCAAGGGAGACGTGCCTAGCCGGCTATTCCGGGACCTCCTAATCCCCCCAAAAATAAACCAACAACAAACAACAAGGCTAGCGAGATTTTCCTAAAACTAGCAAATACAATCCCAAGATTAGAAAGAAAAGTCCCTAAATTAAGATATTCTTAAATAATTGTTTTATCTAAAGATATAAAATATATTTTGTTATATTTGTAGGTTTGATGTTTATGCGCTCCAATAACACTCAACCGATTGTGATTAAACTATGCATATCCATCCAGTTTGACCCGAGGAATGTTTACAGTCACTAATCAAAGTCCTAGGACCTTAGAGCTATGCCCCACTGGAATTTAAAGATATACCAGGCTATTCTTATGGAGGAAAGGTATGTTATAATTTTCAAAGATGGCTAATTAAAAATATTGTAAACAGTTACTATTTATTTAGGTAGCGAGCTGTAATGTAAATATTACGAGTGAAGATTATATTTTAGAATATCAACAGTTTCATTAAATACAACCTTGTTTCGTAAAAAGCAATTCCAATTACTTTAATATACCATTAAATTTGTCAAATATTTGTATCCTCATTAAATCATTTATAATAACTGCAAATATAAAATATAGACTTTAATAGAAGACTGCTTCAACTAGTCTAAAACCAGGTGCACTTAAGAGACGTTCAAGTACCATAACCACATTAACAAGGTTGTATATTGTATACGAGATAGAACATACGGTTCTTACAGGTCACAGTAATTGTTGTACTTTCCCTGTTTTAGCGAATTTCCCCTTTAGGGAAGAAGCTATTACCGTAGGTGGCATGGTAAGACTTAAGCCCGAGACCATGACAACTTTTTGTTTTGAGGTCCTCAGATGCAAAAAACACTATTTCTTCAAATTTATATATATGTATGTGTGTATATATATATATATATATATATATATATATGGTTTTTATGGGGGTTTTAAATATTCCAAAAATCAGTTTTTTGAATTTTCCCCCTAAAATATTAAAAACAATTCCTTTTGGTTATAGCCATTCTATAGAGCTTAAAAAGACAAATAATTTAGATTTTTAATCATTAACCTATGTTAAGTGGTTGTAGATAAAAATCAAAAAACGCGTCAATAAAATTTCCCATGTTAATCTTTTGGGAAAAAGTTGTTGGATTTTCCTCAGATAATTTAACTAAAAACTTCACACTTATTTTTACCAATCAGTTTAGCTCTACAAAACGATCACTTTGGTATTTTAATTGTTGTTCTACGTCCAACCGTTTCAGATATATTCAAAGTACTAAACACAGTACGTTGTCCAATTTTATCCTTATGGAGGATAAATAAAATTTGATATCTCGATTATTTATGAATGTATATTGATGAAACTTGGTATGTGGCTTCACGTAGTACTGGTATATTGATTTTTGTGAACCAAATTTATATTTTGTTGATTATCCCCGTAGCAGCAAACCTGCGTACTCAGCCCCATGTTATTCTTATGGAGAATAAGTAAAGTTACGATTGACCCGAGGAATGTTTACAGTCACCCTCATCTCTCTTAATTATGAACCTAAATTAATAAAACTTGGTATGTAGATTCAACTGGTTGAGTTATATTGATAATTGCAAAAATACATACTTTTTATCTTCCTCGTTGCAGCAAACCTGCGTACTCAGTCCTAGTGTTATTGTTACGGCGAATAAATCAAATGCTGTATATCACTTATTTATGAATGTATTTTTGTGAAACTTGTTAAGTGGCTCTATGTAGTAGTGAGACACATGTATATGCATTGGAAATTTGCTAAGTACGCAGGTTTGCTGCGACGGGGGTATTGTAATTGCTCTACCTGACTATGAAAACTATAATTATTAAGTTAATGAAAAATTAAGTCCAAATTGTTAGATCTGTAGAAAACAATTAAATTGTACAACTATTGTTAAAGTTAAGACATGCCATAGATTTTTTTAAAAATTCCCATTATCCCTATCAGGGAGGAATATTCCCTAAACCTCCGGGAAAACTCCCCAAGTTGGACACACTTCTTCCGGTGGTCTGATGTCGGGAGCAACAGAGGTCGTGTAAGAGCAGGAACCAATATGAAATGGAAATCTGTTCTCGCAGAAATGTCCAGTTTTATGAATACTTGTGTTGTGCCCAATACCAAGATTAGTCATCCTCAAAGCTCGCAGGACGTCCACCAATCTAGGAGTCTATATTTATAACGCTTAACTTTTAATTCTTGTTTTCAAATGAGAAATCTGCCGTGTCAAATTGCAATGTGTTATTGTAAAATACTAAAGTAAAACAAAGTTCGTATAACCTTTTGGCCAAAGTTTTATTGTGAACAAACTTTTTAAATATCAAAATTCTCATTAGAATTCCTAAATGTGTAACAATTTCAGAAAATCGTCAAAATTACCTTAGGTGTTCCTCCCATTGGTTTTAAAGTTGCAATGTTCATCTATTGCATACGATGGTTTTATTTAGTAAGATAATCATATAATCATGTTCATAGTCATATAGATTCATCAGTTTATCCACAGAAGGGTGCCTACACTAATGTATATCAGTTGGTGTCTATTTCCGGCCCACAAAACAAGTAATTCATGTTTAAATATGCATCTGTGTATGTGTTGTAATTTTATTATTTAATTTTTCACTTTTTAATTTTTGACAAATATTGTTTTACAACGAAAAAATACATTTGTGGAAGTCCCTGATGATGGAACAAGAGTTATGAAACATAGGTTGGAATAATCTACTGGAATTGAACTGTCGACTGAAGGAATGTAAACCTATATTTCAATTGATAAACAAATGTGTATCGATCTCCAAGTATCTTCCTTGTGAAATCAGGATCACCAATCCTCATGTTTGTTGAAACATTTTGAAATTTGACATTATATATTCACATAAAAGCTGCTAATACATACATAATAAGTAGTTTCAGTTCCTAGGGTTCCGAAATTACCAAAGAGGAGATGAATGAAGAAAAACAAATAAACGTGTCATGAAGTGATGTTTAAGACTTTGCTAACAAAAGGAATTTACGATAAATATTATTCATCTTCACCGAAGCCGAAACCTATTGTGAGGCCTAAGGCTAAACTGAAATGGTTTAAATACCTGCTTTTGAGTAATCCAATTTGTTGCTCGAAAGCAGGTATTTAAACCAGTTTAGTATTTCTCAGTAACCCGGAGGCTAAACAACAAAAATGAACTAAGGCTAAAGTGAGAAGGTGTGCCCGGAGATTAAGAAACGAAGCTAAGATTACTGTTATAATTGACAGGGTTGATTACTGCACAAACGTGTTATCACATCAGGTGCTACAAAGACAAACAAAGTTCATAGCATCTTCCTAAATACTAATTATAACTAGTTTAAGGAATAACTCGTTTCAGTAAAATTCTAAGAATTGTAAAAAATAAACCATAGAGTCTGTACTTGCAAAACTTAAGCCTCTGCACAGATGAATTGTTTCAAATATAATGATGTGCACTGGAATGGTGATATCTCAAAACGATAAACTTTTCTACTGATTTTTCTGTAATGAAATAAATCCCCCGACACCAATTAACTAGCTTTTAAACAGTCTGTAACAACATAAACTTCAGGAGGCCTATTTTTGAAACGGGTCAGTGTTGAGTGAGTGAATCACTCAAACCACAAGTTTTTGTTTTCAGATTAACAGATCAAAGTGCAGGTATTATTTAAGTAACTGTTCAGTTAATACTTCCAACCATACAATGTGTATACTATTTTCAACTTACGTTAATAGAATTCAACACTGCTAGATTTACTATACTTGATAGATACTTTTACTGAATCAGTCATCAAATCGTCAATTCTACTCGCCAGGCAAAACGCAGCTGAGTGAAAAAAGGTGAGTTGACCAGAAATAACGTTGTTATTAATATTAGTAGCAAACAACAGAATTAATAAAGAATAATTTGTCTAACTAGGTTCTATTCACTTGTCAATATAAAGTTTGTAAATACTTGAATAACCTATTATTTGTCATTAAAACTTTATAACAGTAAGTAAATATATCCAAATACACCAATTAATTTGCCTAAAGCCATAGAAGGTTTAGTAATTTGTAAGGGTTTACCTGTTTATACATTGTTTACATTATTGGCAGGTATATCATCTGCCAATCACAACTCACGAGGTGAATGTCAACAATGCCGAAATCAGCTGGTGGTTGAGTTTACTGGTAAAAACCTTCCCGTTTTATAAACAGGCCCCCAGAGATGAAACAAAGCAAAGTGTATGTTAGGTTCAGTGAAAACAAACTACATAAACATATAAAAAGTAACTAACATTATTCACTTTACCTTTTGTTAGAATCTCCGCAAGTCCTTCCCGCGCCACCCCGGAGACCAGCAGAAGACTGAAGATCCCCCTGAAGACTTCCATGTCAGCTGGACCGCGTCGTTGGACGGAGCAGTGGAAGAGGTCGGGGGCAGAGCAGTCTCGGACTTCAATTAGGAAGTACAGGCGGCTATAAATTAGTTGTGGTGCGAGTGGGTGAACTGTGTTTACCCCAAGTGATATGTCCTCAAAATGCACCGCATCCGGTAAACACAGTAGTACTGAGGGGTTTTGTAGTGCCAAACTACCGGGACGGGTGTCAAAGTTAGTCACGACATAATGAGACAAACTATAACTGCTGACAACAATGAGTTGAGCTTAATGAGGAATTTTATTGCCACAGAATAAAAGCTTATCTCAGTCTATAATTGTGATAACGAATTACTTGTTCAACTTGACTACGTTAGGTCTTAATTTGAATGCACTGTCGACACAGTTCCTAAGAGTTTTGGTAGGATTAATCGGTATAACTAACACTGTATGGCACTTTATGTTTTTAAATGTATGGAAAATGATCGTTGAGTGACTTTAAGGTTTTGACGTATTCCTTAAGATCAATTAAATTATTTTGTCAACATTTTAACTGAAACTACTAAAAATCTTGTGAATATTAACTAAAAAATACAGGCTGATTTTTAGCTCCGTAGGGTATGGATTATATTCGTAAAACCATTTTCGAACTACAAATTATCAGACTAAAAGATTCTGTAATTGCATGCAGTGCAATACACAAGTGAAAAACCAGGTCATCCATAAGCCCAATGTTAAAGTGAACACTAGTTCTATGGACGGCCTGGTTTTTTTCACTCCTGGTTTGATAGATATATAATGTTTCAAAACCAGCACGAAAAACAAATTTTAAGTTTCAACCATATTTTTATTAAAGTTTTATGCAATTAATTGAAGTACACGAAAGGAAGCAGAAAAATGTGATTCTATTTGTTTTAATTTGGACCCGTTGCTCCATCACCGTGCCGCGCAATGCGACGCCAAGCTGTTTCAACTGCTGTGCAGACTTTATCAGGAATATCTCAATAAGATATCTAGTAATTTTGATAATGTTTAAAATTAATAGTTAATACATACATTTTTTAAACACTTTTTGTGATTAACTAGAAAACACTACACACTTTCAAAATTAAAAAAATAGTTTCTCTACATTATTCCTAAAAATACGAAAACAAGCTATCACAATATGCATCTAATTAATAGTTAAACGACAATGCCTTCATATTCGTTCCACTTTTATCTTAGGTAGAATGTTACTTTGATAGGAATTCCGTAGGATAAAGAGATCCTAGTAGGAATATAATTTTAGTGCGATCTTACTGCCTCTTAATATAGTTTAGATATTGAGATGGTTTAATGTGCATTCATTCAAATTCATAGTTTTTTTTGTGTCTTTCTACGCCAGGGGCATAGAAAGACCCCTGATTTTTAACGTTTTGATTGGGAACGGTCCAAACCCTGGTCGACCTGTTCTTAGAAAGCATCATTAATTAATAGCCCAATGAAAAATGGCATTTTTTCAAGAATCTTGTTAAAATAATGTACACGAAATAAACCGTAGTGAAATTTATATCATTAGACAAAATGTTTCATAAAAGTGTGTTTTAAAATATATTTCCACGACTGAAAGTTATCAGTGAACATAAGTGATGAAAAAACAGTCAAGTAACTTTAAGACCAATCATGTTTTCATATAGCTGTTAATAATAGTACTCACTGAAGTAAATATAGCAGTAAGTGAAGAGTGTATACACAATAACTCCCTTCATAACTATTACCCCCCCCAGGTTATACTCGTATACAATTTTGCGTCTTCAATACTATAACGCCAAAGTCACAACAACTACTAACTCACAACATTTAAAAGTACTTCTACTGTTTAAGAAATTATGATTTCGAAGTATTGCGTGGGCATTTAAAGATGTCAAAATGTTGTATTACCTGTGCGTCAGTGATCCCTTGTGGTAAATAACTGCACCTGTTTCGTGCTCGTTGAGCACATATTTAGGTTGTAAATTTCGTTAAAATTCACACGTCCTTTTTCGATGAGTTTGTAAGAACATGTAAAAACACAAAATGCGCTCAGATCGACACATTTAAGTTTTGTTTTTAATTTGAACAAGTAAACGAAATCTTTACACGTAGCGCGGCATCAAGACAACGCGGTGTGATGTGAAGGTTACTGCTAGACAAAGGGTCATTTAGCGCACAGGTAAAATAAACAATTTTATTGCAATTTTATGATCCAGAGTCCAATACGCATTAGGTTTTTAAAGAGTTTCTGATACCAAGTAAGAACGAATGCTTTGCTTTGAAGGCGGTGACCAGTCTGTGTTTAAGAAATTATTGCAGTTAATCGTCTTCTCTGGTTACAGAAAATCACATTTAATGACGTTTCGAGATGTGGACACTTTTCTCGTCTTCAGAGGCACATGTTCATACGTAGGGTAAGAGAGGGCTTTATAGCCCTATTTATGCAATTTAAAACCAATAAATCAAATCAAAAAACTTCTAGGTATTTCAAAGGTGTCTTTAATCAATGATGGTATAAGTCCGCATCAATTTCTTTAAAACCTTATAATTTGTAGTAACATTGAAAATTATTATAGTTATTGAAAGGGCATCGTAAGACGTATACCAATTTGCAAATAGTTTCGTTATCCTAAAGCTGGTAAATAATGGTGTCTCTTAAATGTAAACTATAAGTATTCTTTTTGTGTTCTTTTAGTTTTTAGATCTTCTTGATTTTTGATTGAGTGGTCATCTTCTGCACCACGGTAACTTTGAGCTACTAAAAACGAAACATTTTAATTCATATTCAGTGATCAAGATTATGTTTGTTTACAACTTTCCTTTAAATATAATCCCAAAGTAAAGCAAAACTAACAACCATTATTGTAATCACACATTTGAGTAATCTATTCACAGTTATACCTAATTTTCCAACTTTAAAGAAAATTAAAATAAATCTATATAAAAACGTTACTGAATAGAAAGTAGGGATACCACTCGTATTAAAATTTCTATACACAAATCAGGTCATCAAAATAAACTCTCAAACAGTGAGACGTGTTAGTTTATTGATATTAGTTATATAGGAACCATTGTTACAGTAGAAGTAGTGTTACTTGGAGGCAGCGATCTCGTTGCTCTCGATGTGTTTGTTTCTGGGCGGGGGTTGACACCACATGCGCGCGCACACGGGGTTGGGGAACCCTTGGGGGTTGCAGGTGCAGAGGTTACAGTCCACGAACACCAACTCCCCCGGTTCGCAAGAGGCTGAAACAGCCGAGTAGAGTGAAGAAAGGGCAAGAAGGGTGAAAAGTAAAACACTACAGAAAGCTAACTGGAATCGGAAAAGGGTTGCGCTCCCGGGGCAGCACCACGAGTCGGTCGCCGAGAGGGGAGGCAGCGGGTGGAGTGAGGAATAAGTCGGGTAGCCGAGAGGGGAGGCAGCGGGTGGAGTGAGGAATAAGTCGGGTAGCCGAGAGGGGAGGCAGCGGGTGGAGTGAGGAATAAGTCGGGTAGCCGAGAGGGGTGGTAACGGGTGTACCCGAATACATCCCCTCTGGGCGACCTAGTGCCACTAGCGCTCAAAGCGGCCGGCGACCGAACTAACAGTTTTAAATAAAACTGCCGTTTACAATGAATGCGCTGTAGTGCTTTATAGGTTTCTATGGCAAAAAGTCAACTCAATACTTGCTTACTCCATATAAGTGAATATGATCAAAGGTGAGGTCATGAACGACAAAAGTCTTCCAACTATCGAGTACTCTGACAATCGAATATTGTAAATATCGATTAATACCGGATTATTATGGCCTAAACCCCTCGAGAGTTGTTAGGATATCCCGGGAACAAAATCCACCAACTGTTAACCTGAGTTACGCTAACTACTTGGCTAGTTGAACATTTGATGAATAGCTTCATAACCGATTATTTTATCACATAATAAGTTTTTGAAGGCGTTCGACTACCGAAAGTACTTTAAACTACTCAAATAGTTTAACCTGTATGAAAGAAAAAAAACGGTCATGTAACTAACCAGAATTTTGTAATATAATTATTACCAATACAAGATAAACAACAAATTGCATGGCGATAACAATTAATTCGAAAGATATTTACTTAGTTCATTCAATATATAAACTGGTGTAGTTTCAGTTTATTGGTTAGTGGTTTGCTTTGTGTAACTGTCAGTCAAGCTGTTTCCGATTGGAAAGAGGATTAATAACAGTCAGTTTAAAGGTACACTGATATCGGATGTAATGCCAAATGTGAAAAATAGTTCACAATAATGATTAAAAAGTTTATTCACAACATTAATTTGAAAATAATTAATATTGGAATAAAGTTTAAATGTTGCACTTATTCGTTTTTTGTTTAATATAGGCTATTGCGCAACAAGTCTCGATGATTCGTAATTATAACACAATCGTATGTCTTTTAATAAATACATACATTTATAAATCAAGCATATTTTAGATCCCGTCGTTTAGTTAAAATCTAATCTTAAATTTGGTTACCAACAATTTCAATGCAGTTAAGTCCATTAGCTTTACTGTACCGTATCTCCCATGATTTACTTTAATATAAAGAACACTAGGGTTAAAGAGTATATTTTGAAAAGAATGTCACATATCAGGAAAAGCGTTTATAATACTTGTGGTTTATTCGCAAAATGTTTCGTGATGGAATCCCACTCTTATACTCTTAAATTCAGCAGTTTTGATTTAAAACTTATCACTTATAACTAGTTTTAGTTATTTTAAAAATATTAGGAGAGAGAAACGACACAAACTTGCGCCTCCAGCCAACTGAGGGTTCTACGCGTGTAAAGTGCAAGGTATCGGATTACGAAGGAATTTCCAAGTGTTCGCACTTAACGCCGCGTCAAAAGTGATTCTCCTACTCTTAAAGATCGTTGAATAACAATTCTCTACTTGGGGAACCGAGCTTTACTTGGGAAGGTCAGTCAGTTTTTCAATATATGACTCGGAGTAATTTTTTACCACGTCCCCTAATGTACTAATGAGCACTAATGAGGTACTAATGAACAGATTTGCTTAGGTCATTGGTCTCTTTTTTGCTTGTTTAAGATCACTCCAGTTGTTATTATAGCTTAACGCCCATAGATATATTTTGAATATATGTTTAATCTTTATTCAATGGTTTTGGTCACTGCTCTCAGGAAACCACAAGTTAATACTTAAATTACATGTGTATTACTTTGACAGTTCACTGATTGATTATAACCAGCTGTTAACGATTCTTTTATTTTGATTTTAAACTCCATAAGAACCAATGTTAATTTTTTAAATTTTCATAATCGTTTATTTACATTAAGTCATTTTTCCTGGGGATGAGACCTGTCTAAAACATTTTATCCCAGAATTTGGTTATTTTAATTATTTGAAGGAAATCATTGGAACAGTTTTTGAGATCAGAGTTGCGAGCAAGCAAACAAGCAAACCGTACTCATATTAGAATGTAGGAAAAATGAGTCATTTGGGTTTATCTACTATACAGTTAACTAGTTGGTTGGTTAACTAGTTAACTAGTTACTATCCATTCATAACTGTTGTACGTCATGAAGTTTACGATCCAAATATTTTATCGACTTTTACAAATTTGTTTACATTAGTTCATAAGTTTGCGTCGCTCCTTGCTTTATTTCCCACTTCAAAGTGCATATCAGCAAAACAACTCTGGCCAAAAATAAGACTTTCAGTATTCAGTATTCAGTATTCAGTATTCAGTTACAATCCTTGTTGATTAGATTCGGAAACGAATTTTTAAATAATGAAATAAGAAATCAGTAGCTAGATTAGTAGGTTCCAGTAAGTATATCCCATCAGACTACCTTTTTGCAAAATTGCTATTTTTAAGTAAAATATCTTGAAGATTTGACAGTGGGTAACAATTTATAAATCTAATATTTATAAAAACAACTTCAAATTTGATTGAGGTAAACTAGTTAACTAGACATAACACAAAACTAGATTGTTAATTTAACATTCACACTACACTTAACAGCAATTTCTTTACTGCACGATACAACCGTGCACAGTTCACAAGTTCTTTAGGAAATCACAGCCAAAATACTGTATGTATTAATGAGCACTTTGATATGATGAGGGTTGGAACGCCCTAATGCAGTGTCACAAACTGGTCTCTTGATGCGGCAGCTCAAAGGCGAATGTTTTGATACAGAGAAGCGCATCTGCCCTCAATGGCGAGCTCAAAGGAGCCCGTGGCACTTGGCGTACAATTTGAGCTCTTTGTGGCAATAAGGAAGTGGTCCTCCCCTCCACCCCCCCCCACATCAAGCCCTCCATGACCCAAACACTACATTCCGCTTGACAAGGTCATATCACATCTACGTTATAATGTTTTGAAGGTGTGACATTATAGACGTCCTTCCATGGTTAAATTTAAAGGGCGAAACTAAAACGATTGAAAATAAATTAACAAGTTGGTAACCCATTTAGATGGTGATTTTCCTACGATTTTTATTGTCGGTTTATTTGGAATTTACTTATTGCTTCTGGTGTTTGATATGAACACTAGAAAACACTAGAAGTGATAGGTTAAGTCCAAGTAAATCAATAATAGCAAAATCAATCGCTATTTAAAAAATACAGTTTCCCTTGCTATTAAAAAAATAAAATACAATTTTCTTTGTTTAAATTAATTTCTTAAAGCAATTCATGATTTATTTTGGGGTTTTGGGAATAATCTTGTGTACTAAAGATGTGAAACAGGCTAACAAAGGATGACGCACAGTGTCTTTTATCAGGTGCTGTTGTAAGTCCCAGGTGTTTTGAACCTGGTGTGGTTAGGTTGATGGTGGTCTGCGAATGATGTAGAATTAAATGCAATATTTTACCAAAATCCTTTATGTAACATATTTGTAGATGGTTATATTAATTCACATCTTTAAAATTTGGAACTTTTACCAGTAAACAGTGCTGGTAAATTAAGACACATTAAAACAGACATTCATGAAAAGAGACGATGATAAAATGCGGTCGCATATAATATGATCACAACTACGACCCTTTTAATAATTAAATAAATGTAGTTACTTTAATGACACCACGGACCGAGTTGGGACATTATTCATTATCATGTGTCCCCTTGTTGAACCACTTTCTCTCAGTGGTGATGTAGACCGAAACCCTCAGAATGTTTAATTATCCCTAATAAATATGCGAAACCATGCATGCAGGGTTATCCACTACGACAGATTATTTTTCAACGGTTAGATTATTATTTGATTTAATTTTTATAAAAGAGGATGTGAAGTTTTAACAAGTTTGTTTCAATTAATGCTGAACTCTGTTCAACGATTATTGGTTCAATTTATTTTGTATTAGATAACTTTATAACATTTAAAAATAGTCTAATTTATTTTTACACGAGTAAAAACTTTAGTTTGTATCTTTACTGTATGTAACCAAAAAGGAAAGGCCGGTAACTCAATATAAAGTTGGTATTGGAATTAGTAATTACAATTGTGGAGCTTCTACGTTAATATAAAATAATATGAATCTCTTTAAGTGACTTGAATACAATTTTTTTCTAAATATTCATACCAATAACTACGTACTGCGGTTGTGGCAGGTAATGTAGTAGTATATAAAACAAAATAAAACCAATTTTATTAAATTTATTTTTTTACAAAAATCATTTGCTAAATGTAATCAGGTCCCAAACCAGTCACAAATTTTAAACGTTACGTTCTTCAAAATGTTAAAAATATATAGAAATACATAAAATATACTTTAATATTTTGAAAGAACACATTTAAGATTACCCACCAGATTAGTCAGGTGCTAAGAATACCCAATTTAGAATGAATAGAATGCTCAGTTTCTATTTGATTTATGAAGCAAGACTCTGCTTTTAAATGAGTCACCCTTTGTAAGAATGACCTGACATGTGGGTTTTAAGTTAGCACACAAACGCTGTATTAGGATCTAACGTTTCATAGATTACTTTTTGTTAATAAGTAAACAAAAATAAAAATTCATTTCTGAGATACCTAGTAAAATAATTTATATTATAAATTCACAAACATCAAGGCCGATAAATTTTATTTTTTATGATATTTCAAATAAATAACGGTTTTTGGGATTCATTGCAATTTGATAATGAAAATAAAACTAAATAGTTATTATATCATAAAGACAGAATTATATATCATCAACAATATAAAAATACACGAATCTTTCCTTAAATTAGACATTTTCGAGGTAGCTATTGCCCTAAGTAGTTCCAATAAAATAGTTATATACAGTATAAAACACTCATAACTTATAATATTACTTTATTATTAACTTAATATAACTGTAAGTTTCATTTTAAATTACGTACATTATTTGCACGCTAAAACTTTATAATTATAAAATACATTTTCATTTGTAACGTCAACACCACCTAGTAAAGTAATAACGAAAGTTAATATTACATTTCAAATTAAGAATACAGAAAAACGTTTGTAAATACATTTTAGGATATTAAAACACTCTAAAAATAATAGGCAGCATTAAAAAATCCCTTCGGAAGAGAGAGAGGGAGGAAACAAAATAACTTCCTCTATAATGTTAAATAATAAGCTTGCTATTGACATTTACATTTTTTATAAATATATTTACCGTGTTTTTTGCCAATTGAGGCAGAATAAACTGAGGACGAAAACATTTGAATGCAGATAAGACACAGGATCCACTGGCCTACACTCATCACGTCAATATCATGGTAGCAATCGACGCGCCTAGGCACCACTAAGTATCCGCATGTCATCGTGTCCCGACTGTCTAAGTGAACGACTCCATCCGGTGAGTCGAACCACAGACCAATTCTTACTGCGTCAATATCATGGAAGAAATCGACGCACCTAGGCACCACTAAGTGACGCCATGTCATCGTGTCCCGACTGTCAAAGTGAACGACTCCTTCCAGTGAGTCAGACCGACTCTTACAGCGTCAATATCATAGAAGCAATCGACGCGCCTAGGCACCACTAAGTGACGCCATGTCATCGTGTCCCGACTGTCAATGTGAATGACTCCATCCAGTGAGTCGAACCACAGACCAACTCTTACTGCGTCAATATAATGATAGCAATTAACGCGCTTAGGCACCACTAAGTGACGCCATGTAATTGTGTCCCGACTGTCAAAGTGAACGACTCCTTCCGTTGAGTCGAACCACAGACCGACTCTTACTGCGTCAATATCATGGAAGCAATCGACGCACCTAGGCACCACTAAGTGACGCCATGCCATCGTGTCCCGACTGTCAATGTGAACGACTCCATCCAGTGAGTCGAACCACAGACCAACTCTTACTGCGTCAATATCATGGAAGCAATCGACGCACCTAGGCACCACTAAGTGACGCCATGTCATCGTGTCCCGACTGTCAATGTGAACGACTACATCCCGTGAGTCGAACCACAGACCAACTCTTACTACGTCAATATCATGGAAGCAATTGACGCGCCTAGGCACCACTAAGTGACGCCATGTCATCGTGTCCCGACTGTCAATGTGAACGACTCCATCCAGTGAGTCGAACCACAGACCAACTCTTACTGCGTCAATATCATGGAAGCAATTGACGTGCCTAGGCACCACTAAGTGACGCCATGTCATCGTGTCCCGACTGTCAATGTGAACGACTCCATCCAGTGAGTCGAACCACAGACCAACTCTTACTGCGTCAATATCATGGAAGTAATCGACGCGCCTTGGCACCACTAAGTAACCGCATGTCATCGTGTCCCGACTGTCAAAGTGAACGACTCCTTCCGTTGAGTCGAACCACAGACCGACTCTTACTGCGTCAATATCATGGAAGCAATCGACGCACCTAGGCACCACTAAGTGACGCCATGCCATCGTGTCCCGACTGTCAATGTGAACGACTCCATCCAGTGAGTCGAACCACAGACCAACTCTTACTGCGTCAATATCATGGAAGCAATCGACGCACCTAGGCACCACTAAGTGACGCCATGTCATCGTGTCCCGACTGTCAATGTGAACGACTACATCCCGTGAGTCGAACCACAGACCAACTCTTACTACGTCAATATCATGGAAGCAATTGACGCGCCTAGGCACCACTAAGTGACGCCATGTCATCGTGTCCCGACTGTCAATGTGAACGACTCCATCCAGTGAGTCGAACCACGGACCAACTCTTACTGCGTCAATATCATGGAAGCAATTGACGCGCCTAGGCACCACTAAGTGACGCCATGTCATCGTGTCCCGACTGTCAATGTGAACGACTCCATCCAGTGAGTCGAACCACAGACCAACTCTTACTGCGTCAATATCATGGAAGCAATTGACGTGCCGAGGCACCACTAAGTGACGCCATGTCATCGTGTCCCGACTGTCAATGTGAACGACTCCATCCAGTGAGTCGAACCACAGACCAACTCTTACTGCGTCAATATCATGGAAGCAATTGACGCGCCTAGGCACCACTAAGTGACACCATGTCATCGTGTCCCGACTGTCAATGTGAACGACTCCATCCAGTGAGTCGAACCACAGACCAACTCTTACTGCGTCAATATCATGGAAGTAATCGACGCGCCTTTGCACCACTAAGTAACCGCATGTCATCGTGTCCCGACTGTCAAAGTGAACGACTCCATCCGGTGAGTCGAACCACAGACCAATTCTTACTGCGTCAATATCATGGAAGAAATCGACGCACCTAGGCACCACTAAGTGACGCCATGTCATCGTGTCCCGACTGTCAATGTGAACGACTCCATCCAGTGAGTCGAACCACAGACCAACTCTTACTGCGTCAATATCATGGAAGCAATTGACGCGCCTAGGCACCACTAAGTGACGCCATGTCATCGTGTCCCGACTGTCAATGTGAACGACTCCATCCAGTGAGTCGAACCACAGACCAACTCTTACTGCGTCAATATAATGATAGCAATTGACGCGCTTAGGCACCACTAAGTGACGCCATGTAATTGTGTCCCGACTGTCAAAGTGAACGACTCCTTCCGTTGAGTCGAACCACAGACCGACTCTTACTGCGCAATATCATGGTAGCATTTAACGCGCCAAGACACCACTAAGTGTCAGCAAGCTATTGTGTCCTGACTATTAAAGAGCACGACTCCTTCCGGTGAGAGAAAATAAAAATAAATAAAATAAAACATAAATAATAAAATTCCTCATTCTAATACGAGCAATGTATGTTTGTTTTACTAATGTATTTTGCACAAAATAAAATAACATATTCAATTCAAAATACAAATAAAATACAACTAATGTTATATATTATTTCTCCAGACTGTTTTCCTGTCAGACCGCGAGATCTTCTTTATTCCCTAATGAAATTCCATGATTTACGCCTCATTTTAAAGCTTATCGTGCCGGCTATTGACGAAAAATAGACCCACGGTCTAAAAATTTACCGCTTCTCTGAAATTTGAATAATATGAAAGATAAATAAAGAGAAAGGATTTTTTTGACAGGAGCGAAAATGTAAACAAAAGAACATCTGATCAGCTGACAAGATTTGGTTCGCAGTGCGGGATCCCGCACGAGTCGACTAGTAACAAATAATGAAAAAATAATATACTTTTTAAAATAATATAATAACACTACCTGCGAACTCAGGTGGTTCATAATTAGAGTGGTGGTTGCAAGTTGTGGTTTTGTTGAAGTTTTCACCAAGATTCCACTAAAGAGGATTATCTGGATATCCATGAGAACGGTTGCCTCTGACGATGAAATGGATACACACTAAAATAAAAAGAAAGCTTAGTCATCTTATATTAGTCTGTAGACATCAGCCTGATGGGGTTTATCAGGCTGATAATATTAGCCTAAAAACCTGAGCGTAATGATGGGACAATCTCACCTTAGCATGAAGACCTTAGCGTGATCATGGGGCGCATCCAAAGTTCATCTTACCTTAGCCTTCAGATACGAGAGTGATGGACGGGGCTCATTTAAGGTTCTGCTCACCTTAGCCTGAAGACATGAGCTTGAGGACTGGACTAATCCAAGGTTTATTTCACCTTAGCCTGAAGACATGAGAGTGATGACGGGACTCATCCGAGGTTCATCTCACCTTAGCCTGAAGACATGAGAGTGATGACGGGACTCATCCGAGGTTCATCTCACCTTAGCCTGAAGACATGAGAGTGATTACGGGACTCATCCGAGGTTCATCTCACCTTAGCCTGAAGACATGAGAGTGATTACGGGACTCATCCGAGGTTTATCTCACCTTAGCCTGAAGACACGAGAGTGATGACGGGACTCATTTAAGTGATTGGCGCATTATGTATTTTTTAACCAGTGGATCACAATAGAACATGGTAAATCGTTATCACTTAATATAGATGTGTTATCTACATGCTCTATCTCGACACCAAAACGTAACACAACCAATAAAATTACTGCATCACAGTCATATGAAACAAATAAGTTGTGTAAATGATATTTGTTATAGCATTTGAGGAGTGAAAACTTCAATGTTTGCTTACATTTAATCTCATATAGAATATTCACTAAATTTAAACTTGTGTAAAGGAGTGATACCACAAACTGCATGCATAAAAACTAACATAATATTTTATAAAAAAAATCAACCTAAAACTACTAATATTTAAAACACTTATAATAATATTCGTACCTAAAAATAATACTCCAATGAATAAAATCGGTAGAAGGAGAAAAGTGGAGTTTGTCGATAAATAAAAGCCCAGCAGATACATGGAAGACGAATCCAAAACACTATCGAAGGCAGACTGAGATACGAGTGGTATAAACAGGTGTTTACTCTAAACACATGATGTAAGCACTGTGTCATGTGGCGCTGGTTTATGGCCCTGTATAATATACACAAACACACGTCGCTATATTCATATCTTAACACTGTAGCTGCTGTATACATTATAGGCTCTTACCACTGGTGTAGTGGTTTTATTATAACTTCTACGATTAACAGCCTCTCAAAAATATCACCCCCGGTGCAGCAATCCTGCTTACTCAGTTAATTTGTATACCTAACCACGTGAAGCTACGCTCACAGTATTCTCAACAAATGTTCATTAATGAGCGGGATATAACAGGTGATCAAATCCTTAAAACCATATCTTCAGGCTGACTACGCAACTTTTCTGAAACAGGTACCCCAGAAAGTGAAAGTTGTAGACAAAATTGAATGGGCCACAACCAACGAGATATAATAAATATAGAGCTCTCGTCTCGTGTTAAAAAATTGAAGCCACAATGGAGGATATTTTTGTAGACAACACATCTGGTCAAAGAGAAAGAAAGACTAACATAACTTGTGAAGGAAGCATTTGATTGGTTTAAGATATTGTTGGAGGATATTTTTGTAAACAAAACATCTGGCCAAATAGAAAGAAAGACTAACATAACTTGTGAAGGAAGCATTTGATTGGTTAACATAATAGTTGCCATGGAGACCGGAGGGTATAGAGGGTCGAAATGGCGGAGAGCATGTTGGCACAGTTTTTTACCCCAGACGAGACCTCTATAGATATATACCTCGCTGGCCACAACGAAATGAAGCCATATACTAGGTGTCATCAAATTGTATTTATAAATAAGGAAGATATAAAATTGTATTATTTTACATAAGAATAACATTTAACAACGTACTGCGTTAAATTTCCTTAAAGGGGAAGTTCGCTAGAAACAGGAACGAAATAGTATTAATATTAATTGATTGCAGTTGTAATTTTGAAATACCCCCCTCACATCAAACCTGCGTACTCAGCGAATTTTCAATGCATGCATATGTTTCTCACTATCACATAAAGTCAATTACCAAGTTAAAAATACATAAATAAATAAGTGATGTATAGCATTTTATTTATTCCTCATAAGAAAAACATGAGGGCTGGATATGCAGGTTTGCTACTAAAGAAACTTAACGAGGGAAACCCATTTATAAGTTGTGACTATTTTTGTATTTAAACATCAACTACTTTATAAATGAAGATAACGTTCTCTTTAACATTGAAATTTTAGATTTTGTTACCACCAAAGTACTGAATCAAATGTTTTCATATTACTTTTTCGAGATGTGAACGAATGATGTTTGTTATCTGCATAAAATTATAGTTGTAGAAAGATACAATGTGAGTGTAATATTATAATGTTTGTTTAAAACTAAAGTAATCAATATATATATATATATATATATATATATATATATATATATATATATATATATATATTTATACGTATAAATATACGGTATCATTTTTTTAGACCTTTCCTCCCTAGGCTAACCGACTGGCATTTAAATACATAATAATGCAAATCGGCCGGGAAGAACGGACTGAAACAAGTTTTATTAAATGTATATTTTAAATTAACAATTTTATTAAATTAAATTTGTAGATGGAACATAACAAAAAAAGGAATAGTCGAACAAAGTATGTGCATACAAATTAAGTAACACTCATACTGTGTGCCAGAAAAATATATATATCGACGTAAGATATGGTCAAAGGAAAACGGTTTTGATTAGTCATACAATATCACAATCAGGTCAATAAAGAAATGAGTCAAAAGGTCATTTTCTGGTTTGAGACGATCATGACCAGAGTGGGTATACCAACTGGAGTTTACCATCCCTTATTCATATTTACCATCTTTACATAATTACAGAACAATATATATTTTATAGTGTTTTGTTGTGCTTCATTTCATTGTACGATTTTTAGCCACCCTGATAACGTAATTCACTAATATAACCCTGCCAATGTATCACTAAGCTAAGCTCTGAAAAATATTCACTTTATCAAAACAATATACATTATTTGGGATAGTATTTATGAATTAAAGTTTTGCTTTTAGTCCTAATTATTTTAAATATATATTTAAACTACGGTAAGGATAATTATAAATTATCAAAGTTATCTAGACTAGTGTTAATTCTGTGTGTTCAGCAATAAAGGTTAACTGAAACTCAGACGAGTTAGTAATACCTCAAAGCTTCCCAAGAAACTTTGATCAATTGAATTAGCATACAGATAGAGTTGCTTGGCAGACGGTCACTCAAAATGAGAGGTTGGGAAGTTAAGATGAACGAAGGACAACAATTTATAACGGTTTTATTTATAAATATTTTAACTAAGCATCCAAACCAGGTGTTTTATTTATAAATATTTTAACTAAGCATCCAAACCAGGTGTTTTATTTATAAATATTTTAACTAAGCATCCAAACCAGGTGTTTTATTTATAAATATTTTAACTAAGCATCCAAACCAGGTGTTTTATTTATAAATATTTTAACTAAGCATCCAAACCAGGTGTTTTATTTATAAATATTTTAACTAAGCATCCAAACCAGGTGTTTTAATTATAAATATTTTAACTAAGCATCCAAACCAGGTGTTTTATTTATAAATATTTTAACTAAGCATCCAAACCAGGTGTTTTATTTATAAATATTTTAACTACGTATCCAAACAACCAGAAACTTTAATTTTAATTTATAGAAATAAAAAATATATATATTATTGATGGATTTTAATTAGATATCATGATCATAAAATATAAAAAAAACATGTTTAGATTATAATTATTTATATTTATAACAAAACACAGAAATATGTTGTGTAATTTTTTATTACGTTTACGTTTATTAAAACTTCATATCTTAACATGTATATTACTTTTATGACTTTTAAATAAGTACCAACAAATTCCTTGACGTGTTGTATTTTTGCCTTTTACAAAAGACCTTGTGTGATTTTTCCCTCCGTTTAGGACATGAAAAGCTAAACCTAAATTCACTTTATTTTATATCGAGGAACAAATTAAATACAGTTTAACTAAACAAGTATCAAATATAATATAACTCTGTGTGTTCTTGATTGCAACAATATATTCTCTTGGCATTTAATTTATCTGCCTGTCCAACTCACATCTCACTGCGTGTATTGTTATTGAATTGGTTTAATGAGCAAAACCAGTATTGTATCATCGGAAATAATATGATTGATGGAAATACAATTATTTACTATGAATCCACTGTAGGACTATAAATAGATGTAGCGACAAAAATAACATCGATCGATTTATTTGCCCAAGGACTAATTGATTCTAACATCTATGTTTATTCTCTGCGATTGTAGTGGACAAATATCTCACAAAAAGTATTTTAAGTTTCTCATAAAGTCAAAAAGTGCAATATTATTTCTGCCTTAATAACTTTAGAGTTAAGTAGATTTATAAGTTAGAGGACTTGGTAAATTGAAAAGGGTTAATTTAATGCAAATGCGACAACGGGTGGGGGGATGATGAGGGTGCAGCCCCCTAATTAGAGAGAGCTAAGAGAAACCAAAATGTTTTGTTTTAATTTGAAAAAATGAACCTAAAACCAATAATGGTTATTTGCCCACTAATGAGAATTAATGTTACACATTTTTATCAATCAAGTAATTATCAGTTGAATAAATGACTGACATTAGTATTTTTTCACCTCATTACATATATGAGATTGTTAACCTAAATTCGTTTTGTTCTAGGAATGGTTATGACTTACATAAATAACTTCGTAATTAGTACCATACATGATTTTATGATTAGGGGATGTAAATGAAAATTTTACAAAACTTTAACATATACCTACACTTATTCTCCATTCATCTACAAGACGGTGAATTTATATACAATATGGCAAAAGGCTATCGATTTCGACCAGTCAAACCGATCTTCATCAGACATACATAACTCCAGACTCCGCCTACATGGGACTCCGTCTACACTGTTGACTTACTGCTTCAAGAAGTAAAGTACGGTGGAGCTACTCAATTTGTTGAAATATCGATTGATAGGTTAAACATCAATATACGCATTTTTTATCAGCTGTTTCTGCAACACATGCTTTAAAAATAAACCTCTTGTTTTAACTGAACCCGTAAAACAAATTATAACGTAAAACATGGAATAAATCATTATTCATTCGATTTGTTATCAAGCTAACTAAACCCACTACAATTATCACGTATGGAAATATACTTAACTGGCGTATGACGTAATGGATATTTACGCACCTAGGGTAGTAAAAGCGTTATTACAGCGTGAGGGCGATGCTTGAAAGCACGAGTGCGTTAAATGCCCGAAGGCGTTATGGCTCTTTCTAACCGAGACACGAAAACACTATTTTATTGCCCCCTCACCCCACAGTAAAGGAAATGTAAATAAAAAAATAGTTGTTTAGTGTAATTAGGGAGTTTTATTACGAACAATCAAGATTGAAAATAAACGGTATCAGGAAACTGACGCATACTTTCTCCCTTTTAGCCAAATTTTAATGACATTTTTTTATTTACTAAATATAGAATATGAAGTACAGATAAATGTACAGAAAATTGTCTAAAATAGTTGTTTTCAAAAATATCCACTCAAATCCGTTTTTTGGGAGGCACTATAGAGTCCGTTGCCTCACATAGTGGTTTTGAAAGGGGAAATGCCCCCTTGTCCCCCCCCCAGGGTTAAATAGCAACATATTTCGAACATCTTCTGTTGGTCAATGCTAACTTGACCTGCATATCAAGTTTGAATGAAATTGATCAGTAAATAAGACAGAAATAGTTATTTTTGTATTCCCCATAAGAATAACATTGGACAACGTACTGCGTTTACCGTTAAATGAAAATTTCAATTTTCTCCGCAACTAGCAATCGTAGAATAGTAATTCAAAATACTAATTTATTTAGTTTTTTAAGCTCTTTTTAATGGCGAATAGTAATCTTTTTTAACATTTATGATTTTTTATGAATAATCCAAAAAACTGAATTTTGGATGTTTTAAGTCCTGTAATATCTGAAACCGAATTTTTCCAGAAATGCGGGTGGTGTCATTTTGTTGGAAACCTAAAGTTCTACAAACGACTTTAATCAAAATCGTTAGAGCCGTTTTTGAGAAATTTTGATTTTACATGTATTTTTGGCGATTTTTGGGGAATAATTACCCTTAAAAATCAAAAATTCAAAAAAATGAAAAAAGGCCTGGAGATATCGAGGATTAGTACCTACATACCAAATTTCATAAACATCGGTCCATTGGTTAGGGCTCTAGCTCTGTACACATCCACACAGACACACACACACACACACACACACACAGACAGACATCACGTAAAAACCACATTTTTGGGTTCAGGGAGCACCAAAACGAATATTTCCACTAACAACTCAAATTCGAAAATTCTGACGAAAACAATACTTTATCCACATACTACGTATAGGGGGAGAAAGTAAAAACAGCTGATGCTCATTATATGTTGTTAAAACTTTAGTTGTTGTAAGCGTAACAGCTGATGCTATTGGAACGTGTTATGAGCTCTGCCGGGAGTGTAGTCGTAAAGCTATGTATTAGCGAATTTCCCCTTTAGGGAGGAAGCTATTACCGTAGGTCTCATGGTAAGACTTAAGCCCGAGACCATGATAAATTTTTCATTTTGAGGTCCCCAAATGCCAAAAACAACATTCGTTCAAATTTATATATATATATATATATATATATATATATATATATATATATATGTGTGCGTGTGTGTGTGTGTGTGTGTGTGTCCGTAAGCGTATGTGTCTGACTGTGTTGTAACTCTCGTAAAAAAGGTCCGATCATAATTAAATTTGGTATAAATGTGTAAAGTACCATTTATTTGAACGAGTTCGAAAACCAGACGAATCGCACCATCCAAAGGGGGGTTTTTGGGGGGTTTTGTACCCCAAAAATGTTTCTTTTTGGGGTTTCCACAGGTAATTTGTATTCAAATCCAATTTTAATTTTTACCTCATAAAAAACAAACAATTTGGTATTTTGATCATTGCTCTACGTCAATTGGTTACTGAGATATTGAAAGTGCTAAACACAGTACGTTGTCCAATGTTATTCTTTTGGACAAAAAGAAAAATTGTATATCTCGTTTATTTATGAACATAAACTGACGAAATTTGAGATATGGCTTCATTTGGTTGTGGTTTATTGTTGTTTGCACACAAAAAAAACTATTTTTCGCCTATGGTACCCGTAGCAGCAAACCTAGGTACTTGGTCCCCATGTAAAGTAAAATAATTAAAATGTTATATATCGCTTATTTAAGAATGTAAATGGATGAAACTTGGTATGTGACTTCACTAATATGAGTTCTATCGATATTTAAATAAAAACCAATTATTTTGTGTTCCTTGTCGCAGCAAACCTGCGTACTCATCCACAATGTTATTCTTATGGAGAATAATTAATATTTTAAATATCGCTTGTTTGTGAATATATTTCTTATGAATCCTGTTAAGTGTTTTAATGTGTTATGTTATATATTCATTGGGAATTCGCTGAGTATGCAGGTTTGCTGTGACGGGGGTGTTACCTCCCTGATCTGCACTAAAGTTTATTTCTTACCTCTCAATATTTAAAATTTAACGTGTAGTGGCCGATAAAAAATTGAATGAGTTATTATTTATCTGATTTTCTTTCGAGTTAACAAAAAAAACAGTGAAATCATCGCAAATAGAAATAGATTTGTCTTTCGCATAACAACAAATATCAACTGAGTTATTAATCATCTGTTTTTTGGGTAAAAACCCCTAAAACCATCACGGATGAAAATATATTTAACTGTCGTATAACGTAAAAGATCAAATGAGTTATTATTATTCATCCGGTTTTTATTTCGTGTTAACCACAACCACTACAATCATCGCATATGAAAACATACTTAACCGTCGTGAATATTAAATGAGTTATTATTCATCAGATTTTTTATCGAGTTAACAAAAACTACTACAGTGATCACAGATGGAAACAGACTAAACTGCCAGTCTTGTATGCTCAGAATTGATGGATCTGCTAGTGATGGCAGGTGATCGGTTTTGTCGACTGACAGATAGCACTGCCGAGGGCTCGCTGGGCCATAAAAGCCCTCACGTAGTTTAACTGTGACAGCCGCAATTGCGGGGGTGGCCAACAATGGAACCAACGTATTCGCTATTTATTGAATGGGCACTGTGCTTTTATGCAGGTTAAAAAGTTTCACGACTTGAAAATTGAAACTTTCTGAAATAATATGAATGTTTTAAAGGTTTAGCAAATTTGCATTTTTTTACTTTAAATATTAGCAATTAATTGGACTAGTTATTAACGAGTTGAAGATAATAATGTTTACAGCATCTTTTAGGGAATAGGATGATGTTTTAAGCTTTCTGTATTATAAAATGTATTCTTTCAAAAATCTATATTTGTTAATTGTTAAGGTTTTAAGCTCTTCAAAAAAAGACCTCTATTTTTAAATGGTACATAGCTGAAACCTGATACTCCATAACAAAATAAGTCTTATTAGTCGTCAGAATGTACGCAATTTTATAGCTTAAGAAGTTACTGGTTGTGTGATTAATTATGTAACAACCCCATACTGACAGACAGGCTGAAAACGTCTTAGAAGCGTTAAAGACACACCTTATACACCTGTGTTGTTGGCCAATTAGGTATATGAATTTTAATTTTTATATAGCTTTACAGTTAGCTTGGCAACGTGGTTAGGAAGTCAAATAATATATGAAATCCAACATTTCAAATCACAAATATATATTTAACAAATTTCAAAATAATAAAATCCTTTGGGCTAGGAACATATATTACAAGAGGTTTTATCAACTCAATTAATTATGTTGTAATCAGAGTATGCTACCTTACTGACTTTCTGAGGGCGTACGGGCACTGGCATCTAATTACTCGAACTCGTCTGTAAATAATACAGACTTGAATAATAAAAGGTAAATAAATTCAAACATAAATTACAAATATAGAAAAATGGATACATTGTCTCAACTTGCAAAAAGACTAAAATTTCCTTCATACTCATAATATAGAAATAGTTCATTTAAATGAAGTTATACATTGAAATACAAATTGATTTATATTAACAAACATTTACAAATCTCTGGACTTTTACATGAGTATTTAAATGGCATGAAAATATGATTTTTAGAATGATTATTTTATTAATTTAACTTACTTTTTCACGAGTAGTAATTTACGTTAGTGCCGCCCTTTCTATACTAATAACTGTCGTTTCGAATTTCTATTAGCTAATTTACAGGTATACCAACCGAACAAAATGAAATCTCTCTGGACTTAACCTAAGGTAGTTTATCATATATATATATTTTTTTTATAAATACAAATCGGTACAACCTTCACAGGAATATATTTTTTAATTGTTGTATAATTAATCATATTCCAAAGTCCTGAAACACTTTTTGAACATCCTGAATACACAAGTATTATGACACACATTGTATGACAGTTGCTAATCTTCTTACTTGTTCTTACTTGCTGCTTCGTTGATAATACACGCATATAATAATAAATCATAATTGTAGTATATTATGTTTTGATGATTTGGGGGATTTTTAAGTTGAAGTGAAAAACACAAAAAAAACTTTATATTGAAACCAGTGACAATATGTAAACTTTAGAAAATAGGCAATCGCAGGTAGTCATTTCTTGCCTAGTCTCAAGGGAGATTAAGTTAGTAGCCATTAACACCAATTGCATACAATGTTTTTGATTTAAAATATATTCATTTTCATATTTTTTAATTTTAATGTCTCAATGAAACTGTCAATACAAGCATAACATAACTACAATATGGTGGCTTACCATGATCCTTCAAACCTAACTATTACATACAACAGTTTACAAACAATATTTGTATTTGACAGCCCTAGATATATAGCACAATATCTCATACCTTACCTGCCGATATGTTCAGTTCTTACCGAGTAATGAAACAGTACGATCTTATTTTCGACGAGAAGTACTTAAATATATTTTAAATTCCAAAACCAATGTTAAATGTTTCATAATACAATTCCCGTAAATAAATAATTCTAAAATGTTTGAGGTACTTTAGTTTACACCAAAAAATGAGAGGTTTTCAGTGCTGGATACAATTGTTGTAAGCTTTATTTATTTTTTGATCCAAAGGTTTTTAAATTTTAAATAAGATAAATGTTTTGTAAACAATAAAAATAAGATCATAATTCCTCCGATAAAATCGCACTGATAACTCGACGTTATACATTTAACAAAGATGTTTAGTTTTCTAAAATCTTAACTTATCAGTAAACAAAATATGCAATTTTCTTATGCAAGTTTTATCATTTTATAACCGATTCAAGTTGGTTCCAGCAGTAACGCTTATATTACGAAACTAAGCCTACTTTTAGTGTCCGGCTGGGTTTCACAGTAAGTTAACATACGTTGAATTAATATACATACAACACTTTCTTCCTCTATGTGCGGTAAAATTACAATGGCTAAAACGTTTGAATTTGTAGTCAGTGGTGTCATGTTCAAGAGACATTATATACATAATTGACATTCTTAACATTTTAGTAACTAAAATATATCTTTAAAGGAATGCAGCATTCGAAAATAGTATTTAAAACGAAAAATTGTAATTGTTGCGTAACCGTCTTATTCCTAAAACACTTATTCAGTTTGCTCTCCAACCTTTCCGTTAATATATGGTTAAGATACATTTCAAAAAGTATAAAAGGTTAAGGTGATATTGAGTATGTGTATATGGTCATTTAATTTTGGGTATACTTCGCTAGAGTACATGAAGTACTGTTTATATTAGTGCCACTAATTTTAGACTCTTCTACATCGGCTAATGTAAGGAGTCATGCAGTTTTAGGCCCTTACTGGATTTGGAATAACGATACACTGAATAAATCGAAAGAATTTCATTCCCAACGATTTTAACATTATCAAAATCCCAGACATACGGAATGATTATGTACAAGCCGGGTGTTGTCCGGAACCTGTAATCTCCTTGCAGGCGATGGTTCCTGGCAACAACATTACAACATAACAACAATAACATTTATTAATTTTGTTAAAAGCCAGTGTTGATTAATACAAATTGCTATGGACTTATTACATACTAGCTGGTAATCCCGTGTTTCGCAACGGGGGAAAAAATCAGAGTAGAAAAACTAAGCAGTTATGTGTGCTGCATTCCGTGGTTAGCCCGTGGAACTACTACGAATCAAGATCCGCTGGTTGTATTTTCATCAGCTCGAACAAGAATGAATGTCCATAGGAATACATGGGAACTTTGAACTCCCGTGGGGTAAAGCCTTATAGGATTTTCAAAACGAAAATAGGCCTATGTGTTTATTTGGTATATTAGGCAAATTCCTGTAAATGTTTATGCCAATCGATTGAGTAGTGTTTGAGTGATCGAGGAACAAAAAGTAGACAGACAGACAGACACACACTATCCCATTTTGATATATTAGTATGATTTAAAAAACGATTCATTATTTTTGAAAAATCAAACAAAAACGCTGTATATTGCTTTATTACAAAGTTTTTTGTTAAACAATTTTTGTAATATAAAAATTATTGAAAAACAAAACATAATACACAGTGCACCCAATTTTCTTAATGAAAAAGGTTTTGCAGTTCATATATACATTATTTATAATTTGTGTAGCTGTTTCCATTAAGTTTTGATAACCCATCGTTGGTAAAAGTCTTAAGATATAGTAATGCTATTGTTATAAGACACACAAGTTGAACTAAATGCAAGATCATAGATTAGTTTATACAAATTCTCAGACTATTGTAGGTCATGGTTTTAATCAAATTGAAAGTAAGTTTAGTGGGAAGTTGTTTAAAAAAATAATTTAAAAATAAAAATAAACAGTAATAATAACAATTTGCCAACTGTAATTTTGAAGTACATGCAAATGGATACTTGAGGCTGAAAAATTAAAGTTGATACCGTAAGAACCCCTTATAAACTTAACAAAATGTGTGTAATGGAGCGGAGCATGATTAAAAACAATTTAAAAAGGTCAATAGGTCTTTAAGGTTTTAATGTTAACGAAAGGAATGTGACGATTTTATTCGTTTAGATGTTTTAAAAACATAGTAATCAACAGAAGAAGATTACAAAGTTCATCGAATATGCAACATAAATCAACGTTTCTCCGGGAAAACAAAGGATTGAAACGGAATTTTCCCTTTGTAACCGAAAACATTGGACGTAGTTATATTTAAATGAATAACTACTTGATTTAACACCATATAAAATACCATTGAAATAAATAATACGTGCATGAATATCACAACAAAATTCAACTATTGTTTTACTCGTGTTACCACAAAGCGACAAAATCATCAAGCAGGAAAATAACAAAGAATAATGTGCAACGCAATGGGCAGCAGTTCATTTGATGTTTAATTTGTTTACCTTTCCTCGGCAGATCTACCACTTCATTTGTCTCAATTTCAAACTTCTGCAAACATCCCCCACCCCTGGGGCTTATCCATAATACAAGTTTTTTTTACCACTGTATAATCATTACTCCACCTGCTTTGACTTTCAATGACTTTTAACTTCAATTTCAAAGTTCTAATTGATATTTCATATCGTATATTACAGCGGAGAGCATTTTTTATTGTTTCCACACACCACCCATTCCAATTTTTCAAAATTTAATTTTTATTTATATAAATTGAAATGGAGTTTACTAATTTGGAATAGAGAGTGTTAAAATTAGTTTGGTATTTTCGTACAATTTTTTTCCAATTCTAAATTAAACAATTTCTTGATTAGAATAGTACCTGTTGTTATCACTTTCGCGGGATGTAAAAAGTACGAATTACAAGACTTAAAATATATTAACCCTTACACTTTACTCACATACAGTTTAATATGTGAACGTTGTAAATATATTTTGCAGTGGTGTAAGATATATTTTGTTCTATCCTGTAAATTCTCAATTAGCTGAATGTCTCTTAAACTCAAGTTCCGGGGAGGCCGAGCCATACTCGGTGATATTTGATTCGTTTCGAGGGTGAAAAAGATTTACACTCTATATGCAATATTTATTGTACGGTTCTAGTCCCTACTTTAAAAATGTGTTCATACTTTACCTTTTTAAGTGCTACTTTGACAGTTCACTGGTTAATTTATTCAAATGTTGTATTTCCATTGTTCAATTGAGAGTTTTTTGTAAAATATGAATTTTCCTGTCAATATTTTGGGGGCCTAATTCCATAGCCTTAAAAAAATCATTCTGCAGGACACAAATTTAACGCCAAGTTGAAGCATGTGTCTTTGAGGAAATTACATACCGTATTATATACTTAAAGTGAGTGCTTTCCCTGTTAAAAACTTGGAGAAAATAACAATAATAAAAAATATGAAGTGTTTTAAAGAACGTAATTCTTTTCGAAAGGTAAAACTTCATAAATATTTTGCATACTATACAATAATGGTGTTTTCTGTGTGTAACTTTAAGTGTAGCTTCTCAAAGGCTAATGCACACATATTCAAATACTTACATCACAAAGGAATCTGGGATGACATGTTTTTTGAGACAACGTCTTAAAAATTGACAGTGTTCCTCAAATGTTATTCTTATTACTCTAGAATACTTTTTCTGAACGCAAGGTCGTATAATAAAAAACATCCCTTGTCCCAAAAGTCAAATTTGACTTCTTCAGTAATGAAAGCTTATTTAGGAGCATGGTACGTTTCGTTATAATGACAGGACGTAAATACAAACGTCTTATAATACTTCAAAATAAATTTCCTCTTTACATTTACAGGTAATCACTTACAAGATTTATTTCAGTCACATTAAGCCCAATGAGAGAATGGCACTTCACTCTGACCACTGTTTAGTTAACTGGTTGATTTTTGATGCTATTTTTGAACTGCTGTGTTGTTATTACAATATCGTTTTTAATAACAATAAAGCATAATGAATTAAACATTTTTTTGGTTGGATGAAAATAGGAAAAATACCCCAAGTTATTCCGTAATCCTACAAACAAAAAGTGTACTCACCCAAAACCTATGAAAAAATATGTTATTATAGATTTGTGTTAAAATATAAAACATTCAAACCCTAAAACAATAAATTCGCAATTCGTGGGTTTATATATAAGAGATAAAAAACAATAAAGCATAAATCATGAAATATGGAACGGTTTGTTAAACCACAGAGATTCACAAGAAACTTTGGTCAGTTAAATTAGCATAGAGATAGAGTTGCCCGGCAGAGCGCCATGGCTGTGGAGAAACGAGGTAAATAAACAAGAGGCTAGATTATGCATATGCCATTAGTTAGTTACATGTGTTACGAGGTGGATAGCCAACTAACGTTATACAAAAATGAAAAACAAAATAATTATATCATATTTTATACATATTTAATGTGCTAAAATAATACCTGGGGGAGCTTTGCTCGGGTAATGTCATCCAGTTCTTAAGATGACTTGGACTAATTTTTAACTACGAACCTCTCCTTACGAGCATATTTGCTTAGCTAGTTTGCCTCTTTTCTGTATGTTTAAGGACACCCAATTGTTATTATAGCTCAATGTCCCTTTGATTAATTCTGGATATGACCACTCTGTAGGTAATCTTCATTCTATGGTTTTAGTCTAAGATTGTGAAGGTTCGATACTGAATCCACCTTCTGGTCACTGGGCTATTAATTCATGATCCTTGCTAAAGAATCAGCCAGGCTTACTCAGTAACAAGGCTGCACAAGGCGTCTCACCCATTCTACACTATCATTCATTCATATTCGCCTTAAAATACGCCCTAGTTGCGTCAGCGTCTTACACAGTGATTAAGTGATTAAGGTCAACGCACGGCCCGAGGAGTCATGTCGACGGAGAGAAAAAAATATTAAAATAAGCTGCCAGCCTCTCTTTTGAAAAAAAACAATATTACATTTCCATTATGCTAGTAAAACGCAGTAATTATAAATTAATTAACATTCACTGTTGAAAAAGAAAGCTTGACCATCACAACATCAACAAAAGTGTGGGCCTGATGGCATCCCTCCAATGGTCCTAAACAACCTTAGTGAGCTACTTTAATCGATGCTAAATCAATTTTTCAATCAAAGTTTGAGAGAGGGTATTTATCCCTCCGGACTTAATACAAGCTAAGTCATTCCTATCCCAAAGAATAGGACTTACAGGACATCAGGAAATACAGACCGATCAGCATCCAGTTTCCAATCGCTAAGGTCTTTGAATCTGTGGTACTGGACAGGCTGAAACCCTTTTTTAGTGAGGTTAATCCTTCTGAGCAACATGGTTTCCTCCAGGGCCGTAGCACTATCACTAACTTGATTATCTACAAAGAATTTATTATGTAGAGTTTTGCTGAAGGTGATCAGGTTGATGTCATCTATCTTGATTTTAGCAAAGCCTTTGACAGAGTCAGCCATGAGCACTTGGTGAGCAAATTTGAGTCATATGGAATGAGAGGTCCTCTTCTTTCTTGGATAAATCCTTACCTAAGAGGTAGGCAATCAATTGTAAAGTATGCTGGAGTATAATCTGAGACTCATCCTGTGGGTTCGGGCGTGCCCCAAGGGTCACTCCTGGGCCCTTCTTTCTTCAACCTTTTTGTTAGTGACATAGTGGGTGTTATCAAAGCTAGATGTCTCTTGCTCGCAGATGGCATCAAGTTGTTTGGCAGAGTCAACTGCAGGAAGAAGGATGGCGCCCCCTTGCAGATCCCTGGATGGCATTCTGAAATGGTGTTCTGTAAATTCCATGTCTTTCAATGCTGATAAATGCAAGGTGATTTCCTTGAGTAGAAACAGAGGCTTCGTGAATTTGAGTATGCTTCTGTCATTTGGGTTCCTCATCAAATTTGCCTTTGTTCTTGCAACCGGATTTTGCAGAGGTTGCAGCGAAGATTTTTGAAACTGATCATTTTTAGGCTTGGTCATGATGCGAGAGATGACAACTTGTTGGCAGCGTTCGAAGAGAGCCTAGTACTTCAGCCGCTTCCATCCAGACGAACACCGTCCGATCTTGTCTTTCTGTTCAAGGTAATAAGAGGTCTGGCTGACCGCCCTGAACTGTTAGCTGCCATCGTCTTTAGAATCCCTACCACTACAAAATCCCGTGATCTTTTCATTCATCGTTGAGACCGAGCAAATTACCTCAAGAACGCTCCCATCTACAGGATGCAGCAGTTAGGCAACAGAGTCTGTGATGCAGTGGACATTTTCAGTGACCCTCCGCAGTTGTTTTGACGAAATGTCATGTCCTTTCTTGCCAACACTAACCTGACGCTCATTAATTAAATAATTGATAAAACAGTAGCATGCTTGCATTTAGTAACTAGTAACTAGTAACTAGTTTATTGTTGCAAATCATCAAATTGTAAATTTTATTGTAGCTTTGATTGTTGTGTTGCATTATGACTTAAATTGTTGATTTTCAAAAGTATATATTTACTGTTGATATTTCTGCAGCATAATGTTGCATGAATTTGTTTTTGTACTTGTACTTCATTCTATGTATATTGGCTCTGCCGTTGGATAATAAATAAAATAAATAAATACCCTGTAAGAGAACAGTAATTTTTAGTACGCTGTAAGTGCAATGCCAATTATACTGTTGAAATGGTACTGCTACAACGCTGTTAATACGCTGTTAGCACTCTGTGAATACACAGTTGGTACACCGCTGTTATAATGTTGATAGTATGTTGTTAATATATTGTTACCTCGCCGGTAATCCACTGTTGGTACCCACTGCTACAACACTGTGATTACGCTGTTATTCCACTGGTAATGCGTTGTTAGTACACTGGTAATACATTGATGAGTTTGTTAGTACAGTGATAGATAAAACGTCTCGGAACTATTTATTGTAACAGCTACCATGCCATGAAGGAACGTATACAACAATTATAAATCTATTTATAAACATACTGTTAAACTCGATGCCAAATAAAACACTAATCTAGTGTGTTTTTAACTACCTATCTAGATGTTGATGGAGAGAGGAAATGCAAAGGGGAGACGGGAACAGAGTAGCAACAGAATCGTCAGCAAGGCGTTAAATATTTAATTTGTTTTCCTTTCTGCCCCAGACCCACCACTTGATTGCCTTAATTACAACCCTCTAACAAACACCAGTTGGTCTGGAGCTGTTGGATTTTTAACTGGATTAACTTTAAATTGTGCCAACGTTATTGATGTTTTATCTTCATCTAGGATTTTCTTCTTGGGAAATGCGATGAAATATTCTGTCGTGATGTTTTGAAATGTGACAAATTCAAAACAAAATTATTTGTATTTTAAATACTCGTATGTCTTTTATCGTGATGAATTCATTGCAATAGGCCAAACCAACAGTGAAATTTTAATAAAATTGTATATGCAGATAACATTTTTCAAAGTCTCCAGAATTTTTTAATTATTGTAATATTTAATTTGAATGGTCGTTGTCCCAAAAAACGCAAACGAACTTTTAAAATTGGCTCCAACACTTTTGGTTTAAATTTGGTTATTCAAGATGTATTCAAGGCGCTTCAAGTCTTTATTAAAATTATCTCTACTATAGGTTAGGAAGAAATCGGGGACAGAAATCGTAGGCACAAAAAGTTTCTTCTGAAATTTTGTCCAATAAAATTCACTTTAAAAATTGGCTATCGCTATAAAAGTAAGACTACAAAAATAAATTAAGTGGTGTATTCAATTATTCACAACCTAAATTGGTTTATAAGAAAATAGGAATATTGATTTGGTAATGGACACATTAAGTTTTCAATGTAATGACTGTAATGTAAGGAAGGGATGTAGTACTTGAGGTAGGTATGGGGGTAGTGGGGGTAATAAAAGTGCGTCAAAATATGAAAAAACAGTATTTTACAATGTAAAATTCCCTTAATGCAACGAAACAACGTACTAATAGCTTTTTTATTTAATGACTCGTTAAATATTTGTCCCAGAATGATAAGGGAAGGCTTAATTTTTTTGATTTTCACGTTCTATCGTACTGTATGCATTTATTTTCCATCCAGGGAATTGTTACCTTTTTTGGCCCCAAAAACTCAAAATTTGATTATTATAAACTCCAGAAATGGGGGTTGGGGTTTTCCGATTGTATTGCCCGTAATAAGTAACTACGAGTAACTTATTATATAAAGGAGAGTCTCTGCAAATTTTAAGTATATCAATCAGTAAATGCTAAAGTATGAAACTATGTGTTTGACATATACATATGATTTTTAATCTTCCCAAAATGCGTTTCGGGGGTCACATTTAGAGATCCTATGGTGGTTCCAAGCTCGAGTCTGACCATGCTTCTAGCAACATGTTTACAGCTCATTTTTCCATAGGAAATTAGTGAATAAAAGCTAATCACTTAATTCACAGTAATATATGTAAGTAGCTACTTTAAGAGCGAATTTTTCAACTCGTGAAACATATTACTCTTGAAGTTCCAATAAGCAATGATTATTGATGTTTATTGCATCAGTCATACGTGTTTGCCGTCAAGTGACAAATCTGATATTCGTACGAGGTGATCCATTTCGTCATATGACATATTGCAGGATCGCACATGCCCTATAGGTGAAATAAAAGCAGTGGATTGTACTAAATAGGAAAATTACATTGTTTTTTTTTATCAGGAGTTCTCTATGAGTTATCATTTGCGCATATAACAAAAATTTGTCTTATCAAATAGGCAAGCAATAAAAACTATTAGGAATACATTTGTTGTATATGAAAAAATAATGAAAATACAAAGTAATTTTAAAAATGTTCAACATAGTTAAAACAAAACACTATATTTTAATTTAATTTAATTCAAAGTTATTTTAAATTACATTTTAACTAGTGGCTTGAAGGGGCCAAAGCCCCTAACCTTGCTCCAATAATCTGCCTCATCTGGCTCTTTTACTCTTTACTTTCTGAGGAAAATAAAAAATAAAAGTAGGAACACATGTCAGTTTACATACAAACACACATACATTCACATGTTTCAATGTAAACAAAGCAGACGTTTTTAAATCCCCATGCTTATCTTACAGGGGATGTTTTACGTTATTTCTCGTTTGCTGGCAACGTTTTGGAAATACCACTTTTTTCCCTAGTCCCTGGGATTGGGACCTTTAATTTGAGCAGTCTCCCATCATCCTGCAATTTTCCAAACTCCCACAATTTTGACTTAAAAATTTCGCTTACAGAATTATATATAAAGATAAGTAGGAACAAGGAACCTAGAACATAAAAAGGTAAGGAAGTACCTTGCCATACTATGCCACGTAAACAAACCTGATGACGTATTCGGTGCACTGCTGTTTTTGTTTGCCTACTGCAGACACCAAACTGTCAAAACCCTCTTCATGTTTTGATGTTTGTTCTTAACCTATATATTTTTTTGATCGAAAGGTGCGAATGATTTTCGCGCACCCCCACTCCTGCGGGGGTTTAGTGTGACTCCTCCAAGAAACTACCCACTAAACCCACCTCCCTTAAAACATATATAGATTAAAAATGAATCATAAAAACGACCAATTATCATTTTTTTAAAGATGTAAGTGTTAATGAGCTGATTTTGTTTAATTTCGGTATGTATTATGTTCTCTATATTGTCTAAAATTAATTAACTTTTTTTGAGAAAACTATATTCTTTAAGTACAACAAAACCATTTTTGTACTATTATATATAGTCTACTATTAAACTAATATTTCATGCAGTTAATGAAAAACAAAAGCAGTCTTAGTAAAAGAAATATTTTTTTAATAATAACAAAAGACAAACATGAAAAATAACTAATTAAATTTGTTTATCTTTTTGCAGAGTTTCCTTCCTCCATCAGTGGATTCGCTATCTAACGATTTCCTTTTAGTCGATTTACTTTTGTTGATATTCTTCATTCTGATGAAAGTTCTCGTCCTCACATAGCAAATTATTGCAAATTCGTCTATGTTTTCATTAACTTACATTATATGACAAGAGCATACCCGCACATTATCAATAATTAATTAATCTTTTATGTCACACGCAGCTTTCCATTTTTGTCTCATATCTAAATTTTTTGGAAAACGGTGAAATGAAATGCCATTTTTTTATTTCTCTCATTATAATTACAATTTAAAACGCAACAACCGGGCATATTTAAATATCAAAATAACCTAATATAAAGATAAATACGACCAATTTGTTTGTTTACATTTACTTAAATCAAAACGAAAAATGACGACAACGGAGCACTATGGCCAGCTGTTTGGCGCGCAATTTGTTAATGACCCTAACCTTTTTATGTTCTAGGTTCCTTGAGTAGGAACACATGTCAGTTCGTAAACAATGTAGACACGAAACCACATGTTTTAAAGTAAACAAAGCAGGACGTTTTTAAATCTCCATGATTTTCATATCGGGGATGTTTTACGCTATTGCTTGTTTGCTGGTAACTTTTAGGAGATACTACTATTTTTACCGAGTCCCTGGGATCAATACCTTTAATTTGAGCCCTCCCCCATCATCATGCGATATGCAAAACTCCCACAACTTTGACTTAAAAATGTCGCTTTCAGAATTATATACAGTGTGTAAAAAAAGTCCGTCCCCCCTTTAATTTTTGTGTTTGTTAAAACAAACAAATCACCTTTGGGGAACGATACTATCTTAACCCAAAGTATCTTTTAACGTTATCGGAAATTTTGAGTTTCCCTCAAAATCCCCCATTTTTGGTGGACCCTGAAAATTTCGATTTTGAAGAAAGAGACCAGTTCTTCATTTAATAGCATTTCTTCAAGAGTCGTTCCAGTTTCAAGTCACCAAAGGTGAAATTAAAACTCCAAAAGTCTTAGACGCCAGGTTTCAAGAATGAGTTGTAATCAAAACTTTGACAAGCTGCCATTTTGGATATAAACACGTTACAGACCTCCAATCTCCACCACTCACCTATTTTTTAAAGCTCTTTAAAATGAGGGGTCACTCAAAAGGGGTTTACATTTGAAATTTTGAGTTGCCCCTGAAATCCTCCATTTTTGGGGGACACTCAAAATTTCTGATAACGTCAAAAGATACTTTGGGTTAAGTTATTATCGTTCCCGAAAGGTGATTTGTTTGTTTTAACAAACAACAAATTTAAAGGGGGGGATGGACTTTTTTTACATACTGTATAAAGATTATGAATGTTTGTCATTGTCTATTTATTAGTGAATTTCCTTTGGAAAGTAAACTATTAGCATGACCCGCACGGTGAAACTTAAGCCCGGGACCACCATGGAATTACCATTGTGACCCCCTGAACACGTTTTGGGGGGTCGTTCAAAATTTTATATATATATATATATATATATATACATATATGTGTATATATATATATATATATATGTGTATATATATATATATATGTGTTTGCACTCTAGCGGTCGCATTTTTGTCCGATTAACTTCAAATTTGGTAGGGACGTTCCTTTCTGTAATCAGTTGGACAAGTTCGATGGGCAAAACAATCGGAAAACTCTAAACCCCTCTTTTGGGGGATTAATCATTCAAATTTCAAGTTTTTGGGCCCAAAAAGGGTCATAAAAGCCCAATATGTCAAATCAATGCATGTTAAAAGATGGGAATTAAAAAGGCAAAAGTTTTAAGCCCTCTCCCGTCATTCTAGCCTAGATATTTACTGAGTTATTAAATAAAATGTCTATCGACTAAACACAGTACGTTGTCTTACGGGGGTTTTATACTAGAAAAGCCTGTTATTCCTTTGTTAGAGTACTTTTATCATCCCCAGCAACCTCACGCCTACTTTTAAGTCTGTCTGGATCTTCTCCTAACCTTATAATGCGCAAAATTGTATTCCCAGCTTTGCAAGTAAATGAAACCAGGAGTATCAGAACAGCCAAAAAATCAATGTTTTCAGATTTCAATAAGAATTGGACAAACGTATGTTTTTAAACTGAATTTGAGTTTTAAAAGTTGTTATGTGGAATTTCACTTCCCTCACTTCAGCGTGCTGCGTGCGAACTCGCTATAAATTGATATAGATACAATACCCCCGTCGCAGCAAACCTGTATACTAAGCAAATTTCCAATGTATGTATATGTTTCTTACTACCACATAAAGCCATCTACCAAGTTTCATAAAAACCATTTATAAATAAATGATACATAGCAGTTTATCTATTCACCATAAGAATAACATTAGGGCTGAGTATGCAGGTTTGCTGCAACAAGAAATATAAGAAAAGTGTTTTTATGCAATTATCAATATAACTCAACCAGCTGAAGCTACGTACCAAGTTTTAATCATTTATGTTCATAATCAAGGGAGATATAAAACTTGTTGTCCATAGAATAACATTAGGGCTGAGCATGCAGGTTTGCTGCTATGGGGACAATCAACAAAAAATAATTTTGTTGGCAAATATCAATGTACCAGTCCTAGTTGAAGCCACATACCAAGATTCATTAATATACATTTACAAATAATCGGGATATCAAAATTTAATTATTCTCCATAAGGATAACATTGGACAACATACTGTGTTCAGCACTTTGGATATCTCTGCAACGGTTGGACGTAGAATCACAATTTAAACACCAAAATGATTGTTTTGTAGAGCTGAACCGATTGGTATTAGCAAATGTCAAGTTTACAGTAAAATTAACTGTGAAAATTCCAAAAACCTTTTTCCCATAATATTAACATGGTAGATTTTATGAAACCGTTTTTTGGATTTTCTCCGTAACCACTAAACCTTGATTAATAATTCAAAATATCATATTATTTGTTTTTTTAAGCTATATAAAATGGTCAAAACCAAAATTGAGTGTTTTGAAAATTTTAGGGTAAAAAATTCAAAAAACTGATTTTTGGAAAATTTAAAACCCCCATAAAACCCCCTTCCCATGGTCCGATGTTTCGGGTTTTCAAACTTAAAGTCATGAATGTCAATTTACACGTTTGTGCCAAATGTCATCGAAATCGGATGTTTTTCAAAAGTTATCGAGTTAACAGACACATATACAGATAAATACATACTGTTTATATGAATTTGAACGAATAATGTTTTTGGCATCTGGGGACCTCAAAACAAAATGTTATCATGGTCTCGGGCTTAAGTCTTACCATGAGACCTACGGCAATAGCTTCATCCCTATAGGGGAAATTCGCTAATAAATGTAAATATTTAAACAAACCAAATGAATGACATTCCAGAGGATTGATAAATTGTTAAATACCAGGAAATTAGAATGAATGAAGCAAAACAAGTTAGATAACGCTTGCCCAAGCACCAGTGTGAAGGGGGAAGGTGGAGGTATTCCTGGAAATTAGAATGAATGAGCGATAAGATAACGCCAGCTCAGGCGCCAGGGTGGCAGGGGGGAAGGTCGGTCTCAAGGTCACCGCGCTCCCCTCTCCTCCCCTCCGCAACAGCAACACACTTGCAATGCGGTCTGCGTCTGCAACTGCCACGACGCACAGTGGGGCCAAACCGAGCAAGGAATACCATAGAGTGGCAATCCCTATCCTTTACACATCAGAGGTGCTGAAGCCACCTTTCTGTGTTAGCAGAGGTGCAACAGGCAGCTCCACTATCCGCCGCGACCACAATTTTTAATTTGCCGCGATTCATTAACACCGTTGAATCGACCACTTAGAGTTGAGATAAAATTCTGAAATTTTGAGATATTAAATAATACTATATCAACCTAGTAATGGTGTTTTAGAAATATGCAAATTGAAATTGGAACAATTAAAAAATATATAAATATGTAGTTAAACAAGTTTTCGTAAAATTTGGGACATGAAAAAGTTGGTCGGCTGGTAAGTTTTTTATTTTTTGATCAGGTGATTTTCGTCAGCGAGAAAGTTGTTTGAAATGAACCAAATTTTAACGTTTACATTTAAAATTTTTTTGTAAAACCTTTAGTTTAGCCTGCAGGCAGCTGTAAAGTGAGAAGTTAATTTTCCACCGAACGGCCCCGAACCCGGCCGTCGCGCCGACGCTGCATCGCACAGCGTGGAGTGGGAACCAATCTGATTACATTCCATATCCACATTTTTCGTTCTATAAAGGCATTTTTCAAATTTTTAAACATTAAATTGAGTTATCTTTATAGAATAAGTGAGAAACATCACTTTGTAACAGTAGGGACAAAATCAATCGACGCTTCAAGGTCACTCATGAGATTCAGTTATATTTTAAACATTTAATCTGATGTCTGTATTGTTTGTTTATTATTTTGTAAATTATGTTTTTCGACTACTTTTGAATGTATTTTACACTCATTATGTCCAAGAAACAAAACCACTTCAATAAAATAAAAAATATGTTACAAAATAAATAAAACAAAAAAAATATATCAATAAAAACTGTAATACAAAGAAAGTAAAAAACACGTAATTATCAAAAAAATTTAAACACAACATAAAATGTAAAAAGTAATCAGGTTAAAATCGTCAGTACCATATGATTATTTTATTATATATTACATTTAAAGATTGGCCTTGAAGCGTCAATTGTTTTTGTCCCTATTATAGTATTTGCATGATTATGTACATCAAAACAGAATATTTCGAAGTAATAGATTTCAAACTTATCATCGTAATTTCACAGATAGCTCTCCGAGCTTTGGCAGTAGTACTTGAGGATAGATTTCTTTAGGAATGAACTTTAAAAAGCTATTTATCTCAATTAGGTACTCAAAAGAAAGTTTCGTCTCTTTTTGTTGCCGACACAAAGGGACCGCTTAAAGAGTTCGCCCGTATATTTCAACTCCGAGTTTACAGACAACACAGCAATAAAAATGGATAACCTAAAATTGTTTCTCAAGTACGATATATTTCTAGAATCATAAGTAATTAGAAGTAAATAACTACACAATATTGCCTAGATTAAGTTCTATTGCTATGTTAAATGTTTAGTGAAAATTCTGACCAAAGAATATTATATACAAGTTATATGAATAAAAAACGAGTTCGCACACAGCACGCTGACGTGAGGGAAGTGAATTTCCACATAAAAAACTTTTAAAACTCAAAATCAGTGTAAAACATACATTTATACAAATTTTTATTGAAATCTGAAAACATTGATTTTTTGGCTGTTCTGATGCTCCTGGTTTAATTTACCTGCAATGCTGGGAATACAATTTTGCGCATTATAAGATTAGGAGAAGGTCCAGTCAGGCTTTAAAGTAGGCGTGAGGTTGCTGGGGATGATGAAAGTACACCAACAAATGAATAACAGGCTTTTCTAATGTAAAACCCCTATAAGACAACGTACTGTGTTTGGTCAATACACATTTTCTTCTATAACTTGGTAAATAGTTATGCTAGAATGACGGAAGAGGGCTTAAAAGTTTCGTCTTACTAATTCCCATCTTTATACATGGATTAATGTTACATCCGGCGCTTTTCTGACCCTTTTTTGGCCCAAACACTCAAAATTTGAAAGATTAATCCCCAAAAAAGGGGTTTAGAGTTTTCCGATTGTTTTGCCCAACGAACTTGTCCAACTGATTACAAAAAGGAATGTCACTACCAAATTTGAAGTAAATCGGACAAAAAATTCGACCGCTAGAGTGCAAACACATATATATATATATATATAATTTTGAACGACCCCTTAACACGTGTTAAGGGGGTCACGTTAGGAACTTCTATGGTGGTCCTGGGCTTAAGTTTCACCGTGCGGGTCATGGTGATAGTTCACTTTCCATAGGAACTTCACTAATAATATAATGCATTTTGTAGGTCATTTCCGAGTTACTTCGTTTAGATGACGACGAAGGTGGTGGTCGACGTTTTGGATATATCCAAAACGGAGCGACGCTATCCATTTCCGGAGCGACGCGCGACGTGGGTTAGTAGCGCAAACTTACTAAAAATGCTCTAATTTACTCAAAAAGTGAATTCTTAGTAAAGGTGGTCCCACACTTCTCGCGAACAGGCCTGAACATTCGGCCGAACGTTCTCCCGAATGTTCACTGAATATTCCGTCCCGTAGTTCCCGTATGTATTCAAAAGTTCGTGCAGCTCCCACACTTCTCGCGAATACTCCGAACCTTCGGAGTTCGGCCGAATGTCCGGGCGTGTTCGCGAGAAGTGTGGGACCGCCTTAAGATTGCGCTACTAATTCACACCTTGAATAGTAATCAATCGTGAGTCGACCTTAACAGGTGTGCATTCAAGAGTTGTCAACCCCACCCTTTAAAAGTTGCATACCATACCTTTCAAAGTGACTCTTTTAGTCCAATGTAGGCTTTAATGTCCAATCGATTCACTCAGCAAGAGTTAGTAGTCGAGATTCTCGTTATTGTTAGACAAGTCAGTTTTAAAAATTTATTTGAGCGTGCGTTTATCCATAAACACAATGTTAAAAAAACATAAAAAAAACTTTGATGTCCTTCGCCCGATAACGAATCCATACAAAACAAATGACCTTCATAGGAGTTAAAGGATCACTATTCCAGTAAGACTAGATTAAACCAATTATTTAACCTCGAGCGAATTAGTTCCTGACTTGCGGATTAAACTGTATGTCTCATCACCATATCGTAGACCGGTTTATTTCCCTTGTGTTTTGGCTCAATATTAACTATGATATTAACTGGATTTCTTTTAATTATCAATGATGTATACTCTGCGATTTAACTATTTTGAAATATTTGTTGTTTACAATGTCTTATACAACCAACTAGAACAAATTACAATCTAAATTAAAGTAGGTTTCAATCCAATTCAGTAAGCATTATGATAACCAATACGGGTTTTATTGACTTATTCATAATTTATTGGTTAAATTTAACAACAGTTTTGTTTTAAAATAACCAGTTTTTCTAAGCAATAACTAAATTAATGTGCTATTTAAGAAATTATTACGGAAATTTTCCATCACTAATGAGAAAAACAAATATCACGAAGTTTTGCCATCTTAAAGTGAGATCGTTTTCTACCTTTGCTTGGATTCTGCCACTAATGTTATTGTGTTATTTTCCAACCGTTGTTTGGATTGTTTCACAAAAGTTTTTATAGTTTTACAACTTTGCTTGGATTGTGACACTAATGCTATTATGTTGTTTTCACCTGTGCTTGGATTGTACCCCTATTGTTATTATATTGTTTTCCACCTTTGCTTGGATTGTACCACTATTGTTATTATATTGTGTTCCACCTTTGCTTGGATTGTACCACTATTGTTATTATATTGTTTTCCACCTTTGCTTGGATTGTGCCACTATTGTTATTATATTGTTTCCACCTTTTGCTTGGATTGTACCACTATTGTTATTATATTGTTTTCCACCTTTGCTTGGATTGTACCACTATTGTTATTATATTGTTTTCCACCTTTGCTTGGATTGTGCCACTATTGTTATTATATTGTTTTACACATTTTGCTTCGATTGTACCACTATTGTTATTATATTGTTTTCCACCTTTGCTTGGATTGTGCCATTATTGTTATTATATTGTTTTCCACCTTTGCTTGGATTGTACCTTTATTGTTATTATATAGTTTTCCACCTTTTGCTTGGATTGTACCACTATTGTTATTATATTGTTTTCCACCTTTTGCTTGGATTGTACCACTATTGTTATTATATTGTTTTCCACCTTTTGCTTGGATTGTACCACTATTGTTATTATATTGTTTTCCACCTTTTGCTTGGATTGTACCACTATTGTTATTATATTGTTTTCCACCTTTTGCTTGGATTGTACCACTATTGTTATTATATTGTTTTCCACCTTTTGCTTGGATTGTACCACTATTGTTATTATATTGTTTTCCACCTTTTGCTTCGATTGTACCACTATTGTTATTATATTGTTTTCCACCTTTGCTTGGATTGTGCCATTATTGTTATTATATTGTTTTCCACCTTTGCTTGGATTGTGCCACTATTGTTATTATATTGTTTTCCACCTTTTGCTTGGATTGTACCACTATTGTTATTATATTGTTTTCCACCTTTGCTTGGATTGTGCCACTATTGTTATTATATTGTTTTCCACCTTTGCTTGGATTGTGCCACTATTGTTATTATATTGTTTTCCACCTTTTGCTTGGATTGTACCACTATTGTTATTATATTGTTTTCCACCTTTGCTTGGATTGTGCCATTATTGTTATTATATTGTTTTCCACCTTTGCTTGGATTGTACCACTATTTTTATTATATTGTTTTCCACCTTTTGCTTGGATTGTACCACTATTGTTATTATATTGCTTTCCACCTTTTGCTTGGATTGTACCACTATTGTTATTATATTGTTTTCCACCTTTTGCTTGGATTGTACCACTATTGTTATTATATTGTTTACCACCTTTTGCTTGGATTGTACCACTATTGTTATTATATTGTTTTCCACCTTTGCTTGGATTGTACCACTATTGTTATTATATTGTTTTCCACCTTTTGCTTGGATTGTACCACTATTGTTATTATATTGTTTTCCACCTTTGCTTGGATTGTGCCATTATTGTTATTATATTGTTTTCCACCTTTGCTTGGATTGTGCCACTATTGTTATTATATTGTTTTCCACCTTTTGCTTGGATTGTACCACTATTGTTATTATATTGTTTTCCACCTTTGCTTGGATTGTGCCATTATTGTTATTATATTGTTTTCCACCTTTGCTTGGATTGTACCACTATTGTTATCATATTGTTTTCCACCTTTGCTTGGATTGTACCACTATTGTTATTATATTGTTTTCCACCTTTTGCTTGGATTTTACCACTATTGTTATTATATTGTTTTCCACCTTTGCTTGGATTGTACCACTATTGTTATTATATTGTTTTCCACCTTTGCTTGGATTGTGCCACTATTGTTATTATATTGTTTTCCACCTTTTGCTTGGATTGTACCACTATTGTTATTATATTGTTTTCCACCTTTGCTTGGATTGTGCCATTATTGTTACTATATTGTTTTCCACCTTACTGCTTGGATTGTGCCACCAATGTAAGATTGTGCCACTATTGTTATTATATTGTTTTCCACCTTTGCTTGGATTGCGCCACTAATGTAATTATGTTGTTTTAAACCTTTGCTTGGATTGTGCCACTAATTTAATTACGTTGTTTTCCACCTTTGCTTGGATTGTGCTACTTATGTTATTTTGTTACACTCGCCTGGAATGTTATTTAATACACAAGAATCCAGATCATGAAAATCGTAAAACATTTTTCACATCTAGTGGTGGAAAATTTGGCAAAAAATTCCTGAATAAAATAAACTCACCATCACCAACTATGGATTTAAATAAAAAATAAAAGTAATAGTTTGAATAATAAGACTTAAGAACAAATTACAAAACCAGTTTTACATGCCTTTTCTGTTCAAACAGTTCTCCGGAATTTAAAATTCCAAAACATGTACTATGTTCAAGTGAGACAGAATGTAATAGGTGACAGGATTAATTCGAACTGTTTGGACGGAAAATATATGCAAACCTGTTAAAAAAAATTCTAAACAACAGTTCAAAGGAGGCATTTCCAAAATGAATAAATTAAGAATAAATCAACACGTTTGAGAAAGAGCTTTATTGGTAATATCTAGCTCACAACCACTGATAGTTAAAACTTTCTCTTCATTCATGAATCTGAAAAATTTAGAAACAAGCTGTACAGTACAAAAGTCTTAACACGTCAAATCAAACTACCATGATGAAAGAATACATAAGAAGTATTAAGCAGAGAGATACATAGAATATATAAGAAACTTCAATATCCAGTCTCATTACAGGATTAACTAATTGTCAACGTATTAAAAAGTTCATATCTATATTGAATTAGTATATAACTAAAACAGTTGGTTTAAGGTAACTAACATTACTAGAATATACAACAAAAGGTAATTTGACGTTAGGATATTAATGGACATTGGTTGCATAAATGTAAATACAATTAGATTCCAAAATTAGAAACTCCTCGGTAATTTTGTTGATCACTTTGTGTATAAGTAGATCATCAGTTTAGTTATTCTAAACAACATTTTAAATCATACTTAAAAACACAAGCTTATGTTTACGTTTATTGTAAGAATATTTTCAGTGTCCCATAAATGTTTTGAGTTTTTGAAAGACAATTCATTCTGAAAAATATAACTAGTACACTGGACAGTTTAGTTACTAAGAGAATTCAAATAAAGTAATGTATAAAATGCAAACCATACGAGAAATCATATAAACAATGATACTTTTCTATTCGTAAACATTTAAAGGCTAAAAACAATCAGGTGAAAAAGTAATAGTTCAACTTACCATTGTATCCTATCCACACTACACATTCATACGTTTCACAAATTATCCTATTATTATTTACAGATTTGGCACAAGATTCACATTTTCCTATGTAAATAAATATCACATTGATGTACTGTGCTACAAGGTTAAGGCAAAGCAAACTTTAAGCTTATTAAATCAATAATGGTATGACATCGATAAGACTAATTACCTTGACTTCGATCTCAGTAACTAGTTTAATGATGTTATAAAATCCTGTAATCAGCAATGTAAAACAAAAAAGTGTTGAAATAGTGTGTACACGTTTTTATACCTCATCTCTTTATTGGCAATAACAGTTTGTTTTGACACCATTCACGATACGAGGACTCCCAATGCACTAAACCTCGTAAGGTCAAAAATGTATCTCTGTCTTTAAACTTATCCAATTGCACGTATTAACTTATTTTGCAAGCCATTAAAATAACCATTTTTTGTGCTCAAACAGATTGGATGTAAAACGCTCAAAGATGTTGATACTTAGCAACGACTTGTAGAATGTTACTAATGTTACTTCGGGATGAGACACAGTCTAATCAGCTGATTAAGATCACTAATCAGCTGATTATAGCTGATTAACAGGCTAATAGCTTCCTAAAGATGAAGTCTAGGTAATCACTATATATCGATCTATTTCAATATAAAACAAACGGCTAATATTACTAACTAAATGACCTATAATTGCTCTGAAAGCTAACACTACTTAGAATTATATTAAAACTGTAACTATTATAGAAAATTTAAAACATTACATACTAATTAAATATGTACTATAAAATGTAAATGCATAGGTTGTTAGATGATTCACGATCTTGTGGAAGTTACGTACTACATATTTTTATTTTCAAAGTTAAAGTTAACTAGGATGTGAGGATCGAGAAAGTGCTTCCGTAAAGTTTACTCTTGCTGCGTGATTCCCAATAACCCAAACAGAACCGTTCGTGTCATTCTTACTAAGCACAAAACAACAAGTTACAAAAAGCACTTTCTAAAATAAAATAAAACGTTCGTCTTCCTAAAAATGCACTTGATACATTGAATGAAGTTAAGTAAAATGCCTATACAATTTTCTAGTAAAATGTATATAGATGTTGGTCTTCAGCGTTTTGGTTGTGCATAATTTACTTTAGCAAAAATACAAATCTATTTTTAATACTACCAGTAATTGCATAGCAGTCTCAAACATAATCCGACAGGAAAACAGTAGCTTTAGTGTTGTGTTTATTAAATTAAATATTCAGTCTCTAATGAACTTTCTTATCGATTTTGTAAAGAATTTTTAAACGTACATAAATATCAATACAAATATAATTTTGTTAATAATAATATATTAAATAAAAAAGTGTGTGGACTTAATTTAACAAATTTGTATGTTTCTCCCCACGTCAAACTTTAAACGAAATCATGTCACAAAGCTCTAAAATAATCCAAATATGTATATATTTCACTTTCGAAGTGGCTTTTCACAAAACCTTCATACCAGGAAAATTACGTTTTCAGCAAATTACTAGTACTATTGAAATTTGATCTCGAAATGGTGTTTGATCGTTTTGTGATATGTTTATACTTCATTAAAAGTGTCTAGTTCTAAATTTGATTGAAAAATAGGTAAAATGTTCTTAATTGAATTTATATTTTTCAACATACAATGTGTCATTATTCTGCAACGATCGAATTCAAATTAATCCTATCAGTTCAATTACTTAAATTCAAACAATACTCTTTGATAAGAGAAACGTTGTGCTTTTTTACAAATTTAATTAACGTCCATTATCAATAAAAGCGGACTATGGTTAATGTTAGAGCAAAGCGAAAATAATCTAGCTCTAGCACAATTGTAACTTTTTCATCATCGTTTCCAAACTTTAAAAATACCTTCGAATACATTTTACCTAGGCCTATTAATTAGGAGTCTTCTAACAATTTTTCCTAACTAAGTGAACACTTTGTTTTAGTGACAACGTAATTTATGATATATTTAGATTTAGTCCACACAAAATAATCGAAACCAGAAGAAATGCAATTCTTAATTCTTAACGGACGGTCTGAAAGCTGTTGATTCAGCTTCTCCAAAACTAGATCCTACCTTAGACTTTGTAGCGAACAGCCCTCCAGTAGTGACTGAAGGAATCACATGTTTACCTTACATTACAAGGGGATGTGCCGAGAGGGGAAATATGGTGAGAAACGTTTAGAATTATGTACAAATCCTGTAAAAATCCAACATACCGATCGCCTGTGTCTTGATGGAATTTACCAGTGAGCGTTCAGGCAGCGTTCTATATAACCACAATAATACACTTACCGAGATCACTTTGGCTAACTATAAAATAACACGAATTCCGGGTAACATGTAGAAGCCAAGGGGACGAGGAAACGAGTTTAACAATTTAGAGAATTTGTATTTGAATACAGTATGTCCGCAGAATTACAGTGAGTCGATACAAAAGGCGGTTGTAGGAGACACAGATATCTAGGTATTTACAATCAACTAATAATAAACCTTTACGATAACAGTCAATCCATGAAACCTTTAACTTCTTTATAAATATAAAACACTTCACATGCCACTGCACACTCTTATCAAAAACAATCATGAAAATATTTCGAGTCTCATTTAATCATACAAGTCATATTTATCCACATAACAAACCTGTTATACTATTTCGAGTGTAAGGGTGAGGAGGGTAATGTTTAATAGAGTTATATAAAAATTACCCGTTTTTTATTTGGTAAGTATCACTAGAGTTTTTACTTACCACTATAGTTCAGTTCACTTCCACTAATCTTAAATACCTTCACAACCGAATCCAATATACACCGCGCACCTCCTTTTAGTATAGGATTGTCTTATGGTCTCTGCCATATTAAAAATAATAGAAAATATACACCAAGGATTGCGTCTAAGGAACATATCAGGAACATATTTGCAAGGAGTTTTCGGTGTTACTCTGTGTTTTAAACTAATACAAACATAGGATAAGTATAAAATATCGTTGATGAAACTACGCTGGGACTGTCTGCAAAAAAAGGGTTCTTTAGGTCTTTTGGCTGAATATGGGTTAACACTGGAAGTGTCAAAGTTAAATTTCGCGACCTTGAATGTGATGAAAGTAGAAAGGAACTGGGCCTTAGTTTTAAACGAGATATGGCATGTATGGTATAGCCTAGTTACAAATGAGACAGGACATGTAGGGTTTTTGCCCAGTTTCAAATGAGATAAGGCATATAGGATTAGGCCCAGTTTCAAATGAGATAGGGCATATGGGGTTTGACCCACTTTCATATGAGATAGGGCATATAGGGTTAGGCCCAGTTTCAAATGAGATAGGCATATGGGGTTTGACCCAGTTTCAAATGAGATAGGGCATATGGGGTTTGACCCAGTTTCATATGAGATAGGGCATATAGGGTTTGGTCCAGTTTCAAATGAGATAGGGCATATGGGGTTTGACCCAGTTTCAAATGAGATAGGGCATATGGGGTTTGACCCAGTTTCATATGAGATAGGGCATATAGGGTTAGGCCCAGTTTCAAATGAGATAGGGCATATGGGGTTTGACCCAGTTTCATATGAGATAGGGCATATAGGGTTTGGTCCAGTTTCAAATGAGATAGAGAAAATGGGGTTTGGCCCAGTTTCAAAAGAGTTTGGGTATTAGGGTTTGGCCAGTTTCAAATGAGTTAATGAATGTTAGGTTTGACCCAGTTTCAAATTAGATAGGTCATATAGGGTTTGACCAGTTTCATTTGAGATAGTGGATATAGGGTTTGTTCCAGTTTACAATGAGTCAGGGAAAATGGGGTCTCGCCCAATTTCAAATGAGATAGAGTATTATGGTTTGACCCAGTTTCAAATGAGTTAAGGAGTTAAGGGTTTGGTCTAGTTTCAAATGAGATAGAGTATTATGGTTTGACCAGTTTCAAATGAGTTAAGGAGTTAAGGGTTTGGTCTAGTTTCAAATGAGATAGAGTATTATGGTTTGACCAGTTTCAAATGAGTTAAGGAGTTAAGGGTTTGGTCTAGTTTCAAATGAGATAGGACATATAGGGTTCGGCCCAGTTTCACATGAGATAGGAAATATCGGGTTTGGACCAGTTTCATTTTTGATAGAGTAAGTATAAAAACATGATTACAAATTTTTGGTGAAAGAATTTAACTAGGGCGAGTAGGTTAATCAAACATAATATTCTTTAAAAAATCATTAATTCGTCAAAGAAACACAAAACAAAGGGTATTTTACACATATTGCAGCTAATTGACGTCTAGGGGCAGTTATCACTTCATCTCCACGAGAGGCTGTCCAAGCCCCGCTCTGCTGGCGTCCAGGGTGACGTAACCGTCGTCCTGGCAGGGGTTGTAGACCTCCGGGACGGTCTGGGGGTTGTCTAGGCCGTTGCCCAGCTGGTGCTGCTGTTCCAGGTAGTCATCGTCCTCGATGTCCTGCGAGGGCTGCATCGTGAACGGGATGTGCTTCAGACGGCTGACCGACGCACGGACCTGAGGAGGGAGGAGATAATATAATGCATGTAACCTCGACCATTATAGATTCCAGGTCCAAGTCATCAGTATTGGCCTGGTTCAAAAACCTTTGATATATATTGCTGCTGACTGTTCTGTAACCTTTTAACTGTTTTAGAGAGGAGAGAGAGGGGAAAGCTTAGAGGAAGGAAGAGAAGAGGAGAGAGGACAATCAAGATTGGTGCTTCGAGGAGAACCTTCAAGTCTCCAGCAACTTATGTAATGCCTTACGATTCCTCTAAGGACTCCTCAACCACGTAATCATTTAAGATTCTATGATTCTAAATGTTATTTTTTCCAAAAGTATATTCGGAAAACTTCTTTCTTGAATTTAAGCTTAAGTTATAAAATGTTTGAATTAATTTAAACATTGTTTTTTTCAAATTGAGTTGCGGGTGTGTATGTCTGGTTGGTCATAATCTAACGTATCTTTGTAATCACTACTATTATAAAAATGAGGTGGTGTCTGTCTGTCTGTCTATTCACGCCAAAACCACTGGACGAATTCTGCTGAAGGTTTGCACAAATATAGTATGTGCACACAGGAGGGTCATAAGCCTATTGCCGTTTAGAAAAGTCCTCAGGGCTCTGCCCTACGGGACTTCCCAAGTCCCCATGTTATTCATATGGAGGAGAGTTTTATTTGGTTATGTCATATGGGCGTTTTCATAGTTCAGTTGATTTAAATAAACACCGTTATAAGGATTATATCTAACTACAGACTGTCATTATTTTGTTTACAATTTTTCTCCTCTGAATTTTCTCCGCGCTGCGAAGCACGGGCATAGCAGCTAGTTATTGAATAAATCTCATGTTTTTAGCGAATTTCCCCTATAGGGAAGAAGGTATTACAGTGGGTCTCATGGTAAGACTTAAGACCGAGACCATGATAACTTTTCATTTTGATGTCCCCAGATGCCAAAAACACCATTCGTTCAAATTTTTATATATGTATTTATATATATATATATATATATATATATATATATATATATATACATTCATCTGCGCCCGGTAAGTCAGTCACCGCGCTGGTATATTACACGGTGTGGCAGTCATCTGCCCGAAAGCCAGTCAGCCCTCCCGAAAGGCAGTCAGGTACGGCTTGCCGTGCATCCTTTACATACCGAGACGGCTTACTGGTGCTGCTGTAGTGTGCCGGTATGTGGAACTACTTATCACATTCGCGCTCAGTCGAGGAGAGGAAACTAGTTTAACTGCTGTATGACTGTCAAATACAAAATACAGTACTTGGATTTTAATCCCGTTGGACACGCATTCAATTATTTTGTTAATAATCTCACTAATACTATACGATACTAAAATCATATCTTTAATTAGCTAGAAGTACTTTTGTAGTGTAGCTTTATAATTGTAAGTTAATTATATCTGTAAGCAGATTTTGTAAGTTTTTTATATTTTTTGAATGAAGCAAGATACAAATGCATGAGTTTGCTTCTCCTTGTAATAAAAGGTTTTATATTTTTACTGTACTCTTTAAGTAAAATTACCTAACAACGAAAACGAAAAGATGTTAGTACAAATTAGGCACTTATTTTAAGTTTAATTTTTTACCCTTTATATCTTGAAATTTAAAAGTATTTTGTATTTTTGTATTATTTATATTTATCCTTCCCCACAAAAGGACAGAAAACCTCAAAACCTACAAAAATTGATAGTGTACATTTTACATTGCATATTCATTTTATTTTCCCCCTCTATTTGTTCTCAGAATCGTCATAATTTGCATTACACATTTTACAATTTAAGTTTTATTTAAGGGACAGAAGTGTAGGTATGTTGGGACTTCTCTTTCTGTAGACAGACATCCCAACCTTTGCACAATCAAGCATAAAACATACTCTATAAGACCGCTGAAATTTTTAATGACAGAATTCAATGATAATAAACTATTCAATACTATAAAACATGAGGAAAGTATACCATAATGACAAGGGCTAACAGAACTCTTTGGTTGAAAGTTCACATATTTAAAATTATTAAGAGTAAATCTAGTAGACTGGGGCACAGTGGTTAGTTTACCTTTCTCTTTTATAAAACCAGTTCCGTTCAATTTATTGTACTAACAAATATCAAACTATGTTATAAATTTAAAATTTACTTTTATACAGTTCCTAACTTGAATGCGTTTCGTCAACACAGTGACATCTTCGGGCAATCTAGTTCTGCTTAAATTTAGGAACTTTGTGAGGTAAATTTAACATTTTTAGTATTGATGACATTCCAGCAAGAAATTGTTATTAAATTAGGCCTACTATCATTCTATATCTTATATATTAATACGCTAAGCCCGATTTTTGTTAAGATAACTCCTCCGTTATTTCTGAGCCTATTTTGTCGATTGAGTTATCAACATATTTGCCCTGATTTCCAGTTGTGCATGAAGGTTTTTATTTTTCGATATTTTCAATCTGAAGGGCACGGTCCGGCCTCAAAGTTCGTTTTTCGCCTTTACGATAAACATGAGGAACAATGTTATTTTAATTGCAGATGGACAGATTATTAGCAATACCAGATGTTACAAGTAAGGAATGTATTTATCGATAGAAATCAAATAAGTTTTGTTTCTACATCGCTTTGAGCAGTGAAATGTTGTATTCAGTGGAGATATTTAAATTTAATTTGTGTTGTCATTTGTTTATCGGTCTCTCTTTTAAAGAGCCAGTTTTTTCTGAATTTCACAAAAAATACTGTACTGAATTACATAAAATACTTTACCTATCATCGTTTGCAGCATGACACGTTTAGGCTGTTTCAGATCATCGTACGTCATTAGGGTTATGCCGCCGCCCCTTGGTCCGTCAGTGCTCCAAAGTAATTCTTATATTATGGGTACAGGTTACTTAACCTTTAATTATATAATGCACAAATTTTTTATAATGAGCATTTAGTCAGCTAATTGTATTTTACCACAGAACAGAGGAAACACGCCTGCTTCACTATTCTACAACGGTATACTAAACCATATAACCACACGCAATAACATATATGGCAGTAAGGAACACATAAGATCATACAACATGCAACATGGACTAAGGTAGCCAGATCCGTTGAAGTCTAAAGCGGGGTATAAATTAATTATAATACCGGATAAACAGTGCCGTGGATAGGGGATCCCCCCAAAAAAAAGTGGGTCCGGGGGCCCTCCTAGAATATTTTAGAAAATTAGATACCAAATTGTGAGTTTTGGTCCAAATATTACTCAGTGTTGTAAAAAACAGGTTTTTGAATCACATTCATAAAATTGTACAACTATTATTTTAACTGTGGTATCCAAAACTTAATTAATAAAAGAAAATACCGTACAAAATTATATACTAAAGAGGAGTGAATAGCTGTCAATAACTTTGAAATTTCTTTAGTCTTATTATGAAACTGAACACAATTAACATGGTCAGGGCCTGATTAAGATGTGTGGCGCCGATAGGCTTGAGCTGATTTGACCCCCCCCCCCTCGACTCTTGAAGGGGGATGTGAGTCGAAGTGACTCCATGAACGAATGTCTGAACCCTGAACGCGGCCCAAGGTAGCTTCATTTTGTGGTGCGTTAAGCGTTAAGGGTACACCAGCGTCACAGGGGCGGATCCAGAGGTCATGTTTGGTGGGGGCGGTCACCGAAAGTTACCTCTCCCCCTTCCCTGTGTACCCCTGGTAGGCGGGCGAAATCCCGTAAAATATAATCACCGAATACAATTGTAGCAACCTGTGCTGCTAAAATTGTCCCTGGCACCCCCATTATTGTTTTTAACTATATGAATTTATCCAACAAATGAAAGTAAGTTAACATAATATAGCAATTACCTTGTACTCAAGAAAAAATAAATCTTAACTTTATAAAAAAGCTAAACAAAAATTACTTTAGTTCTACTCCACCCGACCGTAAATAAATATTAAATATTTAGGCATTACACTTTTTTCTACGTCATCTGTGGGCGTCTTAAGAACAAGTAATAATTTGTTTTACTATTTACCCACACGAAAAACTATTTACAAAACGTATTTGAAATCTGCAACACTGAACTATATATACTACGCGAAGATACAATTAGGAATGATGCTGATAGCCAGGGTCAACCACTCGAAAAATGAAATTTCGTACCACATTTTTACAAAATAAAATACTTGGCGGATGAGCTTCTGTTTGCAAGCAATCTAATCTTTGTTTCCTCTTACTTCATTACATATAATTCGAGGCACTTTTTGTTTCTAGTCTAGCCACTGGATATTTATTGCCTAGCAACGGATTACGCGGTTTTAAACAAAAATCAAACCTACCCTGTAAAAAAAACACCGCTGATAGCAAACGACGGTAGGCGGGCGAAATCCAGTAAAAGTATAATCACCGAATACAATTGTAGCAACCTTTGCTGATAAAACTTACCTCCAAGACTACGTTGAAAACACTGTATCGGTCTTTCAACTGGCAAAACTGTATCAACTTCACGATCCTGGCAATATCCATGTTTTTGTGAGACGCTTTTAGGTACACCAATAAGCAATAAGTATAAGTTTTAAGGTATAAGTAATGTGTTATATACTAAAATGGAAGTTTAAAATTTCACCTGTCTAATGGGGAGTATTTTATTTCATTTAAAGAAACGTTTAGGTTCGTTAGTTTGAATTTTATGTAAGCTTGTAGACGGGAGCGGCAAAATTTGACTCACGGAACCGAAAAACGGGGTTTCGGGAGGCTTGTGATGCTTACATTTTCATTCGAATTTATTAAAACTTTCATCGTATGCCTGAATAATAAAATAAAACACAACAATTCTTAGGTTTGGGGGGCGACCGCCCCTACTGCCCCCCCTTGGATCCGCCCCTACAGCGTCAGGTAGCTTTGTCTCTTATCAATCTAGAGTTTCATCTCTTTCTAACCAATGAGTGGTTGCCTAAACTCAGGGGTAGCTCTGGAATCCCCTTAAAGCACATTGTCTGATCTAAAGGGTCCTAGGCCTATGTCTCTTGGTTTCAGTCCCATGGTAAATAACTGCCGCATCGCGTAACATCGGCTGTGAATGACAATTGCACCGTATGACATTGGTCGTAATTGACGATCGCAAAACGTAATATAGTCCGTAAAAGAATACCGGACCATGCACCATCAACGTAATAGATACAAGCGTAATTCGGGGGTGGTAAGAGGGCAGTCGACCCCCAAAAATTTGGCGAAAATATTCTTGTAATATATGAAAAGTCGCAATAGTCATGATCAGGACCATGTTTGCCCTCCAATAAAAATACAGAAATCACGCTTATAGTAATAGATGACCGAACCGCCTTATAGTTGCCGTAATTTATAATCGCAACATGTACCATTGGCCATAAATGACGATCGCACCACAGTTTATAAAAAAATAATGACGATCGCATCGCTATCCGCCGAAACAGACGATTGGACCACGTGATACCGGCCGTAACTGACGATCGTTCCACTTGATATAGATCGCAAATGATTATCACACATTAAGTTTTGTCGGCCACAAATGACGATCGCACCGCGTAATCATGGCCGTAAATGACGATTGCACCGCGTAATCATGGTCGTAAAAGACGATCGCACTAGAGATTACTGTTTCGAGTACACAATCCTGCCCTGAAATAATATTGAGATCAAATAAATCCCGCCATAAAAACGGAATTATTTTTTTTCAGGACATTCCCCAAAATTCTGGGAAACGACCATCTCTCATCACGAGCTTAAGGAACAACTAAACTACAGCTGTTCAAAAACAACCATTTCCTAAAGTAACACTCACTTGGTAAAGTATAATAGTTAGATTTTTGTGAGATTAGTGAACTTCTCGAATAACCTATCTTTTTCTCCTTTTTCTCTCTCCCTCTCTCCTTTATCGGCCACCTCCCCCCTCACACCCAGGTTTATTTTTGTATGTGGTATTAAACGGATAAGAAAAGGGTGTCACTATTCCAGTAGTCAGTGACATATTTTATTTACATTAGTCCTAAAACATCTATTATTGCTGTTGGGCTATCATTTTGTTATTATATCAACTTTCAAATATGCAATTCAATTAATTACTGCTCTTCCATAAGATTAACATTGAAACTAAGATTAACATTGCAACTAGTCTGAGGGCTGGTGTAAATTATAAGGTGTTTCTGCACATCTATACAACAATACCTTTCTATTAACGGTATGCTTGAATTTATCCTACGATGCACACGCGCTGAGGAAAAAGGGGGAGAGTCGTGTGCTTGCCTATTAATATAATGATAACGTGCAAATTAGATAAAGCCTACGCTACCATTCATATGATTAGCGTTACAAGCTAACCTATACTTTCCATTACTATCAGTGCCTGTTGCAAAAAGACGATGGCCTTGTAACCTTTTCAGACCAAAAAACAAACATAATACACCTTTAAAATACCCTATGAAAATCTCCACAGATGTATTTATTTAAAACACTAATCATTTAATTAATTATTTTTACAATTAAAATACAAAAAAAGGCAAACACCTTTACGTAATAAGTTGATCGTAAACTAACCTGTAAGGCACTTTTAAATGATTTGATATGGATAGCTATGAATGCGAATGTAACAAATCTATATCTATAAATAAATACGAAACACCCATCATTCCCCAGGTCAAACCTCTACACCTACAACTACGAAATTTGACACGTGTAGGCACTCTTTCCATGTAACCACTAAGAAAGGGTTTAACAAAATCTTATAGGGATCCACCCCATGGGCAGTCAAAGTTCTAATCCTGTGTTATTCTTATTAACAATTAAATAATTATTTAACACCGATCATCCCTCAGGCCAAAGTTCTACACCTACTACCACGAAATTGGCACGTGTACGTTTTCCATAACGTAGGTAACCACTAAGAAAGGATTTTAAGGAATCCCCAAAGCGCTCCGCCCCACGGGGAGACAAAGTTCCAATCATGTGTTATTCTTATAGACATTCACTTTAGTTTGAGCTCATGAGAATTCAAACAGCTGATCAAGTTTCGTAGTAGTTCCATGGGTTAACCACAGAATGCAGCACACAGAACTGTTGTATTTCTGAGTGAAACCGGGTACGATAGCAGCTAGTAGAATATAAATAAACGGTATCAGGAAACTGACGCATACTTTCTCCCTTTTAGCCCAACATTAATGAGTAAATTACTTTTTATTTACTAAATAAATATAGAATACAAAGCATGGTCGAATGTACAGAAAATCTTATAAACAATTTCTTTTCAAAAATATCCACCCAAATCCATGAATAGGAGGCACTACAGAATACATCGCTACACACGTGGTTTTAAGAGGGGAAATGTCCCCTATTCCCCCCTCAGGGTTATTAAGGGGCAACATATTTCGAATTTCTTCTGTTGTTCAATGCTAACATGACAAGCATATCAAGTTTGAGCTAAATTGATCAAGAAATAAGAGAGAAGTGGTAATTTTTGTACTCCCTATAAGAATAACATTGGACAATGTACTGCGTTTACTGCAAAATGAAAATTTCAATTTTATCTGCAACCAGTAATAATAGAAAAGTAATTCAAAACACTAAATTATTTAGTTTGTTGAGTTCTTTTTAATGGTGAATAGTAATGTTTTTTAATGTTAATGTTAATGTTTTTAAATGTTTTGTTTAATGTTATTTATGTTTTTTTATGAAAAATATAAAAAAACTGGATTTTTGATATTTTAAGTCTTGTAATTTATGAACCCGAATTTTTACAGAAATGCGGGTGGTGTAATGTTGTTGGAAAACTAAAGTTCTACAAACGGCTAAAGTTTAATTAAAATCGTTAGAGCCGTTTTTGGGAAATGTTGATTTTTCATGTTTTTTGGCGGTTTGGGGGGATAATTACCCTTAAAAATACAAAATTCAAAAAATGAAAGAAGCGCCTGGAGATATCGTGGATTAGTACCTAAATACCAAATTTCATAAAAATTGGACCATTTGTTTGGGCTCTAGCTCTGTACACATCCATACAGACAGACAGACAAACAGACATCACGTAAAAATCACTTTTTTGGGTTCAGGGAACACCAAAACGAATAGTTCCACTAACAACTCAAATTCGAAAATTTTGTCGAAAACAATACTTTCTCCATATTAGCGGTAAAATGGGTCAAACCTCAAACTAACGGTAATAGAAATTAAAGTTATGCCGATATGTCAGAAAAAGTGTCCTCAATATCATACTGAAAATTGGCAAAAATCGGAGTGGCAGAAAGTCGCCATTTTGGAAAAAAGCTCCCGCCATGTTGGATTTAGGTAGGCTTTTCGTAAAATGGTAATACAGAGACACCTAATTGACGAAGAGTGCTAATGTTTGCATCGCTCATTTTGTAATTAAATTTGCTTTAAGAAAATAATAACTTATGCAGTAATTAGTTCGTTTATAATTGGGTTTATTAGGCCAAAACGTTAAATAATGTAAACATTTTCAAACTCTTTTTTAAACTCTTGGGATTTTGTGTTGATTAAAACGCACAGAATATTATCCTACACACTTGGAGTGGTGCCTCAAAGATGCCGAATTGAATAGTGTACAGAATTACATACACGTACAGTTTTATTATGTCTGGTAGGTGAGATATAAATAAGGGCAATGATTAGCGACGTACAGGTGACTTTTGAACGCGTAACACTGGCCGTGGCGCCGGCGCTGACGCCGGCGCGGCGCCGTGCCACTGCAGCCACGATGCGTTGTGAGCCGCGTTACTGTGATGGTATTGGTTGGTTACTATTTTATGTGAAGTAATTAGCAAATTTTCTTATCAAATGCCATGTAACTTCAGGTTATAGGTACTGCAGTAATTATTAATTGTTATTATTTCTGTTTTTTTTATGAATAAAATTACATTTTGGAAATCTTTAGAATTGCAGAGTGAACTTTCAAGATTTATAAGACGTTATAAATAAAATTTATGGAATACGTGGGAGCTTCAAAAACCCCCTTGATATAATGCCACATATATTATCAGTGAAATATGCTTTATCGCTTTAATTAAACAACAGATAAGCAAAGATATATTTGAGGGTGTAACTGGCTGGCTTCCCAGTGCAGATTTTCAGTGACTGCCATCCCGGGCACTTAGTCCAATATATGTGACTGGCTTAGCAGTACAAACTTTACGTGACTGGCCTTCCGGGCAAAAACGCCGGTGACTGGCTTAGCATAGGAGTTTTTACGTATAAAAAGTGTTTATTTTTTAAATATATATGACATATATATAATCGGAAATGGCCAACGACAATATTTGAGCAAATGCAAAAATGTATATATCGCATATTTTCCAAATATATGTGGGGGTGTTACTGACTGCATTTCCCGGGTATATTTTCAGTGACTGGCTCTCCGGGCATAGCCGTGTATATATATATATATATATATATATATATGTGTCCGTAAGCACGATAACTCTCGTAAAAAAGGTCCGATCTTAATGAAATTTGGTACAAATGTGTAAAGTACCATTTATTTGAACGAGTTCGAAACCCAGACGAATCGCACTATCCAAAGGGGGGTTTTGGGGGGTTTTGTACCCCAAAAAAGGTTTTTTTGGGGATTTCACATGTAATTTTTATTTAAATCAAATTTTAATTTATACCATTGAATTCAGCTTAAAAAACAAACAATTTGGTATTTTTATCATTGCTCTACGTCAATTGGTTACCGAGATATTGAAAGTGCTAAACACAGTACGTTGTCTAATGTTATTCTTATGGAGAAAAAGAAAAATTGTATATCTCGCTTAGTTATGAACATAAATTGGCAAAATTTGGTATAAGGCTTGATCTGGTTGTGGTTTATTGTTGTTTGCACAAAAAAACAATTTTTCGCCTATGGTTCCTGTAACAGCAAACCTAGGTACTTGGTCCCCATGTTATTCTTATGGAAAATACTTAAAATGTTATATATCGCTTATTTATGAATGTATATGGATGAAACTTGGTATGTGGCTTCAATAAGATGAGTTCTATTGATATTTGCATAAAACCCCATTATTTTGTGTGCCTTGGTGCAGCAAACCTGCGTACTCATCCCCAATGTTATGCTTACGGAGAACAATTAATATTTGAACTATCGCTGGTTTGTGAATACATTTCTTATGAATCCTGTTAAGTGTTTTAATGTGTTATGTTATATATTCATTGGAAATTCGCTGAGTATGCAGGTTTTCTGCGACGGGGGTATTACTGCTATATCATCGTTTATTTACATACCTTGCATGCAAAAATGGTAGCTATTGCCTGAGTTCAGATGGGGCCTGGTCAGTCACAAAATATTTGGTGTTTCTACTTGATTCTCCTTGAAGGCCAATGTTAATTTTCAAAACCCGCCCCCCTCAACGGATTTTCCTATATCGTTGATTGATGGCTCATTTTAAAGACAAAAATACCTAGTGATTTCCGTAAGTCAAATTTCGATATCAACAATTAAAATATTCAATAAAGTTCCAAAATATAGAAATATTTACGATTTTGTGTAAATAAAATATTTGTGATATCAAGGTCCCGTTCACTGAAATCACTGGATAGGTATTTTATTGCTTTTTAAAATTTGTATTAAATCAACGATGAGATAATCAGTTGAGGAGGGACGGGCTTTGAAATTTAACCCTAGTCTTAAGGGAGAAGCAGGTAAAAACCGATTACTAGATTCCCCTGAACCATAAATTCTATGTGAATATTTAGTTTTAGTTGAAAAAAACCCTCACAAAGATAGTTCTTTCTAACTTAGTTTGAACTATCTGGATTTTAGTGTCTCAATACTTGTCAATGGTTATCCATACTCACTCTTAAGCTAAAGTCAGATAAATGGTCTCAAGGAGTTTGCTATACTCTCAATAAATACGTAATACAATTTAATGCAACTACATGGTTACTCAGTCATTTAATCACGATTTTTACATTAGTTTATTTAAATGTAACGAATTGAGCTATCCGGATCAAAATATATTGCATTATACAATTATTTAAATTTAGTTATATACTGTATTAATTTTAAATATATTATTCTCATTTTATTTTAGGTTCCACATATTTAAAGACCACAACTGAATCAAGATAACACACAAGTTAACACAAGATAACTGTTTCTGCTTTAGTGAACGTTAGTAATCTAAAGGTCCCTGTAACCTCAATGTGTCAGGCTTCTTATCTAGAAACAAAACTAATTATTCACCTCCCTCCCTGAAAGACAAATCACCCATTCTCTGGCACTTTTATCTGCGTCAAAGTCAGTATTGAATTAAATGCACTCCGGAGCGCCAAATTGAATGAAAGACGATGAACACTTTGATTACCAATATGTAATACGCATCTCCGAGAGTAACCCCAAAGGAGCCCGTAGTACGTTACTGCTTGTATACAACAATGCTAAAACAGTGTCTATACGGCATAGTAACATGTTAGATGTTATATTGTTGGGTTAGGATACCTCGACAGACCACCCAGGCATGTCGTCCAAGTGGCAATTTTGCGCAGGTCACAGGAAGGAGAGGAACTAGCGGGATGGAAAAGGTGGGACTTCATGGTATATCCATGTTCGGCTAGGGATCATTATCCTGGGAATACGTTCCCAAGAAGCCTGCTGCCTAAAATCATGAAGCGACCAAGGTGAAGCAGGTCCCCAAATTCAGGGGCCTTAGGGGGCCTCAGCTAAAAGAAACAATTTACCAATCCCTGCGACCCCCATAATATCTTTTACCCAGGCTCCCAATCACTTAGTACCATCACCTCTACCAAGTGAGAAGTGATGGTACTAACTAAACCTAACCTAACCTATACTAACTAGTATTTGAAAGCAGCCGGAAGTACAATATCTCCCGCCTACAGTACTAACTTAAAAACCTAAACTAACTTACTAACTAATTTTTTTAGAAACTGCAACATAGTAGCCTCTCGTTCTCAGTGGCGGATTTAAGCAATTGCCGCCTAAGGGCTATTAGGAAATTTGCCGCCCTACCCCCGCCACCACCATAATCTTTGTCCTTTTCGCCGCCCAGGTTTAACCACATGTTATATATATCTTGTTTGGTTATTTTATGATAGTATCTAAAGAAGTTACGAATTAACTGAATGAATATGTTTAAGAAATTTCTGTTATTTCCTAGTTGAAAAAAAAACATTAAAATAATGTATAATTGTCTTGATTCACATTAACACAGTTTAATATTCAATATAGCCTACTCAATAACAATCAGCCCTAGAGATAAATGTTCGTGTTAAAAGCAGTGAAGCAGTGCTAGTGCTACTTTTAATAACAAGAAAATCCTTCAACAAAGGCCTAAAAATCCCTTCTTACACTTCATCAAAACATTAATTTTTACACCAACACATTGACTACTGAAAATTATAATAAATCATCTGTAAATAAGATATGATGACACTGTAGCCTTAAAATTCATAATTCGGACCATTAGCTTCAAAATTTTGACTTTTTTAATCCTGAATTAGCGCTTTTCAATACAGTTTTTCAGTCATTTTCTAATTGATACTTTTATACAAAGAATTGTTTTATATGTTTTAAACGATCAAAATATAAAATTAATTGATGTAGGCCTAATATTCATAAACCTCTACACATTTTCAAACACTTCTTCTTGTTTCACCTCCATGATGTTGTAGATCCAATGAATTAAAATATAATACCATAAGTTAAACAAACTCCTTAGTGGCATTAGTTACTTGTGGTATTCTTAATCTATGATAATACCTACAGGAGTTACTACTCTCTGACAAATAACCTTCATAAAGCGTGCCGTCATATTTGGTATTTTGTCCTGTTATGGTGTCAACTTGTTGGTGGGACGGTGTCATTCGTCGTACAAGGCGGCTTGTTTTCAACACTATTTCCAAAGCCATATTACAACGGTGTTTTCATTTTTCTCAAAACATAACTTTTCTTCGAGATAAACAATAAAATTAAATCTAAAATATGTCTCAAGATTATAAAGTTAAGTTTAACCATAGATTAAGAATACCGTTTAATCTATGGTTTAACATAATGATTCGCCTAAAATGCGACAAGATATTAATTTAAAGACTTAAAATTTCACAGTTTTTAATTTAATGAAATGGGAGATTTTGACACCATCCTACCCAAAAAATATATATAGAGGTCTCGCCTGGAGTAAAAAACTGCAGCCTACATGCTGACCACCATTTTGACCCTCTGTCAACTATACTCCTTTGGCAACAACCAATCAGATCATCTCTTCACAAATTATGTTAGTCTTTATTTGTCTTTGGTCAGATGTTTTGTTTAAAAAAATATCCTCCATAATGAACGATTATGTGTGGTAGATTTGATGGTAAGTATAAGACGGCTGAAATAACTTTCTTTGTTACCTTGAGTTTAAAAATGAAACGAAAATATCATTGTAGTATAAATTTTGTTATTGTCATCTCAAATTCGATTGTTGCAACATTTCTCATCCGTGTGCCTTGGTCATTATTGATATTGTGTAACAAAGAATTGTAATGCTATGCGAATGTATGGGTAAACTTGGATGTCTATGAGTTGGACTATAGATAAGAATACCACAAGGAGTATGTTTAATCTATGGTTGGACGTAGTCATAATGGCGCAGTGCCTGATGTAGTTCGTGGCTTGCCGCTCTTTCTCTGTAGCGTAATCGTCTTGTCGCTAGTACGGATGAATGACAAATGCATTATGGCTGCTTTGAGGAACTGCAGTGTAAGGGACTGCAAGCGTTAAACATTAGTCTCTGGTTACTATCTTTACCTTTAAAAGGGCGGCACACCGTCACTGTCATCCGTTTTCGTCAAAATTTTCCCCGTTTCAACATTTATTTTGTAAAAACTTATTAATTTTCTGTAAATTTGCCGCCTCTAAAAACTTGCCGCCCTGGGCTACAGCCCCTATAGCCCCCCCCCTAAATCCGCCACTGCTCGTTCTGTAATGTTGGTACTGCATATGGGAAACATTCTTTCAATGGTACGAAAACCCAACTCGCAGTAGTCACCCCAGTTATACATATAGCTCACTGATACTAACCTAATACAACCTAACCTAATAAAACATAACCTAAACCAACAAAACATAACCTAACCTAACCAAGAGCTAGAGAGCTAGAGCCACGGTGTGGCTCAATCCGTGTGACTCACGGATTGAGTCACACTATTTTGTGCCAATATTGTGAGCGCAATACCAGTTTACACCAGCAGTAAACCAACCTGTCGCATAACTGTCCTCTCGTCACCCAAGTATTCCGTCTGGGTGCCGTAGCCGTACCCTGCGTGCCCTGACCCCCCGGAGGAGACGCTGAGGTCACTCTGGGAGAGGCCGGTGTTGACAGGCTCGTCCTCTGACTGGTGGACCAGCGCCGTGCGGTCACCCTCGTCGTCGTCCCCGGAGATCGTGGGGATGTCTGAGGGGGTGGAGAGGTAGGGGGCGTCGGTAACACCCTGCAACATTAGTATGTGAGATTCTGGAAAATAACCTGCAGAAATGGAAGTTTCAACTACCAAGGGAGGTAGTACACAGGTAAGGTTGAACTTTGTAGGTATAAGACCTCGGGTTAAAACTCAAATTGGTATTTGGTCAATTTATTTCATAGTAAAATTTATCGTCATAAGCGGAATATTTTCAGAACCATGAGTTTTTACGCACATGAGCCACTACTAACCTGCAACTACAAGTGTGGTACTGTGGTTCCTTTCTGAAAGGTTTACTTGTAGAAAAGTCCACACACATATTACATTAGAGCTCTTCAGTGGGAGGGGTTTGAGAAACGATCCGTTATTATGGGGGGGGGGGGGGTTACTGATCAACATTACTCCATTAAAAGTATCTAAATTATCCTCCTAGATAAAGTATCAAAATTCATCAAAGGTTCAAATATGTTTATAAATGAAATTTATTGATGACTTTAATGTAGTAAATATACTACAAAACTAAATTTTTTATTCGCAACCCTTTTTTTATTGCGTTTCCATATTGAGTGGTGGTAATCAACGATACAATGACATCTCAATAAAAATAACAATGCTCTGATTTGGTTCTACTTTCGCCCAAAACTGTGATTTATCTCAAAAATGAATATAATATGGAGAAAATATTCCAAATAAGATAAAGGAAAATACGCCGCGTCATGGAATGTTAGCTCTTATAAAAAAACATCTTTTAAAAGCAATTATCCACTACACAGTTTACGAATCAAAATATTTTTAAATAGTGGTTGCTATAAATTAAGTTTTAAACAGCTACCGAAGATAAATATTTTAGTCGGAACAAATCCGTTGAAAGTGCCGGTGACATTGTATATTTAAGCGCTAACGAAGACAAGTTCGCTGCACCTGTTTAAATTGGAGCGACGCCGCGACGCTTGCAGCTAGAGTCGCACTTAAACCTAACGATGTTGATGGGGAAGCCAACTGACGGACTTCTCTCCTTATCTGTTCAATTAGGTCTTACTTTAACACGCATTTAGTAGCAGTGCTGATGGAATTTTTTCCTAAACTTGTTCTCCTTATCCCTACAACACTTGTTATCATTTTGCATAGTTTAGTTATAAATAGTTATAAGTTGTAATATTAGATATATTAAATGAGAGTCACACATAGTTACCTGAATGACGCACATATGTTCCTACTGCTTTTCATATGGGTAATTAACAATGCTTTTACCCATTTTTTTCAAACGTTAAGTTATTTATGTTGTTGTGTAATTAATTAATGAATTTCATGCTATGTGCAATTATACTGATTAAAAATAAAACAATTTTTCTGTTCTGTATTATATCTAATTAAATTAAAAATTAACTTCATTGTTCCGATGTCTATGTGAAAATATCAACCATAAACAAAACTTATTATAACTAAAGTACAGGGAGGTCAAAAAATAACTGACATTTTAACAACAATTTGTATTTACAATATTTTAACTATATGGTAACATTTATATATTTACAGATAGAAAAACTCAAAAAGTTTTTGGTGGTACTCAATAAATCTCAATATATGCCCACCGTTTAAGGCTCTGCAGGCGTTAAATCAAAATTTAGCACATCGCACACCTTTGCTGCATTTATTGAGGATGGAATTAACATTGCATGGGTAATTTTTTTATTGCCAGCTGTTATTTTAAGTTCTTAAATTTAATTGTTCAATAAGCTGTTTTTAAATTAGTGGTCAAACAGTTGTTTGTTGGTAATTCATTGCTGTTTACATTGATTAATAACAATTCATCAGAGTTATCAATCAGGCTGCTCCTCAGCTAAAAGCTCAGTGTGTCTTGTGGTTTACAGAATTTAGATCAATAGTCAATATATATATCAAAGACGTTTTAGACTTGAGTATGGTGTTAATTACTCTCCTTCACGTAACTCAATTAAGCAATGGGTAAAGAAGTTTAAGAAAACAGGCAGTGTTTTGAAGGGCAAGTCGTCAGGGAGGCCACGAACATCAGAAGAGGACTAGAGCGAATACGGCAGTCTGTTCTTTGAAGTCCAAAGAAGTCTGTAAGTAAACGGGGTTTAGAGCTAGGACTTCCAAAAACGACAGTCCACAGGGTGTTACGTAAGAGGTTTTCTTTAAATGCCAACAAAATTCAGCTGTTACATCACATTAAGCCAACAGATAAACCTAAAAGGGTGGAGTTTTGTAAAGATATGATAACAAACAATGAGGATGATGATTTCTTAATACCCCCGTTGCAGCAAACCTGCGTACTCAGCAAATTTCCTACGCATGAATATATTTCTTACTACCACATAAAGCCACTTACCAAGTTTCATAAAAATACATAAATAACTAAGTGATATATAGCATTTTATTTATTCTCCATAAGAATAACATTAGGGCTGAGAACGCAGGTTTGCTAAAACAAGGAAGATGAAAATATGTTTTTTTTTGCAATTATCAATATAACTCAACCAGGTGAAGCTACATACCGAGTTTTAATGATTTATGTTCATAATTAAGGGAGATATAAAGCTTTACGTATTCTCCATAAGAATAACATTAGGGATGAGGATGCAGGTTTGCTGCTAAGAGGATAATCAACAAAAAATCAATTTTTTGTGCAAATATCAATATACCAGTACTAGTTGAAGCCACATACCAAGTTTCATCAATATTCATTCATTAATAATAGAGATATAAAATTTTAAATATTCTCCATAAGGATAACATTGGACAACGTACTGTGTTTAGCACTTTCAATTACTCGGCAACGGTTGGACATAGAATCACAATTTAAACACCAAAATGATTGTTTTGCAGAGCTAAACTGATTGGTAAAAGTAAATGTGAAGTTTACAGTATTGAGGAAAAGTAAAAAACCATTTTCCCGTAAGATTAACATGGGAGATTTTATGTACACTTTTTTTGATTTTCTCCGCAACCACTTAACCTAGGTTAATGATTCAAAATACCAAATTATTTGTTTTTTAAGCTCTATAAAATGGCTAAAACTAAAATTTAGTGTTTTTTTGAAATTGTAGGGGGAAAAATTCAAAAAAGTGATTTTTGAAAAATTGAAAACCCCATAAAACCCCCTTCCCATAGTACGATCAATCTGGTTTTCGAACTTAAAGTCATAAATGTTACTCTACACATTTGTGCCAAATTTCATCAAAATCGGGCGTTTCTTTCAAAAGTTATCGCGGTAACGGACACACACACACACATATATATATATATAGATATGTACATATATATAAATTTGAACGAATGGTGTTTTTGGCATCTGGGGACCTCAAAACAAAAAGTTATCATGGTCTTAGGCTTAAGTCTTACCATGCCACCTACGGTAATAGCTTCTTCCCTATAGGGGAAATTCGCTAAAAAAAGTTATTTTTTCGGACGAATCAACTTTTCACATCAATGGTCATGTCAATCGTCATAACTGTAGGATTTGGGAGTGACAACCACCACATGAGTTTGTAGAGCATGAACGCAACACTCCAAAAGTTAACGTTTGGTGTGCATTAATGCACGATAGATGTTTGGAGCCACATTTCTTTGCAGAGAATTCTGCAACCGGTACAAGTTATCTTGATATGCTGGAACGTTTTGCATTTCCCCAAATAGACTAAATTGAAACTGAGGTAGGTCCAATTTACTTCCAGCAGGATGGTGCTCCATCGAATTTTTATAACAATGTTCGGGATGTTCTGGATGACATTTTTCAAGGACGATGGATTGGGAGGGGAGGACCGATACCATGGCCACCAAGGAGTCCAGACCTAACTCCAATGGATTTTATCTGGTACTATGTAAAGAACATAGTATATTCTGAGAATATTAGAAACCTGAACCACCTGCGAGAGCGGATAAGAGATGCTATTGCACATGTTACTCCAGAAATGATGAGAAATGATTAGCGGGAGGTTGAATTTCGATTTGACACCTGCAGAGCCTTAAACGGTGGCCATATTGAGATTAATTGAGTACCACCAACAACTTTTTGAGTTTTTTTATCTGTAAATATGTAAATGTTACCATGTAGTTAACATTTTGTAAACAACAATTTATGTTAAAATGTGTCAGTTCTTTTTGGACCTCCCTGTATATTTAATTCCTTTATTTAATATTCTTAATTATTGGGTCTTTCCTGCCATTTTAGTTTGTAAATTAAATACAGATTTGAGAGTTATGATAAAATAGTTAAAGATTATTCAACCCAACAACGGTGAAATACATTTTTAAAGGGATCGTGGATCGCAAAATAATATAACTGTAGGAAAATCATATAAAATTACGCATTGTACATGTACGGCATTAAAATTTAAGAGAATAATGTTGTCTTAAATCAATGAGTAAATATAAAAAGGCTACAGTAATCAGGTTTAAAGAGGAATTTAATTAAAATAATAACACAACTTGTTTATCCTCAGAGCAAAGTAATTTTAAACTCTTGATTTGGAAGTTCGTTTAAACGCGAAACGCCCTTGGAAGTTTAAATAACCAAACCTCTAACAACTGTAGTTGTTATTTTTGTTTATTTACCAAGCCTTGTTTAACCTTTTAACCTTAAGCAACATTCAATATGGCAATGCAAATGTATTCAAAGGCAACTTGTGAAATCCATTGTTATTCAAATCTTTAAGAACTTAATTTGTAGAAAATATATGAATGTTTTGGCTGATAAACGGTAAAGTTCCACTCCAGTCAATGTTATACAATTTGATTTCAATTCTCGTTTGATAATGGATTAATTCAACGCATTTTTATTCCAATACGATTTTAACATTTCGAGTATCACTTGTATTGCGGTAATACTAATGCAAAATGTTAGATTGTCGTTATTATTTAATTGCATTTTTCCAAAAATATGTTTAATATAAGCTAATACAAAATTTACATAGTCAATTATTTTACAAATAATTTAAGACAACTTTGGAAACAGCGGTCATCTTGGATTTATGATTAATCCATTATATTCCATATTAAACGGAAAACATGATATATCGTTGATTTATGACCAGAAAATTATTAACGATGTCTTAAATAAACGGATTTTAAGACAAATTATGTCAGTGAGTTGTTTTTAAAGACAGGAAATTAATTTCCAAATATTAAGAAACCCTACTTTTCAGACCTAACCTAACCCCCTGTGAACCTAATTTGAAAGAGCATGTTCTATCAGATTATTTGAAAAGGTACTTGACCAAATGTTTTTAAATTTTACCACGTTTCAAACAAAAGATTAAATCGTTTGGTAAAATAATGAAAAATGTTGTTTTTAGTGAAGATACAACAAGCGCAAATCGTCAGTGAAATTGTCACTGGCCTGAAATTAGCTGGCTCGTTACAAAAACTTACCCTCCTTCCAACGAGTAGGAATACGCACTTTTTGGCACGGGTGATTCAAATTAATTAAAATTTTGTTAAAAGTATTATTCATTCGCATTATTTTAGTGATGATCAGGCTGATTCATTCACGTTATGTAATTTAGAATAAAACTCCAAGACCTCACTACTAATCGTTTTACGTCCAGTCCAATAATGTGTAACACCATCGATGGCAAAACATATGTTTCGTTTAGCATCACAGTTTCAGGTACTTGCATGACCAACATCACTCGTGACTTCAACATCCTCTTCATAAAAAATCCCTAACGATCGGATTTTCCACCGATTACAATTGACAAAAAGAAAAACAAATCTACAAGTAAACAATCCAATCAACTTCAATATTCTTCTTCAATTACTTTTGTAAATATTTAAATACAAGATTACATTTATTAACAAGATAGGCTCAGGAAATTTAAGCTCGTATGTTTGACTCATTATTAAACTGTTCTGTATAAAATAAATTATAATACGAAGTAAATCGTGTCTTGGAAAATATTTTTCCACAAATAAGATCTACCTTAATACATCGTAAGGAGAATAAAAAGCTCCTCTAAAGGATTTTCTAGGGCAGATAACAAGCGATCGACAATGTATCGCCTCCATGTAAAAACCCTCGTATTCAAGAACTCGAGGAGGCGATAGAGATAAGAGCATCGTCACCAGCTTGTTACCCCTCCTTTATCCCCTCCCCCTCACTAACCACCCCCCTCCAAAAGCACCCCTTCACTCAGCAATCGTCAGCTTGTCAACCAACATCCCTACATCTCCTTTACACTTTGTATAATGATACCTAATGCACATAGACATTGAAACAGCGATGTTGTTTTATTTCTATTTGGTTTTTCATTTGGAAAATAAACTGAAGAATCAAACATATTTTGTTTTAGCTTTAACGGGTAAAATTCATCTGCAATTTAAAATTACTCGACGAAAACTATCTCTGTAAAAAATTTGCGTTCCAAGCATTTTTTTACCACCCAAATAAAAATAACTTAAGCTACTTTTATACAAGTTATTTCAAGTAAAGCATTACAACTAATTTCATAATTATTAGACGGTGTTAACTATAACTCTTACTGTATGGAAAATATGCGTTTTTTGTAAATGATTTGATATGAAAGCTGTTGTATGTTATATGTTACAAATAATATTTACTTAGAATTACCCTTACGCCACCTGCGCATTGAAGCAGTAAATACACATTCATTAGAATCACCCGTTTTCTTATGATTTTTATGATTCTCGAATTGTTTGCTTAAATTTTGCATTTAGCAGTGGAGGTTATCTTCAAAATCGTGGCTATATTATTAATTTTGATAAAATATCAAGGGAGTTATGGCCTACCGACAAAAATACCTTTCAGAAATCATATATAAAGCTAAAGCCCTAGTACAATTATTGTAAATTTTTTGGGGGAGTTGGCCTTATGGTATAAGTAGGTAGAAACGCCCAATTTTTCGTGACTGCAGCCCACTTTTGGGGTTAGCATAATTTCACGCTCGGTGACGTGCTGGCCACCGCGCCACCGTACCAATCGGAACGTCCCCATCGTGAGCCTCTCGAAATCACTTCCTCTGCTCGCCCCACTCCCGTGCTACACCATTTACGGCACTATCTGTACATCATTAAAGCTCATATTATAATTGTCATAAAGATCTCAAGCTGTAGGTCGTCATCAAACAATAACCTAACCTATTTTGCTCCCCCCACTCTCGTGGTTATTCATTCAAGGCTATATCTGTAGGTCATCATTAAACGTCATATTATAATTGTCAACTGCAGGTTATATTTCAATAATAACCTAACCTGACCTAACCTAACCTGACCTAGCCTATTTTGCTCCCCCACTCCCACATCATCACACACGGCACTACCTGTAGGTAAGTTTCTTTACCAGTATCCTCTCCTCGGTCTCCACGATGAGGTGGTTGTTCTTCATGGTCATCGTGATGATGCTGCCGTTGGCGGTAGATTTGCTTGTGTGGTTGTGGTTGTTGGTGTTGACGCTAGGGGCGCTGGCGTATGACGTCATAACCTCCTCCAGCTCTTCTACGGGGATCACGGAGAACTGCGATTCACTCGTCTTTATCTGGAAGTAGATTTAGATAAATAGGCTGTCGGTTGGTTACAAAACATTAACACCTTTACAGACCTTCAAATCAACTAACTTAACCTAAACTATCCCAAACTAACCTAATTTATCATATTTTTATCCTGAGCAGCAAATAGTAGCGATCTAAACCTTTGAAGATGTGCAAGCTTGTGATATTATTGGGCCTTTAGTTGAAACAATTGCTCTGTCATAAAGCCATTAACAACAAAATTAAACAAGTGCAGGAGCATTCCATGAGAAGGAGAAAGAGTAAATACGTAGGAAGGGGATGCTAAGTGTCTATCAAGATAAAATAGACGTACAGGATAAACTATTCTCGCATTTAATGTGACCAAGATTAGTTAAATAGGTCTCCATCAACCGTTATCAGATCTTTTTGACCAGTGAATGTTTAGTTTCGGTTGAATCTAAATAATTCATTAAACTACTTGTTTTGGGATCAAAATATTTCATTAAATAGTTGACAATTATATAGTTACTTGATTTTTACCGGGTGTATTTTGTTACTTTTGTCCATAATTTATCAAAAAGACGATTTACATAATTTTTCAGGTTAACAAAAGACCGTTGATATGAAATAAACATATATTCTGTATGCAAAAGACTTCAACAAAGAGTTCCCGTTGTCGTTGCCATTGTTGTCGTGTTTAAAAATAACGAGTTTAGTGCATTGACAAAAGTGAGCTGTCTTCCTATTATTTTCTTTCTAAAATGGTCTTCAAACTATCGTCCTTCCTTATTGTTTACCTCCCCTTCGTTATACCTAAGACAATGACCGTAATTACTTTTAAGACAATACTTAATTGTATTATTGGTAAAAATCCAATATCTCCTCCAGTCACTCTCATCCCCCTAATTAATTGTCAGAATATCCCTTTGTAAGAAACAATTAAAAACAAAATCAGCAGCTCCAATACACTTTTTCTCTTAGATGAAACTATATGACACATAATTTGTTTTATCAGATGATTATTAAGTTGAATAAAATGTTGAGGTTTTCACACATAAAATGTTTTCCCTGGGTTTCAAGTACTATTCATTTCCAAATTGGTTTTATTTCCTTTTAATTCTAATAACGGAAGTTCTTATGTCTTACTTATGGATACTACAACTCGTAGTAACACAATGGGTCGTGCTTCCGCCCCACCAAACTTTACCAGGTTATTTGGCAGGTCAAAACAAACAAATAATGCAATACAACATGTGCACAATCTCGATCTGTTTTCTCTCTGTGAGTTTTTACGGGTAGATGTACTTTTTACAATAACCTTAATCCCACTGAAATGGGGAAAGATGCAATATTAAAACTTTGTATAGATATTTATCTAAATAATTTATACATTCCTTTATGTGAAAAATTCCGTTTAAAAAAGACGGTGGCTAGACAACTTCTAGAAATAAAATAAAGAGTTAGTAAACAAAATATTTAGTTAATTTTGAGGCAAATCAAATGATGTGTCATAGTTAAAGACTAAATTATGGATAGCGGGTAAAACTTAATTTTAGAGCTCAAAAGTAGGAATATGACCATAGTCAGTGGCAAAAGGTCCTCTTTTGAGCATTAATTTCAGGTTTTCTCCGTTATCCATCATTCAATCGTTAAATATGACCCATTATTTGATTTGGCTTGACATTTTATAAATATGTGGTTGTTTCACGCTCTATACGTTTTCTAGAAATATAAAATTAACAATTTTAAAGCACTGACATTTTTAAAAGGAATAAACAGGATAAATAAAATAGTCTTACAACACTATAAAGTATATTTACACTTATACTGTACTTACACACAACGTATTTAGACTATTTTATCTATCCTGTTTAGTTGTAACAACACGTATCATGCTAATCAAGAAATTATTTAAACGGAATACTAAACAGTAATGAACTTTTAAAGACATTTTAAAATGTTTTAGTTAATTATTCATACCAAGTTTGATTATTTTGTTTTTAACAAATTTTTAAGGAATTTAGGTTTTTGTACAAAATGCATACAAACTCACATAGAGAAAACTGATCGAGATAAAACACACTGTATTACATTATTTGTTTATTTTGACCGGTCGGAAAGCCCGGTAAGGTTTAGTGCAGTGGAAGTGGGTTACCACATATTATTAATATAATGCTGAGTTGTAAAAAAGAAAACAAAATTATCTCGTTTACCTCGTCCGGCAGCAGCATGTGACTGCTCTTGGGTTCCGAGCTCTCCGCTCTCCTCAACGTCCGCTCCTCGTCGTCCCCCCTCCAGATCTTCCACATCATCCTGAAAAACAGTGGAAGAAGGTTCAAGAAAGAAGAAGGAGAAGAAGGGTAGTAAAGTCAAATGTCGTCGCTTATAAGATACAAAACATGCCAGAAGCGAGCAATAAATGAGAAACAATCTAAAGTATTCAGCTTAATCTGAGTGCATTATTAATTCCTAAGAAAGTAGACAAGACTTTAACAAAGAGATTTATTAAATTACGCTTAATTAAACTGATAATGCCGTCTTTGTGAGTATTTAATTTTGCTGGATAACTAATACAAAAACTGGTAAAATATAATGTTTTAGGTTAATTTGCTATTAAAACAAAATCTGTTGGTCATTTGAATTAAACTGCTTTTAAAATATTTTTACGTGGATATAATCTTTGGATTTTGTTTTATTGGCAACTGGCTTTCCTCTTACTGATGAATTGTAATGGCAAACAATGTAGCATAAACTTGCTTCGTTTTGGTATTGGAACTAATAAATTTCAACATATTTTTTTAAAATTACATTGGTTTGGACTTTACCTATCTCTTCTAGTGCTTACACCTACTCTACGGTTTGGGAGATAAAGACAAATCTCCGGTTATCAAGTGGATCCTACTTAAATCTAATTATAAAAAATTAATATCTTACTAATCTATATTTAACATCTTTTTATAAATTGCAATATTTACTGAAGCTTTAATATATAATTATCTACTGAGATATTTTAATAATTGGTAATACAAATAAACACATGACCTGTTAAAAGTACTATTACTGTTCTCTCGAAAACTGAAAAAATCCTAATAGGGAGTTCCAACTTTATAGGTAACAACTTACATATAGTAGTTCTGTAATTATAATAGCTATTTTGGTACCTGAGGCCGATGATAGCCAAGAGAGCGAGGGCCAGAGGTATGAGGGTGCCCACACAGGCTATCACCACGGTCTGCAGCTCCGTGAACCCTGAGAAAAACAGATAATGTGATTGGTTCGGTGGTAAAATTGTTTTTAGAACACATTAACTTGTTGTTGACATTCATTCATTAGAGTTCCATACACATTTGTATTTTTTATAAAGTGACACTTACAAAAATGTATTCTTTCAAAATCCAAATAATATTAATATTTTTCAAACATTTACAAAATCTCTGAATTGACCATTTAAAATTACCAGACAATGCCAAAATGGATTGTAGTTGCTACCATTTCTTAAATTAGATAAGAAACATGTAAACTTCATAGACGAATATGCTAATATTTTATGCACGGATATGACTTGATGGCCTTCTAGTAAAGAAAAGGATTGATCGGAAAATTTTCCCATACACTGTTTATCAATATATATGAAGGTATTTTTTTACGATCACCTGTAATAAAATCTTGCTAAACCAATCAAATCACTTTGTCCAATGACATAAGAAGGAAGAATTGTGGTGGGGGGTAACTTTTCCCTTACCACGTTGTTTACAAAGTGGCCATCAGATCACCTCCAAACAGTCGTATCTCATAATTATAAATAGGTCTTGAAAGGGGAAACCATCTAAATAATTAACTGTGAACTCGAATAATTAAAAGGCTATTGATGTCAGTATTAAACATTGATTTGACAGAAACGTAACCAAGGGAAGAAGGTGGTTTGAAGGAAAACATTGTGTGTTAGACTTTGATTTTGAGGCTTTGGCTCTGGGATATGGTGCTTAAGGGAGTAGAGGTTCAAGGGGGTGGCAAAAGGAATCACAATATTTCAACAACATATATTTATTCCTGCAAAGTCCCATTATTTCTTTTAAAAAGCTTTAAAATCATCTCAAATTCCAGGTCTGCAAAATTTATTTTCTTGAAGGAGTTCTGTTTTAACTTATTTATTGTTGATATACAAATAAGAACCACAGTTCTACAGGTAGTCTCACCAAGTTTGCAATTAAGGAATTTTCTCTGCTTCGCAGTATTTCCGGATCACTATAAAGATGGGATACCTGCGTCCTCATGGAAGTCGTCCAAGAGGTATCCACTAGCGTTGACGAGGCCGGGCGCCGAGGAGTTGAGGGTGGGAGGGGGCGCCGCGGAAGGTGGCGCCGTGGACGTCGGGGGCGTCGGCGAGGGTGTCGTGGGGGGCGCTGCCGTGGAGCTCATCTTCTACCGCTACGAGTCGTCCATTCTTCCTAGGCAACAAACCATCTTAAATACTCGACTAATATTTAATACACAAACAGATATTGTGTTACGCCGAAATCTTAGGAGCCAATCGACCGAATTTTATGATTGAGGTATCTATGGAATGTTCTCGATGCGTAGGTTTGCAGAAAATCAGAAAATCATTAAACATTACATTAGCCCATAGAACTACGCACCACAACGTTGCAATGATGATTTCATGAAAGAACAGTAACCATTGATATTGAGCATTTGACAGTTTTGAAGGTAACAAAGTACAATATAAAAGCAAAATCAGCTGTTTTAAGCTAACTTCTGGAATTACATTACAATATAAACTAATCGAACCGTATTTGCTCAAACTCAAGCAGCTGGATTTGTTAGTATTATATAGTTTGATCAAATACCATATTATCATTAAAGGGTACTTTTAAACAAGTGGGAAGAGGGAACAAAAATAACGAAGTTTAGAACAAATATACAGGGTGTTTCCGAACTCCCATCAACTTCAGGAACTTTTTCCTAGTGCCAAACAAAAAAGGTGATACACTGTATAGGGCCTATTTCGCTCCGTTTCCCGTCTGTGTGTCTGTATGTTTTTTTTAATACAGCGTACCTTAGGAACCACTTGAGGTACTGACTTAAACACTTGTTATTGAATTTGACGTTTCTAACTTTTAATATTTCAAAATGACACTTATTTAAAGTTTTCAAAGCTTAATACTTTGAATAATCCGCCCTGGTATTCAAAAAACGTAAAATTGTAAGCCAAATAATATGGTATACAGATTTAAAGATCAATTAATTAACCCATAGATGAGCAATTACAGTGCTATGAGTAAAATCGTGCAAATTCCCTGAAATTACCGCGTTTGTACTTCGTAAAATGTTAGCTACTACTTAACTATCGGTTGGGCATTTCTATACTCTAAATACTAGGAAGAAACGCTGCCTTTATATCAGTAACATACCGCTATCTATGGAATTTCCTAGTTGGAGTGAACGACTGTAAATAGTATTACCTTCTATACAGTACGTTAGCCTATATCACTTGTACAACCTACCAAAACAAAAATATTCCCCAGCAAAGATATTTGTTTGTCAGTTTGTTAGAAAGTGAGTAGAGAGATGGCTAACGAATGTTAGCTTACTGTTGTTATTAGTGACATATTATTGTTGTTGTGGCAGTTAGGTCCCAAGACAACAACCACTGTCACAAATCATAACAATCCCTCTTGTTGAGAATCTACCAGCACATCAAGAACACTAGGAGAACCTCGCTAGTCCACCGGTTGTTGTCTAGGATTACGGTGCAAGAGATCGCGGGTTCGATTCCCGGGACGCCCACGTGACTTTGAGAGGGTGTTGTCCTCTGACGACATCAAGTACAAAGTGTCACAGGCATAAACAAGCAAAAAAAGTTCGAACAAGGAAGTACAAAAATAACCAACTAGATAATTATACAATAATAAAGTAGTAATAAACCCCAAAACCCAAATCCAAATTAATTTAAAACAACCGAAATAATGAAACTAAGTGAAAATAAGATTTATTGTGTGACTCTTAAATTGTATACAGAAACAATTTAAATTATTGTAAGTACTGACTGAACAGGATGAAGAGGAACAAACCCAAAACTTACTGACGATTATCTCCATTAATTAAAAAGTCCAACTAAGAAAATTATAGTTGATTGATAATAATTACACGTTGCTAAAAATTTAGCTATCTCTGAAGTAACCTAAATTACTGGTATTATTTTGATTTACGGTAATACCAGTTATTGGTAAATATATAATATGCATTTATAAACCATGTAATTCATATACGATTGATTAACCAACCCATTTATCACTGTAAATAATCTATGAACTACTTAACTCCTAGTGCTTCTGAAACATTAAGAAGCTACACTATAATTTACTCTAGAGATTAATATCCATCTACAATCCTAAACATTTTATATTATCATTCCCTTCATAAATTTAAATACATCCTATTCTTTCGTTAGAATTAATAGCTAATTGAATCAAAGTCAAACTTACTAATTAACCTTTATTATTCGTTGTGCGGTGAAATTACTGACTGACTAGAGCCTGTATAACTCTAATGGCATTGCGTTTGATCGTATGAACAGCATTTAATTGGTTGCAAACTGATCAAATTGTGCATTTTAATATTGGTAGTGCAGTCTCTTAGCTAATTAAAATTTCCCAAACTGTAATATATCTAAACAAGTATTGGTTGGCGAAAAAATTGTTGTTAGTTTAAAATTAGTTAGAAGTTTATAAATTTCTGTGGTAAAACAAAAAATCCTTTAACGGGTTTAGTGTATTTTATTAGTTTTAAAAATTTTCTAGGCTTAAAACAGACAACCAAAACTTCTAATGATTCAGTGACACTTAACAATTTTCTCGGTTCTTGCAGACAACCATTTCACATTTTCTAGATGTTTTTGAGCAAAAAATATAATTGTAAGCATTCAAGTTAGAACTATTAGCAAATAAAAAATAAATAAATAAATTTCCATAAATTTCCATACAAATAAATACATTACTGCATACAAAAGATTCAATGATGCAATCAATAAGTTAAGCATCAACTGTAAATTCAAATAAATAAAAAATCCTATAAAGATTATCATAACAAAAGCTTGCATACAAAAATAATATATATTTAAAATATATTTTAACAAAGATGTACATCATGGATAGCCCCCTCTTTAGCAATTGCTGTGTAGAGGTGTCAATAGTTTTTTCTTGTGCACGGTGCTTTTAAAATGACAACAAACAGAACTATGAATATTTGATATACAAATGAAACATAGTTTTTAAAGTGCCTATAAACAATTACTTAACAACACATAGTTGTTTTAAAACAATTAAAAGGATATTTTATAGTAGCAATAATTGTACTAGTAATAGTAAATAAATAATAGTATAAACATTAATATACAAGTTATAGACAAAACAACAACAAAAACAAAGATCAAAAACCACACAAGTAACACTCCATTACCTAGGAATCAAACTAAGTAAATATTTTGTATTTTAACCTATAAATGTGTCCACATCATTGTTAATAAATAACCAGTCCTTTAGATTGTTAACAAATATGCAAGATGTTGTTGAAGAGGTTACTGAAATGGGTAGTATATTAACTAATTTTGGCGCTGAAAATGATTAAAATCGTTTATAAGCTTCTGTTCTCAGAAATGGAACAGCAACTCTATTCAGGTTTTGTAACCTTCTCGAGTGTACATTCACGTTACCCTGCAAATCACCTCCTCTCGAGAAAAAAAATCGCAGAACACGATACATATATAGGTATCTAAGATGCAATATATTTAAAAACTGATACAGCGAAAAAGAAGAATCACGTATACTTGCTCCACTCATAACCCTAATAATTTTATTTTGACAAATTACTAGAGGATAAAGAGTTTAATAATATGTTACACCCCAGCAAGATATCCTATATTATAATTTTGAATTTATTATGGAGTAATAAATAGCCCTTAGTACAGATATTGGACATACGAAACGCAGAAAATAAATCTTCCTTACAGCTGCTTACACATAACATTTAATTTGAGAAACATGCTCTTTCCAATTTAAACTTTCATCCAAAAGTATACCTAAATACTTAATATGCTACACTTGATTGATTTTAACACAGGTTTTACTACTTAAAACTATCTTATTTCTAGTGAACCATACTTTCAGCTTTTTAAGATCACTTTTTATACTTATATTTAATTCGTTTACACTTGCAGCACTATAGCATATTGCCGTATCATCTCCAAAGCAAGATAGAGCAAGAAGTAAGTAAAATAACAATTCCCTTGCATATTAGTCAAATCTTCATGTATCTAAATAACTTCATCATGTTTTTAAATTCATCTGACGAAGCCATTTGATCAATCAACTCCATTGTAATCAAGCTGATGATGCAACTGCATCGAAACATGTCCTGAACACAATTTCTTAATTTGAGCTTACAGAAGTTACGTAAGTAATCTAGTCTTACACTAATACGAAGACCAAGGTATCCAATCATTTTTCTATGTAGCTAATTTATTCATATATCCTAATTAAACTTACTAATGCATAAGTTTATGCATTATTTTATTCTTTAGAATAAATAATCTAGAAAGCTAAGAAACACCTCATGAGACTGATTTGTTTTAGAACAATTTACAAAATATAATTTAACAAAATCTAAATGAGTCTTACACGACTGAAGATGACTAATTGAATTGACTCTGGCTACTAGTTCACTGTGGTTTGTCACCTTTTGAGATATGGGGGGGGGGTGGGAGGAGGGGGTGTCTACCCTTAGCGTCAAAGGAATCCGATGGCATGTACTGGAAGTAGAACATTGAATTCTCCACCCTTCGAATAATTTGATGAGACCCTTGATGGTTTGCAAGTAAGACTTGGAATAATTTAAAACAATTTGTGTATTTTGTAAATTTCACTAAAGCATATTATTTTTTAAATAATTATATTTATGTTTATAGAATTTTATACTAATATCAATATATTTCACAACCGTAACCAGAAGAACGTCGAAATAGTACAAAGTGGGGGGCAGAATAAAAAGTGTATAAAGTGGTTTGGGAGCGGGGTGGGACACAAGAATCTTTGATATTTTAAATATTTGGTTTGGGGGATTACACCCCCCATCCCCCCATCATTCAACCCTTCATAGTTAAGGCCTACCATTGTCACCAGTTCTTAAATGTGAAAACATTTTTATCTTATATCAAATGAAAAATCTGATGACTTCTCTACTTGTAGTAAAGGGAACATCTAGTAGGCCTACATTGCTTCATTAACAATTCTCGAAGCCTTACAAATCTACCCCTTTTCATTTAAAAAGTTGAGCCTTCGGCCTCAGTTGGGTTCCAAACCACCCTAACGCAGTTTTCGGACACCACTGGTGTATTGGTTAGAGCGCGTGACTAAGGTCTGATATGTCCCGTGTTCAATCTCCGAAAATCAGCAATGGCAATTTAGCCATATGATAATATCACATCACAATGGTTCTGTGGCCACCTTGAGCTATAAGATAACCAATTTATAAAACAAAAATGGAAATGTCTCTGAGGTGAGGAGTAATCAACGGAGTATAACGGGTTTCCACAAAGTCCTACACTGATAAGGAAACGATACTCAAACCAATAATAGTAGAATACTTCTTATTTACAGTTCATGCATGGTTTTTCTGGCTAAATACAAACTTAATCGACCTCTACGTGTACACTTCCTTAATTCTATATGTACATATTTCAAGCGATTCTTGATTTTGGCAAGGATTTTCTGAGTAACTGACCTGGCGGTGTTTCTTATTCTTGTCTTCAACGAGTCCAAAACAGGAATTAGAGATGAATATTCCACATTTTTGACTAATCCCACAAAAATAAATCTAGAGAAGTTAAATCTAGGAAATGAGGTAGCCTCTTTTGACCATCACGTTCCAATCCAGCGGCCCGGGAAGGTAAGTCCAAAAATCATTTGGAAAATGTTCGGGACATTAAAGGCGCCCACATAGAGGAGTAATAAGTTTACATGTAAACTTAGAGTTTTCCGATTGTTTTGCCCAAGAAACTTGTCCAACTGATTATAAAAAGGAACGTCCCTAGCAAATTTGAAGTAAATCGGATAAAAAATGCGACCGCTAGACTGCGAACACACATACATATATATACATATATATATATATATATATATATATATATATATATATATATATATATATATATATATAAACATTTTTTTTTTGAACGACCCCCCGTAACGTGTTCAGGGGGTCACGTTAGGAACTTCGTTGGTCGTCCCGGTCTTACGTTTCACCGTGCGGGTCATGCTAATAACTTTCCATAGGAAATTCACTAATAATTCTATTATTATGGGTTTTAATATTACTCAGTTTCTTTTTCAGGGAATGACTTTGTGGACACTCGGTAGGCCTTTCTTACTAATTACGAAGAAATCTTAAACCTCTAAAAGAACAAATATTTGTACAACAAATCTTGAAAACCCCGAATCTAAATCGAGCCATCGATGTCCCTGAGTAGAGAACGGTGAGAACGGAAAAATGAGCCCAAGATCAAGAGCTCAAGTTAAGTTCCAAAATTGTGAAGACACATTAAAAATTGGATATATTAACATTGGGCTTATGGAGTTCCTAATCAAAGTAAAATAATCATAAATCATAACAGCTGAGAGTAAATATCGAATGGACTGGCAAAATAACACTTATAGATGATTCTTAATACCTACTTTAATTTTTTGACGTTGTAACTTTTCTTAAGGAATATGTAAATAGAGAGTTTTGTCTATTGTCTATTGTCTATAAGGAAAAAGGATCAACATCTGATTTATTATTTGGAGCGCAATGCGGTACCATAAACATAATCTTTTATTGCCATAAACATCATTAGGTATTATAATCATCATGGACTTGAGATCTGCGGTGGATTAGAGCCACGGTGATATCCTGTTCACGTCCAGGTAAGATCGAGGTACACCGCAAATTCTCACCGGATGCCGCGGACGCCGCCGTCAGGGGGAGGGGGTAATGAAGCCGGAGTGTCGGTTGTCTGCTGCACAATTGCCCCCTCCCCCTCCCCCACCCCCACCATCATCCCTCAACGTCTCACCCCTAACCAAAAGCACCACCTCGTCCTCTGCCGGGGTGTATGCACCTGGTTTGAGTCGACGACACCATCAGGTTCGTTTAGTGTACGAGTATATTCTTGTGTTAAGTACCTGAGGGACCGAGCTTTGCTTGGAAAAGGCCAGTTAGTTAATAGGCCTTAATAATTTTTCACCCACGGGTAGATTTACTTCGCTCATTTACATATTTAATGCCACTGATTATAACTCAATGCCCCTTTAAGCTTTAAAGCAAAATTTTTCTAAAGGTAAACATTTAATTTATTTCCCATATATCAATATTATATGCAACCTTCATCCAACAATTTTAGTCAGGAAACCACATATAGACATTCAGAACATGAGCATTACTTTGTCAGTTCACTGGATGGTTGGTTGGTTATGAACAGCTACTATAATAATTATTTTGTTTTAACCTTAAACTCACTCGTTAGGCCTAAAGTATCACTTTTTTAATTTTGTTATATTTCCTGGGGATGAGTCATGTCTAGAACTTATTCTTAACCCAGAAACTGGTTGGTTACAACTTTTTGAGGAAATCGTACAAACCATTTTTGAGATTGGAGTTGCAAGCAAGCAACCAACCAACCACGGCAACCTTCCTAGTATTAGAGTATAAGATAGATTAATTATCAAACAAATATTCATCCAGTACATTTTTATAAATTTGAAACAATGCATTTAATTACTTTAAACTTTCCATCTCTGAGAACAGAAGTTTTCATTTATGTGGTGAACTCCCACTCATATATACATTTATTACACCTACATAACAATTAGTTCGATCTTGTTTTAAGGGAAAACATAAACTAGCACTAGAAGAAGTTTTTTTTTAATAATAAGTTAATCGTAAACTAAAATAATAAAATAATTCAGTGTGTTCAGCAAAGGCTAGCCCGAATATCCTAAAACCAGAAAAAATTATTTTCTTTTGCCTATATAGGAAGAAAATTCCTTAGATTAAGAAGCTTTTAAGATTTGTTTGAGGTTATAATTTAGATTTTAGAGTATTTATAAATTACAAACAAATATAACTATGTCTAGTAAACAAGTAGTTCAAAGTACCTTTATATACCATGACATATGTTACATATTTTTATCCCCTAAAGATATTTGTACCAACTGCAAAATAAAGTATAGGCCTGACTCAACTAGACTAAAACCGTGCTCTCATGAGACGATCAAGTACTATAACACAATGTTATGATTGGAGAGGAAACTATATGTCACAGTCGTTGTCCCTTCCTTGTTATGCAATGGCAAGTGCAACAGGATTTATTACTGAAAAATTGAGTCCACATATTATCTGTAGAATCCGCTTACGTTTAATAACTATTCTTACGGTTGGAAAATTCCCTAAATTTCAATATAAAGTCCCTAAATGCCTAGCAAGTAAGAATATCCCCTAAATCTAAGAAATAAATCCCTAAGTTGAACACACTGTTTCAAACTAACATAACATATCGAAGTAAAATAAATCTTAGTCTTGCAACCTTCCAACTAAATATGAGTCGAAAGCAGACTACGTTCGAATTCCACCAAATTATACTAAAACTGATGATGGATGAAAGAAATCTAAATCATATAAGACTATTTTTTTCGTGAACCTCTTTATGCGCTTAACTACATTTAACTACTCATAGTTGAATTCACTAAAGCCTTATCACTTCTCTCCTTCATTCTTTTATGTTTTCTATATCGGTCCCATCCGTACCCAAATAATAATGAGTCACTCCCCCGTTACTTGTTACCTTCGTGGTTGTTCCCGTTGACCAAGTGGCATATGACCCGCGATCGAGTTAAATAAAAAATAAAAAACCATCCATCGTAGTCCATTATTGTCCTTGTCCAACCAGATGATAACTAGTGCTTGGATTGTTTTATATAATAGTGTTTCACGCGACAATAAAACTTGTAGTATGTGTTGCATTCAGTGGTTAACCCGTAGAACTACTACGAATCATGATCAGGTGTTTACATTTTTACCAGCTCAAACTAGTAAGAATAACAGTGGATTGGAGCTTCGATGGAGCTTCGTGGGGCATAGCCCTGATGGAATTTCTCAAAATCCATTTTTAGTGCCTACGTTTTGGAAATAATACACGTGCCAAATGTCCTGGTTGTAGGTAGAATTTTGTCCTGGGGGATGATCGGATTTTCGTATTTATAGATATAGAAGATAACAATCCAGGAGAAGACGGGAAGATCCGGGAAGAATGCTTGTGATCAGGAGAAATCTGGGATTGTAAAAACGTTTTTCTCACAGATATAGTTTTAGTTCCTTCTTAACCCCATAACCCCGTATGTCTGTGAGCTCGTGAATATATTTTGGTAACTGTAAAACATATTTTATGCCGACAATCTAGGTCTTGTACCAAATAGTTTTAAAATTATGCTGTATAGATGGATATACACTACGGTTTCTTGGAAAATAAGGGTTATTATGAGCGTGTATCAAATCATTTTCTTTTACACACATCATTACAATACATACGTAGCAGTATTTGATGATTGGTTCACTGCAGAGAAAGTGATTCCTTGCATATGATTTTATATCGTAAAATTAGTCACTTTCATTGAGAAAGGTAGAATACTATCTTCTTCTGTTCTAAAGCTAAACTAGAGAGAAAGAAATCTTGCGATTTTCTGTCGCAGGAAATTGCAAGAGTTCTGAGGAATCAGGTCAAGTTAAATCTTCCAGCTCAAGTGACATTCAGCCTTTGAGAAATTGCTTGCTGTTGTAGCTTATTGTTATTTTCAATCGAAGCCTTTAATCACTTGTTTTATTTTTCTTCTATACTATTGTTTTATACATTTCACAATGCTACCCTCGACTTCTGTTCATCCAAACGACTGGTCGTAATTTTATAGTTTACGAGTGCTTTGTTATTTGTAAAAGGTGTTAGAAACCACTTCAGGTGTAAAAACTACGCAAATCAATGTTTGTTCTGTTTCCGTCATGATTTCTTACGGACTAAATTGATATTTCATTGAAAATACTAGCCATAATATTATTAACATCAGTGGATGACTGGAAAATTAGTTGTATTATTATTATTACAGTAATTATAAAATGGAAGATTTTTTAAATGTAAGTCCACATTTTAAAACCCACAAAATCTGTAAACAATTATTTTACCGATATTTGAAATCTTTATTTAAATTATCAGTTTGAAGTACCTACCTGTCAGTGTTAAGATTATTGCTCTTGTTTATATCATTAGTTAAAAAAATAAAGTCACACATACAAATAGAAACGGACTAATGTATAAGCACAATCATTTTGGCCACAGATAAGTTGTGACATCCGGCGACGCATGCGGATAGATAAACTAGATTATAATTACTTTGACTGTAAGGTATTAAAAACATGTAATTAGTCAAAAGTGATCCGGTGAATAACATAATGCAACTTATATAATATACATATTTAATTAAGTAACTTTAATTTGAAAATCTGACGAGCTTTATTATGTGAGTAATAATTTAAAGCCTCAAATAATTGACCTAACCCTCAAATAATTTACACCAGTTTCATTAGAGCCTCACCAGTTTAATAATGCAGTTTTATAAAGTATTAATGACTACCTCAATAACACTGAGCGTAAATTGTGTTATACAATTGGTAATTATATTTTAACCACCATATTAAATAATATAATATTAATAGTATTCTTTTTCCTGGTTGCTCTCCATTGATATTATTATAATTAAAGGAACATGTAACGTTTATGTAATTTTAAATCTATAGTTAGTTATGTGCTTGGTCGGAAAACATTCAATATTCGGGACATTATTTACATTTTGATTCATTGTTTATTATATAATACTCATAACTTACTTTCAACGGTAAACTCTCTTTAAAAATATAAATATTTATTAAATTATTAAATACATTACAAAGTCACAGAGTACAATATTTCACACATATATGGAAAATCCAATAAAGTATAACAAATAAAAATTAGAAATAAAATTTATAATTACTAAGCAAATTGACTCGGTGTTTAAATCCTCAATCTCGCGAATTCAGCCGAGATGGATGAAAGTGAATCTTTGCTCGCTGTATGGTATCCAGTACCGCAGTTGTAGGGAAGATTGTGTACGTAATTCGAGTGTAAACGTGTTTATTGCTTTCGGCAAGTTACAGTAATATTTTTCACCTAAGCGAGAAAGACCTATTTTACGCTCTTAATTTAAATAAATATTTCCGTATTTCGGCGATTTCTGTAGCCCTTATAGCGACTCATCTGGCCCTCAAACAGCCTCTACCTTTTTATAATATATATATATATATGTTTTTACATCGTAAAAGCTCATAAGTTTTACACCTCATAAAAGCCTCATATTACAGCACCAAGAAATGTTGTTCACTCTTCATAACTCGTACCGTTGTCTGATCATTAGACTTATTTTCATTTAAAATAGTTAATAACCAATTGATTAACACACATGTCAAATTGGGAAGAAAAGTACACAATGGATTCGCTTTAAAAGATAACAAGATCTCCCTCTCTCTCTCTCTCTCTCTCTCTCTCTCTCTCTCTCTCTCTCTCTCTCTCTCTCTCTCTCTCTTTATATATATTTCATGATAGATCATTGGAAGAACGTCCAGTAAAAAAATTGGCTGTTACAGTTTGAACGAGAAGAGGCCCCTTACGCATCGAGCCATACTTTCACACTGTTTCCTCTTCAACTCGGACCTAACGGGCACTTTGATACTTGTCACTAGGGGGTTAATATTGGCATAGGAACCGTTAGACCCATTAGGTTTTGGTGTATTGGAGGGATTTTATATCGACACAAAGATGGATTCTACAAATAATACGGAATTATATAAATTAAAACAGAAACACTTCTATTGCAACGGATTTAAAAAATTCCATTTTAATGTAAAATTGTTCCTGCGTGGTTAATATAATATTTAATATTTAACATATCTGATATGTGTTGGTCATTGCTCAATTGATATGAGCTAATGACCACTCTAATTGTGACGAAGCAATTATAACATAATTCAAACATATGCAACAACCATATTGGTAATCATGATTTAGTATATTAATGAATAATGCCATATTAACCAGAGAGCACAAAATACTTACTGGTATTTAATTATTATTTTATGCTCTCAAGGGAGATAAATCTGTTTTCTAGAATTACCTTAACATCTTTTAAATGTCTGAAGAAAATATCTTTCCACAAATTACTTTCTTGCAATTCTGTTAGGAATGTCTCTGTAATGATTAGGGTCAGAAAACAACTTTAACTCAATAGTAATTTTTACTTCTACATTATTATTATTATTATTATTATTATCACACAACAAGAAACAGGTCAATATGACGTAGACAACACAATGCTTCTAAGCTGCAGTACTATATGGCTGATTACTAATTAATAATTTTTATAAAATTCTGACAAAAATTGAGAAACAATGATACAACGTGTATACAAGAAGCTGAAACGACTCGTCAACTTATCGTTGAAACTGTATAAACTGCCGAAAATGGATGACAATAACTAAAAATAAACGGTATCAGGAAAGTGACACATACTTTCTCCCTTTTAGCACAACTTTAACGAATAAATTACTTTTTATTTCCTAAATATAAAATACAAAGCACGGTCGAATGTACAGAAAATCTTGTAAACAAGTTGTTTTAAAAATCATCCACCCAAATTCCTGCTTTGGAGGCACTACAGAATCCATTGCTATACTCGTGGTTTTAAGAGGGGAAATGCCCCCTATTCCCCCCCCAGGGTTATTAAGGGGCATCATATTTCGAATTTCCTATGTTGGTCAATGCTAACTTGACAAGCATATCAAGTTTGAATTAAATTTATAAGTAAATAAGAGAGAAATAGTAATTTTTGTATTCCCCATAAGAATAACATTGGACAACGTACTGCATTTACCGCAAAAAGAAAATTTCAATTTTCTCCGAAACCAGCAATCGTAGAATAGTAATTCAAGATTATAAATTGCTTAGTTTTTTGAGCTCTTTTTAATGGTGAATAGTAATATTTTTTTATATTTATTTCTTTTTATGAAAAATCCAAAAAACTGAATTTTTGATGTTTTAAGTCCTGTAATTTCTGAACCCGAATTTTTACAGGAATGCGGGTGGTGTCATTTTGTTTGAAAACTAAAGTTCTATAAACGACTAAAGTTTAATCAAAATCGTTAGAGCTGTTTATGATAAATCTTGATTTTTCATGTTTTTTTGTTGTTTTTAGGGGATAATTACCCTTAAAAATAAAAAATAAAAAAATGAAAAACACCTAGAGATATCGTGATACCAAATTTCATAAAAATTGGACCACTGGTTAGGGCTCTAGCTCTGTACACATCCACACCGACACACACACACACACACACACACACACACACACACACACACACACACACACACACACACACACAGACAGACATCACGAAAAACCCACTTTTTTGGGTTCAGGGAGCACCAAAACGAATATTTCCACTAACAACTCAAATTCGAAAATTTTGACGTAAACAATACTTTCTCCATATACTATGTATAGGGGGAGAAAGTAAAATAACGCAATTCGTAAAATTATTTGTATAGTTCAAACAATAACAAGCAAAAATCTGCAATACGTAGGAAACAATATGAATCGAAATATCTTGCTGAAGTAGTGAATAAATTAATAATCACACTACATTACTCTACATTACACTGCATTTGGTTAAAGAAAGTAAACAAAAATAATCAAACAATTTAGTCTTTGCTGAAGGCAAAAAGAACACGAAATCTAAAGAGTTCGAACCTCTGTAGTGTGGAAATTATAAAACATTACATAAGTTATTTCCCACACTTGACAATCGTACGTACCCCAAGTGGGTTACTAAACTAAATTAAATATAACAACTAAATTATTTTCACTAAATATTAAATATATTGTTTTCAGTGGCTCCGTTAACGTTTTATTAACGTTTATAGGTGGTACCTATAATGTTTTATCTGAGCTTTCGTTACGTCGCAGTAGTATCCACCATCACCCCGAATGTGTTCTTTTATGTGGGTGTGGTGTGTTTTATTTGGTCGGGGTTTAGAGATAACATTAATATTTATTTTCCGGGCTCTTTTATTGCACAGTAGGGGAACATATACTATTTAAAGTCTAATTTGAATTAGAAGGTTGAAATTCAATGAATAATTACCGACCACAATCGTTTTTAAGCTTTTTATTGATTTGATTTTACGTCTGGGCAGTTACTTACAACCGTCATGAAACGTAAAATCTGTTATTGAATAGTAAATAATTGCACAAAGGGAATCGGTAAGTTTAATGTAGAGAATTAACGGTACATTTAATTCTCATATATTTTGTGAGAATGTGGATAGTTTTGAGAGGTCTTGTTTGTTCAATGGAGGCGAGAGCATAGTAATGTTTTATTTATTTTTGATTACTTTAGATATACATCTTTTTATTCACAGCCACAAAAGAACATTTGAAAAAAATACTGACATTGTTAACAAATAAAGTTGCACGAAAATACATATTAACAAGGATTAGAAAATGACGCCACAAATCTCACCAAAATCTAAAGTTACGAATCGGTCTCACATGAAAACATAAAGCTTTAAGCATATATTTTATGTCTGAAACCGTCCACCATTAATAATCAAAGCACTAAGCTGATCTCGTAAATGTATCTCTAGGAGGGTTGGGTCTGAGCTGCTACGCAAACGGCTCTCCGACTTTGGGGCAAAAACCAAACTTGGCAAGGGAAAGCTCTTGGACATATCGATTCAAAATTGGGCCCTCTGCTTCCAAGACTATTGTTCCGCCAACAAGAGTTGAGCGAGGTTTTAGTAAACTGTAAACAACACTCGGGGAGTGTTTGATTTTACATTACAATATCGTTTACTTACTTTATTATTGTAAAAACATAATAAAATGGAGTGAGAATAATTTTAAAATTGTATAAAATGAATCAGCTACCACAGTAAATGTTTATTGCAAACCTTTTAAACAAGCTAATTAATTTGGTGAGAAAATTACAATTTATAGTTGTACAATCTTTACAAATTAAAAAGGCAAACGTAGGGTGCCAGAAGAGCAAAAAATTGACATGAGGAATTTGAAAATAATTACCAACGCCATTACATTTATTAGTTTTCAAAATGTTTCTTAAAGATAGAAAGGTTAAGATTTTAACAAAATAAGTGCCAACTATGCTAGTAATAAATTATTATATTTAACTTAGAAAAACTGCGGGGAGAATTTTAACATAATTTTTTGATTTACATACTTTATTCCCATGTTAATTTATAAGATGAGGGTAAATTGAATAGAGCTTTTAAAATTATTTGTATTTTTTGGGGGATTAGTAAAATTGGGGCTGAATAGAAATAATAAACGTCATATTCGAAAAAAATACCTTAAGAGTGCGGGGATATTTTCACATTATAAACTCCTTTCTGATATAATAATTATAAAAATAGTTATTCTCTACCTTGAGTAAGCCATCGATATAATTACTAGTAATAAATTAGAACTAAATTACTAGTCACCAACTTTAATTGCTATGGATCATCAAATATTTGCATATTTTTCTTTGATGTACTAAAATTTAATGTAGTTGTAGTATCATATAATTCATTGTTTGTTTTAGTTTTTTGTTGTTGTTTTTATAACCTTCCTATCGATGAAGATGTCCAAAGTGGCATTGGAACGTTTATTAGGAAAAAAATTCAAAATAAGCATGGAATTGCCAAAAGGGTTATTATTAGTAAATATAAAAACAGTTAAAAGGCATATTCACATATTTTTAGGGACATATAAACGTTTGTATTAAAGCTTCTTAGTAATTTATTGGTACAGATACAAACGGGTTTTTATTAATCTGATGTATCTAAAATTCAAATTGTAGGTCGAACTGCTACTTAAATTCAAATTGTAGATCAAACTGCTACTTAAATTCAAATTGTAGAACAAACTGCTACTTAAATTCAAATTGTAGAAAAAACTGCTACTTAAGAAACGTGATTTATGAAATACACCATTGATTGGCATCGAAATATATAACTTGTCTTTGAAGGCTCCAAGATGAATATAAATGAATTTACATTAGTAACATTTAGCACAGATTTAAATTGTTAATTCATACATAGAAAAAAAACAGTAAATTGATGTGTTAAACATTTTCTTAAACAAACTGGATTAAGTTCAGTCTTAAGCGCTATTCCTCTGCACACAAAACTTGTAACGAAACAGACATAACATATATACGCAAGTTTGTAGTTATTCTTTAAATGTTCTTTTTGCATAAAAACCCCTGCAGAGAATAATGTGTATTGAAGTTATGCGAATGAGTGGAAATATTTTGTTGAGGTCAACAGAGTAAAACATAATAATATATAACTGTTTAAAGCTAAAATTATGATTATTTAAAGAGATCACAGGTTTATCTTCAAACACCATTAAGTTTTTTTCATTTCAATGTTTGATAGAATATATTAAGTCATTGTATGAATGTGTTCAAAATAAAGGTTTGAATTTATATCTTTTAGCGTGAAAAATATTGGTGATAAGAACCTGATTACCAAAATAACGAGATCGAAATTCAAATAAGTTCAAATTGTGATTTGGTATATTCATTGGTATAAAACCTGTTTTGGAGGTATGTCAAAAGTTAGTCCCTTATGAAGTGAAGTAAAGTAAAACTTTGTTTATGGAACAGATCAATTCAATTATTTAAGTGTTAATTGTAGAACAAACTGCTACTAAAATTAAAATTGTAGAACAACCTGCTACTTAAATTCAAAACAGAGGAAACAAAATAACCAACATTTAACTGTTGGAACTGACAAGATCTCTTGATATATAATTCATGTGAGACCATTGGAAGAAAGGCCAGTCAAAAACACCCGGTTAAAAATAGAAAGAGAAGAGATCCCATACACAATGAACAATACCTTCACATTATTTGCCCTTTATCTCTTGGTTCTAACATTCCCTTTAATATTTGTTTGAAAAGGTTATTATTTAAATACTAAGCTTTGGATGTATTAACAGAGTTGCAATTTAAAGGGAGTTTATTTTAATTGTGTCACAATTATTGGTATCTTAGAAAGTAAAAGATATAGATGGAAACTTTCAATAAGGGACCTCAACTACTTTTTAGTGACCATTAAATTATGAATTTGAAATCTCAAAATTAGGCTGCTATTTTATAATATGTCGGACAGTTTGAAAACTTCAAAAAGTCACATTTTATGTTTTTGTTTTGTTTCAGATACTTTTTAGGCCACTTATACACTTTGGTATTTTCCACAAATGTATTAGGAAACTAGCTAAATTTTGAGACTCTTGAGTCCATATTTTTAATGGTAACTAAAAAGTAGGTAAGGTCTCTCATTCATGTTTTCCCTAAAGATATTGGAAAATTAAATTTATAAATCTCAATGCATTGCAATGCAATCACAGAGAAGTAAACATTAAGTTCAACACTTGACAATGGTTCATATAGTCTTAGTATGTAATCAAAACAATATTAGTATATAAAATGAATAGTAAAAATAATTTTCACAAAACAATACATTTATTTTTAAGTGAGCGTAGGAAACGAACGCGTAGTAAAGTATTTTTATTTGCTTCTTCGGATATGTTGCAGTACTATCACGCGGAATGTTGTCTTTTATGTGGCTCTGGTCTGTTTTATGTGGCCGGGGTTTAGAGGTAGAGGATAGTATTTGCTTTATATGCCCTTTTACTACATAATAGGGCCTTAAATATTAATTGCATTTTATACTTTATGTTTTAAGATCATAGACTGAAGTGAAGAGAGCCCAAATGCAAATCTTGAATAAATTTTGCGGTGGACTATACCGTTAAGTGGTAGGAACTCGGAATAGATTATACTTACTTTGTAATTATTCACGAAATACAGAAAACTAAAGTACAAGCGTATCTATTTTTAGAAAATATATACCTGTGGTGTGCGTAATTTTTGTTACAAAACCATTATCTGCCCCGAACCCAAACATGCATAGTTTTATCAACGTGGAGAGATAACAAAATCCCTGGTCGGATCGATTCGAAATTGGACTTAACTTCTTCCAAGAACATTTCTTCACCAGTCAATGATAAGTGGGGTTTTTAAACATACTATTTACATATCCCCTTCTTTTAGACTTTATAACAATACAAATATTTAAAAAGCCTTATCAAGCTTAAAAAGACAGGAGTTTTCATACAGTTTCAACTATGGTAATTTCGGAAAAATTGTTTTAAATTTCTAGCGAAACAAAGTAGCCTACAAAAATACATGGGCGGTTAAAATATTGAACAGTAATTGTAAAAGTTAAAAAATCATTAATAAAGTTAATTTTTAAAATCAGTGGGGTTATTAACATAATGTTCGGTCTTATTTAGTTCAGTGCAGATGTAAGACAGTAATAGGTTTCACAACTTCACGATGTATTAGTGTTAGTACGATGGCAATAAACTACAAAATAAATAAATAAGTGATGTGTTGGCAAATAACCGTATCCAGTGATATTAGTAGACTATTACTTCTTAGATAAATACAATCGTAGATTTAGTTTTATTAGACGTTACAGAATTATGGATTTTTTTTGGAAGTCCTTTTTTGGAATTCTGAACACGAGTTTTCCCATCAATACGTGTTGTTACATTATTGAAGACTTGGGGTTTTACAACCACCAAATTTTAATTTTAATTATTAGAGCCAATATTGAAAATTTATATTTCTTAGCGATTTTGGGATATTAAACTTTAAAAATTCAAAAACATGAAGTAATCGTTTGGATATACTGTGAATTAGTACTTGCATACAACATGTTATTAAAAACGGCCCATTGGTGTGGGCTCTAGCTCTGTACACATCCATACATACAAATTGACATAAATCATGAATCGCTTCAAAGATCACTTCTTAGGATTCAGGGAGCGCCAAAACGAATATTCCCACCAATTACTCAAATTTGAAAATTTTGGCGAAAACAACACTTTCTCTATATACTATATACTCGTATAAGGGAAGGATGTAAAAACTACAGCATAGCTTGAAAACACGTTTACAGTTTTGATTATGTGGAGTGGTCAAATCGTTAGTGTTTTCCAATAAAACACTAGAAGTTAGGATTTAAAAAATCACTATCTTTTAAGCCAATTTCTTTTTAAACCAAAGCATGATGAGAAGTTTTAGAACCAAACCGTTTTCAAAATGTAATGTTTTCAAAGTATAAAATGTGTTGGTAGTCCAACACTGGGTTCAGTTCAAACAATTAAAAGTTGTATCCCCATTTTACGCAGCAAACTGCAGGGATGGTTTTTAATCTAGAGTTTCGCTCTTGGCCTTAATTGAAACTAACGTTAAATGATGTTTATCTTTACATAATATCGTGGCTGTAAGGTTTTCCAGAAGTGAAATTACAACTGCACTGCAAGCGCGGTTTGCTAATCACACCGGGTTATGCCCTAATCAAAAATGCGGCTCTGTAACTTTGTTATTTGATCTGGCTACTCCGCCTCAGCTTGCCTAATGATATTAACCAATTTGTTTTAGATTCCACAAAATTATACAATTTCCAGTTTTATATTAAGACTGGAATCTCGGATCCTGAGTAATAATATAAAGTATTCATCTTGAATAATTTAGAATGGTAGTAAACATTCATTTATTAAAAAAAATTTAAATAATTCTTGATAATTTTGTAATAGAAAGTAGACGACTGAAAAACTTATACATTTACGTTTACTCATTGATCGGATTTCAAATGTAAACGGCAAAGACCGTTGATGGTGTATATTCAATCCTCGAAGCAAAGACAAAGACAAGGAGGGTAAAATTTACTTACGAAAGTCAACGTCTAAGACGAGATTTTTGAAAGTCTAGAAGTTAAACAAAAACCTATGTTATGTTGAGAATGTGTTAAACTTGAACCACTTCCCTATTAGCGAATTTCCTATGGAAAGTGAACTATTAGCATGACCCGCACGGTGAAACTTAAGCCCGGGACCAACATAGAAGTTCCTAACGTGACCCCCTAAACGCGTTTGGGGGGGGGGGGGTCGTTCAATATTGTATATATATATATGTATATATAAATAAATATATATATATATGTATATGAGTGTGTGTGTGTGTGTGTGTGTGTGTGTGTTCGCACTCTAGCGGTCGCAATTTTTGTCCGATTTACTTCAAATTTGGTAGGGATGTTCCTTTCCGTAATCAGTTGGACATTTTCGTTGGGAAAAACAGTCGGAAAACTCTAAACCCTTTTTTTGGGTATTAATCTTTCAAATTTCGAGTTTTTGGGCCCAAAAAGGGTGATAAAAGCCCAGTATGTAAAATTAATACATGTAAAAAGATGGGAATTAGTGAGGCGAAAGTTTTAAGCCATCTCTCGTCATTCTATCCTAAATGTTTGCCGAGTTATTAAAGACAATGTGTTTCGACCAAACACAGTACGTTGTTTTATGGGGGTTTTACACTAGAAAAGCCTGTTATTCCTTTGTTAGAGTACTTTTATCATCCCCAGCAACCTCACGCCTACTTTCAAGCCTGTCTGGACCTTCTGCTAACATTATAATGCGCAACATTGTATTCCCAGCATTGCAGGTAAATGAAACCAGGAGGATCAGAACAGCCAAAAAATCACTGTTCTGAGATTTTAATAAAAATTAGATAAATTTATGTTTCACTCTGATTTTGAGTTTTAAAAGTTGTTATGTGTATATTCACTTCCCTCACGTCAGCGTGCTGCGTGCGAACTCGTTTATTTTTGTTTTTGACAAATGCTAAGAAGTCTACCACATCGTATAGTTCCGATTAGAACTACGACTTTGGAGTAGTTTGGCTCACTAGGGAAAATTTCCTGTGGTAAAAGCTATTTGTCAGAAATAAGAACAACTACGTTAACAATTAATACGGTTTAAAAGATCTATATTGTACTAAAGACTTAATCAAGCATAGGCCAAACGGAATTATATTTTTCAACTTTTCTATTGAAAATTCTACATTTCAGATTTAATAGAAATGTATAAAGAACCAGTTTATGATTTGAATTCGTTACTTAGTGGATTTAAAAATAAAAATAAAATAAACATTATTTCAAGCCGCTTGATGAAGCAGTAAAAGAGGGTCTTGGAAACATTCGGGGCAAATTTTAAATCAATAAGAACAAGACCGAGTTTCCTTGCCAAGCTGTTCGTATCTTTACATGTTTGGGTCAAAGGAATGTTTTCATAACATCTCAAACCGAACCCGACCCTACGAAAATAAATAAATAAGCATTGTAACTGAAACATCTATATTTAAATATTTTTGTGAAATGTTATACAAACACGAGTTAGTTTTGTTTCCAAAGTATTTAGATAGCATTTTAATGTAAAATCCATAACCTCGAATGGTTATTTGAGTTTTAAAGAATCGTGATTTATAAAATATATAACTTATAAATATATATGTATATATATGTATATATATATATTTATATATATAACTTGCCTTTGAAGTCTCAAAGATGAATGTAAACAAATTTATATGAGTAACATTAAACACAACTTTTAAATTTTTAATGCGTACATAGAAAACAACAGTAAATTCATGTGTTAAAAAGTTTCTTAAACAAACTGGATTCAGTTCAGTCTTAAGCGTTATTCCTCTGCATACAAAACCTGTAACGAATCAGACATAACATATGATTATACATAACATATATACGCAAGTTTGTAGTTTTTCTTTAAATGTTCTTTTAGTATAAAAACCCCTGCAGAGAATAATGTGTATTGAACTTATGCGAATCAGTGGAAATATTTTGTTGAGGTTAACAGAGTAAAACATAATATATATATATATATTTTTAAAACTAAAATTATAATTATTTAAAGATATCAAAGGTATATCTTCAAACACCATTAAGTTTTTTCATTTCAATGTTTGATAGAATATATAAAGTGACTGTGTGAATGTGTTAAAAATAAAGGTTTGAATTTATATCTTTTAGCGTTAATGAAAAGGATTGGTGATAAGAACCTGATTAATTACATCCAACCTAACTACCTAGAGCAGTTATGCTTTCCAAATAATGAGACCAAAATTCAAATATGTTCAAATTGTGATTTGGTATATTTGTTGGCATAAAACCTGCTTTGGAGGTGTGTCAAAAGTTAGGCCCTTATTAAGTGAAGTAAAGTAAAACTCTATTAATGAAACAGATAATTTCAGTTTTTTAAGTGTTCCAAAATACTATTATTTATTAGACTTATTTTTAAACACACTTTATGTAATGTGTATGATTCGCATTGAGCGTAGAATTTTAAAATAAATAAGACTTGCGAGCCAGGGGGAGGTGAAACTGCTATAGTACACTACAAATAAAACTTTATTAAGTTACATTCGATTTACGTAGCTCCATTATTTCACCAATCAGCAAAAACTTAAGTTAAAAAACTTAAATTTGGAATTTAGAAAAATAATCTAGAGGAATGGTTATGTACTATCGTTGATTTCTAATTAGATATCAAGCATTACTTTATTACTTGTCATGTCCATATTGGAGTTTATACTAAAAGAATAACTTCCAAGAATAATATATGTAAGAGTACATCCCCTTACTTCTAATATACTGGAGATTGCCTCGCTGAACCCTTTTCTCCTCCATATTCCTACCCATCGAATACCATCCTCCCTTCTCTCTGTCTCTCTCACGCTCTCCTCTCCGCCTCATTGGTTGTCCTCTTTAATGTTTCAGAAATTCTATGTTTCATCTGCCTTAACTCTTTTGGCCATCGGCATGGTAAAAGACAACAATTTAAACTTCAAAATTGGTGAAGAAATAATGCCTTTGTTTCATAAATGTCAGAAATTATCAGACTGGTAGCAGAAAAGAGCAGTACGATCAGAATCCTTCCTTCTTTGGTTATAGACGTAAAAAGAAGACAGTTTGTTGAAGGCATGGCAAAGAACAACAGAATTAGCAACTAAGATCATCAGACTTCATCACCCCCACCGGCTATGCTCTTAGTATCTGTGTCAACCAGTGATGGGTGATATGTAAATGTCTATCCATTGGGAGATCGTTGAAGGGTTGGTGGGAAAGGAGAGTCAACCAAGGTCAATAGACTTCTTTTCCAACAGCGGTTATATTCTTGATTTCTGTTGTCAACCGGTGGCTGCTTATATGTAAAGCTGTATCTAGTTGGGTTGAACTGGAGATCGTTGAAGGGATGGTGGAAGAGGAGTCAACCAATATCATCAGACTGTATTACTCTCACCAAATATGTCCTTGGTATCTGGTGTCAACCAGTGGTAGCTGATATGTAAATATCTACCTAGTTGGGTTGAGTGGGAGATCGTTGCAGGATTGGTGTGGAAGGGGAGTCAACCAAGATCATCAGACCTCATTACCCTCACCATCTATGTCCTTGGTATCTGGTGTGGTGGTGATTTTGCTTAAAGAAAACCAGTGGTAGCTGGTATGTAAATGTCTACATAGTTGGGTTGAGTGGGAGATCGTTGCAAGATTGGTGTGGAAAAGGAGTCAACCAAGATCATCAGACCTCATTACCCTCACCATCTATGTCCTTGGTATCTGGTGTCAACCAGTGTTAGCTGATATGTAAATGTCTCTCTAGTTGGGTTGAGTAGATATTTGCAGGGTTGGTGGGAAGGGGAGTCAACCAATAACATCAGACTGCATTACCCTCACCATCTATGTCCTTGGTATCTGGTGTCAACCAGTGTTAGCTGATATGTAAATGTCTCTCTAGTTGGGTTGAGTAGATATTTGCAGGGTTGGTGGGAAGGGGAGTCAACCAATAACATCAGACTGCATTACCCTCACCATCTATGTCCTTGGTATCTGGTGTCAACCAGTGTTAGCTGATATGTAAATGTCTCTCTAGTTGGGTTGAGTAGATATTTGCAGGGTTGGTGGGAAGGGGAGTCAACCAATATCATCAGACTGTATTACCCTCACCATCTATGTCCTTGGTATCTGGTGTCAACCAGTGTTAGCTGATATGTAAATGTCTCTCTAGTTGGGTTGAGTAGATATTTGCAGGGTTGGTGGGAAGGGGAGTCAACCAATATCATCAGACTGTATTACCCTCACCATCTATGTCCTTGGTATCTGGTGTCAACCAGTGTTAGCTAATATGTAAATGTCTCTCTAGTTGGGTTGAGTAGATCTTTGCAGGGTTGGTGGGAAGGGGAGTCAACCAATAACATCAGACTGCATTACCCTCAACATCTATGTCCTTGGTATCTGGTGTGGTGGTGATTTTGCTTAAAGAAAGCCAGTGGTAGCTGATATGTAAATGTCTACATAGTTGGGTTGAGTGGGAGATCGTTGCAGGATTGGTGTGGATGGGGAGTCAACCAATAACATCAGACTGCATTACCCTCACCATCTATGTCCTTGGTATCTGGTGTCAACCAGTGTTAGCTGATATGTAAATGTCTCTCTAGTTGGGTTGAGTAGATATTTTCAGGGTTGGTGGGAAGGGGAGTCAACCAATATCATCAGACTGTATTACCCTCACCATCTATGTCCTTGGTATCTGGTGTCAACCAGTGTTAGCTAATATGTAAATGTCTCTCTAGTTGGGTTGAGTAGATCTTTGCAGGGTTGGTGGGAAGGGGAGTCAACCAATAACATCAGACTGCATTACCCTCAACATCTATGTCCTTGGTATCTGGTGTGGTGGTGATTTTGCTTAAAGAAAGCCAGTGGTAGCTGATATGTAAATGTCTACATAGTTGGGTTGAGTGGGAGATCGTTGCAGGATTGGTGTGGATGGGGAGTCAACCAATAACATCAGACTGCATTACCCTCACCATCTATGTCCTTGGTATCTGGTGTGGTAGTGATTTTGCTTAAAGAAAGCCAGTGGTAGCTGATATGTAAATGTCTACCTAGTTGGGTTGAGTGGGAGATCGTCGCATGATTGGTGTGGAAGGGGAGTCAACTAATAACATCAGACCTCATTACCCTCACCATCTATGTCCTTGGTATCTGGTGTGGTGGTGATTTTGCTTAAAGAAAGCCAGTGGTAGCTGATATGTAAATGTCTACATAGTTGGGTTGAGTGGGAGATCGTTGCAGGATTGGTGTGGAAGGGGAGTCAACCAAGATCATCAGACCTCATTACCATCACCATCTATGTCCTTGGTATCTGGTGTCAACCAGTGTTAGCTGATATGTAAATGTCTCTCTAGTTGGGTTGAGTAGATCTTTGCAGGGTTGGTGGGAAGGGGAGTCAACCAATATCATCAGACTGTATTACCCTCACCATCTATGTCCTTGGTATCTGGTGTCAACCAGTGTTAGCTAATATGTAAATGTCTCTCTAGTTGGGTTGAGTAGATCTTTGCAGGGTTGGTGGGAAGGGGAGTCAACCAATATCATCAGACTGTATTACCCTCACCATCTATGTCCTTGGTATCTGGTGTCAACCAGTGTTAGCTGATATGTAAATGTCTCTCTAGTTGGGTTGAGTAGATCTTTGCAGGGTTGGTGGGAAGGGGAGTCAATCAATATCATAAGACCTCATTACCCTCACCATCTATGTCCTTGGTATCTGGTGTCAACCAGTGTTAGCTAATATGTAAATGTCTCTCTAGTTGGGTTGAGTAGATCTTTGCAGGGTTGGTGAGAAGGGGAGTCAACCAATATCATCAGACTGTATTACCCTCACCATCCTTCCTATCTGGTGTCAACCAGTGTTAGCTGACATCTAAATTTCTACCTAGTTGGGTTGAGTAGGAGATTGTTGCAGGGTTGGTGGGAAGAGGAGTCAACCAATAACATCAGACTGCATTACCCTCACCATCATTCCTATCTGGTGTCAACCAGTGTTATCTGACATCTAAATGTCTAACTAGTTGGGTTGAGTAGGAGATTGTTGCAGGGTTGGTGGGAAGAAGAGTCAACCAATAATATCAGACTGCATTACCCTCACCATCATTCGTATCTGGTGTCAACCAGTGTTAGCTGACATCTAAATGTCTACCTAGTTGGGTTGAGTAGGTGATTGTTGCAGGGTTGGTGGGAAGAGGAGTCAACCAATAACATCAGACTGCATTACCCTCACCATCCTTCCTATCTGGTGTCAACCAGTGTTAGCTGACATCTAAATGTCTACTAGTTGGGTTGAGTAGGAGATCGTTGCAGGGTTGGTGGGAAGAGGAGTCAACTAATATCATCAGACTGCATTACCCTCACCATACTTCCTATCTGGTGTCAACCAGTGTTAGCTGACATCTTAATGTCTACCTAGTTGGGTTGAGTAGGTGATTGTTGCAGGGTTGGTGGGAAGAGGAGTCAACCAATAACATCAGACTGCATTACCCTCACTATACTTCCTATCTGGTGTCAACCATTGTTAGCTGACATCTAAATATCTACTAGTTGGGTTGAGTAGGAGATCGTTGCAGGGTTGGTGGGAAGAGGAGTCAACCAATAACATCAGACTGCATTACCCTCACCATCTCCTTCGTATCTGTTGTCAACCAGTGTTAGCTGACATCTAAAGTCTAACAACTTGGGTTGAGTAGGAGATTGTTGCAGGGTTGGTGGGAAGAGGAGTCAACCAATAACATCAGACTGCATTACCCTCACCATCCTTCCTATATGGTGTCAACCAGTGTTAGCTGACATCTAAATGTCTACCTAGTTGGGTTGAGTAGGAGATTGTTGCAGGGTTGGTGGGAAGAGGAGTCAACCAGTAACATCAGACTGCATTACCCTCACCATCCTTCCTATATGGCGTCAACCAGTGTTAGCTGACATCTAAATGTCTACCTAGTTGGGTTGAGTAGGAGATTTTTGCAGGGTTGGTGGGAAGAGGAGTCAACCAATAACATTAGACTGCATTACCCTCACCATCATTCGTATCTGGTGTCAACCAGTGTTAGCTTATATGTAAATGTCTACCTAGTTGGGTTGAGTAGGAGATCGTTGCAGGGTTGGTGGGGAGAGGAGTCAACCATTAACATCAGACTGCATTACCCTCACCATCATTCGTATCTGGTGTCAACCAGTGTTAGCTTATATCTAAATGTCTACCTAGTTGGGTTCAGTAGGAGGTCGTTGCAGGGTTGGTGGGAAGAGGAGTCAACCAATAACATCAGACTGCATTACCCTCACCATCATTCGTATCTGGTGTCAACCAGTGTTAGCTTATATGTAAATGTCTACCTAGTTGGGTTGAGTAGGAGATCGTTGCAGGGTTGGTGGGGAGAGGAGTCAACCATTAACATCAGACTGCATTACCCTCACCATCATTCGTATCTGGTGTCAACCAGTGTTAGCTTATATCTAAATGTCTACCTAGTTGGGTTGAGTAGGAGATCGTTGCAGGGTTGGTGGGGAGAGGAGTCAACCATTAACATCAGACTGCATTACCCTCACCATCATTTGTATCTGGTGTCAACCAGTGTTGGCTTATATGTAAATGTCTACCTAGTTGGGTTGAGTAGGAGGTCGTTGCAGGGTTGGTGGGGATGGAGGGTATGTCAAGAACATTAGACTTCGTTACCCTCACCGGTGATGTCTATGATTTTCGGCTCAAGATTGCGGTACACCTTACCTCCCCTTGTAATTTGTTATTGTAAGGTTACTTGTCAGTTAGTTTTCGTTCAAACGGATTTCGTAAATTTGCTGTAGTGAAATTTAACAATCACTTCACCGTGCGGTAGTACCATTGGTTTTTCATGTTTGCATATACTTAGTTTGACCCTGATTCGCTTCCTACTCATTCTTATAACCCCAGGCTCTCGTTTTCCCCTTCCCCGTAATCGGACCCTTTCTCCCTTTATGCTTATTTACTATGTAGTTTTTAACAATTTAAAGAATTTAACGATCGCAAGTTATAGAAGTTCCATATGGAACATACCACAACTATACTATAAAGAAAAGAACCGCTCCAGAGAAGAGTGATGGTTGGAGAGAGACGAGCATATCCAACTTTGAATACCAAATTATTCTTAATTGTTGAAAACTACTGTGACAATTTTATCATTTAGAAAGGTGGAAAGGAAACCATACGTGTGTTTTTAAGACTTATTTGAAACGTTTAATATATTCTTTAACTGACACAAACCTTATAGAATTTAAAGATTGTATTACCTACGAAAAAAGCCCTTTAACTCATTTAAAGGTTAATAAACGAAACTATATTTTTAAAAGAAGTAAGTTAATACAATTTAAGACATTAAATGTTGAAACAATTTAGAACAAGATTCATTTGATTTTGATCGACAGAAAACTATGAAATCTCCATTATGACAGGCGTTACTTTTCGTCTGACTTGTTCCTTTATCCTGAAAGTTATTACTGTCAATCCACCATAATTTATAGTTTTCAGTTTCTTATTATGATTAATACAGTTCGGTATAAGACAATACATTTTATATAGATTGTTTTAAAATTAAAATAAACCACTTTGCTTAAAGAAAGATGCTAAGGATACGTATGCATTTTAATTGGAAAACGACACAAAAAAGCATACATTGAATGCATTTAAGCGTGAAAGAAAATTACAATTTTAAATCACATTACAAATGAAACGTGTTCTCTCGCAGCACGCTTTCGTGAGGGGAGCAAATCTCCACATTTAAATTTTAAATAATGCGGTGTTGATACAAACCGCACCTAATTTGTGAATGCTTATTTTTTAAACATGGTTAACCCTGGTTTTACTTATCTACAAGATTAATATGACAATGTATATCGTAACGTGAGGAGGAGGCCTAGTCATATGTATACATGTGATTAAACCAGTCAAAATATAAATACCCCCGTAGCAGCAAACCTGTATACTCAGCGAATTCCCAATGCATATAAATTTATCTTAATACCACATAAAGCCACATACCAAGTTTCATTAATACACATTCATTAATAAACGATTTATGGCATTTTAATTATTTTCCATAAGAATAACATTGCGGCTGAGTATGCAGGTTTGCTGAAATAAGGGACACTAAAATTGGGTTTCTATACAAATATAAATATAACTCAACTAGGTAAAGCCACGTACCAAGTTCTATTAATTTATGTTCATAATTAAAGGAGATAACACGTTACTTATTCTCCATAAGAATAACATGGGGCTGAGTATGCAGGTTTGCTGCTACGGGAACTATGGGATAAAAATGGGTTTTTGTCCAAATATCCATAGACCATAATGAAATGAAGCAATATACCAAGTTTTGTCAGGATAAGTTTATAAATAAGCGAGATATACAACTTTTCTTATCCTCCATAAGAATAACATTGGACAACGTACTGTGTTTAGCACTTTGAATATCTCAGTAACCAATTGACGTAGAGCAATGATTAAAACACCAAATTGTGCGTCTTTTTAAGTTGATTCCAATAGAAAAAATAAAATTTTACTTGTTCAAAAATTATATGTAAAAAACTCAAAAACCCATTTTTGGGGTACAAAACCCCCAAAGTACCCCTTCGGATAGGTCGATCTGTCTGGTTTTCGATCACAAATGCTGCTTTACACGTTTGTACAAAATTTCATCAAAATTGGACCTTTTTTCCGAGAGTTATCGCACCCACGGACACACATATATATAAATAAATAAATATATATATACGGTTTCGAACGAATGGTGTTTTTGGGGTCCGGGGACCTCAAGACGAAAAGTTATCATGGTCCCGGGCCTAGGTCTTACCATGCCGATTAAGGTAATAACTTCTTCCCTATAGGGGAAATTCGCTAAAAACCTAGATTTTGCCAATATTACCTGTCCAAAAGGCAACGTAATGTGTCAATTTAAATTTTCTTTATTCTCTCACGGAATAAATCTGCTAGAACGATGAAACAGAACATACAATTTCAAATTGTTTTTTCTTCTGTTTTAAAAACTTTAATTACATCTACGGTCACATTTTTGACCTTTTCGGGCTCAAAAAAATAAATTGGGATTATTAAAAACCCAAAAAGGGGTTAGGGGTTTTCTATTTTGAAGAACTCAACTGTTTATAGAAAGGAAGTTATCTAATAAACCTTTTAATAGGAAATTTGCCATAAGTATTTGGCAGAGAACTACATTGAAATTAAACTAGTTTCTTAAATATATTATATTAGCTGAAAACAGAGTTGTTAAAAAGACAAACAGTTAGTCTTTATCTGAAAATTCAAAAAAAGATGACTCGATTAACAGCTTATTTAGCGTTATTAAATTACATACATTGAAAGATATTTTTAAAGACATTTTCAATTTTCCACAACATTCCTATATACTTTCCTACATTTTATGTTAAGCATGAACAAATATATATAAAGAGCGTTTTTGCAAAGGCATATTCTATTAAAAGCACTGTTTAATACGTTAGAATTTATGGAAAAAGTTAATAAATTAAGACAGAATATTTACGGTCACTAACTTTATTCTTCTACTCCGAGATTTTTTCATTTTCCAAATATATTGAACAACCAAATTAAATTTATAACTAGTAAATTTAATTTCCATAAGCATTGACTTGTTCATTTCATATTCGCAAGTAACTTACTTGGACTTATCATCTTTAAGACTTTAGTTAATTAAATAGGAAAGGAGTATAGTTAAATATGCTAATCAAAGTGAATACAAGACCCGTGTTAAGCAAGCCCCTGCAGTTGTCATTGTAGGGCAAGGAACGTGTAGACACTGGTCCCTTGTCCAATTTAACTTCACTTTAACCACCAACTAAGCACTGGAAACCATTAAGGAGGAGGGAGTAAATAGAACTTTGAATAAATATGAGAGTTTATAATGGAAGGTCATACTTAAAATTAGCATATTTTAATATGTTCTTTTATTAAAATTTAAGTAAACCCTTAAAGTTTTCATTTTAGATTAAGAAAATCAACTGTAAATTTCAATTAGATTTAGTAATTACAGTTGGAAGCTAAGAAGCCTTTACAACCAAAGAGAAAGATTAAATACCGGACTGTACATTAGTAACACAATTTTTCTTAAGTGTCCATATACGATTTAATAGCACCAAATCGTTGCTTTAATATTAAATTTTGAACTCAATTGGTTCAACATTTGGTATTTTACGCACCTACAAATAGTAGGAATGTCAAAGTCTGGAAAAAGTAGTTAAAAAACCGTAATTGTTTCAGAAGATATATCATACAAACATGTCAATGGTATTCCAAAATACGTTTGTGGATCAATGTCATTTACCTTAGATCGGTCCAATTGTAATATGTTTAATGTTACTAATTTTCCCAGGGTTGGCAAAATATACCCCTTATCGCAATTGCTCCTCGTAAATTTATATTTCAGATTACTATACTAACGGTAACCTGACATCACCAATGGAAAGGGTACTAAGAAATAGTAATTTAAATATTAAAGATTTAAAGAAATAATCGAAGGTACCTTTAGACAATTTGATACAATACTTATATTTGAATAAATACAACACATAATATAAATCCAATATAATTTTGAAAAGGAGCAGGTTGAATTGTTTTTACAGTTTTATCTTTTCCCAGCCCAGTTTTATCTTTTTTCAGTTCTTATCTTTTCATTAAACTCAAACTTGGAATCAAAAGGTTGTGTTTTTTTATTTTTAAACAAAATGTTATTTAAAAAAACTGTTGCTTAAATGCTATAAAAACAAAGTGGGAAAAAGAAAAAAATACTTAGTGATTACATTTTATATTAGTTAAATAATATAGGTAATAAGATTAATAAGTTAAATACCTAATGTTGTACGAGATGGTCTTTCTATTATTTTAACCAAAAATGGTAAATAATCAAATAGACTTATTTATGTTTAACATATTAAAATGTTGGAAGTAATCAATTTACATTACTAAAAAAGTATTAGTACCCCATACTATTTTTAAAATCAATAAATCAACACGTTTCTTAGCATCAGGAGTTAGGGGTAAGTACAGATATTGATGATATATAATGATATAAATGCCCAGACACAATAATATTCAAATATAGTATTAATATTAATACTAAAATATACCAATGATGTTTTATTCATGTAATAAATAAGAGAAGGTAGAGGCAACGACGTTGTCAGCCCTGAATACCAAATACTCTTCAACTAGTAGCGAACTCGTTTTCTGGAAATTATGGAAAAAATTCACCTCGCTCTTGGTTACTAGATTTGTAATGTATAAATACATTTTATTTTACAAGAATATATCAAGTTTATGTTGGATAAATATATACCTTATACTCAAATTTGCGGTGAAACCCGTCTAATTTTTAAACAACAAAACCGTATACTGCATAACACAAAGAAAACATTTGATAAATTAAACTCATAATTACCTGAAGTAAGAATGACGTAAACAGTTTAACGTTTTAAGTAGATACTCTTTTGAGAAATTTGGGGGAATACCAAGCATTTTATTCCTCTTTTATTTTTCCTCCGAATTTCTCGAATGGCTACTCATTATCGTATAAAATTTATCTGATAGAAATAAAAAATACCTGAACTGATAATAATTAAATAAGATAAAACATTTCATAATAAACTTGAAAGTGTCATGTAATGACAAAAGCTCATGTGCCTGTCACTAACTTAGTATATAGTTCTTAGAAGTAGACGCTTAAGAGGCCTATAGTCATGGAAGGAGAGACTTGCTTGACCTAGACATCCTCGAGACCTCATCTGAAGCTTCAAACGATGATTGTCTGAGTGTGAATATATATTATACGATAGCTGTCACAGGAGTAATTTATTGTTTGTTTTCCTTATTTTTAATTGTATCCTTGCTTGGCTTAAAGCAAATAGAGTTTATCTGCATTCTCATAACTCCAATAATCCTCATAGATTGTCATGATTTACAGTTAGTAAATATATTACTGCTGATATGTATAATATGGTATGTATATATGTTTATATGCATCCGTGAACGCGATGACTTTTGAACGAATAATGACAAATATTCTTACCCCTGTGTAAGACGCCGACGCAACTAGTAGGGTACATTTTAAGACGAACGATGAGTGAAGAACAGCTGAGATGCCTTGTGTGACTAAGATCGACTGACTCTTTAGCCAGTATTATTAATAAATAGCCTAATGATCAATGAGTCATCATAATATTGTGTCATATAGAAACAGATTATATGGTTTTAAATTACCTTTCGTCAGCAGGTCAATCCGTAATGAAACACTATAACCTGGTTTTTGCGCTTAGTTACGTCATGTTCACGTAAGTATCAATTTTGTAACTATTTTTTACTTTCTCCCCCTTATACATAGTATATTGAGAAAGTATTGTTTTCGTCAAAATTTTCGAATTTGAGTTGTTAGTGGAAATATTCCTTTTGGTGCTCCCTGAACCAAAAAAAGTGGTTTTTACGTGATGTCTGTGTGTCTGTCTGTCTGTCTGTCTGTCTGTATGGATGTGTACAGAGCTAGAGCCCTAGCCAATGGTCCGATTTTTATGAAATTTGATATCACGATATCTCCAGGTGTTTTTTCATTTTTTGAATTTTTTATTTTCAAGGGTAATTATCTCCCAAAAAAACAAAAAATATAAAAAAATCAAGATTTCTCAAAAACGGCTCTAACGATTTTGATTAAACTTTAGTCGTTTGTAGACAACAAAATGACACCACCCGCATTTCTGTAAAAGTTCGGGTTCAGAAATTACAAGACTTAAAATATCAAAAATTCAGTTTTTTTGGATTTTTCATAAAAAAAAACATAATTATAAAAAGTATTAAAAAGAGCTCAAAAACTAAACAATTTATAATCTTGAATTAAAATTCTACGATTACTGGTTGCAGAGAAAATTTAGATTTTCATTTTGCGGTAAACGCAGTACGTTGTCCAATGTTATTCTTATGGGGAATACAAAAAATACAATTTCTCTCTTATTTATTGATCAATTTCGTTCAAACTTGATATGCTTGTCAAGTCTGCATTGACAAACAGAGGAAATTTGAAATATGTTGCCCCTTAATGACCCTGACGGGGGGAATAGGGGGCATTTCCCCTCTTAAAATCACGTGTGTAGCGATGGATTATGTAATGCCTCTTAAACAGGGATTTGGGTGGATATTTTTTAAATCAACTTGTTTACAAGATTTTCTGAACATTCGACGTGCTTTGAGTTTTATATTTAGTAAATAAAAAGTAATTTATACATTAAAGTTGGGCTAAAAGGGAGAAAGTATGTGTCAGTTTCCTGATACCGTTTATTTCTTTCTGTCAAGACGACGTTGTTAAAAGTTCTCAAACAACACAAGAACATAAAATACAGGTACACACGAAAACATGAATACATTTATCTAATGCATGGACGGGATCTTACTGCACCGTCGCGGCTACCGGCATGAGGACACTGGCAAACAGAAACAGATACTTGGGTAGGCAAATCGGCTCACCAGAAGGAGATGTTTTGGGTTTTTTACCTTTAAAAAACTAGTTTTCTACTTTAAAATTGTATACAATATTTGTTGGACTTATAATTTTTAAACTAAAAAAATACTGACTATCTTATTATGAACATAGGTTGAGTAGTTGTGTATAAAATAAAAAAGGATATAAAACATTCACCACACTAACCTTTTACGAATGCGAGTATTTATCATTCTCACAGTTAATGGTGATAAGAATCCCATTTTATCTCAACCATTAAATTTCTCCAGAAAAATAATACTTTGATGTTTTAATAGATATTTTACGTCAATCCGTTGTAGAGCATTCCTAAGTACAGGAGGTTGACCAATGTTAGTTATATCCTGCTTATTAGTGAATTTCCTTTGGAAAGTGAACTATTAGCATGCCCCGCACGGTGAAACTTAAGCCCGGGACCATCATAGAAGTTCCTAACGTGACCCCCTGAACACGTTTTGGGGGGTCGTTCAAAAATGTATATATATGTATATATATATATGTGTGTATGCACTCTAGCGGTCGCATTTTTTGTCCGATTTACTTCAAATTTGGTAGGAACGTTCCTTTCTATAATCTGTTGGACAAGTTCGTTGGGCAAAACAATCGGAAAACTCTAAACCCCTTTTTTGGGGATTAATCTTTCAAATTTCGAGTTTTTGAATTGAATTTTGATTTGAATAAAAATTGGAATAAATGTATCTATTTAACTGATTTTGAGTTTTTATAGTTTTTTATGTGGAAATTCACTTCCCTCACGCCAGCGTGCTGCGTGCGAACTCGTTTGCAAAATAAATTGTAAATTTGGTTTAATTTGATTGCAGATTAGTGATATTTCCATAAAAACCTGATATTTGTGATACCCGTTTCAACAAACCTGGTACTCAGTCTAATGTTGTTCTTATGGAGGGTAAAACAATGCTAAATGACGCTTAATTTATATATTGTTTTGATGAAACTTCATAAGTGGCTTAATTTTTCAGTTAGGGATGTATATTCTGGTACAAAAATTCACTATGCACGCAGATTTAGTTAGACGGAAGTTTGTTTCAACGCAAGAGGCATTTTGTCCAATAGTATACAAAATAATGAAAGGGAAAGTCGTACGAACCTCTATACTGGTGAGTTTTGGTAATCATTTTGCATAAATCATGATTGTTGTACACATTGCTTGGTTCAATGTTATCATTTTTTCATTTATCATGTTATTTATTTATGGCTATTCTGTAAAAAAAATAAAAAGGTAGGTGTTAGAGTATGATTTCTTGACCAGTTTTTAGAGAATTTTCTATGGAAAAGTGAAATATTAGCATGACCCGCACGGTGAAACTTAATCCTGGGACCACCATAGAAGTTACTAACGAGACCTCCTAAACTCGTCCTGGGGAATCGCTAAAACTTTATATATATATATATATATATATATATATATATATATATATATATGTGTGTGTGTGTGTGTGTGTGTGTGTGTGTGTGTGTGTGTGTGTGTGTGTGTGGGTGTGTGTGTTTTCCCAATCTAGCGGTCGAAATTTTTGTTCGATTTACTTCCAATTTGGTAGAGACATTCCATTCTATAATCAGTTGGACAAGTTTGTTGGCAAAACAATCGGAAAATTCTAACCCCCTTTTTTTGGGGATTTTAAGTTTTTTAATTTTGAGTTTTTGGGCCCAAAAAAAACCCTGGATGTCAAACTAATGCATGTGAAAAGATGGAGACTAATGAGGCAAAACTTTCAAACCATCTCTTATAATTCTAGCACAAGTGTTTACCGATTTATTAAAGAAAATGTTAATCGTCTTAAGACAGTACGTTGTCTTATGGGGATTTTACACCTGAAAAGGCTGTTTTTCATATCTTGCACCCCCAATGCCCCTATACCAACTAGTTATCCTGACTATACCTCCTCCTAACCTTATAATGTACACCATTGTCATCCTAATAGTGAATTTAAATATAACCAGAAGCATCAGAACAGGAAAAAAATAATATTTTTTATTTTTCACACAAATGTTATCAGTGCTGTTTTAAACCACTTATTAAATTTTGTAAAGGTTTTAATGTGGAAATTCACTTCCCTCACGTCAGCATGCCGCGTGCGATCTCGTTTTGTTTCGTATGGAGTATATATATTTCAGGATTCAGTGCTGTTTGAAGGATAATAGAATAATGGATGGCATTTGAAACCCATCGAAACTAAAGTGATGGGCTTGCATAAACTGCTCGTTTTGAAAGCAAAGTCTGTGGACTATTAGCTTATCGTGGATTGCAGTATGATTGTCCACATTGCAACTATTGTCCAGGTAATTTGGGGGATAGTGTAAACAAGAGGAATTATTAGCATATAAATAATCTCTCAATACATTTGTTTTGTTCACTGTTATATTATTACATCGCAATATTTATTTAATTGGCTCAGTAGAACTCGAATTATTCAAAGGAGATCTGACTATACAAAGTATTAATAATTTGTGGCGTTCAAAACGTATCGAGACTACCTCTTAGTTAGTGAAATTTAATTTTATAAGTACCAGATAAAATCTATATTCATACTAGGACTACAAAAATAATTACGTAATTAAAAAAGTAAGAAAGGGTTTATATAAAATTTAGTTATTTGCTGTAATTTTATTAAACTATATTATATTTTTAGTACATGGGTATTATGAAAATAATCATAATCTGATGGTTTAATTTTTACTTCAGATATTAAAGATATTTTTCGAAATGATTGTGTTTTGAACTGATAGTAATACGATACATTATTAATGATTTGATTATTTAGTTACTTTTATCTATTTTACAGTTTAGCTTCTAATTAAAATCACAAACTACGGATTCTATACAAACAATTAGAAAAATAAATGTATAGAAAAAGATAAACAATAAATTTAAAATTTATCTTAAACCTTTAAAAGAGCATACCTAGTACTTTGTACTTTTCGACTTAGAAAGAGTAAAAAGTATCAAGCTTACATAAAAAGGAAAGGGGAAGGCTTTATGAGTTTCCCCTTATTAAAGTTTGATCGGTATTTCTATATATTTCATTTAAGGTGGAAGTGTTCCAGAACAATACCATTCGATGTAGTTGGTCTAGTCAAACAAGTGTTTCATGATTCTTGCACGATTCTTATTTGAATATTGCACCAGAAAATAATTAGAGGTTGTTCAGAGATTTAAATTATATAAATATGATGCTTAAAACACTCCTGTAAAAACATATCTGACTAAAATCAGCTCAGAGAAAAATTGCTATAAAGATAACACACAGAAATATTTTGGAAAAAATATAAAATATTATGAAGATCAAGCAATTCTTATTGCAGCAACATGAAAAAGGATTTATGATGCATTGCAGGTGGCTCAAAGAGCAATAATTTTCTTCCTTAACCTGATCCTTTGACTCTTTTGATTATTTTAGTTTGATTACTTACTACCGTTGTATAATAATTCCTCAAAATAAAAGGAACAAGATTAAAGTTCTTTCAACAATAAAGGAAAAATAGAGTGCTTTGACAGCTAAATTGACTATCCATACATTGTAATAGGTTTGTGACAGTATCAAAATAATCGAAGTTCCCTGAATGTTCCCTAGAGATGGATGATATTAGATATTTAATCGAGAACAAAGTTCAGCTACAAAGGAAGAGCGCAGTCAAACGATAAAGGAATGTCAAAAGAGATTTATATTTTGTTAGAAACAATTCCTCCCTTTTGGTAAAACAAAACGTTTTTAACGTTGAAATATAAAGTATGTGTAACTGCAAAACTCTAAGTTAGTTTTTACTTGAGCCACTCAATTCTTTGAGTATATTAAAGTCATTTAAAGATATTAATTTTGTTTTTCTTTAATGCTTGCAAAATGTGATCTCCGTTATCTTAAGACTGCAAAGCTGGGAATATTTAAGGGACTACAAGTTGAATGAAAAACGAGATCGCACGCAGCACGCTGACGTGAGGGAAGTGAATTTCCGCATTAAAACCTTAAAAAGATCAAATAAAGGGTTTAAACCAACAATGGTTACATTTGTTTGAAAACTGAAAAAAATGGTTATTTGGCTGTTATGACGCTCCTGGTTATATTTAAATTCACTAATAGGATATCAATGTTGTATATTATAAAGTTAGAAGGAGGTATTGTCGGGATAATAAGTTGGTATAGGGGTATGGGAGGTGATAAAACGATATTAAGACATGAAAAACAGCCTTTTCCAGTGTAAAATCCCCATAAGACAAGTACTGTATTTTGTCAATTAAAACTTTCTTTAATAACTCGGTAAGTACTTTTGCTAGAATGATGAGGGAGAGCTTAAAATCTTTGGCCTTTTACGTAAAATAAGTTAATGTGCAATAAGTCTACATTTGGGGATTTTCTGAATCTTTTTGGGTCCAAAAACAAAAAAAAATGTAAAACTTAAAATCCCCAAAAAATGGGGTTAGAGTCTTCCGATTGTTTTACCCAACGAACTTGTCCAACTGATTATAAAAAGGAATGTCTCTACCAAATCTGAAGTAAATCGGACAAAAATGGCGACCGCTAGAGTGCGAACACACACACACACACACACACACACACACACACACACATATATATATATATATATATATATATATATCAATTTTGTACAGACCCCACAAAACGTGTTCAGGGGGTCACGTTAGGAACTTCTATGGCGGTCCCGGGCTTAAGTCTCATCGTGCGGGTCATGCTAATAGTATACTTTTCCATAGGAAATTCACAATTAAAAATAAATACCAAATAAATAAATAAATAACTACGATGCAATATGAACCATACTGATAATTTTTTAGGTTTATTAACTAAGAAATAATTTCAACCCTCAAAATTTAACTGTTCTTTGCAAATACGAATTAAAAAATTTTTAATTTTGTAGGAATCGGAAAAATCCATATTATACGGTAAAAGCTTTTTTATAAAATGAATAAACAGATTCCTTTTAATAAAAAAATAAACAAATTTTGTTGTATAACTGTCTTTAGTGTTTTATTTCAACTATAACCGATGTAAAAGGTAGTTTTAATTAATTATAATGGATTTAATGTTTGTGTTAGGATCTTAGACATTTAAATAATTCAAATTTTAAACAACAAAATATTAAAGAATTCTATTTCCATGCGTAGAATATTCGTTATGTATATCATTGTCTTTTTTAACAAATAAATCCATATTTAAAATGCAGTTTGTATTCAATGTATTGCCTCACTATATTTTGTATATACTGTATTAGTTTGCCGTTAACGACGAAGAAACGTAAATCCGTTGGCCTCATATAAGTGTCACTTATAACACGATATTAACGTCTGACAAGAGTGATCTCCTTGAATACCCCAATGTCATCTCATAATCACTATTGTATCAATTACAATAGTCTCTTGGCAACCCTGATGGAATTGCTTGAGCGCTTTGTTGTCCTGTGTATTGTATCTTAGGGCACATTTGTTCATAATTACATTTACTTTTTAAACTGATTTAAAGGCTCTTATATGTTAAGCTAGTTTTGTTAATCAAATCAAATGAGCAGCTTCTACAAATACATTTTCAATAACATTAATAAGTTTATTATTTTTGTAATTGGCACATATAGTTAGTAAGTTAGGTTAAATTATTCTTGGTGTAATGTCATGTAATAAGGTTACTTGTGTTTATTTATTTGCAGACCGTTCTTTCACAATGTAATTGTATATGTAAGATTGTGCTTTGCTCTATGTGTTTCTCAATGCATAGAATTTTGTATTGTTTTTCGAAGTGTTTTATTTTAATTAGGTATAATAATTGTAATAAGGCATGTAAATTGAATAAATAAATAAAAAACATAAAAATCATCTAATTATTCTTTTATATAATACAGTTTGTATCATATAAAATCTGAACATTTTGATAAGGTTTAATACTGTATTTAGGCGGTATTTTTACGTTATCTTGCTAAAAATGTCATCTCACCCGTTACAATCTCATAATTAATTTATATTCGCCGTTAAGTACGCAACTAAGATTGTTTCGGTGTCTTGGAAAGTAATTAATGAAGATTATCTCCTAACTGTGTTTACCATACGCCCTAGTAACGTCGGAGTCGCATACTGTGATTAAGTGAACACCTCGTAGAAATTAAGTAACAATATAATCGTCTGCATTTTGCAATATTTTTTTACGTCAACTGCTGATTTGTTAGTTATAGATACATATACAATTTTAATATATGCATTTTAAAACGAATTACTAAACTATGTTGCTTACAAGCTTCAACATCCAAGTAAAATGTGTTAAACAATTTTAAAACTCGATGTTTTTGATTTTATAGAAACAGTTCACAAGTTAAATTTACTGGTCACAAACATGGAATAAAATCAAATTGTTAAGATGATAAAATTATTTTTTTACCTCTATAACATAATTATTTTGCTCTATGTAAGGTGAATAAAAAAAGAAAGAAAACGTGATTTATTGATAAAAATCATATAACAATTACATTACACATTTAGAAATTATGTCCATGTCTTCTAAGAAAACTACAAAAAACTTCAGTAAAACCGAATACAGGAAAAACAATGGTCACTAGGACCGCCTGTTTTCCCCGAAAGCTAACAATTCGACCTCATATTTTGATACAAGTACAAAAACGATTTATTTAATTAGTCAGTCGGTCATTGTATTATTAACGAAGTGACTGCGTACACGTCCAATGTAAGGGCAAATTCACTTCGCTGCCGCTTAGGTTAGGTTGGGTTAGGTTACGTTACGTTATGTTACGTTAGGTTAGGATAGGTTAGGTTACGTTAGGTTAGGTTCGGAGGTTTTCTGGCTCTCAATTTGTTTTAAAAATCACAGGAAAAGTAAAGTACGGTGCATAATTTGGAGCGGACGTGAACAGTAGCGGCTCACGTCGGACGTGTACGTAGCCACTGCCTATTATTAATTAGCAGGCACACCCTGGCGTATGATATTGAATGCTCTATAGCGTTGAAGAAAGAGAAAACAATTATTGTAAATATAGATTAATTACATAAAACCTATTGGAACAATCCAGGAAGGAGTAATGAAAATTAAAGTTAATTTGTTGTGAAGTTAATCCAGTAAATTACGATTTTGAATTTGTACAGTCAAAGAAACATTAAATCATATGTGTTATTGTAATTTCTAATACTAATTTGCTTAGTTTAGATTATGTTCAACAACTACTTTATATTTATGTCTGCATGCGATTCTGCTGTTTAATTTTGCATGTAAATAACTTCTGCTCATTATGTGTGTCATACAAATAAATAAATAAAATTGTAACATCATTCCGAACTGTGGTGATCTAGTTTTGAAAGGCGATTTCCGCAGGAAATGACCACCTTAAGGCTATAAAGGCTGCATGAACGACTCTTTTCAAAAGTAAATGGACTCAGCCACACGTGGGCGTCTGTGCAGTTTCTTTTATATCTTCCTGGCCCATTAATATTGTATTGGTGTCACCTTTTATCTTACAACTCCTCTAAATTGGTGGGACACAGTGTATCTATGAGGAAGTAAATCAAAGTCGATCTAGTTGTAAAATAAAGGGTGTCTAAAATCTGGCACAAAATATGTGTTATAAAATAAAATAAAATGCATCTTAAATAAAATAAAATATGTGTTGATTGTAATAAATCTGGCATGAAATATATCTATGTAATATACCACAAGAATTTTATATAAAATGGTCTAAAGTTTTAAAACAGAAATTAGTAAAATTTTAACCCTACCTGAACTCTGGAATGATCTATCTACACAATGATTTTCCCGTTTTGCATTTTTTTATTACCTATAAAATGTGTACTTAATCTGGTTCAACTTGATAGCTAAAAAGTTATTGCAATTTTAGAGGATGATTGCAAAATAATTGCTGCAAGATGCATATTCGTGAAAATGTGTATATATGTTTATTGAATTGTTTAAGGAAAGAATTAAAAAAATGCATTAACTTACAATTCATAAATTAAAAATTAACAAGAAATATTACAATTTGGTGTGGAAAACTGGGATTTTCCCTTTATAAACTCCACTTCATATAGGTTGTTCCTCAATTGATGTAATTTGGAAGTAAATTCCTAGGAACAGAGAAAACGAATCCACCCACCATAAAAAAAGGAAGTGAGAGAAACATTTTTTTCCGAAAAATGAAATCAATTAACTGCAATAAAACTGGACAAAGGATAAGAAAGTAAAGCTGTCATTAATTATTTTATTATATTGGTCAACCTGTTAATACAAATGGCTATAGGTTGACCGATATAATAAAATAAATTGTGATGACAGCTTTACTTTCTTATCTTTTGTTCAGTTTTATTGCAGTTAATTTATTTCATTTTTCGGCAATAATGTTTCTTTCAATTTCTTTCTTTGTATGGTGGGTGGATTCGTTTTCTTTATTCTTAGAAATTTACTTCCAAATTACATCAATTGAGGAACAAACTATATAAAGTGGAGTTTATCAAGAGAAAATCTCAGTTTTCCGCACCAAATTGTAATATTTTTTGTTAATTTTTATTTTATGAATTGTAAGTTAATGCCTTTTTTTAAATTCTTTCCTTAAACAATTAAATAAACATATATACACATCTTCACGAAAATTCATCTTGCAGCAATTATTTTGCAATCGTCCTCTAAAATTACTATAACCTTTTAGCTACCAAGCTAAACCATATTAAGTACACATTTTATAGGTAATAACAAAATGCAAAACGGGAAAATCATTGTGTAGATAGATCATTCCAGAGTTCAGCTAGTGTAAATATTTTACTAATTTATGTTTTAAAACTATACAAACATTTTATTTAAAATTATTGCGGTGGAATAAATTGAAGTTATTTACAGTAGTCTAAAAATAAACATAATTCATAGCATAAACAAACATTTTTGCTGTACAAACTGGCCTCTAACAAATAACTGAAACCACTTCTTTAATTTTGTCGTTGAGAAGATGGTTAGTAAATCGAAATAAATAAAATGTATATGAAATTTAAGTGACGGAAATTTAACATAAGAAGTACTTTTTGTCCACAAGGTTACTGTAATTTATAATAGAACGAATCAGTGTAAAAATAAGTAACTAACTAAAAATATAAACCAGTCCCAAAAATGAAAGTCGTATAAGATTTCTTGAAGTGAGTTTTTTTTATTATTTGCCCTCAATTTCCTTTTTTGCTAACCATATTTTTTACAATCTAGGATTTTGATAATGCATTGCATTTTTATAATTTTGTCTTTTATAATTGCATTGTTTCAAAATTACCAGGAATTATTATTTTTTTATTATTTGACTTATACAAATCTGCAAGCCTGTAATAATTCTTGCATAACAAATATGAACTAATGTAAATAATTATTAACTTATTAAAACTTTTAATATGACGTAAGGTAGATAAAAATTCGATAATAAGCCAGTAGCTAATGATACATACATTTTTATTTTCTAAAATTCTCCTTAGATTTAAGGACATTGCAACTTATTCGAAGTTCTCGTACAACTTAGAACAAAGATGACACCAACTGTTGTTTACGAGTATTTTTTTCATTAATAAATCAATAAAGGATTTAAAGTTTATTGACGACTTATAAATAACATTGGACGCCACTCAGTATTTTAACAGTATAGATTTACAAACACTATATCAGAGTATCACAGCTAAAAAATACACTTAACAAATTAAAAAATTTCAATTCACTAAGAAGAAAATATCGGCTGTACAAAACTAAAATAGTTTCACATAAATTAAAGTCATAATTCGCTTGTTGTTTGCAAGTAGTCAATACGCAATAACCATAAGTTATATGTGTTTTAATGTTTGCAATGGTTGATGTAATGGTAGCAACTGTTTAACATGTCAATTACATATTTTTTGAACAAATTATTGGAACGAAAACCCCTTATTTAATTTTAGTCCTCGAATCTATCATGTTGAAATTACGTTTAATTTATTTTCTTTAAAATAATCCGAAATACAATAAGTGTTGGAGCCTTAAGTGTCTACGACAAAGGATTTAACTAAACCTTTTTTGCGTCATATAAAAATATATACTTATTATGTTTATATTATAGTATTTGTTATACTGGAGATTAAAAAGGAAACAAAAAAAAACATATGCAGTGAATTATATTAATATTTATTAACCTGATACTGTAAGAATGTATTTCTCATTGACAATTAAATCACCCCTAAATTTATTTTTACTATGGAATTGACTTATAATGTCACTAATAAATTATGACAATGAAATAACTTATTATCTTATACGAAAATTTATATGGACTAATAACTTCAGAACTGCAATATAAAGCTGTATCATAACCACGAGTGATTTATTTCAATCGGTTGTAATGATACAAATCGTAATAGGAATTGGCTGTTCGGGTCAGTGATTTGACAATCATGTTATAAGACAATAATCAGTTTACTTTCTAACCCTCTATATATTTTTATTGAAATTGTTACTATAACTCATCGATATTTAAATCGTTTATATTAAGACTAGTTTGAAAGCAGTATGACATTTTAAATCCTATACTCTAATACGACCAATACCTGTTAGATAGTTGGTTCGTTCGTTTGAAAAAATTATCTCTGAATCCAGGGGTTAATTTGGTTAAAACTTAGGAATTAGGGGCTTTTGGACCTAAAAGATCGATTGGTAAAATCCTCAACCCCAGAAAAATTTATATTTTGTTAAAAATCACATTTAAAAATTTGAAATTTTAATATTGGACTTATATTAAAACAAAAGAATCATAACATGTGCATACAAATTAACCGGTGAACTGTCAAAGTAGCACTTACACAAGGTAAAGTATCTACAAATGATTTATTGAAAACAGTGACTAGAACCATTGAATAAAGGTTGAATATAGAGTTGACATATGTTTCATCCACGAAACGAACAGAAAATCACTGAGTACGGCTCGGTCTACCCAGTACTACAATAAAACTATACTAACTTTTGGGTGCTTAACTGTTGTTAGTAAATTTCGTATTCCAAATTGAAACAATTAAAAAACAAACAATTTGAGATTCAATTTTGATAGTCTAGCGAATCTGCCTGACACCCAATCTATTTGGAATCGCTAACAAGTGAATCCTTACAAATTACTTCAAGTGCTATCATCTGTTTGCAAACTGCATTAGATTTTGGATTTTTGTAACTTTGGGTTAGCAATATTTTCTAAAATTTTTATTTTTAAATTTTTCTTTTACTACAATTTAAGGTTTGGCTTAAATAAACCACTAAAAACATTGTTTTTTTTATATTGCAAATTATTAATGTGACGTACTGATAATAATTTATAGTAAGAGCGAGAGTATGGGGGGGCGAAGGGGGACTCTTTGGAATAAGGTAATATTGTCATATGTGAACTACTAATTTGTGGATTTCTATAAACGGTTTCAAAATATATCTCTGTCAAATGTATGAGGCTTCAAAGATCTTAGTTCATTTTATGCGCTGAATAAAATACCGCGTCTTACTGACTTTCCGCAAAATGTTTAAATGGTCATAAAGCAGAGTGCTACGTTTTATTCATATCTGGTTCGCAGGATTGCTGCTAAATAATTAGATAAAGCTTTCAGCGTTTGAACATATTTATAATACCTATTTATGTTTATTTTCACATCACTTATGAATTATAGCAAACACAATTCTTTGAAAGGAAACTAAAATAGACAGACGTTTTTATTTGTTTATCCTTTATACGATCCTATATCATCCGATTGCGATGAAATTTTGCATGATAATTCTAGTTATCCCTGGGAAGGTTTCTAGCCACTAATCAAAGTCCTAAGACTCTAGGGCTTTTCTCCACTTGTCTTAAAGGTTCCCATGATATTCTTATGGAGAAAAGATTTGTTATGATTTTCACATATGACTGATTTCACATTTTGTAAACAGCTATATATTTATTTAGGTAGCGAGCTGTAATGTAAATATTATGAGTTAAACCTTTTCACACGATTCTTGGGCGTAGCGATGCGCGTCGGGAACCGATAGTCAATCATATATATACTGATAAAAGTCTTTTAGCGAATTTCCCCTATAGGGAAGACGCTATTACCGTGGTCGGCATGGTAGGCGCGGGACTATGATAACTTTTCGTTTTGAGGTGCCCAGACCCCAAAAACACCATTCGTTCGAAACTGTATATATATATATATATATGTGTGTGTGTGTGTGTGTGTGTGTGTGTCTGTGTGTGTCCGTGAGCACGATAACTCTCGTAAATATTATCCGATTTTGATGAAATTTTGTATAAACGTGTAAAGCAACATTTATGATTTTAAGTTCGAAAACCAGCCAGATCGCCTCTACCCGAAGGGGTATTTTGGGGGGTTTTGTACCCCAAAAATGGTTTTTTTGAATTTTTCACATATAATTTTTGAAATATTCAAACTTTAGCTTTTACCATTGGATTCAGCTTAAAAAACACACAATTTGGTGTTTTGATCATTTCTCTACGTCAATTTGTTACCGAGATATTGAAAGTGCTAAACACAGTACGTTGTCTAATGTTATTCTTTTGGAGGAAAAGACAAATTTTATATCTCGTTTATTTATGAACGTATACTGATGAAACTTGGTATATGGCTTCATCTGGTTGTGGTCTATTGATATTTGCTCAAAAAAGTAATGTTTTGCCAAAGGATCCCGTAGCAGCAAACCTGCGTACTCATCCCCATGTTATTCTTATGGATAATAATTAAATGCTATGTCTCCCTTAATTATGAACATAAATTAATAAAAACTGGTATATGACTTCACCTACTTCAGTTATATTGATATTAGCATAAAAACACATTTTTTGAGTTCCTTTTTGCAGCAAACCTGCGTACTCAGCCCCGATGTTATTCTGATGGAGAATAATTAAAATTGTATATATCGCTTATTTGTGAATATATTTTGATGAAACTTGATAAGTGGCTTGATGTAGTATTAAGACATTTATATCGCCATTGGAAATTCGCTGAGTATGCAGGTTTGCTGCGACGGGGGTATTATTTTATACTTTAAGTAGAAATGTCTGATTTCTTAAAGTCATGATGACTAATAATTCGATGCACAGGGATGTTCATTTGGTAAAGCTTGGCTCTCCTTCATTCACCCCCTTGCGAAGTTCCACATCCTTTCGAAAGCTCAACCTCTACTCTTAAGGCAAAGCTTGATTAGTTTCTGAATATGTTTATAAAACCCCAACCACTATAATTTCCGTTGCCTGAATTTCACATTTTATAAATATGGTATATGTTTGTTCTGTAAATATGGTGTGCCTGAAGTTTAAATCTACTGTACTAAAACCTGGTAAATATAGTTCCGGTTTATACTATATATCGTTTTGTTGAATTTAATTGGATGAATTAGAAATTCCTTAATTTATTTTAGATTAAATTTTACCTAATAAAAAGGAGATAGTAGATAAAGTGATGTACGTATATTTTCCACATGGATATTTCACTTTTAACCGTGTAAACGTTAGGAATTTAATAATAAAACGTAATATATCCAAGCCTAAAACCTAAAGGTGAACCCCACCAAAAGACCCTTATACACAAGAAACAAACAATTAACAATATTTCGTCTTACATCATATCTTTAGCACGAACGACTCTAGAATGATTGAATAACACAACATCAAGTGTGATCAAAGTGAAAAAACATACTTAAATTTAAAAAATAGCAATAATTCGCAGTGATAATTTACTACTATAAAAAAATAAAATTACAACCTATTGCATTGTTTTGCACGAGTTTTATTTTTCATTGCAATCAGTTAAATGTCGTATTTGCAACTACAACCAAAACAAAAGTAAACATTTTACTTACAGAGGCTATTTAAATCACTTGGTATCCCGGGGTGTTTTGAAAACAATAAATAAACAGGGTGTTCCTTGATACACATCACATAGCACTGAGATCCAGACTGGTAAACCACCCCTCCCCCTTCACACACCCCCTACCAACCCCCAACCCACCCTCTCTGAGAGATTTCATTGATTCTGTGCAGGAGCCTGGACCAAGGGGGTGGGGTGTAAGGGGGGTGGGAGGGATGCATGTTATGTAGTTAAACTGCTAGCGCTTATTATTACCCTTTATGATACAAAAGGATAATTTTTTGATTCGGGAATTCAAAAAGTCGGTGGTAAAACAAATGTTCTCTTTGTACGCAAAGAAATTATTTTTGTTGTATAGTCCGTACAATCAATTTAATTTTACTAGTTACTTACATGTATTTCCTAGTACAAATTACTCTTTTTCCTATTAAAAAAGCTTCCCTTAAAAAACCCTGACCCAGCTTCCCACCCATAAAATTATTTTGCAATTTTGAAAGAGTTAAACTGTCGAACGTCAGGTTATGAATCGAAAGCTCTAATTGCGATGTTATTCATCCCAGTGTTCTTTAGTTGCACAACTCAAATCCCAAGTGGTCATCGGCCACAAATATGCCACATTGTTATGTTCAATGCAATAATCCGAATGTACAAATTAACCGAATAACCACATTGCTACACAAACAAATCCGCAAATTTATAATTACAAAAATCGTTTTCTTTTTACTTTGTTAAGCTATTCAATTTACACTTAGTTTATATTAAAGAAAAACACAGTATAACCGCGCTAATCCGACCTCGGATGGTCCGACTCCTCGTTTAGTCCGGCCGTGCCATAATCGGTGTTTGTTATTTATACGTATCCGGTGCATCGCTCCGTTCAGGTATTCTCTCATCTGTCACTCATCATTGACGATGTAAATCAGTAGACTGGTGACAGTTTGTATGGCAAGTTAAAAACAGTAATATTAAATCAGTACAACTTTACATACATTTCAATGTTTTTATTTTAAACCGCAGCTTTGTTACATGTTAATGTAATACATATGTTCCTTGATAATCCAACCGTCAGAACACATTCCGAAATTGTAGTCTCTGAGACTAATAACTGCACACAAAGCGCAACATGTGCTACTTTCTGCCGAAGGGGCGTATTTTTCGTTTCGTCCAGTTATAGAATATGAACATATAAAACGCATTTCAGGATTATACAGTATTTATAAATCTGTATTCAGATATAGTCAACGATCATGGAAAATGTTCAATATTTACTATGGGCGGACAATGACCCTCTCTGAACCTTTTCCCTTTATACCGCTTTAGGCGACAAAATAATTTGTATATTAGCAGCCGTGCAGTACCAAAGGCCAAGTCTATTTCTTAAGTTTTGTTGGAAAATGATTATTAAATCAATTAAAAATAAATGTGGTTATTGGTCAGCTAAAACATAAAACATAAATAAAACATAATACAATATTAATATAAAGCATTGGTAATAAATCCGTCTGTTTGGTTGGCTGTAAAAACATATTTATGTCCATTGAAGTTTCACATAATGTATTCTAAATTTAACTTATCATAGATTTTACATGGTTTTGCATTCATCAATAAAATGATTTACCAAAAACAAGCCTTGAGAAAGATTTTTTAATTAAAATTAAAGAAAGCAATAAAAGAACCTGTATGAATATAAATATTTATATAAATATTAAATTTATTGTATAAATATAATAAAGAGTTCGCACGCAGCACGCTGACGTGAGGGAAGTGAATTTCCACATAAAAAACTATAAAACCTCAAAATCAGTTAAAAACATACATTTATTCAAATTTTTATTCAAATCTGAAAATATGGATGTTTTGGCTGTTCTGAAGCTCCTGGTTCTATTTACCTGCAATGCTGGGAATACAATTTTGCGCATTATAAGGTTAGGAGAAGGTTTTATCAGGCTTTAAAGTAGGCGTGAGGTTGTTGGGGAAGATAAAAGTACACCAACAAATGAATAATAGGCTTTTCTAATGGAAAACCCCCATAAGACAACGTACTGTGTTTGGTCGATACACAGTTTCTTTAGTAACTCGGTAAATATTTATGCTAGAATGACGAGAGAGGGCTTAAAACTTTCGCCACACTAATTCCCATCTTTTTATATGCGTTAATTTCACATCCGGGGCTTTTCTGACCCTTTTTGGGTCCGAAAACCCGAAATTTGAAAGATTAATCTCCAAAAAAGGGGTTTAGAGTTTTCCGATTGTTTTGCTCAACGAACTTGTCCAAGAAAGGAATGTCCCTACCAAGTTTGAAGTAAATCGGACAAAAATGTGACCGCTAGAGTGCATACACATATATGTATGCATATATATACATGCATATATATATATATATGCATGTATATATATGTCTATATATATACATATATATATATATATATGTATAAAATTTTGAACGAACCCCCAAAACGTGTTTAGGGGGTCAGGTTAGGAACTTCTATGGTTGTCCCGGGCTTAAGTTTCACCGTGCGGGTCATGCTAATAGTTCACTTTCCATAGGAAATTCACTAATAATATGATACTCAAACGAGTTCGCACGCAGCACGCTGACGTGAGGGAAGTGAATTTCCACATAAAAACTTGTAAAACTCAAAATAAGTGTAAAAACATACATTTGTCCAATTTTCATTGAAATCTGAAAACATTGATTTTTTGGCTGTTCTGATACTCCTGGTTTCATTTACTTGCAAAGCTGGGAATACAATTTTGCGCATTATAAGGTTAGGAGAAGGTCTAGACAGGCTTAAAAGTAGGCGTGAGGTTGCTGGGGATGATAAAAGTACTCTAACAAAGTAATAACAGGCTTTTCTAGTGTAAAACCCCCATAAGACAACGTACTGTGTTTAGTCGATATACATTTTCTTTAATAACTCGATAAATATTTATGCTAGAATGACGAGAGAGGGCTTAAAACTTTTGCCTCTCTAATTCCCATCTTTTTACATGGATTTATTTTACATCTGGGGCTTTTATGACCCTTTTTGGCCCAAAACTCGAAATTTGAAAGATTAATCCCCAAAAAAAGGGGTTTAGAGTTTTCCGATTGTTTTGCCCAACGAATTTGTCCAACAGATTATAGAAAGGAAAGTCCCAACCAAATTTGAAGTAAATCGGACAAAAAATGCGACCGCTAGAGTGCATACACATATATATATACAATTTTGAACGACCCCCCAAAACGTGTTCAGGGGGTCACGTTAGGAACTTCTATGGTGGTCCCGGGCTTACGTTTCACCGTGCAGGTCATACTAATAGTTCACTTTCCAAAGGAAATTCACTAATAACACAACTACTTAGGCTACTCATACAAATAAAAATAAACACGGTGAGTAGAATTTATAATTTAATAACAGGAGGTACTATAAATAGGACCATTCATTTCAGAAATACACTTATTTTTTACACTTTGCTATTAAATTGTCATTATTAATTTTGAGCCTTATCTCAACTAACAAACAAAAAAAACTAAAATAACAGTTTGATAGTGCACTCTGCCCACCGCTTTACCCGTCATTAACATGATTAGTTAATTCACCTCTGAACTACCCAACTAATATTATTAATATTTAGAGAATCATTTAGAAAACTTCCATCTACCATATCAAAATCGAGAAATAAATTTTGACGAGGGTAAAATGAGGTGCGTGCTTTAACTACGCACACCACATACCGATCGGCTCAGAGTGAGCTCGCTTCGTTTATCGGCCAGTAGTCGCCACAACATTATCGGTATTTTATAATAACAATATTAAACGATGTTGTTGGTGTCCCATTAGCTGAAAAAAAGTTTTCACCGCAACCAAATTCTGCAGAGTGATAATTAGAGAAACAAATATTTTTCTGCGTTTCTGATTTATCTTCAGTAATATTTACAGTATATATTTTGAATACGACTCATGATTTTTCTGTGCACCTCAGTTTACCGTATTGCTATTAAGACCCTGTTTACGTTTTGTATTTTTAACCTCATAAACCATAAATTTATTATAGTCTATAACTACAAATTATAATGATAGTCTATTCAAATATTATAAAACCATAATGGTAGAACAAATAAAACAAATTGTGTTTTATTAAAAATAATGTGACGATAAATTCCACCCTGTTGTTTTTAATTGATGTAATTACTTTATTAATAACAAATTTTCAATTAGAAGTATAACTTGTAGTGGACTACCACAGGACAATTTATATAGCTTTCTTTTCTTTTAATTAATCATAATTGTAATTAAACTCTAACATAATAAATTGTTGGATGAATGTATTAAAAACATGCATTCAGAAGCAACTTAAATTACTAATTGATCACTAATTATTATTATTTTAATAAATATTAGAAATTAAAGTGTTTAAGTTTAAAACTTAAAACTCATAAGTATTTTTCTTTAACAGTGGGGCTTTAACCTTTGCAAACAGCGCTCTTGAAAGTGTATTTCAGTAAATATCGGGTTTTATGTTATTTGTTTGTTCAGCTCTCTTCCGTCTTGTTCGATCTTTCTAATAAATAAATAAATAAATATATTAATTGATTACTAAATTAACCAGCATCTAAGCTTGATCATGTGATTGTTTTTGTCAGTTCACTTGCCGGTTTTTCTGTTTATTTTATTTTACTTATGTTCGGTAGTCTTAATCTTAAATTTTATAAATATTTATCTTGTTAAGTGTTTTCTTTGTAAAATATCCTACAATTGTTATAGTAAAACATTTTGAAACTAAAAACATACCTCGTATAAAATGTAAAGTTTTAATATGTATAACGATTGTAGACCTATTGTATATGATCTGTAAAAAAACCTTCAATGAAAATGAAAATGAAACTTTACGAACAATTTAAGTAATACCTAAACAAATTTGAAAATACCCATACAAATTGCTAGAAACCAATTAATTAAAAGGGACTATAGTTCACCCATTTATTGTTACGGTAAAACTAAAACCCCCCACAGCGCAGCAACCCTACATGCCGTCACATATCTATAAACTAGATTACTCGAAAGGGACTGTGTTTTATATCTATGAATATAAATGCGCACATTTGTTATAGTGCCGGAATATTTGGGTGCCTACCTGTTGATCGACAAGTTATTTGGTCGCAGGGACAGTTGGTAGGGTTTTAAAAAATAAATATTAATAATTAAATAAAGTACTGAAACGCACTGAACGACATGTTAGTTGCTCACAGGGACAGTTGGTAGGGTTTTAGAAAATAAGTATAAATAATTAAATCAAGTCCTGAAACCCACTGATCGACATCTTAGTTGCTCGCATGGACAGTTGGTAGGGTTTCAAATAAATAAATGTAAAAACAGATTGGCTACTTGCTAGATGTACCTGTTGCTCGCGCCCCCCACTCTGCCTTCCAAAGAAGAGGGGCGAGGCGGAGGCTTGTAGCGGAAGTGTGTAGCCCCACCACCATCTAATGGACTCAATGTTTGACCGGCGGGACCACGGGACCACGCAGGACGCAGGTGCGGTAAGAAATTTGCTGGACCTTGTAACAAAATTTCCCCGATGTTGCGGCGTATAAGGCAGTTCCGACGGCAACGATTGCTACCTCACCTTACTCTCTGAATTGTGCTCCTACCTTTTGGTGCTTTGGAGAACTACGTTCAACCAACTTGTTACGCAGTACAACACCATGCGGCATAATTTATATTGGTTAGTTGTGATTTTAAAATATGACCGTGCCCATTGAACAGTTCGCTGCACACACTAGCAGCTAAAAAGAGGCGCGAACCTCCTGAAGTGGAGACTGTATATGTGATGCCTCTAGTTGCTCTAGAAACAGGGGCAGTTTAGCCAGCGTGTTGTTTTTGTATTTGCACCTCTTATAATTTGGCGTTCACGGTAACTGCATATTTACTTGGCCTAGTGGGAAATGGAGTGCTGGATGTGCATAGTAGTAATATGCTACAATTTGGGGAAGTCTTATTATCTTTTACATAGGTTTAAACGACTGTAGATGGGGAAAGTGGCCGTAAAACGTGTATGGTACAATGGAACGCATCCTTGCTTGAAGTTGTTACATTTGTAAATTAGTAATTGTAATTAATTATGGAATCAAGACGTACAAGGTATTGTCCAATACTGCAGGGTCATCTCGCTGTAATAAATTACAATTTGCAAGGGTTGGGATTCCATTTGAATACACTATATTAAATGTTGCATTTGAATCTGCTTCTTTATTGATGACAGCTAACAAAGAATGCAAACTTTTATCTTTCTACTTTTAATATTACTAATGTGAAAGTTTAAAATTATGGATATTTGTAGTTCCATCACGCATAAACTACTGGCCGGTTAAGCTGAAACGTTGCATGAACTGTTGAATGAACAGCTTAGATATTGCATTAACAAATAATAATAACAACACAAATCCTACCTGATAATATCCACATCCAACCTTAGGGTTTCACCCCACGGGTCCTGTAAGTTCCAATGCAGATCTTATGCGAGTATACCTATCTATCTATCAATCTATAATGTTATAAAGAAGAGGTGGTTTCTATCTGTCTGTCTGTCCGTCTCTCTGTCTATCTGTCTATCTGTCTGTCTGTCTGTCTGTCTGTCTGATGTTCCAGGCAAACACAAAAACTACTGAACCGACTGGACTGAAACTTTACACAAAGCCCGAGCTTTACACTTTTCATCTTGAGCCCATGCAACACATAGGCTTATTCACTTCCTTAAAATCCCCTCGGGGTACGCCTCGTGAACGCTCTAAGTTTCAATGTTTACATTTCAGAAGAAAGTAAACATCTAGAAACTGTAATGCGAACAGCTGTTGACACTTCCATTTGACAGCTTAAAGAACAGAAGCAAGAACAGCTGTTTCAAGCTACCTTACCTTTCTAACCCGTGCGAAGAACGGGTACATTCAACTATTCATTTATAAAATTATCAGCTGTAGATGTTTGTCAGAATTTGTCGCGAGTGAAGCCGCAGGTAATTGCTAGTATTAAATAAACCTTGAAAGTATAAATTCGTCCAGTGAAATATATTGCAATTAAAAGAAATTAACTCCTTTACAACCCGTTTAGCGAATTTCCCCTGTAGGGAAGAAGCTTTACCGTAGAACCTAGGCTGTTAATACCTAGGCCCGGGACCATGATAACTTGTCGTTTTGAGGTCCCCAGACCCCAAAAACACAATTCGTTCATAACTGTATGTATGGGTATGTGTGCGTGTGTGTGTTTGTGTTCGTGAGTGCGATATCTGTCGTAAAAAATATCCAATTTTGATTAAATTTGGTAAAAAATATCCGATTTTTATTAAATTTGGTACAAACGTGTAAAGGTATGACTTTAAGTTCGAAAACCAGTCAGTTCGACCCATCCGAAGGGTATTTTTGGGGGGGGGGTGGGGGTAATTTCTCCCCAAAAATTTTTTTGGAAGTTTTACAAGTAATATTTTAACAAATAAAATTGTAGTTTTCACCATTGAATTCTTTATGATTTCGAACTACCTGGAGTCGGTTTTCTGGCGACACATCAAAGAAATGTTCGCGATGATGTTCGCGTCGGGGTTCGGTAGTGTATGGCGACTCCCCTTGCTTTGCTCTTCCTTGTCAGACAGCAGTTTGTTTTTATGAATGGAGTAGGCCCCTAATGTTACACCACGTCCTCCTAATGGCGAGCACATTTGCTTAGCTTATATTTGTCTTTTCTATGCATGTTTGAGGTAACTCCAGTTGTTATTATAGCTCAATATCCCTTTTATTCATTTCGTACCGCTTTATATTTATTCTTCATTCAATATTTTTTACAATACACTGATCGATTAAACCTCAGAGTTACGACTGACTGTTATGATTCTTTAGTTTTAATTTTAAAATCCATAAGGTACATTTACATATTTTAGTTTTAATATTACTTTTATTACATTGCTCGAGTTTATCAAGAGAATGACACCTGCCTGGAATTTATTTTTATCCTAGAAGTTTGATATTTCCTACACTTTAGGACATCATTGGAGCAGTTTAAAAAACTCAAATTTACAAGCAAGCTATAACCTTATTCATATTAGAGTATAGCATAGACAGATTGATATTGAATTGAGGGAGGGGGGAGGCAGTACCCTTCAGAACGTAACTGACGAAACCCTTTATGCCCAGCTACGTTCAGAACCAGATTTAGGGTATGTAGACACCATGTGGTGCGGCCCCTTGCTGTCCACCGCCAAGGTTAACTACATTTTTAGAGTATGGTTTTAGGTTTTTATGATTTATGTGTAATACGGGCCACTTTGTGGATCGGGCCCCCAAGCAATTATCTATGTAGCCTAGGGGGGAGGCAGTACCCTTCAGAACGTAACTGACGAAACCCTTTATGCCCAGCTACGTTCAGAACCAGATTTAGGGTATGTAGACACCATGTGGTGCGGCCCCTTGCTGTCCACCACTAAGGTTAACTACATTTTTTGGAATATGGTTTTAGGTTTTTATTATTTATGTGTAGTACGGGCAAATTTGTGGATCGGGCCCCTAATTACCTATGTAGCCTATGACTAACTCCGGCCGTGGCTACGAATCAGGGAAAACATCAATCGTTATTATATATTCATAAATAACGGAGGCATTGTCTATCAAATTAATCCTTAACGTATGTATAAGATGTATACATATATATATAGATCATATCTGATACAATCATAACATATTATGGGTATAAAATAATTTACACTATTTCGTTCCTATTTCTATTTTGTGTCATATAAATACAGTCACATTAACGGGTAAATTGATATCATACGGGAAATTGTGGTTGTAAGTGTTGGTATCTCTGCTCAGTGACGATCAGCTCCACGCTACGTTACTCCGCTACTTGGGTGCGCCTACAGCTATGAATGGAAGTGACAGTTCCTGTAAATCCGCGCGAATATCTGCCTCTCCCCTCTCTTCGAGACAAGGAGTAGGGGGCGCGAGCAACTGGTACATCGAGCAAGTAGCCCATCTGTTATTACATTTATTTATTTGGAACCCTACCAACTGTCCATGCGAGCAACTAAGATGTCGATCAGTGGGTTTCAGGACTTTATTTAATTATTTATACTTATTTTCTAAAACCCTACGAACTGTCCCTGTGAGCAACTAACATGTCGTTCAGTGCGTTTCAGTCCTTTATTTAATTATTAATATTTATTTTTTAAAACCCTACCAACTGTCCCTGAGACCAACTAACATGTCGATCAACCGGTGGGCCCCCGAATATTTGAGTAAAATAATAAAGATAAAACGGGAAATAATAAATATGTAGCGATAAAAGCCTAGAATGAGGAAAACGATAACAAATATTCGTAGACGAATAACAGAAAATAGTAATGTTGCATAAGAGAACGGGGTGCTACCATTTGCCCGTAAAGACACTTGTGCGGATGACTATTTGGGCGACATTTCAAATATTATTAATTATTACTAAAAAGAGGGCTGAAACCAAAATATCGACATGACATTTGCTCGGATAACCATGTTGACGACTTTTTAAAAATTAATAATTATTAATTTAAATAGGCCTGAAACCAACTTATCGACAAGACAATTGCCCAGATGACCATAATATCGACATTTAAAATAAATAAATAAATAAGCAGAAACCAAGTTATCGACATGACACTAGCCCGGATGTCCATATTGCCGACCTTTTAAATAATTCAATATATAAGCAGAAACCCCAACATATCGACAAGTTACTTGCTCGAGTGTCAATATGACCGACTTTAAATTAAATAATAATAACTGTGGCTACCACTAGTGCGGCAAGACACTTGTGCGGCACTCCTCCCACCGATGGAACCCTGACCAATGATCACCAGTCCACGCAGGGAAGCGGGGCGAGGAAGTACTTCCCCGCCCAGTATGAGAACGCTCGACCATGCAGGTTACACAGGTGTTGCTGTACTAATACCCGTACCGGCTTCAAAATTCCCTCGAAATTCCCGACGAATACTGATGTTAGCACAGTTTTAAAATTGTATCATGTATGGCGTTGCTATCTTGTCTCCTATTTTAAATTGTAAAATAAATGCTAGTAGTGTACACAAGAACTCAGAAATTATATTAGTATTTTCAACGAGCGGGGCACTTGGAAAAACTATATTGAATAATATATATGTGTAAAAAGATGCTTATCAGATATAGTTACCTATCCTTGGTCAGTTTCAAACTTTAAACATAATTAAAGAACTAAAAATTAATGTTGTGTTAAAATTATCCTCGCAAAACTAATTCCAAGGTGCTGAATAAACTAATGTAAGAACCCCGACTTAAGAAACACAATTCTTGAGTTGTTTCTGTGTCCATGGAAAATTTACTTTATTATATAGTAAGAAATATCATTCTAGATTGAGTTTGATAAATTATTAAAAATCTTTAATTAACGCTAATATTCGTAATATATATTAGTTGTAACTTGTGTGTTAATAATATTTTTATGATTTATGTATATGTATCGAATGTTTGTTTTTTAATTTAAAATTATCACGTAATAAATTTACAAATCCTTTGTTGTTTAAAAAAACAGTGTTATGAGTGCTAACAGTGCTAATATGTATATACAGTTTTTAGCGACCCCCCAAAACGTGTTCAGGGGGTCACGTTAGGAACTTCTATGGTGGTCCCGGGCTTACGTTTTACAGTGTGGGTCATGCTAATAGTTCACTTTTCCATAGGAAATTCACTAAGAAGAAAATATAGTTGTTGTCTTGTTTATTTAAAAAAATAAAGTGGCGAAGATAAATAAAATAACAATAACTGTTTCATTTTTCCAAAATTATTATTTTACCAAGGTAGGTAATAACTTTTTACTGAACAGGAAATATTTGACATGTGTATCTTACAAACAGAACAGTAAGTACCATGATGTAAATTCATGAGTAAGTACAATATTTGTAGCATATATTATTTCTCAACGCTGCTTTTCTGTGGCATAGGCCAAATCTCCCTCTTAATACTTAATCAAACGAGTTCGCACGCAGCACGCTGGCGTGAGGGAAGTGAATTTCCACATAAAAACTTTTAAAACTCAAAATCAGTGTAAAAACATACATTTGTACAATTTTTATTGAAATCTGAAAACATTGATTTTTTGGCTGTTCTGATGCTCCTGGCTTCATTTACCTGCAATGCTGGGAATACAATTTTGTGCATTATAATGTTGGGAGAAGGTCCAGACATGCTTGAAAGTAGGCGTGAGGTTTCTGGGGATGATAAAAGTACTTTAACAAAGGAATAACAGGCTTCTCTAGTGTAAAATCCCCATAAGACAACGTACTGTGTTTAGTCGATACACATTTTCTTTAATAACTCGGTAAATATATATGCTAGAATGACGAGAGAGGACTTAAAACTTTTGCCTCACTAATTCCCATCTTTCTACATGCATTAATCTTACATACGGGGCATTTTTGACCCTTTTTGGGCCCAAAAACTCAAAATTTGAAAAATTAATCCCCAAAAAATGGGTTTAGAGTTTTCCGATTGTTTTGCCCAACGAACTTGTCCAACAGATTATAGAAAGGAACGTCCCTACCAAATTTGAAGTAAATCGGACAAAAAATGCGACCGCTAGAGTGCATACACATATATATATATATATATGTCTATATGTATATATATATATATATGTATGTATATATATATATATATATATATATACAATTTTGAACGACCCCCCAAAACGTGTTCATGGGGTCACGTTAGGAACTTCTATGGTGGTCCCGGGCTTAAGTTTCACCGTGCGGGTCATGCTAATAGTTCACTTTCCATAGGAAATTCACTAACAAATAATTGGGCTATCATTTTGATATTACCTCCAATGTTAAATTTGAAAAATAAAAAACATTCAAATCATAAATACCCCCGTCGCAGCAAACCTGGTTACTCAGCGAATTTACAACATATAATATATGTCTTAATACCACGTAAAGCCGCAAAACAAGTTTCATAAACATATATTCACAAATTAGCGATATATACAATTTTAATGATTCTCCATAAGAATAACATTGAGTACGTAGGTTTGCTGCAACTAGAAACACCAAATATGGGTTTTCGTGCAAATATCAATAAAAACCACCTAGGTAAAACCACATACCAAGTTTCATCAATATACATTCATAAATAAGCGTTATGTAACATTTTGATTTTTCTCCATAAGAATAACATGGGGGATGAGTACAAAGGTTTGCTGCAACAAGGAACAAAAAATTGGTTTTTTATTCGAATATCAATATAACTTATCAAGGTGAAGCTACATACCAAGTTTTATTAAATTATGTTCATAAGGGAGACATTACATTTTACTTATTCTCCATATGAATAACATGGGGGCTGAGTACGCAGGTTTGCTGCTACGGGAACTATCGGCCAAACAAATTTTTTTAGTGCAAATATTAATAGACCACAACGATATGAAGCAATATACCAAGTTTCATCAGGAAAAGTTGATAAATAAGTGAGATATACAATTTTTCTTATTCTCCATAAGAATAACATTGGACAACGTACTGTGTTTAGCACTTTCAATATCTCTGTAACCATTTGACGTAGAGAAATTATCAAAATTGTATGTTTTTTAAAGTTTAATCTAATGATGAAAACTAAAATGTTATTGTTATATACGATAATTAAAATTGTATGTAACGCTTATTCGTGAGTCTATTTTTATGAAACTTGATAAATAGCTTTACGTGGGAACACAGTATGCGTTGGGAATTCCTTGAGTACGCAGGTTTGCTGCAACTGAGGTATTTATGTTTTTGATGCTATACTTACTTTACTAAATATAGGCTACTGTTCACTTCCTAACTATATGTATATATATTTATATAATCAGTATTATAGTATTATATATATAGAGTATTATATATACAGTATTATACAGTATTATAACGGGGCAATCCCGTATTTACGGGACGTTTTATCACCCTACCTCAAACTTACTACTGACCCAGGGTATTACACTGCATATCAACAAACAATTATGTCTTTGTTTGAGAAAAATAATAATGAAAACAAACCTCATAACTGAGTAGGAAGTGGGAAGTACAAACTGATTGCAGTACACCTGTTCTGAGCGTGGGAAAGATTTCGTCCGGGGGAAAAAATAATGAAAATAGATCAAGATTCTGATAGTTCCGGGGGTATAATAGGCTGAAGTTTGCAATGAAAACAGCAAAGTTTGCTATTCATGAATTTTACAAAAATAATGTTTTTTTAATCATTTATGTTTATTGGTTCTAATTTTTAACACGTTTTTTAGTTATACAGACTCTATCGTCGAGGATTTAGTCTTTAAGTTTATGAATAGCTATAAAGCTTAATTTTATTTTTTGTGATATATTGACTCTTAACTTCTAAAAGTGTTTGGATCACTTAAGTTTAATACCAGTTACTCTACAAACTCAAGTTGTCTGTAAACATGTTTTTTCGTTAATACAATCGAAACTCATTTAAGGTACTGCCAATTTGGAAGAAATACAGATGATTAATCGATTGACTACGACGAAAGCGCAAACAATCTGTAATGACGAGAAGTATTTTTAATTCTAAACATTTCCCACTCCTTTTCCATTGCCCCGAAATGACTCAGTTAACAAATACGAACTTGATTGAAATTATACTAAACAAACGGAGGTACTTATGCACTATACCGACCTTTTAGGATATTGTTCTAGTGGGACAAACCAAACAAACTACATGGGCAAAAGATAGAGACGTTTTATTATTTAGCCTACAACTTACAAGCACTCAAAATTACTCGTAACATGTTTGAGAATCCCAGAACAACAACAATATTGGCGTTATGTAATCTCATTCCCTTAACACAGCGCGCTGCGGCGGTTGGGTTAGGTTAGTTATCATGCATTGTGTGGTTAGTACCTCACCCTTAACCTTAACATAACATAAACTAACCACCTCAGCACGCTATATAAGTAGATTCTCTACATAACAAAATATTTCTTGAAAAAAATGTGTGTGGCTATAGACCAAGGTAGGGAGGAAAGAAGAGGTTTTGCTGCACGACACTTAATAAATTCTGTCGAAAAAAGAGTATTCTACACAATTATAGTAACCAAACCTATCATAAAAGCCGCAGCGCGCCATTACAGGTGGTGGTCGGTATAATGCATAAGTACCCAAACGGAACTATTACCTATATTTTTCAAAGGAAGCTAAAGGAGTGAACCGATCGAAGGGGTGCCAAAATCTGAGGGGGGCGCATCATATTTCCCCCCTTTTTACACATAATAGCAATTAATATTACTTGAATCATTTAAACTTCAAGTAAAGATGAAATCCCGATTCAATACTCTCCAATCCCCGAACCATATATTTCCTCATCTAGGAAGTAGTTTAAAATAATCAAAGATGGCGGATTAAAATAATTAGCTGCATCGTGTAATTTGATATTTTAACATCTATACTTATTTAATAGGCGAGCAGGTTTTTTGTGACAATCACTCCTCCTAAACTACTGAACCGATTTTCATATTTTTGGTGTCATTGGAAAGAGTCTAACGTAAAGTTGTGCGGGAAACATTTTGTATAGAGAAATAATTTGTGAGTGAGGCCCTGTGAGGCCCCTTAAAGTTGAGTTTTTTCCCATAAGCTTAACCTTGGGAAATAAATATAAGTTTTAAGCAATCAGCTGGATAGAGTAAACACAGTTAATCAGCAGGCCATGTTGGCTTTGGAACGGTAACACAATATTTATACGGGAATGTCAGTATTTCGTTGTGATCGCGAGCGAAGCCGCGACAGGCTACTAGTTTCAATTAATTTGCTTGCATCGTATTGAGAGTTTTATTCACACTCTCAATACCAACCAGAATTACGATTGCACAGTTATTTTACACGTTTGATTCATAATGCAAAACAATGTTCTCATTCTGATAGAACTGCAAAACAATCAATCAAAAACAAGAGTAATTTTCATCTATTGATCAACTTCACCAAAGAAGGCGTTTTTTTATAGGGGTGGAAAGTTTTTCTAAAGAGTCAAGCGCTCTAATTATTAAGTAGGTAGTCTTTTAACAATATTTAAAACTTAAACCCATTTTCGGTTTTTATATTTTTTGGTATATGTCTTAAAAATCTGGTTCCGATATAAGAAGGTTTATTTTAAAAAAACCTGAGCCTGTGGTTCTGGGTACCTCATTTCTCCCCATTGTAATATAAGAATGAGTGGGTCCCTTAAATTTTACATCTACCCTTTATTTTTTTTCTACTGAAATTTTCTCAAATATGAATTGGCCATTAACTGTAAATATCTTTGATTTTTTAAAGTTATTCTTTGCCGAATCGTCATTTTTTAGCTTTAACATAATTGTTACGGCCTTTTTTGTTGTTTTAAAATATTGTCCATATTACTTTTTAATGTTGATCCATACAGGGCAATGCAATATGATGTAACAATTCCCCATATTACATTTTCTTACACAAGAGTCTATAATTTAATTAACTTATAAATTGTAAGGTTATAGTGCATCAAATATAATACGAATCTTTCGGTTAAGATACTGTTCTGCAGGAGATAGTCCATTTCAGAGTGGTGTGGCTGTGTACTGGAGAAGAAAGTCTTGTACATTATTCATTATGTTCCCTGGATCTTTCTTCATCGCTCTCAACGACTTTTTCAGTGTGTATACCATTCGTTCTGCTAAACGATTTGTTGCGGCATGACCAAGGTCAATCAGTTTTTGAAATCAAACCTAATTTCATGGACTATTTTTAAAATTAAGTACTAACAAAACTGTAAGATTTGTCCGACACCATAAATTGGGGGTTACCGTGTAAAACAAATGTTCTCGGGACGTGCAATAGTGGTTTAAGTTGTAGTGTAAAGTAAAACAACATAACAAATATGTAAAATTTGATTATAAACAGCTGATATGTACTGCTTATTCATATGGATTTAAACAGAATTATTGTTTTTCATCATTATACCATTACAATTATAATTTTTATAAATTATTAAATGTTTCCAAGGTTTTTTGTTAACTATATTTTTTAATGTTTGTTATATCACGGATTCATAAGATATTACTCGAGTTTCTAGAACCTGTTCAACAGGATTCTTGTTTATTTTGAGCTAGGTCATGTTCTATTTGCTATGGAGTGTCATTGTTATTTGTTATTTCAGTTGTATTCGTTTGGAGCCATTTGATACCCAACCGAAGAGTTTATTAATACACTACGATTACACAGTGGTTTGTCATTCTAACTCTTATTGGTATTTACAATAATGTGCAATATGTTAATAAATTGATTTTTTTAATTTTTACTATTGAATTTTCTTTACTTTCTCCATAATTTTGTAATTTTTAGGCTTGGATTTTTTTAATTTTCCCCCAAAACTAGCCATGGTACATCACTATTCTTAAACATTTAGCCATTTAAGCATTTTTTAAAGAATGCAATATAATTATAACTAATATTGGATCAACCATATTGAATTAAAATGTGTTTTTTTTTATTTAAAGGTAAAGTTGTGAACCATTACATAAAAGTATTTTTTACGGTGTATATAACGCCCCGGGCCGTTTCTGACAATAATTATTCTTCCTCAATCTCAATATTTTCGTTATTTTAGGGAAATAATTTTAAAGATAATTTAAATATCCCAACCTTAAAACATGCCGATATTCTCATCAGTACATATAACAATGACAGTGAACTACTACCAATTACTGTTCAGTGTCATTTGCTTCTTTTTGAAACAAATTATATCAAAGTGCCTTCTTGAAACCGCCATTTAGGAATAAGATAACTTTTTTCTAGTGTGAAATTTGACTTGAGACCATTCATTTACAACTGGTTTCCCACGCTTAAACTAATGCCAAAATCCGTTCTGAAATATCTGTTTTCGTTATCATAATAGTGACAATTTTTTAAATTTTAACAAAAAAATTAAATTGAATACAAAAGGTGATTGTTTTAAAACGGATTTTGGCAATTACCAGGGATTTATGTATTTATTGTCTCAGCGTGTAAATATAATTTATATGTTGGGTCACAACCCATCTTAAAATTTAAACAAAAAATCTTATTCCAAAAGGGCGAATCCAGGATGGCGGCAGGAAGTTTTGAATTTTTCACAATGAAGCGAATGTTAATAAACAAACATTGGTAATTGTCTATGGTCATTATTTCATATAATGCTTATAATATATGGATTTCACTAAGGCTGGGTCATTTAATAGTATTTTCATAATTAATACTTTTTTAAATCACAAAATCTTTTGGAAACACATAGTTAATTATTATCAAAACCCGGTTGTGGAGTTGTATTTACCGTCAAAATATACTCCTAAATGATGGGCCGTAACCCCATCTTTACATTGGGGAACCCAATATGCGTGGAAAACCATATCAAATAAATATAAATGAAGATTAATTTGGTCAACAATTTTCTGCGGTGGTCCTGAGTCTATAACTTGGCAAATTTTAAAAGATGTAGGGGAGGGAATTATTTAAAACTAACCCTGCATACATGCAATTGCTGCGAATTTATTTTCTCATGTAAACTTTTATCTTTAAAAAATTTTAATTTATAACTCAAAATACACATCACTAGACAAACCTTTTTCATGGAAATCAGTAAACCCATTTCCCTGTGAAAACATGAACAAAACAGCACGAAATAACAAGTTTTTACGGCCGCCAATGTTTTTCAAAACTCATAGGACATTTTAAAATAACCTACTACCTTATCGCGCATGTATGGAACAAAGAAACAAAGTAGTGTCATGAAAATCAGTGCACCAGTTACCACTGAAAAGCTAACAAAAACACGTACTTCAGCGTTAACGAAAGAGAGGCTGACAGTAATAAACTGGAGAAGATGTTTGGGCTTCGATAACGTGTATAACGTGAATATATGATAATATTTCAAAACTAACAGCAATTACAGACAAAACTAGAATTTTCTTTTATAAAGTAAATTTTATTAGTCAGGTAAATTTTTCTACAGCGGATTGGCAGTACTGATTACTGATTGACGGCTCACTTCGCCATAACAACGCTTCAAGAACACGCCTCCCGCTATAAAAAGCTGGGAATTGGGCGGAGTATAGGCGGGGAAGGGGAGCGTTGCACTAATGTCTTGCCGCACAAATGGTAGCCCCAGTTATTATTATTTAATTTAAAGTCGGTCATATTGATACTCGAGCAAGTAACTTGTCGATATTTTGGGGTTTCTGCTTATATATTGAATTATTTAAAAAGTCGCCAATATGGTCATCCGGGCAAGTGTCATGTCGATACCTTGGTTTCTGCTTATTTCTTTCTTTATTTTAAATGTCGATAATATGGTCATCTGGGCAAGTGTCTTGTTGATAACTTGGTTTCAGCCCTATTAAAATTAATAATTATTAATTTTTAAAAAGTCGCCAATATGGTTATCCGAGCAAATGTCACGTCGATATCTTGGTTTCAGCCCTCTTTTTAGTAATAATTAATAATATTTGAAATGTCGCCCAAATCGTTATCCGCACAAGTGTCTTTACGGTCAATTGGTGGGCCCCCTAAGAGGAACACGTCTCAGAGTATTGCGGGAAGGTCGCGTGTTTATCAGGATATCACTTTCATTCGAGAACAGGAATTATCCATGCCTATTCAAAATAAGGTAGAAGAGTATATTAATGCAAAACATATTACATCCGGAAAGAGTCTGATAAACTCAGGCTCTCGTCATAAATTGATTATACTACATATTTTACTAAATGCTTATAATTATAATACGTTAAACAATATAAGTGCACTACATTCACGAGTCACATGTATCTTAATATTTAAAATCCAAATACCACTGACATACTGACTGACCTATCACGAAATCTCCATACTTATAAGGCCTACAGAGTTCGACATACATGTTCCTCTTTGTCCCTAGGAAGAAACGGTATTACGGAATTCCCCCTGTGTTCCGCCCCGCTGGGTCCCATAGTTCCCATGTATTCCTTATGGGCATTCACTTAGGTTTGAGCTGATGAAAATTCAAACAGCTGATGTTGCTTCGTATTAGTTCCACGGACTAACCACAGAATGCATCACACACAACTATCACAGTTTCGGCGGGCGAAGCTGCAACGGGTCGGATAGTATTTTGTAATTATATGTAATCTATGCTAAAAATAATAGTAAAAAAGTCGTATGTTGGACAAGTCAAAATAAAAAGAATCAAAAACATTAGAATGCTGCCACGTCAATATTTGCAAAACATTCTGTTACTGAATAGGAGCTTTTATCTAAAAAAATTGTTTCATTTTTTTTTTATTTAAAGTAGAGTCACTCCTCACTTCCCATGAGAGGGACGTTAGTTTTAGAGGGGTGATCAGAGTAATATATTAGCGTCCTAGCAGGAATAACGAAGACATTACTGGTAAATAGAGTGAATAGGGAAAGCCTAACGAACCTAGTTAACGTACTTCATACTAAATATATAAAATATAAACAGGTTAACATACCTTGACGTCCGCAATTCCTTATAGAAATACAGTGGTTAACTAAAGTTTCGACTCACCTTTGATAGTATAACCATTATCAAAACCTTAAGAACCTATATAATGTGCATCACATGAAAGGCCTGATCACTTAAATAACATTTTTTAATTGACTCATACAAATTACTTAAGAATAATCGATTTAAAACCAATCGGACACAGTATGATTCAAGTTTTAGTTTTTTTTTTTACCTAAAAGTACAACTAGGTTTAAAAAAAATTATATCAGATGTCGTAATCTAATAAGACATTGTTCAGGAAAAACCCTTTTGAAAAAATGTAATATGTCTAATCAGAGATTATAAACTAATCCTCTAGGAAAACATTCTCAAGACCGTTCTTTTGTCAAAGTTTTGATTGCTGAAGTTTCGGATAAATCTTGGAGAAAATTCCATGAGCTCATTTATATCGTTATCTTGCAAAATATTAGTTCAAACTAGTGATTTATGAAACTATTATTTATATATTGTTAGCTGTATTTGTTATTTAATTCAAGAACGTTGTACTTGATTTCTACCAGAAACGAATAAGTTAAGTACCCTCTGTAGAATTTAAATTTTTCTTTAGCAACAATTATTTAATACATGTATTATTAAATGATATTATTGTTTTACGAAGATCACTATCGTTCCATTGTCAATATATTTAATTGTTTCAGTGCAAAAGTATATTAAAAAGAATGTGAATAACATATGTTAACCTATCTAAAATTCACAAACAAATCCGAACCATAAGGATGATAATATACATTTAAAAATTAAAAAACAATAGGGATAGTTTGAGTAGCCTTGGATAGGTAATTGATTTAAAAAAAAGTCTGTGTCGTTATTTTATGTCCCTTTCAAGACATATTGTTATCAATATTTACAAAAAACCTTTTAAAACAGTTTTTTATATTTTAAATTAAAGGGATTCAACTCTATCTTAAATTTACTCTCAAGTAAGCACATCAAACCAGGGGTTTACTGAACTACAGTATTTCAGTAAACCGCTAAATTCAAAATTGTAGGTATTTATTGCACTCACTATTCGTTTTTAATTCACAGATAGTTCAAAAACACTAAACTCAAGTTACTGAAAATCAACAAAAAATAATTCACTAATCAATAAAACTATGGCGAAGAAAACTTTAATGTACCAGGTAAAAGTGTACTTACTTAAAAATAATTAAAAAAAACAGCTAAATAACTAATCCTTTATTTTTACATAAACAATTCCTAAGATTGAATGCTGATAAACTGATAAGCGTTTTCTTCAGATAACCCTTTGAAATGTTTGCTATAAACTTTTCTGCTCCACCAATATCCTTTGTATGGAATAATAAAAAAGGTGTTTAAGTATCTCGCTGGCCTATCAGTTATCGTCTTGAGATTTGGTGCAAGAGGTCACTGGTTCGAATCCCGAGACGACCGCGTGACTTAGGTTAGGCAGTTGTCCTTTAACAACGTTAAATACAAATGCCGCAGGCAATGACGATGCAAATATTATTCAAACTAAAAAATCATGTCGTACAGTGTATTTTAACACATGAAAAGTACTGTTTATAATACATCGTTTACCTGAGAACTCACAAAAGAGACAATTTCTGCACCGGAAATTACGGTTTAAGGGACATAAAACACTTTATTTAGGGTCGTAAGCTTGTGCTTTATATGACTTTTGATCTTATGTTCCCTGTTAAATTTAAGCATTTCTTATACTGTGTAAACTCATGTAATATAATAAAACGTACACAATATAAAATTAGGAGAAAAAACTTGTATTTATTGCAGTTGTATAATTAACATATAACGTTAAATAATCTCTCACCACATTTTAATTTTAGTATACTGTCACTATAATGTTGTTAATATAATGACTGAGAAAAGCGTTTTCCCTTTTCGTAGGATTCCCACTTTTTGAAAGTGTGGTATTATTTTTTCACACATTTTTTATAACTTTAGTAACGCACATTATGATCATGTAAAGATAGGATTTTATCGATAAAAACATAGAAAAAGATTTATCTGTCTAAACAGAAAAAGCTTGCAAGGCTGAAAGTGTGAAAGTATACCATCAATATTGTTAAAGAAAAACGTATGAAAATGCTATTAAAAATTCAAATAATAAATATAAAAAAGGATGCCTGGGAAAAATCAGAATCAAAAACTCATTTTACCAGAGCCACATAGAAAATAATTCTTAGTTCAGATAGACTCAATGATTATTTTGTTCGCTCAGTTTCATAAATTCAAATATCTCCTGAAACCATCACTTCGACAAATAACCTAGAACAACACTACACATAATACATCTGAGTTCCATTGACCAGCCACAACACCGCAGGACGTATTTAAAAGGCAGAGGCTACGTACACGTCCGACGTGTGCCGCTACTGTTCACGTCCGTTCCAAATTATGCACCGTACGTTACTTTTCCTGTAATTTTTAAAACAAATTGAGAGCCAGAAAACCTCCTAACCTAACCTTACGTAACCTAACCTATCCTAACCTAACCTAACGTAACGTAACGTAACCTAACCTAACCTAACCTAAGCGGTAGCGAAGTGAATTTGCCCTTACATTGGACGTGTACGTAGTCACTTCGTATTTAAAACTGTCCAACTCTGTGAGCAATGGTTTTTACTTAATTTCGAACTATACTTAATTAAAATAACTATTAGGCACTGACTGTGACACAATAGATTTTTATAATCAATATCTTATTTATGTATGTTTGTATGAACTGTTAATACAACAAAATCTAATTCCCATGTCAGATTAATCTCGCTTTTGTATTTAATAGTCTTCTTATCGTCATGGTTTTGGGTCGAAAAAAGCTACAACTTCAGTCGTTTTTTCCTTTTGGCTTTTAAGAAGAAAAATAATCAGTTCCTCTTACGCTTTGTGTTTTAAGCAAAAAGCTTAATTGAATTCAAATGACGTCCTCTTAAGTAAACTTACCCATCGTGTTAGCAAAGCCTACACGATAACCTTTAATAATCTTAAATGGAAATTTTGTAATATGTAAAATATATATGTGGTATTCGCAAGCTGTACATTACTGTGTTGATAACACGTATACTTGCTTAGTTTTTACAGTGTATTTCTGATTTAAAATTGATACAATCAGAGTTTCAAGTCATAAATCTTTCCATCGTAATTTAATTGAATTTTTTATAAACGTTGTAATTATTGGCCAAAATTAAACGATATTAGAATTATTATAGTCAATGCATGCCCATTTAATAAATCTGAAATAGGAATGTGACAAATGTGCAAACGTTGCACAGGCAGTTGAAAAGTATGTTTAATTTTATTGTATTTTATACAAATCAAAGTAATATAACCAATTGTACATTTGATAATGCTATTTTGTTTATCATCAAAACTTTAAAAATTAGTAACATACATAGCTTGGTTGTATTTAGTAGTAATTGTAATAAGAGCTTTTTCAATGATATATATATATAAAATCTTATAGATACAGTACGTAATATAAATTTCTTTAAGTGAACCGTTTAAAGTATAGTTTTATTCAGCCCGAAGAAACACACACTCCGCTCAGTTTGTTAGCATCTTCCTCGAAACATTATCTTAATGAATGATTCAAAACAATCAACTTAACAATTATCTTTCCTTTTACAAACTGTGTGTTGTGCAATATTATTTATAAAATACTCGAAAACGTTTACTAAAGCTATGAATTTGAAAGTTATTATAATGTGTTTTTCTTTTAATCGTAGTAATATAATTTGTTAGGAATTTATATACACTATATTTAAAATATCTGAAACCCTTTTAGCAGTGAAAAGAAAACATGAACACGTCCCTATATCTGTTTTAGTAAACATAATTATAAAACTGGAAAATATGGGATTGGTATCAAGGATTGAATAAATATAAAGAAGGAATAATGCTAATAAGTTACAAATCTACAATATCCATTGGTGCACGACATGTCTTTTTCTTATTTGGAACATTTTCGAATCTTTTTGTCTGATTGTACGAGAAAATATACAGATTACACTAGAATATGATTTACTGCACTTATAAATTGAAATGTAAAACCTGCATACCTCCAGTAACAAAATTATGTGTAAAATATAACGCAATTATAAAATACATATTATTGAGTGTCTCCATGGAAGTACAAATTCATCACTGAAAATGAACAGATTAATTACTTAAAAAAATATAATGTTCACTTATATACTTATACTATTTAAAGGCTACAGATTTATTTCATGGACCTAATCCAACATAATATGAGTAATGGGGACGCAAACATTCAATCTCTTGACACAATGAGGTCGCCAGCAAAACATTGAGCCCCCGAGCCATCAGGCCTTATAATCACTCGTACAACTCATCGCGCAGTCACAAAGTATCAACGTCACATCTCTCCATCTCCTCATCACTCATCGGTGATATTTTATACGCGTTTAAGCTTCCTACTAAAACTGAAAACTATACATAGGTCGCTCTTCTTTAAGGGGTTTTTTTTAACTTTTTACATGTGATTCTTTTTAAACCCAAACTTTTGTTTGGACCATTAAATTTAGCTTAAAAAACAAACAATTTGGTATTTTGATCATCGCTCTACGTCAGTTGGTTACCGAGATATTGAGAGTGCTAAACACAGTACGTTGTCCAATGTTAATCTTATGGAGAATAAGTAAAATTGTATATCTCGCTTATTAATGAACATATATTAATTAAACTTGGTATGTAGCTTTATATAGTTGGGTTTTAATGATATTTGCATACAAAACTCATTTGTTGTGGTCCCCATGGCAGCAAACTTGTGTACTCAGCAGCTATAATGTTGTTCTTATGGAGAATAATAATCATGTGATATCATGATTGTTTATGAACATAATTTGATAAAACTTGGTATGTTGCTTCATCTGGAGGTGATCCATTGGTGATTGCATAAAAACCAGATTTTGTGGTCCTTGATACAACAAACCTGCATACTCAGTCCTAATGTTTTTCTTATGATAAATAAATAAAATGTCACATCTCGCTTATTTATTAATATGCTTTGATTAAAGTTGGTAAGTGGCTTCATGACTTAGTGAAGTACCATTTGAAATTCGCTGAGTATGCTGGTTAGCTGAAACGGGGGTATTTTTAAAGATAGTAAGTTTCAAAATTTATATATTGAAAAATAAAAACTATCAAAAAACGATTTTGGCAACGTGGTTGGTTTACGTCAGACTTGTTTGAGAGCCCCCCTGTTTGAGAGCCCCCCTGTTTGAGAGCCCCCCTGTTTGAGAGCCCCCCTGTTTGAGAGCCCCCCTGTTTGAGAGCCCCCCTGTTTGAGAGCCACATCCCAGCTGTCACAGGGGCACGGGAGTTGGCCCTCTGAAGGGTCGATTTGGCTGCCATCCCTTCTCACCATTTCCTTTCCTGCTATATCCTATATTTCAGGTAATCTGCGCAATATTCCCGCTTGAGGAAGATGTGACTAGCAGCTATGCTGGGGTTTCCTAATCCGCAACAATGATGATGACGTCAGACTTACGGTTTTTTCACTACCCAAACTGTTATAGGGTTTAGTGTTATATTTAGATTTCTGCAAGCACAATAAGTAATATGTTAAAAGGAACTTTTAAAACTATTTTAAAGCACCGAAAATGGCTTAAACATACATTAATTAAATGATGTTGATGTTGATGTTGAATTAGAAACGTTAGTTAGATCATGACGTATTTGTAAAACTTTTCCTATACTAAACTATTGCTGCTTTGTGTGTGCGTTTTTGAATGTTAAACTATATTCAGCCACAAAAGCGTACAGGAACACGAGTGAATGGTCATGTAACATTCATATTTCCACCCCTCACTGCTTGTAGATGCGGTTGATCAGTTTCATAACGTTTCTAAACCTAATGTGGGTTTGAATCATGCCACAAAAAGTAGTATTTACCGTTTGTGAAAGGTCGTCTATTCAATATAATTGTTAGAAGGGGGACTGAGCTTCGGAATGGAATGGGGGACAACCTTAAACTAAGAATTTGTGAGTTTTATATTTTGTGTAAACCATAACTTTATCGTGGACATGAAAGTTGCTGAGGTAGAATTTCACAGAAAATATATCCACAATAGGCCCTAACTGGATAAAACTATGAAGATTTATACCGACTGTGGTATTCGTATGTATTGTAATACTTTGAGGTGTTTTATATTTGTTTACGATACATTTATGTTAATAAATACGGTTTAAAAATTATTTTACGTTTTTTTTATAAATAAAAACTGATTAAAAACAATTATACAAGTAATTTGACTGAAATGCATAAACTTGTTTTAAACAGATTAAAACCAATATTTTTGTTATGTTATTTAATCTAATTGTAAATTGATTGCTTAATACAGTTTAATATACAGTATGCTACATACCCAAGTTCGTTCTATGTCATAGTGATTGATCAGATAATTATTTTGATTTCATAACTGATTTATAAGATTGAGGTGTCAAATTAAAGGGATATTCCTTATCCTCAGGACTCCGCCCCACTGGCATAAAAATTCACCACGTTATTCGTATGGATGAAATACTTTATTGGGTTTTAGTTACGTGTGTTTGTTAATTAATTGATACAATAGGAGATTTTAAATAACAGCTGTTACAAGATATATTTATTACTTAAGTCTGCCACTGTGTTATTTACATTTTAAATTTGTGCTGAATTGAATTACAAATAAGTCATGCGAGATTCCCGTATGGGGGACGTAGTTTTAGTTACTATTATTTGTGACTAGTGGGCGGAATCGAGCAAAGTTGTTCCAACTTGAGTCTGATTAAAATAGTTGGTCTCTCCTTTCCGTAGACCAACTGTTCTCAGCTAATCGATCTGATGTTTTACATATATTGTGTAACAACGTTTTGATGTATTGGCAGCTGTTTTAGTTTGCAATTGAATTTAAATCTATCTGCATTTTATCCTTAGGGAAAAAATGAACATTGAGGGCGGCATGTGCCCTTCACATAAAGGTAGAGTGGATATCGACAATTGAACACCACTTTACACAACTAAGAGTTAAGGACATTTTTTATACGTGAATCGTAAAAACCCATTTAAAAACGAGTTCGCACGCAGCACGCTGTGAATTTCCACATAACAAACTCTTAAATAAGAGTGAAAACATACATTTAATCCAATGTTTATTGCAATCTGAAAAAAATGGATTTTTTAGCTGTTCTGATGCTCCTGGTTTCATTACCTGCAATGCTGGGAATATTTACGTATTATAAGGTTATGAGAAGGTTCAGTCAGGCTTTAAAGTAGGCGTGAGGTTGCTGGGGATGATAAAAGTACACCACAAAATTAATAAAAGGCTTTTCTAATGTGAAAGTCCCATAAGACAACGTACTGTGTTTGTCGATACATATTTTCCCAACGAACTTGTCTAATTGATTACAGAGAGGAACGTCCATACCAAATTAGAAGTAAATCGGACAAAAAATGCGACCGCTAGAGTGCACACACACACACACACACACACACACACACACACACACACACACACACACACACACACACACACACACACACACACACACACACACACACACACACACACACACATATATATATAATTTTGAACGACCCCCGAAATGTGTTCAGGGGGTCACGTTAGGAACTTCTATGGTGGTCCCACGCTTAAGTTTCACCGTACGGGTCATGCTAATAGTTCACTTTCCATAGGAAATTCACTAATAACGGAGTATTTCGGTTTACAAAATCACTTTATTCCCGTATTATAGATTTAAACGTTAAGCAATTGTTAAAAAAATCCAAAAACCATAGCTTCGGTAACATTTAATAGTTTCGCTTATTCCCCTGATTTCAGTCTTATAGCCATCAAATTCCAATATTGAAAAGTATATTTTAACTTGAAACTTTATTTTGGTTTATGGCCTTACGTGAGGTTTTATACAACAACTAGTACTTAATTTCCAACATTCTTACCAAGGGGTTTCATGCAAGTACATGGCTTATGGGCGTCAGACGTTTTCTCAAAGGTTTTTGGGACGGTTTGGTTTTATGATATATATATATATATTTATTTGAAAGAAAAACATAAACTTTCATCAATACTAACTTGAAGAAAGGTTACCAGTGTAGTAAATACTCTATAATTTTACTTTATTATTTTTCTTTCATCCTTTCAGATTATCGTGTAGGAATCTGATTGTCTTAGCAATTGTTATGTTTTAAGTAGTAATAATTTTTTTGTATATGTGATATGTTATAGTGCTGAATATTTTGGAGTTCCCAACATCAAAAACTTGTTTTGATTTTAGATTTAATTAATTTTAATTTATAGTTTTTTTATGAATTTATTTAAACTGCATGTATTGCACAGTGATGGTGCTACATCTGAATTTGGTATAATATATTTTCCTTCTAATTTATGAACTCATTCTGTAAACTGGGTTAAATAAAAGCAAAATTTTAGGGTCTACATTGTAACTTGTATGAAGATATAGTAGTCTTGAAACTAATTTACATGCGTTATTTTTAAACAAATATACTTTTGTAATATATTATAAACAATTTTCCGCTTCTAGCATTATATCAAATATTTTATGACCATAAATATTCTGATTCCCGAAGATTTTGATTTAAGATGTATGATAACCGCCTAGCCTGCAGAGCCTGCATTACCAAGGATCAGTCTGCAACCCACATCATGAAGAAATTCGCGAGTTTTGAATTGCCAAGTTTCGAAAAATGTCAAGGTGGCTTGGCGTCCAGTTCCTCACTTCCTGTTCCCCGGCGCCGGCGTCAGTTCCTGGTGTCCCGGCGTCACTGTTCTACCATCGGATGTACCAGCAACACCTTCGAGTAATGTATTGGTGAGTTGGAAATTACTCTTATATATTCAATACACCGTCACACTGTTGCATAGTAAAATCCGAGATCAAATTGATGCTGTAAAAAAGCTCATTCTAAAAATTCTATACAATTGGTTATTAACTTTGTACATTAGAATGATGCTTTTATACCATCGTTAAAATCTCCTCAGGTTACTCCGTGACGTAATGACAAACAAAATTATGGAACAGCTGTTGTACGTATAAAGTAGAACAACAACAAAAACAATTGGATGGCGAGAAGAATATTCAGACAGTATTCGTTGGGGATACACTATACACGATAAAACATTTGATTTTGTTGAAATTTATTGAGGTTTTGGTTTAAGTACTATATTGTACTTTGAATATTGATTTGTTATAATTTCACTCTGTATTTATTTCTCACTGTATCGTTTTTTGTTGCCATTTATAAATAGCAAATCCATCAGGATAGTGGGAAATTAATGGCAGGTTCCATTACTTTAATATTTATTCTCATATTAGATTCAATCACTGAAAGAGAATTTGACAAAATATAGATAAATCAAGCAATTTTATATAAAATGTAGGGATTCAATGGAAATATATGTTTTTTATTGCCTATTGTAGTACTCTATTGTGGTCCCTATCTGTCGTGTTATGTCAATAGTCACCTCTACAGCCTCACGTTATTTTTAAAAGACTGATATTTAACTAGGCATATGCACTAATTTGACCTTACTAATAAGTATTACACGTTACATAGTAAGGTCAGTTTATGTTAAACAATTTATTAATAAATAAATAAAATAAATGCGTTTATTTTAATTTAGTTACAACTAGATGATGGACTAGGAAAGCCCGCCAGAGGCTTTAGACAATTTCCGATTGGACATTATTCGCTCACCGGAAGGAAAGGAACAAGCAGGAAAAAGTGTTACAGGATGAGCAGCCAGTCATACAATTTAGAGGGAAAACTCCCGCGACTCCTGCGACAGCTGCTTATCAGCTCTTATCAGCCTTCAAGCGGGTCCACTCTGTCCCTCTAGAAAAACTTACAATAGTGTGTCTGAAGAAACATGAAAAATACTTCATGTACCTTTCGATACAGTTTAGCCGCTTGGTAGATGTATTGATAACATCAGTTAAAGTAGATTTTCATGAAGATTCGACTTAAAATTCATTTAGAACATACCAATGGCTGGCATTAAAAATGTCACCTCTTTAATTTAGACTTTTTACAAAAAAAATTAGTGGTTTACTGTTATTTCCTAATTATTGCTCATCATTCATTTACATAAGGTTGCATCACATTTTATATTCGTGAAGCATGTCAGAATGTAGATTTGTACCTTCACAAAAAATCTAAAACAATATAAAGTACACATAATACCAGATTAATTTTGAATTGATATATTTTCTTTATAAATACAGTTTTAATTAGTTGATGACGAAAGACAATATGCTCTATCTTCCATCAACGGTCATAAATTATGATAAAGATATATAACATAGTAACAATTGTTCAACTTATCAGAGACAATTTACACTTTTAATATACTTAAAAATATTATTTTTCAAATTTTTGTAGGTTGTATTCCTTAGTAACATAATATATAGTACTTTTTAAGAGTGAAAAAATCCGCTTATGTCAATGCTTTGAAAAATTAAAACAATTTTAAAGTGTTGGTTATCTGCAGGAATACATTCCTTGGAGCAAGGAGCTGTGAATTTATATTTAACTCCATACATTCGGAGGGAAAATATCATAAATAACACTTAGAAGGACGTTCCTTACATTCGTATTCAAGTGTAAGTTGACATTTGGAAGCCTTATCAAATTTAACGAATTGTATTTAAATTAATCGAACTATATAATTATGCCCAAGAATACTTTTATAAAAGTGTAAGCTGGTTTTAGTATTTAATTTTTGTACATGCTAAATAATTAGTTATAATAAAATGCCACGTAATACTTTATTTGTAAAAATCAAAAAATAAAAAGCGAACCATTTACACAAAACCAAGTTGCTGTTTTTGACGTCTGTCATTTGTATGATTTAAACTTAATTGAGTTCAACTTTACAATGACCGTCAATAAAACCACCAGGGCCACCAAGCCTCTAAAATGTATCAAACTCGTTTTTGTTGTACCACATGTACTAAAGCCATGTTCAGGTAGGAACCACAATCTTAGGGACGATGTCACGTTCCTTGCTGTCCACAAACATGGGACAAAGGTGAAAGGAAGCTTGTTGTAATAAAGGAAAGCCAAAGGATTATATGACATTGATTTTCTGTATCCAATTTTGACCTCACAACCGGTATGGTTACAAATACTTTGTTTAGACAATTATATGCTTAATTATTTAAAAAGTAGGGAATATAAATGTTACACACAGCCTACTAAAACAAAATCAAGCAGCTCTCTTTGCTTCATTAATAGGTTAGTTTTACACTTTAATATTTTAATTATTTGTTTGATACTTAATACTCAGTGTATTGAATAAGTAATAATTATTACTTCATTTATAACATATTTTGTCAATCTAAAACAAAATTTGTCGTATTATAAAAAATAAGCCAATTTTCGAAGGAGGCTTCTGGCAAATTTATTATGTCTTCAATCATGATTTAGGTGTTATTTAAAAAACCTTAACGATTAGATGTGCTATTTGGGGTTTGGAAAACATCTACCTTCAGGGCTCCGCCCCCAAGGCTTTCAAAGTTCCAATGTAATCTTACGGGAGAATATAAATTAATTTAATTGAACATTTAAAGTAACAAAAGACAGTACAGTAGCAGAATTATCTATTTTAAAAACTAGTACACTATGAACTGGGGAATCACAAATTAAATTTACTTGCTCGAATTCGGGCTACTGGATTTGCTTGCATTTATTAAAAGAATAAACCGATTTTTGTGACCATGATTATGGCGAAACCATTAGGTCTTGAATAATTGTGTTTTGTTATTCGTATCCCTTTAAAGTCGATATCTGCCTTTTGGGATTTGGAAAATATCTGCCTTCAGATCTGCCTGGAGAACCCCCAGGGTTTTCATAGTTCCAATGTTTAACTTATAACGAGTTCGCACGCAGCACGCTGACGTGAGGGAAGTGAATTTCCACATAAAAAACTATAAAAACTCAAAATCAGTTAAAAACATACAATTATTCCAATTTTTATTCAAATCTGAAAATATTGATTTTTTGGCTGTTCTGATACTCCTGGTTCTATTTACCTGCAATGCTGGGAATACAATTTTGCGCATTATAAGGTTAGGAGAAGGTCCAGTCAGGCTTTAAAGTAGGTGTGAGGTTGTTGGGGATGATAAAAGTACACCAAAAAATGATTAACAGACTTTTTTAATGTAAAACCCCCATAAGACAACGTACTGTGTTTGGTCAATACACATTTCCATTAATAACTCGGTAAATATATATGATAGAATGACGAGAGAGGGCTTAAATGTTTTTCCACACTAATTCTCATCTTTTTACATTCGTTAATTTCACATCAGGGGCTTTTTTGACCCTTTTTGGGCCCAAAAACTCGAAATTTGAAAGATTAATCCCCAAAAAAGGGGTTTAGAGTTTCCGATTATTTTTCCCAACGAACTTGTTCAACTGATTATAGAAAGGAACGTCCCTAGCAAATTTGAAGTAAATCGGACAAAAAATGCGACCGCTAGAGTGCCTGCACATATATATATATATGTGCATATATATATATATATATATATATATATATATATATATATATATGTAGGGACGTTCCTTTCTATAATCAGTTGAACAAGTTTGTTGGGAAAAATAATCGGAAACTCTAAACCCCTTTTTTGGGGATTAATCTTTCAAATTTCGAGTTTTTGGGCCCAAAAGGGGTCAAAAAAGCCCCTGATGTGAAATTAACGAATGTAAAAAGATGAGAATTAGTGTGTCTATATATATAAAACATTTTGAACGAACCCCCAAAACGTGTTCAGGTGGTCACGTTAGGAACTTCTATGGTGGTCCCGGGCTTAAGTTTCACCGTGCGGGTCATGCTAATAGTTCACTTTCCATAGGCAATTTACTAATAAAATAGTAATCGAATTAACTGAACATTTATCAGCTGTTAGTAACAAAACAGAATACAGAAGCAGGATCAAGCTGATTTCTGAAATTAAATAACAATATGACTTATAGCTGGACTGAATTAGAGCTGGGTAAACAAATTTGCTCGATTTTGAGCAACTGGATTTACTTGTAATATTTAATATTTTTAAATTAGTTATCGCGAGAAAAATAATTGTAACACATATTAAAACATTACCAGACACATTTAAAGTGGTTATAATTTGTTTGCGTTGGTGTGCGTGTGTGGGTTAAACAAGTTGGCCGCAGAGACGAGTAGCACAATTTATGGAGGTAAACCTGTGCGCCTGACCTTGACCTTGTCCCAATGTTGCATCCGTTACCGGCATATTTAGTGGCAGTTTACCTAGCTAATGTCTTTATAATCTTTTTCCACTAATTTTCCAATTATTCCTTAATTTAAAAAAATTCTAGATACGTTTCGCTAGGCTATTCTGTTGCTTATCTCACATTCGGTACATTTTTGATCAGTTTTACTTATTATTATATTTTATTTACTCCATCCATCCTACATTTAGCTATAATTGACCTCACTCCAAAACTAAAGTTATTTTTGTAATTGTTTATTTTTATTTCGTTATTTTTTAGAATATTTTTCAGTACGTAAATATACAAACATTTAGTTGCCACTTTCATGTTAAAAGAAGGATGTGTTATGTTTTGTAATAATAAACACTACGCTCTTTCAAATAGTAAACCATAAAACGATATTGTAAATACCTAGTATTCCTTCCTGTTAGTACACACTACTTGCTGTCAAATGACACAGCACGGGACAGCATTTAAAAAAATATTACTAGTTTTGATAACCGTGTATAAAATAACGTAAGTTTCTGTCACCCTAAAAATATAGGATTTGAATTATTCTGCATTTTTATTCACATTAGACCTGACGATACTAGTTACAACAGGAAGATTCATAAAGATATCAAGCAATTTGTTTATGCTGCATTTTGTGGAGAATCTGATTATTTTTCACAGATAAAAAAAATATATATATGTTATATGTGAAAAATAATCAGATTCTCCACAAAATGCAGCATAAACAAATTGCTTGATATCTTTATGAATCTTCCTGTTGTAACTAGTATCTTCAGGTCTAGTGTAAATAAATGCAGAATACATACAAATCTTATATTTTTACATAGAGAGAGGAGAGAGAGAGGAGAGAGAGAGAGAAGAGAGAGAGAGAGAGAGAGAGAGAGAGAGAGAGAGAGAGAGAGAGAGAGAGAGAGAGAGAGAGAGAGAGAGAGAGAGAGAGAGAGAGAGAGAGAGAGAGAGAGAGAGAGAGAGAGAGAGAGGGAGGGAGAGTAAAGCCCCAAAGGGTTTTCAAATGTTTTCTGAATGTTGATACATCTAAGAATTATAAGAAACATATTCATACGCTATTTGACGATTTATGTTACGATGATACCTTCAAATTTGGCACGGCGGTTTCCTCATTTAATTACATTCCAATACATGTTGGTGTTTTAAATATAAATATAAACGACTTTTTCAGAACTTGAATCACTGCACGCCATCGAGTTGCTCTCACTTCCTGCCTACAAATGGTCTCACCATCGTGGTACCATAGGTAAGTAGTTTAAAATGTTTAACCGTCCAGCTTGCATCAAGTGACACATTTACCAATCCTGGACACCTTGTTTGAGTGTGTTTCTGTGATGTGAGCATGTGAGCGCGCTGGTAGCACTAAAATATCCTCTTCCCCAAATGTGTGATAATGTATGGGTTTCAGAGTTTTAATAACTGAAGGCGTGTATCGGATTGGCAGACCTTCAGCTCTCACAAGCGCAGGGACGGACCGGTAAATCATAACTAGATTGTCACCCCTTCACCGACTCAAAGAAATGCGCATTGTTTCTTTTTTTTAGAATGTTTTATTCCAATGTAGCCGATGTTTTATCAACATGTAGTTGAAATGATAAGACAAATGAGTCCTAACTTAACAATATTAATGTAGATGGAAAATAATTGCAACAGTTAAAACTTAAAATTATATAATGTTGAATTATACTTTTATATAGATTTGAATCAACGTCAATCATTTTTCGCAGGCCCCCCACCGGATGGAAAGGAGCTTTAAGGGATGAAACAGGTAGTTGGGACGGAACCGGTAATTTGTTACATCTTAAATGTCACTTCCTTTTCTCATTTGTTGAACGCTCATCAATCCAAACGTGTTGCCGGTCTGTTATGAATGTCCAACAGACTAAGTACTTTCGGCATCTGCTGTCATTGAGCATTCATTCTTCTCTGTGTTTTTTAGCGAATTTCCCCTATAGGGAAGAAACTATTACCGTAGGTCTCATGGTAAGACTTAAGCCCGAGACCATGATAACTTTTCATTTTGAGGTCCCCAGATGCCAAAAACACCATTCGATCGAATTATATATATATATATATATATATATATATATATATATATATATATGTGTGTGTGTGTGTGTGTGTGTGTGTGTGTGTGTGTCCGTAAGCACGATAACTCTCGTAAAAAAGGTCGGATCTTAATGAAATTTGGTACAAATGTGTAAAGCACCATTTATTTGAACGAGTTCGAAAACCAGACGAATCGCACACAATCGAAAGGGGGGATTTTAGGGGGTTTTTTACCCCAAAATGGTTTTTTTGGTGTTTACATATGTAATTTTCATTTAAAAGAAATTTTAATTTTTACCATTGAATTCAGAAAAAAAAAATTGTTATTTTTATCATTGCTCGACGTCAATTGGTTACTGAGATATTGAAAGTGATAAACACAGTACGTTGTCTAATGTTATTCTTATGGAGAAAAAGACAAATTGTATATCTCGCTTATTTATGAACATAAACTTACGAAATTTGGTATATGGCTTCATCTGGTTGTGGTTCATGCCTATGCCACCATTTTTCGCCTATGGTTCCTGTAGCAGCAATCCTAGGTACTTGGTCCCCATGTTATTCTTGTGGAAAATAATTAAAATGTTATATATCGCTTATTTATGAATGTATATGGATGAAACTTGGTATGTAACTAAAGATAAGTTCTATTGATATTTGCATCAAAACCCATTATTTTTCCTTGTTGCAGCAAACCTGTGTACTCATCCCCAATGTTATTCTTATGGAGAATAATTAATATATTAAATATCGCTTGTTTGTGAATATATTTCTTATGAATCCTGTTAAGTGTTTTAATGTGTTATTTTATATATTCATTGGACATTCGCTGAGTATGCAGGTTTGCTGCGACGGGGTATTTGATTTCTGAAGCTAATTGGGGGGCTGTAACGCACTTAAGTGGGGGGCTTAGAATTTTGTGTTATTTTGTCAAGGTGGGGGTTTGTGATACGTAACTCACATATTTTCAATATAGTGCTGGGAATTAAATAAAAATTCAGTTGTGTAATCTGATGTTAGTACTTTTTTATGATTTATTACATATTATATTTTGGGGTTTATCGTCCAATTTGTTATCTAAGGTTGTTTTGAATGTATGATAGTTATTATTTAAATCTGTTACGTTTTAGCTGGGATTAGTTGGGAATTTTTGTAAAAAAAATGACAGAGTAAATGTCACTTATATTTTATGGTTTATCTCTACCCATATAATTATTATTTTAATTTAATTTTATAGAGTTTTGTGCATAGATTATTGTCATAAAATATTAATTTTGTTAATTTAAATCACATGTTTGTTTGTTTTAGCGAATTTCCCCTATAGGAAAGAAGCTATTACCGTATGTTGATGGATAAGATTTAAGCCCGGGACCATGCATGATATATTTTCGTTTTGAGGCCCCCCATATGTCAAAAACAACAATTTGTTCAAATTGTTATTTGCGTATATGTGGGGTTGGGGGGTATGCTCAAGTGTTAAGGTATGTTACATAATGGGGGGGAATGACGCTAAACACGCATTATGAAATATGTTTATGTACCCTTAAATATTGTACCCTTATATGTTTATGTACCCTTATTAAATAAACCGCTAATAAATAATAAGATTAAGAGTAGTTACGCCCATTTATCGGAAGAATTACAGTACCTTTAATGTATCTCACTTCACAAGCAACACCGACCACGGATATTAAATCTGTCAACTGAGGCTTAGTTTCACTTTGTTAAACACATGCTGTTCTATAACTTTGGCTTTTTAACAGTAAACATCTTTAGAGAAAGGTCACGACAAACTTGGGAAAATATTGATAAAGATTTTGTTTTCCTAGAGTTTTAACACTTTGTTTCCAATGTTCCACTGCGAAATTTCGAACTACATAAATATTATTTAACTATTATTAGATTAATTTAGCTATACAAAATTCGTACAAATAAATTTTATCACAGCTCAAAACATCTTTCATACAAGCAAAATAAAAATTGAAAAATCAGAGGGGAATTACTCGTATTACGCAAAACTATTTAAATTTTATGGTTTATAGACATTAATAAAAAATTATACTCCACAATATACTTTTATATTGTATATCCACTCATACTAGGAGTTTTATACTGCTTCACAAAATTTATTCATTTACAATATTTCGGAAAAACACAGCCACCACGATAATAATAATTTGGATAAAAAAACATGACTTATAATATAGTAGAAAGTCTGGTGCTAAATTAAATTAAATGCGGTAAAAATCGTACATTATTTTAATCACAAGACGAATAGACTTCAAATTAAACTGCAGAACGTAAGGAAGCGTGCGCAATGTTTGAAATGAAAATCTAAAATATTCTGCCTCAGTTAAGTCAACTCTTGTTCAGGGTTTAAATTAACTTACCTGTTATATCTGTAATTTTACATTATGTGTATTCATTTTGTTGTATCAACCACTTAGTAAGGGGTTTTCAGAGATAAAAATACTAATAAGATGGATCAAAAGTACACAATAGAAAAAAGTAAAAACTAAAATTAACTAGAAATCAACCAAAATGTATTCCTTGAGTTAGTTATTTTTAGCGAATTTCCCCTCTAAGGAAGAAGCTATTACCGTAGTCGGCATGGTAAGACCTAGGCCCGGGACCATGATAACTTTTCGTTTTGAGGTCCCCAGACCCCAAAAACACCATTCGTTCGAAACTGTATATATATATATATATATAATTATATATATATATATATATATATATATATATATATATATATATATACATGTGTCCGTGGGTGCGATAACTCTCGTAAAAAAGGTCCGATTTTGATGAAATTTGGTACAAACGTGTAAAGCAGCATTTATGACTTTAAGTTCGAAAACCAGACGGATCGACCTATCCGAACGGGTATTTTGGGGGGGTTTTGTACCCCAAAAATGGGTTTTTTGAGTTTTTTACACACAATTTTTGAAAAAGTAAAATTTTATTTTTCTCATTTGAATCAGCTTAAAAAGACGCACAATTTTATGTTTTAATCATTGCTCTACGTCAATTGGTTACTGAGATATTGAAAGTGCTGAACACAGTACGTTGTCAAATGTTATTCTTATGGAAGATAATAAAAATTGTATATCTCGCTTATTTATCAACTTATCCTGACGAAACTTGGTATATTGCTTCATTTCATTGTGGTCTTTTGATATTTGCACAAAAACCCATTTTTTGGCCGATAGTTCCCGTAGCAGCAAACCTGCATACTCAGCCCCATGTTATTCTTATGAGGAATAATTAACGTGTTATCTCCTTTAATTATGAACATAAATTAATAGAACTTGGTACGTGGCTTTACCTAGTTGAGTTATATTGATATTTGTATAAAATCCCACTTTTAGTGTTCCTTATTTCAGCAAACCTGCATACTCAGCCGCCATGTTATTCTTATGGAGAACAATTAAAATGTCATAAATCGTTTATTTATGAATGTATATTGATAAAACTTGGTATGTGGCTGTATGTGGTATTAAGATAAATTAATATGCATTGGAAATCCGCTGAGTATGCAGGTTTGCTGCTACGGGGGTATTATAATTTTACAGCGTAGATGTCCTGTGTTGTTTGGTGAAACCTGATGCTTCGTATGGAAATAAAATATGACGATTCACTCATTGTTAGACAAATTAATATAATTTAAAAATTATAAACTTATAAGGACCATAATGAAAGGTTATACCATGCGTATATGGTTGGTATGCGTATATGATTTTCTCGTAGCTCCACATTAAAACAGAGATATAAAATGTCAATCAAAGAAAGCTTTTCATACAAAAAGATAAAACTTAGGCATAAAACAAGGTACTCACGTTACTTTTTTACCTCTCTCTCTCTATATATAATATATATAAATATATATATATGTTATTTGTAAAAGTTAATCAGATTCTCCACAAAATGCAGCATAAACAAATTGTTTGCGATATTTATGAATCTTCCTGTTGTAACTAGTATCGTCAGGTCTAATGTGAATAAAGTTGCAGTCATAAACTTAGGCGATAAAAGTTTATATTCTCCTTATACAGGGTGTTTCATAATTCGTGTCGGATACTTTAGGGTATTGTTCCTGGATGCTTAGTAAGCTCATAAATAATAAGCAATTTTTTTTAATATGCGTAAGTAGCTGTCGGTCTGTCTGTATGTGTTTTAAAGAAAATCATTTTTAATTTAAAGTATGTTTAAGATAAAGCTTTGAATCTCTGTATATGGGTTTTAATTATCAATGTACATAAGTGGAATTTTTTCAAAATTTGAACTTTTCAAAATTCAAAATGGCGCAACTTTAAATTTTCAAACTCAAATATCTTAAAAATAGTTTATTTTACAAAATATTAACAAGAACAACTTTATTTTTTAAATATTATTCTACATAATTACAGATAACTTCCATGTGTGATTAATTACAATTACTATTAGAGCAATTGTTCTAATAGTAGATGTAATTAATCACACAAGTGGGAATAACTTTGTTATTTATCAACCGATTGGAGTGAAAGTTATCCGTAATTAAGTAGAATAATATTTAAAAAAAAGTTGTTCTTGTTAATTTTTTGTAAAATAAACTATTTTTAAGATATTTGAGTTTGAAAATTTAAAGTTGCGCCATTTTGAATTTTGAAAAGTTCAAATTTTGAAAAAATTCCACTTATGTACATTGATAATTAAAACCCATATACAGAGATTCAAAGCTTTATCTTAAACATACTTTAAATTAAAAATTATTTTCTTTAAAACACATACAGACAGACCGACAGCTACTTACGCATATTAAAAAAAATTGCTTATTATTTATGAGCTTACTAAGCATCCAGGAACAATACCCTAAAGTATCCGACACGAATTATGAAACACCCTGTATATAAGCCATAATACTATTTGAAATTACGATCGTAAGCAGCTTAGAGAAAAAACATTGAAATTTTCGTATAGTTGAGCGTTATATATTTAGTTTTTTGTTGGGTAATAATAAAATAATAATAAGTAATAATAAAACTGTTAAAGTGGTAAATGCAACGGTAAAAATAAAGACATCCATTTAATTATATTGCATTGTTAAACTTCTGAACTATTTAACAGTCTGCCTGTAGGAGCGATGTAACAACATTTACAGTACTGTAACATCAATTTACATATCGTTCTCGTTGCATGTTAATGACCTGATATGGTCATAACCCACTTATTTGAGTATCTAAATTCATACCATTCAATTACATTTCAGCGAGTTTCCTTTATAAAGAGGATTAGGGCATTTTGTAGGCTTTGAAGGGCTTAGAAGTTTTTTTATGATTTCATAGTAATAATTTTGTTAAATGAGCAATAATAGCTCTCCCGATAGGATAAAATGGGACAACGCCATATACAGTAACCTCAACTCCCATGTCGCAGCAAACTTGCATACTCAGTGGATTCCAATTGCATACTTTACTACCACATGTAGCAACTTACCATATGTAAAAAAATACATTCATAAAAAAGCTTAAGAAATAAGATTTGGTTTATTATTGATAAGAATAAGATTTGGGCTGAGTATTCAAGTTGTCTGCTACATAACCACCACAAAACGGGTTTTTTATGCGCCATAAGCATAAAAGTACCAATATAAGTACCATATAAGTACCAAATATCACCACACCAAGTACGTTTACACATAAACGAGATACACGTTTTTTTTCTCCATAAGAATCACATGATAGATGAGTAAGCAGTTTGCTCAAAATCAAAATTTCATGGTCTCGGGTTAAGTCCAACCATGCAACCCACGGTAATATCTGCGCCCCTAGGGGAAGTTCTCTGAAACTGGAAGTTCGTTGGGAACAGAACCGGTATTCCACTGATAAGTAGTACCCTACTAAGTATTCAAGTGTATTTTTAATAATAATACAATTAAAAAATGTCTAATTTTGAAGCGATCGGGGTCTTTTGTTTGGTCTCGGGGAACCTAATAATGGGTTTCAAACCTTTTTGGGGTCCTCTGTGCTAATGTAGCGTTCTGGTTGTGTAGTTTTGTGCAACTCAAAATCCAACTTCAGCTGTTTGCAGCCTTTTACAAAACAGATCGGTTCGTTTAAAAGACAAAAAGTGTTTATACTGTGTTGATTATCTGCCTCAACTAAATTCCATTTAATGTTATTTATTCATATGAGTCGCTAGTAAAGGTGTTCAGTGCGAGTCAAATGACAACAAGTTACACAAATCGTAAAAAATAAGATGACTATGCATTTTTTTAATAAATAATATTTACTGCATAATTAACGACGAATCAAACTTTGTTAACATGACAACTATATACAATAAGAGATTCGTATAATATAACCCATTAATGTATGTCCAATTAGTGTAATGTTTCAAATTATTTCTGAGGTTTTCTGGGATTATTTAAAACTTTATTCAATTTATACTCTTTATTCAGAATAAAACAAGGTCCCAGCACCTTTAATGTGTCGGTGGCCACTAGAAGAGAGAGAATGTTCGAAAACACATTCTTACAAAAGAAACTCAATGGTGAGTTTACTTAAGTGAACTGTTGAGGTAAAGCTTTCTTTGGCCCGTCAAAAACACTGTGTAGCTATTTGCCTTTCCCTCAAACACTCAGCCAGGGCTTGGCTATAAATTGTTTTCCACTCTATATATGTTATGTTATTTTGTTATTTCATGATTCTCGTAGACTTTTTTTACATTAAGTTCAAACTAAAATATTGTAAATATTTGCAATGGACGGTAAACGACGCCACAAATTACTTTTCGGGCAATATTGCAAATAATAAATAATTTGTACCAAAATTACCTGGATACTTTTTTATTGTTAGCTGAAAACATTTTAGTTTTAAACATTCCATGGTCTAATGTTAAACGATTTAATATGTTAACGTGGCTGTTATAAACGTTAAGAAAATACTACCATGGTCGAATCCATGAGTCAATTGCATGCAAAAAGGCTCTCCCGTTGGTGAAATAAATAAATAAATGGGTTCCTAATTTACTCAGGAATAATATATGGATTGATAATTAGTTTTATAAATCAAATATGCATACAACATATATAAATAGACACATAAATAACGGGGACTTTTAGGCTCTGAGAATGAGTATTAAAAAAACGTGAGAGGGATTTGAATTTGTTTGAGTATTAATTCCATTCCTACCAAGGATAACTTTGGATCTTTAAGATTATATAAGTAAAAATTTCAAAATCGTTATGAGACTCAAATTAACTATTTGTCGTAATGGGATGAGTGAATTTAGAAAGGCAGATACAAATTACTGCTGCTAATGTTAGTCCTAATTAAAAATCGTCTCAAAATATCAAATAATGGTCTCTGACCAGGGGACGATGGGGAAATAAATATTGTTAATTTGGTTAATTTTAAATAATACGTTTAAAATCATTATTCATATAAACAAATCATAAATATGCTCTAAAAACCTTCATGTTTACGTTACAAAATGTTTGATGGAATACCGCTAAAATTACTTTGGTTTTGGATTGGGGCTACTTAATATCAAAGGTTTTATCAATTTCAAGAATGCATTGAACAGTAAATAAATGTTAAAAATATTCAATTCCTATTAATCAATAATTAAATAAAACTGACAATGTAAACATTAATCCCCATCTAAGATCTTCATCCGTTAAACAGACGTTAACATAGATTATGATAAAACATTTCAAAGATCGCACTAGTGTGCTTCTGCAAAGCAAACGTTAGTTAAAATATAAAACTTGTAAAATACCCCCGTAGCAGCAAACCTGCATACTCAGCGAATTTCCAATGCACATTAATTTATCTTATTACCACATAAAGCCCACATACCAAGTTTCATCAATATACATTCATAAATAAACGATTTATGACGTTTTAATTATTCTCCATAAGAATAACATGGCGGCTGAGTATGCAGGTTTGCTGAAATAAGGAACACTAAAAATGGACTTTTATACAAATATCAATATAACTCAACTAGGTAAAGCCACATACCAAGTTCTATTAATTTATGTTTATAATTAAAGGAGATAACACGTTAATTATTCTCCAAAAGAATAACATGGGGCTGAGTATGCAGGTTTGCTGCTACGGGAACTATCGGGCAAAAAATGGGTTTTTGTGCAAATATCAATAGACCACAGTGAAATGAAGCAATATACCAAGTTTCGTCAGGATAAGGTGATAAATTAGCGAGATACACAGTTTTTCTTATCCTCCATAAGAATAACATTGGACAACGTACTGTGTTTAGCACTTTCAATATCTCAGTAACCAATTGACGTAGAGCAATGATTAAAACATCAAATTGTGCGTATTTTTAAGCTGATTCCAATGAGAAAGAATAACATTTTACTTTTTCAAAAATTGTATGTAAAAAACTGAAAAAAAACCATTTTTGGGGTACAAAACCCCCCCAAAATACCCCTTCGGATAGGTCGATCCGTCTGGTTTTCGAACTTAGTCATAAATGCTGTTTTACACGTTTGTACCAAATTTCATCAAAATCAGGCCTTTTTTACGAGAGTTATCGCACCCACGGACATATATATATAAATATATATATATATATATATATATATATATATATATACAGTTTCGAACGAATGGTGTTTTTGGGGTCTGGGGACCTCAAAACGAAAAGTTATCATGGTCCCGGGCCTAGGTCTTACCATGCCGACTACGGTAATAGCTTCTTCCCTATAGGGGAAATTCGCTAAAAGAATTAATAAAGTTAAGTAGTAGCAAAGTCACGAGAACATAGGTTTTAGCGGATTTCCCCTATAGGGAAGAAGCTATTACCGTAGGTCTCATGGTAAGACTTAAGCCCGAGACCATGATAACTTTTCGTTTTGAGGCCCCCAGATGCCAAAAAACCATTCGTTCGAATTCATATATTTGTACATATATATATATATATATATATATATATATATAGATAGGTATATATATATATTGGTATATATATAGGTATAATACCTATATATATATATATATATGTGTCCGGAGGCACGATAACTTTGGTAAAAATGGTCCGATTTTCATGAAATTTGGTACAAACGTGTAAGGCAGGATCTATTTTCATGAGTTAAAGAACCAGTCAGGTCGCTCTATTTTAAAGGGGGTTTTGTACCCCAAAAATTGTTTTTTTAAACTTTTTACATGTAATTCTTTTTAAACCCAAACTTTTGTTTATGCCATTAAATTTAGCTTAAAAAACAATTTGGTATTTTGATTATCGCTCTACGTCAATTGGTTACCAAGATATTAAAAGTGCTAAACAAAGTACGTTGTCCAATGTTAATCTGAAGGAGAATAAGTAAAATTTTATATCTTGCTTATTAATGAACAAATCTTAATGAAACTTGGTATGTGGCTTCATCTGATTGTGGTCTATTCTTATTTGCACAAAAAATATTTTTTACCGATACTTCCTGTAGCTGCAAACCTGCGGCTATACTTATACTGCGGCTTATACTTATGGAGAATAAGTTAAATCTTATGTTTCCCTTAATTATCACATAAATTAATAAAATTTGGTATGTAGTTTCACCTCTTGTTGAGTTATACTGATACTTGCATAAAAAACCATTTGTTGTGCTCCTTGTTGCAGCAAACCTGCGTACTTATCCCCCATGTTATTCTTATGGATAATAATTGAAACGTACACATTGAATACATCGCTTATTTATGAATGTAGATTGATGAAACTTGGTATGTAGCTTCACCAAGTTAAGTTATATTGATATTTGAATGAAAACCCATATTTTGCGTCCCTTTTGCAGCAAACCTGCTTACTCAGCCCCCATGTTATTCTTATGGAGAATGATTCAAATGTTATATATCGCTTATTCATGAATGAATATTGATCAAACTTGGTATGTGGCTTCACCTAGTTGAATTGTATAGATATTTGTATCAAAATCAATTGTTTGTTTTCCTTGTGTAAGCAAACCTACATACTCATCCCCAATGTTATTCCTATATAGAGTAATTAAAATATCGCTTTGTTAATATATTTTGTTATGAAACATGGCGGCTTTATGTAGTATTTAGACAAAAACGTGCATTGGAAATTCGCTTAGTACGCAGGTTTGCTGCGACGGGGGTATTATAATATTGAGTGTATAAACAATCAACGTAAAACAAAGTTACATAAACAAAATATGAATTAAAAAATCGTTTGAGAAATGCAATTAATTAAAATCCAAAATATTTAAATGCATACATAGACCTACCTAATTACATAAAATTGTACATTATTGACATTAATATCTACCACGCCTCTCTTGTCCGGTATGTATGCAATGCTTTCGTTATGGGTGTAAGTGGGATTTAATTATGTTAGCGATTGTCGTTAAAGATCATAATGACCATGTACTGAATACTTGATCAAGTGGAAGCTATACCTAAACATGATTTAAGTTATGAAGTGATCAAATATAATCGGTTCATTGACATCCATTCTTCCATTCTTTGAACAAAATACCTGCACAAATTCCAGGAGCTGTTCAGAATCCCAAACGTTTATGAAGTTGGATACGATTTAATTGATGAAATATGTAAGCAACTAAACTATCACTTATAATAATTACTGTTATAAGCGTTTAGGATCTGTTAGTTCAAAAGAGAAAACGCTCACGAGTTTTAGCGAATTTCCCCTATAGGGAAGAAGCTATTACCGTAGTCGGCATGGTAAGGCCCGGGACCATGATAACTTTTAGTTTTGAGGTCCCCAGACCCCAAAAACACCATTCGTTCGAAACTGTATATATATATATATATATATATATATATATGTGTGTGTGTGTCCGTGGGTGCGATAACTCTCGTAAAAATGGTCCGATTTTGATAAAATTTGGTACAAACGTGTAAAGCATTATTTATGACTTTAAGATCGAAAACCAGACAGTTCGACCAATCCGAAGTGGTATTTTGGGGAGGTTTTGTACCCCAAAAATGTTTTTTTTGAAGTTTTTACATGTAATATTTTAAAAAGTAAAATTTAGTTTTGACCATTGGATTCAGCTTAAAAAAACGCACAATTTGGTGTTTTGATTATTTCTCTACGTCTATTCGTTACAGAGATATTGAAAGTGCTAAACACAGTACGTTGTCCAATGCTATTCTTACGGAGAATAAGAACAAAATTACAGCTCGCTTATTTATGAACATATAGTAACGAAACTTGGTATATGGCTTCATGTGGTTGTGGTTTACTGTTATTTGCACCAAAAAACACAATTTTTACTTATAATTCCCGTAGCAGCAAACCTGCGTCCTCAGCCCCATGTTATTGTTATTGAGACTAAGTAAAATGTAATGTATCCATTAATTATGAGCATAAATTAATAAAACCTGGTATGTTGGTTCACCTAGTTGAGTTATATTTATATTTGCCTAAAAACCCATTTTTTATGTTCCTAGTTGCAGCAAACCTGCGTATCATCCCCCATGTTATTCTTATGGAGAATAATCAAAATTGTATATATCGCTTGTTTATGAATTTATGTTGATGAAACTTGGTATGTGGATTCACCTAGTTGAGTAATATTGATTTACATGAAACCCCATGTTTGTTTTTCCTTGTTACAGCAAACCTGCGTACTCATCCCCAATGTTATTCTTATGGAGAATAAATCAATTTGATATATCGCTTATTTGTGAATATATTTTTATGAAACTTGGTATGCGGCTTTATATGGTATTAAGTCATATATTTTGTATTGGAAATTCGCTGAGTACGCAGGTTTGCTGTGACGGAGGTTATATTGTAATGGAATTATAAAATTCGGGAATGTCACTAGTATGAATAGTCCATGATCGACCTACAGAAAAGCATTTTTTTAATGTTAGTTTTGATTTTGGTAATTGTATTAAGTAAAATTGTTGATAGATACAATTCACATATATGACGGAAACAGCTAAATGTTTAACCTCTAAAGCATGAAAGAATGACGCTAGTATGTTTTATGTCTTAATCATCATATTATACGAATTAGGTTTTACTTCACCTACTTCACACCCTAGTACATCTGTCTATCTGGTAAGTGTTTTACAACTATTTTACTAGGCTTAACTTCTTACTAAGGTCACTTAATTTTTGTTTGGACGCAAGTGACAGCACCTGGTTCCTAGTTAAACGCGGGAACTAATAGGAAGCAAAACAAACCTCTCAGCAATTGGTGCTTGATTTTACCCTTTCTGTCCCTACAAGTTTGTATTTTTAGGGGAAAGGCGTAAAAATCTTCAAAATAAGCTGTGAAAAAGATATTGACCCATTAAAGCTGAATGTTATAAAACGCTATTACCAAAATTAACCTCTCAATATTTACCTTATAAAAACAGAGAAAAAATATGTAAAAGATTTAGTAAGTTAAAATTCAAACTTAAAATAGGTTTTAAGTATTAATTTTGTCACAACGATTTTTACAATTTTGTAACATAGTAATACTACCAATTTATCATTTTAGTTCACAAAGGTTCTTAAAAATATTATTTTTAATTTCATAGACAAACAGATTATTCCACTAATGGGAATCTGAAGAATTACGTTCCTTAACATCTAGCAAATATGCATCTTTAAACTATAATATTAACTTTACAACGTAATCCAAAACAATGAGTGAAAGCGTGGTTTTCAATTTCCTAACTCAATAACCCAAAACTCGCTGAAATCCATGTCCATCAATCACTCCACTAGGCTTATAATCACTCACACAACGCATCGTGCATTCACAAAGTGCCAATACCACTATCCTAATCCAACGTCATTAAAGTGTCCGTTACTCAGATGTAAATAACAATTATAAAAATGTATTTATACATCCTTAGTACAGGGTATTTATAAAAACTGATCGGATTTAAACAGTCATAGCTTCTTTATTTTTCAAATAATTTTCTTAAAATTACTGTTAAATTAAAGACAATTTTCTTAAATTTGTGATGATACATTCGCACTATCTTATTGCTATATGTGTTCCATTATTAGCTCTTAAATGATTAAGTGTGTGCTCTAGATCTGCCCAATCTTGACGCAACATCGGAACATCAATTTAATCAAACGCTTTTCTGATCTTTCTCTTAATTCCTTCCACGCTGTTGACTTTATTAGCATAAGCTCGATCTTTCTCAAACCCCCAAACAAAAAAACGCATGGAGTAATGTCTGGCGACCTCGGTGGCCAAGGTATGAGCCCGCCACGTCCAATCCAACGATTTGGGAAATTTTTGTTAAGGCAGTCACGAACAAACTGTCTACAATGAGGGGGAGCGCCAAAAAGTTGGAACATTATGTTTGCTTGTAGATTTTCCTACTGTGGAATGGCAAAGTTTTACAACATATCCATGAAAATGTTTCCGTTCATATTTTCTTCGGCAAAAAAGAAAGGACCGATCAATTTGTTGCAAGATACGGCGCACCAAACATTTACTGCAAGATACGGCGCACCAAACATTTACCTTCTCACTATCCCTAGTATGCTCCTGGTGAAAATGGGGATTATAAACAATTTTGAGTTTTCCTTACACATAATGAAAACTAGAAGTCTCTATCTCTAACACAGGATGAGTGAGACAAAGCTAAAATCGATCAGTTTTGTATAAACACCCTGTATTATTATGACTGTAATAATGCAAAGGTATAACTAAAACTGAAAGCGTTGGATTTTTTGTTGAGATGTTGTAAGTAAATTAATAGGTTAATAGCGCAGTATATTTCTGAAGCCTCTGTGCCACTGGGCAAACAAAAGCATATTAAATTTATTCATTGGTGATTCAATTTGGAAATTGAAGAACAATTCTAAAATGATTCAATACTTTAAAGGCCATCTATGCGACTGATTTAACTTAATTTGATAAACAAACGAGCATACTATTAGGAATAACTGAGTTTCTAAAAACTATATACTATGAACGAAGTTCTCCGTGGATTGGTTCTTATATCCTATAAACGCAGTTTTATGAGGATTGGTTACTATATACTGTGAACGCAGTTATTCGAGGATTGGATACTATATATGTAGACGCAGTTCTACAAGGATTGGTTACTATATATAAGATGGACGCAGTTCTACGAGGATTGGTTACTATATACGATGGACGCAGTTCTACGAGGATTGGTTAATATATACGATGGACGCAGTTCTACGAGGATTGGTTACTATATGCGATGGACACAGTTCTACGAGGATTGGTTACTATATACGATGGACGCAGATCTACGAAGATTGGTTACTACATACGATGGACTCAGTTCTACGAGGATTGGTTACTATATAATGTAGACACCGTTCTACAAGGATTGGTTACTATATACGATGGACGCAGTTCTATCAGGATTGGTTACTATATACGATGGACGCAGATCTACGAAGATTGGTTACTATATAGTGTAGACACCGTTCTACGAGGATTGGTTACTATATACGATGGACGCAGTTCTACGAGGATTGGTTACTATATACTATGGACACAGTTCTACAAGGATTGGTTACTATATACGTTAGACGCAGTTCTACGAGGATTGGTTACTATATACAATGGACGCAGTTCTACGAGGATTGGTTACTACATACGATGGACTCAGTTCTACGAGGATTGGTTACTATATACTGTAGACACCGTTCTAAGAGGATTGGTTACTATATACGATGGACCCAGTTCTACCAGGATTGGTTACTATATAGTGTAGACACCGTTCTACGAGGATTGGTTACTATATACGATGGACGCAGTTCTATCAGGATTGGTTACTATATACGATGGACGCAGTTCTACGAGGATTGGTTACTATATACGATGGACGTAGTTCTACGAGGATTGGTTACTATATACGATGGACGCAGTTCTACGAGGATTGGTTACTATTTACTGTAGACACCGTTCTACGAGGATTGGTTACTATATACGATGGGCGCAGTTATATCAGGATTGGTTACTATATACGATGGACGCAGTTCTTCGAGGATTGGTTACTATATACGATGGACCCAGTTCTACCAGGATTGGTTACTATATAATGTAGACACCGTTCTATGAGGATTGGTTACTATATACGATGGACGCAGTTCTAACAGGATTGGTTACTATATACGATGGACGCAGTTCTACAAGGATTGGTTAAAATATACGATGGACGCAGTTCTACGTGGATTGGTTAGTATATACGATTGACGCAGTTCTACGAGGATTGGTTACTATATACTGTAGACACCGTTCTATGAGGATTGGTTACTATATACTATGGACGCAGTTCTACAAGGATTGGTTACTATATACGATGGACACAGTTCTAAGAGGATTGGTTACTACATACGATGGACGCAGTTCTACGAGGATTGGTTACTATATAGTGTAGACACCGTTCTACGAGGATTGGTTACTATATACGATGGACGCAGTTCTATCAGGATTGGTTACTATATACGATGGACGCAGTTCTTCAAGGATTGGTTACTATATATACGAATTGCCTTGGTAACCTCTATTTGAAAAAAAACACTATTCGTTCAACTTTATAATGTGTTTATATTTATATACATATACATTTTAACGAATAGTTTTTTGACATGTGGGGACCTCAAACCAAAAAGTTATCAAAGCCTCGGGCTTAAGTCTTTCCATGAGACTACGGTAATAGCTTCTTCCCTATAGGGGAAATTCGCTAAAACATACATTTGTTTTAAATTCCTACTTTTAACCAAATAAGTGGGAAATATGTATTGATTGTATAGCTTGAAGGTGAATAATACAACGAAAAGGAAGCGGATGAAGAAGCAAATGACTTCCTGCAAGGCGGAAATATTCTGTCACGGAGGCAATAGTGAACAGTGTAGGAATACATACCGCTGACAGCCTGGCAGCACCGTGACAGACACGGCGTTGTATAATCTCGGGCGAAAATCAAATACCTCAGTTATATAACAGATAATATTACATAAGACGCTGTTGGAAAAGTGTTTCTAGCAGTGAAAAGTGTTTTATTACAGTGTTACTATTACAGCAAAATCTACTTAGTTGGGTAGTCAGAAGCATTTATTGCATTAATACCTCTGCAAGATTAGAAGAACTTGTTAATATATTTTAAAGTATATTCTGAGTAATGGACTTCATCAGGCTTACTGTAATATATTTGAATAACAATTTATGTCTGTTTTCTAGTAAACAATTAAACAATGAGTTAAATTACGTCAGTTATAACACTTAATATTACTGAAAAATAGTGGGAGGAATTTTTAAAATTGTGACTCAACCTCATAAAAACCCATAAAACCATATAAAAACATGGACGAAGACCGACGACATAATAAAATGCACGTTTAAGTTTTTCTCAATGATGGCAGGAACAAAATATTTCATGATATTTGGTTAAAAGTTGTTTTATAAAGAAACATCACGATGATTTTTAAATTATTTACGAGTCTATACACATATGTACACTATATATATATATATATATATATATATATATATATATACTTAGTCTCTATGCATTATATGTATCAACATGTATAATCCAGTGGCATTATTAAAACATCCATCCCATCACAGTAATGAGATTGCTAAGATGCATGGTTTAAATTAAATTTCGCAGCTGAATGCTATAATAACAATTTCTAAAATACTATCAGGAAAATGTGATTCACACCATTACGTTATTATAAAAAAGGTAAAATGTAGTAATTGTTAAATTTTTTCTTCTAAAATGTTCAAAAGTTCGGGTTGCACTAATTGAAGATATTTTATAACTCCGAAACATTTGTCTTGGTAACCTCTAAAGTGAAAAATAAAAACAATTTATGTAAAATAACTTATTAAAGTAAATGATCAAATAATGGTACCTTGCCGATGAACAATACAATACAAATCTGAATAAAATTGTTTATAAAACCTCAATTTTTGTAGAAAATTGAAAACCCGGCACCTGAATGATAACAACTACTCTTTACGTTTGTTTATTTATGCGGGATGTAATAAAAGACGTCTTACAACACTTAAGAATATATTTACACTTATACTGATTCACTTACAGACGGTAAACATATATAAAAGGCCTTATACCATCTTTGATATATGTTTACCGTCTGTATGTGAATCAGTATAAGTGTAAATATATCAAATCAAATCAAATCAAATATCTTTATTGCTGTAAAACAAAATACATTGCATAAGCATGTGTCATTACAAACATGTCAAAATTAAACTAAACATATTTCTTATCTAAAAAATCCTTAACACTATAACAACTATTATCCAATAAGAATCTTTTTACATTTCTTTTGAATGCTATAGAATTATTTTTTTTTAGATGGATTGGAAGGCTATTGAAAATTTTTATGGAATTATAAATTGTATGCTTTTTGAAAAAGGATGATTTATGTGGTGGTATGTTGTAATTATTCATTCCTAGTTTTACTATTTGATGGTACAAATTCGCGGAAAATGTGTTGGTTCTCTTTAAAAAAAATAGTGACTCCAAGATGTAAATTAAAGGAAAGGCAAGGAGATCAAACGCCTTAAAGTAGGGAGCGCATGAATCTGTTTTTCCAATCTTAGCCATGATCCTAATAGACTTCTTTTGCAGAATAAATAGGGTCTTCGTATACGTACTCTCGATCCCCCAAATCATGACTGCGTAGATTTAAGATTCAAGATTCAAGATTCAAGATTCTTTATTTGTCTTTAAACATATAAAAATGCAATTGACATCGTCCAAATTTCTTAATAGTACTAATATAAATTTAACAATTTATAACAAGAGAAATAACAACAACAAAAAAGACTCAGTCTAAAACATCACAGTAAAATAAATAATTATGGACTAAAATCTTAATTCACCAATATCACAGTTCAAGTATTCGTCAACTGAATAAAAAGCTTTGTCTCTCAACCAACTACTAATAGAATTCTTAAATTTAACTAGACTTACTGACCACGCTACATCAGGTAATTTATTAAAAAGTTTGATTTCTACACATAAATGACTTTTCTCTGTTTTTTCTAGTCTAACATTTAATAAATCAAGTTTGCCTTTATTTCTAGTATTATACCTATGAACATTCTGTCGAAGTTGATAACTTTCTAAATTTTCTTTGCATTTAACCAAACAAGACAAAATATACATATTTGGAAGAGTCATAATTTGTAGTTCTTTAAAAAAAGGATAACAAGAAACTCCGGCAGAAATACCCTTAATTACTCTTATTGCTTTTTTCTGCCACACAAAGTCTTTTTGAGCAGCACTACTATTGCCCCACAACAGGATTCCATACATTAAATGAGGTTGGAAAAAAGCATAATAGGCTGTCATGAGCATATCCACGCTAACACAAAATTTTAGCTTTCGAAGTAAATAAATAACCCTTGCAAGTTTCTTGCACAACATATTTACATGTACATCCCAGGTTAACTTACTATCTAAATATATTCCTAAAAGTTTAATAGGTTTAAAATTTAAATCATCATACAAATTAATATCCAAGGAGAAACATATGTGCTCTGTTTTATCATTATTAACAACTAAAGAAAGGATAGTAGGAAAGAAATGGATAGATGAGAGCGTAATACGCTGAAAGAAGAACTTCAATATTGGAGAAAGTAGACAGACGTCTCAATACAAAAACTCCAGAGGACAAACGGTTGGCGACATGCTCTATGTGAGCATGAAATTTCAGATTTTCATCCAAGTGGAGTCCTAAAAATTTGACTTCACTCCCCACAGTAACAACACTTTCACTTATATTCTTAAGTGTTGTAAGACGTCTTCTATTACAACCCGTAAGTAATAACAACACGTAATATGCTAATCAAAAAGTTGTTTATTTATGCGTCATTAAATGTCTTCAGTGATTTTTCCAGAAAGCAGAATTCAAAGATCTAAAGGTATATTGAAAAAAACCATTACTATGAAATTTAAAATTTAATGTTATTTTACTATAGATTTTGATTTAAACTTAATGTTTAGTTTGCAGTAAAACAAATATTCCACCAGTAACAACAGCTGTATTGTCATTCAGTGTTTGTAAGAGAAGGAAGTTGTTCCTCAAATTGTTATTCAAGAAATAGTGAACGGTTTTATTTACCTTTGCCTAAACAGTTTAAGGTAAAGTTTCCCTCACCCAATGACAAAACACTTTGCCTTATGAGAACATTTTCCTGCCCTAAATTATAACATAAGATATTATAGCATTACAGTATCAACATTAAGTTAAGCAGTTACACTAATTATCAGCATAACATTAAGTATAAATAATGTTATGCTGCTACTTGATACAACAGCCCTTAAAGTTATGTTACAATATCTTATATTGATATACTTGTGCAGACTTTATATAAATAAGTAAGAACATGTTATACAAAATGTTAACCATTAAACTTAGCGAACTGCTGTAAATTATTTTACACCAGTTTTAATAATTCAATTAATAATAAAATAAATAACAATAATAAAATCAAACAGACAGTAACCAAAGAAATATAAACTAAATTAAGTTATGAACAATACCGTGAATATAAATCAGCAACAATAGTGGGAAACAGAACATAGTGATAAGAGTAAATACCCCCGTAGCAGCAAACCTGCGTACTCAGCGAATTTCCAATGCATATATATATATATATATATATATATCTTAATACCACATAAAGCCACATACCAAGTTTCATCAATATACATTCATAAACAAACGATTTATGACATTTTAATTATTCTCCATAAAAATAACATGGCGGCTGAGTATGCAGGTTTGCTGAAACAAGGAACACAAAAAATGGGGTTTTATACAAATATCAATATAACTGATGTAGGTAAAGCCACATACCAAATTTCATTAATTTATTTTCATAATTAAGGGAGATAACACGTTAGTTATTCTCCATAAGAATAACATGGGGCTGAGTACGCAGGTTGCTGCTACGGGAGCCTTTGGACAAAAATTGTTTTTTGAGCAAATATCAATGGTCCACAACCAGATGAAGCCGTATACCAAGTTTCGTCAGCATACGTTCATAAATAAGCGAGATATAAAATTTTTCTTTTCCTCCATAAGAATAACATTAGACAACGTACTGTGTTTAGCACTTTCAATATCTTGGTAACCAATTGACGTAGAGAAATGATCAATATACCAAATTGTGTGTTTTTTAAGCTGAATCCATTGGAAAAAACTAAAATTTGACTATTTCCAAAATTATATGTAAACAATTCGAAAAACCCATTTTTGGGGTACAAAACCCCCCCAAAATACCCCTTCGGATGGGGCGATCTGGCTGGTTTTCGGACTTAAAGTCATAAATGTTGCTTTACACGTTTATACCAAATTTGATCAAAATCAGATAATTTTTACGAGAGTTATCGTGCTCACGGACACACACATATATATATATATATATATATATATATATATATATATATATATATATATATATACAGTTTCAAACTAATGGTGTTTTTTGGGTCTGGGGACCTCAAAACGAAAAGTTATCATGGTCCCGGGCCTAGGTCTTACCATGCCGACTACGGTAATAGCTTCTTCCCTATAGGGGAAATTCGCTAAAATAATAAAAATACCCCGTACCAGCAAACCTGCGTACTCAGCGAATTTCCAATGCATATATATGTATCTTAATAGCACATAAAGCCACATACCAAGTTTCATCAATATACATTCATAAATAAACTATTTATGACATTTTAATTATTCTCTATAAGAATAACATGGCAGCTGAGTATGCAGGTTTGCTGAAGCAAGGAACACAATAAATGGGGTTTTATACAAAAATCAATATAACTCATGTAGGTAAAGCCACATACCAAATTTCATTAATTTATTTTCATAATGAAGGGAGATAACACGTTACTTATTCTCCATAAGAATAACATGGGGCTGAGTACGCAGGTTTGATGCTACGGGAGCCTTTGGTAAAAAATTGTTTTTTTGAGCAAATATCAATGGTCCACAACCAGATGAAGCTGTATACCAAGTTTCGTCAGTATACGATCATAAATAAGCGATATATAAAATTTTTATTTTCCTCCATAAGAATAACATTAGACAACGTACTGTGTTTAGCACTTTCAATATCTCGGGAACCGATTGACGTAGAGAAATGATAAAAATACCAAATTGTGTGTTTTTTTAAGCTGAATCCAATGGAAAAAACTAAGTTTTGACTATTTCCAAAATTATATGTAAAAAATTCGAAAAACCCATTTTTGGGGTACAAAACCCCCCCAAAATACCCCTTCGGATAGAGCGATCTGGCTGGTTTACGAACTTAAAGTCATAAATGGTGCTTTACACGTTTATACCAAATTTCATCAAAATCGAATAATTTTTACGAGAGTTATCGTGCTCACGGACACATATATATATATATATATATATATATATATATATATATATATATATATATATATTAATACCCCCGTCGCAGAAAACCTGCATACTCAGCGAATTTCCAATGGAGATATAAATGTCTTAATACTACATAAAGCCACTTACCAAGTTTCATAAAAATATATTCACAAATAAGCGATATCTACAATTTTAATTATTCTCCATAAGAATAACATTGGGGCTGAGTACGCAGGTTTGCTGCAACAAGGAACACAAAAAATGGGTTTTTATGCTAATGTCAATATAACTCAACTAGGTGAAGTCGTATACCAGTTTTTAGCGAATTTCTCCTATAGGGAAGAAGCTATTACCGTAGGTCTCATGGTAAGACTTAAGCCCGAGACCATGATAAATTTTTGTTTTGAGGTCCCCAGATGCCAAAAACACTATTCGTTCAAATTTATATATATATATATATATATATATATATATATATATATATATATATATATATATATATATATATATCTATATATGTGTCCGTGAATGCGATAACTTGAGTAAAAAACGTCCGATTTCAATGAAATTTGGCTCAAATGTGTAAAGTGACATTCATGACTTTAAGTTCGAAAACCAGAAATATCGGACCACGGGAAGGGGGGTTTATGGGGGTTTTAAATTTTCCAAAAATCAGTTTTTTGCATTTTTCACCCTAAAATTTTTAAAACACATAATTTTGGTTTTGACCATGTTATAGAGCTTAAAAAAACAAATAATATGGTATTTTGAATTATTAACCTAGGTTAAGTGGTTGCGGAGAAAATCCAAAAAAACCTGCTCATAAAATCTCCCATGTTAATCTTATGGGAAAAAGGTTTTTGGCTTTTCCTCAGTTCATTTCAATGTAAACTTCACATTTGCTTTTACCAATCAGTTTAGCTCTACAAAACAATCATTTTAGTGTTTAAATTATGATTCTACGTCCAACCGTTGCCGAGATATTCAAAGTGCTAAACACAGTACGTTGTCCAATGTTATCTTTATGGAGAATAAATAAAATTTGATATCTCGATTTTTTTATGAATGTATATTAATGAAACTTGGTAGGTGGCTTCACCTAGTACTGGTATATTGATATTTGCACAAAAAATCGATTTTTTGTTGATTATCTTCTTAGCAGCAAACCTGCATACTCATCCCTAATGTTATTCTTATGGAGAATACCTAAAGCTTTATATCTCCCTTAATTATGAACATAAATCATTAAAACTTGGTATGTAGCTTCACCTGGTTGAGTTATATTGATAATTGCAAAAAAAACATATTTTTATCGTCCTTGTTGCAGCAAACCTGCGTTCTCAGTCCTAATGTTATTCTTATGGAGAATAAATAAAATGCATATATCAGTTATTTATTTAAGTATTTTTATGAAACTTAGTAAGTGGCTTTATGTGGTAGTAAGAAATATATTCATGTATAGGAAATTCGCTGGGTACGCAGGTTTGCTGCGACGGGGGTATTATTCATTTATGTTCATAATTAAGGGAGACAGAGGATTTAATTATTATCCATAAGAATAACATGGGGGCTGAGTACGCAGGTTTGCTGCTACGGGAGAATTATGCAAAAACAATTTTTTGGAGCAAATATCAATAGACCTCAACGAGATGAAGCTGTATACCTAGTTTCGTCAGTATACGTTCATAAATAAGCGAGATACAACAATTTTCTTTTCCTCCATAAGAATAACTTTAGACAACGTACTGTGTTTAGCACTTTCAATATCTCGGTAACCAATTGACGTAGAGGATTGATTGAGATACCAAATTGTGTGTTTCTTTAAGCTGAATCGAATGGTAAAACCTAAAATTTGACTTTTTCAAAAATTATATGTAAAAAATTCAAAAAACACATTTTTGGGGTACAAAACACCCCCAAAATACCCCTTCGGATAAATCGATCTGTATGGTTTTCGAACTTAAAGTCATAAATGCTGCTTTACATATTTATACCAAATTTCGTCAAAATCGGATAATTTTTACGAGAGTTATCGTGCTCACGGACACACATATATATATATATATATATATATATATATATATATATATATATATATATATATATATAGGTATGTATATGTATATATATATATATATATATACAGTATCGAACAAATGGTGGTTTTGGGGTCTGGGGACCTCAAAACGAAAAGTTATCATGGTCCCGGGCCTAGGTCTTACCATGCCGACTACGGTAATAGCTTTTTCCCTATAGGGGAAATTCGCTAAAAATTAATAAAATAAACTAATACCCCTGTAGCAGCAAACCTGCGTACTCAGCGAATTTCCAATGCATATATATGTATCTTAATACCACATAAAGCCACATACCAAGTTTCATCAATATACATTCATAAACAAACGATTTATGACATTTTAATTATTCTCCATAAGAATAACATGGCGGCTGAGTATGCAGGTTTGCTGAAGCAAGGAACACAAAAAATGGGGTTTTATAAAAATATCAATATAACTCATTCAGGTAAAGCCACATACCAAATTGCATTAATTTATTTTCATAATTAAGGGAGATAACACGTTACTTATTCTCCATAAGAATAACATGGGGTTGAGTACGCAGGTTTGCTGCTACGGGAGCCTTTGGAAAAATATTGTTTTTTTGAGCAAATATCAATGGTTCACAACCAGATGAAGCCGTATACCAAGTTTTGTCAGTATACGTTCATAAATAAGCGAGATATAAATTTTTTCTTTTCCTCCATAAGAATAACAGTAGACAACGTACTGTGTTTAGCACTTTCTATATCTCGGTAACCAATTGACGTAGAGAAATGATCAAAATACCATATTGTGTGTTTTTTTAAGCTAAATCCAATGGAAAAAACTAAAATTTGACTATTTCCAAAATTATATGTAAAAAATTCGAAAAACCCATTTTTGGGGTACAAAAGCCCCCCAAAATACCCCTTTGGATGGAGCGATCTGGCTGGTTTTCGAACTTAAAGTCATAAATGTTGCTTTACACCTTTATACCAAATTTCAAGAAAATCGGATAATTTTTACGAGAGTTATCGTGCTCACGGACACACACATATATATATATATATATATATATATATATATATATATATATATATATATATATATACAGTTTCGAACGAATGGTGTTTTTGGGGTCTGGGGACCTCAAAACGAAAAGTTATCATGGTCCCGGGCCTAGGTCTTACCATGCCGACTACGGTAATAGCTTCTTCCCTATAGGGGAAATTCGCTAAAAATTAATAAAATAAACTAATACCCCTGTAGCAGCAAACCTGCGTACTCAGCGAATTTCCAATGCATATATATGTATCTTAATACCACATAAAGCCACATACCAAGTTTCATCAATATACATTCATAAACAAACGATTTATGACATTTTAATTATTCTCCATAAGAATAACATGGCGGCTGAGTATGCAGGTTTGCTGAAGCAAGGAACACAAAAAATGGGGTTTTATAAAAATATCAATATAACTCATTCAGGTAAAGCCACATACCAAATTGCATTAATTTATTTTCATAATTAAGGGAGATAACACGTTACTTATTCTCCATAAGAATAACATGGGGTTGAGTACGCAGGTTTGCTGCTACGGGAGCCTTTGGAAAAATATTGTTTTTTTGAGCAAATATCAATGGTCCACAACCAGATGAAGCCGTATACCAAGTTTTGTCAGTTTACGTTCATAAATAAGCGAGATATAAATTTTTTCTTTTCCTTCATAAGAATAACAGTAGACAACGTACTGTGTTTAGCACTTTCTATATCTCGGTAACCAATTGACGTAGAGAAATGATCAAAATACCATATTGTGTGTTTTTTTAAGCTAAATCCAATGGAAAAAACTAAAATTTGACTATTTCCAAAATTATATGTAAAAAATTCGAAAAACCCATTTTTGGGGTACAAAACCCCCCCAAAATACCCCTTTGGATGGAGCGATCTGGCTGGTTTTCGAACTTAAAGTCATAAATGTTGCTTTACACCTTTATACCAAATTTCAAGAAAATCGGATAATTTTTACGAGAGTTATCGTGCTCACGGACACACATATATATATATATATATATATATATATATATATATATATATATATATATATATATATACAGTTTCGAACGAATGGTGTTTTTGGGGTCTGGGGACCTCAAAACGAAAAGTTATCATGGTCCCGGGCCTAGGTCTTACCATGCCGACTACGGTAATCGCTTCTTCCCTATAGGGGAAATTCGCTAAAAATTAATAAAATAAACTAATACCCCTGTAGCAGCAAACCTGCGTACTCAGCGAATTTCCAATGCATATATATGTATCTTAATACCACATAAAGCCACATACCAAGTTTCATCAATATACATTCATAAACAAACGATTTATGACATTTTAATTATTCTCCATAAGAATAACATGGCGGCTGAGTATGCAGGTTTGCTGAAGCAAGGAACACAAAAAATGGGGTTTTATAAAAATATCAATATAACTCATTCAGGTAAAGCCACATACCAAATTGCATTAATTTATTTTCATAATTAAGGGAGATAACACGTTACTTATTCTCCATAAGAATAACATGGGGTTGAGTACGCAGGTTTGCTGCTACGGGAGCCTTTGGAAAAATATTGTTTTTTTGAGCAAATATCAATGGTCCACAACCAGATGAAGCCGTATACCAAGTTTTGTCAGTTTACGTTCATAAATAAGCGAGATATAAATTTTTTCTTTTCCTTCATAAGAATAACAGTAGACAACGTACTGTGTTTAGCACTTTCTATATCTCGGTAACCAATTGACGTAGAGAAATGATCAAAATACCATATTGTGTGTTTTTTTAAGCTAAATCCAATGGAAAAAACTAAAATTTGACTATTTCCAAAATTATATGTAAAAAATTCGAAAAACCCATTTTTGGGGTACAAAACCCCCCCAAAATACCCCTTTGGATGGAGCGATCTGGCTGGTTTTCGAACTTAAAGTCATAAATGTTGCTTTACACCTTTATACCAAAGTTCAAGAAAATCGGATAATTTTTACGAGAGTTATCGTGATCACGGACACACACATATATATACAGTTTCGAACGAATGGTGTTTTTGGGTTCTGGGGACCTCAAAACGAAAAGTTATCATGGTCCCGGGCCTAGGTCTTACCATGCCGACTACGGTAATAGCTTCTTCCCTATAGGGGAAATTCGCTAAAAACTGAGTACCCTTGTTTATGATTTTTATATTTAAACCAACATGTTTCGGCATCTAAGGCCATTTTCAAGGTTGATAAATTTCACATAGTTTGGTGTAAGTTATACAATAAAAGAAATAATAGTAAAATGTAAACAAATAAAATCAGAGTAAAATTAAATTAAAAACATATGTATAAATAATCATGGCATGGTTGGGAGTTTCTTGAATGTCTCTTCTATCTATTTATGTTCTTGTCGCATTTTATTAAAAATTGGATTTGTAACGGGTACTTGTGAATTCAGTATACTTTGAGGATTTTATTTGTATTTCATGAATATATGTAGTTCTTCTTTTGAATCCATTTTATTGCCTTTTTTCATATATTCTAGTACCGTCATATTTGTATCCATATTTTCGTAGTTATGGTTTGAATCCAATAGATGCTCCGCATAAGTAGATTTCGTGCTTGTTTTGTTGTTACTTTTGAGGGCTTGGATATGTTCTTTAAATCTCACTTTAAATGGTCTTCCTGTTTGCCCTATGTAGCACTTTTCACAATCTGAACAATTAAGCTGATAGATACCGGATTTGTTGTATTTGTTTTGATTGAATGTTGGATTCATCTTTCTTTTGATCATTTCAAATGCATTGTTATTAGTCAATAACTAATATATGTTCTTCAAATCTCACTTTAAATGGTCTTCCTGTTTGCCCTATGTAGCACTTTTCACAATCTGAACAATTAAGCTGATAGATACCGGATTTGTTGTATTTGTTTTGATTGAATGTTGGATTCATCTTTCTTTTGATCATTTCAAATGCATTGCTATTAGTCAATAACTAAAAACAATGCATTTGAAATTATCAAAAGAAAGATGAATCCAACATTCAATCAAAACAAATACAACAAATCCGGTATCTATCAGCTTAATTGTTCAGATTGTGAAAAGTGCTACATAGGGCAAACAGGAAGACCATTTAAAGTGAGATTTGAAGAACATATCCAAGCCCTCAAAAGTAACAACAAAACAAGCATGAAATCTACGTATGCGGAGCATCTATTGGATTCAAACCATAACTACGAAAATATGGACACAAATATGACGGTACTAGAATATATGAAAAAAGGTAATAAAATGGATTCAAAAGAAAAACTACATATATTCATGAAATACAAAGAAAATCCTCAAAGTATACTAAATTCACAAGTACCCGTTACAAATCCAATTTTTAATAAAATATGGGAAATGAGACAAGAACATAAATAGATAGAAGAGACATTCAAGAAACTCCCAACCATGCCATGATTATTTATATATATGTTTTTAATTTAATTTTACTCTGATTTTATTTGTTTACATTTTACTATTATTTCTTTTATTGTATAACTTACACCAAACTATGTGAAATTTATCAACCTTGAAAATGGCCTTAGATGCCGAAACATGTTGGTTTAAATATAAAAATCATAAACAAGGGTACTCAGTTTTTATTTTATTAACTTTTTAATATAATAGTAGCCCTTACCAGTGAATCGAATAAAAATTTCACATATATATATATATATATATATACACAGTTTCAAACGAATGGTGTTTTTGGGGTCTGGGGACCTCAAAACGAAAAGTTATCATGGTCCCGGGCCTAGGTCGTCTTACCATGCCGACTACGGTAATAGCTTCTTTCCCTATAGGGGAAATTCGCTAATAACATTTTTAATAAAATTTACAATGGTAATCTATTTACAATATGTATTAAAACTAATTCTTAGAATATATTTCTAGTAACAATACACCTGGAAAATAAATTTGTACTAAGTTTGAACTAAACATAGCGTTCGTAAACTCATATTTGATTTTTTTCAATTTCCACACTTTTGAATAACTAAATCGTACTTAGTATCTTAAAATTATCACTATATTTACATTTTAAAATAAATTTTAATTCCAAACATAACGCAGCAAAGTGTAAAAAATACAATTTGAAAAAACGAGTTAGTGAGCAGAAGTGGAGTCGCGTCCAGCGGTGTTAAAAATTGCAGAACCCAGCGAAGAGCCGCATACATATAAACACTGCTCGGCCTGTGGCAGACAATATTAAACGAGTTTTTTACACTGCTTACTCTTTGGTTTTTTCATTTTATCTCTTTGAAACTGTACGAATATTTTTTTCAAAAATGTTTGTCAACATGTTTTATGTCGAAGGTTGGAAGAGTAGTTATTATTTAGGTTTTATAATTATATAGTTACGAGATATAATAAAAGACGTCTTAAAACACTTAAGAATATATTTACACTTGTACTGATTCACATACAGACGGTAAACATATATAAAAGAATTCGAGAAAAATCAATTTAACAGGTGATTATAAACAAGTTTATATGATAATTTCGAATGTTATAGTTTAACGTTTTGTAGCTAACTTCAATAAACATTGTATCACCTACAATGTAATATCATACGACCATATAAATTACAGATAACGTATTTGTGGATTATTTAATACGTTGTTTAGCGTAGAAATATGTTACATTTTTACGTTGCAAATATTTATTTTACAAACAAAATTTGAGAAAAAGTGTACTTTTTACGCAAATGTTCCTTATGTTGTAAAACAGCTTGGGGAACTGTTGTGGGGGACGGACGACTGGATTGATGCTGTAGTAAATATTGTATCTTCTTTTTTAAAATTGTATTTTGTAATTTGTATTTATCTAAAATTTAAATCTGATTCTAAGGTGATTTAAGAAACAAAAGGACACGATATTTCATATTGATTTTCGCACATCATTTAAATTTAAAAAAGAAAACAATCATCTTAAACAAATTATCTTAAATTTTATTGTTTTTCATTATCAGTATACTGTAGTGAAGACATTTGTTCAAAACAAAGATTATTTTGCAATGTATTAAACTATTTTAAAAGTTTAAAAGGGCTATCTCCGAATTTGTATACCAATTTTGTGTAAATAACTGATTTAACAAGTAATTATTGTCACAATTGTCAAATTGACAGTTTTTGCAAAAATAATCACTTGTGGAATCAGGTAATTACACGAAATTGGTATATTCTCAGTAATTCGGAGAGTTAAAACAAAAAATCTTTATTTTTGTTATTTTGTCAAACATTGTCAAACTGACAGCAAGAGCTATCTGTCGGAGTTTTGATGGAACCAACAGCAAACTGCGTTATCGACTTGCATAAATTGGATATCAAATAAGGCCCTATTCATTTAAAATAAATCCATTCCATTACTATATTTGTTCTCTCTTCCATTTCTTCCTTCTTAGAAATTGTGTTACAAACTATTTCGTACTGCAATATACTTGTTTTAATTTTAATTACCAGATAACATTTTGTAAATAATTTAACACTGAAAATATGTGAAAAATACGTATTTAAATATGTTTCGGGTAATTTATGCGTCCATTTTAATAATTTTGTTTTACAAATATAATCGTTGTACTTAACACCTTCGCCACCAGTGTCACACACACCAAATGCAAAGGGGTTACTGTGTTGGTAGGGAACGTGTTAATAAACTACAACTGCCCATGTGCAATTTGCACATTGTAACACCTTTCTGAGTAATGTCGCTTTAAGATGGTGCCACCAGCACGATGACAGATACAAAAGTGAGACTCACCAATTAAATAATAATTTTCTTGGCTTTGAAAGGTGTGGGCATTTTCCGCACTTAGCGATGACGATAATCACAAAACAATAGCTAAATTATTGGTTTTGACAAGGTAGTAAGGGAGAAATGGTCTATTGACAAAGTCATCCTGATAAAAAAGATATTTTAATTTCTCAAAATTCCTCCTGAAAGTTAACAATTTCACCTTTTTAACTAAGGATCCTTTAAATAAAATAGTTGATCGAACTCTCATGACGTCATATTCTCATTACCCTAAATACCACACCTATGTGCCCATACAAGGAAGGAACTTTGATTGTTTTATATAAAAAAATAAGTTGGATGCTTATTTTTCCTTTTGCTTTGCCCGTCCACGAGAGCCTTAGGCCTGTGCGTGGAACGTGCAACGTGTCAAGCACACCAAATAGCAAAGGAAAGCCACTCCAGTACAGAATATGTTATTCACAGAACAGGTGGCGAGTTTTTTAATCAGAGTAAAGGCTATGCGTCGGTCTTGGTGGGGGGGGGGGTGCCCTCAGCTTCCAGGTATAAAATAGTCAGAGGGTGGAAAGGTCATTTGCAATGGTACATTCCGCTCTTACTAACTAACCGAAGGAAAATGCTTTAGTCTCTTAAGTAGGTCCTGAGTAAGCTTTCTCCTTAAACTAAGGGAACTTTTCAACCTAAACAGCTTGGACTGAGTGAAGTTAGTAAGGATTTTGAAAAATGGGTAAATTTTTGTAACCATTTGTTACATATATTTTTTAACTTTTATGTTTTAAATACTCAACTTGTAAATATTAACTTAAATATTCCTTGTATCTCAATCATCAACCCTTAAGATTTCGTCTCCTGCCAAAATATAAATTCCAAAGTTACTTTAAATCCCAGCATTCATGAATTTCCACTTAAACACAAAATGAAAATAAATATGTCGCCTATCTCAAGAGTTCAGTGTCCACCTATAACCGGATAATCACGATTATTACTTGTTAACTCCTTCCCTTGGTAATGATTTTCAAAAGCTTTTGGTGCTATTTGTTTTACGCGTAAAATAACAAAAAAGGAAAACGATTTGTTCATTTACATGCAAATACAGTTCGTACACTCGCATCAAAGTGTGATGGACAGTCGCTACCCCAATAGCACCCCCCCACCCATCAGCCCTTAGCAGTACTCCAACACGTGTGAGAGTGGTGTAGTCATAGAACAGGTCAGTCGTATCTTTTTTAGTGATTCCGGTAACAAATATTCAACTCTTGTAAGTAAATTAATTTTGCTCCAAAATATTCGCCATAATTAGATTAACAACATAACCAAGGGACCAACCAATTACCTGTGGTATTTTGTTGGTGTGAAAAAAATCATATTTCATTTTATTTGTAAGTTTAAAAAAAATAATAGATTCGCTTCCAAGTCTCTTGCTTGGACTCGTTAAGACTAGTTATAAGTGCAAACACAGTTTATTTATTCTGAATAACATTTCTGTTAGTTACTTCGTAACTATTACATTAGTTTGCAGTTATCGGACTTACCACATCCATTTTTGCTTTTTTGAAGTTGGTATCCTGGTCACTTTTAACAAAAAACACATTTTCAGAACAGTCACACACATAAAACACTAATCTGGACAAACAGTCAACTTAAGCAGAAAGTTGTTAAAAATGTTTTAACAACTTTATCAGATTATTTTTAAATCAATGTGAATTTATATACAATCCTATATTCTATATTATAATACTAACAATGTCTATTGGTTTATTTGTATGTTGGGTTGTTTGTTTGTTTGCAAAACTCATCTCGGAATCCAACCTTGGGATTGTTAAACCTTGGGATTGTTTGGGAAAACCTCGAAAATCAACTGGTAAAAACGACGATCCCGGCAAAATTCAAATTCTTTCAAAAAAATGTTTGAAAATTATAAATTTTATCATTGTAATTATGGAGTTTAAAATAAGGCAAAAGAATAATAACAGCTATAAATAAAAACAGTATAATCTGTCGAAGTAACACTTACACATGGTAAAGTATAAATAAGTGATTTATAGAAAAAAGTGACTACCACTGAATAAAGATTGCATATAGAGTGGGCATATCCAAATTAATCAAATATGTGGGCAACCACACAAATACTGCCTGAAGTGATATCGAGTTACAGTAACGTATACTAGATATTCAAATCAGACTCTAGTTTTATTTTATTGAAAAAATAACCACTTTCGATAATACACTTCATACATGCACGACATATTAGAATTGTATTAAGATAGTTCTTTTGTATATCTCCAGTGGTTTAATTAGGGTATATACGTATAAATAGGGTCGACTACAAACCCATACAAATGTATAAACAATATTTTGTATTCGTGGGGCAACTAAAACGATGTCTAACAATACGTAGGCGTCAATAGATTTATATTTATATTTTAAAATTAACTTAAACAATATATTTGGATTATAGTACTTCATATATAGTTCTGGATACGGAAGACGAGTTAGAAGTATGGTGATTATTGGAGACGCACGCTACCTACTTCCTCCTATTACATTTGACAATAGGTATCCCCTTGCATGTCAGCAAGATTCACTTGCGTAATATTTGTCAACAAAATAGTGCTCTTCTGGACTGAGCAAATAATAATACCTCAGCCATTTTACATATTATAAGTTAAAACTAAATTATATAAATTATATAAAATAACAGTATACATTATTATAAACTTTATTTAGTGAACCATGCTCCCACACTCATTCTCAACCCACGCAGAAAAAAGTCTTGGGGCAACAGGATAAGGGAAGTTATTTCATCATTATTAAAATAGCTTTCACTTTACCCACTTAAACAAATTGCCCTGCTACAACTAACGAAAAACAAAAGTTGATGGAAAAATCCTTCCAAAAAGTTAATCCATCCTTCTCAGTATTTATGTTTATTGGATAGTGCACATTCGAATACAATTCCTCAACGTGGAAAACTAATAATTAAGTGTTATGTATACAGGCTCCAGATAGACCTATCTGCGTTTCAAAAACTCAAAGGGCTTTTCCCACCGCCCAAGGAAGACTGTTTATATATGTTACTATATGTTACTATATGTTACTCGTACAGATTTTTACTTTGATTTCATCGGGGGTGCTTGGTTACCTATACCGATGTTAATCATCAAGGATATTAAATGAAGCTAACGGTTAAACAACTATAGGTAAAGGTGGCTAAAGGTATCTAAAGGTGGCTGTAGTTAAAGGTCAACTACAAAATTCAGATCACTCTTCGAATTAAAGGACTTTTTAAATATCGAGAGTTTGAGTTAAAGAGGTTAATGTGAATGAAATTCGAATTATAGAAGCAATGAAAACAAACATCAATGAATTCAGTTCTGGAGGAAACTGAGTATACGCATTAGTTCATGTTTCAACAGGCTTGTTTTTTGCACTTAGTTCGAATTTCAGAGGCTTACACTGTAACTAAACATATAGCACTGTACTGTACTGTATGAGTTCGTACTGTAGAGGTTAACTTAGAATTTTAGAGGTAATATTTCGAATTACAGAAACAAAATTCTAATTCTAGAGGCCCGAGTATTAACATTGGCCTATTCGAATTTTACAGACTACATTAAGCTTTAAAACACTTCTAATTATCGGTATATTATTTTTAGAATATTAGAGGTTTTTCTGAGAGGAGCAGACAAAAGTTAGTAGCCTATAGAGGTTTTCGAATTATCGAGGTTCGAATTAGTGAGGTTCTACTGCATTAGCCAAGGCTACACTAAATTATTAGCGAACGATTGTATAATAGTGTGAGGGTATTCAACACTACTTCCAAAACAGATTTCCAATCAACCTTTACACAAAAAGCACGGTCGATGGCCTCTAGGCCGTGACTTTGAAGCTCAAATGACACCTTCTGATAATGAGGAAGGCCAGAGCGTTATCTGCCGCTGTCTCGCCTAACTATAACTCAACTTCCCTTCATTTCCTCATAGTTAACCGATCGGCTATGACCTTTGTTAGCGGATTTCCTATGGAATAGTGAGCAATTAGCATGACCAGCACGGTGAAGAGTGAGCCGGGTCTACCATAGATCGTTCATAACGTAAACACGTTTGGGGGGAGGGGGGGAGTTGCTAAAAATGATATTATAATGTTTTTGCACCCTAGTTGTCACATTTTTTGTCCGCGTACTTACAATTTTTTGGATAAGTTACTTTCTGTAATCAGTGGGCAAGTTCATTGGGCAAAATAATCGGAAACCCCTAATCCCCTTTTTTTGGCGTTTTGAATGCTAACATTTTGAATTAAAAGAAAAAGGGTCAAAACGCCCCAGATGTGAAATAAATGCATAATACGATAGAGTTCACAACGCTTAAAATGTCCCTTTCTCACCATTCTAGCAACATTGTACCTAGTTTATAAATAAAATGTATGTTGACTATACACAGTACTTTGTCTTATGGGGATTTTACATTAGAAAAGGCTATTATTCATATGGTGGTATAGTTTTTTTTTATGCATGGAAATTCGCTTCCCTCACGTCGCGTGTTGCGTGCTAACTTGTTTTACTGTCACATAGTATATTTGTAGATGAGCTAATTTGTATGATTATTTCTTGATTACTATAATTTTGATTCCTTAAGGACCCTTAAAACAGAATGTTACTGGTCACTTCTCTCTTACTTATTCATTTAAATACTATTCTATAGTAAAATCATAATATGGTGTTTTCTTGTTATGGGTACTAAATTTTAATCCTATGGTTCAGATGATAAAGTTGCAATATGGTTGGTTACATTAGGTAGAACATGCTCTAGCTGTTTTTGGCACACGTTTTTTACCTTCTATTCAAAACACTCTTTATATATTGTATGTGACTTTATGTGATTCGTGTAAATTGAGTCAAACAATATGTATATGCATAAATCTTTACTAAAACTAATGCTTAAATCTATTGATAATTTATCTATCGGTTGGAATCAATCAAGCTTTGCAAGTACTACAAATAATTTATGGCACTTTAGCTTTTCAAATATTAAATTTCTTGTAAAAAAACAACCATAAAGTATAAAGTTTCTGAGGAGTGGGAAAGGAAACACTTAATTAATACTAATTATTTTAATTTCAACTACTTAATTGATTTTATTGCATCTGGAAATGGGAAACAAGCTCGATTGTATCAAAACGCCTTGATGGAGAGTTTGTCTAATAATATCATTATGACTCTGAAGATAGAACTGGACTATAAACGTGTTTTACTCAAGGTGATCGTAAAATAATTTCGCAGTAGATAAACCGTACCTAGGCGGGACCTACGATAACTAAGAGTTATCATACCTACGACAGCAATTAGTTATTGCAGGCCCCGACCTGGGCCAGCCGCTCTCTAGATAAAGGCGGCCCCACACTTCTCGCGAACACGCCCGAACATTCGGCCAAACTCCGAATGTTGGGAATATTCGCGAGAAGTGTGGGAGCTATACGAACTTTTGAATAAATGCGGGAACATACTGGATGGAATGTTCAGTGAACATTCGGGAGAACGTTCGGCCGAATGTTCAGGCCTGTTCACGAGAAGTGTGGGACCGCCTTAATACGAGTAAATACTAATGGGTGAATTAGGTCAGCTGTAATGTATACAAAAACTGTCTTACATGCATTCCATATATCCACGTGCACCAAGTATGCCATGTTGACATAAACATTTAGTTTTAAAACTCTAAAATTATCGTAACTAAACATGATATTGCAATAATACATATATAATCGTGTCCTGGATAGAATATAATTGGAAAGTAAAATGCTCTCTAATTGTTATGATATAGCCTAAAATGTCTTTTTACTTTTTGCATATTGTGCCTTATTGCATATATGCCTCTGTGATCCATCTTAAACGACACATTTTTATTACGAACACAAATATGTGTTCTCCATTCCTTACATTCAGTACTGGAACCATCTCCCACTTTAGATTTGTTTATTTTACCCACTTTAGATTTGTTTATTTATATATTCCATAACTATAATTAACTGGACTACCGGTACTAACATAATCATTATACCTACTATTAGACTCCTGGTCAACATTAGGCTTATATCAACAGTTGACAGCAAGTATACATTTTTTCTTTCGACACATCTTTGAAAAGTGGGGCGGCTTTTTACAATAAACAATCTTTTTTTATTCAAACTACAAAATAAAATATTCCAAACGAAAATATTTAATATGTTAGGAACATTTTAGTTGAGAGAGGGAGCAAGATAATTGCATTTATATTAAACCGGGTGTCCACAAATTATCTTTATTAGTGTGTAGAGCGAAAATAATAGTAATATTTTATCGAGGTTCGAACTTTTGTGTCGAACACATGTTCTGAAGTTTGTTCATATTTACATTACATAGTCTCTACTCATTTCATTGATTTCACAATCATCTTATTTACACAATTTTATTTGTAATGAAGGTGATGTGTGTTTGAGGTTCATTTCTAAAAGAACCGATGTTCAAGTTCAACCAAATTTTAGAACATTATACATCAGGGAACCTGTTTAGAACCCTTTAGAACACTATCCGACATTGATACAACAAATGCATGCTAACAGGAACTGTACTTCACCAAATAGTTCTTGTGAAACCAAGAACACACACACCCTGTCCTCCCTTCAGCAGAAAACGTCATTTTTTAAGACGGTAATGAACTACTTGATATAGTATAACTTGATGAAAATGTAAAAAAACAAAGTTTAGAACACGTGATTAACAGAAATCCAACTCCACTAAAATATCACCTTTGTTTAATCACTGCTTAAGACGCCGACACAACTAAGGTGTATTTTAAATCGAATATGAATGAATATTGAGTGTAGAATGGGTGAGATTATAGCCGTCTTCAAAGGCGACTATGGTGAGATGCTTTGTGTAGCCGTGATACTGACTAAGACCGATTGATTCTTTAGCCAAGATCATTAATTAATGTTTAAACAAATATACAAACAAACTTATAAACTTTCACATTTATAATATTATTAGCATTATTAGTTGCATAATGTTGTTGTATATTATTAGCGGCTATGACGTCAAGCTCCTAAACTGGAACCAATGACAGTTTCTTCCTTCCAAGACACTTACGTTTCATCAAACAACTATTTCACCTTTATATTTTACTTACAACTAAATACGAAGTTTCCTTAATTATTTTTGTCTTATACAATTCAGAATGACAATCGACAAATAATTGAGGAAGTAGTACAGTTGAGGCCTTTATCTGTAATTCTGGCTGAAGGCCGCAAGGACTTATCCGACCAGCGCCATTACTCAAAACGTCGCACAGTGAGTAAGTCGCGAACCTAAATAGGTACTTTACATTATCACAACATGGCAGTTGCTTACCATCAGGGAAACCCGAATATTGAAGAATATGAAAGGAAAAGTGTGCTTGAAACCATTCAACAAGGGGTTGTTTTTCAGCAGAACTCCCGCGAGTAAGTACTTCAAAAAGTGTTACTTTACGAACTTTTAGTATTTTGTTGTATGGATTAGGCTTAAGTGAAAATTATTTTAGTGTAGTTAATGTGAATACCTGGAAAAAGGTTGATGAAAAAATAATATAAAATTTTACCAGTATGTCAATTACATTATTTACACATTATAAATTAAAAATTCTTTTCGTAATCACGGTCAAAAAATGCTTGTTTTTCTGAGTAGACGTATTTTTTTGCTAATCAAAATTATGTCTTTAGAACAGCTTGATCAACTGATTTTAAATTTGAATGTAACTCTTTACCTAAGCAAGACCAAATTACTGGAATATATTCAGCTGATTTCAGAAATTCATTCCAAAATGGCGGCCGTTTAAAACTGTAAATACAAATCACTAAAACCCCATAAAACCTCAAAAATTTTTTTAGGTAAATTTTTAATTTTTTTCGAATAGTATAAACATAACATTAACTATATTCGTTATATTGCCATAACAATAACGGACAAGAGGCACTTCAAGTAAAACAGCATCAACTTTGTGCAGTGTTGCAATCAACAGCCCATGTACGATGATTATGCCTTTATATTAACTTTTTATACAGCTGAATAATTTGTATCCTTTGCCCAATAATATTGATAGTTGTATCCCATAAAAAAAGAAAAGTCCAAAATGGTAAAAAATTTTTTTTCATAAATACATTTTTTTTATTATTTTAGCAAATTTCCCCTATGGGGAAAAAGCTATTACCAAAGTCCGCATGGTAAGACCTAGGCCCGGGACCATGATAAATTTTCGTTTTGAGGTCCCCAGACGCCAAAAACACCATTCGTTCAAAACTGTATATATATATATATATATATATATATATATATGTGTGTGTGTGTGTGTCCGTGGGTGCGATAACTCTCGTAAAAATGGTCCGATTTTGATGAAATTTGGTACAAACACGTAAAACAACATTTATGACTTAAAGTTCGAAAACCAGCCTGATCGCTCTATCCAAAGGTGTATTTTGGGGGGCTTTTGTAACCCAAACTTTTTTTGAGTTTTTTACATATAATATTTTAGTAAATCAAATTTTACTTTTCATCATTGGATTTGGCTTAAAAAACGAACAATTTGGTGTTTTTATCATTTCTCTACGTCAATTGGTTACAGACGTATTGAAAGTGCTAAACACAGTACATTGTTGAATGTTATTCTAATGGAGAGTAAGAAAAATTAAATATGTCGCTTATTTATCAACTTATTCTGACGAAACTTGGTATATTGCTTTATAACGTTGTGTTCAACTAATATTTGCACAAAAAAAATTTCTTGTTGATAGTTCCCGAAAAAGCGAACCTGCGCACTCAGTCCCCGTGTTATCCTTATGGAGAGTAAGAAAAATGTTATCTCCCTTAAAAAAAAACTTAATTAATAAAACTTGGTATGTGGCTTTACCTAGTTGAGTTATATTGATATAAAAACCCATTTTTTGTGTTCCTTGTTTCAGCAAACCTGAATACTCACCCACCACGTTTTTCTTATGGAGAAAAATTTAAAATATCATAAATAGTTTATTTATGAATGTATATTGACGAAACTTGGTATGTGGATTTATGTGGCATTAAGATACATATATATGAATTGTAAATTCGCTGAGTACGCAGGTTTGCTGCTACGGGGGTATTTATTTTTATCAGAAATATCCGCCATTTTAAAACGGATTATTAAAAAGCATTGACAATCCTACTGTAATTATTCCTTGGTTAAATTATAAGCCTTAAAGTGATAATGGACCTCAGTCAATTTGAAATTAATCGCTTTAACAGTTCCAGGGATATAAATAATTTAGTGAAAAAATGATGATTACATAAGAAAAGCAGATTTTCAAACCGTATTTATAGTGTATTATACAAAGTCTATTACCATCATTGTAATTAATACGCTGGTAAAATATAGTTTTTTTTTCAACAACCTTTATAACATCGGTAAATATTTTTTTATATATTTTATCATCTTCTTCTTAGTAAAATATTGATGCACCTCCAGTAAATATAATAATCATTAGGTAATATTCAAGCAAAGTGTTATAGCAAAGTCATTAGCCTGCATATTTGTATTATGTTAGCACCTTTATCCTCGCCTGTCTAGAGACTCCACCTAGAGATTTTGTTGTCTTGTAAAATACAATCTCAGCTCAGTCTCAGAATGTTTACGATAGGCAAAATAGCCTCACTTCGCTCAAACCTATTGCAGCTTTAAACCCACTAACTGACTGTTGTTACATAACATTATACAAATTGTGTTAACATTCAAATATTAATTTAATTTAAACGAGTTCACACGCAGCACGCTGACGTGAGGGAAGTGAATTTCCGCATACAAAACTTTTAAAACTCAAACCCAGTGTAAAAACATACATTTATGCCAATTTTATTGAAATCTGAAAATAATGATTTTTTAGCTGTTCTGATGCTCTTGGTTTAATTTACCTGCAATGTTAGGAATACAATTTGCGCATTATAAGGTTAGGAAAAGGTTCAGTCAGGCTTAAAAGTAGGTGCGAGGTTTCTGGGGAAGAAAAAAATACACCAACAAATGAATAACATGCTTTTCTAATGTAAAAAACCCATAAGACAACAAACTGTGTTTAACCGATATACATTTTCTTTAATAACTCGGTAAATATTTATGCTAGAATGACAAGAGAGGGCTTAAAACTGTTGCTTCACTAATTGCCATCTTAATATATGTATTAATTGTACGTCCGGGGCTTTTCTCACCCTTTTTGGGCCCAAAAACTCAAAATTTGAAAGAATAATCCCCAAAAAAGGAAGGGGTTTAGAGTTTTCCGATTGTTTTGCCCAACGAACTTGTCCAACTGATTATAGAAAGGAACATCCCTACCAAATTTGAAGTAAATCGGATAAAAAATGTGACCGCTAGAGTGCATACACATATATAAATATATATAATATATATGTATATATATATATATATATATATATATATAATTTTGAACGACACCCCAAAACGTGTTAAGGGGGTCATGTTAGGAACTTCTATGGTGGTCCCGGGCTTAAGTTTCATCGTGCGGGTTATGCTAATAGTTCACTTTCCATAGGACAACTAGAGAACCCGTGCCGCTCTGCAGCATCAGTCAATGTTGCACCTTAAGTTTATGTATAAAGGCTAATCAATTTAAAATAATGCATGTTTTTTTATGGTAACATTTAAAAATACTTTTTACTAGTGGTAATTATTTAAAAAGTTATATAAATATTTATTGAAAAGATTTATAATTTTAGCACTGAAAACACTAAGCAGTTTTAACTGTAAACAAAGGTATTGTTCTCCTTATCCTTGAACTCGATTTTTTCCGCTAGAGTTTAGTAGCAGGGTTTTTATTTAATTTAACAACTGTGATTTATATGGCCAGTTTATCTGCAACAGTTATTGGGAGATTTTCTATAACCATACTATGATGGTTGTTTTAAAATAAAATAGTAACTATATTGTTTATACGTATAGAAAGGTAGTTTAAGAATAATATTCTTAGGATTTCTATCCCAATGCTGACTGACTGAGTATTCATTCCTACCACGCTGTGTCTTTAAGAAAATCCATACTTTGGTGGTAATGTCGTTTGTATGTTCATCCGATTACAATATACACGATCAAATTTATATAAAAATTTGAACGAATGGTGTTGGCATCTTGAGACCTCAAAACGCAAAGTCATCATCGTCCCCGGCATATTTATGTCATAGCTAAATGTACCCGAATACGGTAATAGCTTATTCCCTTTGGGAAAAATTCGCTAAAAAGGCAAATATTTTATCATTAATTATGATTTTTTAATTGTGTAAGCTAATGGTAAAGTGTGATAGATAGTTATGTTCTTGGTTTAAGTAAAGCGCTGAGCACTAATGGCTTTGATCTTGTGAAAACTACTTATAGATCAAACTAATCACTAGAAAAAATATAACAACAAAACTTATAAAAGCTACACCGAATATTTTTAAACTAATAAAGTCCTTACGATTTATTTTGATTTTGATACTCGTTTTGTGATGTCCTGTCAAAGTTGCCCCCGATTTGGGGTTCAATGTAGGACTTTAGGAAGTCATTCCAGAGTGCTAAACATTTTCAGATTTAAAATCAATAGCTAAATACAAATACACTTCTACTAACATACGCACACGTACAAATACACATATGGAAACCCCACATCGAGTAACCTCAAAGGTTTATATGTTAAATATGTTATAAAGTTTTCAGAGAGAATCCAGAAATATACTAGGCACTTAAAAGAAAAAAAGTTTTTGTAGGAAGGTTCATTAGGGAACGTAATGAATTGGGTGATCATGCATGTTTTTTTTAAACAAAACTTTAAAATTAAATCGGTTATATATCGTTGAAAGTGCCCTAAATTTAATAGCAAAACCTCAAAACATAACATGTTCGTTCTCAAATACACATAGCAAGCCTTCTTAGTTCTTAAAACAAATTTTCTCAACATATCATCGTACAATAATTACTGGATTAGATATACATTCTTAACTATATAAACACCCGGAAATAATGTATTTGAATTATGTGCTGCATTATTCTTTGGTGAACCAAATTTGCTGTCTTAGTTAATAAACACATCTTTTAAGTAATCACCTGATGTAAACAAACTTCCTCCATAAGATTAACATGGGACCTTTAAGAGCCACTGGGGCGAAGCCCATTGAAGATATGTTAGTTTGGATAAGTGATTACATATCTAGACATCAGATGACCTATCAGATAGACCTATCAGATGACAAAAGAATCATGAAAATCGGCCCAGTAGAACGGTCTGACGGAATGGCCAGTTTTAAAATAAAAAAAAAAAATATATATATATATGATTCACTGGTTAATCGAGAAGCTCAGCATAAACACATTCGTTCAAATGCATTCATTTAACTGCTCACGTAAGATATCACAAAACATTCACACAAACAGCTATTATTCGTATGAGCCGCTTTGTGTTTGACCTATTTTTTGGTTGAATTTCGACCTCTGGGTGATCGCAAGTTATAGTTAATAGATGGGCAAGAAGATGTGCATATTGTAAGCGGATTGGAAGTTAATAAATACAATAGTTGTCCAAGTGGAATGAGTGAGGGAGAGGAATTCCTAGAAAGGAACTAAAAAAGATACTTGTAAGTCAAAAATATAATTTTGTCTAAACTTCATGTAAGATTCGTACCAACTTCAAGTTTCAAGTTTATCTTAATATGTAAAATCCAAATCCCACTGACTGACTCACTCACTCACTCATCACGAAATCTCAAAAACCACAAAACGGATTGCAATAAAATTTGGAACATACCTTCCTCTTGGGTCTTAGGTGCTCACTAAGAAAGGGTTTTAAGACATTCCCATAGAGCTCCACCCCACGGGTAGTCAAAGTTCCGATCCTGTGTTATTCTTATGGACATTAACTTTAATTTTGAGTTGATGAAAATACAAACAGCTGATCTTGATTCGTAGTACCGGTAGTTGCATGGGGTAACTACAGAATTTAGCATACACAATTGTCAGTTTTGATATATTAAGATTTTTGTGGGGCGAAGCCTGCTGGAACAGCTAGTTCACTAATACAATTTGCAGGGGAAATTTCATAAACCCTAATTGAATTTGTTTCTGAATCATCTACCTAACCAGTTTAACAGATTTGTCAATGAGTCAACTTCTAATTTCAAGTAGGGTAACGAATCTCAATCCATCATTGGCACAAGGTTTGCTGTTGTCCCTTGATAAGAGAGTCGTTTACCAGAATGTTTAGCTGAACTTGACCGAGAACCTAAGACCTATGTCAAGGGTTAAGCTTATTTCTTTCACCTCTCACAAAGATATCCCATGCAACTTTAATATCCAGATGTATAAATAGTGGAATAATTATACTCGTATATCGGTGCATTTAGACTTATATCAATCACTATGTGCCAAGATTCCAACAGGTACGTGTTAAAACATGTTATATTAATGTTTATCCAAAATTAATGTTTCGTATCTTATGCTGAACGAAAAAAAGATATAGAGGGATGAAGATTCGTATAATGAAGCATTAACCAACTTGGTTAGTAAGGCTACAAACTAAGATGTTTTTGTTATCTTGACAAAAAATACAAAGAATTAGAGTTTGAAATTTGACATATCAACGTAGACTTTACTATTTAAGCTGTGAAATTTATATAATCTGGACAAGATAAGAACACTGTTGGCTGCTGTTTTACATCTAAGAAATCTTTATATCTTTAAAGTTTTAGACATAGAGTAAATGTCAGGAAACATGCAATTTACCAACGATACCTCGATCCTGTATTTATAAACACTCTGCTTGGTTTTTTTCTAAAAGAATTCCTCTTAATTATTAACTTTTTATCAATTTAATCAAAATGTTTATAAACCCAAAATTAAAAGAAAAAACTAAAAAGTTACACAATACGATGAAAACCATACAATTTTAAAGGTCTTGTACATCCTATACACTTTTCAGTCTAACCCAACATTATATCTCTTGATTTTTATCAATCAGAGGAACACACAATTTTTACAAATACAATGCATGTTAAGTTTAACAGGTTTATGAATGAGGCCATAGAGTACATGTCTATTTGAAACACCTTATGTGAGACACTCTATATAAAACCCAGCACGATAACGCGAGGGATTTCTTTAAACAATCAATTAACGGGTTTAAACAAACACTTGTGTAATATTTTGGAAAATGGAAAACATTTGAATATTTGGCTGTTCTGATGCTCCTGGTTTCAATGCATTATTGGATGGTAATTTGTTTAGACAATTTTCTTTAATAACTCGGTATATATTTGTGCTAGAATGAACAGGGAGATCTTAAATTGTTTTCTTTTTACATTTTATTGTTTTATAAGCATTAACTAAGGCTTTTCCGACCTTTTTTGGGCACAAAATTAAAAATTTTAAAACAAGGGGGTTAGAATTTTCCGATTGTTTTGCCTAACAAATTTACACAAATTATTATAGAAAGGAATGCCCCACTAAATTTGAAGTAAGTCGGACAAAAAATGTGACCACTACAGTGCAAATCCCCCCCTCCTAAGCCATACATTTATATAATTGTTAACAACGCCCAAAACGTGTTCAGGGAGTGACGTTAGGAACTCCTATGCCTGTCCCGAGCTTAAGTTTCACCACGCGGGTCATGCTAATAGCTCTCTTTCCCATAGGACACTCGCTAATAATGATTAATAAGCAACTAAAGTGGCGATATTCTTCTTTGTTTCATCCTACACAGGGCTAGCTGCCAGGAGGAGGAGTTCTGCGCGATGGACGGGTTGGTGGTCTCCCGTGGCGCCAGCGTGCGAAAATACGGTTCACCGAACAAGGACGGGTACATATCAACCAGTTGCTGTTGTGAGCGAGGTCTCCTGTACTACTCCATCATCGTGCGTACGTAGTACTGTTCAGTTTAGCTTGTTTTTGTTATGTGAAGTTTTGAGACACTGTAATATTTTTGAACAAATCGTTGCTCACAATTCAACCAATATGCGTGCCATTTAAATCTCTACCTATAAAAGGCAAAGGCTTCACTCACTTAGAGAGTTTAAATTTTGTTCACTGATTCTTTAGGCATAAAATAGGAAAACTAAATGGTTTTCATCCTCATCTGACCTTAAACTCCACCAGAGACCCCGACAAACTTTCCATTTATTCCTTACTATAGCTGATTATACCGGTTTCACCCGGGTATAAAATAATGTAGTTGAAAAAGTAAATTACTTATGTCAGCTGTTTATTTGAATAACATTAAATAAATAGCAGAAAACTGTAACAGTTTGGTCTCATTTGATTAACATTGAAATTTTGGATGTCCCACGGGGAGTAACCCTAGAGGATTTAGAGGAAACTGAGAGTAGGTACAACAGCTTTAACTTAAAGGAACCTACCCTGAAAATGTCATGCCTTAACTCCTTGTATTTTAGCCGTACAGTGATCCACACACAGACAAGAACTCTGCTTTATTTATATAGATGGACATTCATTTTTGTTTGAGCTGATTAAAATGCAAACCGCTGATCTTTATTCGTAGTAGTTCCACGGGCTAACCACAGAATACAGCACAAACAACTGTAATAGTGTTTATCATTTGCGGGGCGAAGCCTGCGGATAACAGCTAGTAGAATATAAAAATACTTGTCCTGATTGATAATTGTTGGTTATTACCAACTATTTGACCTCTCTACAACAAGATAGCAGCGTTATTGAAATGGATAAATGTGTCTATCGTCTTAAATATATTGCACCCTTAAGCCTAAGGACGAGACTTATTTGTAAAAATAATAAGTAGATATGTTGAAAAAAAACATCTAATATAAACAAAAACGTCAATAACTAATGAGAACTTTTTCTGGTGAACAAGTTAACATGTTATTGATAAGGTTTATTCAGCATTTCATAACCACGCCCAAAGTGCACATTTCGTCCGGAGTCCTGCATCTAACAGTTTCTCTCCCCAGTGAACCTGCTGTACGCGTGCACGGGCCAGTGCTACGTCTGGACCTCCCCCACCCTCCCCTACCTCCAGTCCGAGGACTCCTTCCTCCCCATCACCCAGGTGGAGGGTTCCTACATCGCCTCCCTGTTCGTGGCGGGCGGAGTCCTCGGCGCCCTCTGCACCCGCCCGCTGGCCGACTCCCTGGGCCGCCGCGCCACCCTGGTCCTCTGCAGCACCGTCATGCTGTTCTCCTGGGGGCTCCTGTGGGCAGCGCCCTCCCTGGCCCTCCACGACCTGGGGTACGCCCTCTGGGGCATCTACGTAGCGAGGGTGGTTGCCGGGGTGGCCGTGGGGGTGACTTACTCCATTGCTCCTATATACACCGCCGAGATAGCTGATGTGAGTAGGTGTTGTAATCTCAGTTAAATTAGATAATTACTTTGGTTTAGATTATGTAAAAAGCATAAGAGAATGATCATTTATATACAAGGTTAGTCTATTGTAAAATTACTGAACATTTCTTTTATTTTCCGTGATTATTAGTGAATTTCCTATGGAAAAGTGAACTATTAGCATGACCTGCATGGTGAGACTTAAGCCCGGGACCACCATAGAAATTCCTAACGCGACCCCTGAACACGTTTTGGGGGGTCGTTCAAAATTATATATATATGTATATGCACTCTAGCGGTCACATTCTTTGTCTGATTTATTTCAAATTTGGTAGGGACGTTCCTTTCTGTAATCAGTTGGACAAGTTCGTTGGGCAAAACAATCGGAAAACTCTAACCCCCTTTTTTATTCTTTCAAATTTCGAAAAGCCCCGAATGTAAAACTAATGCATTTATTAAGATGGGAATTAGTGAAGCGAAAGATTTAAGCCCTCTCTCGTCACTCTAGCATAAATATTTACCGAGTTATTAAATAAAATGTATATCGGCTAAACACAGTACGTTGTATCATGGGGTTTTTACATTAGAAAAACAGTTTATTCATTTGTTAGTGTATTTGTATCATCCCCAGCAACCTCGCGCCTACTTTCAAACCTGACTGGACCTTCTCCTAACCTTATAAAGTGCAAAATTGTATTCCAAACATTGCAGGTAAATTAAACCAGGAGCATCAGAACAGCCAAAAAATCAATGTTTTCAGATTTAAATAAAATTGGAATAAATGTATGTTTTTACACTGGTTTTGAGTTTTAAAAGTTTTGTATGTGGAAATTCACTTCCCTCACGTCAGCGTGCTGCGTCCGAACTTGTTGATGTTAATTTGTACATCAACAAATACAAAAAACAACCAAATAAATAACTCATAGCTATAGTCGATGACAATTGTTTTAATCTTTTTTTATAAGTGTCCAGCCAAAGAAAAACGAATGACTTTTGAGCAAAATTACAATTTAAAATTGAGCTAGCATCCCTTAAAGTGATTCTATGTTAATGTTGTAAATTTACAGCATGATATAAATAGACATATATAATTTTTGAATCTACTAGTACAGTACCTATGTACTTATTCCTATATCCTATGATGTTTTGGTTGTATATGTGAGTGGCATTTTTAAGTTTTGAAAGGGAACGTTCCAAACCCCTTTGCTAAACGTGAGAGCAAAACTTATTCATGTAGGAGCTCCCAAATGTATATTATGTTTTTATGTACTCTATCCTTTTGGACTCTGATGAGTCAAAATTAATCTGAGAGATAAATACTTGATGTTACTCTGTGTTTAGGGAGGAGAGGGCGGATTATCTCACTAAAAATAGTTTTTCCATAAGCGGGTCCCTGCTTTTTCGTTTAAGTATATATTGCATTATTCTTCCTAGACCATTTCAGTTTATCAGTGTGTTCCTCACTTGCCCAGGACAAGATCCGCGGCTCTCTCAACTCGTGGCCGCTGTGCTCCCGGAGTGTTGGCTACGTGTCCGTGTACGTCATAGGGCCCTACACCTCCTACCGCACCTTGACCATGGTGGGTGCCGCGTCCTCCCTCGTCTGTCTGCTGCTGTCTTCCTGGCTGGCGGAGTCCCCCCACTACAACATCAGCCAGGGTCACTACCACCGGGCGGTCAACACGGTGCTCCGTCTGCGGAGCAGGATGTCCCGCCTGGCTGCTGAGAAGGAGGTCAATTTGATCCAGGTTAGTTAAATCCTCTGGTCTGAACTAGAACGTTCACTGGACAAAGGTAAATGTTGCAATTTCGTAAGTAACAATGAGGGCGCTCCAGTCACGAAACATTTACATTCCTCCCCGCTTCTCCCAGAATTCCAATTTTAACTTTCAAAGTCTGTTCTTCCTCAATGGCTTATCCAATACTGCTAATTTACGGCTCATTTTTAACAAAAAAAAATATATAGCGATATCATTGAGTATGTAAAAATATTATCGTTCAAAAAAGGTTTCATTGTTCTACGATTTTGTATGGGTAATTTTTTCGGTGTATTTGTGATACTAAAATTGTGATCCTTTAAATTGCTAGGTTTTTATTTTCCTCTTAAAATGAACTATAAATAATCGATTTTTGACAATCATCCGCTGAGGAGGGACGGGCTTTGAAAGTTAAAATTGGTCTTCTGGGAGAAGTAGGAAGATGCACATGATTGATCATTAAAATCTGAAATCTCTTGAGTAATTTTTGTTCTTTAAAATGAGCCATAAATCAACAAGTTTGGATAATCCGTTGAGGAGGAACGGGCTTTGAAGGTTAACATTGGTTTTATGAGGGAAGCAGGTAGAAAGCCGTATGTTTCGTGACTGGAACTCACTCTTAAGGGTAAATTGACACTTTTTGTTTGATTCCTCAGCTAAAAACTCTTTAAGGATGAAACTAAAAGTGAACACTACCAAAGTGCTATTAAAGTTTGATTTGGTAAAAAAATAATGATTTACAGGAATATATCAACAAGACGGCGTCCGGTGGATTCAAATCGTTCAAGGACTTGTTGGGCACAAGGGGCAACATTAGAGCTCTCTACTTGAGCGGCGGACTGTTGGCCTTCCAGCAGTTGAGTGGCGTCACAGTGATTATTATGTGGGTATCAGAATTAAGTACTGCAACAGCAATTTATTTAATTATACTTAAATTCAGTTTATTAAATTCTTAAATTAAAATATCAACTGATAGTAGATCCTAAATACGTTATTAAACGACAATGAGAGAATGAACGACTTCTTGTGTGATTGATAATGAACTGTTGGGATTGAATCCTTTACTCTAATGTGAGCAATGTCTGTTTGTCTGTTTGTTTGCATAATTGATTGATCTCGGGATCCAGAGGAAGGATTTTGCTTAAACTTTGGTTTTAATGGTTTTTTGTATCTAAACGATCAATTGGTAAAAACCTCAACCCTAGGAAAATTAATATTTTGTTTAAAAACTCATTTGAAAAAAAAAAAACTAAAATGAAAACTTAAGAATCATTATAGCTTTGAATAAATAATCAGTGAACAGTCATAGTATAACTTATACATGGCAAAGAATCAACAAGTAATTTCTTGCAAACAGTGTCCGGAACCATTGATGAATAAAGATTGCATATAGAGTGGACATATTTTTCACCCACAAAACAAATCAAATATCGCCGAGCATGGCTGGGTCTCCCTGGTACTGTCCCTGGAGTGAATGAACTACTTCTTACGAGGTTCTAACTAAACTATTTGCATTGAATAGTTCTAAACTGGTCTCTCAATCAAGGTACACGGAGCCGATTTTCCAAGAGACCGGGGCGTCCACTGCCATGGCAAGTTTGTCGGCCATATTGGTCGGCTCCACGATGATGCTCTCGGCCACCATAGTCCCTCGCTTCGTCAAGCGCTGGGGCTTCATCTTCCCCATGATTGTGTCTGCCATCGGGTCTGCTATTTTTGTTGTGAGTAGCCTGGATTTTACTTTAATTTGTGGATTTGAATGCAGATAATATCCACATACTGGTAATTACAACGATAAGCACAAAGCATTTTTAGTTTTTCTATCAGTCTTGAAGAGCTATTGTTCATTTTGGCGGATTCACTACTTTCCGCAAAAGGAATAATTAGTTTGACACCCACTCCATTTCAATCTGTGTTTTACACTTTGCCTTAAGAAGTTTGTTTAAGAAAACTTTGAGTTTTCTAGTAGTATTTTTACTTAATGCCTACTATACACTTAACATACTAAATTTAACTTGTTTTCAGTTATTACAAGCATAATACATTTTGAAAAAAAACTTCAACAAGTTGGTTGTTTTAATAAGTTAGTTAAATGGTGCAAGGCAGAACGGTACACAAAGTACTCAGGGTTAAATCGTAATAAATATATAAATTAATGCCTATTTCCCTTGATCACGCCATCACTTGAGAATGAGTGCACCAAATTGAATAATTCTTTTTTTGCTGGGTTCGTGTTAATGTAAGGAAAAGGTTCTTATAAAAGACAATTTTTAATCCGAAATAAGTGCTCTGTCCCAATGGCCTTCAAAGTTCCCATTGATTTTATCAAAGTTCAGTTAGTTACACCAAACAGCTGTAAACATACTTGAAAGGCATAAACATATGTTCATTATGGAAGTAGAAAACTACTTGAATGGCAACTCAAACTCTTTTTTCGATAGGCGAGTGAGCGTAGCGAACGAGCTAATCCGGAAGGCGAGTGAGTGAAGCGAATAAGCTTATCTTGAAAATGAAGGAGTATTTGACAAAAAATGAATTCAATGACATTAGGACAGGACGTCTGTCGGGCCAGCTAGTAATTAATAAAATTAAAAAATTCATTCTTATTTTTTAAATTATAAATGTGGGTTTTCACATTAGGTTGTTTTCATATTGCATTACCTATTGTTTGGACAGTATATTTACCAGCACCTAACATAAACAAACAGAACTCCCATACTTTCTCTTTTATTCATAGATATATTTGGAACATTTGACTGTGCAAACCTTTTACACTATTTAACCTTTTAATTTTGTTCAATAAATGTGCTCCTCTCTACACTAATACAGTATAAGTATGTGTGTCCAGGTGATTTGGAAACAGTTAATCAAAACCTTTCCTATACCAAAACCCATTGAAGGGGACCAACAAATATTTGATACTTTTTCTACCCCAGACCTTAAGGCTCCATCTCACTTGCCTTCGAAGTAGCCGTATTATTCCTATGGAGGAAAGTTTGTTATTCTTGAAATGACGAAAATCCTTAGGTCTAGGTACTTTATGACATCTAGGTTCTGTCTTGTGCTTCCCACAGGAGCTTCAGACGATGGTAAAAAAGAAAACAAGAACGGATAAAAACTTCTGGAATAATTAGAATCTTTAAATTCGGTTATACCAGTCCCCACTCCTCTAAATAATATTTTTAGCAAATGCATTTAGATCGTTCAACTGTCGGTGACTATTTGTTTGTTCATTCCAGGGTCTCCTCGGCTTGTACTTCTTCCTCAAGGCGAGTGAGATTGATATAGCACCCATCAGTTGGCTGCCCGTAGCTAGTTTGTTCCTCTACACCATCAGCTACACTATGGGTGAGTTTTTGTATAGCCCTTAAGGTTCGTTTCTCCTTTGCCTTGCGTCTTGCGCCTAGGCGTATGGTGATGCGCGTGGTCCATAATAGTTGCGTGGATAGCCGCATGTGCTTCCCGAGACCAACGGGGAGCATTTTGCAACACTCAGGCCTCACTAGTTGTTGACAGCGGATCTCTAAGATTATAGTTTCATCTTCCTTCAGGTTTGGTATTTCTGTTTACATCAGTTACACATTATCTGTCGGATTACTTAACTTCATCCATGTTTGTACAAAAATTAGTTAATTTTTCTAGATTATTCTTTCTATCAAGTTCTCAAACTTTACTTAATACTCCACTATCTACTAATTTTGTTTCCAAGTAAATACTAATAAAAAAATTAGATCTTTTCCTTCTTTTTCCATCTTAAAATGATAATGGCTGCAGCAACGCCAGCAGCACTCTGGCGACATTGCTCAGAATCCGATGCAAAGTGGAAACAAACCATTAAGCTAAAGGGCACCATACGCGATCCAACCTGGTTGGGCTGCAGTTGGATTGTGCATGGTGACGACAGTTCCCAACAATTGTTGGGACGGACCAGATTCTCCCAACATTTGTTGGGAGTCTCGGCTGTAAACTTCTCCCAACCTGTTACCAACGCGGTTGGGATGGACCAAGTTGGATCGTGTGTGGCCGTTCCCAACCGGGATGGTCCCAACATCGGTGTGCGGCTCTAATAAGTAATGAAGAAATATTACTTATTATTACACAACCATAGTATTATTAATACTCGTCTTGTCTTGTATATTTTAAAACATATTTACATAATCTTTTAGTGGAAATCAATTATGAAGAATAAAATCCTGGTAGCGTAATTGAACTGCAGAAAGTAGAGTATGAATACTCTATTAGCCTAAAAAGACGTGACGTTTAGTCTTCCCAAAATAGTTTCTCGGTACTACAAAACACAGTTGGAACAAAATGGCATTTCCATTTTCACAGGACATACGGAACATCCTGTGCGCGAAGCACTCAGTTCAGTTTAAATGAATAGTGAGTGATAATATTACCACAGAATCTGTTGAAAGAATATCTTATTTATTCATTTACACAATCATAAATGAAAGAAGTGACCTCAAACACAGACTATAAACAAAAATGCCAAACCAAAACTGCTGACGAAAAAGTATTAAACCCAGTAGTATTTGTAATACAGGGTAACTTGTTTATAACAATTATCTAAAAACATAAAATTAAATCAGTTGTGTCTACAACTGATTTGGATTAACAGTTTTACAATTTTTATGTAATATTTAAATTTGTATATACACATTTCAACGTTATTTGCTTAGTAATTGATTATACTTTTACATTTTAATTGATTATACTTTATACTTTAATCAGTATATGCATATTAAACATGTATGATATCATTTGATTGTAGGTAATCTTATGGTCACTGTGGTTGGGACGCGTTCTCCCAAGCGGGTTGAATCGTGTATGGCGAAGTACACTTCCCAACACTTGTTGGTCCCAACATCCTCCCATTTTGGTTGGGAAGTGTTTTCCCAACCGGGTTAGATCGTGTATGGGCCCCTTAAGTCATGCTCACCTTTAACTATAAATAACCAAACTGTGCATATATAATTGATTTACATGCTCCATTTGAATTCAAACTATAATTATTGATGCTTTCTGTGACCTTAGATAGTAATAAGACCAGGGTTTGGACCATTCCCTATCAAAACATTAAATAGTGCCTCTGGCGTAGATACATACCCTGGAAATAAAAATAAAATGGAAAATGGAATGAGTTATATCCAATGGAAGAGCAGATTCCCTCTTGTCGATAAACAACTATGCTGTCAAGAAATTTAAACTCTGATTGGCACCTATATATAAAAATAAATACTTTCTTGTGCCTTAATAAATGTTGTTTCTAATTTGTAATAAACTGTTAATGATTATCCTCTCTGTATCTGCAGGTATTGGTACGCTTCCCTGGGCCGTGATGGGAGAAATGTTTCCTTCCAATACCAAGTCACTTGCTGCAGGGATTCTGACAGCTTTCAACTTCTTCCTTGGATTCTTGACATCATTCTTCTTTGTAGAAGTGAGTATGATTACAAAGTTTAAAAGAATGGGCAGTAATCATTTCTTGATTTAACAGTAATTAAATGTATTACAAGACAGTGCAGAATTGATGAGTTGGAATGTTAGGGGGAGAGGGTTGGGGTCCCACCTTTTGGTTATGAACAGAGCAATATTTGTTTTTATTTTATTTTTTGCTGTGGCAGGGGTAACATGTGATGGTTCTTTCGTTCTTTGGATTTGTTTTACATCTTTTGAATGATGCCCAACTATGGATATGTCACTATCCACCAACCTTAGGGCTCCGACCCCCCACAGTAATGTTGCCATGCTAATTTTTCTGTTACTTGCGCGATTTTAGCCAATTATCATTGTTCCCCATGAAATTTGGAATGGTATTTTATAACCCCGAACTTAGGGCTCTGCACCATTGGCAAAACTTTGACATTTTATTCTTAAGGAGAAAAGAGTACTCCCAGTGATTGCGAAAACGGCTCCTCAAACCTGTTCCTGGACCACACCAGGTTATTAGTATGGATTTGTTTTTATATTTTTACAACCTTAGGAATCCCCCTCAGTAGCCTTAAAAAGTTATTATTAAGAGGAAAATATTGTTCTTTGAGCGGCGAAAGGCTCTCGTTCGAGGTACTGTTACTTAAAGAAAATGTTTAATTTGATTTAGAGTATAGATTATAAACCAATTGAATTTTCTCTTTCCAGATGAACCGGCGGGTGGGGATTCACTGGTCATTCTGGATGTACGCTGCGTTCTGCGCCTCCGCCGCTCCCTTCACTGCTTATCTCCTTCCAAACACCAAGGGGCTGTCTCTCGACCAGATACAACAACTGGTCAACCGTCCATGGAACTTCTGCGGAGCAAGCAATTCAAAACTAGATCGCATCTGAAATAGATTTTCATTTGCCAAAAGGAATTAGGAACGGAATAAGAAATACCCGATCTGTATACGTCATAGGGTGGGAATACAGAAAAACTGCTTCTGTCCATTTAGAGGGTTGAAAGTTCTCTTTTCGCAACCCGCCTTAACCCTTTGAGCCTCAAAAGACAATATTTTGATGTTTGAATCTGATAAAGACACGGTTAGTTCGGGTATAAGCAACCACAGAGTTAAAAGCACTGTATACATTCTAGAGTCTGATATGTGGTGTAACCTGGTAGACAGAAAAGAAACTAAAATGACTATCGCATAACTTGTGATGAATACGATCCAAAACAACTGCTAGCCGATCAGGTTGGCTGAGAGGTCTAAGGCGTTATCACCCAGTAAGAGAGTAGTGCTTGGGTCAAGGGTTTGAATCCTGTCTCAGTTGTTAAATTTTATGTGCAATTCATGGAAAGTTCACCTGTCTCTGGCCGAGTTGAAGGGGAGGGAGGACCTTAAGCAAAAATTGGACGGCATGGGTCCAACCTGACGGGATGGGGAATTCTTTGTCACTTACAAATCTGATCTGGTGTTTTGCTACTATTTACCTATCTTTACTCTGTGTGTGTCCACCAACAGCATGTTTTATTAAATTCAGGCATTAAGGCATCCAAATTATTATAAAAATAACAAAATTGAACAAGTTTGAATGACTCCATTCCATTGCTCGGAATTCAGGTTCAAAGGGTTAATATACCAACTTTTTAAACTGATATGTGTTTAATGATGGGGCTTTGCCACAGTAAAAACTTAAAATTTGATATAGGATTTAATTATTTAACTAAAAGTCAACATGTGTTTAATAATTAAAGAACCATGCACGAGTCTATAAAGCGCTACTGTGCTACTTTGTAGTGATATATCAGATAGTATTTTATTAGCATTATTTATTTTCTTATTTAATAATTTTATTTTGCTGACATCGTAGTAAGTAAACAATTTTTTGATTAGCATATTACGTGTTGGTATTACTTACAGGATGTAATAAAAGACGTCTTACAACACTTAAGAATATATTTACACTTATACTGATTCACATACAGACGGTAAACATAAATAAAAGATGATACAAGGCTATCGATTTCCACCAGTCACACCGGTCATCATCAGGCCAATAAAACCTAGATGATGAGGTCTAGGTATTGGCTTGATGGTGACCGGTGTGACTGGTCGGAATCAATAGCCTTGTACCAACTTTTATATATGTTTACCGTCTGTATGTGAATCAGTATAAGTGTAATAAATTCATAAGTGTTGTAAAACGTCTTTTATTACATCCCATAGTTTAAGTATGAAGACCGAAAATAAATTAATTTAGTAGCTATTACTAGAAGTGTAATGAACTACCTATTACTATTTGTTTTTAGTTTTGTTACGGTTTTGTTTTTTATAACGAGTATCATTTTTATATTTAATAATTTTGCAGCTTTTACTTATAAAATCAGTTTTTAACTGAACATGTGTTTTAAGTTTTAATAACTAAGTCACATGACATTTTGATATGTGGTTCAAATTTGGTTAACTAAATGGAAGATTCTTCTCCAAAGACAATAAATACACAGCTTAAAATATGTTATACTTGTACCTGTGATCTAGAATAATAGTTTTGTATGTGTTTTCAATAAACATTGTTTTCATTTGATGAGTTATGAGTTAAACCCCTGCATGTTTAATTTGTGTGAGACAACATCTGTGAAAATTAGATTATCATTATCTTAGTTAAGTAATTATCGTAAATACCATTTGGGAAATTTTATAGAATTTACAGGATATAAAAAGCTGATTTATTTTAAATGTAAATAACCTGGGAAATAAAAAAACTATATTTTAGCGAATTTCCCCTATAGGGAAGAAGCTATTACCGTAGGTCTCATGGTAAGACTTAAGCCCGAGACCATGATAACTTTTCATTTTGAGGTCCCCAGATGCCAAAAACACCATTCGTTCAAATTTTTATATATGTATATATATATATATATATATATATATATATATATATATTTATATATATATATATATGTGTCCGTAAGCACGATAACTCTCGTAAAAAAGGTCCGATCTTAATGAAATTTGGTACAAATGTATAAAGTACCATTTATTTGAACGAGTTCGAAAACCAGATGAATCGCACTATCCGAAGGGGGGTTTTGTACCACAAAAATGTGTTTTTTGGGTTTTTCACATGTAATTTTAATTTAAATCAAATTTTAATTTATACCATTGAATTCAGCTTAAAAAAACAAACAATTTGGTATTTTGATCATTGCTCTACGTCAATTGGTTACCGAGATATTGAAAGTGCTAAACACAGTATGTTGTCTAATGTTATTCTTATGGAGGAAAAGAAAAATTGTATATCTCGCTTATTTATGAACATAAACTGACGAAATTTGGTATATGGCTTCATCTGGTTGTGGTTTATTGTTGTTTGCACAAAAAAACTTGGGTTTGTGTCCAAGATATTCCCCTATTATAAGAAGTGAGTTTTTTTTTATTTTCATTTTAAAGTAATTTATAAATATTTCAGAAATTTGAGGTTTGTCTAGAATTGTGTAACACAGTAAAACGAACCAGATGAGATGACACAAAAATGTGAAAATGGTATTTTTATAAGTTCTGTGACTTCCTAATTAAGGCAGTGTTATGTCAAAACGTATACCAAGGAAGTATTTTCTTTCAAACTAAATAGCTTGAAGTGTTACTTTTTACTAAAAACGTTGATCTCGTCACCCTAAATATAAATTGATAAATTTATTTAAAACTTACTTTTGCTAATTTTAATTCTGACTTCATACAAAATTTGTTCTCATTTCAAATATGGCGAGATTTTGAACAATTGACATAATTTTTCTTTTGCCTTCCACTCACAGCTAAGTGTTAGTTATTTCATAGTTACATTTTTATTTGTTTTATTTATTTTTTTACTGTGCATTTCAAATCCATGAAATGTTGGTGTTATTGGTTTATCAAACCCCCACTTGCCCCGTTATGAGCTGCCCCCTTTCTGCACATGAGGGTTCGCTTCTGTAGGTTGACAGCCAGTGTGGGGCATGAGCGGAGCTGCGGTTTATTTTTTAGACAATTTTATTTTCCCACCTGAATAAATTGGATATCTATAGATGTTATAATAAATGTATGCTTTTAAAAGCGTTTTTAAATGTCTATTAGTTTTAGGATAGTGATTCTTATCTTGAACAAACACTAACGCTATCATTGATGTTTTAACTAGACTGTTATCTAACTTTATCTATCTTTGACACTATCACAGCTATACTGTAAATTGTTACATAACTGTGATAGTGAGAGTTTATAGATTACAGTACATGTTTTTAACCAAAAGACTACATTACTAATTGGAATAAAGAAAATAGAATCACAAGAAGCTCTTGATGTTGAATAGAAAACTCTTGAGGTGTATTCGGAAAGAAGGTTAAAACTAAATGCTCTAAATTTTGATCAAGAAAGTAGATTACAAAAAGTATAAATTTGATAAGTATAATTTGGTATAATTTGAGACAACAAAAGAGGGATAAAATATATAGAACGAGACGAGAGGATTAAACAGAAGTACTTCCAATTTGTGGACCAAAGATCCTACCTCTAGACGTGAGTCTTGTGCATAGTTATGTAGCGTTTTAAAATCATAGCTAGGGGCAGTTACTCATAAGTCAATTTTAACACAGGTCTCAGTAGCATATTCTGCAGACCCTCCCATGTATGAAGTAGAGGATGAATTTCGATTAGAAGGTATACGACAGTTGTATCAAATTTCCTGCCTAGCTTCTTCTGAAGGTCAGTGGAAGCTTGTTAAAGGTCAGTGGAAGCTTGTTGAAGGTCAGTGGAAGCTTGTTGAAGGTCAGTGGAAGCTTGTTGAAGGTCAGTGGAAGCTTGTTGAAGGTCAGTGGAAGCTTGTTAAAGGTCAGTGGAACTTGTTGAAGGTCAGTGGAAGCTTGTTGAAGGTTAGTGGAAGCTTGTTGAAGGTCAGTGGAAGCTTGTTGAAGGTCAGTGGAAGCTTGTTGAAAGTCAGTGGAAGCTTGTTGAAGGTCAGTGGAAGCTTGTTGAAGGTCAGTGGAAGCTTGTTGAAGGTCAGTGGAAGCTTGTTGAAGGTCAGTGGAAGCTTCTTGAAGGTCAGTGGAAGCTTTTTAAAGCTCGCAACCGATGAGAAACTGTTATTGGTTGCAACGATTGCGCTTGAACAAAAACTGCTCTGTTGTTGACTGTGGGTTTTATGCTGTCTAGGGCTTCCTAATTTCAACAAGGAACTCGGCAGACAATACTACTGTATTTTTATAGGCTGTAGATCAGTATTAAGTGGTAAGAAATATATTTAATTGGATAACACCATTAAGCCTGTGCCTATGAGTTGAAATGTTTGTTATGCCATAGGTCAGAGACAATATTTTAGACTGGGCCAAACTTCAATGTGTAGGTGTCCCCAGAAAAGTGAAGTTGAAATATAGTACCAAAACAAATGCTTAAAAATTGGAAAACAACTTAGAAATAAATGTTTATTACAGAAAATGTCTATGCTACACTGAATATTTCTTTTGTAAGTACACATTTTCTATATAAATCCTACAATTACCAAGGCTTAATTTTGTCATATAACTCACGTTAAAGATTTATATGGAAAGGAAACATTTTAAACGATTTATGTTTGACTTAAAGGATTATGTATTAATACCTTAGTTATATGATTTAATTTTTTTGAAAAAAGGCTAGGCTAAATTTACATTAAGAACCTTATAAAAACTTAATTTATTTAATCTGAACAACAATTGTATTTTTCAGCATAGGCATAATTTAGGGGGGTAAGGGGGGCTTTTGCCCCTCCCCAATAATTTGAAAAATATTATTGTAATATATGAAAAGTCACAATAATCATGATCACAATCAATTTTGCCCCTCCAACAAAAAATCCAGAAATTACGCTTATGTTTTTCAGATTTTTAAAGACTTAACACCAGGTTGAAAAATATCTTGAAGTAGAATTAACAAACATACTAAAAAACCAGGTGGATGTTTTTAAAGAAGCATTTTCTTAAAATAGTGTGTCATGCTTTACATACTGTTTGTACTGATTATTACAAAATATCCATGCTGAATGTAACCTTTGATGACATATCCTGAACCGCTTGTAGTATGATTTTTCAGGTTCTAGAGGATCAGGGGGTCAACACAGGGGTGAAGGGATGGTTCCTGGAGACTCAGGATGATCTGTTCGGAGTCCACGGGGTTTTAGAAGGAACAAAAACAACGTTCAAGAGATAATAATTATTCATTCTAAACTTTTGTTTGCCATGAGAATAATATGAAGGTAGTTATAATAGACAATTTTAAATTTTTGGTTCAAGCAACTACTTGAGTCATTGAACTTTTAATATTCGATTCGGCCAAGTCAGTGATAAACAAAAAAGCCTTGACGTTTTCAGTCAAGCCTTTTTATAGTAAACGAGTTCGCACACAGCACGCTGACATGAGGAAAGTGAATTTCCACATAACAAATTTTAAAACTCAAATTCAGTGTAAAAACATACATTTGTCTAATGCTTATTGAAATCTGAAAACATAGATTTTTTGGCTGTTCTGATACTCCTGGTTTCATTTACTTGCAAAGCTGGGAATACAATTTTGCGCATATTATAAGGTTAGGAGAAGGTCCAGACAGGCTTAAAAGTAGGCGTGAGGTTGCTGGGAATGATAAAAGTACTCTAACAAAGGAATAACAGGCTTTTCTAGTATAAAACCCCCGTAAGACAATGTACTATGTTTAGTCGATACACAGTTTCTTTAATAACTCGGTAAATATTTATGCTAGAATGACGAGAGAGGGCTTAAAACTTTTGCCTTTTTAATTCCCATCTTTTAACATGCATTGATTTTACATCTGGGGCTTTTATGACCCTTTTTGGGCCCAAAAACTCAAAATTTGAATGATTAATCCCCCAAAAAAGGGGTTTGGAGTTTTCTGATTGTTTTGCCCAACGAACTTGTCCAACTGATTATAGAAAGGAACGTCCCTACCAAATTTGAAGTAAATCAGACAAAAAATGCAACCACTAGAGTGCAAACACACATATATATATATATATATGTATGTATATATATACATATGTATATACAATTTTGAACGACCCCCCCAAACGTGTTCAGGGGGTCACGTAAGGAACTTCTATGGTGGTCCCGGGCTTAAGTTTCACCGTGCGGGTCATGCTAATAGTTCACTTTCCAAAGAAAATTCACTAATAAAATGATCGTGTTCAACAATTGTTTTATAGTCAGTGAACTAGTCAAACATAAGTTCCAAACTGACTTTTTTATCTGGAAGAACCAAGTAACATTCTTCAGTTTAATATAATATGAAATAATGAGTTTTATGTTGTACTATTAGACTAACACTTTGCAAGCACATCGTATCTACTTTCACTACATTCAGGGTTATTGACAGGTTTGGTGGGCCCGGGCATAAAGACTTGGCTGAGCCTCTACTTTGCCCCCTCTAATTATTGTTACCCTGCTTGATATACTTGAACAGTACAGTATGGCAGACGTCTTGAACGGCTGGAACTTATTATTTATACCCTGACTTGATATTTTGGCCCTGACTTTGCTAGCCTCGTCTCTCAGTGAGTGAAGTTTGACGGAAGACAACGCTAGCGAAGTCATCAACTCCACTGCACGGCCCATCACATCTATGGGTTTTGGCTCTGTCATCATTAAGGTTAATTAATATTATACAGTTAACTCAATATTTACGGTGAATATTGCATGATTCAATCGTTATTTGCGGCCAACGTTACGTGATCCGGTCCATATTTACAAGCCATATTAGGCAGGTAAATTTCCATTTTCTTGTGTTACTAAGTGGCCAGTTAATTATCACAGTGACAAATTTACTTTTAACAATCAGATGAAAGTGGGGGAAAATATTTAAAAAGCTATTTTTTGAGTGAACCAAAAAATATATAGAATTCAGAGTAGCGCTTCACCTTGCATTCACCACTTGGGAAGGGTTAAATCTATTTAAATTAACAAGATATTTAATAGCTGACGGTAGTTGAGAAAAATTAAAATGCATGAATTTGTTTCTCACTACTGCGCAAAGAAACTTATGAAGTTTCTTAAAATTACAAAAATAAATAAGTTATATGTAGCATTATATTTATTCTCTATAAGAATAACAATAGGGCTGAGTACGCAGGTTTGCTGCAACAAGGAAAATAATAAATGTGTTTTTATGCAATTATCAATATAAGTCAAGCAAGTGAAGCTATATACTAAGTTTCATTAATTTATGTTCATAATTATGAGAGATATAAAACTTTAACTAATTTCTAGTTTGCTGCTAAGGGGACAGTAAACAAATACTTTTTTGTGCAAATATCAATATACTATAACTAGGTGAAGCCACATACCAAGTTTAATCAATGTAAAATCATTAATAACCAAGGTATACAATTTTATTTACTCTCCTTCAGGATAACATTGGACTGTGTTCTGTGTTTAGCACTTTGAACAACTCTGCAATGGTTGGACGTAGAATCACCATTTAAACACCAAAATAATAGTTTTTTAGAGCTGAGGTCATTGTTAAAAACAAATATGCATTTTGCAGTCAAAACTGATGAAAACCTAAAAGACATTGTTCCCGTAAGATTAACATGGAACGTTTTATAAATAAATTGTTTTGAGTTTCTCCGCAACCACTTAACTTAGGTTAATGATTCAAAATACTAAATTATTTTTCAAACTCTTTTAAAATGGTCAAAACCAAATTTGAGCGTTTTTTTAAACTTTAAGCTATGGTTCCACAGACTGCAGAATTTACAGCAGGCGGTGCGACATTTTCCGCTGCGTAATTATAACGACACTGGTTTAATGGAGTTCCCTGTTGACTGGTTCCAATGACTTGCGTTTACGCATCCGGAATGTTCGGTTCCGCCCGGCGGACAAATCATACTGGTCTGAGAGCAGTGCCCGTCCGGAATCCGCCAGCGGAGAGAAGCCTTCTAACATTGACACTGGGCAGTTTTTGTTGTAATATTATGTATTGTGCATCGAACAAAAATTTTGAAGAACTTTTTCATCGACCGAAGAGGAGGAACATGTTGAGTTGGTGTCAGGCCAGGACGTTTTCCGGAGTATAAAAATACTCAATTTGGAATACAATAGGAGACAAACTTGAGAAACAGATAATCTTAATTTATCATTAGTTGTTATAAGTTCCAGTGGCCCAGATTCGATAGGGATCAGGGAGGTATTTCCCCCTTGTAACATGGGAAAATATAAATATGTCTATTCTTCTGAAATCAAGCTTACGCCTTTTTATTGAAAATAGATGCTTTTAACAAAACAAATATGTGTGCAATATACCTACAAAAATGTACCTTTAAAATAAAGTTACCGTTAATCAACACATGTCAGTGAATAAACAAAATTAATTTTTAAGGGTATTCTAGTAGTTTTATTAAACAAATAATAATAACAATAGTAGTAATCTGTAATGAGTTTAACCAAAAAGAAAAATTGGTCTTTCGACATGCGGAAGTAGCGCTTAAATTTAGTTTCATTGTCTACCAAATTTCTACAAACGAGAATTTTGTTAGCTTCTTCACTGTCCCTATTCTTAAAAAGATCACTCCGATCACTATGAGTTGGCACTAATAAAGACAAAAGATTGACAACATCATCATCAACGATCAAAGCCACGAGGGCTTTCCTCTTCCTATCCATACTCGTCACTAGTATGGACACAACTGAATTTCCGCACCGTTATTTACGGAGTCACAGGAACCACCTCTCCGGATTTTACGTGGCGGAATCTCCGCAGCAGAAAATTTCGCACTTCCTGCCGTAAATTCCGCACTTCCTGCCGAAAATTCCGCAGTCTGTGGAACCATAGCTTTAGGGTAAATATGTGAAAGAGATTTTTGGAAAATTTTAATCCCCAATAACACCCCCTTCCCAAGGTCCGATCTTTCTGGTTTTCAAACTTTCGAAGCCATGCATGTTGCTTTACACATCTCTGCCAAATTTCATCGAAATAACATGTTTTTTCAAAAGTGATCGCATTAACAGTATATAAATTTGAACGAATAGTGTTTTTGGCATCTGGGCAGATCAAAACAAAAAGTTATTACTGTCTCGAACTTCAGCCTTATCATGCCACCACAGTAATAGCTTCTTTCCTATAGGGGGAATTCGCTCATACACCTTCCCCTGCCTGGCTTACCGTGAGTATCGGTATTCAAAGGTTTCAATCGCGCTTTATTATATTCAAGCAAGAAAGTACTGGAGGAAAGTTTTAATAGATAGTTACGCACCTAGGGTAGTAAGTATTACAGCGTGAGAGCAATGCTTGAGTGTTTACAAGAGCGTTAAACGCCCAAAGGCGTTATGGCTCTTACTACTCGAGGCATGTAAACCTATTTTATCCCCCCCCACTCCATAACGTAGGCAACGTAAATATAAAACAAGTAGTTTAGGAATTGGCACTGCAGGTTAAGGTTATATCAGCATAAAAACAAACAAGAATTGTATGTTGTGAAAACTTCGATTGTTGTAAACACAACAGCTGGTGCTTTTTGACAGCTGATTGAGCTCTGCCGGGAGTATAATCGTAAGGTTATGTGTCACTAACTCAATGGTCAAGCTCAGACGGGAATGTAATTGTAACTATGTGTCATTACCTCCCTGATCAGTAATAAAGCTCATTACTTACCTCTCCAAATAGGGACGTTAACATGTGGTGGGCAATTATTAACGTTGTCAAAGTTCTTAAAATTCATTATAGATTTTCCAATTGATTGCACACATTTAAAAGTTGGAATTTTGAATACAAAGTTTCTATTACGATTAATTCTTAATTTATTGTTTCAGTTGAAAATCCGTATGAAGAGGAAACATCAGTTCACGACATATTCGAAGGCAGTTTAGCCTTTTGAGTACTAAGCTTCTAAAAGGAGTAGTTAAATCCGTGATGTTTTGTTGATTTTTTAAAATATATTGAACGCCTGAACAGTTAAAATTAATAAAAACGTGCTTCCGCTGGACACACTAAAGGATAGGTAAAAAGTAGCCAAACACCTGATCAGATGTGCAACTCACAAAGAATCCACCCATCCCGTCAGCTTGGACCCGAGCCGTCCACAGTTTGCTTAACGTCCACCCTCCCCTTCAACTCTGCCACAGACAGGTGAACTCTCTATGAGTTGCACGTAAAAACCACCTGTGACGGCATTCGAACCCTCGAGCCAGGTGTTACCCCAGGCCGGGAAGGTAATGCCTTAGACCACACAGCCACTGATCAGACTAGCAGCTGCAGTGGATCAGTTGGTATTATAAAGACTAGGCGCTGGACGAGGTAGATCAGTTTGTGTCTACCAGGTTTCACCACATGTCAGACTCAGACTGCAGACTGAACGCCTAACGGTACAATCGCTTATGAAGCAGTAACAGTGTTTATTGATAACAGATTCAAAAGACGATATATCGGTCCATAGCACTGAAAGGGTTAACCTGGTGAAATACCGTATTCAAAAATACAAACTAAATTTCTGTGACAGCTCAATAGTCTATACCAAAATAAATCTTTACATTTTTTATAATTTGATTACCACTCTACTCTTCTATCACTTAAGCTTTACCAGGAACAATCCATAAACGTGTGAAAGGAAACAAGTTATATGAGAACAACTGAGAACGTTCAACCATAATGGATCAGTTCGCTGATGAATTATCAGTCTTCCAACTAATCAGTGACAGCTTTGGGTGTTATTGCTTTGAAAAGACTGCTTTTATCTAAAAGATAGACTAAAAAAATCTAGAACTGTGGATAGGATTTCATAATACTTAAACGACTAAACAATTTGCATTTAGGAAAATATAAATCCTATCAAAACAAATCCCAAAAACCTCTTTTTAAATAGAGTGGTATTGTTTTTAATGTTAGTCTCAGTAGGTCTTCATTAACAAATTTCACAAAAAAGTTACAAAACATGTTGCTCAATATTTTTAACATCCTTATTCCTCATTATCCCAGTTACACAGGGAAAATTTTGTTTCATTGTTAATGTTTTTATGATGAGCTAAACCAGTTAATTTTGCTGCATTCTATAATACAAATATTGAACTAATGTAGCTAACAAACATTATTAATTATACGACTTAATAGAATTACCGTCTACAATATACTGCATGTCTCGCGAGAGTATGACATAAATGGTCCCAGGACTACCTTAAAACTGGTCTATACCAGTTATGAGGCTGACATTGGCTGTCCATTACGACAAACTTCCCTTTCACCTTTGGTCCCTCCATTTGCAGCGGCTAGGGACAGAATCTCCGGGTTTGGTCCCCAACCTGAGAATGGATGGTCCCTGTCTCTTATACATGGATACCCTGTAAGTTGAGTTGACCAGTTGGAGGGCATAATGCAGGTCCTCTGTTTGAGAGCCTCACCCCAGCTGTCACAGGGGCACGGGAGTTGGCCCTCTGAAGGGTCGATTTGGCTGCCGTCCAATCCCACCCTTTCCTTTTCTGCTATATCCTATATTTCCGGTAACCTGCGCAATATTCCCACTTGTGGAAGATGTGACTAGCAGCTATGCTGGGGTTTCCTAATCCGCAACAATGATGAATGATGATAATAGCATAAATGCAGGATTTAGTAATATTCGTCAAAAAGCAGGAGTTTTTTTATAAATTGCTTTGATTTTAGTCCGTCCGCTTGTATGTGATTTTTAACAAATCCAGCATATTCTTAGGAACCACATGAGGTACTGGCTTCAAATTCGCATATTGTATCATCTTTACCATTCTAAAATCAGAGAGGCAAAAAAAGGCAAATGATTATTGAAACTAGAAATTTGCTTTGTAAGGAACAATTTGGTTTTTCGGAGAGGGCTTTCTACAACTGATGCGATAGTCAGGCTTGTAGAAGACATTCTTGATAGCTTTGAGAAAAATGACTTCACTGCCATCACCTTCGGTGATCTCAGCAAAGCTTTCGACAGAGTTTCACACAATATTCTTGTAAAGAAATTATAATTTTATAATGTTACAGGAAAGTCTTTTGATTTAATTAGTTCTTACCTTAAAAATAGAGAACAGTATTTTGTTACAAATAATGGCCTATCAAGCTGTCTTCCAGTTACAGGCGGAGTGCCACAGGGCTCGGTCCTTGGTCCTTTTTTGTTTTTGATAGTTATTAATTACCTGAGTGTTAATCTACCTACTAGGGTTATTCTCTACGCAGATGACACCACTGTCATAAACAGACACAAAGATTGCAGTCAGGTATTAGTTAATGCCAAAAGCAACAAAAAAAAATCAAAAACTGGCTGACTGCAAACCAATTGTTCTTAAATCAAGGTAAGACAAACACTGCTGTTTTTAGTTTCAGAGATCCTATTGGCACTGAAGTTCAGTCTATTAAATTTTAAGGTTTGACCTTTGACTGTTCCTTAAATTGGCACAATCATGCTGTAGAAACTTAGCAGTAGTAAATTTGCTCTAAAGCTCTAAAGTGGGGTAGTCGATGTGGAGGGGGCCCGGCAGGCATACTTTGGGCTGTTTCAGTCCCACCTGGCTTATGGCTTGATTGCTAGGTGTAGCTCTTCTCATTCACATGATTTATTCCTGCTCCAAAAAAAGCAATTAGAATCATTTCTGGTGTTTCAAAATTCGAGCACTGCAGGGATATTTTGATCAATCTTTAAATCTTTACTCTGTATTCATTGTATATATTGCAGTGCATAATGCTTTTGCATTTGAATCAGGACCAATTTCAATACCGAGAAGCTATCCATTGCCATGATAACGGGTTTAGCCATAATGTAAACCTGCCTCACGTTAGGTTAAGTAAGTCGACAAAGGGCCCATCGATTATGGTATCCAAAATGTACAAGACCCATCAAGCCCTCAGACAACTACGTGACAAGATTTTCAAGTTAAAACTTGATGGGTTCCTTCAGAGGAAGGCCTTTTATACCTTGGAAGAGCACCTACTGGGAAAATGGACTGCTGTGGACTTGAAATTTAAAAAAATTAAGCCAGTTCTTTCTTGTTGACGTTCCAATGTATTAGGAATGTAATATTGCTTGGCTGAATAAAATATTCTATTCTATCCTAGTTTAGGGCTAATTTGTTATTGCACTTGGTGTTTCTAGCTTGAACTGTTTGAAAATGGTGGCCATTTCAATATGTTAAAGCTTAATATCTTGAAAACAGCAAACTATTGAGTAACTGATCTACACTTAAAAAAATGGAATTTAAGACCAAAAAGTATGGGACAGTAGACTCACATTTCTGGATTACTATTGCAGATGGCCGGGTCAGATAGCAAAAAGACCGGACATTCAGGAGGACAGCGTTAAGTCATCACCTCTGCATTTCTGAGAAACAATTATCATAATATGCGTTTACGTTTACATGCTACAAAAAGATTAAGCTTCTGCAAAATACCATACACAATACTATACTCCGAACAAAAGTTTCCGTACCTAATTTTAAAACAATTTTGTCTGAGGCTTCCCCAGCATTATGGCGCTTTATGGCAAAAAGATTTTCCTCCACTTTCACAACAAATTTTTTACAATTGTTCATCTTGAATCACATTCTTCAGTACTGTAGTGTGCCTCAAATGGCACAAGTAATATGTCGACACAAAGCAAAAATGTTATAGTCCGTGAGCTTGATCTAGTGTATAAAAATAAACCAAACATGAAAAAGTGCAAAAAGTTTCTAAACGACAAGTTTTAGAAATTGACCCAAAGATGAGGTCACCTGATCCTTATATTTGCTTAGGTCTTCTGGGCATCACACCAAATTATATAGTTTCCTGTTCCTATCCTGATATTTGGGTTTATGCTAAAGGGAGGGGGGAAATTCCTGCATATTTTTGTTGAGTTTTCATTGACAAATTCTGACCAAAACTGATGTTTCATTCCACAGCACCAATAGTAAATAGGATTGCTTCCACCACACAATTCTTGCATCTTCAAAATTCAAACCCAAGAATTATGTGTTCCCATTCTCAAAGATCTATTGCATAAAGTCGTTTTAAACAGACAACACTATCATTTAATTGAGAAAAAGTTCAAATAAAAACGAGTTCGCACACAGCACGCTGACGTGAGAAGTGAATTACCACATAAAAACTTTTAAAACTCAAAATCTGTGTAAAAACATACATTTGTCCAATTTTTATTGAAATCTGAAAACATTGATTTTTTGGCTGTTCTGATACTCCTGGTTTCATTTACTTGCAAAGCTGGGAATACAATTTTGCGCATTATAAGGTTAGGAGAAGGTCCATACAGGCTTGAAAGTAGGCGTGAGGTTGCTGGGAATAATAAAAGTACTTTAACAAAGGAATAACAGGCTTTTCTAGTGTAAAACCCTCCATAAGACAACGTACTGTGTTTAGCCGATACACATTTTCTTTAATAACTCGGTAAATATTTATGCTAGAATGACGAGACAGGGCTTAAAACTTTTGCCTCTCTAATTCCCATCTTTTTACATGCATTAATTTTACATCTGGGGCTTTTCTGACCCTTTTCGGGCCAAAAAACTCAAAATTTGAAAGATTAATCCCCAAAAAATGGGTTTAGAGTTTTCCGATTTTTTTGCCCAACGAACTTGTCCAACAGATTATAGAAAGGAACGTCCCTACCAAATTTGAAGTAAATCGGGCAAAAAATGTGACCTCTAGAGTGCATACACACACACGCACATATATATATATATATATATATACATATATATATATATATACATATATATATATATGTATATATATATAAAACATTTTGAACGACCACCCAAAACGTGTTCAGGGGGTCACTTTAGGAACTTCTATGGTGGTCCCGGGCTTAAGTTTCACCGTGCGGGTCACGCCAATAGTTCACTTTCCAAAGGAAATTCACTAATAACTCAATATTCATTTACATGGAAGTCTTGGGTGTTGTGAAGAAATATTCGCACAGGACTAGCTTTGTGTCAACTAAGACACATCTCCAACTCTACATGACTGATGAAGCATGTATGCCCGTCATATGGTTGTCATAATTTAAAATTTTGTTCACTGAAGACACAAAAACATCGCCAATATTACAAAACACATAATGAAATAGCACCTGGCAATTTATTCATGACACAAAAGGCTTCTATGTAAGTGAATATTGAATATTATTAAGTGTCAAGAAAACTGAACAAAATATACAAATTGTACAGGTAGACTTTCTTATTTCATGGGAATCGTATATTAAAAAATCCTTCACTTTGACTTAGATATTTATTTAAATATATAAAATTATATTTTACAATGTTAAAGATAATAGTTTTTAAACTTTGGATGAATTAAAAATGTTATAGACTAATATCACTTAAAAAATAACACACCTAATAAAATCTAAGGGTCTGCGGTGCACCGAAAAATCGGGGCCGGTTCGGTACAAAACGAATTACCAAATTCGGTTCGGTACCACTAACGGAGCCGGTACTAAGTCGGTACGGTAGAGCCTAGAACTACCAACAATTAGTATTCACTGTTTATCAACCACATTTTTCATTCAGTTTTATTCAGATAACATCTTTTTCGTCCGTAGACATTCTATTGACACGCCTTTGCTCACGACACGACAGGAACTTTCAACTTTGACCGGCATTCGCGAGTTTATAGGTTCACGATCGGATCACGAATGATGACGAGATGCCTTTACAGCATTGATAAAGCCGGCTCCACAGACTGGCCGAGTGTTTCGTCGAGTTATGTACGACTCGGCGAGTAGTGTAACAATGTACATAAACATAAACATCGAGAGTAACAGAGGATAATAACAACAAACGACAACGCATTTACACTGTCACACTCGTCTTTGCTCGCCTAGACTTGGCCAGTGTATGGAGGCGGTATAAACGTAAACAAAAACCTACAACTGAATTTGTATGACATTTAATCATTTTTAAATCAACCTGAGGGATAAACACATAAATATCTGTTTTTTTTTATATCAACAAAATTATAACACCGTTTTGTGTTATACATTGCCGATTGTATAAACGGCCCCCTAACGTTAAATGAGTACTTGATACTACTTAAAATCGCCAAACATTTGGCAAACACATTCTGGTCTACGATCGTGTGTTACAGAGAGTAATAACGTGCAGACACTTATTTTGATATGCAAACGTAATAACATGCACATCGATTCAAAAACACAAATCGGGCTTATCATAACATTTTCATAATAGGCATTATGACACTTCCTAACGTTTTATGGATAGAAATTAAACCAACCGAAAGATACTGTTTGAATTCAATATTAAATATGCTGTGAACGGTTTAGAAGAGTGTTTAGGTTAAATATTAGTTTCATTGCTAAAACGTTGATTAAAAAAGTTTTACACACCCTACTGTTGTAACAAATATAAAAGGTCAGCCTACATTGGTTCATAATTGTATGGCGTATATCATAATTTTGGAAACTGCGAAATTTATTTCGGTACTTTGGTATTATACGGATGCCACCCTTATGCAGCGCGCTGCGGCAGTTATGTTAGGATGGGTTATCATAAAAATGATTGTAGGACTTTCCTTGTTTCGTTACGAATCGAATGATACCTGATGAGTCATACTTCCGGCCGCCAAACCCCCTCCGAATAGGCCAAGGTCAGGTCGTTGACTGGAGCGCGCGCATCACCTGTTACCGCCTGTATCTGGGTCAGTGTCATGAGTGATTTATTGCCGTGCACTACGTTACATTTGTTTTCATAATGAGTGACGTTCTTTTGGTGTGGGATTTACCTCGAAATGAAGAGGAAACCATATGTATTTTTATGATAACCCATCCTAACATAACTGCCGCAGCGCGCTGTATATTTGGCGGATTACCTGTGGCGATCGGGTCTGGCTGCTAGCGGCGGCGACGCATTCAACACGATCCTAGCGGACATCGCTGCCTTTTGGGAGGCACAACACAAAGACCGTTCATCAGAATGATGTAAAATTTGTACAGTAAGTCAATAAAAGTACGTTTTTTCGAATTATGTAGTTATCCTTTGTATCCGGTAAAAATTTAACCTCCAAAAATAGTGGCATCCGTATAATACCAAAGTACCTTTATTTCTACCTGATATTCACTTTCTAGGTATACTCTTTGTGTGACGATGAAGTTTGGACGGAATCATCACTTCCACTGATCGCGCGTCGTCTTTGTTGATAAAATGTGTTGATCAAGCCTTGATAACAAGTTTTGTGATAGCCTTTATAGTTTACAAGTTTTGTGATAGCCTTTATAGTTTAACTATTTTAAACAAACAATGAGTGATTTTGATGGGTTCTTGTCTCTTGATGAACTGCCATCGCCGTAAACTTCTTTTACAACGAGTAGGCTACAACTTTGACGTCTGCTGAGTATGTGTCATCTGATTGCAATACAAATTCTTATTCTGTTGCGTTAAGTTACTTGGTTATAGGATTTAAAATTTGTTGAAGGCTATAATTAATTCATAATTCATACAACCTGTATTTAATTTGAAAATAAACACACATACCTTCCTTTCTTTTATTATTATTTACCTTCTTACTTGTGAATACAAATTTATAAAGAAATAGATTTGTCTTATTTGTGTTTTATGTAACTATTATTTGTATTATCTTGCATGAGATCAATTTTGATTATTTATATATATGAAATGTGTTTGAGATAGCTTTACAATTTAAATTAACTAGGAAATTACCTAACATAACTCGTGAATATGGGGAAAATTGAATAAATGGTATCTATGTGAAATTATTACAAATACAAAAAACAAAATCTTATAGATTAAATAAGCCTACATAGCTAAATTAACACAATTATTTAATATAAAGGGAATTATTACTGTTGGAGTTATATGTATTGGGCTTTCTTTCTTTCTTTACGAGATTTAACAAGTTATTATTGTTATTAGGCCTAGGCCTATATAAATATTTGTGAACTATTACAAATTATAATCAAAAGCTTATCTAAATACATTTTCATGTCTGATAGTATATTTTTCTTTAAAAATATTTGTTCTGTTTGATTTCCGAATACACTTAGGCTATGATAAATTACGGCTATTTTATTACCGTGTACCGTACCGATTTTGTACCGAGAACCGAGCTACAAAAATATTTACCATACCGATCTTAAATTTCTGGTACCGCAGACCCCTAATAAAATCAGTGAAAGACTAGATGCCTGCATCCAGAATGCCAATTAATTTATAAACAAATCCATTTTTTTCCAAATGGTGCCACAAAATATACAGAATCAATAGTGATGGATAACAGCGACTCTCATAAAAACCTTCTTGATATTTAGTTATGAAAAGCTGGCTAGTAATCTCATTGTAATCAGTTGCAATCTCGTAAAACGTTAGTAGTACAATTATATAAATATGTACCTAGCTTAGTTGAGATAGTTACTAGGGGAGTGCAGTTATTTGAAACAGTTATTGAAAATTTGTATTGTATTTTATTTTTACTTGAAAATAAGTCAAAGTTAAAGATCGTCCAAGTTTTTTAACACTTTAACTCAACTTGGAAGTTTTGAAAGATGCTCAATCGTCGAGCGAGTAATTCCCACTGCTAGGTCTGCAGAAGATCAATAACGATAGCGAACTGCCAAGACACATAGTATTGACTGACTCAATGTGAATTTGTGTACCTATTTGAATTTTATCTGAACATGGAAATGTTTTGACTTCCGAAACCGTGGTTTCCGCTTGGATTATTTAAAGCTGAAGACGGAGCAACAGTGACCTTATTTCATATTGTTTATCAGCTTTGGAGAGGCTATTGAACATAGAATAAATTAAGTATTGGCCGTAAAATGTGACTGATACCAAGTAAAATAAGCCTAAAATACAATGGGAAACATGAATCCATCACAAAAGACAGCCAAACCACATGATATTGGCTGGAAATGAAAACTGAACAATACAACTTCGGCTAGATATAACAATCGGACAACCTTCATGAGTGTATTCGTTAATATCAGATTGTGCATATCGATATCACATTGAGATCACTCAATTCACTTCTCCACTAGCAGACGACGGACGACACAACGTCTAACGGGGTCTACGAGATTACTATCAATTTTACTGTGTATTTAATAAAGTCGGTAATTTTTACTAAGAAAGTTTGTTAATATCGTCGAGAATGTCAGAAGAAGAATTAGTCGACGATCTACCATTTAGCCCAATTGACATTGCTAATAACCCCGACCCCGGAGGTAGTTCTAGTCCTACTGTTTCCGTAGCCTAAATCTAAATATAAATCCTACTGTATTTATGATTATATCTTTCTGTAGGAAAATATTCTAGGGTTTCCAAAGTCTGCAAAGCTAAAATATCAGCAATAACCGTTAGACTTATTTTGTTTTTAAGGTTGGGCCTACAGTAAGGTTTAGCCTAAACTTTAACCTTAAGATCTTAACAATTTTAAGTAAATGATTACTTAGACAACGGAACTGCCCTAGGCTGTCTTTGATATTATTTGGCTAAAAAAGGTTTTAAGCCTAGGTGATTAATAGTGATGTGTCAAAACCAAAACTTGAATCTCAAAACCACCAAAACTTTGGAAAAGGTTCGGTTTCGAGATTCGATCGGTGAGTTTCGAGAATCAAAACTCTAAACTGCTGAGATTTTTTGTATCTTTATTGTTGTTTTTTTAACAAAAATCATGCCCGTGTTTCGATCAATAATGCAAAGGTCAAAAGCCTACTGTCATCGGTCGTCTACCTTCACCTTTTTTGGATTATTGATTTTTTATTTCTGAAAGAACAACTCTAACCAAAATATATAATTAGTTTTGATTAATTTTTCTGGATTTATTGTTCATAACCATACCCAGGCAAGTAAATAGGGTTTCGCGATTTGAGTTTCGAGATTCGAGATTCGATTTTGTAAATTTCGGTTTCGAGATTCGAAAATTCTGGTTTTGACCATCACTAGTGATTAATAGGGGTGTGTGAGTAGTGATTTTTTTAATCGAGTCGAGTAGTGCCAATTATTTTTGAGTTTCAAGTTTTTTCGAGCGAGTATTTGCCATCAGTTGGAAGTTTAAAATAGAGTAATGGGATTTGAATACCACCCTAGATTTGGTAATCTAAACATGGTTTCTAACTAATACATAAGAGGCAATACAAAGTTTTAGCCAGTACAATAAAACTGGATTTCGTATTGACAAACAAAGTGCGGTTTGACGTTCGTTTCCGGCCGGTAAAACACGGTCCGGTTGTCATTTGGCCAATATCACCTGGTCCATACATCTCCTGTAATCAATGTTAGATGACAAAATCGTTAGTTATGGTCGATATTAAGTGGTCCGGTCGCCACTTTTGCCGATATTATGTTTTCCGTCGTCATTTTCGGCCGATTTTACGTGATGCGATCGCCTTCTGCGGCCGTTACTATGCGTTTTGGCCGGTCACAATCGTTAGTGATCGTCTTTTTCGGCCGATTTTATGTGATGCGATCGCCTTTGGCGGCCGTTACTACGCGTTTTGGCCGGTCGCAATCGTAAGCGATCGTCATTTACGGCCGATTTCACATGAGGTGATCGCTTTTTGCGGCCATTACTATGCGTTTTAGCTGGTCACAATCGTTAGCGATCGTCTGGAAATTGGGGAGAACTTTCAAGTATTTTTCAAAACTTTCGAGTCGAGTTTGAGTATTAAAATACTCGGCCGAAAACTCAAAGTTTCGAGTACTCGCACACCCCTAGTGATTAATTAATTTTGTAATGGCCCACAATATTTGAATTCATTTGATTTGTCTTAGATTGATTACTTGGGACTTTTTAACCAACTCTCCTGCATAATATCTCTGCAGCAGTACCTATTTAAGTCTGAAATAGGTATTTATAGGTTCAATTTAAGTTTGGTGAAAACGTTTTTTGTGAGTTCATAATGACCCTGTGATATAAAATAGGCCGAATTTCAGAATCTAGGTAGAAACGTAAATTTAAATTATGGATGAGACAGTTATTAGGCAAGTTCTTTAAAAAATAACCGAAATCGACAACCGTTTTTTGAAAAAAAAAACCAAGCCGAAACCGAACCGATAAAAAATGCAACCGAACCACCCCCAATTTATTACTTTGAATAAATTTCTCACTGCTCTAAATAAGACACAGTGTCTTAAACGTTAAGGTCAGTTAATTTATAAGAGGTTTATTTATAGATTCTATTTAGCCTATGCCAATACTAATATTCAACCATTATGGAATTAAGTAAAATAATAAAAATGCAACTAAAAATTGTATATAAAAATATATTTTGGATTGGCTTGAACATTTCTGAAAATAAGGTTCAAGGTTGTTCAATATTTTATTTATACAAAACAAATAGAATTATTAAAGAAACATTTTTTGTTTTACAAAATCTTAAATTTAAAACTTTGATCCTAGTCATTAAAACTTACATGGAAGAAAATTGGAACACAATTTACATTATATATAACATTAGAACAAACAAATATTAAACTACTAACATGGGGTGCGACAATGAAGAAATAAGTCATGGATATGATACAATCATCATTATATATAACAAAGAATCACAGTGTAATATCCCTAGCTACAGTTAGATCAATTTACAAGTTATTTACAAACAATGTTTCAATGAACATAATTATATAGACTTACTTCTATAATATGCTTTATACTCATCATTATAGATTCCTTGTTATTATAAAACTATTCTCCGACAAAAATTATACATATTGATGAATAAATAAACAACAGTTATAATTAATGATATATATATCTAACCTTTCAGAAGGGCTTAATATGTCAACTTTAGTGAAACATGAGTCCCATATTTTTATTACTATTGAGGAGTTTTTTACAGTATTAGAAAGCGACGGACTGGAAAATAAAATTTGCTTCGCAAATGCTTGAAGTAATAAACTACCTACCAACATGTTAAATTTAAAAGGTTTGATATTACAAAAAGGGGATAGCACCAATAGAAGGCTTATGATATGTTAAAATAACCGACAGAAAAATCAACCACAACCCCCAAGAATGTTATTACTTCTGAAAAATCAACTAGGAAACTATTACAAAAAAGTGTACAAATATTTTTTAAAAGTAATTGTTTTTAAGGTCATTTTTAATGTAACACTCTTCTATAGTATTCCTCATTATAGTAGACGCTCGCTAATCCGGCACGTTCGGGACTTTGGCAGTGCCAGATTACCGAAAATGCCGGATTATTAAGCGGCATCTAATAGTAACCGTTATTGCGAGAATAGCAGAAATGCCGCTAAAAATAGAGAGTCAGAAGGAAATCAATGGTTAGCGGGTCATTATTCTGGGTTTTATTGTGCTTTGTCTGATTTCGTTAGTGATGGAAAATGTTAAAAACAAAACAAAATTTTAACCCGAAAATCGATTTATACTATTATATTTGCATACATACAGTATAGTTACTCCTGCCGATTACCCATGAACTCTACCGATCGCACCCGAACTCTGCCGAACGCACCCAAATGGCTTATGCAGTGTACAAACATTTGTTTTAAAACCCTTTGACTGATGCTGGATTATTGAAAGTTGATCCGGATTCCAGATGCCGGATAAGCAAACTTTTACTGTACCTTATAATAATATTCAAACAAAATTATAACCAATCAGATCAACTAATAATCAAACTAAAGTCTCGTATATAACCGGAAACGAACTAATAAAACTTGGTTATAACTTATCTAGCTAAGAAACTTAGAAATTAAGATATTATATAACCTGAAAATGTTCAATGTACCTCTTCACCTAACGAACGTGGGAAGATACAAGTCACATAATGAGGTACGCTTCGCATTTCGCTTAAATATCTACGGTAACTTAGAAGCACTACAGAGCTAAATGAAGAATGTGTAAAACCTATCTCTTGATACAATGCTTTACTCTTATAAATCGAGGGTCTTTAATGTAATAAATGGCTACCGCTATGATTCAAACAAAGATCCATTCTTAAATAAATTCCTAGCATTTGTGGCAGCTTAACAAGAGAACCCCTGAAGTAGGAAGCTAAGATTATTATAGTTTGCTTGTTAACTTATAGGAATTTAGTGCTTATCAAGAACATTATAGGAAGACATAGAATCTTTAGACATTTTAAAGAAAATCCTGAAATGTGTAACTGTAGGCAAACAAGATTACCACATAAAACTAAAATTATTCTTCATACTACCTCAGATTTTGTAACCAGCTTTATATGATTGTTATTAACGGTTTTGACATTATCAAATCAATCCAGAAACATTGTTCTACCAAACATCCACTTTAGCTGCGTTAAACATGTTTAAACATTACCAGATTCCTGGTCTCCCGCACGGGTATGTTAAATAAGAAATAGCTAAGGTAATAGTTTTTATTAGGTTGTACAAATAGCCGTGGAAAGAGTATTTGATCTCTTACCACTTTGTGGTCAGGTAATTTCAAGCAGTTGTACAGCAAAAAGAACCAAAATAGTTCTAATGTCGCAACTAGTTGTAATAGTTGTAACGGAAACAAAATAGTTCTACTTGCTTGTTTGTTACTCAATATATTCCGTCTTAATCAATGACCCAATTTCCAACAGCGGCAATAAGATAACGATGGTCATCCTATACTTGCCCTGGCAAGTCCTGCATATAAATTTTTCTCCAACATCGCTCGATATAATTTGTAATCACATTTTTTCAATGAGGTGGTTAGACACAATCAACATTTACGCAAGAAGAAGTACAATGTCTGTGCCTTTCATATTGCAAAACGACTGAAATTAAGTACATAACTTGCTACTAAAAGCTACCTAATAGTACATCTTTCTATAAACTGCAAAGCATGTACCGTACACAAGTATTTAAAGCATAATACAGCTACCTAGGCAAAATGATAAATTTTTTAATCTAAAAAGAGGATTCATAAAAAATTGTCCTTTATAACGCTCTTTTAGGGGGAACAGGTTGATTTTACATTTCTAATGTAAATTGCAATTACTTACGAAAATCAGTTTGGTTTATAATCTCCTGATGTGCAACGTGGAGATGAAACCGTTCGTATCTTCGATGATTTAACTCATTAAGTTGCTCTCACAAAAATTTGGTTCCTTGTATTTTGACTAGGCCTAAAACTGTTTACCAAACTAGTGAGGGCTAGGAGCGGGGAGGGGGGGTCTCAGCTGTCTGTGGTGGCTGCATCTGTGGCGTTGTCTTGCAGCCTGGCGATCTCCTCAGCTGCTGCGCCGGGGGTCACCGTTACGAACCAAGAATCCGGCGCCGGCGCAGAATATCTGCAAGACAATCCAACATTCAGATTTAAACTACAGGTTTCTGTACAACACTTGACATTTTATTCAATTTAATAATTGTATTACGTCATATCCGAGAGAAGTCACCTGGTTTTCCCACGAATAGCAATACAGGAGATTCTCTTCTAGAGGTAAACTCACTATCAACCTTTAAGGATAGTGGTTTTAGAAAAATAACAGGCATCCATCTTTGGGGAAAAATTTAATCCTGTTTTTCGGGTGGGATTTAATTTACTATATTATTTCGGGAAGGGATTATTATGACAGATTGCGGTCATTTGCTGCATACATCAGATGGTTCGGTCGTTTTTCATGACAGATTACAATGCAATTGTCATAATTTTAGATTTTGTGGCAGTTTTATTGCAATTTACACCCAATATGGTGTAACATTATGGTGTGATCGTCATTTATGGCTGATATCACATAGTATGATTATGAATTAGGCCTATAGCCAATATCAGGTGGTTCGGTCATCTATAACAGTGATGACCGAACAGTGATCTGGTCACCTTTTACAGTTAATTAGGGCAAGATTGTAATTTATTTTTTTTTACTTTGCAGTGAACTTAATTTAATCTGTGCAGTGGTCATTTACAGCCAATATTACGCATTGTAATTGTAGATGTTATGCGGTGCAATGTACATTTACAGCAGGTACTACGTGATCCATCCGACGGATACGATGGTACTAAAACCAAGATCAGTTCACGGTTTCAGTTAAAACCCAAAAAAATCAAGAACCTAACTGACCATCCCTAAATGCAGACAATCGCTTTTTATGTCTAACTTTTAATTGTTTTACCATATGAAGTTTCATTTTCCTTCCAAGAAAACATTATTAATAAATTTATAACTGTGCTAGGCAGTTCATTTTTCAATCAAATTATTCCTTTTGTGTGCTTTGATTAAAAATTTACTGACGTTGACTACTCTTGATAGTTTTTAAATGACTAATAATTTATGAAGTGTTTTTGTTAATTTTGTGTGTGTTTTTAAACATCAAATTAAAAATCACAACCAAAAATGTCCTACAATTTGGAAGAAATAAAAAAAATGCATACCAGCCACAAATTCAATCCATAAACAATATCCACCCTTCTGCTAAAAGAAGACGAAAGAAGTGTGAATTTGCAGCACTTTACTGTCATAAAGTTGTCATTTTACTACTTGAGGACAGAATTAGGCCGCAACTTTTATCGACTATATACCTTGTGTCGTCAAACTGAAACTTGAGCCCGAGGACGATGTTGAGAGCGGACGAGTCGTGACTGTGGCAGCCCGAGTAGCGATACTGAGGCTTCTTGTCGAACCTACAGCCCCCTGACTGAGCCCCTGCAGGAAATACAAAATCATTGAAATCGTTCATCCAAATATAGGTCGACCTCATAAGTAATAATCCTGTACCCTTTACCCATTGGCTGAGAATGGCGTGCTAATTCCACTCCTAACCTGACATTGTTTAAACCTATGAACTGGAATAAACAAACTTTGTTTTTATATGGATTATTGGTGTATTTTAATTAAAATATTCTTTTCATTCAGTTTAAAGAGTCGTCGTGAAACACAGTAATCATAAGTAAAAAGTAGCAAAATAAGTGTTGACCACGTGCAAATCACATGGACCGATTCCGTCAGCATCCAAGCAAGCCAGTCACTGTTTATTTTACGTGGGCCCTCCCACCATTGTAGCCACAGATTGGTTAACAGATTCAGCACGACTGGTCAGTTTTGGTCGTGAGCGGGAATCAAACCTGTGAACTTCGTAAGAATTAGGGGTGTGCGACTGTGCGAGTAGTGATTTTTGAAATCAAGTCGAGTCGAGTCGAGTAGTGCTAATTATTCTCGAGTTTTGAGTATTTTCAAAAGGGTATTTACATCAGTAATATATTGTTGATAATTTTAAACAGTGTAATGGAATTTGCATATCACTCCAAGTATAATTTTATGGTCTAGTCATGGTTTCAAGCTAATGAGTATAATAGTAGGTGGCAACCCTGATTGGCTTTTGCTATTTGAATTGTTCTGCTACCTATTGGCGTATTGTAGAAGTATGTCCAGTTGACTGCATCCCAGTACAGAGCCGTAAAGTGAACCTGCCATTTGTTAACTGAGAATTTAAAAATTGACTGCACCTATCGAATCTATGCCCGGCCCTTGCAGCGTTGGAGTTAACATGTTAATTAGATCTGTTGCCATTTTGTTGGAGCTTTATTTGCTAACCCCAACCCAACCAAACTGATGCTAGACTCACCGATGGGCACGATACAGTCGTGGGTGAGAGAACACTGGATCCAAGGCAGCATGACGTCCCTGTGTACGTCAGGTGTGTTGTACACTAGCAGTCTACTGGCCTCTACGAAGGGAAGGAACATGAACCTACAAAATCACGATCATGACCTTAACTTTCCTCCTTTATTGCCTGCTCTAATATCTTGGCTCTTGATCATGAGACATGATCATTGATCACGATCATGACCTTAACTTTCCTCCTTTATTGACTGCTCTAATATCTTGGCTCTTGAATTTTGTTGTTCATCTTGGAGACTGTACAAATAATTTTTCATAAATTAAAAGCACAAATTTTAATAACAATCACAGATAGGTACCGTATCAGGGCCAAACATCACAATTAGTTATGGCGGGAAATCTGCTTTTTACGTCAGTAACGGCAGACGCTAGTCGCAACCGCCGACCCAACAGTCATATCCACGGTGTATTATTAGTGTCCGGGTTTGTACTGGAATACTTAAAAGTTGATATACGAGGGTCATCCAGAAAATAAAGAACGTTTGCTTACTGCACCTAGCACAGCTCCCCCATCACCGCCATTGCATGTGTGGCAGTCCACTCACCTCCCCACAAAAGTATGAGCCGAGTCTCATTGCTATACGGTCACCTGTCTTATTTCTACAGCTATTCAAAATGGAGGCTGCAATCGAAAATCCCGCCAAATATGAAATACGCAGTATTATTCAGTTTCTGAATTTAAAAATGTTCGGGAATATATAATTTTTTTAGAAAAACACCAAAGAAAGTTTATCGTGAAAGTGCAAACAAGTCTTCAAGTTGAATATTCAGGGGAAACAATGATGCAACCGGTTTAATGAAAGAAAATCCATCGTGAACGACGAGGATCGGCATGGCAGGTCATTGCTCGTTAAAGATGATTTGAAAGAAAGACTTGAGGAAAATTTGAGGAAAACAGCTGCTAAAATCTTAGCACATTACATCAATTTAAGAACTTGTTTTTTTGCTCTTTCACCATAAAATTTATTTGGTGTTTTCAAAAAATGTCTAGGTCTGGGCATTTTTTTAACTCAGAAACAGAATAACACTGCGTATCTCATATTTGGCGGGATTTTCGTTTGCCGCCGCTAATTTAAATCGCTGTAGAAATAAAATGTGTGACCGCACAGCAACGAGACTCGGCTCATACTTTGGTGGGGAGGTGAGTGGACTGCCTCACTCGCAATCGTGGTGATGGGATAGCTGCGCTAGGTGCAGTAAGAAAACGTTCTTTACTTTTTGGATGACCCTCGTATTTTTGTAAATATATGTTGTATGTAGCTTTAAATAGCATGCCATTATGCGCTCTTAAATTTCGAATAAAAATATGCTTTCGCGACAAAAATCGGACAAACTTGACGAAAATTACATGTCTTAGTTAGACATACATTTTTATTTTTCGAAAAGTCGTAAGTTGGTATACCTGCAAAATAAAACAAAAAAACGATCCCACGCAGTTCTAACCTATACAGCTGTGTAGAGCGTCTTCTGCTGTATAGGAATGGATAACGATCGACTTAATAACTATGCAGGTTAGTTTAGAAATATTTATGTTTGAAAACATGTACACCGTGTCCGGGAATATCCCCCCCCTGTCCGGGATTAGCCTGTTTTACAGTACCAAGTTTCATTCATATACATTCATAAATAAGGGAACAATTTAATGAATAACATGGGGACCTAGTACCTAGGTTTGCTGTTACGGGAACCGTAGGCGAACAATTGTTTTTTTTGTGCAAACAACAACAAACCACAACCAGTTGAAGCCATTTACCAAGTTTCGTCAGTTTATATTTATAAGTACGGTAAGCGAGAAGTAATTTTTTTTCTTTTTCTCCATAAGAATAACATTAGACAACGTACTGTGTTTAGCACTTACAATATCTCACTAACCAATTGACGTAGAGCAATGATCAAAATACAAATTGTTTGTTTTTTATGCTGAATTCAATGGTAAACATTAAAATTTGATTGAAATAAAAATTACATGTGGAAACCCCAAAAAACCCATATTTTGGGGGTACAAAACCCACCAAAAAAACCTTTCGGATCATGTGATTCGTATGGTTTTCGAACTTAAAGTCATTAAAGTTGCTTTACATGTCTGTACCACATTTCATAAAAATCTGACCTTTTTTACGAGTGTTAACAGATCCACCCACATAATTCAAAACCCACGGACACATATATATATATATATATATATTTATAGATATATATAGATATATATCGTATATATATATATATATATATATATATATACAGTTTTGAAAAAATGGTGTTTTTGGCATCTGGGGAGCTCAAAACGAAAAGTTATCATGGTCCCGGGCCTAGGTCTTACTATGCCGATTACAGTAATAGCTTCTTGGGAAATTCGCTAAAACAATAATTCACGCAAGATTTAAAATTTATAGCAATGATTAATTGCAGCTTCAATTAAAAAAATAAAATACAACCTATTCTATAAACACGTTGAAGTCTCTCAACCACATTGAGCCAGTTTGCCGCACATGGTACCGGTAAGTGGTGCCAACCCTTTGATCGATTGGACTATGACTCGCTGTAGTTTCCTGGTATACAGTAGCATGATGCGCCTAGGATCCAAGCTAATCTAAACGACGCAACAAGCTCGGACCACGAGCGCTGGATGTGGCAAAATTTGAAATCAAAGCACTGTTAACTGGTTGATGAATCGTAACTTTCACTTTGTTCGACATGCTACAATAGCCCAGTGGATTTGGTGTCAGATTCACAATCATACGGTCCTGGGTTTGAATTTACTTCAATTGTTAAATATTTGAAGTGTAAAAATTTTACTTTATTTTGGTTAACTATAAAAATCCGTTTATTTGTAATATGTTGCACATCGAAGAACCACCTTACAGCAATCTGCAGATTTAAGTTATGTTACAATTTTGTCGTGAACTGCAGCCTAACTTGTTTTAACACATACAAATGATTTCTTTCGTCTTCTGTGAAATGTATTCATTTGCTATTAAATGGTTGAATACAAAAGAGAAATTTTCTTTGAAATATGTTAATTAGGTCCTATAATTTTTCTTTTTATATTTTTTTACACTCTATGTCAATTAAGTTAGCTTTTACATGCTACATTTGAAATATTTTTGATCAAAAAATCTACAAAATAGCTATTTTTACTATTAATCAAATCAAATCAAAATCTTTTTATTTACATGAATATCAAGTACAGTAATGGTGTCAATTCAATTCAAAACATCTTTATTCGTTTGTAGTAATACATACATACATGAATAGTGTCTTATTTCAGTATTGAATAATTTTAATCAAGTTTAAACAAGTGCGTAGGTCTTAGAATTTAATATAGTATTGAAAACAGCTCTTCGAAAGAATACATAGCTTTGTTCATGAGATACTGCTTTAACTTAATTTTGAATCTTTTATTTGAGACCTCATCTGTGATATCTTTTGGGATTTTATTGTAAATACAATTGTAAAATTTATTGTAAATACAATTAACTTTTCGGCAGGCTTGAAAGCAGTCTGGTGTGTTAAAACCAAGTATGAAAAAGATCAAACCAAATTAAGTGAGGGTATAGATATTAAAAATCAACAAAAAAACAACTTGCCACCTCTAAAACTAAAACAGACTAACCCTTCGTCAGTGGTATGGAAGTATCGGAACATGGAGGGATGAGTGAGCGATGTGACGGCTTGCCTAGTGGCCCAGCAGACGATCCCACTGCCCTCCTGATCAGCTGATCCCACTGCCTTCTCAATCAGCGGCTGTATGTGGCCTGTTGTCAGCCTCAGGTTGTTCTCTAGGAAAAACACAGCGCCCGCATGGTTCAATGCGTCCTAGAAACATAAAGAAACATCAAGTTTAGTGCAAAATTATTAGTTTTTTGCAGTTTCTGAAATAATCTCACAGTAAAAGGGTGTACGGAGACTGAAAGGATTTCATAGAGAAACCTTTCTTGAAACCCTTTTCAGAACTTTAACCCTCCAACTGCCCATTATATTTCTCCGAACTGATAAGGTTATTTTTTACTCTCTTCCATGAGGTTTTTAGAAAATTGATAAAAAAATAAACAATGATTTTATCTCCATCAACCATATATTCATTTTGATCAGCAAGAAAAGGAGAATCTAAAAAAAACTATAAGTTGTTATAGAATACATAAGACACGCTTACACAACAGAGGCAAACTCAAAAACTAATATTTAAAAAACCAAATTTTCTTCATTCATTCATTCTTGCTGGATTAGAAAACCCCAGGATAGCAAGCTGCAAGGCACGTCTTCCACAAGCGAAAATTTTGCCCGCTCTGCTCTCCAACTGGTCAACTCAACTGACAGGGTAACCATGTACAACAGCAAGGGACCATACATTCTCAGGTTGGGGATTAAACGCCGGAGTTTCTGTTCCCAGCTGCTGTAAATGGAGGGACCAAAGGTTGAAAGGGAAGTTTGTCATAATGGACTGCCAAAAGACTTACCATATGTAATGAAAACTTCGTTGCTGTATCCATTGTCAGCCTCAAAACTGGTATAGACCAGTTTTAAGGTTGTCCTGGGACTAGATTTCCCCATTTCAACATGAAAAATATATTGTATTTTTATACAAATTTCAGGGTCAATAATTGAAATTGCATCCAAAATATATTAAGTTTGGACCATTAAAAATGATGTGCTCAGACTTGTTCAAAGTTGCACTATCGATTTTAAATAGTGCACTTTGCACTATTTAAATTTTTTTTAAATTTTTGGTACTTTGGTATTATACGGATGCCACCCTTATACAGCGCGCTGCGGCAGTTATGTTAGGATGGGTTATCATAAAAATGAAGGAGGGTTATGTAGGACTTTTCTTGTTTCATTACGAATCGAATGATACCTGATGAGTCATACTTCCGGCCGCCAAACCCCCTCCAAATAGGCCAAGGTCAGGTCGTTGACTGGAGCGTGCGCATCACCTGTCACCGCCCGTATCTGGGTCAGTGTCATGAGTGATTTATTGCCGTGCACTACGTTACATTTGTTTTTATAATGAGTGACGTTCTTTTGGTGTGGGATTACCTCGAAATGAAGAGGAAACCGTACGTATTTTTATGATAACCCATCCTAACATAACTGCCGCAGCGCGCTGTATGTTTGGCGGAGTACATGTGGCGATCGGGTGTGGCTGCTAGCGGCGGCGACGCATTCAACACGATCCTAGTGGACATCGCTGCCTTTTGGGAGGCACAACACAAAGACCGCTCATCAGAATGATGTAAAATTTGTACAGTCAGTCAATAAAAGTACGTTTTTTCGATTTATGTAGTTATCCTTTGTATCCGGTAAAAATTTAACCTCCAAAAATAGTGGCATCCGTATAATACCAAAGTACAAAATTTTTACTAAATTTACTAAAATTTTTTAAATTTTTTTAATATTTAAATTTTACTTTGCACCCCACCACTCCGCAAATCAATGAGTTTAACATAACTTATAACACTAATCAACCAATTAAACTGTATTTTCATCAGTAACAAATATATACGACAGAAAAATTCCTTCAGTCTTACCTGTATTATAATAGGGCGAAAGGCATGGATCTTATGGTCGTTAATGTGCGAGGGGAAATCACTCAGGTAGAAGTCGACCACGGAGCATCGGCTAGTGTTGCAATATGTCAATATCTACAATAACACAGAACCATAATCAAAATAAAAGCCATAACTATACAATTCACTAAATGCAGATCCCGTTATCACCCCGAGAATGCATGCATTCTGTGTTGTGTTAACCTTTCAAAATATTTTGAATAATGAACATCTGCGAGCAAATATAAGAACTGAAAAAAATATCAATAAGAAAAAAATTGGAACTTAAAGATCCGTTGGGCATTTTTGTAATGAGAAGTAACAGTTTTGGATATTCTGTTGATTTTTTTGTTGGTATTTCGTATCAAGTTATTCTTTTTGAATTTTTTGTACCAGTTACTTTTGTTTCTATGTTTGATCTTAAATATTGGATTTGTACCATTACATCATCTATAAATTATGATATCTTGTTATATGGAATGGTTTATCCGGAGCCTGGATTACCCAGACTAGTTGGCCTTTGGAAAACACCTTTCTAAATGGTTTATAACTAATCATAAACATTATGCCATGCTTGGAAAACTGCTAGAGATTTCCCATTAACTTGATAATGCCATGTTTCTGTGAAGTACTACACCATTGAAATTGCAGTCTTGTAGATAGGTACCTGGTACAGATCTATTTTGTTTTGGGCAATTCACATGAGACGCTTGCGAAACAAGTATTCTAATAAGCTGTACTTTTCTGTTCAAAAGAAATAAAACACGTTGTTGAAAAGAGTAAGTGTAATTAACTTACTGTTTTTAACCGTATGTGATTTAAGAAATAATTGGAGACATTTTTCAACACTGATTAGTAAAAGTTTCACAATGATTTGGATCAAGGGATGTTGAAGAGATTCTTCTCACCTGAAGGCGGGATCAAATTCCAGGTCCCGAAATGTTGTGAAGCTTTGTTTCTACCAATCAGTTTTGGAAAATGTCCGAAATAATTTATTGAATAACAAACTCTTACCATCACCAACAATGAATTTTTATCAACATGTTTAACCATGTGCTGGTTTTTACTGATATTTCAGAAAGGGCCTGCCTTCCAAACTAGTCACGACAAACCGAGGTTTACTTTACTTAAAAAGTAGGCCTTAAAACTAGCTTAATACGTTTAATACAACTAGACTAAATTAACATTGTAACTTTTACTTACAAGTTGCAAATCATATCTTCCAAGCCCCAGATTATAAAGAAGCAAAGTATGATTTGGTAAATAGTGCGCTATGTTCCTCACAAGACCAACTCCTGACTCAGCATCTCCATCGAACAAGTAGGAAACAATGATAGGGAGTGAAGTGTTTGTCCAGACTGAATGCGGGTAGAAACGAGGACTCGAAACAAAACCGAGAGCTAACAAATATTTCTCATCGGCAGTCCAACGTTTCTCCTCTGCTTCTTTGAGGTTGTCCTGAAAAATTGTAAAAGCTAGTCCTACAATTACGCACAGGAATCAAAGTAGCCTAGACAGATTAGGCAGAGTCATTAGAAGTAGTGGAGCAAAGTGAAGTAATGCATAATATTCTAAATTCATCCTCAAAATAAGAGTTTTTGATTAGGCCTATAACAAGTAAACAGTCATTGGAAAACCCCCACATAAATCTGTAGGCTTAGTCACAACAAAATGTTTTGTTTAAACTGACATTGTGGATAGGCTACTGAACTAATAAAAGCAGGCCTACTTAAGAACTGAAGTAGGCCTATAAGGCCTAAACTTAATGTTTAAAGAACGTTAACTCTTTATTTTAATAAAAGTAGGGTAGGCTAATTGTTTCTGCTAAAATACTAAGCAACTAAATCTACTTCACCGGTAGGCTACCTTATTTATATTTTGTATCGTTAGGGCCTACCTAACTATTATTTAGAACTTGTATATTAATTTACTCATCCTAGACATAGGTACCTAAACTTATTCCAATTTAAAAGGGAATAACTTATAAAAATACAGAAAACACCAGTATAAAGATCAAAGATTATGATTGTTTACACTTGTGTGCTTATTCAGCCCTGAAACCTATCAAATATCGTTATAAGTTGGAATTCTATAGGCATTAGATCGGCTATAAGGTTAGCCTATGTTGACTTGGTGTGGGGATGGCTGGGTGGGAGGGAAGTAGATAGATGGTTATGGGTGCAGGGGGAAAGGCAGGTTCATTGAGCAATATGGAGCAATATTGGCAGGAATATTCTTATGGTTCACTAGGCCTAATCCATATTAACACCACCATTGATAGAACATCCATAAGATAACTTCTATACCGGTAGTCACCCACTCATGAGTTTAACTTTTGTGATAGGTGGACAAAGGTTATCTTACACTAGGCCTAAGTTACTAAGTAGGCCTAATCATGTCCAAGCATTAAGGTCTAATGGTGTATTTATAAGAGGAGTTTAAGTAAGTTCTGTAATGTTATGTTTTAATGGCAATAGGCCTAAATGATAAAACTTACCTTAAATGTTTGTATGTTGTTCTTCAATTGCTTGTGTGTCTCTGTGAGTATGCTTTGAACTGCTGGTCGCTGATCTCCAAAAAGAATCAAAAGAATACTTGTAATAAGAATACAAGTAAATCCCAAAAGATAACTTTTGGTTCTCATCTCATAAGGTTGATGTTTCCATTTAAGGGTGGGATTATTAGAAGGTAGGCAAGGCCTACTAGGGATACTACGCGAATCGATTTAGAGAAACATACATTTAACTTCCTCTGGGAATCAGTGTTTGAAATTGTTTTTTCAAGTCTTCCATGACATGCCTGTAAGCATAGCCTAAAGCCTTCTTGAAATTTACAAAATCCGCCTAAGTTAGTGAATAAATTATATGCAATATGCCAACAGACCGTTTTGGATCAACAATATCACAAATAAATTCGCATTGCATAAGGGAAAAGCACAACCCTAGGACTACAGTAGTTAGTTACCTACGAGGTGCCAATGCCTAACCTTCATGACACATTCAACTCACCAAACAAATCAAATACAATTCATTTGAACTTTTATGTTTTTAATGGCATGAATATTACACACTCAGCGGTCATTAACTCGATAGTAAAGTTTGACTAGCATCTATAAGAATGCTGTTTATTTACTAAGAAATGAAACACAATAATTTATGAGGTGTGGTTAGTAATAATATAAACATTAAACACTGCACTATTGCACTGAAAATCAAAACATCTGGTATGAATGATAACATTTTCATTATGATCTCTCCTAGAAAAAATTATTACGCTCAGCTGACTACAAAGGTACCAACATCAAGCAATAATTTCACTTCGTCTTTATTTCATGTAATATATTGTAATATATTGTCCTGTAATTAGAGACGTTTGCTATAACAATTGGTTTGGTCAATTAAATGGTAAGATTATGGCTCCGGGGGTTGATGTGTTTCAGTGAAATTCCTTATATAGTTTTTTGGTCATCCCTTTTTTGGGGCTGTAAATTCGATGTAACCATCAGCGACGCCCCCAGAGTCCCAGTTATTTTTATTAAAGGGGGCAAATTTCCACCTTATTTGGTTGTTGTGCGCCCATTAAGCAAATGTTTCCCCAGATCCCTACAATTGCAAATCCACTCAGGGCCGAATTTTGGAGTTGAAAGCTCCTAGGCGCAACTAGTGGTGCGGGCCCTAACAACTCAGGTTGGTCCTTTTTTTAATTGAGGCTTTTGTAAGTGCTTTTTGTGTGGTAAGGGTGCCGTCGCACGTGCCTATGCAGTATATGCTTTAATACTGCCCTGAATCCATTCGTTTACCCCTCTCACTATATTATAAAAAAGGGGCAAAACCAATCTCCACCACATAGTAAAGAGCTCTGGGCTTGAATTTGTTCCATTGAATTTTTCCATGATCTTTTGTATATCCCCTATTTGTAGGGTGAGAAATTTGATACGACAATTGGCGACTCCAGAGACACCATCTTTTTTTAAATTGTCGGGGGCCCAATTCCCCCAATTTATTTTTTGAGCCCCTATAAATTAAAATTTGGCTCACATCCCTTAAATTGCTATTCCACTGATATTAGCGCTCAACTCCCCCCGCCCCATTTAATAAGGTTGCAATTTATATCCCTAAAATTTGGAAAGAGGCTCTGGAGGGTGGTTATGTTCCAGTGAATGCTTTTTATGATTTTTGGTATACCGTTTATTGTTGTTTGAGCAATTCGGTCCATCCATTGGCAATCTCCCTATTTCATATTTATGGGGGCCCCATAATAGGGCACCCCCAAATTGCCCCCTAGTTTTGTTTTGTGTCTCCATAAATTAAAGGTTGCTCCACATCTCTAAAATTACAATCCCTCTGATATTAAAGCTCATTTTCCTCCAATTTACTCAATAAGGGAGCCACATTGATTCCCGCAACTCAAAAAAGGGCTCTGGGGTTTTGGTTCTTGTGGATATGTGTTCATAATTTTCCGTTCACCTTCTATTTTTTCTACAAAAAAATTGATGCGACAATCGGGGACCCCCCCAGAGCCCCCTTTTTTATTTACACGTGGCCCAATCTCAATCTCTTTGTAAGATGCCAACGTAAGTAGGGCGTATTTTAAGGAGAATATGAATGAATTATGGTCGTAGAATGGGTGAGATGTCTGGTGTAGCCTTGTTACTTTCGACTAAGACCGACTGACAATTTAATCAGAATCATTAATTAATAGCCCAATGACCAAGGCCAGCTGGATTCAGGATCAAACCTCTTTCTCCAAATTTTATTTTGTATGCCCCCATCAATCAAGGTAGCCTCACATCCCTCAAATTTACAATTCCTGTGATATTAAAACTCAACCTCCATTTACCAAAAAAAGGGTGTAAAATTGATCCCAAGCTATAATTATTGCGCCTAGGTCTTACCATGCCGACTACGATAAAACCTATACAGGAAATTTGCTAATAAGGGTGTTAAATTGATCTCCAAGCTAGAATTTCAACTAAAATTTCAGAAAATAATAATCGTTTCCCACATACTACTTTACGGAGTTCATAGGAAAGGTTATTATAAATAAATACAATGTATCTGTTATGTCTGGGAAAAAATTGTATTTATTTATGATAACCTAATTTAACTCCACCGAGTGATAACTTATGACAGTAGCTTAGAATGAAACAAATATTTTGTTTTCCAAATTTATAAGGAAATAAATATAATTTTTAGAATTTTGAGCGGCAATTTTAGCTTGGGCATCAATGTTATTTACTATGGGAAGTTGACAGCTAATATCAGTGTAATTAGTTGTAATTGTAGGGATGTGAGGCCTACAATTAAAACTATGAGTGTCTACAATTTTTAATTTATGAGCGCACAACAGCAATTAGGGAGGAATTAGGCCCCCCATAAAAAAATATGAATGCTATTCGGGGGTCACCTATGGTTGAATTGAATTTCTGGTCACTAAAAAAGGGCCATATACTAAATCATGGAACAATTTCGCTGCAACATATCGACCCCCAGAGTCCCATTTCGAGTGGTTGGGGTCAATGTTGCCCCTTTATTTTGTAAATGGGGATGAGTTGAGTGCTAATATCAGTGGTATGCCAATCAAAGGGATGTGGGGCTACATTTAATTTATGGGGACGGAAAAATAAAATTAGGAGGGGAATTGGGACCCCCGCGAATAGGAAAGGGGCCTCTGGGGGGTCGCCGATAGTTACCCTATAAGGTAATAAGCTTACCCTATTTAATGTATGCTTAAGCAATGCTGAAACCATTGATTACTTAAAAAAACTAAAATGGTTTAGATAACCTGCTTCTGGCAAGTGATCCTTATGTTGGTATATTCTATACACTACCACTGGTTCCGGGCCTCATTCGTAGAGTATAGGCCTATCAACAAAAGGATCATTTGACTGAAGCAGATCATTACAATTTTAGTTCCGTTGTTTGTGCGATTGTATTCCACAGTTGTTGCTTGTAAATATGGCCGCCACTTTGAAACTGTTATTTAGAGTCGGTAAAATTAATACAACAAATTACTCTAAATAAATAATAATCGTACCAAGTTTCAAGTCACAACCTCAATGGGATCTTAAGATGTGCTTTATTAAGTAAAAACACTTAGAGACAGATATTAAACTAAGTGCAATAGAACATTACATTACATCACGAAAGTTGTTTTATTTTCCCATAGAATAACGTGGTTTGTGGCATATCTTTCTAAAACCCCTTTGTAATTTATGGGGTTCTACGTTGTACTTTAATTCGTGAGTTAAAATCCCTTTGATAGAGATTACAACATCATATTCCCCCCAGTAATTAAGGCTAATTATACATCAAATTAAATTTTTACAGTGTATATTACTGTATGTTCAAATATAAAACAAAAAAATTTATATATTACAAGTTATGCATATGCCTGAATCACGAATATCCCCAAATGCATCACCATGTAGCAAACGGTGTTCAATAACTATATTGTTTACTTTGGGGATTCAGTCAAATTATTAAATTATTCATATAATCTAAATCAATAACAATAAAAAGTAACCAACCTTATCCCAGTTAGAGGTGATCCATCAGTGTTGATATAACAGCTCTACAAACCACTACAGTGGCCTGGGTCAAATTAGGATTACACCTAAGCTTCTGCGTTCTACTGCCCCTACAATCCCCACTAATGCGGTTTTAGCTGCTGCGGAATTTGCAGATGCACGAGTATGTATGTAAATGTGTCTGATCGTCATAATGCACAAGGATTCATAACATGGAACCTGGGTAAAAATATATGCACCCAACTGCACTGTATATCTTTTTTGTGATTTAACATTATTCTATTAAAACTATTGTTTTTCTACTGCCGCACCTTTAAAGTTACACTTTATGATCTAAAAACACATAGCAAAACAGCGTTTTCCGTTTAGCGAGGGAAAAAGTATGTTTCGCTCGCTGCTGATGACAGCTTTTAAACAGCTGATTGACTGTTGCTTTGGACCAAGCGAACTGACTCGGTGTTTATACAACTCTCAGTGAATTCAGCTAAAATGGATAAAAGTGAATTTTTGTATATTGTGAGGTATCAAAAACTAACAAAGTTCTAGGAAAGTTGTGTATGTACTCATATTTGAGTGTAAAGGGAAAATCACCGCATCACTTTCGGAAAATTACCGCACGACACGTAGAGGACAGAAATAGTTTTCTCTCAAACGATAAAGTCCTACTTTACATACTTAATACATAAATAAATACTTTATTCAACAGCAGTACATGTGATTAAATAAAGGTTGTCATTACGGCCAATGTAACGTTCTCTGCGCGGGAATCTCGAAGGTATCGATCAAGAGGTTTTGGAAATGTTACATTGAAACTGGCTGACTTACTAATAACGCCGGATCGATCCTGATCAAAATCGTAAAATTTTGAGAAGTTTCGAAACTGGACCTAGCTGCTATTTGTCATTGGGCTATTAATTAATGATGCTTTCTAAGAACAGGTCGACCTTAGATAGTAACGAGTTCGCACGCAGCACGCTGACGTGAGGGAAGTGAATTTCCACATACAAAACTTTTAAAACTCAAAACCAGTGTAAAAACATACATTTATTCCAATTTTATTGAAATCTGAAAATATTGATTTTTGGCTGTTCTGATGCTCCTGGTTTCATTTACCTGCAATGCTAGGAATACAATGTTGCGCATTTTAAGGTTAGGAGAAGGTCCAGACAGGCTTGAAAGCAGGCGCGAGGTTGCTGGGGATGATACAAATACACCACCAAATGAATAACATGCTTTTCTAATGTAAAACCCCATAAGATAACGTACTGTGTTTAGCCGATATACATTTTCTTTAATAACTCGGTAGATATTTACGCTAGAATGACGATAGAGGGCTTAAAACTTTCGCTTCACTAATTCCCATCTTAATATAAGCATTAATTTTACGTCCGGGGCTTTTCTGACCCTTTTTGGGCCCAAAAACCCGAAATTTGAAAGAATAATCCCTAAAAAAGGGGGTTAGAGTTTTTAGATTGTTTTGCCCAACGAACTTGTCCAACTGATTATAGAAAGGAACATCCCTACCTAATTTGAAGAAAATCGGACAAAAAATGCGACCGCTAGAGTGCACACACACACACACACACACACACACACACACACACACACACACACACACACACACAACACACACACACACACACACACACACACACATATATATATATATATATATTTAATTTTGAACGACTCCCCAAAACGTGTTCCGGGGGTCACGTTAGGAACTTCTATGGTGGTCCCGGGCTTAAGTTTCACCGTGCGGGTCATGCTAATAGTTCACTTTTCCATAGAAAATTCACTAACAAGATCAGAGTTTGGACCATTCCCTATCAAAACGTTAAAAAATGCCACTGGCGTAGATATGCACAAAAAAAGTCCATAAAGACTAAGATTGGAGCTTTGAAGGCCCATGGGGTGGAGCTCTAAAGGTGAAAATTTTTAAAATTTCAAAACCCTAAATGGAACATATAGAAAGTATGAAGCTTCTGATTGATAATAAATATGTACCCTAGTAGCACACATCGTTGGCCCAACGATGGGGAATGGTTGTGATGGTTAGAATTGGTTGGATAATGGTCGGTTGGCAAATCCAATCGTAGGAGACGTTGGGCCAACAAACCAATCGTTCGGTAACCCGCGTTGGCAAAGCCAACCATAGCAGACGTTGGGCCATCAAAAGCTACTGTTGGCAAATCATACTTTATTATATTATTTTTAATTATATATCAGTATTAATGTATATATTATAGTATACCGTATTAACATCATATATTTTATTATTATAATTCTATTAATATATTTATTTATTTGCTTGTAGTTTAGTTTATCATATTTCATAGCAAGAATAGACACATAAATCAAAAGAACCAAATTACATTGTTCCAACTTTTATCCCTCTTATTACAGGTATTTGCAAGTAGATTAATTTATAGAAGAATTAAAGGAAAGTATTGTCCTAGTCGTGTAGGTGTACACTATTGGTAATTTTTATATCCTAGTCCTTCCATTCACTATCATGAGTCAGAGTGGCCGCGAGGTTTAAGGCGTGTGTACAGTAAGTCAAAGGTCAAAGGCTCAAGACTCGACCAGGACAAAATCTTTGCTATGCAAATCATTTAAAAAAATTATATTATTGGTTTACCAAGCTAATTCAATGTGAAATCGTGTTTTTATATACAAAATTACCATTTAAATACAAAAATATAAACTGTTGGCATTTGGTTGGGTTTTGGTTGGCATTGTTGGCATTTGGTTGGCAATTACAACGTTGGCCCAACGGTGCGCCAATGGACATTTCTTACCGTTGGCCAACGAACTGTGCCAACCATTTCCCAACGTTGGTCCAACGATCTGTGCTACTAGGGTATGCAGATTATATATTTAGAAATCTAAAATCGCCGAAAAACAACATAAAAGTCTTCATAATTTATATGCAAATATATATGAGGGGTATTAAATTACATCACAATACAGATCCATAGTATTTACTGCTAGGCAATAACCAGAAAAAGAAGTATAGCTAAAATAAAGCTTAAAAAATAAAATATTAAAAAAGGACATTTACAAATTAAAATCTATCAACAGTTGGACTGTGAACACTGCAACGTTTAATAGTGTTAATGATTCATGCATCGAGGATTAAAAAACCGAATTGAAAACACAAATGTAATAGAGTAATCGTATTTATGACAGTTATATTTCCTACTCGAACACACGCCTTTACATATTTATAGCTTTTAAAAGGAGCTTATAAGGAGAAAAATATATTTTACAAATAAAAGTATGGATAAGGTTTGGTGTATTAACTCTGAATCCCAAAATCAACGTAAGTGGCTGTAATAACAAAATATAAAACACGTTTCTCATACTCGTACATTTGTATACTGAAACTGTATCCTTCACAGCAGATAAACCCACAGTTGATTGGTTAGTTTGTGATTGTAATTAAAATGGCTGAAACTCTTACTTGTTTTACCTGGAGATCTCAACATAAAACAGTTCAAGTTTACAAACTGGCAAAGATTGTTATGCAATATAGTGTTCTTGTTTGGTAATCTAGTAACAATAATTCGTCGATAAACTTTGCTAAAAAAAAAAACTTATCGACTATATTATTAGAAGTACATACAGCATGTGTTTAATATAATTTTGAAACAGCTGGAAGTTTTAACGTATAGACTCATAGACTTTCAATTGATTGGATTGGACCATGTTTACAGCTACAGTTCATAAAATGCTGTAATAATTAAAAGGTAATAGCGGTATATAAAAATACCCCCGTCGCAGCAAACCTGCGTACTCAGCGAATTTACAATAAATATATATGTCTTAATAACACATTAAGCCTCTTACCAGTTCATAATAAATATATTCATAAATAAGCGATATTTAAAATATTCATTATTATCCATAAGAATAATATTAGGGATGAGTATGCAGGTTTGCTGCAACAAGGAACACAAAATAATGGGTTTTCATGCAAATATCAACAGAACTCATCTAAGTGAAGTCAAATACTAAGTTTCATCCATATTCATTCATAAATAAGTGATATAACATTTTTATTATTCTCCATAAGAATAACATGGGGACCGAGTACCTAGGTTTGCTGCTACGGGAACCATAGGCGAAAAATTTGTTTTTTGTTCAAACAACAACAAACCACAATCAGATGAAGCGATGTACCAAGTTTCGAGTTTCGCCAGTTTATGTTCATAAATAACCGAGATATAAAATTTTTCTTTTTATCCATAAGAATAACATTGGACAACGTACTGTGTTAAGCACTTTCAATATCTCAGTAACTAATTGACGTAGAGCAATGATCTAGATACCAAATTGTTTGCTTTTTTAAGCTGAATTCAATGGTATGAATTAAAATTTGATTTAAATAACAGTTACATGTGAAAACTCCAAAAAAAAAACATTTTTGGAGTACAAAACCCCCCCAAAACCCCCTTTCGGATGGTGCGATTTGTCTGGTTTTCGAACTCGTTCAAATAAATAATACTTTACATATTTGTACCAAATTTTATTAAGATCGGACCTTTTTTACGAGAGTTATCGTGCTTACGGACATATATATATATGTATATATATATATATATAAAACATATATATATATATATATATATTCACGGATATATATATATCCGTGAATAGTTCATACATAAAGCTAAAGCGGCCTAAAGTAATAAACTGTTTTGACGTTGAACCAATTATAACTATACTGATTTTTAGCGAATTTCCCCTATAGGGAAGAAGCTATTACCGTAGGTCTCATGGTTAGACTTAAGCCCGAGACCATAATAACTTTTGTTTTGATATACCCAGATGTCAAAAACACTATTCGTTCAAATTTATATATATATATATATATATATATATATATATATATACAAATTTGAATGAATGGTGTTTTTGGCATCTGGGGACCTCAAAACGAAAAGTTATCATGGTCTCGGGCTTAAGTCTAACCATGAGACCTACGGTAATAGCTTCTTCCCTATAGGGGAAATTCGCTAAAAATCAGTATAGTTATAATTGGTTCAACATCAAAACAGTTTATTACTTTAGGCCTCTTTAGCTTTATGTATGAACTATTCACGGAAGAAAGAAAATTGCACAGCGTCGACCATCGGGAAAACCAATAGTTTATGATTCTCGAGCCTATAAAGTTTGCCATTTGGCCACGAAAGGTTTAGCTTCCATATGTTTTCCCATAGTCGCTCCTTACGTTTTCTATACGGTCATTCTAATTTATTTTGCTTGCTGAAGATAACTCGTTTTTACCTCATAATATTATCTTAGGTCTTAAAAATTACACGGAGATGACTTGATTGCTAGCTAGTAATAAACGGTATCAGGAAACTTTAAATACTTTCTCCCTTTAAGCCCAACTTCAATGAATAAATTAATTTTTATTTACTAAATATAGAATACACATCACGGTCGAATGTACATAAAATCTTGTAAACAAGTTGTTTTCAAAAATATCCATCCAAATCCCTGTTTAGGAGGCACTACAGAATCCATCGCTACACACGTGGTCTTAAGAGGGGAAATACCCCCTATTCCCCCCTCAGGGTTATTAAGGGGCAACATATTTCGAATTTCCTCTGTTGGTCAATGCTAACTTGACAAGCATATCAAGTTTGAACGAAATTGATCAATAAATAAGAGAGAAATAGTAATATTTGTAATCCCCATAAGAATAACATTGGACAACGTGCTACGTTTACCTCAAAATGAAAATTTAAATTTGCTCTGCAACCAGTAATCGTAGAATAGTAATTCAAGATACTAAATTATTTAGTTTTTTGAGCTCTTTTTAATGGTGAAGTAATATTCTTTATATTTATGTTTTTTTATGAAAAATCCAAAAACCGAATTTTTGATATTTAAAGTCTTGTAATATCTGAACCCAAATTTTTACAGAAATGCGGGTGGTGTCATTTTGTTGGAAAACTAAAGTTCTACAAACGACTAATGTTTAATCAAAATCGTTAAAGCCGTTTTTGATAAATCTAGATTTTTCATATTTTTTGGCGGTTTTTGGGGGATAATTACCCTTAAAAATAAAAAATTCCAAAAATGAAAAAACACCTGGAGGTATCATGGATTAGTACCTACATACCAAATTTCATTAAAAACCAGACTATTGGTTAGGTTTCTAGCTCCGTACACATCCATACAGACAGACAGACAGACAGATAGACAGATAGACAAACAGACAGACAGACTCACAGACATCACGTAAAAATCACTTTTTGGGTTCAGGGAGCACCAAAATTAATATATCCACTAACAACTCAAATTCGAAAATTTTGGCGAAAAAAATACTTTCTCCATATACTATATATAAGGGGAGAAAGTAAAAAGGGGGCGAGGGAAAAGTTACCCCCACCATAGACCTTCCTGTTATTGTGGCACTTAACCAACTTCTCATGTTTTTTTGTTTTTTTTTTCAAACAATTTTATTCTGGTTCAATGTTTTACTTTACATTATTCACAGAAATTATAAAAAAGATGCAAAAGAGTCATTGAACAGTTATTTTATTTGTTTATTTTTATAGCATGATTTTATCAAAGCTGATTTAACACCATTACACTTCACTGATTAGAGTTATCAATAAACAGGGTATGAACAGATGAGGGGGTAAATTTCCCCTCAAACCATTGTTTACTAGCCCACCATCAAGTGATCTCTCTATATGAAAACATACGAATGACAGGCGTAAATAAACCAATTAAATACGGCCTGAATGAGTGAAATATGAAACAGATGCAAATGCCCTCTCTGCCCACACCTGGTCCGAGTTTGAAAGTTACCTGTTATTACAAACCCAACACTTTATTCGCTCTCGAATTTATTTTCCATCTGTGACCACAGAATGAGACAATATTTTCAATGCATGTAATTATAAATTCAGAGGTATTTTTTGAAATCAAACCGTTAATTGGTGTTGGTGAAGAGTTGGTTTTTTGTTCAAAGTTCGGGCCCTCCAGGGCTTTACGTAATGAGCATGCAACGGAAGTTTGGCATGGACCAAGAAAATGAGAAACATCGTTAGTTTGGTAACGAACATCTCTTTGTGAATGAATCGAGATTGCACTGTATGCCGTGGTTGAATGAACATGTTTTAAGTGTTTTGTTGTCAAGATATAAGTCTCGTAGTATGTTTTATTTATTTTTTTGCAGATCACCGTCTAGCTTATATGCCTCTGACCTTCGGGAAGTTCGGCAACGGAAATGACAGGGGTCAAAATTAGACAGATTTTAAAGGGTTATAAAAGAGGGGCGACATTTTCTGGGAAAAGGGTTTGTTGCAAAACTAACAAAATTAACTTCGAGAAAGAGTTATTAGTGGAGGGTCGAGCTTTTTGGAACCAGTTACCAGGAGAGGGGGAACTAAACTAGGAGAACGACCTTTAGAAGGGTGGTTGGGGATCAACCTATTAGCGAATTTACACTATAAGGAAGCGCCGTATATGGAAGGGTAAAACATAAGTTTGAGACCATAATAACCTTTTGTTTTGGAAACCACGCTTCAAAATCACTATTCAATTGGTTTCACAAATGTCAATATAACCCCTAAGCTGCAAACCTGTGTACTCAGCGAATTTCCAATGCGTATACATGTATCTCAATGCCACATAAAGCCACATACCAAGTTTCATCAATATACATTCATAAATAAACTGTTTATCACATTTTAAATTTTTCTACATAAGAATAACATGGCGGCTGAGTATGTAGGTTTACTGAAACAAGGAACAAAAAAATGGGTTTTTATACAAATATCAATATAACTAAACTAGCTAAAGCCACATACCAAGTTTTATTAATTTATGTTCATAATTAAGGGAGATAACATTTTTCTTATTCTCCATAGGAATAACATGGGGGCTGAGTACGCAGGTTTGCTGCCACGGGAACTATCAGAAAAAATTTTTTTTGTGCAAATATCAATCGACCACAACGATGTAAAGCAATATACCAAGTTTTGTCGGGATATGTTCATTAATAAACGAGATATAGGCCTACAATTTTTCTTATTCTCCATAAGAATAACATTGGACAACGTACTGTGTTTAGCACTTTCAATATCTCTGTAACCAATTTACGTAGAGAAATGATAAAAACACCAAATTGTGAGTCTTTTTAAGCAAAATCAATGGTTTTAGATTTAACTTAACTTAACTTTAAAATTAGGTATAACTCGACATAGCTTCCTATTTAAAGATTTTACGACTTCCTCCGTGGGCTGTTCCCTGGTCATGCACAAAATTAGTGAAATACTTGCAGATGTGGGTGACAACAAAAAACAATACTAAGTCAAAACAAAAATACTAAGTTTTATTATATTCTGGCCAGTAGTTTAGGAGTTATTTACTATATTCCAGACTTTTGCCCAACCGTGTATATGTAAACACAATGAAGGTATGAGAATGCGTGGTGAATCCAACGTGTAGAGGTACTGTGGTGTGTTGAGGGCTTGTCACTACATCCTGCTTTCTCTCCTGTTTCTTCATAATTTTTATAAAATGATGAATTTCATGTTTTTTTGTTTTTTAAAGGACATAATAAAAGGCAGTGTGTTACAATATGCCATAAATTAACTCAATGTAAAAACAGCTTTGACATCTTTAAGAGAAGGCCGATTTGTATTTAAATTTTCCCAAGTAAATAATGTAATCTTTTTCTTAATGAGTAGTATTGTATAATGTATACAATATTTTATTTATTTCATATAATTTAGTATTGTTGAAATTTAGATCAATACTACACTTGTTTTGCCAAATAACAACAACAACAACAACAACAACAACATTTCCTTTTTATATTTTTTGACAAAGTTGTGAGATAACATCTTTGTGCTATCAAGTAATTGTTAGTTCAAATATACATCGCCGTAAAAATTACCTTTATTTTAAATAAAAATGAAGCAATAAAATAAGCAGTATTTATTTAAAAATAAAATACATATTTTGTGAAAATAAATTAAGTATTTTGTATGTTATGTTCATTTTGACATCAGAATAATGAATAACCGTAGTCTTAATGAAACATGTAAGTATTATTTTCTCAGAAACTTAAATTATAATTATAGTGACAACAAAAACTGTGTCTACTTTGTACTTTTACAACTGTAAGTCGTTTATTTTATCTGTTTTTAGCGAATTTCCCCTATAGGGAAGAAGCTATTACCGCAGTCGGCATGGTAAGACCTAGGCCCGGGACCATGATAACTTTGCGTTTTGAGGTCCCCAGACCCCAAAAACACCATTCGTTCGAAACTGTATATATATATGTGTGTGTGTGTGTGTGTGTGTCCGTGAGCACGATAACTCTCGTAAAAATTATCCGATTTTGATGAAATTTGGTATAAACGTGTAAAGCAACATTTATGACTTTAAGTTCGAAAACCAGCCAGCTCGCTCTATCCAAAGGGGTATTTTGGGGGGTTTTGTACCCCAAAAATGGGTTTTTCGAATATTTTACATATAATTTTGGAAATAGTCAAATTTTAGTTTTTCTATTGGATTCAGCTTAAAAAACACACAATTTGGTATCTTGATCATTTCTCTACGTCAATTGGTTACCGAGACATTGAAAGTGCTAAACACAGTACGTTGTCTAATGTTATTCTTATGGAGGAAAAGAAAAATTTTATATCTCGCTTATTTATGAACGAATACTGACGAAACTTGGTATACGGCTTCATCTGGTTGTGGAACATTGATATTTGCTCAAAAAATGTTTTTCCAAAGGCTCCCGTAGCAGCAAACCTGCGTACTCAGCCCCATGTTATTCTTATGGAAAATAAGTAACGTGTTATCTCCCTTAATTATGAAAATAAATTAATGAAATTTGGTATGTGGCTTTACCTACATGAGTTATATTGATATTTGTATAAAACCCCATTTTTTGTGTTCCTTGCTTCAGCAAACCTGCATACTCAGCCGCCATGTTATTCTTATGGAGAATAATTAAAATGTCATAAATCGTTTGTTTATGAATGTATATTGATGAAACTTGGTATGCGGCTTTATGTGGTATTAAGATACAAATATACGCATTGGAAATTCACTGAGTACGCAGGTTTGCTGCTACGGGGTATTTAGTGTTGTATCATGCTTGAAATCCTAACAATAACCCTCTTGTGTTTCCTTCTAATAATTTATACAATAAAAAGTATAAAAACAATTCTAGATGAGGATTTCAAGGGAAACATTCATTAACGCAAACCTACGCGTATATTCTGCAAATATCACTTATAAAACTCGACTCCTCGTTGTTTAAAATATAGTAAACTTTATAGTAGACAATAGCGAATTTATTACATTTTACCTGGTGTTTCTCAACGTTTTCAAAATGCAACAGTTTGTTATAGTATTGAATTATTTTTTAGAAAAAGCCAACATGTGTGTGACAAATTAAACTTTCTACGAACACACTGTTTAATTAGTCTTACAAATAATAGAGAGTAATTTAAAATTTAGAAAAAAAGTAGTTTCTCTTAATTAATTATCAATAATCTTGGTTAAAAAACACTCTGAAACATTAAAAACAATTAAGGAAAGATTTATTCAAACTGAGTGGATTTTAAAGAACCTTTTTTTGTACCGAACTTCAATATTGAAGTAAAGGTTTATCTATTTTGTTTTATATCCATCAATTTGGTGGAAAGTAATTTTTTTACTGGTCGTAAACATTAAATATGTGAGTGAAGATAATTCAGAGATTATTAAATAAAACGTTAACTGATTCCTTTTAACTTCTGTTTTAGTCTAATCACTAGGTGACGGTTAAAGAACTGATTCTCTGGTACTTTATTTGTATTCCTTCTCTTGATGGCAGTTTTATAATGGAGGAAAATGTATTTGTGATTTATACGCCTTTTGTATTTTTACGCTTTTGTACGTGGTACTCAATTCTATACTTATAACCATTTAACATCATAATCAAGCATATTTATTTTAACAGTTCCTGCACTGCATAACGTCATAATATTTACATAAATGTAACTTCTTAAACTATAATATCTTCTTTATTATTAACTAAATCCTTTGCTCTATACAAATATTTCTTAATAAAGTGTGTGCCCATCTTTCCAAAGCTATAGCTTTGCTTCATTAACTTTGCTACTGATAGAGTCAGGTAGAGCATTTAAACATTTTATACCACCGTTGTATGAAGTAGAATTTCTGAACAAGGACGTCTTTTATGGCAATAAATATTGGCATCGTTATTTCTCATAAGATTGGAACGAAAATTATGAAGGTTGTGATGGTCGTAGAGTTTATTAAACCTACAATAAAAGGTTGGGGTATTTAGGATGTATAGTATATTGAACGAAATATGAAATTATCTTACTTTTTAAAAGTGATCTATAAGGTAGTCTATTCCTTTTCTTGTTGCCCGCTTCTGAAATTTCAATTCAAAATTTGATCCTACTAATTCATTACCCCAAATGGCAACTGCATAAGATAGAAAGTTACAATATGCTGGCAATAAAACTTGACTGTCTGTAAATTGATATTGAGTTTTTAAAACAAAGATGAGATTTGTTTGCAAAGTGAATCAATATAAATTAATTTTATTTAAACAAAACTTTACCACTTTTGTAAATATTTTGATTAAAAGTTTTCAAATAGGAAAAAAAGTTAATTTGTCATTATTATTGATTGAATTTAAGTTTTAATATATGCAATTGGTAGCGCTAATAAAAGTTTAAAACTTTGGAAAAATTTGTTTAACAATTTTCCTTTTGCAAATCAGGCTCTGAATTAACACAATTGTTTACATTAAATTTTGTTTAACAAAAATGCGTAGTAAAAAGCATCTATCTAAAGAAAATAACCATAAACTTGCTACTACACGGTAAAACAAATTTAATTTGAGGATAAAATGGAAATCAGTTATGGAAAATGTCTGCAATAATTTCTTAAATAACTAAATGGTAGTATCCAGCCTTTCTAGGTTTAGTTGAAAAATGTCAGTTGATGCAACAAAACTACATTATGATGGTCTAACTCCAATACCAAGTTTCTTTCAACAATCAAACTTTACATTAGCGCAAAAAACTGTACATTTTCTGCTACAATGGTTAAATTTTTTACAATTGTTTTCTTTTTTATAGAAAAATAAATAACTGTTTTAAAACATTATTTAAACTTAGTTTGTACAATACAATGGCATCACATTTAATATAAAATCAATTTTAAGGCGTGTTATTGGAAGTTTATTTTTCCAAGTTACTTGAAGAAAGACATTTTAAGTTCAAATAACACGTACCTCAGCTAAGTTTAAGTTCCAATAGCACGAAACATTAAAGTATTACTTCTAATAGCACGTCTGAAGATACTTGGTATTGGAAGGAAGTTTTGCCAACTGAAGATACGTGGTACTTAATTTCCCCGTTTTTAAAGAATTTCCTAAAAATATCGTTATGAGGTGTTGGAATTTGATTGATTCTTATGTCACATAGCTGTTTAGATTCTATATAACAAACCTTAAAAGTAAAAATTTAAATTTTGGAATTTACGAGGTATTGGAGTTAGCCATCGATATATGAAGTGTGGTTATACAGTGACACTGTGAATGCACCAGTGAATGTATTGTGTGACATCACTGAGAATGGTGGACTGACAGGTGTGGACTAGACTATTATGTGAACTGATGACCATCGCATCCCTGACAATGGACTGTTCACTAACGCATAGAGAACAATAGGTAATGATGCAACTACAAAACTACTACTGTAGGAAATAACTTTCCGTTTTTACAACTGTATTGTTGTAAACATAAAATTACATACAAGATTACCTTTTAGTTCTTCAAAATTCGCAAACAAGTTTAATTGAAGTATTTTAAAACCATTAACAGGGGTTCTATAAAACTAATATTTTAGCTACCATAACCGGCGTAGGAGTTTTACTTTTTAGGCGTAACATTCGCCATTCTTGTCTTAAAAAAGTTACGTAAAATAACCTAAAAATAAATCTGTTTAACATTTTTTTCACATATTCGTAAACAGTAACATCTAAACAGAGATATGCATATAGATTTATTATTGAATACGGACTTCCTACCAATCGCTTCTAGTGGAACTAAGCTACATTTTGGGAGGAAAGGAAACTCCACCCGTTATTAAGTGAACCCTACTTACATAAGTAGCTACTTACATATAAGTACAAAATATACATATAACTAGGTTAAATTCCCCCTTACATTTTAATTTACACAAAATTAAAACACATACAATAACGAAAAATTACAAATACACTACAGGAACACAAAATCAATTAAACAAATTATATATTTAGATGTAAATAGGGTCACATGGTAACGTGAGGAGTTTTCTTATCTCCCAAAACGCAGAGAAGTTTTAAACACTAGAAGCAGAAGTTAAAGTCCAAATTGAAAAAATATATATAATCCATCACCGTTTTGAGTTTCAAAAACTTATGTAGTTACATTATTAATTTGTATACATACTGTATAGCTAAGGAATGTTTGACAGGGATTAAATCGAAATTTTGGTTAAGTGCTTCCTAAAATAATGTTTAATTATATACAGTATACCCAAAACAAAATTGTATGTGTAGCTAGACTTTTAATCTGTGACGAGTAGTTTACCACGAAAATAATACTTAAGTAGTTGTTTCCTAACTTAATTTTATACAATCGTAACATTTTAATAAACAGTGTTATTGCAAACTCCTTACTTTAACATTTTATAAAAATATACTTCCAAATAAAGTTATTAATTTATGATCCGTTTCAATACTGATATCACTACATTGCATACTTTGACTAACTTAGGAAATAGTACTTCTTATATTACATCAGGGATTTTAGCGAGTGAAATAAAATGTAAAATTTAATCATAAAATATCTTTACGGAACAAAAATAACTTTACTTAACTGAAGCCAGTAGTCTTATTAATTTTGACGCAAATACAGTAGAGTATTCAGAAAACGACGATGAGATGAAATATTGCATTTCAATATTTGAAGCTTAAAAGATAAACTGCTGTCAAAAGGAAATCACTTTTATGAATCATCGTTAATAGTAATTTATCTTCTGTAAGACACTATTATTATTTTCATTCTCTGGAAAATAAATCAAGAACCTGACTGTTATACCCCGTATTTCGCAACCATTTCGCAAGCAGAGTACCGGAATATTTAGATAAATCATCAAGCCAAATAATCGTATTGTTGTATTTTTAGAAACTCGAATTACTTTATGACCGATAAATACAAGCTTACTTAAATGTTTTGATCTAACATAATATTTTAATTTATACTACTACAATTTATTATTTTTCAAACTCATTATCCTAAATACAAAATAATGGTCCAGTTATTGTATAATAATTTATTGTTGACAAATTAATATTAGTCTCTTGAAAATAGTGTATGGCTGTAGAGGTGACCATTGGCATAATATAATAAAGACTACAATAGGCAATAAAACAACAACAGCCACAAACTTAAAATGTCAAATAAAACATGGCATGTTTCATTTGATTTATCTATAATAATAAATCTTGTCAACTTCTATTTCAAGGATTGAATTTTCATGATGAGACTAAAAATCTAAGTAATTAAAATGACCAACAATGTTCTATTATGCTAATGAGATAAAATGGAAACAATAAACGACATAATAACAAATAAATATGTAATTATAATAAAACAATATTTACAGTACGAGATTTTACTTAAAAACAACTTTTAATAAATTGATTTAAAAATCAAATGTTTTAATTGTGTAGAGTGTTATCCCCAAATGAATTTTGTGTTAATATTCTTCTCGCCCTCTGAGTTTTCCAACCTTTGTTTCCACTTGCAACGTACCACAGCTGTTCCATTATTCTTCGCAGATGAAGACGGGATTACATTATAGGACCCGAATCGTTTAAAAACTTATTTTACTATTGTGCAAGAGTGTACATAGTTTTGTTCGATCAACTTTGCATGCTAAGTCACAATTTTCTCCACCAATACTTTATTTAGATAACAAACAATTATACAAGATGAAACACACCCGGGACGTAATATATGATGGAATGAGGCCATTACCAAGCCAACGCGGCGGAAAGTGCTTGGTTGTGGTGCGGGACAGGAATGTTGCCACCGTTTGTTGATTATCACACTTGGGCGGTCATAGGATCGCAGCGTCACCTTATGCATTTGATTAATTCTGAAAAGGAATGGATAATTGAGTGTACACATTACATGGGACACATCTGAATAACATTGCTAAACACGTAGTTTGTGTTCCGTTCGTCAAGCAGAGATCTCTCAGTCATGAACGCGGTGGTTGCGCAAATGTGACAGACCAAAGAGGTTAATACATCTAGAGTTTCATATGGGCCAAAACATTTTACCCTACATGGTTGACCACTATTTTGCCCCTGTGTCAACTCTGCTCCCATGATTACCAAGATTGTAACTAATTAAATTATCTCTTCGCAAGTTATATGACAGTCAGCTGACAATCATATAAATTGTAAACGGAGGATTTGATTGATGACTTGAGGAAAGTAGTGTCAGCATGTAGGCTTTACTTTGTCACCCAGTCGAGACCTCTATATGAATTATCATCGTTGTGCTAGACTGCTGTTTACAGTTTTAAATGTTAGTCATTAAACAAATCAATATTCGTAAGCCTGACATCGGAACTTTGTTAATCCAATAGTAATGTCCAATCTGAACGTAAACAGACATATGAGTAACCTATATATATATATATATATATATATATATATATATATATATATATTATAGTTACCTGATTCCAAAATTTCAGCATACTAGTCCCAGGGGGTTTTGCTTTATAACTACATAGAAATTACGACAAATATGCACAAACTCCCCTCTACTACAGGTATTAAACTTTGATATAAAAACATATTTCATATTTAGTTGTTCCTTATGTCCAAATGCAAACCTATGAAGAAAGAATCTCACATAATAATAAAATAAAATTACACTAAGTGGTGTTGTTGTAATAGTAATATTGTTAGAAAATACAAATAGTTATTAACTTGCTAGATTTTGAGGTACCATAGCTGCTACAAACTTATATTTAACGCATTTATTGTTAACTAGCATATTTTGCAGTTTTTATTCATATCTTACAAACTTAATGCTATAAAGGTTTTATGTAAAGAAAATTAAATAATTATATTCCATCGCAAATATAACAAATACTGTACGTGCAATAATGTGCAATAGTAAATAATTAATTAATGACAATATAAAATACCCCCGTAGCAGCAAACCTGCGTACTCAGCGAATTTCCAATGCATATATATGTATCTTAATACCACATAAAGCCACATACCAAGTTTCATCAATATACATTCATAAATAAACGATTTATGACATTTTAATTATTCTCCATAAGAATAACATGGCGGCTGAGTATGCAGGTTTGCTGAAGGAAGGAAAACAAAAAATGGGATTTTATACAGATATCAATATAACTCATTTAGGTAAAGCCACGTACCAAATTTCATTAATTTATTTTCATAATTAAGGGAGATAACACGTTACTTATTCTCCATAAGAATAACATGGGGCTGAGTACGCAGGTTTGCTGCTACGGGAGCCTTTGGTAAAATATTGTTTTTTTGAGCAAATATCAATGGTCCACAACCAGATGAAGCCGTATACCAAGTTTTGTCAGTATACGTTCATAAATAAGCGAGATATAAAATTTTTCTTTTCCTCCATAAGAATAACATTAGACAACGTACTGTGTTTAGCACTTTCAATATCTCGGTAACCAATTGACGTAGAGAAATGATCAAAATACCAAATTGTGTGTTTTTTTAAGCTGAATCCAATGGTAAAAACTAAAATTTGACTATTTCCAAAATTATATGTAAAAAATTCAAAAAACCCATTTTTGGGGTACAAAACCCCCCCAAAATACCCTTCGGATAAAGCGATCTGGCTGGTTTTTGAACTTAAAGTCATAAATGTTACTTTACACGTTTATACTAAATTTCATCAAAATCGGATAATTTTTACGAGAGTTATCGTGCTCACGGACACATATATATATATATACAGTTTCGAACGAATGGTGTTTTTGGGGTCTGGGGACCTCAAAACGAAAAGTTACCATGGTCCCGGGCCTAGGTCTTACCATGCCGACTACGGTAATAGCTTCTTCCCTATAGGGGAAATTCGCTAAAACAACACTACACAACTGAAATAGCCAATAAAATATTATTTAATTTCAATTAATAAAATTTCAAGAAACTACTCAAAATCGTTGTAGAGTTAATGAAACAAATGTATACTAACCTCATAAACAAATTATAGAGTTTTATAAATAATGTTTAATCACTTGATATAAAACAATATAGCAATATCAATATCAGGAAACAATGGGATGTGATAGTGTCGTAGCCTATATCAATATCAATATCAGGAAATAAGTGATGTGATAGTGTTTCTGGGCACGTAGAGTTGAAAGCCCCTATCTGACAATAAGGATCTATGAAAGACCCAAAACTACCGCAGGCATGTGGATGTTTTACTAAGTAGTTTTCAGTCTACATTAATTTTATAGAAATCCTTGTCTGATTGTAACTGAGGTAATAATCACACGTCTCGTCAGTAAACGTTATAAAAAAGTACTTAACCTCTTCGGACAAAAGAAATTGTCTTTCCGTGTATTTCAAACCGTGTATATATTTTAAACAACTAAACGCACACGTAAATATATAAACTCAATACCCCCGTCGCAGCAAACCTGCGTACTCAGCGAATTTCCTATGAATGAATATATTTATTACTACCACATAAAACCACTTACCAAGTTTCATAAAAATACTTAAATAAATAAGTGATATATAGCATTTTATTTATTCTCTATAGGAATAACATTAGGGCTGAGAACGCAGGTTTGCTGCAACGAGGAAGATAAAAATGCGGGTTTTTTGTAATTATCAATATAACTCAACCAGGTGAAGCTATATACCAAGTTTTAATGATTTATGTTCATAATTAAGGGAGATATAAAGCTTTCCGTATTCTCCATAAGAATAACATTAGGGATGAGAATGCAGGTTTGCTGCTAAGAGGACAATCAACAAAAAATCAATTTTTTGTAGAAATATCAATATACCAGTACTAGGTGAAGCCATCAATATACGTTCATAAATAATCGAGATATCAAATTTTAAATATTCTCCATAAGGATAACATTGGACAACATACTGTGTTTAGCACTTTGAATATCACGGCAACGGTTGGACGTAGAATCACAATTTAAACACCAAAATGATTGTTTTGTAGAGCTAAACTAATTGGTAAAAGCAAATGTGAAGTTTACATAGAAATGAACTGAGGAAAAGCCAAAAACCTTTTTCCCATAAGATTAACATGGGAGATTTTATGAGCAGGTTTTTTTGGATTTTCTCCGCAACCACTTAACCTAGGTTAATAATTCAAAATACCATATTATTTGTTCTTTTAAGCTCTATAACATGGTCAAAACCAAAATTATGTTCTTTTAAAATTTTAGGGTGAAAAATGCAAAAAACTGATTTTTGGAAAATTTAAAACCCCCATAAACCCCCCTTCCCGTGGTCCGATATATATGGTTTTCGAACATAAAGTCATGAATGTTACTTTACACATTTGAGCCAAATTTCATCGAAATCGGACGTTTTTTACTCAAGTTATCGCAGTAACGGACACACACACACACACACACACACACATATATATATATATATATATATATATATATATACATATATATAAATTTGAACGAATAGTGTTTTTGGCATCTGGGGACCTCAAAACAAAAAGTTATCATGGTCTCGGGCTTAAGTCTTACCATGAGACCTACGGTAATAGCTTCTTCCCTATAGGGGAAATTCGCTAAAACGAGTTCGCACACAGCACGCTGACGTGAGGGAAGTGAATTTCCACATAAAAAACTATAAAAACTCAAAATCAGTTAAAAACATACAGTTATTCCAATGTTTATTCAAATCTGAAAATATTGATTTTTTGGCTGTTCTGATACTCCTGGTTCTATTTTCCTGCAATACTGGGAATATAATTTTGCGCATTATAAGGTTAGGAGAAGGTCCAGTCAGGCTTTAAAGTAGGCGTGAAGTTGTTGGGGATGATAAAAGTACACCAAAAAATGATTAACAGGCTTTTCTAATGTAAAACTCCCATAAGACAACTTACTGTGTTTGGTCAATACACATTTCCTTTAATAACTCGGTAAATATATATGCTAGATTGACGAGAGAGGGCTTAAAAGTTTGATCACACTAATTTCCATCTTTTTACATTCGTTAATTTCACACTAGGGGCTTTTCTGACCCTTTTTGGGCCCAAAAACTCGAAATTTGAAAGATTAATCACCAAAAAAGGGGTTTAGAGTTTTTCGATTGTTTTGACCAACGAACTTGTTCAACTGATTATAGAAAGAAACGTCCCTACCAAATTTTAAGTAAATCGGACATTAAATGCGACCGCTAGAGTGCCTGCACATATATATATATATATATATATACAATTTTGAACGAACCCCCAAAACGTGTTCAGGGGGTCACGTTAGGAACTTCTATCGTGGTCCCGGGCTTCCCGGGCTTAAGTTCACTTTCCCGGGCTATGCCAATAGTTCACTTTCCATAGGAAATTCACTAACAATAATTCAAACCATTAACACTGCACGATACTTGCTGTGCGTGTTTTAACTGTACTGTAATAATTCTTATAACATACTCGTGATTGACTTAGAGTGAAAAGTAATACTATTTCTGAAACAATGACTTGAGAAGCTCATTCTGAGCAAATGAAGCACGGAATAAAACAAAGTAGCTGATCAACGTTCTGTGTCAGAGTGCAAGGTGCTAGTGCACAGCGAACCTTGACATTTACACTAACCAATCCTTGTCCTTCCAGTCTAGGGAGCAAAGTTTAACTTCGACTCGTGTTATAGGCAGGCAATAATTTGTTAAGTGAAGCTTTGGTAGTTTAGTATTTTTAACGCATTTAAATTTGTTTGTAGAATTATTTGTTTGTACTAAAAGTGTAAAACAGGTCTTTCTTGCTTTAAGAAAACTGTACAGAAAGCGAGAAAGACAATCTTCAAATTAAGATTTTGATACCACACAAGATACAAAAATTCACTTTTACTCATTTTTTTAATTAAATCCATTTGCATTTATCACGAGATTGAGGTTATACATACCGAGTCAGTTTTCTTTGTCCAAAGCAACAATCACGGATACTAGAGAAGATACGCTAGGGGCCATAAACATAAACCAATGACGTTTTGGATCTAACGTAAACAAACTTTATTGACATATGGTTCAGTTCATTTATTTGCACTAATATTATCGCCTGCGGGGCTAACAGGGAACACATTAGCGATTTGACATATCCATGTGTAAATAAAACAAAAAAGTTTACATTCGATCTCCTGACGTCAATTGATTATGTTTATGACCCTTACCATTTGTTTTCTAGTTTCCGTGGCAACAAGCAATCTGCTGTTTATTATCGTCAGTGAACGGAAACAGCAAGGCACAATGAGCAAACAATTATTTTTCGCTCGTAAAACAGGAAACTATTTTACTATGAGTTCTTAGATCGTAAAGAAGCACTTTAGCTACGGTTGTAACAAAACATCTTTTCAATTTGTTATCACTTCATAAATGTACCTAATGTTTTAAGTTACCACTGGTATAGATGTTATTTCAAGGTATTTGATATGCTACTAATAAGAACAAGGAACATAATATTTTATGTTTTACTTCTTAAAAATACAAATTAATGATGCAATGAGAATAAAGAATGTGAACTCCGCTTTTTCATTGCAAATGATATATTTAAAAATTATTATAAATAATTTTGGTCCATTGGCTGGTTTTTGCTGGCCTTTCCGAATTTTTAGTAGTTGTAATATTTATATTAAATAAACATTTTCCTAAAACCACACCTAAAGTACTTATTTTCGATCTAAAAACACGTCGTAAAACAGCTGTTTACTATTTAGCGAGCGAACAATTATATTTAGCTCTCTGCGCTTTAGTTTTCCGCTCAATGAAGTAATATAAACAGCTGATTCATTGTTTTCATTCTTGCCAAGCTAACTGGCTCGGCATTAATATCGTTAATCGCGTAAATTCAAGAAAAATGGATGATAGGGAATTTATTATGTGGAATGGTGACCGAAATTGCAGTTGAAGGAAATATCGTGTATGCAATTCATCTGCTAAGTGTCTATAGATAAAAAATCCCTTAAGCGATAAAGACCTTGTATACGCTATTAATATAAATAGCCATTACACCCCATTAATAAAAATTTAAAGTAGTAAATTGCTATGCAACTCTAAAATAAAGAGTTTTGGGTGAATATTTCTGAATAAAATAAATCTAGAAGGCCTTTCATATAGGCTACCACAGAGTGAATTAAATTATTTATTTATTAATAGAAAGTTAAGAGAGAGAATGTATATGTTATGTTTCTGATACTGTTTATTTCTTGGCTGTCAATAAATAGGAAACATCAAAGTCTCGTTAGAAGGCTTAGTTTCCTTATTAAGTGTCCTTACATCCTTCCATCCGTATTCGTTTAAACTCCCACGAACCTTATGATATGATAAAGGAAATTATTGCTGCTCTACTGACTATGTACTCAGACCAAATAATAGTCTTGGAAATGTTGATAGAACTTCTGAACTGCATTGTCACTCAAAAACAATTGATAAAATTTTGTCAAATAATACTACAAACGAAGTTATTTAGATGGAATGAACAATATGATAAATTTTAAATATTTAAAATTAAAAGTAATATATTTCTATTTATAAAGAGAATAAGTTTTTTTTGTGTACAAGATACTAGCGAGACTATTATTCGAGTAGACGAGTGATTATTTATGCGTTATTTGAAAGCCTTTAAAGTCTAGATGTGCCTCTTGGGTTTTTGAAATAAATTCACATCCAGGGCTTCGCCCCTGGGCTTTCAAAGTTACAATGTTAACACTATAGTAGAATAGAAATCAATTTCATTGAACATTAATTAACCGTTAATAACAAAACAGATAAGAGATTACATATAAGAAATAAACAAATATTCAAGTATTCACAAAAAAATTAATAATGGATAACAAAACAATGCAAGTTTCAATGGCCTTTGCAATTAAAAGTTGAAATACGAACAGGTTGGTCACAGACAACTGCTTTGAGTTTTGAATATTTTAGAGAGATGGTTAACATTCAATAAGTGCTTGTGAAAACTAATAGGGACTTCAACGCCCTGACCTGTGAGCCATGTCATATTCAGCTTTGATTGGAATTAATTAACTTTTTTTCAGAGAGTAAACTGTTAATTATATATGTAAACGTTTATTATCATAAATTCCACTAAACTTTGTTTCACAGCTGTGACGTAAAGTCGTCAAAGACAAGATTAAATGGTTACTGCTAAATAATTCAATACAACATACAATACAATAAGCCTTTGTTTATATACTTTGAGTACAGAATTGGTGTCAAGATAAAAAGGAAGCTATACAATAGCAGAAATTAGAAAACACATTGTTCAAAGCCTCGTTCAAAATGTAACAAACATATTTATTTTAATCATTCCCTTTCATCTTTTTGTATGTAATAGCTTTACAAATTATCCAATTTTGTATTCTCTACTCTAAATATACATATGTTTTGAAGCCGCTAAAACTTAATGATATATTAATGAGGGGGGTCGTTGATATCACAGTCAAGGATGCAAAGTTAAGTGCTAGTTAAGGCTTATAAATATAATAATATTGTTTTTTAATTATTGAACAAACTATACATTTTAGGTTAGGTACATGAAAAATAAGCAACCATTAAGTGGTACATGCCCAGTTATCTAAAAGGATAATGGTAAATTTTAAGGTACTTTTATAAGTTTTGAGTGTTTGCAAAAAAATTGAAACACTAATAGTCAAAACGAATATTAGAGGAATTTGTCTTAAACTATAAAATAGTTTTCCTAGAAATATTTAAACACAAAATGTCAAACACCTTCTTTTAAAATCAGTCACATATTTCCGTTAAATACAAATGCAAAAATTATCACCTTTTTGAACATCGAGCACCTTTAAAAAATGCTCAGTGCGAATCGGAATTAAATAAATAATTTGTAATGACTTCACCCCATTACTCTTTAATAGTCATCTCAATTATCTACATAATTAACTCAATAACTCGTTTGTTCAGCCAAATTAACAAAACAATTGTATCAGTCAAGTCAAAACAAACTTCTTAGCTATAATAACTAAAACTAAAACAATGTGAACATAAATAAACGAATTACTTAGTACATCCTAAAATACCAAATATAACTAAAACTTCTAAAGTCCGTCAGCAATACAGTTACGGAAACTCTAGCAGACCTTCTCCTTCAGCAAGTACTTTAAGTGCCTCTTAACTCGTTTCCCGTCATTCTCTGCTTTAAAGTGGAGAGGTAAAATATTGAAAAAATAGTACAGCATTAAAAAACAGATGTTTCATGAAAGTGTCGAATGGAATGACACTTTTAGGTTGGAAATATTTCTAAGTGAATACTACTGATAGATTGGACTGTGGATTTTAACGTAAGCATTTCTAGAACATAGGGTAACGTTTTTTTTTTTTTATTATGTAAAGGCATTTATACACGCTTGTGTATTTAAAAGACCATGAATAATTAGGACTTTTTAGTGAATTTCTAATGGAAAAGTGAACTATTAGCATGCCCCGCACGGTGAAACCTAAGCCCGGAACCACCATAGATTCCTAACGTGACCCCCTGAACACGTTTATGGGGGTCGCTAACAACTTATATACGTGTTCGCACTCTAGCGGTCATAAATTTGTGTCCGATTAACTTGAAATGTTGTAGGAACCTTCCCTTCTGTAAACAGTTGGACAAGTTGTTGGGCAAAACAATCGGACAGCTCTACCAATTTATTTGGGGATTTTAATTTTTTAAATTTTGAGTTTTTGTGTCCAAAAAGGGTCATAAATGCCCTGAGTGTAAAATTATTGTACGTAAAATACTAAAAGTATTAAGCTCTCCCTCATCGTTCTAGCACAAGTATTTACCGATTTATTAAACAAAATGTTAATTGTCTTAACACAGACATTGTTTTATGGGGATCTTATGAGGATATATGGATAAACACTGTAAAATTCTGTTTTTCATATCTTGATGTAGTTTTATCACCCTTAATACCCCTATACCAACTTGTTATCCTGACTATAACTGCTCTTCAACTTATAATGTACAACATTGCCATCCTAATAGTGAATTTAAATGTGACTAGAAGCATCAGTACAGCCAAAATATAACATTTTATAATTTTCCAAAAAAGTTACTAGTGTTGTTTTAAACCCTTTGTTAGATTGTTTTAAAGGTAACACAAAAAAATGCAACAAAAATGCAAAAATGCATGAAATGTTTTTTTATGCGGAAATTCACTTCCCTCACGTCAGCGTGCAGTGTGCGAACTCGTTTTCTGGTTCATATATTCCCACATTCCCATTAAGCGCCCGTAAACAACATATTTGATGGCAGGTAACGCCATATTTTAAGTTGGTGTCATCTTAGACTATTCTTCTTAGGAATATTAATTCAGAAGAATATAATTCTTCTTAGACGTTATTAATCAAGCCATCATATTTCCAAAGTTCAAACTCGTTTTTATAAACCATTCTTCTATCAAACCGTCTTATCTAAAGTTCCGGATCTCAATGTACACATGCATGTCAGGAAACCTTAGAAAGTTATAGAGTAACTTGCGATCATTAGGGTGGAATGATACCTTTCTGTTAATTTGAACATCAAACGAAGTAAATGAAACATAATATTTAATTTATTTATGGGTAGCCCTTCTTTCCTCTGATTAAATCAATCACGTCGGCTGCTGGAATTGCTTTAACTGTAATTAGCTTTAATATTCCTTTTTAAACACTTATGTCTTTAAAAAAAATCATTGTTACCAGCCGTGTGGATTTTTTTGAGGTTTTTGCCTTTGAATCCTAGTCACTTTTAATAACCCCTAAGGATAATTAAATAACTATCCAATCAAATATTTTGTTCAAAGAATTTATCCACTAATAGCTCGAACATAAATTAATCGCTCTTATCAATATTTAATAATTTAAACTTATTTGAGATATCGCTAGAACAAACTTTTAACTTACCAAGTACTTAGCAATTTATCTCCCATTCAATATGAATCTGTTTAACTGTAAATTAAACTTTAATTTTTATCAGTTCACTTATAACTTCAATAACTTCAATTTTATTTTATTTTATACTAAAAGGTTACCAATGGAGTGTTTACAACATTTCGCAAATGGAAATCTAGAGTGTTTACAAATAAATAATTATTCATTATAAAACGAAATAAAAATATGCCAAGTTGTCAAGTTATTAAACTTTTTGAATTTTTTTACTAGTAAACTAAAATATTTTAGAAATAATTACAATTACATAATTCCTACAACAATGAAATCTATATAAATATTTTCCCTGTGCATCCTGTGACAAATATTTAAGTTGGGATTTTAATCTTAATTTGTTTTCATACATGTATCCCATAATAAATGTAATAAAACCCATATAAATTAAAAATAAATGCACATTTCATATTAGCCAGCGTTTATACTCTAAACAAATACTGTGTATTATACGTACGCATTATACTCAAGCCGCAATTTTCAATTTTTATTTTGCGAGGGTATGTTTTTATCCCTTTCCCTGGTTTTATCCGCTTCAGTATATGTTAAGGAGCAATACTTCATTCAAAAACTCTTCAAAATGCTTCTGTTGCAATCATCCCAAGTTAACAGTATATGTTTACCAAAAGGCCTCGTCGCAGGTAATTTCTAAATCTTGTAAAACCTATAATAATACCCCCGTCGCAGCAAACCTGCATACTCAGCGAATTTCCAATGGATATTAATATACCAGTTTTTATTAATTTATGTTCATAATTAAGGGAGACATAGCATTTAATTATTATCCATAAGAATAACATGGGGGTGAGTACGCAGGTTTGCTGCTACGGGATCCTTTGGCAAAAAATTATTTTTTTGAGCAAATATCAATAGACCACAACCATATGAAGCCATATACCAAGTTTCGTCATTATACGTTCATAAATAAGCGAGATATAAAATTTATCTTTTCCTCCATAAGAATAACATTAGACAACGTACTGTGTTTAGCACTTTCAATATCTCGGTAACCAATTGACGTAGAGAAATGATCAAAATACCAAATTGTGCGTTTTTTTAAGCTGAATCCAATGGTGAAAACTAACATTTGAATATTTCAAAAACTATACGTGAAAACTCAAAAAACCCATTTTTGGGATACAAAACCCCCCCAAAATACCCCTTCGGGTAGAGCGATCTGGCTGGTTTTCGAACTTAAAGTCATAAATGTTGCTTTACACGTTTATACCAAATTTAATCAAAATCGGGTCATTTTTACGAGAGTTATCGTGCCCACGGACACACACACACACACACACATATATATATATATATATATATAACATATATATGTTATGTTTTGAGGGGACGTCAAAACGAATAGTTATCATGGTCCCGGGCCTAGGTCTTACCATGCCGACTACGGTAACTTCTTCTCTATTGGGGAAATTCGCTAAAATGTAGTGTTAATCCTACAACAGTAGTGCAATGGACGTTATTTGTAGTATAATTTACCATCATTATGTATTGTTCAGTCTCACACAACAGCTGTTTACAGTTCACCTAAAGAAAGGTTCAAAACCGTGAGATTTAAAGTCAATTAATTATTTGAATGTAAACTAAAACAATGACATACAGTTTTTTGACGTATTATGGAAGAAGTTATTTGTTAATAGTTTTCAATACAGATTTCATGTTATGTTCTACATGTATGTATTTATTTCATTAGTTACCCAAGTTATTTTACATCACATCACAAACTCAATCAATGCTGGACACACCGGCATCGAACATATAGAATGTTTTGCTAAAACTAACAAGTACGGAAAATAATATCCACTCTCCACAGTGAAAACGATCCTTAAGAAGCTCCCCCACAACCCGCTCACGTTCCACCCTTCGGAAACTTTAATATGATATAGATTTGGACTTTTTGAATTAATTTTCCAATCATTTATTCAATTTTAAAGTAAGAATTAAACAAAAACCACGAATGACTATTAAATAATTTAATGAGGTAACAACATAGTTGAAACAAGTAGAAACCAGTAGCAAGATAAGCAAAATCAAGCAAAGAAAATCAGGAAATGCAAAATGGTAGAATAAGTAGCTAGCATGTGCGGACTGAGGATGTGAACAGCCGATCGCCATTCATGTGGCAGCTTCAAGGACCCCTGGTCGTGTCCGAGATCTTCCCACGAGTCCTGATCAACATGCTACTTCCCTTCACTTGAAGGTATCGTCAACACCATATTTTGTATTAAATGTCAATTTCAGGAAATCAGCAGAAAACTCATGTTTACAGTTAACAAAGGTTTATTCATTGTATATTTCAGCAAATTAAGAACTAGGACATTGCATTCGTTGGTATTCAAATATTGTATGAAAGTATTAAAATCATTTTAGCTGGGAAAAAGTAAAGTTTTTAGATATGTAAAAATACAATTTTAAAATTAAAATCAAATTTTAAATATGACTCTACAGCGATGACTGTGTTATTTTGTTATTAGGGCTAACGGGATACTGATGAGATACTAACGAAAAAGTGAATAAACAGACTACGGAATCCTTTTAAAATCCTAATTCCTAAATAAATATAAATTTTAGAATCATGGGGAAATTTAAGTTGTAAAAGCTCAGTCTAAGTCATGTTTTGTATATTAGTTTTTAATGGTTTGAAGAATGTTAAAGATAAGTCAAAATTTTTAGTTTTAATTAAGTTTAATAAACCACAATTTGTATCAAAACGTACAGGTGTATTTATTTTAAGCTAAATCCCAACCGATCAGTTTGTACTGTGCCAGTGTAGTAAAGTTCTAATTAAAATGGTCAAAGGGATCAGAGCACTGGATTTGGAGGAGAAGTTGTTTCCTAATTTGGAGCGAGGTATTTTAAATTCAGCTAAATAATAATTAGGGAACAAAGATGGTATAGGTTTACATTGTTTATATAGATGAATAATTTGTTAAATTCACATTTAACAGCTGATGACCTCGACGAGAAAGTGTCATCAAATGATTTGTTTTGTCTTAGGACGAAAAAGATTATCAAAACATTATTTCTACATCCGAGAAATAAAAAGAAAATTTTACTATCTCAATGCAAGTGTTTAAAACACCTGTTTTTGAAGCAGTTTAACGAACAAATATAGTTCATCACTAGGACCAAAAGTGACTTGTTGATCCTGACTCATTTTTCTCGTTCAGTTTATCTTGAGCTTTTATGGAAAAACGTCATTTTTGGAGTTAGTCATGAAATATACTTTTTTGTGAACTACAAAGTTGCTAAAACTCAAATTATAAATACATTTCCACAAACATCAGCATACATCTCCAAATATAAGCACTTATCAGCAGATTTTATATTGGTATGCAATTTTTGGTTTAAGAATTAAATACCCCCGTCGCAGCAAACCTGCGTACTCAGCGAATTTCCTATGAATGAATATATTTCTTACTACCACATAAACCCACTTACCAAGTTTCATAAAAATACTTAAATAAATAAGTGATATATAGCATTTTATTTATTCTCTATAAGAATAACATTAGGGCTGAGAACGCAGGTTTGCTGCAACGAGGAAGATAAAAATGCGGGTTTTTTGCAATTATCAATATAACTCAACCAGGTGAAGCTATATACCAAGTTTTAATGATTTATGTTCATAATTAAGGGAGATATAAAGCTTTCCGTATTCTCCATAAGAATAACATTAGGGATGAGAATGCAGGTTTGCTGCCAAGAGGATAATCAACAAAAAATCAATTTTTTGTGGAAATATCAATATACCAGTACTAGGTGAAGCCACCTACCAAGTTTCATCAATATACGTTCATAAATAATGGAGATATCAAATTTTAAATATTCTCCATAAGGATAACATTGGACAACATACTGTGTTTAGCACTTTGAATATCACGGCAACGGTTGGACGTAGAATCACAATTTAAACACCAAAATGATTGTTTTGTAGAGCTAAACTGATTGGTAAAAGCAAATGTGAAGTTTACATAGAAATGAACTGAGGAAAAGCCAAAAACCTTTTTCCCATAAGATTAACATGGGAGATTTTATAAGCAGGTTTTTTTGGATTTTCTCCGCAACCACTTAACCTAGGTTAATAATTCAAAATACCATATTATTTATTTTTTTAAGCTCTATAACATGGTCAAAACCAAAATTAAGTTTTTTAAAAATTTTAGGGTGAAAAATGCAAAAAACTGATTTTTGGAAAATTTAAAACCCCTATAAACCCCCCTTCCCGTGGTCCGATATTTCTGGTTTTCGAACTTAAAGTCATGAATGTCACTTTACACATTTGAGCCAAACTTCATCGAAATCGGACGTTTTTTACTCAATTTATCGCGGTAACGGACACACACATATATATATATATATATACATATATATATATATATATATATATATATATATATATATATATATATATATACATATATATAAATATGAACGAACAGTGTTTTTGTCATCTGGGGACCTCAAAACAAAAAGTTATCATGGTCTCGGGCTTAAGTCTTACCATGAGACCTACGGTAATAGCTTCTTCCCTATAGGGGAATTTCGCTAAAAAAAACTACCAATGAATACACCAACCTCTGCACAACCTCTACCTACCGGCTACACCGGGAAGATTCATGACTAATATACGAAATATTTTTGGGCTCCATTAGGTGGTGAAAGAAATAGAACTTCTTGGATTACAAGAATAGTTTTGAATAACAACTTGTCCAAATATACATATATATAAATTATACGTCAGGAAAATACAAAAAACTTTGAAGGCCAATGGAGTAAATCCCTAGATGGTGTTCTAATACCAGTTTATACATTTTGATACAAGGAGAAATTAAATTAATTCGTTAAAACTATATGAAACATATGTGTCATTATAACACTTTTGAAATTTGTATGGTAGATTTTCCATTTTATTATATACATTCATAAATTAGCGTTTAAAAAAACGGCGTAAAAGACACTGCAGCTAAAATAGATACACACGTTGGAACCGTAACATTCAAAGAGACAAGAGGAATACCACACGAGAACGTTAAAAGCGTTTATCCCCCTAAGTGGATATACCTGATACCCTACCCTGTACCTCCATTAGTGGTTTTAGTCTCTATTAGGGATTATTCCACGTACGTCTCTTCACTGTACCTCATCTCTTTACTAGTTTGTAATTATAAAATGTTATGAATATCTAGACTTTTATATATATTTTTTTAATTATTTACAACAGCCTGATATTATTTTATAGTCTACTTTATGACCCGTTGTTTTTTACAAGAATTGCCCACCCTTCGCCACACTCCAGTGGGTTCTCGGCGACGTTACTGATGACATTCATGATGCAAATACTAGATGTAGGTGCTTCTGCGTAGACCAAGTTTGGTAAATTCAGCGAAACTCTCTCTATCTCTCTGTTAGACGACAACGCTACCAGGTCATATTTTAAGGCGAATAAATAAGAATGATGAGTGTAGAATGGGTGAGATGTCGTGTGTGGCCTTGTTATTGACTAAGACCAACTGATTTAGCCAGGATCATCGATTAATAGCCCGATGACCAATGACAGCTGTATTCAGAAAATATTTTCAGGATTGTGATCCGGATCGACCTGGTGAAATTCAGAGTATGAAGCGAGCACGCTTAGTAAATCCCACAAGCAGTGCTACCCAGCCAATTTATACACCTATTGTAGATAACGATATTTGTTTTTAATACGCAAGTGTTTTATTTTGAATGGGCCGCTACCTGTCTGCAATGTTTGATATTAATCGCTATGTTTAAAACAAATTACCAGCTGATTACCCAAAAAATTACGTTACTAAACATTTCTAAGAGCACTTCATGTCAGTCTGTACACCATACCTGATAACTGCTTCTTCTTCATCTTTTGCTCACATATTTTAGAATTTGCGTAAAAACACACACAAATACAAACAAAACCAATAACCAAACCAATACAAGGAACAAATACACCTAAAAACTACTTGCTTGGCTCCCAGCAGGCTGCTAATCGGAGAGGACATCATTGAGGAATTCAGAAATATAGGAAGCACATCCGTTGGTTGAAGCTGGAAACCTGTTACTAAGTGCCACACTGCAACCGTTGAATCCTAGGGGTGTCAACAAGTTATTGTTGGAGAAGCTGACCCTCTATAGTCTCCCTTGTTGTGTTGATATGTAATGTATGTAGTTGTTTTTGTTGATATGATTTCCTAATCTAACCAAACCAAACCTAATCAAACTCTGCCACAGACAGGTGAACTCTCCATGAGTTGCACATAAAAACCACCGACTGTGACGGGATTCGAACCCTCGATCCAAGTGTTACCTCCGGCCGGGAAGGTAACGCCTTAGACCGCACAGTCACTGATCGGACTAGCAGCTGCAGTGGATAAGTTGGTATTATAGAGACTAGGAGCTGGACGAGGTAGTTCAGTTCGTGTCTACCAGGTTTCACCACATGTCAGACTCAGACTGCAGACTGAGCGCCTAACAGTACAATCGCTTATGAAGCAGTAACAGTGTTTATTGATAACAGATTCAAAAGACGATATATCGGTCCATAGCACTGAAAGGGTTAACGGACATACCATTTTAATAATCTATAACAATGAACAATGTTGCAATATCATTTAAACATAAACAAAAAAATCAACATTCAGTCACAACTAACCATATCAACAGCAACAACTGAACATCAATCAAACTTAACGATATCAACTTAACATAAATAATATAGCATAGCCATTAGAACAGGAACTTAACAATGACCACAATCAAGAAGAAAGATTAACATAGTTGGGAAAAGTTAAACTTAACACACTGTTTAAACTGACAGAAATTAGTATTAAAAAAGTCATATCTTGAGGCAGCAGGTTTCCCACTCGTTGTATACGATGGATTGTGGCATTGGAATAATAGTTTGTAGGGTGATGCCCACGTCCAAACAACTCAGTAGAAACCGAGTCATCTACGGTCATCTAGTATCAACCGGTGTAACACTCGTGCGGAGCGGCGAAAGTGAGGTTAGACCTGATAACAACATTTAGTTTCCGAAGAATGTTTTAATGTCCTTTTTGTTTTATGTGTTCGTTCGTTTTGAGTGCTGTTGTAACCATCGACAAGAACGTCAAGTTCACTATTATGTGTGAACCTCGGACACCCGTGCTGATGATGCCCCTGGAAAATAAGGGCAAACAATTGTCCACTAGGATACAAATCACATGGATTGCAGTAGACAGCGAGTCTCTTCACAAGTCCTGTTCACCAGTAGTTACAATTAAATATTTATTATTTAAGACATTTAACTGTGAAGTTATTATTAATTTAAATCGTAAAATATAAAGCCAAAACGTAAAGAATGCGTCTAATTAAGGTCCTTAGCCGCTAGCCTCAATTATTGGGTTTCACTAAGACTCTAAGTGACAGCGAGGCACGACTAACAAGATTCATTGGCCAAACTCTATTGAAATTTAAATCCAGTAAGAGTTAGTTAAGATTGTGTTTATTGACTGAATGATACAACTAACATGCAATTATTTAGTTTTATAAAACGTCCTATCGACTTTGATGCACTGATACCGAACAACACAAACATGTTAAAAATTACCTTAGACTGGTTCGAAAACCGATGTTTTTATTTAGTAGTAAGGAATAAAACAAATAAGATACAAATTTTGTGTTTTTTTTTAGTGAAAGTAAGTTTTTGTTTTGGTACTATCAGAAAACTTCTGACGTACTAAACGTTAAGTTAATTTTGGTATACATAATAAAAAATCTCAACGCGAATGCAAGTAATGTATACAGGCGATATCTAGTGAACAACTGAACATGTTTATGTGAGTAGTAAGAGGTCAAGTTGGAAATTCGACGAAATTCCTAATGTTTTACAATCGTCTTTGGATCTTTGCCCCACAAGCTTTCAAAGCTTTAATTCAAATTTCGTGGAAAAATATGTATATCAAATTAATTGAATTTTTAACAAACTTTGCCACTTAACATTGCAGAACAGCAATAACAGCGCTTTGATGGCCTAATGAAAGAAGTATATAATAATTAGACAAGATATTTTTCATAAACAAAAAAAGCTACTAAATTAATGTTTCAGTCCTAAGCATTCAAATATCATTATGATTAATTTTAAAGTACACTTATACATTTTGTTGTGTCACTAATTTAAAGTCTTAAATCCTTTTTTAGATCATATTCATATACTCCTGTCTCACTTTTTAACGATTTAAATATTAATTTTTCATATTGCAATGAACCATAATCATTTGCATTTTCTTTCACACGATTAATTGAAATTCATTAATATAAATCTACACATGCTACCACCTATAAACTGCTGTATTCGAAATATTTATGAAGGAATTCTCTCCCACCACTACCTCCATTCTTCAATAATTGGTTTTCAATAATCCTTTAATGACCGGTGCACGGTAATTGGAGAAAACTATTAATGGGATCATAGTGTAAAATAATTGAATGAAAATACAACTACAAATATATATTTATAAATTCGTTAAGTTGGATCCAATATGTTTTAATTTAAAAAGTTTAGAAACCTTTTTCTGCCGTGAGAAACAAGAACGAATTATTTTAATTTAAAACAGCCGAAAATATATTGCCGGAAACACATTGAAAATTAATACGAGTATAGTAGATAGTGAATTTAGTTTTGTTAAATATAATTGTATATAAGAAGTGACATTTGGTGTTTTTGAAGTATTTTTAACAAAATGCAAGAATCGCAGCAATTAGCGTATGTTACAGTAATTAGTGAGAACGGTAACCAACCTCAGGTTTGCCATTAAAAATTGAAAGCAATTAGAGCTTACGGACCCTATCATAAAGAATTCCAAATTAAATTTAACTTCTTCAATAACTGCTTTCACTTTAAAAGTTTTATATAATTAATCATTTTGTAAAATTTCAAAACAATCTTTATAGCTTATCTTTATAGTTACTCTTGACACACGGATTAAAAAAAAGGAAACGTCAGACTTTTGAATACTTATTGACATTACATGGTGTAGTCATGAATGAGGAGGCGTGCACTGAGGGACGGCCTGCTGTAGTGGATAGAGCGAGAGGCTTTGGTCCGCAAGGTTCAGGGTTCAATTCCCGAGAGCTATGTGAAAAATGCTAACCCAGTGGTTCGGAACCTAACCTAACCTAACCGAACCGAACCTAACCTAACATAACATAACCTAACACAACTTAACCCAACCTCATAACATAACCTAACCTTAAGCTGAAGCTTCACTTAGAAAACAATTAAGCATTACAGTTTCTATTTGTTGGATTTATATTTTTAAAATATTACCTAAGGCTTCCAAGACGGCAATAATACACAATGACTTATGAATTCTTATAAAACAGTTAGTAAATGTGCATCGTGATATCCAGACTAGAAACATATTACGATAATTTGAGAACTTAAAGACTTTGAGGATAACGCCTTTCGGTTTAAGAAGGTTAATTTATTTATAGCTTCCCCTTTTCTATTAAACTTTAATTTACAGTTCAAATACAGTTGTTTAGCTCTAACTTTTTTACTATGGACATCAATTCGAGAATTACAGGCACTCGTTATCCAGAAATGGTGATATTTATTTGACCCATAAATATGTTTCCTAGTAAATACTAGAATTCGTTTGGTACACATATTAACAAATAATAAAGGAGGATTCTGTAAAATAACACTGAAATCAATATCACTATCGAGGACAAACAAATGGAAGAAGTTCATTGTCATTAAAAAATTAAACTTGTGTGCAGTAAACAAAATACACAACCCCAGTATTGTAACAATTTTATTTTCACCACGCTACGCTGTAATCACCTGTTTTCCAAACGTCATTTTAATACCGAAAGTAGAGTTTTTCCGCCCAAGGGCCGAAAGTCAGCTGATCCAGTGTTGCCAACTTGTTTTCAAGCGTACATGACGTTACCTGGTTAATACGTGCATACTATTTTGCGTTCTTTGGTTGAAACACTGGAACAAATAACAATAAAATTCAAAACATTGTACTGTCGATGATTTGTTTATTGGTTAACTGTTTTTAGTCCGAAATTGCATGAGGCCGCTGTGTTTTATGACCGATCACATTTAACCCGTTGATAATTAAAAACGCGTTGAATTATTTATGGTGAAAAATAGCGTTCACACCTCTGCCGAAAGGGTTTTGCATAGCCCTCGAACGATTTATGACCTCGACTTCGTCTCAGTCATAAAACACGATGTCGGGCCAGCAAAACCCTACTTTCGGCCCTTGGTGCGAAATATACTATTTAAAATCTTCCTATTGAATTACATGATTTAAAAAATATAAGTAATCGTACGATGAAATTGTAAGTATCACAAAAGTTTAATTAAATTAAAAAAAAAACTCGAGTTTTTACATTTTCAGGTTGAGTCGTTTTATATTTTTTTAACTATTCTATTTTAAACAGAATGAGGTCTAAAACTAATTCGGGTAGAAAATAATTGCATGATAGGATTGTAAAAGTCAGTAGTTTAATCAGCGAGTGAATGGGAGGAGACGGGAAAACTCAGCACAAAAACCTGAAAGGTTTCAATCGGCTTAACCTGGCTTGCAATCAGCTTGTAATTGATTGAGCCAAATCGAACTTTGTATTTTGAGTCAAAATATTAGGAAATCGACTAAACAAAATCAAACACAAAATTTTAATATTTAATTATGAACATCATGTATTGTAGTATTGTAATTATTTAATACTAAAGCTCCGTTAAAATTACCGTATTGGTTTTGATGCAATCAGGTAGTTCAAGTAACATTTTTATTTTTATTTTGAGAATAAATCGTGTTAGCCAAGATGAATAAACAACGCTCAAACCTTGGTGCGTTCACTGCATCTCTGTTTGGAATATTGATAAGCAATTGTAGTTGATTTTCCCCTCTTCCATATTTTTTTAAGAATTGATAATTGTAAAGGCCTTATTTATGAATTATTTATAGTTTATAGCTTGTAACAGTGTTATAAGTATTAATTATCTTTGGTCACCTACTTCTTCAGCCTATGGTGTCACAGTTTATTCCTTTAGTGAAACCAGTTTCAACTCAATTACAAGTCTTCATCGGCTAATTCTTGACATTAAATACTATGCTAACGTATCCGTAAATTTCGTCAAAGTCAAAAGAAATATTATTAAAAAACACACAAAACACAGTTTACTAGTCACATTGCACCCGGTACATTTGCACATTTAAAATTCCGACCAGGTATTTTTACATTACTCGATCCGCACACGGCAAATTTCGTAGATCTACTGCAATTGCTTGCTTGTTCATCCGGTGGGTGGTCAAGGGTTACATGCCCATCAGCTGTTCGTCCCTATCCAGGCAACTGAATAATTTAAATGCTATTTCATCCGAAAATGAATCTATTTTATTTAGCATAGTCTCTTTTTATTTTATTTTTTTCACATCAGTAACGGCGTTAAAACGATGCAATGACAAATCAAGCAAAGGTTTGGGAGGAGTATTTTATTTATAATAACTTTACTGACGGAGAAAAAGAGACTATGCTAAATAAGAAAGACGAATTTTCGGATAAATAACATTTAAATTATTCAGTTTCCTGGATAAGGACGAACAACTGATAGGCATGTAACTGTTGACTACCCACTGGATGAACAAGCAAGAAATGGGCAGTAGGTCTACGAAAGTGCGCGGATCGAGTAATATAAAAATAATGTCGGAATTTTTAAATGTGTAATTGTACCATGTGTTATATAACACGTAAACTATGTTTTGCATTTTTTTTATTTATGTTTGTTTTACCTTTGACGACAATTACGGATATGTGGCAATAGTATTTAATGTCAAGAAGTGGCTGATGATGACTCGTAATTGAGTTGAAACCGGTTCCACTAAAGGAACAAATGGAGGCACCATAGGCTGAAGAAGAAGGTGAGTTTTAAAAATGCAAGTTGTCAAGGCTTTGAAAGGCAATAAAAATCCTTGGTCGTCGTAATACTTTTAATACCACAAATAGTGCGTGTTCCTTATAGTGTTGAATACAAACCTAAACTTTTAACTAGTAAAGTTTAATGCCCTTTCCTACAGCCCTTCTCGGCATGTAATATAATATGTTATATACATACAATCTGGATATCCTTTGTTGGTAGACCCTTGGCCATAAGCCGGGCCTAAATATAATAATTTTCTTATAAGTTTTAACGTTTTAAAATATTGCTGATTTTATACACTTTTGATTGGTCGTCACAATAAACCACATCCGCAAAAACCCTCGTCAAAAGAACATGTTTGCAACATATTTTTCACTTTATATTTATTTATGTAAAACCATCCGCTTCCTGACTATTATAATGTTATCCAGTGTAAATATATCAGAAACTGTTTCTTGTTAATATTGACCTAACAAATCAGTTTAAAAACAGTACTGAAAATACCTTAAAGTAAAACGAAGTTGCATTCTACTTGTAGTCATTAAAAATGTTAATCACAAAGAAATAATGTCATCAAGTAGTATGCTCATGTACTAAAGACATTTTTATAACTAATATAATTAACATGCGTATATTTTAGTTGAACACATATGGTATACAAAGCATACTGAAAGCATTTTGTGTGTGATTTCCAATTCCTCTGTATTGCTACTGCGCCATTCTCTATCTCATACAGTTTAGATCTATTTAGCCGACGGTGCTGATTGCCTAACCTAATCAGCTTCATCAGCTTGTCAGATCTGCCAGTGATCACTAACTATCCTGATCAGCTGTCTGGTCATTCTAACGTCAAGTGTTTTTTCTAACTTTTACTATCCTCTGTTTACTGTTAACAGTTTTCAGAGTATTAGGCGTGTTGTTAGATATACTCGACATACCAATAATGTTTGCCAGTGGCTTTCTAACTGTGTTTAAAGAGGGAAATTCTTAAAAGTGTAAAGTAGCTCTTTTTAGTAGTTTCTATGAGGGAAGGAGTTTTTTAATGCAACCCACCAACGCAATTACCGATAGTCACTGATTAAGATAAATACAAGTTCTTAAGTTTGTAACTTTACTATAAATAATTAATCCTTCGTCAGCTGGTTTGCGTTGTTGCAATGCTGTTTATTTTACTTGCTGTTATTTTAAAATTATTACATAGCAGTTGTAACTCTTAATTATAAGAGTAACTTGTTCCATACATGATTAATGTTGGCTGTTGGAACACATGATCCAAAAATAATGTTTTTTAAGTTATGAAATTATGTCTAGGAATTATTTGTATCAAGTGATAAAAGAAAAAAAAAATATATATATATATATTATTTGTAAATTTACATCAAAATCCAAGGTTTTGTTTAAAATAATAATCTTGATTAATACCAAACCCATAATATAACTATTTCCTATTCATGCGAATTCTTACAAACGTTACAGTATCTCTGAATAAAATACATTGTAAAATATAATCCAAAAATGCCTAAAAATGCTCAACTAGTTTAATATATGCAAAAAGAGCTAAAATACTTAAACTACGCCTGATAACACTCAATTGAAACTTTGGAAAACAAAGTGGGCCGAGAATAACATTGAGTTGTTGGTTTAAGAAGTAGGTAATTTAACCGTATTGTCGCTCCACACACGATGCCAGGGCTGCCAACATTACACCGTCCTGTGATGCAATCAGGCGTGCCACTCTAACCACATCTTTGAAACTCTTCGTCAATATACATAACACCGGAGGCTTAACACAAATATTCAATACTATAGGAATATACAAATATTCCTTTCACAGTTTTACAACATTGTATTTAAAAATTTAGTTTTTCACGAAAGGAGGAGTATAAATAAATCATAAATTACGATATTAAAAAATATAAACGAAAGAAATTAATTTATAAATATAAGTCGTCATGGAAGATGTAGTATGTGAAGTGCTCTCAGAAATGTATATCCCCTAGCTTTTTAAATGAATAAAATATTTGTTGAAAATGTAAAAAAAAACTTCTAAGAGTAACGGTTCAAAGTATAAATAAACAAATTTATAATTTGACGTTTTGTGTAGGCCTACTGTATATTACTCCAAATCAAGTGCATCCGTCCTTCAGTAGACCTGTTCTTCCATTAAAACTGCATTATTTTGTTTCCAAAGTTAAGTTCCAAAAACACATCAACTCGTATAATCAGAAACTCGTAATATGTTAGGACAACAAATAGTATTTATTCTGTCAAAGTTATAGACATTATTTGGTTCAAAAAATATTTAATGCTAATATACAGCTTAAATAATTTTTCTAAATCGCTAAAGTTAGTAGGTGTTATTCCACTTTTGAAATGTTTTAAATTTTCAATCTCTGAAGAACATTTTTGAATTTAAGATGCATTTAATTTTTTAATAGATTTTACACACAATTGTTATTATTGCAGATGTAGTTTATAATTTTACCCTCTTACAGTATTATATTAATAACATACAATTATCAGCGATGACAAATATGAAATTAAACGCTTTTGACTTGAGCACCACATTTCATTACTAGATGATCAAACTCTTGAGATCTGAAGGGCACTGCACTTGGCGTGAATGACATCTAAATATCTTAATAGTCTGTTTAGTCTTTTATATGAGATTTATTCAAGAGGGGGGCATTTTCAAATGCTCGATCAATCTTATATTAATTTAAAATATTAAACTTATAGTTTTTACCTTTAAACCGATTACAAAAATAAATACACTAAACTCTATCCCTCAATTAGTCTTAAATATGTTCATATACTTGTTCTTAAGAAAGTGATAACAGTTTGTTGTTTTTATTTATACTTAGAAAGGCAAAGATATTATAACAAGTTTTGGAGCACTGAACGCACTATGTATTTAATAAAGTGTTTTATTTTGGGGCGAATGTGTGTTGTATGAAGTAGGAGTTTAAATTAAAAATTTCCATATACATACCAAGCTGGAATGTTATTAGCTTGTTTTTCAGGGTTTCTCTTAACAATACTTGTCATCTTCAGACTGGCCCAATTAGCGTAAGAGGATTAAGCCCCTCAGAAAGCGGTGTCAAATAAATTTTCCACTTAGTTTAGATACATTTAAAACATTAATTGGTCTAAGTAATGCAATATATATATTATTATATTATAATGCTACTCACCAGACATCTAAGAACTGTTATAATTATTTCAAAGTAACATTCAATCTTAACTCTCTAGCCTTACTCTCCGAATCGATTTACTATAGCGTTTTAATTTCCATTAAAAACACTATATAATTTAATATAATATTTGTGACATGTAAAACGGAAATAATTGATATAATATAGAATAAGTTTTGTGAATAATTGCTGACAATTGCAAATAAGAATTGCTGGTGCTACTTGGTTTTGCAATTCTGGACAAACTCGCGATTTTCATGTCCGGGGATGTCGGAAAGAAGTTGGAGACAATGGTTTGAATTGTTTCTTGGACTGAGGGGACAGGAGCCGAGTCACGTGACGGTCGGCGTCCTCGGCTTCCAGATGTTTCGGTCCAAAGCTTATAAATTCATGCTCGCTGGGCGACTGCGGCATTTTACGTACATTTCTGATGTCGGAAGTTTGTCGCTAGTCTACCCAGAGAGACGTAAATTTCTTCAGATTGGAAGGGTTCGAAGCGTTTATATTATTAGGTTGAAGATAAACTAAGACCAGACTGATATAGTACTGAAAGAAGACTTACATTATTAAAGTTCAGTTAAACCAATAATCGAACAGTTTATTTTTATTTTGAAATAGTGAAGTGATAAGCAAAACCAAGTTTCAATTTTAATTTTGAATTTTATAAATTATTCTATTTTACAACAAAGACTTTTAATTTGTTTGTTTGGATAAATACAAGAAGATTTTATTTGATTCACTCTTATTTTGAAAGACCACTTCTTAATAAAATAACCACTGGTTTAAGAATATTTACCATGTGACAATTTTTAAACATCAAGGCTGTGTATGTTGCATTCGAAAATATGTAACCACGTATTTATGTTATATAAAACAAATTTAACCTCTACAGTCAATAATAATACATGTTTTGAAGTCAAGACTAACGTAAAAATATAGGCAATTTAGATTTGGGGCACCTAAGGGATTTTGGAGCATATTCTTGTTTACTAAATGCTGTATGAAATCAAGGTGATATGGTATTAAGAACATGTTAGTTTATGTTCTGTTCATTGTTTAATATTAGTTTAGTGCGTGTAAAAGTATATTCGTAAAATTTTATATAATTATATTTTACGGAATAATAAACTACTTGTTTCCCGATGAAGGTAAGTCTAAGCTCCACCCGTCTCCAAATCACCTTAGAATAATTAAGCGAAGTGATTAGCATTATTGTTTGGTTCCAAGTCAACCAATTAAGTTTATCATACACAGCTCTAAAAGCGTTATTGTGTTTACGAATTACAAATGTATAGTGTCTTTTGGTTAAAATATATAACGTAAAAATATACGAATGTTTCTTGCAGTCTTTTGGATAGGTATATTCACTTTGGTAGTTAACCGATTAAAATACGCAATTTTATTATTTCATGGATTTGATTTAAAACAAGTTTGGAAAAATATTTAATTTTACTAAAAGATGTCTATTTAATTTTCTACAATAATTTAGAATTGACACAATGGTGTTGGTGTAAGAAATTTAAAAACATTGGATAACCAATTCGTTTTGAAATTGCAAAGCTTATTTAGCTTTCGTGAAACTTGTTAAACAGACTTTGCAAAAGTTTGATTTTTCTCCAAATATAGATCGAATTAAATCTGGTGTTACCAGATTTCATGTTAACATGCATTTTTTAAGTTTTAAGTTGAAATACTGACTGTTGACCACCGCAGACAACTGAATGCTGAATATCAGACGTTCGTCTCTCCAGTAAGTCGCAGGCTCCTCGGTTCACAACCAGCACACAACAACAAAGTGATTGCAGTTAAAATTATTTCTTAGGAAAACTGGCTATTTAAATTAAATTAATAAAATAAATGTATCATAAAATCAATAAAAGCTTTATTTTTAAGAATAACTACGCACCTTCGAGTGCCAGTGGGGTCGAGCCTTGAGGACCGAGGGAACAACAATTCCTTTGCTATAATATTGAGGAGGTTAATGTGACTTTTTAACTTGCCTAGTTGTCAAAATCGACCATGAAATAAATTAATGCCACTTATTAAAGTAATTAAAGTATTAAAGTACTTATTAAAGTAATTATAATACTTTGGACAAGGAGTCTCTTAGATTACGTATGATACAAGTAATGAAATAAAAAACTACGAACAATAACAAAGTTATCCATGGAGAAAATAGCTGAATTAAAAATCAAATCAACACTACTTGCTATCCAAATATCGTGCAAAATTCAGTTTTTTCAGATTTTAAGTCAAAAAGAAGGAGTAATAAGATTAAGGAATTGTATTTCCTCTTTCCAGCTTCTCTCCTTGCTTTTTCATTTAATTCTTTTCACTTTCCTGATTTATTAAGATCCAACTTTGACAATTTTATATTTTTCCAAACAGTTTTGTACACCGCAACGTAATTAATATAATATATAAATTTGTATTAAGTCGTCCTTTGAGGAATAGGGTACTACAGAAAAACCTGCAAGGTGATGTTATATTAACTCGCTATTCTTTTAACTATTGGGTTTACCGTGGCTGGTACTTACAGATATACTTATAATACGTTTTATTAGTGAATTTCGGCACCTGGATGGGATAGGATTCCAGCCAAAATCATTAAAGATAATCCCTCTCTACGCCGCCCTATTCTCCATATAATTAGTTTAAGTATCCGAACTGGTATATTTCCCGATGCTTTTAAAATTGCCAAAATTACACCAATCCAAAAGTCAGTCCCAAAATCATCTTTTGATAATTTTAGACCAATTTATTTGTTGACTACAATAGATAAGATCCTGGAAAAATGTGTTAACATTTAATTAAAAAATTATTTAGAAAGTGAAAATATTATCACTGATAGTCAGTATGGCTTTAGGAAAAGAAAACACACCTCTATTACTCTTTTTGATTTGACCAAATTAATTTCAAACCAAGTTGCCGACAACAAAAAAGTTACGCTACTTTTTTAGATTTAGCCAAGGCCTTTGATTCAATTGATAGGAAAAAACTAACAGAAAAGTTACGATTGAAAGGTTAAAAATGTTTCTTTACAATGGTTCATGAGTTATTTTGACAGCAGAAACCAGTTTGTAGTTATAAATCGAATTAATAGTGATGAGACAAGTATTGAGTACGGAGTGGTACAGGGAAGCACTTTTGGTCCCTTATTATTTCTTATATTTCTTATATTCTTATATATATTATATTCTTATATACTATACTCTTACTCTTATATTCTTATATATATTTCTTATATTCTTATATTTCTTCTTCTTATTTCTTATTAATAATATTGCCAAACTGCAACTTCTAGGAAAAATACTCTTGTTTGCTGATGATGCGGCGATGGTCTCCTATGGTTTTGCATAGGACGAGGTGTATATGAGAGCGCCCTCGGACCTTATCAAATTGAAAAACTGGTTCGATCAAAATGTTTGATCTCTTAACATAAATAAAAAAGTGTTTGCCAATATACTTTAAAAGTGGTAGTGATCCAGGTCCGAGGACGCTTAAGATTCACTTCTGTGGTAATCTGCACCTGACAACCTGCAGCAGTGGCACAGTTGAGCATGTGACTCAGTATAAATGTTTAGGAGTTATTATTGATTTTAAGCTTAGTTAGATGCCACACGTGCAGCATGTCAAACAGAGATTAAGGAAATTGATTTGTGCTTTTATGCAGCTAAGGCGGGTGTTAAGTGTGGATCATTGTAGGGTTGTATATTTTGCCTATGTACAGTCACTGTTGCAGTACGGAATTCTGGCGTGTGGTGGTGTCCCTTCTCCGGTTCTTGAGCCACTTGCTGTGACCCAAAGATTTATCTAAAAAAGTATTTTGAAGAAGCATCAAAGATGCCCAACAAATTTAATTTTTCACGATTTTCCAGTTTTAACTGTCCAAAGTCTATATCTTAAAAGTTTAACTTTGTTTGCAACAGAAAACAGACATGATATATTCACAGAAACTCTCACCCTTATTCTCACCCTTACCAAACTAGAAACAAGTTAACATTTGGCTTTAAAAGCCCTAAATTACACACAAAATCACAACATTCAAATGCTTTCTAAGTAACCCATTTATTGTACTGCAACCTTCCTCCCGAAATTAGAAATGCTGAGGCTGACAGTGTCGCTGTATTCAAGCGTGGGGTTAGTCGATGGCTGCTTAGTCTTAGCGGTGAGGCGGTTGAGGCACTGATGCAATCGCAATCCCGATGAAAGATTTAACTTAAATATAAGAACTCCGAATTGTCTGGTGCTGGAACTACATGAGTGTATAATTTTAATTAAGTTTTTTGTTTTATTAGGTTATAGGTTATTTCAATAAAAGGTTAAATTTGTCCTTTCAGTTATCAGTGGACTTTTTGTGTTTGTGCATAGTGACACTTGTGACTCTTTCTCGCCACAGGCTTCAGCCTTGCGAGGAATACATTTCCATGTGTTTATTGTATATTTAATGCATGTCAAATTATTATCAATGGAAATAAATGATCTGTATCTGTATTAGCATGACCCGCACGGTTAAACTTAAGCCCGGGACCACCATAGAAGTTTCTAACGTGACCCCCTGAACACGTTTTGGGGGGTCGTTCAAAATGTTATACATACATATATATAGGACAAGTACATACAACACTACAGATTAGCTTTACATATATATATATATATATATATATATATGTGTGTGTGTGTGTGTGTGTGTGTGTGTGTGTGTGTGTGTTGCACTCTATTGGTGGCATTTTTGTCCGATTTACTTCAAATTTGGGAAGGACGTTCTTTTATATAATCAGTTGGACAAGTTTGTTGGGAAAAACAATCGGAAAACTCTAAACTCCCTTTTTGGGGATTAATCTTTCAAATTTCGAGTATTCGGGCCCAAAAAGGGTCAGAAAAGCCCCGGATGTAAGATTAATGCATGTAAAAAATGGGAATTAGTGATGCGAATCTTTGAAGCCCTCTCTCGTCATTCTAGCATAAATATTTACCAAGTTATTAAAGAAAATGTGTATCGACAAAACACAGTACGTTTCCTTATACGTTTTTACATTAGAAAAGCCTGTTATTCATTTGTTGGTGTACTTTTATCATCCCCAGCAACCTCACGCCTACTTTCAAGCCCTACTGGACCTTCTACTAAAATTATAATGAACAAAATTTCATTCCCAGCATTGCAGGTAAATTAAACCAGGAACAGAAGAACAGCCAAAAAATCAATGTTTTCAGATTTCAATACAAATTGTAATAAAAGTATGTTTTTAAACTGATTTTGAGTTTTAAAAGTTTGTTATGTGGAAATTCACTTCCCTCACGTCAGCGTGCTGCGTGCGAACTCATTTATACTCTAATACTTTAAAAGTAGTAAAGCTGTAGGAGTTGGTAATCGATATGAGCGTTTATCTATACCCAAAGCTATACCGTGACAGAAACTTATGAGAAAACCAAAAGTATGACTCCCACGAACCGTGTACTGGCATATCAACGATTTAGTATGTCACTTATGTTAGAAATAACTATTGTACTTTAAAACACCAACAATAGAATCGTTTGTTGCTTTCCAAGCCATTTTAATTTTTAATTTAACAAACTGTCTGGGCAACCAACTTGTTCAACTAAAGCGTGTAGCAGAACAATAAATAAATTTTTTGGACGACTTTATATCGATTGAAGCGATATACATTTAATTGATTTTATCTTATATAAATAGGCTCAGCTGATCTGTATTTATCTGAATAAAAGTTCTCTTCTTCACAGGAAATTCACTAATAAGGCAAGGATGGGTATCAGCAGTGAGCAGCCTCACTGATAACGTGCGTTAGCCATCAGCACAATTGACTATTTCACCTCCACCAGAGTTATTCTTTCAGAGTTCTTCATAATACTTGTAAATACTTCATCTTAGCTTCAGAACATTTATTTAAGCTCTTGTGTTGACACTTTGAAAAATATAATAAATGTATAATATATAAATATGAAATATTAAATGTTAACAAAATAAGACCTGAATATCTGCTTAAAAATCTAACTTTCAAATTCTCAAACAATGTAATCAAGAAATGATTTTAAAGTTGTAATCATGGCTTTGATTGTATATGATATAGTGCTCTAGGTTAGGTTATGTGCAATGCTCGAATGTTATGATTACCAAGCAGTGTGAATTGTTATACTTTTATTACAATGTAATGTATCTTGTGAAATTGATATTAGTGCTTTAGTGTTTCATCCGAGTTAAGAATCGACTTTAGTTTTTCGTCGATAATTATTATTAATTTAATCAATCCATGGTTGTTTCATGTTACAAACTTGTGAAGCCTAATTTTTTTTTGCCATTATCTGTATATTATGGCTGATAACGGTTTCCAGCAAGCTTGTCCTATATGTAGCAAATAATTAAACGATTATAAATATTATGTGGTCAAAACCAGACAAAAAGGCGCGGATGGAATAAACGCGGCCAGTGTTCGAAGAGCGGACTTTGTAGTAGTGGCCCTTGAATATAAGGTGCATACAAGTTGTCGTAAAGAGGCAATGAGTTATGAGTTAAGCAGTTTTCCTCCGGTACTCTTTTAAAGTACTCTTTTACTCCGACTAACTGATAAGCCCCAACTTGCTCATGATATATCTGAATATGCTCAAGACGGAATTTTAAAAACAGTTCCTGAAACAGACCAAACTGTTTTTGATGGAGTACCATGGACACGTGGTGAAACTTTTGCTCACGTTGCAGAAACCTATGCAAAGTTTACAATTCGTCATTAAGTTTCAGGTACGACAGTAGCTTTCACTATCCCGTGGGGCCCAGCCTGAATGACAGTACGCATTTGCGGGGAGGTCAAAATATGTATCCAGGGGTCAGTTTACACCGGACACAGGGTTTCCGGTAATAAAGGATGTTTTTCTGTCAGTTAATTCTAATAAAAAAAGGTTGATCGAGCTCGTGAGCAAAGAACTAAGAAAACGAAAATGCCAAGTGATCAATAATTCTCCTGGATATGCTGATGTCAAAATTGCAAATGGGCTGCAGTAACAACTTCCCTATCAAGAACAACGACACTAGTCGGGGAAGACACCATCTTCTTGCTTTAATCCTTTACTAAGCAAATGCAAGCGGTAAATCCTTGTATTTCAAATCATACCAAAATAAACCGTTAGACAAGAAAAAGGTTTATAACATAAAGTGCATAAAAAAAAACTTGGAACCAACATGCGCTTAGACTTATTATTCGTTCATTCAATCACTGGTTGTGATACAATTTCTTGTATTTATGGAGTTAGCAAAAAAAGTGTTTTCCAGACAATTTGTAAATGTACTCTACCTTACAATCATGTTCCAAAGCATTTACCACCCCGAAACAGACCACGGAGCTCAATAATTACGTTGTAAGGCCATGTCCATTTATATGGTGGAACACGCAATGATTCCTTGGGAAAATTGCGATACAATCTACTCAGCGAAAAGGTCGGTACTGATTCTTCACTCATAAAGCCATGATCACTTCCAACGACTGAATGTGCCTCAAAATTTCACTTTCGCAGAGTGTATTGCCTGATTCTAGTATAGATGGAAAAAGAAAATGAGGTTGATCCTTTAAAGTGGGGGTGGAATATTCAGAACGACTGATTTTACCCAATCATGACTACTAAGAGCACTGCACCCAAGAGTCTCCTAAAGGTCATTCATTGTAACTGTTCTACCAGATGTAAAACTTAAAGATGTTCTTGTAGAAAGTGTAGCCTTCCTTGCACGACAGCCTGTGGGCAACGCCAACTTGAACAGTGTGAGAATCTGCTGAACAATTCATATTCGATAGAGTTGGATGAAGACTGTTGACCAAGTGTTAAGAGAGCATCATAGTTACTACTAGTGGCTTGAAGGGGCCCTAACCTTGCTCCAATGCTCGGCCTGATCTGATTTGTTTATACACTTTAGATGCTGAGGGAATTAAAACAATTTAAGTAGGAATACATCGCAGTTCACAAAAAAAGTAGACTCTTAATCACACGCAAACAAAGCAGACGTTTTGAAATCCCCATGCTATTTAAATGGGAATTATTTTATTCCGTAAAAATTATTCGGTAGATAATGAAGAAAAATAAATAATTTTCCCAAAAATGTCATGCCCAGACCTTTCAAATGAGACAACTCCCAGATTTCTACGACCTCCTGTTCGCTCACAATTTCATTGTCAGATTTTGGCTTACTGAGTTAGATATATAAAATTAATATTGTAGCTAATTGTGTATTTTCTAAGTTATTGATGTAAACAAAGTTTAAATGTCTTCTTGCATATTGTGTACGCAGTTTTTGTTGTTCAATTGTTAATTTGACTAAAAATCAAATGTTATGTGTTAACAAAGTATTCAAAATACCATGATTTTTTTAATTTTTACAGGATCTTCGACGCCATCTTGGAAATTAACCTTTCCGGACGCCCGATTTTCATAGACTTTCGTATATTTATTGACAAGTATCTATTAAAGTAAAATTCATCAAAAAATAATTTGCAGAATTTTTTTGGGGTAATTGAATAACTTTACTTGACTAATACGTTAGTAATAAAATAATTAAAAAAAAGTCCTATAGGGCTCTTCCCAAATTTACTTTGATAGCAATATAATAAGTATTAGTATTTACTGGACCTTTGTAAATTTAAATTTGGTAGGAACGTAACTAATACATTAGAACAAAACGCAAGCCTATTCCCATTACGACGATTTTTAAAAGCTTCGCACCCCGGAATTTCAAAAGACAATCTTTTAACAATCTTTCACATACTGCTGGACTGACAGATCTGAAATTCGGTAGGAATATAGCTGATAGCTCAATGGAGACATTTACCTACTCCAGATACAAATATACTCAAGGACTCTGGCCCACTGGCCTTTAATATAAGCGTGTATATCATCACACACCAACTACTCAACTAATAGAGCTGAAATTTCGTACTTTAAAGGAAATAAGAAACAAAATCATGGGGAGTCAAGGTGTTGTTCTCTCGAGATTTCACACATACCCTTTGTCGTGCGTGAGACATGAATGGAGAGATCTACGCCTCTCTAAAATATATTTTATGTTGCCGACCACCGACCGTCTAAACATAACAGTAAATATTAAAATGTATTTGGAGAAAATTAAGGGGTTGAGGAGCTTTCTTATGCCCTTTGAAAAGTTGAGATTTGGACAATGTAGTCTCATAAACATCTCTCCTTCACTCGGCACAATCTATGAATCACAGGGTTTACTGATCGACTGTTTTTACTGAGGTTCATAAAGAGTTTAACTTTTATTTAATTGTACATTAAACATGTAAAATGTAATTATAATATTGTAAAATTATATAGCATGTTATTTAATTTAATTGATGTACTATTTTTATACATACAACTCGTACGAAGGACGGGTACACAGCTAGTATACACATATGAGTACATTGCGCAGAATTAATTAAAATCTAGTCACGAATATGTAATTATCACAATTCCACACATCATCACTATTCAACTGTTAAAATCTCGAAGGCAAACAAAACATGGCTTTGTTAAACACGGAATAGGAGGCAGAATAAACATTCTATCATGGAAATTTGAATGTAGTAATGGATAGGTTTTATAAAAATACTTTTAAAATCAATTACATGGACCGCTGAAACTTTAATTTAGTCATAAACTGCAATAAGCAAATAATTAAGGATGTAATGCAGAAATGGGCAAGATCGCAATAATTAATACTTATCGCCTTAATAACGGATCCCAGAAAATAAACGGTAGGGGCTAAGGCTAAACATAACCAAATGAGGTCTTTAGATCGAATCAAAACGACTTAATTTAAACGCTTCCGCATAACGCAACTTTTAAAATTTCTAGCGATTGAATTTTGTAAATCTAGGGAATGACATTTGGTGATTTTCTCGGTCAAGGTGAAGGTCCGATGTGAAAGAATTTGTCGGGGTGCATAAAGTTTTCTCGGTTCACAAGCAAAACAAAAGAAGACGGAACAGTAGCTTGGACTGCGTTCTAAGTAGATATAATTCTACGTTCTTCAAATGAGGATAACAACATCCTTGGACGGCCTGATGATGACTTTGTAAGAATTTGAAACTAGTTGTCACTGTAACTATTTAGATTAGTGATAAAACATGTATTTAAAACACTATTACTTTTTATATTCTGTTAGTCTGAAGTTATTACACTGAAAGTAAGTTTTTTTAAGCGGACTGTTGCATGCAAATCCTTTGAAAATTTATTTCAAATACCTTAAAAAATCCATAATATTATAGCTTAACATGTGATCTTGTCTATATTGCAGTAAAATCCGCAAGAGACAGAACAATTGACTTCAATTTAACATAACCTTTAACCTATTGCGTTTTAATTAAACTTATATTGTAAATTTTAAAAAAATCTGATATTTTTATTTTATAGAAACATAGTTTTTATTTACTCCAAATAACCAGCCTATAAAAACTGTATCATTTAATTTTGTTAGTTTTTTGTTACCACAACTGTTAAATACATAGGAGAGTATTATTAATATGTTGATTTTTCTGAATAAAAGGAATACTTATGGAAAACATACTGAAATACTGCCACCATTGATTATTTTCTTTTAGTAGATTTCCCATAATCATATAACTGCAACAGCTTAACAATAACAAATGGTTTGAATGGTAGAGATTTTTCGTAATTTAGTAACTAGGTTTACGTCTGTGGTATTGAAATGTAACAAATCACCAAATATGTTTAAAATTGACTTTATTCACTTGATCTATTAACTGAACTGCTAGTACATTTAGTTTGATCAGTTTATCTTCTCCAATAAGGACAGAGTCTGCTATCTTACACGTCGGGGTAGCCTGCCATGATGCCACTCTCGAAGCCACATTCGTCGGTTCCCCTCCTTATCTTAAAGAATCCTTTATCACCCCAGTCTGAATTCCACGAGTTGGCCACCAGCCAGTAGTCAGTGCCGTTCTCAGTGCCCCAGCCAATCACCTTCACTGCGTGTCCACCACACCTATCCCCAAATGTATAATGGTACACTCCTGAAAAAAGTAGATTTTGTTTGTATATAAGGGTTACTTATTTTATAGTTAGGTTTTTAATTTGACACAGATAGTTTTGCTGTATAATTTCACACTTACGAGTACAGAATATCAAGTATGATACTGGGGTATTACCGAATGTCCCCTATAGGAAATAATCGTTTATCGTAGCATGGAAATCTGGTCCTAAGCCAGTCACCATGATAACAATTCATTTTGATGTCAAAAACAACATTAGATTGAATTTATATATGTATATATATGTAACCGTTAACAAAAAAACTGTGGTAATACAACGTTTGATCCTAATCTTAAGTAATTTGTTTGAATGAGTTAAAAAAACACACTTATCGCAGTGTCCGAATGTGGGTTTTAGAGACATTTTAGAGTTTAAGACATTTGTCCAACAAGTGTTTTTTTACACATAATTTTGTTTAATACAATTTTATTTTTTAGCATTTTATTCAGAAAAAAACATCCAATTGTTTTACCATTAAATGAACTAATTCAATTTGAAAATGGCACTAGTTTTGTTGTGTCTGGAAACTCTTTTGAAAATTTCCAATGCTCGTTAAGCTACTCACGTTTAGCAGATATATAAAAAAGTAAAACTGTATTATTTGGAAAAACTTGCATACACAGCTCTATGTAAACATATTGCAGGCTATTTTCTTGTCTACATTTATTCTTATGGGGAGTAAGTATAACCTTTTATCTCTCTTATTTAAAAATATATATTGATGAAATGTGGTATTCGCTTTCATGCATCTATTAATATTTGGATGGAAATCCCACTTTCAGTATTCTCATTTACAGCAAATCTGTGTAATCTGTTCTACATTATAGATAATAAATAAATTGTTATACATCGCTAACTTATTAATATGTTTTAGTGAAATGAGTTTGTAGGTATATACAGGGTGAGTCAGACCACCCGTCCAGCATGTATAACGGGAGAACGGTTTGGTCTAAAGTCGTCAAAAAAAAAATTCTTTGTCACTAAAATGCATATGCTATCTATTAAAAATATTTTCATTAAAATCGATGTGTGGAATGTTCCAAAACTGAAGGACACGTGTTAGAATCTCACAACTGTCTTACGTAAACATAGGGAATATTATACATAATTTTAAATGTCTCGTTAAAATAAACATTTTGACGAAAACAGAATTCACTTACCTTTATTCATTTTAAAGTGGCGGCCATTTTTTTGTAAAATATTGACATTTACGGAATACCGTGTATTTTCTAAACCACTACTCAAAAATCTTTTTTCCGACTTAAATTTCTTACTCGTGATAAACTCAGTTTTACTCTGGTATGCTACATGACAAGCTTTTTTGAGAAAATTTATATTTCAAAAAAAATATTGATTTTGAAAGTACCTTCATACCCAAAATTCAAACAAGTACAATGGTAGCGTATGTCAAAAAGCGTGCCATTGAAAAGGTCTTGTAAATCCTAGCAACTTTCTAATTAACACTAACCTTGTATGTATTTTAGTTTTTCTGCAATCAGCAAAAACATTATTTTCCCATATGAAATGCATGTTAATTTGCATAAAACTTGCATGTATTCTGTGTCCATATTCGTTTTGTGTGTTATATAAAATTTAACAATATAACTCGTTTTGGATCATTCTGTCCAAAGATTTTGATGAACATATTTTTAATAGATAGCCCATTTGCGTTTCAGTGGGGAAGAATTTTGTTTGATGACTTTAGGCCAAACCGTTCTCCCGTTATACATGCTGGACGGGTGGTCTGACTCACCCTGTATATGTCTATATATTTATTCATATTGGAAATCCGCTGAATACGCAGATTTACTGCGACATGGGTATTTTACTTTAGTGTCATCTAACTATTCTGATGCTAAAAAGTTACTGTTTAATGTTTAATTGTTTAATTTGAGTAGTTTAATTTGTAACGGTTTATTGATTTATTAATAAACAAGATCGACTTTACTCTCCTGTATAATAAACAATAAGATTTTTTCACGAACCCAGAAGTTACCACTTACCCAATTTTTAATGAATAAACTTTGGAAAGTGAACTATTAGCATGACCCGCATGGTGAAACTTAAGCCCGGGACCACAATAGAAGTTCCTAACGTGACCCCCTGAACACGTTTTGGGTGGTCGTTCAAAATGTTATATATATATGTGTGTGTGCGTGTTTTGTGTGTGTGTGTGTGTGTGTGTGTGTGTTTGTGTGTGTGTGTGTGTGTTAGCACTCTAGTGGTCGCATTTTTTGTCCGATTTACTTCAAATTTGGTAGGGACATTTCTTTCTATAATCAGTTGGACAAGTTCGTTGGGCAAAACAATCGGAAAACTCTAAACCCCTTTTTGGGCATTAATCTTTCAAATTTAGAATTTTTGGGCCTAACAAGGGTCAATAAAGCCTCGTTTGTAGAATTAATGCATGTACAAAGATGGAAATTAGTTAGGCGAAAGTTTTAAGCCCTCTCTCGTCTTTCTAGCATACATATTTACCGAGTTATTAAAGAAAATGTGTTTCGACTAAACACAGTACGTTGTCTTATGGGGGTTTTACACTAGAAAAGTCTGTTATTCCTTTGCTAGAGTACTTTTATCATCCCCAGCAACCTCACGCCTACTTTCAAGCCTAACATTATAATGCACAAAATTGTATTCCCAGCTTTGCAGGTAAATGAAACCAGGAGCATCAGAACAGCCAAAAAATCACTGTTTTCATATTTTAATAAAAATTGGAATAAATGTATGTTTTTACACTGATTTTGAGTTTTAAAAGTTTTTAAATGGAAATTCCATTCCCTCACGTCAGCGTGCTGCGTCCGAACTCGTTTAACTTTATACGTAATCGACTGCTTAAGTATTTGGACCCGGGAGGACGTTTTACATAAAATAAACGTTCCGTTTCACACATGTACATAATGTAGTTATCGTATTACATTACAGTGTAACGCATTTTATTATATTGTAAAACAGCATCAATAAATCCCGTCTGCGCCATTAAAATGTTATAGTAACGTATTACTTATTACATTGGCTCAGTTAACTGAAGATATGCATGAAAATACTCGTTCATACTTATTATATTTTTCTCAGAATATTTCAAATTCGAATGTTAATTTAAGTTGTACCTTAAAACACGCTAACACGCTAATATTATTTATACACATCATAAACATGTCCTAAAAATACTACTTAAAACACATACAAGAAAAACTGAACTAAAATGTTTGTACTAAATAAGTGTATTTAAAACCTATCCATATTTAAATTTATTTATTAAGAGGTGCGTCAGTACTGAACGTGATTATATTCATGTATGAAGGTCACGTAAAGAATGGTGCTTTGTTTTATTGGGTAAGTATACTTTAGTGTTTACCTGTCTTGTAGCTGAAAAAGTCATCATATACTTCAAATCCAGCTTGAACCGGACCGTGCTTGTAAATTTCCTTCTGTATGTTCTTGATTCCGTGAACACCGAAAACAGACTTTACTGTAACACAGAATAGGAGCATACATTACTGTAAATATGTAAGAACAGACTTCACTGTAACACAGAATAGGAGCATATATTACTGTAAATATGTAAGAACAGACTTCACTGTAACACAGAATAGGAGCATATATTATTGTAAATATGTAAGAACAGACTTCACTGTAACACAGAATAGGAGCATATATTATTGTAAATATGTAAGAACAGACTTCACTGTAACACAGAATAGGAGCATATATTATTGTAAATATGTAAGAACAGACTTCACTGTAACACAGAATAGGAGCATATATTATTGTAAATATGTAAGAACAGACTTCACTGTAACACAGAATAGGAGCATATATTATTGTAAATATGTAAGAACAGACTTCACTGTAACACAGAATAGGAGCATATATTACTGTAAATATGTAAGAACAGACTTCACTGTAACACAGAATAGGAGCATATATTATTGTAAATATGTAGGAACAGACTTCACTGTAACACAGAATAGGAGCATATATTACTGTAAATATGTAAGAACAGACTTCACTGTAACACAGAATAGGAGCATATATTACTGTAAATATGTAAGAACAGACTTCACTGTAACACAGAATAGGAGCATATATTACTGTAAATATGTAAGAAATTAAAAACTTAAAGCCCAAAACCTTTGGGAACTCCAGTGAACCTTGGTATGTTCCCTAAATACAAGGCTTATTTTGATTGAAATTACGATTGTTACCGGGAAACAGTCTGTTAAATAATTCACTGTCAGTAATTGGAGGATTATATTATTATGTTTGTTATAGGCAAATACTGATACCAAATAAGAGACTATGTTTAATGTTTTATAAATTTATTTAAAGATAAAATTTTCAAGTTTCATTATAAACTTAGTATAACTCGATATGAGCACCATTAGGGCATTAACATCCATTGTTTAATTTTTTTACATTTTTTTCAATTTTGGACGATATTTTATGCTAAATTACTGAACTGTTGACATCCCTCGTTAATGTTTGCACAGGCTTCATTGTCGTTCTGTGTGTTAATTGTTGAACATAAATCAGCTGTTATTATGAGTTCAAATAGACAACTAGACATGTTTATGTAGTGCAATGGCAACTCCACAGCAAAAGGCCCAGTGCGTTATATAGTTTGTGGAAAGTGGCTCTATTGTTACAGTCCAACGGAACTTCGACGTCAATATGGTGGTCAAGCGCCTGCATACAACACTATCCATCACTGGGTGAGTTCCTTTAAAAAGACAGGTAGTGTGCGGAAAGCTAAGTCGACTGGGAGACTTCGTGTTTCAGAAGAAAATGTAGACCAAATTCGTGCTTCTTGTCAGCAAAGCCCAAAAAGTCGTTGAGAAGGCGTGGTCTTCAGTTGGGGATACCAAAATCAACTGTTCATAAGGTGATGAAGAAAAGACTTCACCTAAAAGCTTACAAAATCCAGTTGTTACATGAAATCAAACCAAGAGACAAAGACATCAGGCTTCAATTTGCTGTTAGCATGCTACACAAGATTGAAGAAGACTACATTGTTGACTGGATTTTGTAAGCTTTTAGGTGAAGTATTTTCTTCATCACCTTATGAACAGTTGATTTTGGTATCCCCAACTGAAGACCACGCCTTCTCAACGACTTTTTGGGCTTTGCTGACAAGAAGCACGAATTTGGTCTACATTTTCTTCTGAAACACGAGGTCTCCCAGTCGACTTAGCTTTCCGCACACTACCTGTCTTTTTAAAGGAACTCACCCAGTGATGGATAGTGTTGTATGCAGGCGCTTGACCACCATATTGACGTCGAAGTTCCGTTGGACTGTAACAATAGAGCCACTTTCCACAAACCATATAACGCACTGGGCCTTTTGCTGTGGAGTTGCCATTGCACTACATAAACATGTCTAGTTGTCTATTTGAACTCATAATAACAGCTGATTTATGCAAAACAATTAACACACAGAACGACAATGAAGCCTGTGCAAACATTAACGAGGGATGTCAACAGTTCAGTAATTTAGCATAAAATATCGTCCAAAATTTGAAAAAAATTTAAAAAAATTAAACAATGGATGTTAATGCCCGAATGGTGCTCATATCGAGTTATACTAAGTTTATAATGAAACTTGAGAATTTTATCTTTAAATACATTTATAAAACATTAAACATAGTCTCTTATTTGGTATCAGTATTTGCCTTTAAAATGTTTCAGTTCTTTTTTGGACACCCGGTATTTTAGTCAGGATAGCGTGAATTAGGTTTGTGATGAATCATATTTTCAGAGTAGGTAAAAGAATAAAATCATGGCATTTCGGATAAACTTCAGTTGTAATTCTTAATGCTTTCTTTTGGGCTTAAATTAGTGTAAACTTACTCCTTAAAAGGTGGAAGCTGGTTGCTAAATGGTTATGTTGGGTGTGAGGTTTATCTTGTATTGGTGATAAGTTACACTCTTAGAAGTGTAAGCCTACTCTCTCAGCAGCGTAAGCTTACACTTTCAGCAGTGTAAACTTACACTTAAATCAGTGTATACTTATATCTTTTAGTGTATCCTGTAAAGTGTAACTTAGCACCAGTACAAGATAAACCCCATTCTCATTACAGTGTACAATTTTAGGGTGGCAACCCAGCTGCCACCTTTTTTATGTAAGATTACACATTCATTTTTAAATTATACTTTTATTTTTTATTTCTAAATTTACAATTTATTTTCATGGAATTAATTTTTCTCTATTAACGATGTATGTTATTTCTAATGGAATATATCCAGCGTGCTTAGCTTGCACTGGTTGACTGACATCCTTGGAGCGGTACTGGTGCACCTTTACTTTTGCATCTCACATTTCATTAGAAAATTGAATGTCTAATCATAGCTACCGTTATTAAATCATATTTTCATTTTGGTGCATTAACTTGGAAATATTCTTCACAACGACCAAAACTACGTATGTTCTAATTTACTCTTACCTTTGTTCTCAGCGTCACTGTCTCAATCTACCGATGAAGGTAAAAACTTGTCCCAGGACTTCCTTAAAACTGGTCTATACCAGTTTTGAGGCTGACATTGGGTACAGCAAATTAAGTTGTCATTACATATGGTAAGTCTATTGGCTGTCCATTATGAAAAACTTCCCTTTCAACTTTGGTCCCTCCATTTGCAGTGTGTAAACCTTTTGAGGGGTTAAATTGATTGAATTGAATAAATTTGAAATTATACTCGCTTAGCTAGTTAGAGGTAACTCATAGGACCGTGGATTGGAATGAACACAGATCAAGGAAATGAAAACACTTTAATATACATGATAAATATAATCCAACTATAATAAATGATAGAACAGAATACTATAAAAGGTGCACTTAAGCCTCCTGGACAATTTATGTATCTAGGGAGTCCTTAATCCCTGATAAACACATATAGTTTGTTCCACTTTCTCACTCCATGTGCATTTAATACATTTAAAATATTCACTTTGCACTTTAATTCTCCTAACCTCTACTCTTACAGTATAATAATGGTCTCTCAAGACAAAGGCCTGAACCACAATGACTTATGCATTTATAACATAATCAGGACATGACATAAAGGTTCCTTAGAATATTCACAAAACACATACATAAAATAACCCCATAAAATAAAGCTTTCTATCTCTCCCTTGTTTAGTTATTATCAATATTCACGAATAGTTCCTGTGATATTCTGAACAAAGGAGCAAAACACACTAAATAAAATCTTCTAATAAACCCTCTATATATCTGACATATAAAATATCTAATGCTTTATACATTCAACTTTCACTTGATATACTGAATAAGGAATCAGCATACACTAAATGGAGTTATCTAAAACCCTTCTATATATCCGACATAAAATTAAAATCCTGTAATAAACCCTTTATATTTTGACATATTAATGATCTAATATTTTGTACATCCAACATTCATTTGGTATACTGAATAAAGAATCAATATACATTAAACAGAATTATCTAACAACCCCTTTATGTATATCCAACACATTATTAACCTAATACTTTATACATTCAACCCCACATAGCATGGCGGGTTCTTAACTTGCATTCTGATATCACCCCTTTTGTTTATATTAGTTAGATATTTTATCTCTTCGGGATATCTTATAATTCTCCTGCATTTACAATTTTTATTATTATTATAGTTTATTTTTAACTCCTGCTAGCTATTATTTCTTGGCTTCTTTTATTTAAGTTCGTCTTTTAATAATTTATTTAATATATCCTATCTGTGCACCCTTTTTAATGAAGTGGGAACATACCCAGATATTTTTTGGAGATCTCTGTGACACCTCACGTCCCTTGCGCCCGGTCGTCCTGTCCTCCTCCTGTCCTCGTCCCTCCGGGCCGCGTCGTAGGTCCGGTACCTCGGAGTTCCGCTCCCCCTGGGGTTGACGGCGGGTGGGTGGACGTCGGTCGGTGTCCTCACTGATGTTCTCAGAAGATGGACCCAGAAGATGGACTCGGGTGCGATGGAATCTCGTCGAGTGAAGTGATAGAGTGTCGTAAGGTACTGGTAGAAGTTATCGAACTCCCGGGTGCCTTCAGGTGCATTTCACTTTCCTGAAGACTTTCTGTTCCTACTCGGTCCGGAACAGCCCAGAAGAAGCTTCCCAGTGTCTACCTTACTCTCCCAAAACTCTCCGAAGACTGTTCTTTCCTTTTTCTCCCTCTATCGCCATCTTCCCCTCCAATCCGTCATCGTTACGCCTCCTAACCAATCGGTGATCGATGCATCCGATACCTCCATATTATTGGTCATCCTCTTCCTGATCGGCCTACCAGTTCGACGAAATGGGCGTGTCGCTGACCGTAAGTAATTTTATTCTCTTAGCATGCTTGGATCATGGGATTGTTTGATTTTCTTAACGTTGTTCTCAAGGGTTTTGATTTTCAGCTTGATCATTATCGAGGATCGTAATTCTATACGTCCTGTTGTTCGCCGAGGAGTCGTGACTTCCCGTGGGAGCGTAATGATTTGATTCGATCTGTCTCTGCTTTCATAATTATTATTTTAAAGTAAAGGAGTAATTGTGTTTTAAATTTTATTCTATAATTTCTTTAATTATTTATATATATTTAAATTCCCCTTGTTTATATTCCGCCGCCGCCATTTTAACTTGGTCCCCAAGTTAATCAAATTGTAATATGTGTTGTGAGGTTGTTTATTGTTGACGTTGGTTGTAGTCCCTCGTGGGTAGCAACATTCTGAGTTTTATGGCTTGTATGTTTAGGCAATATATTAGGATGAGGCATAGTATAGTCAGTAAAATATTCCATGTTAGGAGCATGTAAAATAGTAGTCTTGTATTGTTAAATAGGTCGAAGTCATTATTTTTCAATGATATGTGCTGTATTTTCTCCATTTTTGTTAAAACAAATGTTGGGTTCGTGATGTTCCAATCCGTGTCTAATATTTCCGTTAGGTTGTCAAACTCGTGATGAATTCCTGATTCGAGTGTGAACAATTTTAGGGTTTTTAATTTTGTCCAAGCTGCTGGTATCAGGTTTACGTAATGTGGTGGGTCATTGTCTGTTCTGTCACAAGGTCGTATCTTTGTTAATAGTAATAAATTGTCCATTAGTAATTCACATTCGCACGGTATTGTTACCTGTAGAGTTCCTGTGCTCATTTTTGGTAATTTCCTGGTATTAGTTGAGTTGTCGCATATTAAATCTAGGTCTTGCTGGACGTTGGTGATTAAGTATTGATTTGGGAATAATTCGGTGATTATGGGGTATTGGGGTTGATTTTCACATATAAAATGACAGTTTTCTTGTAGTTTATCGATTGATGCGGAATTGAGAATTAAATGTAGGCATAGCTGCATTTTGTTTGCGATAATTGTGGTTCTTGGGATTTTGCATAATGGGTACGATTTTTCGTTACAATGGCTATCTGTCATGGTTATTACTTTCGTATATGTTTTGGTTTTGAAAATGATGTTTTCTTCCATGTGCAGGGAACATATTTTGTGTTCCCAAATCAGGGGAGTGTTTATTGTTTTGTAAACTTCGCCCTGTGCGTTCGATTTTATTAAGGGCACATTCAGCCTTGCCACTAGTGTGTTCTGAATTATTTTGCAATGGTTTATCTTCAATCTGTAATATAAGTATACGTCTGTTAATGGTATTGCTAGAGTGAGGCCTTTAGTTTTCGCTTTATTTGCTAAATCATGCAACGTTGTAGTTAAGTTCTGTGGAGGTACCATTTTTTCAGATAGTAGGTTTATGTGACATTTTTCTAGTATTTCCCTTTTAGTATCTTGGTAGTAATTGTATAAAATATAGTTCCATGTTTCTTGTATAGTAGCATATATCTCATGTAAAATCTCTGCATTATTTATTGATTTCATTCCCAGTAGATTTTGTTTTACGGCATTGAATCCCTGATGTACCTTAGTTGCTAAATGTTCCACGTTTTTACTAAAGTTATTTAAGTTACTCGTGGTTTTTACCAAATCTTGGTACTGGGTCCCTACGGAATCGATAATTTGGTTGGTATGTTCTTCAATTCCCTTTTGGTTTTCATAGATGTTGTTTATTTGTCCCTTTGTGGCGACATTGCAGCACCATTCGAAGAAATTCTGGAGGAATAATAATCCTCTTCTGTTTCTTGAGTTTAGGATAGTTTGATTGGTCAATGTAGCGTCGCTGTATTGGGATTTAATTTGTTCATTTATGAGGTCACGCAATGTCATCAGGTTTCTTTGAAACAAACAATAGTCATCTTTGTGTTGTCGGCAGTTCGTCCAGTTCGATTCCGTCGTCCAGTCGTATGATTGGGGCTCAAGGAAAAATTGAGTTGAGAATATCAAAGGGATTATTGTTTCGTATGGGATGTAATCTGTCCGTTGTTGAAAGTGATGGCCTGAGAATATTTGGTACCTAGTCTTATTTTCTGCCCATGTACCTGAGAGTGTGTATAGTATAATTGTCGTGGTGATTAGGAGTGTTGTCGACGTTGACGCCTTCATCTTGTGAGGTTCGTCCAATATCTGTGCCGCAAAATTATGTTAATATTATTATTTTATTTGTGTGTAGGGATTTTTCATTGTTATTCTAAGTTTTATCTGTGTCTTATTTTGTTTATTCAGTCCCTGTCCAGTTTGTAGTGTTATATTCACGGTTGTATTAAGTTTTTATTTTTCCTAAGTTTTAATCGATAATCGATTATTAGTTTAGCTTGTCAATTGCTGTGCTGTTACAGACATAACACGGGTGATCAGGCCGTTATATATCCCTAATTGCCAGTAATTGGTTTGGCTACGTTATTTTGTCATCTGAAAGTGATGAGTGTTCCTCGTGGTTAGACAGTGTGTAGTGAGCAGTGCTACATGCCTGGATCGCCTGGCGTCGTCTTATCTCCAAGAATGCTGTGTCTTGTTGTCTTGGAAAGTCGGCCATTTTGGATCCGTGGGCGTCTGTGTCCCTGTCGGATTAATACGGTTGTGTCGTGCCCATTATGTTGCGAGATATGGTTCCGTTCGTGTCTACCGTTGTTTTGTATTTTATGGTAACTCGTACTATTAAGTGGCGTTGTGCGTTGTCAGTGATATATCGATTTGTGATTCTAAAAGTGTTATGTTGTCCCTTTTTCTTGGATAATCTTATTCGAGGTATTTTTATTTCAATTATTTGTAGATTGAGTGTAAATCAAGTGTCGAATGTGTCCTATCACTAGATCGCCCTCTTGAAATGTCTTGGTGTGTTCCCATGGGTATGTTTAAGCATTCCAAGTTGTGGGTAATGTTAAATGTTCCAACTCCTTTACTTGGCGGCTGGGTTCTAGCGGAAATTTTCCCTTTGCAGATATATGTATATATTTTTTTGTTTTTGCTCGCTAAACTCCCTTTGGATTTTGTTTATTAAATTAGCAGAGACTAAATACTATTTTTAGTTCTATGATTTTGTATATTTTAATTTACTTGCGAATTCCAATTTCCTTTTTAATGGTAATTGTTGATAGTCCACCTTATTCGTCGGGATTAGAATTTACTATTGGCTGTCACAAAAATACATTTTAACTAGTATTTTATATTCCTGTGAGACTCAATAGTTGTTTATAAATTATATTAATTTTTATATACTTGGGAGGTAATTCGTGTTAATTCGTTTTAATTATTTATTGATTGTAGATACTCCGATATAATTCTTGGCGGCGTTAGTATGATGATAACTCTTAAACAATGTTGTATGTTGTTTGATTTTTGACCAAGATTTCGTGTTTGAAGATGCGTTGATGTAACTCTTGAGGTGATATATTTTCTTTAAGGATGGGTTTTGATTTTTCGGGGGTGGCATTAGTTACTCATTTCCCTCGATGTATTGCCATCCATTAAATTATATGTAACGGTAGTCTATTTTGATTCGGGATCGGCATTTTGTAATTCTTGAATATTATATGGTGTTGTTTTTGATCGATCCTTCTTAAATAGATTAATCCTTATCTTGTGTATAAGGTATATTTTCAGACATAGGCCTATTTGTTTGACTGTGTGTGTGTTTATGAGTTGACTAGTAGTTATTATAGTTAAGTCTAGGGCTAAAAAGGTGGCTAGACCTCCTTCCCATCGGGTCTTAATATAAGTGGCTTCAAATTTTTTTGTTGCTAGGGGTTAATTCCCCCCCGGTGGGTTTTTCTAAGTTATATTAATTATAAGTGAAGGAATTCTATTCCGGCGTAATTTTTACGCTTTATGCTTAAGCTGGTGTCTGAGTGGCTTTATTTTTAAGTCGTTTGAGTGTTGTCTGAAGGTATTCCTGTACACGTTAAGGTATTAGTCTTTGGTTTTTAAATATTTATCTGCGGCTGAATGGTTTCATTCTAGCTATATGTACTGGTTCGTTGATCAGTCTCCCTCTCTTTTCGAGTAAAACCATATAAGTAGTGTCATTTATTTTGTCCGTAATGAAGTATGGCCCTCTGTAAACATTATTGAACTTGTTATAAGCTCCTTTGAAATCCTTCGGATTTTGTATTAAAACTTCGTCACCGATTTGTGGATTTAGATCTCGTTTTGTTGAATCGAAATGTTTTTTCTGGGAATCTTGTGCTTTTTTAAGTATCGTTGGGATTTCCCGTCGTACCCTTTGAATATTTTTGATTTCTCTGATTATGTCAGGGTCCTGGTCTTTTTGTATATGTAAATAATCCGATGGCATGTTTGCCTGTCTGCCATACATTAAAAAGAATGGCGTATACCCCGTGGATCGGTTAACGCTTGTATTATAAGTGAAGGTGACATATTTTACGTAATCTGACCATTTGTTTGGTTCGCCTTCAATATAGTGACTTATCGTTTTTTTGAAAATAAGATTCATTCTTTCCGTTAGGCCTTGTATCCTGTACATATAAGGTGGACTCGGGTGTTGATGAATTCCTAAACTTAATAAGAGTTCTTTAAGTACGTTGCCCATGAAGTGGGTGCCTTGGTCGTGCGTGATGACCTTGGGACATCCATATTGACAGAATAAATCCAGTAAAACATTAGCTGTGGTTTTTGTATCAGCTGATCTCGTGCATTTTGCGAAAATCATTCTTGTTGTCGGGCAAGTAATCATTAAAATGTATTTATATCCTCTGCTCTGTGTGATTGGTCCCATGTAATCGATAATTAGTCTTTCAAATGGCGTCGTGGGTGGTACTTGTGGAGTTAATTTATCGTACTGCTTGTAAGTGGGAGTTCGTTTTAATTGGCATTGTTCACATGTATTAGTATAATGTTGGATATCTTTTGTCATATCTGGCCAATAATAACGTTCTTTAATTTTTTGTGTGGTCTTGAATGCCGAGAAATGTCCTCCGGAATATACATTATCGTGAAATGATTGTACGATATCCTGTACCTTATCCCGCGGAATTGCGAGTAAGTAGTTATTCGTCCTGCCATTAAATTGCTTGAAATATAATAATCCGTTTCGTTCTTCGTATTTTCGACTTTGGTTTCGTATTTTTTTTGGGACTGTGTCCGGTGAAATTTTTGCTAATTTGATAAGTTTTAGGTATGGATCCTTAGCTTGTAATTCTTCATAATTTTCTGTCTTAATTTCCTGTATGTTTAAGGTGATTTCGAAGGGGTCCTCCTCGAGTGTGTCTTGGGGTGGATTCCTCGAAAGACTGTCCGCTAACGTGTTCGTCGTTCCTTTCTTATATTTGACATCTATATCGTAATCAACTAGTGATAGCGCCAGTCGGTTTAATCTGGATGATGTATGCTTAAAATTCTTGTAATGAACTAGTGCTTGACAGTCCGTGTGGATAGTTATCTTGCGTCCTAGTGTAAACTCTCGCCAGTAATTTACGGCGTATACTAAGCTCATCATCTCTCGTTCGGCGTTTGAGTACCGTTGTTGTGTTTCCGTATATTTTTTTGACAGATAAGCAATCGGATGTTGTTTGTTTGTTTCGGGATCCGTTTGAGTGAGGCAAGCCCCGAGCGCGTTTAAGCTTGAATCCACATAAATGCTTGATTCCCAGTCGTCGTTCCAATGTTTTAATAGGGGTGGATTTGTCAAAATTTTCTTAATTTCTATAAATGCTTTTTCGCAGTCGTCTGACCATTTAAATGGTATATTTTTATTTGAATCCTTTATTAAGTTGGTGAGGGGTAGTGTTATTTCCGCATAGTTTTTTATGTGTTTCCTGAAGAATGATGAAGAGCCCAAAAACTGTCTTACTTTCCTAATGCAATTTGGCCTATTAAATTCTTGTATTGCTGCTACGGTAGACTTTTGAGGCAATATACCTTGGGTCGATACTGTGTATCCCAAGATATCTACTTGTTCGTATAAAAATTTACATTTTTTTGTGTTGAGCTTCAAGTTTGCCTCATGTAAGATATTTAAAATAGTTTCTAAATTTTGTAGATCTTGTTCAAAGTTCTTGCCATATACTATGACGTCATCTATATAACATACTACTTTGTTGTATAGGTGTTTATTCAGTAATGCTAATATCGCTTTACTGAATAGTGCAGACGATGTTTTTAGCCCCATTACTAATCTTTTATATCTCATGAGCTTGTCTGTCGTTTTGATTGTTAATAAATGCCTATCTTCCTCTCGTACCAATAATTGGTGATATGCCCCTTTTAAATCCAATTTTGTGAAAGAGTTTGCGTTGTTTAAGCTGTTTAGTACCAGATTTACGGACGGAGTAGGGTATATGGACGGTTTTAAAATTTGATTTATTTTCCTCATATCTGCCACCAAGCGTGGTGTTTTATCCTTATTGTGTGTTATAAACACCGGGCTTGAATATTCGCAGTATTCGGGACATTCTTCCAGTATGTCCGCTTCCTGTAGTTCTTGTAATATTTTATTTAAAGCTTCCCTCTCCTGTTTGCTTTGTTTATAAGGCGGTGTATTTACTGGTTGTGAGTTTGGGATGGTTTCTAGTGAGACTGGGGGCAGTTTAGCTGGGGTTAGATCCTTAATTTTTGTCGTAAACATAGCCTTATATTTCTGTAGTAATTTGATTACCCTGTTGTGTTGTTCTGTCGTGAGGTGGGGTGAGATGTCGAAACATATGTTGTCCTTATCTTTAAGGATTTGTTTTCCCGGGTTATTGTTGTATTTTATCTGATGGGGTTCGTTTTCCTGTCGACCTACATTTGTGTTGTGTGGCTCCGTGCAGTAACCTAATATTGTGTTGGCATTTATGTGTTTAGGTGTGTTTGATGCATTGTAAATATTTAAATAATTGCTTGTTTTATCTGCTCCTTCTATGGGATATATGTGGCACCTCTTCTTTTCCTGTAATGATTTTTCTTGCTCGAAAACTGCTTCCTTGCTTATCCTCTGTTGTATCTGTATCCTCCTATGTTGATGTGGTGCAATGACTAAATCCTGTTCACATCTGATGTCAATAATGTTTGTTTTGTTGGTGGTTTGATGACATTTTACGCTTTCAATTTCAAATAGCCATTTTTTATCCATTTTAATTTTATGCTTGTAATCCCCTAAGTTAAATACAATTTCCTTGGTGTTATAATTTAATTCAATTTTGTTTCTGTTCAAAAATCGATTGCCTAAAATTATGGAACTGTTTGTATCGGGTGTAACATATAGCGTTTCCTTGACTATGATATTACTGATCTCCAACATTATTTCCGTGGTCCCTAGGATGTTGATGGGGGTGTTATTGGCTGATACGACTGTAGGTACCCTGTTGTGTTTGATATTTTCCTCCCTTACTAACTTTGAATTTATTAAATTTATGTTGGAGCCCGTGTCTATTATGCACTGTATGGTCTCGTGTGGGCGGTTAGCTAGCTTCGCATTTAAGGTTAGTACAGGGGTTTTTTTTGATTCCTTGTCTTGTATTTTAAACAATGTTTCGTGTATTTTCTTCCCCTCTAATTTTCCCCTTTTCCTCGGTTTATGGATCCTTCCTTCCGCTATTTGTGAGATATCGCACGCATGTACTGTGTGTTGTTCCTTTAATATTTTCCGTATTTCTTCCTTCTCCTGTTCTCCTAGAATCTGTTCATTTTCCTTGTTCCCTCCGTTATCGGTCTGCTTTGTTGTCCTTTTATTTGTGGCCTGTCTGGTGGTGACTGTAATTGCTCTGTTTTGATGCTCGTAGTTCCCTCTTCTTCCCCCGTGGTATTGTGTGGAAATATTTTCTTTTCTTCCCTCTTCTGTTTGCGTGGGTTTCCTCTTTGGTTGTTTCCTGTTTATAGCTTCTTCTAGTGTCGGAAATTCCTTTTTGTAATCCGTGATATGGAATCGGTTGTTGCCATTGTTTTGAGATTTAATGTTAAATGGTGTGGGAGACCCCTTTGTTCTGTTAGTATAAAGTGGCTCCCTCATTACGCGTTTTTTTGTTTTGTCTGGAATTTCCCTAATTTAAAACACTCTTCCCTAGAATGATTTGTCATTCGGCAATGATCACAATACGTGTTTCTCATTCGGGTGTTCTGTGTCCTCGCATTTTTATATTTGCAGTCCTGTGTACGATGGTTGGTCCTTTTACATATATTACATTGGTAATCGCCATTCCTATAGCTGTAATTTGTTAGTTGTTGTCTTCCCCCGTAGTATGTGTTCCCCGTTCCCCTACGCATGTGGGTGAGGTGTCCGTGTGCGGAGAGTGGATGTCCTGTGTAGTGCGCCTGGTGTGCAGTAGGCCAAGGTCGCCTGCCGCCAGCCATGTTGTGTGTCGGTGCTCCGTCGCTCCTCCAGGTCGACGCCCTGTTGTTTATGTCTGGGGCCCTGACGTCACGTGCTTGATAAGTGTGGTGTGGTGTGGTCACGGTCCTCGGGTGGTGTGGTTGTGGTCGTTGATAATTGGGGTAGCTGGGTGGCGGTGGTTGTTGTGGGTACCTCTGGACGTTCATGTTACTTATTACTTGGGTTAAGGTTTTTATTTCCTCTTCTAAATGATTTATTTCCTGTCTGTCCCTAGTGTTTCCTCTGCTTTGTCCTTCCATTTGTATCCTGTTATATTTCTCCCTGTTTACTGCCCTAATTTCCAATTGTAACTCTATGTTTTTAAGGCTGTTTTCTAATTCTTCTAAGGTTTCGCAAGGTTCAGTTAAGATTTTGTCACAAAATTCCGGTTTTAATCCTTGGATTATGTATTGTATTACCCTTTTTTCTGACATATCCGGTTCGTGTCTCCTACATAATGTTAGAATTTCCAGATAGTAAGTAAGGACAGGTTGTTCCCTACCTTGTACCTTTTTATCTAAGATACTCTGAAGCGTGGTTGCCTGGGCTGCTGGGGTGAATGTTGTTATAAATTTTCCCTTTAGGGTTTCCCAGTTGTCGGGTCTACCATTTTTTGTGTAATGTCTATACCATGTAAGCGCTGTTCCTGTTAGGTGGGCTGGGAATATGTTTAGTTTGGTTTCGTTCTGCCAGTGGTTAGATTGCGCCGCGATTTCATACTTATCGATAAATTCATTAGGATTTTCGGACGGTAGGCCGTGGTAAGTACCCGCTGATATGAGGGGTAGTTTTTCCTTAACTGTTGCCATGTTTTGTGCGGGGTTTGGTAAATTGTTTCTTGAAGGGCCTTCGTTACTTTCTACTGCTGTTTGTGAGCTTAGTGAAAGTGTGTCGGGGAAATTTATGTCCTCGTATTCCGTGTCGGAACTCTCGTCGCTTGCCGGGTTGTCGTACAAGTTTTCCCTATCTTGTAGAAATTGTTGGATTCTTGTTAGTGATGGATATTTAATTAATTCGATTTCTGTGAGATATTTCCTGCCTAATAGTTTCCTTATAATGTACTTCCTTTCCTCTGTTATCGGTGTTTTAAGAAACGCTTTGAGATCGGCTACCACGGGACGTAAAATGGCTACGGTGTCTTCTTCCCTACACTTTATGTTAAACTTTGTTAGGATATATATGAGGTGTTCCTTACTCACCCTATATATGTCTGTCGGTAAAGTTATTCCTGTTTCCGGCATTTCATTTCTTAAGATCGTGATTCCCTAAGCGTGTGGCGTTTATTTTTATAATTATCGTTTATTTATTTGGGGGAATTTTCCTAACTAGTAATTGGGGTATTATGTTTTCTGGTTTTAGGTTAATATTAAAATTTTGTTTTTTTTTTTTGTTTTTACAGGTTTATTAGTTTATTAATCCCTATATTATTATCCTATTAAAATTCGTTTCCCTTTCCTGGTTTTACCAAAATATACCCTGTCACACTTAAATATATGTAAAACACCTTCTTATATTCTACACATGTGCTCTCACTGTGTTCATTCCATCCTTGATAATTAAATCAAACTGGCTGTCTCCACCATGTAAACCTTTTGAGGGGTTAAATTGATTGAATTGAATAAATTTGAAATTATACTCGCTTAGCTAGTTAGAGGTAACTCATAGGACCGTGGATTGGAATGAACACAGATCAAGGAAATGAAAACACTTTAATATACATGATAAATATAATCCAACTATAATAAATGATAGAACAGAATACTATAAAAGGTGCACTTAAGCCTCCTGGACAATTTATGTATCTAGGGAGTCCTTAATCCCTGATAAACACATATAGTTTGTTCCACTTTCTCACTCCATGTGCATTTAATACATTTAAAATATTCACTTTGCACTTTAATTCTCCTAACCTCTACTCTTACAGTATAATAATGGTCTCTCAAGACAAAGGCCTGAACCACAATGACTTATGCATTTATAACATAATCAGGACATGACATAAAGGTTCCTTAGAATATTCACAAAACACATACATAAAATAACCCCATAAAATAAAGCTTTCTATCTCTCCCTTGTTTAGTTATTATCAATATTCACGAATAGTTCCTGTGATATTCTGAACAAAGGAGCAAAACACACTAAATAAAATCTTCTAATAAACCCTCTATATATCTGACATATAAAATATCTAATGCTTTATACATTCAACTTTCACTTGATATACTGAATAAGGAATCAGCATACACTAAATGGAGTTATCTAAAACCCTTCTATATATCCGACATAAAATTAAAATCCTGTAATAAACCCTTTATATTTTGACATATTAATGATCTAATATTTTGTACATCCAACATTCATTTGGTATACTGAATAAAGAATCAATATACATTAAACAGAATTATCTAACAACCCCTTTATGTATATCCAACACATTATTAACCTAATACTTTATACATTCAACCCCACATAGCATGGCGGGTTCTTAACTTGCATTCTGATATCACCCCTTTTGTTTATATTAGTTAGATATTTTATCTCTTCGGGATATCTTATAATTCTCCTGCATTTACAATTTTTATTATTATTATAGTTTATTTTTAACTCCTGCTAGCTATTATTTCTTGGCTTCTTTTATTTAAGTTCGTCTTTTAATAATTTATTTAATATATCCTATCTGTGCACCCTTTTTAATGAAGTGGGAACATACCCAGATATTTTTTGGAGATCTCTGTGACACCTCACGTCCCTTGCGCCCGGTCGTCCTGTCCTCCTCCTGTCCTCGTCCCTCCGGGCCGCGTCGTAGGTCCGGTACCTCGGAGTTCCGCTCCCCCTGGGGTTGACGGCGGGTGGGTGGACGTCGGTCGGTGTCCTCACTGATGTTCTCAGAAGATGGACCCAGAAGATGGACTCGGGTGCGATGGAATCTCGTCGAGTGAAGTGATAGAGTGTCGTAAGGTACTGGTAGAAGTTATCGAACTCCCGGGTGCCTTCAGGTGCATTTCACTTTCCTGAAGACTTTCTGTTCCTACTCGGTCCGGAACAGCCCAGAAGAAGCTTCCCAGTGTCTACCTTACTCTCCCAAAACTCTCCGAAGACTGTTCTTTCCTTTTTCTCCCTCTATCGCCATCTTCCCCTCCAATCCGTCATCGTTACGCCTCCTAACCAATCGGTGATCGATGCATCCGATACCTCCATATTATTGGTCATCCTCTTCCTGATCGGCCTACCAGTTCGACGAAATGGGCGTGTCGCTGACCGTAAGTAATTTTATTCTCTTAGCATGCTTGGATCATGGGATTGTTTGATTTTCTTAACGTTGTTCTCAAGGGTTTTGATTTTCAGCTTGATCATTATCGAGGATCGTAATTCTATACGTCCTGTTGTTCGCCGAGGAGTCGTGACTTCCCGTGGGAGCGTAATGATTTGATTCGATCTGTCTCTGCTTTCATAATTATTATTTTAAAGTAAAGGAGTAATTGTGTTTTAAATTTTATTCTATAATTTCTTTAATTATTTATATATATTTAAATTCCCCTTGTTTATAAGTGGCTAGGGATAGAATCCCCGGGGTTGGTCCTCAACTTCCAACCTGAGAATGGATGGTACCTGGCTGTTGTACATGGATACCCTGTCAGTTGAGTTGACCAGTTGGAGGGCAGAATGGGGGTCTTCTGTTTGAGAGCCTCACCCCAGCTGTCACAGGGGCACGGGAGTTGGCCCTCTGAAGGGTCGATTTGGCTGCCGTCCCATCCCACCCTTTCCTTTCCTGCTATATTCTATCTTTACGGTACCCTGCGCAATATTTACGCTTGTGGAAGAACTGACTAGCAGCTATGCTGGGGTTTCCTAATCCGCAACAATGATAATGATGGTAAGGCAAAAACTTGTAATAAGTCTATTTAAAATATACCAATACTCATTAAGAAAGTCTTAAGAACAATAAGGAATTAGTTTGATTCGTTCAAAACACCATTTAAATATTTTCAATAATTGAAACATTTTCAATCAAGATAGTTAATTTACCTTTGTACAGGTCCTGGTTTTTAGGATGGTCCTTGTATTTCTTGTTGTAGCAGCTATTTTGACATTTGGGAGTAGGAAGAAAATGACCATGGTTGAAGTCACTGCAGTTCTTACGAGGGCCGGAAACATGATGCTCACATGATGGTATTAGGTACGGTTGACAGCCCTGTAAAGAGACGTTATTGTATTGTATTGTTGTTGGACATTTAAATTAATCAAATACGAAAACATTACTTACGCCACATAGTAGCTTTGGTTAGTAGTTTAAGTTAATAATTTTAGTTAGATTACGTAGTAGTTTTAAATGAGTAATTTAATTTCAACATACTATCACTCATAAAAAATATTTCCAACTATTTAGTCCAATATCATTTTACAATCATATATATCTATTATGTAACTTTTTATTTTTTTATTCCAAATTTGGTAGACACTGTGAGATATATATAATTTTGAACGATCCCCCAAAACGTGTTCAGGGGGGCATGTTAGAAACTTCTATGGTCATCCCGGGCTTGTCTTGATATCTAAGAGTCTAGTGTATTGCCATCAGTATAACACAAATTAGAAGTTTGTGACGTTATTAGTTGTGTTTTTCTGTGCTTTTCATGTTTGTACAGGATGTCGATGACTGAAATAAAGCAATATAGCCCTCTTAATTTGAACCCCATTCTCTGTTTAAACATCCTAATCGTGAACCATAGCTAATCAATATGACGCGATGGTGCACGACGTTCGTGGCGAATAGTGAACCACAGCCAACCCAAGATGACGCGATGGTGCACGACGTTCGTGGCGAATAGTGAACCACAGCCAACCCAATATGACGCGATGGTGCACGACGTTCGTGGCGAATAATGAACCACAGCCAACCAGAGATGACGCAATGGTGCACGACGTTCGTGGCGAATAGTGAACCACAGCCAACCCAAGATGACGCGATGGTGAACGACGTTCGTGGCGAATAGTGAACTACAGCCAACCCAAGATAACACGATGGTGCACGACGTTCGTGGTGAATAGTGAACCACAGCCAACCCTAGATGACGCGATGGTGCACGACGTTCGTGGCAAATAGTGAACCACAGCCAACCCAAGATGACGCGATGGTGCACGACGTTCATGGCAAATAGTGAACCACAGTCAACCCAAGATGACGCGATGGTGCACGACGCTCGTGGCGAATAGTAAACCACAGCCAACCCAAGATGACGCGATGGTGCACGAGTTCGTGGCGAATAGTGAACCACAGCCAAACCAAGATGACGCAAAGGTGCACGACGTTCGTGGCGAATAGTGAACCACAGCCAACCCAAGATTACGCGATGGTGCACGACGTTCGTGGCGAATAGTGAACAACAGCCAACCCAAGATGACGCGATGGTGCACGACGTTCGTGGCGAATAGTGAACCACAGCCAACCCAAGATGACAAGATGGTGCACGACGTTCGTGGCGAATAGTGAACCACAGCTAACCCAAGATGACGCGATGGTGCACGACGTTCGTGGCGAATAATGAACCACAGCCAACCAGAGATGACGCGATGGTGCACGACGTTCGTGGTGAATAGTGAACCACAGAAAACCCAAGGCGACGCCATGGTGCACGACGTTCGTGGCAAATAGTGAACCACAGCGAACCTAAGATGACGCAATTGTGCACGACGTTCATGGCGAATATTGAACCACAGCCAACCCAAGATGACGCGATGGTGCACGACGTTCGTGGCGAATAGTGAACCACAGCCAACCGAATATGACGCGATGGTGCACGACGTTCGTGGCGAATAGTGAACCACAGCCAACCCAAGATGACGCGATGGTGCACGACGTTCGTGGCAAATAGTGAACGACAGCCAACCCAAGAGGACGCGATGGTGCACGACGTTCGTGGCGAATAGTTAACCACAGCCAACTCAAGATGACGCCATGGTGCACGACGTTCTTGGCGAATGGTTAATCACAGCCAATCCATGATGACGTGATGGTGCACGACGGCGAATTGTGGGTGCAATACCTTTTGCGCTCTCTATGAACTCATAAAGAACGAACGGAGTTGGAGAAAGATGACTATGTTTATGACCTATTTTGATTGCTCTATACTAATACCTTATGTAATGTATTGTTTTTATATTGGTTAATACTCTAATTTTTGTCTCAACAATAACTCCTTATTTTAATAGGGGAACCATATTACAAACACCACGGAGAACATATTACCTACACATCTTATTTGTATTCGTAATTGTGATCTTCAAAACTAAATTATATAAAAAAGTTATTTAAATATTGTTAAAACATTAAATTACTACAATATGTTAGGCAAATAACACCAGAGTGTAACACTACAGTAATTTATAACATGCCCGTGTAATAATGTCCCAATAATCTATGAAAAAACAAAATAGAGTCCATGTAGGTGCAATAATTCAATATTCACCCCGACGTTCTTAGTGATCGCATTACTCTTTCTGTGTAATTTTGTTCTCTAGCAGAATTCATGAAGTACTAGTGGCTTGAAGGGGCCATAGCCCCTAACCTTGCTCCAATACTCTGCCTCATTTGATTTTACTAGCTGTTACCCGCAGGCTTCGCCCGGCGAATTATTGATAAAAACTGATAGTTTTGTGTGCTGCATTCTGTGGTTAGCCTGTGGAACTACTACGAATTAAGATCACGTGTTTGTATTTTCATCAGCTCAAACAAAAATTGATGTCCATAAGGAATACATTGGAACTTTGAACCCCGTGGGGCATAGCCCTAATGGAGTTTCAAAATAAAAATAGAACCATTTCCACCTCTGGTGTATTGGCTCTATTCCTTTAAAATTTCTTTTTAATCGGTCCAGTAGTTTTCATGTGAAGAAACTTTAGAGTTACGCACAAACATCCATACTTTCACATTTATAATATTAGTATATGCTTTAACTCTTTAAATGCTGAGAAAACAAAACGATATAAGTAGAAACACGTGCCACTTCGTAAACAAAGTGGCCACTTAATCACATATTTTATTGTAAACAAAGCAGACGTTTTTAAAACCCCGTGCTTTCCTTATGGGAGATGTTTTACGTTATTACTCGTTCGCTGGTAGCTTTTTACAAATATTACTATTTTTCCTGAGTCCCTGTGATCAAAATCTTTAATTTGAGCCGTATTTCATCATCCTGTGATTTGCCAAACTCCCACAATTTAAAAAGATTTTGCTTACGGAATTATGTATAAAGATTATAGTTTAAAATATAAAATATAACAATAACCTCCTCCGATTGGTAATCCCCGCCGCTGCAGATGCCAGTTTCTTGAAAGTATTGCCAGGCAAGATAGTCATGGCCACCGTAGATGCAGTCCCCACATAATCCACAGCAACTCAACAGATCCTGGCCTGACAAGTGACCGTTGAACTTTCCTTCGGTGGCGATGCAGAACCGATCCGTCAGTGCTGCTGCTGCTGAGACGGCCTGTGTGTAGTTCACAGCAAATAACTCTAAAGTTTTAATACAATGCTAAAATTATGAAAATTGTGCAATTCTGGAATTCAGTACACAAATATTAATAGTAACTAGAGACCGAAAAATGGTTTAAATTCGGCCAAATGTTATTTAATTATATATTTGGATATATATTTGACGAATATAAAAAAGGTTTAATATAGTGGGTTCTGTTGCGCTCATCTCTCTCTCTCCATCTCTTTTCCCTCTATCCCTCTCTCTAAAGACAAAATTATTATTTAAAATTAATAATGTACCTCCTATAGATGTTGATGAGACAATTGTTAATTACTGTAATACTGTAACGAATTAAGGATTAACCATCAACGATACACTAACATGGACTGACCAAACAATCTTGACTTGTAACAGAGTTTTCGCTGCAATGCATTCACTGGAACGTTCTTTCCTTATAATTTCTCAATCAACAAAAACAAAACTGGTGAAAGCTTTGACTTTCCCTTTATTTTATTATCGCTCTATCGTTTATAATGATATGTCGGATAAACTTGGAATTCCCCTCAAAGATCACAAAACTACTGCATTAGATTTATTATTAATCGAAGAATAGATGATCACACAACTCCTGCTTACAATCGGTTAGGACGGTTAAAACTTATGAATACGGATTATATAAATTACTAACATTACTTCATAAGATCATTCATAATAAAATTATAAGTTATTTTCAACAAATATTTATATTTTTAAATTATATAAGTGGTCGAAGAGCAAGAGAAGGAGTTTATAACTTTCTATTCCAGCCCACAGAATAGTATGTTCAATAAGTCTTTCTTTGTCACTTATTGTAGGGAAAGAAAGTCCTCCCAGAACCAATCAGAATTGAAAATAATTAAAATACATTTTGTTAACTGTTAAATAATTTAATTGTTGTCAATATAATCATTTTGTATCAAGATTAAATTAATTGTTCTTACTCTGAATCAGATGTTGTAAATTATTATTAACCATAATTAATGAAACATTATTTTAAATTTGGTAAGAAATATATAATTTTATATTTAGCTAATAAAAAATGTAAATGCCGTCAAACTTTATTTTATTTTATAAACAGCTGTTTAAGAATATAATTTTAGATCAAGATATCTTTAGATTCAAAAAAAGAATCATTGAACGTGGTCTAAGCACTTCAGAACAGATGCGTCCAAAACCACCTTACACTATTACGGATCAATGCAAATTGCTGGTACCTCAGTCGTTGAAATCGGTTTGTAATAGGGAAGTTGTATGTAAGAAAATTATCTTAGCATATAGTAGATTCACAAGATATAAACAAATTTAATAAATACATAAGATCTTTTATTTTAAATACTTAATTAATCATGCGAATTGGTAAATTGGTCAAGCAGAGCACAAACCGCCACCTACAACAGAATATTACAGATACATATATATATATATATATATATATATATATATATATATAATAACATCACCAATAGTAGTATCATAACAATATCAATAACGATGTCCATACCCAACAAGAACCACAGTCTCCTTGGTCTCTGACTTCCTGCAATGAAATGCAGTGGCTCCATTTCTCTCTAGCGTCAAAGGACTCTGGCAGTTCAAGATACTCGTCGTCGTCGTCTTCTGACGGTGGAGGCAGTTGAATGTCCTTTGGCCACTTCTTCAGGCCCAGGAGGAACTTGAGATGGCTCTTTTTAAGTTCTTGACCAAAGTTTCTCCCGGCCTTAAAACATAACATTAAAATTAATTATAAGAGTTGAAACAAGATTGAAAGTTCATTTTATGACCCTAAGCATATGGAGTGAGCAAGATATAGTATGTAAGGGTGAGAAGAGGGGGGGTTAGGAGGGTTGGGTTTTGATAATGAGAGGAGCGGGTTAGTTTGGGGAATCGTACATTATTTATATCATCGATTATACAAAATACCACAATTACATGAATTTGTAGGTGTACTGGGGAGCATATTGCTCGAAACCGAGAAATTTGGTTCAGTTTTGTCCTAAAACGACTATACATATTGTGTTTCACACACTAGACAATGTTAATGCTACTAAACTGTGATTCGTCGCATAATCGAGTGGTTCGAATTTAATTTAAATCAATCATTAAGTTATCTTTGTAAGCAAAATCAAAGTGTTAGGTTTGCAATAGCCCTTCAGACTATAAGTATCGACAATTGAAACCCACTTCGTACTACTATGGATCGAAGATTATTTTATATCTCACTGAAATCGGTTTAGACCCACCACGTTCATCTTGAGGAAATTAAGTTTTTTTAAGATCAGATCATAACTTGTTATTTATTCGATGTGTTATTTATTCGAATTGGCTCAACATGATGCCCGCAAGACTAGTTTAGAAGGCTAACAACAGATCGTAGCCCACACAACTGATTAGAAGGCTAAAAACAGATCGCAGTGTACACAGTTGATATAAAATTACAGAAAGGTAAATGAACCTTAGTCGTTCTTATCAACTACAAATTCTTCTGGCGAAGTTGAGGTCTGCAGTTAGTTTTACTATATAAATTACGTAATAACCTTATAAGGCCAGCATACCTCCCATGTGGTGTTGACTTTGTTGACGGCCTGTATGATCTCCTCCCTCTCCAGCGGGTCGTCAAGGTCAAGGTGGTCGAGGTAGTGAAAGGCCGAGGCCAACGTCACTACTGACAGCACTAGAACCACCCTCATCATTGTCACTGTGGACACTGCAACCGGTAAAAGGTACCTGCACTAGTGTTGACGATGTGCACTAACTTCTTGGAATGTATTGACAATGTACGAACTAAACGTGATGTAATCATATAATGCTGCACATAGAAGTGTTTCTGTACAGCTTATGCGCATGGAAACTTAAATAAGTAGAGAAAATTACTAGTAACTATTTTATACAAAGTTTAATACCAATTAGTATCAAATTAGTATAATTAAATTAAGTTTGTCAAATTCTTATCATATTATTTTCATGTTTCGCAATGTTTAGTGTTGGAAATTGACAGTAAAAAGTAAAACACATTATTATTTTAAACCGTTGTACCATATTATTTATAAATAAATTTGATTTAATATTGGCTGTTGATTGTGGCAAGCTTACCTTTTCTTCTTAATTTATTCCTGATTCTGGGTGCACCACTCTAAGTCACCTGGTTGATTGCGTTCCTAGTTGACTGATTAGTCAAAGGCTCCCCTTGCAAACCAAGAGTCTGCTATAAATAGGAAAAATGGGGCTGCCTCTTCGAAGGGCTGATGAATTGGCTTATCCATGCCTTTCTATCCCTAGAAGTTCTTAATTCCAGTGAACTATCGGTGGTAAAAGACATGTTCCATGCAGATTTGTCATGGATATCTAGTCTACACATACTTATTTATTAATGATTGATTTAATACAAAAATAAGTAAGGTAGTACTATATGGCTTATCTTATCTAATAACACTGTTATCAACTATATACATACCTCTGTAAGAAACTGTTGAGTGGGTAGTGTTGTTCAAATGGTATTTATATAGCAACGTTCTAAAACTATTAAACTACAGGGCGTCAACCTTGAAAGTTTTTTATTAATTCAGAGTGCAATTTTACATCAGCTTTCCTGTTAAAAGTCGTTAAAATAAAACTTTTGCTACGAAAACATGTGAATATTTAGGTCAAGGTAATTTAGATAAAGGAGTTTAATGTTTTCTGAGTAAAGAATGGAGTTAAATTCAAGAGCAGTAAATACAATCAAAGCTGTTATCAAAGTTGATAAAAAAAGAACAACCGGAACATGTCATACTAGAAATAGTTATACAGAACTAAGAATTCTTCAGCTTAATCACTTAATAACTGTATGAGAAGCCAGAGCAACTAGAGCCTCGTACGTCACTCAGAACTGAAATTTAGTTCTATTATAGCAAGCTATTCATTGTTACTGACTAAGACCGACTGATCTTGAGCCAGGATCATTGATGCTATATCTATAAAGGAAGTTTCCAGTCGATATCTCACCTTGTTGTTGAGGGCACGGCATCGTAATGTTTGGAGCATGAGACATTGGTCCGCAAGGTCCCCGGACTCCCTAGCGTAGTGTTTGGAGCATGAGAAATTGGTCCGCAAGGTCCCCGGGCTCTCTAGCGTAGTGTTTGGAGCATGAGAAATTGGTCCGCAAGGTCCCCGGGCTCTCTAGCGTAGTGATTGGAGCATGAGACGTTGGTCCGCAAGGTCCCCGGGCTCCCTAGCGTAGTGTTTGGAGCATGAGACATTGGTCCGCAAGGTTCCCGGGCTCTCTAGCGTAGTGTTTGGAGCATGAGACATTGGTCCGCAAGGTTCCCGGGCTCTCTAGCGTAGTGTTTGGAGCATGAGACATTGGTCCGCAAGGTCCCCGGGCTATCTGGCGTGGTGTTTGGAGCATGAGACGTTGGTCCGCAAGGTCCCCGGGCTCCCTAGCGTAGTGTTTGGAGCATGAGAAATTGGTCCGCAAGGTCCCCGGGCTCCCTAGCGTAGTGTTTGGAGCATGAGACATTGGTCCGCAAGGTCCCCGGGCTATCTGGCGTGGTGTTTGGAGCATGAGACGTTGGTCCGCAAGGTCCCCGGGCTCCCTAGCGTAGTGTTTGGAGCATGAGACATTGGTCCGCAAGGTTCCCGGGCTCTCTAGCGTAGTGTTTGGAGCATGAGACATTGGTCCGCAAGGTCCCCGGGCTCTCTGGCGTGGTGTTTGGAGCATGAGACGTTGGTCCGCAAGGTCCCCGGGCTCCCTAGCGTAGTGTTTGGAGCATGAGACATTGGTCCGCAAGGTCCCCGGGCTATCTAGCGTTGTGTTTGGAGCATGAGACGTTGGTCCGCAAGTTCCCCAGCCTTCCTAGCGTAGTGTTTGGAGCATGAGAAATTGGTCCGCAAGGTCCCCGGGCTCCCTAGTGTTGTGTTGGGAGCATGAGACGTTAGTCCGCAAGGTCCCCGGGCTCCCTAGCGTTGTGTTGGGAGCATGAGACGTTGGTCCGCAAGGTCCCCGGCCTTCCTAGCGTAGTGTTGGGAGCATGAGACGTTAGTCCGCAAGGTCCCCGGGCTCCCTAGCGTTGTGTTGGGAGCATGATACGTTAGTCCGCAAGGTCCCTGGGCTCCCTAGTGTTGTGTTGGGAGCATGAGACGTTAGTCCGCAAGGTCCCCGGGCTCCCTAGCGTTGTGTTTGGAGCATGAGACGTTGGTCCGCAAGGTCCCCGGGCTCCCTAGCGTTGTGTTGGGAGCATGAGACGTTAGTCCGCAAGGTCCCCGGGCTCCCTAGCGTTGTTTTGGGAGCATGAGACGTTAGTCCGCAAGGTCCCCGGGTTCCCTAGTGTTGTGTTGGGAGCATGAGACGTTAGTCCGCAAGGTCCCCGGGCTCCCTAGCGTTGTGTTTGGAGCATGAGACGTTGGTCCGCAAGGTCCCCGGCCTTCCTAGCGTAGTGTTTGGAGCATGAGAAATTGGTCCGCAAGGTCCCCGGGCTCCCTAGCGTAGTGTTTGGAGCATAAGACATTGGTCCGCAAGGTCCCTGGGCTCCCTAGCGTTGTGTTTGGAGCATGAGACGTTGGTTCGCAAGGTCCGCAAGGTCCCCGGGCTCCCTAGCCTAGTGTCTGGAGCATGAGACGTTGGTCTGCAAGGTCCCCGGGCTCCCTAGCGTAGTGTTTGGAGCATGAGACATTGGTCCGCAAGGTCCCTGGGCTCCCTAGCGTAGTGTTTGGAGCATGAGACTTGGTCCGCAAGGTCCCCGGGCTCAATTCCCACAAAATAGCAATTACTCGTTCGTTCGGTACCCACCGTAATCTGTACCTATGGTAAACAAACAACCCGTTGCAGTAAACCTTCGTACTCGGTGAACTTTCAGTTCATATATATGTGTCTTACTACCACATAAAACCACTCAAAAATTGTCATAAAAATACATTGATAAATAAGTGATATATGACATTTGATTTATTCTCAATTTTTTCCCAATAATGGCAGGTTTTCTGCAAGAAAGATAATAAATGCGTTTTCATGAAATTATATATATATATAACTCAAACCAGTTGAAGCCACATACCAAGTTTCATCGATATACATTCATAAATTATTGATACACCAAGTAAGAATAACATTTGACAAAGCACTGTGTTTAGCACTTTGAATATCTTTGCAGCAGTTGGACGCAGAATAACAATTTTAACACCAAAATAATTTTTATTAGAGCTGAAATTATTGGTAAAAACCAATGTCAAGTGTTCAGTAAAATGAATGGAGGCAAATCTAAAATCCTTGTTCCCATAAGATTAATATGGAGAATTTTATAAATACGTTTTTTCAATATTCTCCGCAACTACTAAACCTAGGATAATGATTCAAAATATTAAATTTAATTTTGTTAAGCTCCATAAAATGGTCAAACCAAATTTATGTGATTTACAATTTTGGAGTGTAAAATAAAAAAAAAACATTTTGACATTTTAAACCCCCAAAAATCTCTCTCCGTAGTAAAATCTTTCTGAATGTTGTCACTTTAGACATTTTCTCCAAATTTAACTTTAATTGGAAATTTGTATAAAATGTTATTGCGTTCAAGGACACAGTCACACACACACACACACACACACACACACACACACACACACACACACACACACATCCCCCACGTGTTTTATTTTGAGGTTTGTTGCGTCCGAGTCCAATTTATTCTTGGTTTGTAGGGTATGGTTTTAGTAAGGTTTCATTTTGGTGGGCAGATAACAGAATTTAACCACAATATGGCCATGGGGAACTGATTTCCACTTGAGTCGGCTCCTGTCGGGTTCAGCTACCTTAGCTAATATCCTAACTGGATGGGGAGAGCCATGTCACCTCAGTGCATGTAGCATTTTGTCCGGAGGCTGACGATGAAGTCCATCATTGGTTATAGTTCGATTTATGTTAAATATATCCTGAGAAAGAAATGAGATGGGGAGATCAATATCTTAACACAGACTGTTCAATGTTATACGTATCTTAGCTAAAATGATGATATCGATATTCTGCTTAATGCAATAATAGTTTGTATTGTTTAAATTAAAAAATAAATCAGCATTCCCGCGGAAGATCTGTTGAGGAGGAACATGACTTTAAACTTAACATCGGCCTAGAACCAGGTAAAGGTCAGTGACTGAACCCACATTTAGGAATCAATACTTGATGTTTTTTTGTCTGTATGACGTCTTTATGAACACTGTAGCATTTTTCTAGGCTGTTCTAAAACAAGGTAAATTGAATATCAATTTATTAAAATAAAATATTAACGGCTTAAATTTTGTTTGCCAAAAAGGCTGAATTTTTCTAACAAAACGGGTTTTTTAGGGCTGCTGCAGGATGCTTTACCGTTAACTGTCATGATAGAAAAATCATAATTGATGAAAATAATGTTTATATTTTACCGTGTAATAGGATGAGCTCACACTTAACATTATGAGGCAATTTATTTTCTTCTTTCACTAAGACACAGAATTGTCAAATGATAAGCACAGTCAGCCAGCTTGTTTAGAGAAGGCCTGGGAATATTAATGTTAGCCTACGTTTATACATGTAAATAAATAAATGCAATGAAACGTGCAACATATTTGACTAAAAACCAATACAACATTTTAATTTTATAGTTATGTGATTTACACCATTTCGTTGATAAATAAAAATACCCCCGTCGCAGAAAACCTGCTTACTCAGCGAATTTCCAGTGAATATATAACATAACTCATTAAAACACTTAACAGGATTCATAAGAAATATATTCACAAACAAGCGATATTTAAAATATTAATTATTCTCCATAAGAAACTTAAAATAATGGGTTTTTATGCAAATATCAATAGAACTCATCTAAGTTAAGTCAATACCAAGTTTCATCCATATACATTCACAAATAAGCGATATATGCCATTTTAATTATTTTCCATAAGAATAACATCGGGACCAAGTACCTAGGTTTGCTGCTACGGGACCATAGACGAAAATATTTTGTGCAAATAACAATGAACCACGACCAGATGAAGCCATATACCAAATTTCGTCATTTTATGTTCATAAATAATCGAGATATACATTTTTTTCTCCATAAGAATAACATTAGGCAACGTACTGTGTTTAGCACTTTAAATATCTCAGTAACCAATTTACTTAGAGCAATGATCAAAATACCAAATTGTTTTTTATGCTGAATTCAATGGTATAGATTAAAATTTGATTTAAATAAAAATTACATGTGGAAACCCGAAAAACCCCATTTTTGGGGAACAAAACCCCCCAAAAACTCCCCTTTGGATGGCGCGATTCGTCTGGTTTTCGAGCTCGTTCAAATAAATGGTGCTTTACACATTTGCACCAAATTTTATTAAGAGTGGACCTTTTTTACGAGAGTTATCGTGCTTATGGACACACACACACACACACACACACACACACACATATATACATATATATATATATATATATATATATATATATATATATATATATATATATATATATATATATATACTTATATAATAATTTGAACGGATGGTGTTTTTGGCATCTGGGGACCTCAAAATAAAAATTTATCATGGTCTCGGGCTTAAGTCTTATCATGAGACCTACGGTAATAGCTTCTTCCCTATACGGGAAATTCACTAAAAACAAGAATTTGGATTTCATTTAAACCTGAAATTTAAATGTAGGTGCTAATAATGTAAAATGAAAGTGTAACAGTATGAATGCACCTGGGACATGAGTTAGAATATTCTGAAATTTATTGATTAAAGATATTAATATTTGTTTTTAAACACAATGTTTCCACTGATTAGACTAAAATCACTTTTCCTTTATCTTAATAATAAAAAAGTCTATAACAAATGTACAACAAAAATTAAAATAGTCTCTAACATCTTTAACTAAACTTTAACCCTTTCAATTAGTACGTGAAACCTTGGGAAAATGTCTAACATGTAACTAAAGCTAATAATCCATTAGTCAAATACACTCAAAACAACAACACAGTTTTACTCTAGATATTTGGGATACAGCACACCTCTAAAGTATTAGCGTGTTAAGTAGCTTTCGTCACATCAGTGTCTAATTTAGACACGTAATATCAGTGTTGCCAAAATCACACCTTCACTGTGAAGTGAAGCGTGCCAACCTAACCTCATCGAAACACCCCACCAATACAACACGTGATATTAGTTATGCATACTAAATAGATCCGTGTAACTCCTCTGCTATGAATTAAATGTAACATATTTAACACTATAATGTAGATTTTAAAATAGTATATTTGTGCCAGATTATTTTTATCTTTTTATGAAGGTCATCATAGGTATTTTCACTGTGTCTTTTAGGAGATGATAAATAAAAAATGGAGGGGTTTTCATCTTGGAGAAACATAGCAGATATTTTTTAATGCTGAGAATCACAACGTCATCTGCGATAAAAGCTTCTTCCTATGCATGCATGTATGTTCTAAAGTACATGCTTAGTGTTCTACAATCCTTGTAACCCACCCTTCACCAACTCATTTACCCTGTATGTTTAAGGTTTACTCATTTTCAACCAAACTGTAACAATGTGCGTATTTTTATATATCTAATAATATCTTACTATTTATTACCTATGGATCAATTTTACTGGGTTTGTGTTTGCAAACCTATATTCTTAATACAACAGTTTTTAATTTTACAATTGCCTTATTAAGAAGATGAGTTTGCAAAAATATAATGAGAAATATGTTTTTTCTATGCTTAAGTCATGGTTTTATAATAAGGTTTGATAAAAACCATATAATAAAGTATGATTTATGATTATTTTTATTGAAATCAGAGTAAAAGCTTTAAATAACCATACTGCTGAGGTGACTTTTGGTAAAATGGTGACCAGTATTGTCTATCACTGCATTACTATACGCAGAATGATACAACATATCAGTTATAGGGCTGGAACAGTAAATGTTTGGTATAACTGGTATACTTCATACATATATTTATTTCATAAGTGAGATGGCTTATCAATAATAAATTTGAACATATTTACTAACATTGACTAAAGGTTATAACTATAATAAAAAATACAAATACATAAGAAACAATTAATAATAAATGATTAAAAATGAAATTTGAAATGATGTTCTTAGTAATAATAATACTAAGAAGTTGTAACTATTACTGGTGTAGTACTATAAACCACAATGGGTTAAATTTTTAACTATAAAATTAGCCTCAACATTAGAGTTGTACGTGCTGGTGAAACACATAATACAAATTTGTATTGGTGTTATTAAATGTAGTTGTACAATCCGTGCACATAATATTAAAATGATATGTTTGTTTTAGCTAATTTCCCCTACAGGGAAGAAGCTATTAAAGTAGTCAGCATGGTAAGACCTAGGCCTAGGACCATGATAACTTTTCGTTTTGAGGTCTTCATATGCCAAAAACACCATTCGTTAAAAACTGTATATAGATAACTCTATGTACTCTATCGTAGTGGGTGTGATAACTCTCGTAAAAATTATCCGATTTTTATGAAATTTGGTACAAACATGTAAAGTAACATTTATGACTTTAAGTTCCAAAACTAGCCAGATCCCTTTATCCAAAGGGATATTTTGGGGCGGTTTTGTACCTCAAAAATGGGTTATTTGAGTTTTTTACGTATACTATTTTAGTAAATCCAATTTTAGTTTTCCCCATTAAATTCAGCTTAAACAAATTTGGTGTTTTGATCATTGCTCTACGTTAATTGGTTATCGAGATATTGAAAGTGCTAAACACAGTACGTTGTCCAATGTTATCCTTATGGAGTATAAGAAAAATGTATATCTTGCTTTTTTATCAACTTATCTTGACGAAACTTGGTATATTGCGTTATACCGTTGTGGTCTATTAATATCTGAACGAAAAACTATTTTTGCCGATAGTTCCCGTAGCAGCAAACCTTCTTAATCAGCCCTCATGTTATTCTTATGGAGAATAAGTAAAATGTTATCTCCCTTAATTATGAAAATAAATTAATAAAATTTGGTATGTGGCTTAACCCACTTCAATTGTAAACAAATTTTCATAAAATTAAATTTTTTATGTACCTTGTTTCAGCAAACCTGCATCCTCAGACGCCATTTTATTCTTATGGAGAATAATTAAAATTATTATTAATTAATTATTAATTAGAATAATTAAAATGTCGTAAGTCATTTATTTATGAATGTATATCGATAAAACATGGTATATGGCTTTAAGTGGTATTAAGATACATATATATACATTGGAAACTCGCAGAGTACGCAGGTTTGCTGTTTCGTGGGTATTTATAAAATATCTGCAACAAAGATAACACTAAATTTAAAACGTTATTTAATAATTATACTGATAATTAAAACAATAACTAACCCCGATACATACTTTCCTTATAAATCATCTAAGATAAGGCAAAGTGGATTAGAGGGGTTTAAGCGTCCGACGTCCCGACACCTTTATACCCTTGATTTATGGAATACGCCACAAAATCAGCATGAACATGAGAAAAAAAAAGAATTATAACAAAAAGTAATGTGTTCTGATTTTGTATAAGTAGCACGCTGTAACGACGCAATTGTTCAGTTATAATTTATAAATAGTCATGAAGGGAAAAATATGGTCCTAATGTTTTATAATTAAATGCAAAACGCATCTTGATTTCTTTATCACCTAATATTCCAACAAAAAGCCGATATTACATATATTTACCTTTTTTATTTGCGTTTGTCGATGATTATAATATTAAGAGGTAAATTTATTTTTTTAAATATTCATACGAATTTTGTTATTTTAAGTACACTAAATTTACGGAAGATCTTGTTCTCACGCACAGTTAGGGCCCATGCGGGAATTTTTTTCCACTACTGTCTTTGTAAATGCTTAAATTTGTTTTTAATTTGAAATTAAACTTCAATTCTATTCTATTCTATTTTGGCATTCCTAAGGTAAACACGATAGTAGATCTAGACAATGAATAACGATGTAAAATTGATACAAAAATAACTATACGCCTGCTAAATAATACTGTATAGTGTTAGAATTAGTAATTTAAATTTGACGAATGTAGACGATGTAAGATATTTACAAAATTCTAATAGACATGTTTATAAGCACTTACAAATTTATACTACGGTGTAATAATAATAACAATTTATAAAACCTTAAAACAATTACGACTAAATTAGCTAAATTAATTAAATAGTTCATGGAAATGTAAAAACACTAATATCACTCCTTTCTACTTGATAAATCATAAAGAAATTTAGATGTTTTAATGTTATAAAAATTGTATACTTCCTCTGTAGTTTATTCTATTTTATATAACAAAATTGATTTTGCGTTTTTTATTATTTTACATATGATATAAAAACGATACGAAACAACTACATGCCTGCTGATTAATACTGTGTAACGTTACAATTATTAGTTTAAATTTGATACATGATACTATAAGATAATCTTATATATTCATTTTTGATAATTTGAAATATAACATATATGCCTCACTTTTATATAAGTATTTATGAGGTGGAATTTTTGCGGAACATATACATTAAGCTATGTAAGAAACAACTTCTGAAGTCGGTGCAATAATTTATTAAATAACATAACTTGCACAAACAATGAACTATAAACAAAGAAATGCATTAATACACAGTAGCAGCTGTATCAATCATAAAATGAATGTTTTACGTGACTTACATGGCAAGGGTGCTTTTCGTGGACTAATTTGTCACCTAGGACCGAATTAAAACTTAGAAATCTTTACTATTGCACTGTTACTTCGTAAAAGGTCGGCAACACTCATTGCAATTTATGAATATATCTTTTTATTACAAATATTTTTTCATGGAAAATAGTGGTGAATTCAAATACAAAATGGCCTTAGTTGTAAATTCACTCCTACCGCAAAATATTAAATATTTATAGGATTAGGACAATACCTAAAAAAAATAAATACATCAGAACTTTATTTTATGCTAAATCATCCGAAAAATTTAGACATTCATCAAATAATATACCTAGATACGAATATTTTGCTTTATATATTTTTATTTTGAAAAGTACCTTTTGCAGCAACCTATGTTTATTTATATTTTGACTCTAATTAATATTTCGAAATAATAAGTTACTTATTCATTACCAATCCTGTAAATTCTAGCAGACTATTCATTTTGAAACTACTGTACTATTTTCAAATCTATGCGTCGAATTATTTTTAATGGTTGAGCGCATCGTCTTCGTCACGACTGATAAAAGTACACGTCACAAACTCACACGGACGGGGACACGAACATAAAATAAACAATAATTACGGCTAGCGTGGCCGGTCAAGACAAATCTAGACTACGGGAATTCCAAACACGCGTGCGGACTGACATGACTAGCCGAAGACTAGAAGATGACGTTAACGACGTAGAGGAGGGAGCAATCAGCTGATCAATCTTCTTCCATTATTATGTATCTTTTCCACACAATTCAACATCATTGTATGAGTTAAGGCCCTCGCTCATTGTGAATACAAAAATGGTTTATTTTACCCTGTTTTCCGTCAATGATCCGCTTTAATCCTGTGTAAGCTACCGGTTTCGAGGGATCATGCCGCCATCATCAGGCTCCAATAAAAACGTTGTTCACTCATAGAGGTCGTCAAAGTTCAAAAACACATGTATTAAATTTACCACAGACACACACAGACGTACAGTTTACATGTTTTACGCGAAACAGAAACTAAAACTATTTTGGCCAAACTAAAATCACGATGCGGCGCGGGCGGAAGTGCGGTCATGACTGGGGGCTGCAGATGACTTTGCTCCCCCCCGTTATTAATCGAATGCCGATCGTGTTCTTGTTAGTGAATTTCCTTTGGAAAGTGAACTATTAGCATGACCCGCACGGTGAAACTTAAGCCCGGGACCACCATAGAAGTTCCTAACGTAACCCCCTGAACACGTTTTGGGGGGTCGTTTAAAATTTTATATATATATATATATAAATATATATATATTATTTTTCTATGACCGTTGGGATCTCTTATGAGCATACTTAAGTCCCTCGATAAAAATAAATCGGAATAAATAATAAGTTAGTAAAACAATATTACCTCATCATACTCGTAAGTGCACTGCTTTTAATCTTTGATTGAAAATTGTATTGGTTTAATCAATGTGTGGTATATGTGTGTGTGTGTGTGTGTGTGTGTGTGTGTGTGTGAGTGTGTGTGTGTGTGTGTGTGTTTGCACTCTAGCGGTCGCATTTTTTGTCCGATTTACTTAAAATTTGGTAGGGACGTTTCTTTCTGTAATCAGTTGAACAATTTCGTTGGGCAAAACAATCGGAAAACTTTAAACCCCTTTTTTGGACATTAATCTTTAAAATTTCGAGTTTTTGGGCCCAAAAAGGGTCATAAAAGCCCAGATGTAAAATCAATGCATGTAAAAAGATGGGAATTAGTGAGGCAAAAGTTTTAAGCCCTCTCACGTCATTCTAGCATAAATATTTACCAAGTTGTTAAAGAAAATGTATATCGACTAAACACAGTACGTTGTCTTATCGGGGGTTTACACTAGAAAAGCCTGTTATTCCTTTGTTAGAGTACTTTTATCATCCCCAGCAACCTCACGCCTACTTTCAAGCCTGTCTGGACCTTCTCCTAACCTTATAATGCGCAAAATTGTATTCCCAGTTTTGCAAGTAAATGAAACCAGGAGTATCAGAACAGCCAAAAAATCAATGTTTTCAGATTTAAATAAAAATTGGACAGATGTATCTTTTTACACTTATTTTGAGTTTTACAAGTTTTTATGTGGAAATTCACTTCCCTCACGTCAGCGTGCTGCGTGCGAACTCGTTTTTTCCTTTGTCCGACTGTCCGAATTACCGCGTCGTAGATGATGTTTGATTTAAATGAGGTTTTTCTCATTTAATACATTCTGAGGTTCGAATTTCATGGCTTTATAAATTTCGAATTCCTCTTAACAGTCTAAGATGCCACCCCTTTTATTGTGGAAATGCAAAACTGTTAGATTATCTTCACAGCTGGAGCTTAACAATTCAACAGTTGCGTGATCCAAAATAAAATTTCTCGTTCAAAACACAAATAAAAAATTTGGCCTACTAACATTCGTTTACATGAAGTTACATTTATATTTAAAAAATCATGGAATATTTTATATTTTAAAATGCCAATAGTTTGGGTGTACAGATTTACTGGCTTCAGATTTAAAACTCTTTTTTTTGTTTCTTTCTTGCCATAGAAACAAAATTACATGCATTGGCTTGCGTCACACAAAGGTAATTATAGTAAGAATATTATAACAAAATAATAATGTAAGAACCATAGAAGTAAGATCAGGAAGTAGCATATCTACCACTAATGTAGTCATCTACGGAATAAAAACACTTCTCCAACAAAAAGGACTTAAGCTTTCTTTTAAACTGAATGTCATCCGATTCAGTTTTAAGGACATTAGGTAGAGTATTTAATAATATTGTTGCATTATAGTATGTATGGATTTTAAAGAAGGAAGTAATAGTTTAAAATGCCAATAGTTTGGGTGTACAGATTTATTGACTTCAGATTTAAAACTCATTTAAAAGTAAATCCACCTTCCCGATAATTTATGTCAGGTTAAACAAAACTGGTGGTAAACCTGGGCACAAACCTGATACCTGGACTAAGCTGATTTATGAATCTCATACCCCTAATACCCCTCAGCTCCCTTTACCCCCTTACCCCCTTTACCCCCTCAACCCTCTCTTCCTTTTCACTTCCTTCATCCACATAACAAATTTAATCACATAAGTTTTTTTCTTAACATGTTTGAAATGGGTGTTTGTTTTAAGAATTGTTACAACTGCATTCTTATTTACTATTTTAGATATTCTGAATTAATAGTTTTTATTTACTGTTTAAGTAAAATACAAAATATAATGTTTGTTAGGACAAGGGTTAGTGGCATATAGGGTTAGGTTTATATTGGGGTTTGATATATAAGGTTGGATTGAGTGGTAGTTAAAAATAAGATTTACATTGAGGAAAGCTGTGAAAACAGAGACACAAACTGTTTACAAACTACACGGTATCCTATACAAAATGCCATTTAGAATGTTATTAAAAATATGGCTTGAGCCGCCTTGTTCATTTTGATATTATCTACTATGAGAAATTACCTTTGAGTGAATAAAAATAAACCTATTAGAGAAACAAAGTAATAAAACTCAACTAAACGAAGAGTATGAACTATTAAATATTAAATTTGTTAATCAAAATAACCTAAAAACTAATGGTTCAAAATCAGTTTTTATTATATTTTGCTGCCACCAACATCTTGAGGATAAGGAATGTCCATCCATTATAATGGGCGATACAAATCTAAAAGAAGTTGACTAAATTAAGTGTCTATGACTTTACATTGACTTACTTGGACAGATAATTTACATTTTTAGTTTTCAAAAGTGTCTTTAATCATTTATGTTGTAGAATTATCCAAGTATCGCCATAAAAATATCCTGCCGACATCGTATTATGGTTTCATATATCCAAATTTATCGTGCGGTATTACTCTGTAACGACAAGAAATCTAATAGACTTTTTATCCTTAAAAAAAGTCTTTACGAATAATTGGCAATTTAAAATTCAGATACACTTGCAAAACTACTTAAAGGGATTTAGAAATATTAACCCTGCCATGACTTTATATATTTCAAAGTGTATCATATTCCAAACTTAATGTGAACAAAATTTAGGAAAGGATATATATAATTATAATAATATAAATTATATTCCCTCACGGCCACAGCAACATCGGCAAGAAGGTGTTACCTTTTTAAATAAATTTACAAAAATGTAAGCAATTTAGAAACATTTAAAATAAATCTAAAAAGGAACTGAAACCATTTTTTAATAAAAATGCATTTATCATGTGCCTGAATACATGGACCACTCCTTGTTATGAAATAATTAGTAATATAAATAACCAGATTGGAATTAACATTCAAAAGGCATTTTAGAAGGGTCTGAAATATCTGAGACGTTATTTTATTTTGTATAATATCTATATTGTTTATTGATTGTATTCCTATTACTATTTAGTTTAAAAACAAATTCAAAATTTCTTTTGTTTTTCCCATTGATAGACAACATTTGTAGTCATTATTCCAATAAAGTATTGTTATTATTAGTATTATTTTAACAATACAAATTAACCAGTAACTATAATTAAAATGAAAACCCATTGGTGGGAAATTAAAAAAAAACAATAATTATTGCGATTCCAAACTGGATTTTCTCTATTGATTACGCGATGTGTTTGGTATGTAAATTAGCTAACGGGTTCAGAGCTTATTAGGGATGATAGCACCGAGTAATCTGTTGATAAGTGTTTTTTTTATGTACATTAGAACTTTTAATTCGGATTATTATAGCATATAATTAGTTCTTTTGTTTTATTTTTTACTCTGTGTAACATTAAAATTATAAAACTGGAACTTTTAAAAACTAATTCAATCCCTAATTAAACTTTATACTTCCGTAACATTCAACGATAATATTTTCAAATAATTTTAAAAATAATATTTATTTCTTTACTGTACTAAATAAATTTATAACGTTTTTTTACGGTAAAATTGAAGGTTAGTTATGTATATTTTTCGTTGGTGAAAATAACAATTTAACTTGTTCCAAAATAAATTTAATGCATACAATATGGAAATGTAATATTTGTTCAATAATAATTATTGTAATATTTGTAATATTAATATTGTGGAATATTTACCCCAGAAGGTTTATTCCTGAATTAAAACTTCTCAATAATAAACTAATATAATAATAAAACATGTTTTGAAAAAGTTGTTAGAGCAATCGCAGGTTTTGTCATTAACTTGTTTATGTTTAATATAGGTTTTATTACAGCCAGTTGTTTTAATCAGCAATAAAAAACAGAATAGGAATGGAAAAGTCTTCAACGTTTTCTTTTTCAACCAAGGTTTGTTAAAGAGCGCAGAGAATTAGCGGACTCAACCAAGCCTGGCCACTGCACAATGTCTTGTAAAAATGCATTGAATGTGTTATTCGCATGGAATAAAACTGCATTTCGGTTGAAGAAAAAATGCGTAGAGTACATCGTCATTCATTTTTTATGTTTTATTGCAAAGGAGGGAGCACACGTGACAAAAAATAGCAAAGAGATTTTCCTAGAAGGGGTTTAGGGGAGAATTAACCAGTTATGAAGCTTACAAAATGGTTACAAACAATTACTCTTTGCCCCAGGATCGGAACAGCGATGACTGAATATGAGTTAACATATGGTGGGTCGGGCATACGATCAAGAGGCGAACATTTTTATAGCGTAGAAGGTAAAATATTGTTATATAATAAACGTCTATATGGTTAGATTTAATCAAATATTATTAATTCTATTTAAATGAAAGTGATTCTTTGTTTAGTACTCATTGTTGGTAAAAGTGAGTTTTCGGTGAAAGATACTATTGTGGACACTTGCCGTCACTGATTGAGAAAAACAAGTTTCTCTCCAAAAATGTTGATTTTTCCTATTCATCCAACACATATGAGTGCGTCCATAGCAAATTTCAGTTTTTATGATATGTGAATAGCTTGTACACATTCAATCCAAGGGGAGCGGGTCGTCCCTATTCCGCGCTTGTTAATTTTTACAAACTTTAGGTACATTTATTTCAGAAAATAAAAAAGCTACAACCCTAATTTTTTGTTTCATGCAAAGAGTTCACATGCGTGAACATCCCTAGCAATTTTGTAAAATTATCTTCACAATTAAAATACGTAGGTAATTTATTATATATTAGAAAAATAAAACAAATTTTTTAAAATAAAATGTTTATATTCTATACATTTTTTCAAGGTAGGAAAACCAAAGTGGCAACACTCTCAGGAAATACACTAATCTTTATACATATCAAATTTTAGCTCTCTACCATTTGTAGTTTCTGAGATAATTGTACCTTTATATATGAAAAAATAAGTTGTCGGGGAATCCGGATTAGGATAAAACTCACTATTAGCTGTAAAATAGTATACAAATACACATATAACCTCCAAATCATAACAAAACAACTGGAGCAACAGATGAAAGTGTTCCCAGCAGATAATGACAGGTCTACCAACACAGCAGAGCCACAATATCCTTATAACTCACAAACATATGTATAACAGTGTCAATCAAACTACCATCTCAGTCCTACGAACTGCTACGAAAAATCGATGAACATACTATGATTATGTATTTATTTTGTTTATATATTTATTTATTTATATTTATATTATATTATTATATTTATATATAATTATTTTGTTTATTTATAAGTATATTTGAGCAAAATAACTTACATATTTTAAAATTAGACATCTCAAAGTAATTAAAAATGCAACAAAAGTTTTTTGAAAAATAATAAAAACTTATTGTCCGTTTCTAAAGGAAACTACGAAAAACCTGTGACCAGGAATGAATGAGGACAACAATATTTTGATCGCATTTGGTTAGTGCAGATATAAGTGATTTGACAATTATAAAGTCTATGGAGTAATAGGAAAGGGCAATATAGTTAGTTGGTTAGTTAGATTCGTGAAATTGGTTAGGAATGAAAATCAATTGTGCTACGGATATTAGTTATAGTAGAATGAAATAGTAAGGCAAGACTCTTTTAGTTGATTTCCTTTATTTTAGAGCAGATCCGTTTAATTTTTTTTGTAGGCTGTCTGTCTTGTGCTGACACTCACCTTGCCTGAATAAGTGGAAAGAAACAGTAACAGTACACGTTTTAATTTATGTTTTACAAACGTTTGTTAGAATTATATTTTAGTTAATACACATATTATAAGTAAAAACGGAAATAAAGGTAAGATATTAGGTTTAGAAATGCAAACGAGTTAAAATTTATAATCGTAAAACATCATGTTATGATTCAACATGTTTAGATGAAATTTGTAACGTTTAAATTTAATTCTGTTTTTAAATTATAAAGTGTAAATATTTAAAGTATTCATACTTTGAATGTATTGGAAGCAATCAGATCCAACTTATTATTTATGATATGTTGATTATCTTTTCCTTATATACCTATTTAAATTGGGTATTTCAAGAGGCAGTCAGTATAGCTGAGTGAGTTGAATAATGGCCTACCACCAAAAGACCCGGGTTCAATTTACATTCTTATCATTACATCTAATAATTACCATGAACTGCTACCAATCATTGTTGAGTGGCATTTGCTTCATTTTGACAAAATTAAAATTTTAGGCCGCCATCTTAGATCCGCAATTTTAGAATAAGACAATTTTATTCAAATGTAAAGGTAGGTTGTGACCCATCATGTCCGACTATGTTTCAACGATAAAATCAATGCCGCAATCTGTTTCCAAATACCACCTTTCGGTCTCATAATATTGAAAGATTTTTGTTTAACATTTCAAAAAATGCCAATATCATGAAAACGAAAGGTGACATTTTGAAACGGATGGCGGCATTTATATTAGCGTTGAAAAATAGTTGGACTTGATGGGTCACAACCTTAACTTTAAATTCGAAAAAATATCATATCCCAAAATGGCTAATTCAAGATGGCGGACAATTTTTTTCAAAATGAAGAAAATGCCACTCAACAATGATTACCATGGTAATTATTTGATTTAATTAAGAGAAAATGGGTATGTTTTAAGGTTGGGACTTTACCAATTCCCACAAAAATATATTTTTTAATCATCATTATCTTGAGAACAAATAATGATTTTCAAAAACAAATTGCAGCATGATGTTCACCGTAAAAAAGTACTTCTATATGATGGGTCACAACCCCACCTTTAAATTTGAAAATAAATAGTTGAATCCAATATGGCGGATCCAAGATAAGACCAAAAATATTGACTAAGTAAAACTGAATTACAAGTTGGTCAACAACGATCGGCGGTATTTCGGAGTCGATATCTTAAAAAATGTAGAAAAAGTAGGGGAGGCTCATTTAAAACTCAATCTGTATAAGGTCCTAAAGAGTTTAAATGATAAAAGTGGAAATCTCCCACAAAATACTGACTCTTACCGAATCAAATCAAGAACTCACCATCACAGCCTTGTTCCAAAACCCAATCATACCTTTTTTACCAAACAGATTTCTTTTGGTGGTCCAAGAGTATTCAATTTGATTCCTGATTATATAAAACAAGCTAAAATCAAAAAGATTTTAGCGGTAAAATAAAAAAAATGGCTATTAGAATCAGAAAATATAGACGTTTTAATGACAACATTCGACTAAAAATTAAATATTTTGATTGATGAAATTACATCACATACATTTTCTGGGAGTTTTCTCATAGAATCACAATGTATAAAACCTTTTTTCAGTTATTGTTTGTTTTTCCACAAAACACATACACATATTTTAGCCATAGTTAAATTTTGGTTTTGACATGTTCTAATGTAAAATATAAGATAATTTTGTAAAGTATTTAGATGTAAGAAATTCCATAGTTAATTTCAGTTAATTTTTCTTTGACCGTATTTTATTTTAATAAACCTTTTTGTTGGAACCTCTAAAACAGGATTAGCCTTTAGAGGCCATATTTTTTTCAGAATGTGAGTAGTATTGTTTTTGGTTTGTTAATATAATTTTTAGTTCTACTATATTATTCAGGAACTAAGATGGTCAGTCTGGCAGGAATATAAGTGTTGTTATTTTTAAATTATGAACTGTGGACTGAGAACAACGAAAATAACGTTTATTAATTTTGTTTACTGTGAAATTGTAATTGGAAATGTTTTATTTCTGAGAAAATAAATCTATTACATTCTATAAATCTATTCTGTAGTCAACGGGTCATGTCAGAGTCACTAGTGACCTGAAAACTCTGACAACAGATCTTGGCCAGAAGGTTACACGTACTTTAACTTATTGGCTAAAATGTATAAGTTAAAATTGAATAAAATATCTCTCAAAATACCGCCAAGTTCAGTTCCCTCAGCCAATCAAGAGCAGCTCCACTGACGCTGCTGTGGAGACCTACCAACTCTCCCGAGAACGCATGAATGAAGCAATTATTCATAATTTGATTGTCGATCACAGGATTGGTCGAACCTCCCACCCCCCACTAACTTCCAAAAGCTGCATCTAACCACATCGGTTCGAAATCTGTTCACTACTCTCCACCTGCCAACTGTGATTCCCTAAGAGTAACCCGGTCCAATGAGCCATAATTTCCAACCACATTCTAATTTAATTTTAGTTATTATAATCTTTAAGTAGGTTTATACTGAAGATCCCTACATTAATAGGGAATATCGATAAGTATGTACGTTTAAATTTTACCTTAGTATTTTTCTAAGTCGGTATAGAAGTGGGGTTGAAATATAAACCAATTATTGACCATTGAAAAGAAATATAACTGTTATTTATATGGTCGATAATAATGTCTCGCTCCTCCCGTAATTCCTGTTGGGTTACTCGAGTCTTTGAGTCTTTTTATAGCCAAATGGTAAGGTGTCGTACTCACCCTCGAGCCTCCTTTTTGGTCCTGTGATTTTAAACTTTTTAATTTCGCTTACTGTTACAATATCTCTGTCTTTAGTCCTCCTGATTCTATTCTCTTCAATTTCTAAAATTTCAGCAGTTTCACTAAGGACCATCTTTTTTAACTGTTCAAAGTTTAGCGTTTCGGAGGTTTTTAGGTTGAGGGTGAGGCCTTTAATTTTACACACAGATTCTAGTTTTTGTTTGTTAGTTGACCAGACAAGGTATGCATAAGTTTTAGGCCCCCCAGAAACGAATTCAACAATATAAGAGCCGGGCCCGTACTCGCTTGCCAATTCATCGGTCATTTCCCCGAGGTAATCTCCCGTAGGTACCCTGTACAACCCTCCCCGAAAGAAATAAATACATGAGTCCGTGTCATAGTAAAGGACTTGACCTCCAAGAGCATCCAAATGTTCATAAAGTTTAAGTCTCGCCTGGGCAGTGGTGTAGGCCGCAATTACAACATTTACATTCCTCAAAGGTTCCCCAACTTCCTCAATATATTCCCAGTTTACAACAACAACCTCTTCGTTAACAAGTTGGATCCTGTTGACTTGAACTTCTGGACTTATTAACATGTTAAAGAAAACTTTAGATTCCCTTACAATTGTTGCTTTAGTTTGGTTCTCCCTCTGTCCGAATTTTCCCCAGAATGAATTTAACATTAATTTTGCTAATTGTCTCAAACCCCCGTTCTTAACGATTCTGTCCTTTTCCAATTTAATACCCTCATGTTTGAAATAGTCTGAAATGTATTTATCTTTATCCTCTTCTGTCTTACACCAGCTAGGATAGCCTGAGGCTTCCTGCTTCATTTTCAAGAATTTATTAATAAAATCTGTAAAAAGTCCCCCTTTCTCGTGTGTAGCGACCTCATACTCCCACAACTCATACATATCAAGCACAACGTATTATTTCTCTACAGATTTCCTGATTTCATCCATAGTCCATGTCCCAACTAACGCCCTTTCACTACTCTCATGTTCACAATCGCCCTGATTTTGAATTTCCCCGCAAGTTCTACACAACACAAACATCAATTTATTATTCATTTTTGTTGGGAGAACCGGGTGGTAGAGATCCCGAGGTGGCAGAATTTTACATTTCAGCAAACCATCTACATTTAGTCCCCTCTGCCTGCACTCCCTATCTCCCACATAGATTGTGGGGTGGCCCAAAGGATATTTGCCATACTTGCAAACATATGGATAGAGAGAACAAACATCTACATATTGGATTGATTCTCCCCCTTCACATTTATAATATATTTTTGCATTGCCCGTTCTGCCTCCAAAGAACGCTTGTCTAGGGTCAAGGGGAAGGTTGTTGAGGATCGGCAGGCTATTCAAGTGTTTAAGGTTTTTATATTTCTTTAATTTACGGAACTCACTCTCCCATATTACTGCAACTTCGTAATCACTAATTTTTGACATCTTTTTCAAAGTTCTTTCATATCTTAAATTAAGTGAATCTGAGGGATCCTCCTTCAGAGGAGCCTCTCGATTGTAAGGGAAACATTTTGGACACCCGTGTCAATAACACCCGTGGAACTCATAAATTCTCTCACCATCAAACCCGTCTACTTTTAGCCCGTTAATTTTAACTTCTTTACCCCGGCCAGCGTGCTCAATCCTCACTCCACGTTCCTCCTCTTCCCAGCTTAGCCATTGAAGGGCCGCTGCAGATTGGTTGTCAGTCAGTCTGTACCCGTTTTTAGGAATCAAGCCAATTGTGTCTGGTTTTAGAAAATTGCGGCGGAAGGCCAAGTTACAGGCACTGGCAATAGTTACGGCCTCGAGGAAAGGGTCTACGTTACATTCTTTCAAGAAAATACTTCTGAATTTAAGACAGGACTGTGCTAGGATTTCTACGTCTGAAATACAGTACTCCAGGATTTCTTTTTGAAAATCAAAAATATAGTTACTCGCTACTTGTTCCTCGTACCAAATCTCAAATGCCTTGTGTGGTTTCTCAAACATAGACTCTGGGCAGTAGTATTTTTTATCGGGCATAGGGCCTACATAATTTTGGTTTGCCAGAGTGTTGAAAATATGCGGGAAGTAGCCCTTCTTTTTCTTGGGAGGCAGGTCGAAGGCTTTAGGGAGCGCAGAGAGGGCCATGGGGAAATAGCTTAGGGAGTCAATGAATCTGACGTTGTCCATTTCCATCAAAATAATTTTAGTTCCCTTCATTACCAGCTCAGGCGTGAATTTTGTTTCTTCCATTATATGTTTTAGTAAAAACTGAAAATCAAAGCCCTGCCCGTTGTGGGCAATTACACAGACATTTTTAAACTGTTTACGAACTTGCATCACATACTCCATGAATTGGTGAACCGGGTCAGAGTTGAAGACTCTTGTACGGTTTCTACATGTCATGCAAAACTTACCATCGACACAATTAAAGCAAAATTGTTGTGACACGCACAGGTTAACTTGATGTACTTTTTGTTCAGGGTCAGAGGGAAGAGACTCGTCTTGGCGAGTCTCCAAGTCAAAGAAAATGAAAAGGTAGTCTTTAGTTTTAGATTTTCCTTCATTGGGTTGCATGTAGCATTTATGATTGGGATCTTTGAATGCATTGCAGGGTTTACAAAAAACTTCCCCGCATCTGTGAGGTCCTGATCTCTCTTTTAAATTAATCAATTTTTCACAGTCAAGACACTTTTTATAAGCTTTGCATCTATCAACCTTATGGGCAATAAAACAGCGCTGGTTTCTCATAGTCATGTTACAGTCCGGGCAAACTATTCCCCCATGCTCCTCTTTACAGGGAGGCGAGATGGTTTGGCATTGAGGGCAGATGTTTGAGCATTTGTGCCTAGCTTTGTGGTCAAAAGGGACATGGCAAGCTTCGCAAAAATAGTTACAGGCGAAAGCCGCGGTCAAACTGCTGATTACGTTGTAGTGCCGATTGTGAAACAGAAGATTTATTTTAAATTTAGGATTTTCAACAGCCCCTTCAAAGTAAACATCACGGCCTTTTCTGTCATAGTTGTAGACTGTGATTTTGAAATTAGTTAGCAAGTCCTGAAATTTTTCCAATTGGGGGATACCGGCGCCTTCCTCTGAGATCTCTACCCTTGCCTTTTGCATCAGTATTTGGGCCCTCACTGTCTGTCGTTTACCTTTGTCCATACGTACAAGATTATACTCTGGGTCATTTGTCACTTTAGCCATGGCCACCACCAAAGCCCGGGGGAGACACAAACTATCTTTGTTATTAATTACAACTATTCCCGTCCTGGCTTTACACTCCTCATCAAATGTGTTGTAAAAGCCGGGCCTTACTTTTCCAGAACCTACAGGGAGATTAACTCGGGTACATTCCACTTTAAATGTGTCTGTAGATTTAATTGATTCTGAGTTACTTTGAACAATACCCCCGAAAATTTGCCAAAGAATGTCTTCATTTACTTCGTTCGCGGGCCGGAAAGCTACAAAACCAGGTTCTTTACTTTTTAAGTTTAAACTATGCAAGGTGAAACCAAGCTGATCATTTTCATGGGCCCGCTCTTTCATTTCATTCACAATTTTGGCAAAACCTTGTCTTAGCCAATCAATTTCGGTAGTTTCAGGAGGAGGATTAGAAAATTTGAAAATTGTTCTCGTTCCGTAAAGTCTAAAGTGTTTTACATAAGTATCGTCAGAACTGAGTACCTCGACAGGATTTACAGCCATTTTGGAAGGTTTACTATAGAACAAAGTAAGGTTATGTTACACAGAATACAATAATACAAATCAAAAGTAAGGTTATGTTACACAGAATACAATAATACAAATCAAAAGTGAGGTTATGTTATACAGAATACAATAATACAAATCAAAAAGTGAGGTTATGTTACTCAAAAATATATAATACAAATTAAAAAGTGGGGTTATGTTACACGTAAGATAGGGTAAGCAAACGCTCAAGATTGAGGTTAGGAAAAGTGAGGTTATCTTTGCCAAACGCAGCAAACGGAGCAACACAGGGACACGTCTGATCGCAATGAAAGCTGAGAGCAAAGTGAGAGGAAAATATCGGTAATTGGGGGTGGTGGGGAGGTGGCTGATGCAACAGTGTTGTTTATTGCGGGTGTATGGACCAATCAGAGCGCAGGACGCCTAATTACAACCAATGGGGTGCGAGCTTATTCCGGCCAATCACAGAACAGTATTTTAACAGGTAACGGAAAGTTTACTGACAAATAATGTTGCGGATGTTGTGGTTAGATAGTGGCTAACCTTGGGTTTTCCCTGTTACAGTTGACGGAGGAAGGCTGTGGCTGGCGGGACCTGAAGAGAGGGGGAGGGGAGCAGAAGAAGAAGGAGAAGAAGAGGATGCCGGGAGACAGGAGTGGAAGTCTGGCGACAGACCATGATAAATGTATATACTAGTTAGTGTTATATATGTATTGTACCCTTTTTTATTATTGCCAATTATGGGTAGCACAATATTAATTTAGGAGTTATTTGATCTGGTTTGGCCTTTAAGATAACAATAACCTTTAACCAATGGTAGCGAAATAATGAGCATTTGTGAAGCAATAAGTTGACTTTAATTATCCCTCCTGGGATTTACTTTTGAAATTAAAACAGTACATTTCTTCCTTCATATTACATCAGATTCTTTATATACCCATCTTAAAACTATATGATACATGGGTCGATCTTACTTGTTACTATTTCGCGACTGCCATTCCGATAACCAAGATTGATTGATCGATACAAGATTGATCGAAAGAAACCTGATCGAACCCCGTAATTTCTACGGGGAATCAACATGTTGGTCGGAAGGCAGTTATAAGACCCGAGCGGTTAACAGAACTTAAAATACGAATCTTGGTGTCTGCAGTGCCTACATGATATATTCTACGTAACTACAGGTAAAGCACAACTTATATATATATTAATAGTTTGATATACATTTGTATATTTTATTCATATCCTGATATAAGGTATAAAATATCCCCCTACACATTTAAAATATACAAATGGATATCATAAGAATTCAAATACCTAAACATCACTATACAATTACATTCCCTTAAACAATTCCGCAATAATTTTCATTCAAAATATTTATCCTTAATTATAATCAAAACATAAACAAATCATTTTGACAGTTCGTCAATAATATTTTGACATATTGTACAACTGCTGAGCTCTGACGGCAAAATTAAGAACTCGCTTCACCTAGTTCCAACTATTCCGCTAGAATGCGCTCACAACAACTTCCGTCTGCACATTTCTCATTTTCCTGTCAAATTACTAATTTTATTCACAATAACAAATCATTTTAATACATTTTCCTACAAATTGACATCATCTAAATTCATTTATTTACATTTTTCTATTTTTCAAACTATTCTCACATTTTAATTCCCCTTATAATCTAAACAAACATATTCTAAATGAGAGATATTGACGTATAACGGTACACTTCCTCAAATAACTTTCTCTTTTCAATATATTTCCTGTTCGCTGTTAGTCTACAATTTTCCGTGTTTCTGTGATGTGTGTCGTGTGACGTTCTCGTGTGCCTTGATAGTTTTCGAGTGTGTGTGTTAAAGTGTGATTTATAGTTTGTGTTTTATGTGTGTGTGTGCGTCGTGTTACAATGTGTCAACTCAAAAAATGTGCGCTTAAAACTACCTAATACTAACACTCGTACAACATTCAGCTTAATTCATACTCATTTATACGCGGGATCCCAAACTTACACTCAATTTTACATACTTACATACAACAGTCAACTTTCACCCTACTAACAACTAACAGAGAAATTTATTTATTATTCAATCACATTTTTTTTTAACTACTTGAAATCATTAATTTACATTTGAACTCATTATCAAATCGTTAAATACCTCAATATTCCTCATTTATGTTAAACATATTACTCAAATTATTACCCTTCAAATCAAAAATAAATTTCACTTAAAATTACAAATATTACAACAGATTGTTCAAGGCGAATGCTTGAAAATGTAAAAAAAATATTCCGAGTACATCTTCTTGCTTCATTTTGCTACATTTTCTACATATTTTCATTGCTTCAGGTCTTCAATATATTATTTTGCTTTCTTGAATTTATAGCTTTCCGATTATCTTCTAAAGTTATGTTCCCGTTTTCTATAACATTGTTCTGCGAAGTGTCCAGGTCGATTACAGTGATAACAAAGTTTTGGCTTAGGCTGTGGTACATTCGAATTTCTCAAATTTATTGCAGGTCTAGGCCTATAATTTTCGTTAATCTTATAATGACTGGGCTTTGTTGCTGGGGGCAGATAATTATCCTTAGGTACGTTTAGACAACCTTGATTTCTTACTAAATCATTATAACCAATGTTATTCACGTTGATACACAACTGGTCTAAATCTGAAAATGTTTGTGGGTTTTTCTCAAATATTAATTTGTTTCTTATATCTGGGTGTATTCCATGTTTAATAAATGTCACAAGTTGTTCTTCGGTTAAATTACTTTTCAAAATCTGATGATTAATTTTTACTTCATTGATGTATATAGATAAAGGTTCATTGTGGTTTTGAGGTCTGAATATAAGTTCTTGCTAATGTTTTTCTTTTTGAGTTATGGGAATGAAAGTCTGTAATACATCAGTATGTAAAGAGTCCAATGATTTTGAAGTGCGTTTGTGCTCAAGTATTTTATTTATCAAGGGTGCTGTAGAGTATATGGGCAAAATTTCAAATAGTTCATTTTCAGTTAACGCAGTTTCATTTTGGATATCTACAATATTCCTCAAAAATTGTAACAGGGGACTTATCTCAAGTCCATTACAGGGAGTGAATTTTTGTAAATATACCTCTAATGGGTTGGTTAACTTTCCAAAAATACTTGTAGGTTGTGTATTATGGGCAGTTACTAATGGTGTAGCAGTGGAGGTTGATGGCATATTTTCATGTATTACTGTGGCAGGATGAGTTAATTGTGGTCTTTTAGTAGCAGCAGTTAGGTTAGGTTCCGGTGGCGGTTGAGTAGGTGTAGAAGTAATAGGATTAGTGCACACTATTTGATGTTCTTCAGTTTTACCTAAAAGTTCTTCTTCTTCGATGAGTGATGTGTTAAAATCTTTTTCAAATGTGGCCATTTCATCAGAGTTCACAGTGTTTTCAATGGATTTAAAGTTTTCCAAGGTAGATGTTAGTTTACTATTTATTTCTTCTAGTTTTAGTTTTTCTTGAGGATCTATTTTACATTTTAACAAGTTGTTTACCCTATCTTGCAAGTGATTTGATTTAGCCTTAATTTTAGCTATTTTCAGTTTACTTTGATTTTCACTAGATTGTTCAATTAATGCTCCCAATATTTAAAATTTTTGACTCACACAATCTATTTCATTTTGCAAAGTATACTTTCCTGTTAAATTATTAACTTCAGGTTTTACATACAAACAATCCCTTAATAGTTTCCTCATGAAATCAACACTATCATTAGTTATTTCCTGTGCCCTTAAAGTTAGTTCATAATGTAATTCATCCTTGCTTAAGTAATTCAGGTTATATTTGGGTGACATATTGTTCACTTATTATACAACAAAATAAAATATATAATACACAGTTCTTGTAGATAAATACACTTTTCATACACTGAAATTTTGAAGTTTGATTTAGATAAACACTAGTCCTTTTTATCACATATTTTATATCAATGAAATTCTTCAATAAATCATGGACTTAAATAAATATTACAAGTAAATTAATTTTATGCTATTTCAGCATTTTAATAATGATTCTTGCAGTTTTATTTGTCCAGTAATTTTGTTTTCTTGAAGTAAGTTGTAAAACCTTGTAATTTAGTTGAGTTGTACCTGTGGTTTTGAGGTTATGTTCAATAGGTTCAATAGGCCAAACATTATGTCATGCTATTTCAGCATTTTAATCAGCAGATTCAAAATAACTAAGCAGAGTTGCGCAAAAATTATGTACCCTTTTTTATTATTGCCAATTATGGGTAGCACAATATTAATTTAGGAGTTATTTGATCTGGTTTGGCCATTTAGATAACAATAACCTTTAACCAATGGTAGCGAAATAATGAGCATTTGTGAAGCAATAAGTTGACTTTAATTATCCCTCCTGGGATTTACTTTTGAAATTAAAACAATACATTTCTTCCTTCATATTACATCAGATTCTTTACATACCCATCTTAAAACTATATGATACATGGGTCGATCTTACTTGTTACTATTTCGCGACTGCCATTCCGATAACCAAGATTGATTGATCGATACAAGATTGATCGAAAGAAACCTGATCGAACCCCGTAATTTCTACGGGGAATCAACATGTTGGTCGGAAGGCAGTTATAAGACCCGAGCGGTTAACAGAACTTAAAATACGAATCTTGGCGTCTGCAGTGCCTACATGATATATTCTACGTAACTACAGGTAAAGCACAACTTATATATATATTAATAGTTTGATATACATTTGTATATTTTATTCATATCCTGATATAAGGTATAGTATAATAAATTAATTTAGCTGTAAACATTTTCTTTTTATTACTTACCTTGGTAATATGCACCGTTGTTAGTCCCGCTGACCTTCGCACCGCTGTGGATTGCTGCCCTTTCATTTCTTTCGGATACTTACCTGCAGTACACGGTTTGAGTGGTTTTAAATCGTAGCGGAGGTTAACAAGTATATACATACCAAGTTTCAATAAAATCGGCCCGGCTCTTATTAACATATTGATTTTTAAAGTATGACTCCTTCAATTATTTTGATACTTTCTCGCAGTACAGAGTTTAGGTTTTTGTAATATGTAGCGGAGGTTAACAAGTACCTATATACCAAGTTTCAATTATATCGGCCAAGCCGTTCTTGAGATATTGATTTTTAAAATATAGCTCCTTCAATTATTTTGATACTTTCCCGCGGTACAGAGTTTAGGTTTTTGTAAGATGTAAAGGATGTTAACAGGTACATACATGCCAAGTTTCATTAGAATCGGCCAAGCCGTTCTTGAGATATTTAATTTTGAAAATTTGCCCCTTCATTTTTTGAGATGCAACCCGCAACATTTTGGTTAAGACTTTTCATATGGGTAGATACCCCCCTGGAGTGCCTACACGACGTAGTAGGCAGTTTTCCGGGGTCAAAATGACCCTAGGACTTACCGTTTTCGAGATATAAGCGGTTTTTAGTTTTTTGGCAACACTTTCTTGCGATGGGGACAGCTCACTTACTCTACAGATCATTGGCACAACGGACCTATTTAATAAAATTTAATTTAATATGAGGTCCATTTACACTACAGCTCGTTGATACTATGACCCTCCGTTATATTTAATTTTAAAAAAGAAGGTCCATTTACTCTACAGATCGTTGACACAACGGCCCCTTATATTATTATTATATTTTTAAAGAGGGTCATAGAGCCAATGAACCCATTTAATATAATCAAAACGGTCCAAAGCGTCTACAGGCTCGTTGCGACAACGGACCTTTATCGATATATTTTTATAATTTTATAAAATAGGACCGTTGACACAACGAGCCATTTCATGTGAACTAAATTTAAACTGAAATGAACGGTCCATTTACGCTACAGATCATCGTACTACACTGCGCGGGAATAGTATCTGTCAAACTGAAGGCGCTTTACCTTGTGACGCTTGCGCTTAGCCGTCTTATTACGAAAGTCAAATGACAAATGTGTATGGTCGGTAAATTTCCAGTATCCACATATATATATATATATATATATATATATATATATATATATATATATATATATATATATATAGGTATAATTGCGGGCCGATTTTTGATATTTGTATTGAAACTTACCTACTCGTGCTGATATTTGTTTAGATGTTGATATATCAACAAAACAGCCCTAGGTATCATCTTAACAGTTGCATACTCCCTTGGAAATCTACATAAACTACAGTGTTAGTGTTGATACATAACCAACAACTAATATGGCGGCTTTATTGTTTAAATACGGTCCATCATATTAGAGATGGGAAATACCGTTACTTTGCAATAATATTCAGGAACGTTCCTTAGCTTTGTGGTAATACACTCGTTACACCCGTGATAACTTTATTTAAATATTTCTCGCCGTAATAGTAAGCGCAGACAGACTAGTACTATTATTCTGTGATGATCGCTGTTAATAGGAAGACATCAAGACACTCATCTCAACTTCTCAGCTGGATAGTTATTTCACTCGCTCGTTCAAGCAGTTCAGAAGACGTTAAACAAATAATAGGGTATTTTCAGTAACCTATTACCAAGGTAATAGGTTGTGGCAAAAGGCTGCTAGCAGATACTAGCTCTTACTTCACTAACTGGTTGGTGAGGTTGGGCAGAGGTCGGGTTAAGCAGTTGATTGCTCTGATAACTGGACATGGCCATTTCAGGAAACATCTCCACACTCTCGGACTCAGAAATGAAAGTCAGGTGTGTAGGCTCTGCAATCAGTCTGAAGAGACTGCCAAGCACATCATACTGGACTGCGAGAGACTCGGGGCAAGGAGAAGGGCTCTGTTTGGTTGTAAGCAACCAGGTGATGAAAGGGACGCTAGTATTGGTAAAAAACTCCTGGATCTCGTAAAGGGTACGGGCATTGGTTTGCCATACTAACGTACTAAGGACACACAATAAGCTTCGGTTGACGTGTGAGGATCTTTGAATCTTTGGATCTCTGAATCCGTCCCTTTAACAACACATAAACATAAACATAAACACATAAGGTAATAGGTGACACTTCAGTAATAGTGTTATTTATCCTATTACGTTAAATAACGCCCATCTCTGCATCATATATTGCAATTCAAACACTGTAAGAACATAGAAGGACCGATTTTTAATTATTCATATTCATATATATGAATTGGTTTTTGTAATACTGTCAATTCTCCCAGAACATATCTCAAAAAAATCTGTGCTACTTTTATCTGCCTATGCCTTAGTTAACTTGGAAGTTTTACCGCTTTGAGAAAGTGCGAAGTCTTTGTCATTAAAGGCGGCTATTGTGTTGTCCAATGGCAGTGGCTACGTACACGTCCGACGTGAGCCGATACTGTTCACGTCCGTTCCAAATTATGCACCGTACGTTACTTTTCCTGTGATTTTTAAAACAAATTGAGAGCCAGAAAACCTCCTAACCTAACCTAACGTAATCTAACCTATCCTAACCTAACGAAACATAACGTAACGTAACCTAACCCAACATAACCTAAGCGGTAGCGAAGTGAATTTGCCCTTATATTGGACGTGTACGCAGTCACTTCGTTGTCCAATGTCCAGTTGTGCTGTTGTGCAACCAAAACTGTGCAATATTATGGTAAGTAGCAAATAACACTTATTAAACGTTGTAACTAATTACAGTAACCTTAGAAATGTCTTTAAGATTATCGGCAGGAGGCTTGGGTCTCCTTTAGGTACCTAAATTATTGTAGTTTATCATTTGTTAATCTCACTTTCTCTGGAGGTTTGATTTAGTTAAGTGTTTTAGAGAAAACATAACCAAGAAAACAATAATAATAATAAATTTTGCTCCAGGTTTCTTCTATTGTATACTATGACCGTAGCCAAATAAGCTAGACTTTTAAGACTTTTGATAATGCATGTATAATGGCAATGGCAAATACGATTTTTGATTCTTTTAACTTACCACCTTTTGTTAATTCTTAGCCAAACAAAAGTTTGAAGTTCTTCTAGTTCAACATTGATACCTATTGATGTGTTAAGGTCTACAAACGACATACCGGTACTAGGTGTATATTTTTGAATCTCATTTTACACAAGAGCAAGTAAGCTTGCCATTTAATAAATCAAGTAGATAGCAATATCCAAGTCTTAACCTTAACCTTAGCGGCAGAAGTAAATATAACCTCTGAGAGCACATATTCATTTCAGTTTTCATTCGTTGCAGAAGCATTTCTGGATTTTAAAGTTCCTTCTGAACTTCCCGAAGGTTTAATTAATGTTTCCATTCTCATTCAGAGCCCTTGGGCCATAAAACAAAGTCGTTTCAAATGTTTAAAGATTTGGCTATCAAGGCATCTTTGCCGGCAAACAACTTTGGTTTATGACCCCGCAGCTAATTTATTTTGTTATACGGGTATTACAGTTGTATGCATTCCTAATTACATTTCCCTACCTTAGGAGACCGCTAAACATTTAATTAAGTTTTCTGCAATACTCTGAAAGTTATCATTCATTCAGTGTTCTCAATTATGTTTTGTACGGTTTTGTAGGCTAAGTTCAAATAGGGTGGGTTTGAAGCTGGGGTTTTGGTGAATTATGTTTCCTGTCAATGTCCCTCAACTATGGGTAAACTGCCTTACCCCACTTTTAACTTATATTTTCTTGGCGTAGAATGTGTTTTAGGCTAGTTTTTGCTTTCTTGCATAGGGGATTCTTGGGCTTAGTCCCAAAGGAGATGATTTAAATGAACTGTGGCTTATTATTTAGTTGCAGGGGCCTAAGCTCCTGCTTTTCAGAAAGTTTGGACCAATTTTGTCAATAAACTGAGCCCACAGATCATTTTTCACAAAACTTTGGCCAATTTTGGTTTCCGGTTTAGGTGTAGTTGGCCTATATTTTGGTGAATAATTTTCCTTATGCATATTACAATTTAAATGTTCTGGTATCTACTTTTAGCTCAGATGTGCCCCCTTGTTTTAAAATGCTTCTTATTAATTTTGGATAACAAATGTTGTAGTAAAATGACTAGGAACCTTGTGAATTTAGATAACTGAAAGATTCATCCAGCAATACATCTTAATTATTTTATAATTTGTTGATTAGATGTTTTCCTACCAAGCTGTTTATTTTATCTAGTCTACTTAATTAGTTCACAACCATTTTCATTAAGCTTCAGTCTTAAAAATATTAATATACATTTTTTCCTGTTATAAATATTTTTTAATTATTTTCAGTATTTTAAATTTATGTTAAGCACTGGGCAAATGAACTCTGGATGGGTATATCTGCAAATTAAAGTGAACTTGGGCATAATTAAAGCTATTCCAAAACAACACATGAACTTAAAACTTTTGAGCTACTGTGAATAAATCATTACATAGAAATTAGGAATTGGTGTTACATTACAGGGTCCAGGAATGTGACGCCTTCTTCTTTGTCTTCCGCCTACCCATGCAATCCAGGCCAGCCCTCTACACCGTGCCGCGGCGGATTACAACTCCTGTTGATGATGAACTGTGATATTAGCGTAAGTCTTGTGATTCAGCTGCCCAATATTTGTTGCTCATAGACTGTTTAGAGTTTATTTTTGTTATTTATTTTTAAGTTTAAAGAAGGACTAAACGATTACTTTCCAGTACCGATTATATCCGATACTAGTACGGACTAGTACCGAGTACCGACTACTTTGTATTCGCGATTACTTTTGTTCTCACAATTCCTACATGTTGTGCCGTGTAACGTCACCCTCATACATATTCCTCTTTTGCCAACCCGGTAACTGGCTCGCTTCAGCAGATGGCTGGTCCGGAAGTGGGGTGACGTCACCTTTGTTGCCTCCTTCCGCCAGCAAGAGGGTAAGCGTCGGGCTTAGACGTCGCTCTCCGGTACGAGACACACCCCCTTTTGGTCAACCTAGCAGATCGCTACAATTTCGTCCGGAAGCATCGCCTTGACGATGTCTAGATAAGTAGTAGCATTAAGGGAAGGAAAGCTAGGTTGGGTCAGGCAATGTAGAATTAATATAAGTAGGAAATAATAGTTTCAGTAATTTCGCGGCAGTCTATTAAATTGATTAAAATTAAAAATTTGTGATTCTTGCATTAAACAACCGCGACTTATTTCACAATCCGCAAATTTCCGTCACATATAAACCTACATTCCTACATTAAAAGTGAGCTTGTGAGGGGGTACAGTTTCATAAGCGGCCACCAACTAATCGGATGCAATATATCGATCTTAAACATTCGTTATATCGAATCGGAACACTCGATATTTTGAATCACATTTTAACAGTACATATAGAAAATTATTTACTCGATATTTATATTAATGCTATAATCTAAAATCAACAAATTGTATATCGTCAATAATAATATGCAATGCCAGTTACAAATATATTTTAATGAAACATTTATCAAATAACAAACAAACGAAAACTACAATTAAACAATTAAATAAATTCTAAAGAAACGTACAACTCAGCTAAAACTTAAGTTATCTTTGCCTGGGTAAACTTTATGGGCTGCTTTCTTGGATTGAATAAACTAAGTTAATATAAGTTAGGCCTAAGCAAATATACCTAAGTTTTTGCTTGGTTATGCGTTTCTTTATTATTTGTTGTATTTTTATATTTTAGTTTTCATTTGTTTGTTACTTGTTAAATGTTTCATTAAAAAACTAAACCTAATTAAATGCCTTCTGAAACCACTGAAACTGTTGCAAGACACTGGACATTCCTAAGCGACTACTTAAGGGGATGGAAGCTAGGGCGAGTCAGTCAATGTAAAATTAATATAAGTAAGAAATAATAGTTTCAGTAATTTCGCGGCAGTCTATTAAATTGATTAAAATTAAAAATTTGTGATTCTTGCATTAAAAAACCATGACTTATTTCACAATCTGCAAATTTCCGTCACATATAAACCTACATTCCCACATTAAAAGTGAGCTTGTGAGGGGGTACAGTTTCATAAGCGGCCACCAACTAATCGGATGCAATATATCGATCTTAAACATTCATTATATCGAATCGGAACACTCGATATTTTGAATCACATTTTAACAGTACCTACATATAGAAAATTATTTACTCCATATTTATATTAATGCTATAATCTAAAATCAACAAATTGTATATCGTCAATAATAATATGCAATGCCAGTTACAAATATATTTTAATGAAACATTTATCAAATAACAAACAAACGAAAACTACACTTAAACAAATAAATAAATTCTAAAGAAACGTACAACTCAGCTAAACCTTAAGTTATCTTTGCCTGGGTAAACTTTATGGGCTGCTTTCTTGGATTGAATAAACTAAGTTAATATAAGTTAGGCCTAAGCAAATATACCTAAGTTTTTGCTTGGTTATGCGTTTCTTTATTATTTGTTGTATTTTTATATTTTAGTTTTCATTTGTTTGTTACTTGTTAAATGTTTCATTAAAAAACTAAACCTAATTAAATGCCTTCTGAAACCACTGAAACTTTTGCAAGACACTGGACATTCCTAAGCGACTACTTAAGGGGAGGGAAGCTAGGGCGAGTCAGGCAATGTAGAATTAATATAAGTAAGAAATAATAGTTTCAGTAATTTCGCGGCAGTCTATTAAATTGATTAAAATTAAAAATTTGTGATTCTTGCATTAAAAAAACGTGACTTATTTCACAATCTGCAAATTTCCGTCACATATAAACCTACATTCCCACATTAAAAGTGAGCTTGTGAGGGGGTACAGTTTCATAAGCGGCCACCAACTAATCGGATGCAATATATCGATCTTAAACATTCATTATATCGAATCGGAACACTCGATATTTTGAATCACATTTTAACAGTACCTACATATAGAAAATTATTTACTCCATATTTATATTAATGCTATAATCTAAAATCAACAAATTGTATATCGTCAATAATAATATGCAATGCCAGTTACAAATATATTTTAATGAAACATTTATCAAATAACAAACAAACGAAAACTACACTTAAACAAATAAATAAATTCTAAAGAAACGTACAACTCAGCTAAAACTTAAGTTGTCTTTGCCTGGGTAAACTTTATGGGCTGCTTTCTTGGATTGAATAAACTAAGTTTATATAAGTTAGGCCTAAGCAAATATACCTAAGTTTTTGCTTGGTTATGCGTTTCTTTATTATTTGTTGTATTTTTAAATTTTAGTTTTCATTTGTTTGTTACTTGTTAAATGTTTCATTAAAAAACTAAACCTAATTAAATGCCTTCTGAAACCACTGAAACTGTTGCAAGACACTGGACATTCCTAAGCGACTACTTAAGGGGAGGGAAGCTAGGGCGAGTCAGGCAATGTAGAATTAATATAAGTAAGAAATAATAGTTTCAGTAATTTCGCGGCAGTCTATTAAATTGATTAAAATTAAAAATTTGTGATTCTTGCATTAAACAACCGTGACTTATTTCACAATCTGCAAATTTCCGTCACATAAATGAATTTAATTTCAGTTTGAGATGCTGTATTTCATACTCTAAGCTTTTAGTTCTTTGGGATTGAATTATTGTTGGTACAATATTCTCGATTTTAGTACGCTATGTAGAGTCAGTGTCGTGGTGTCAACTCTGTCAGTGGCGCGGCGTTATTGTTAAAAAAATTCTGATGTTTTCGTCTTGATTACGATCTACGATGACTCTTGGTTGAGTTTACTGTTTATTTTTACATGGATTCTATATTTTATTAACTTGATTAGCTTGGTTAACTTGATTGGCACAGTTTCATATTACCTTCCCAAGTAAAATCAATAACTTTTGCCTAGCTGAAGTGTTGGTAGTAGTGATGTGCGATACGTATCGTATCGTATTGGCTTTTACTGTAGTAGTACCTTCTGGCTATTACTGTAGTAGAGCTCTAAATATCTCCATAATACATAATTTTAAACTTCCAAACTAATAAAATAAAAATAAAATAATGAATGCGAATGAATTATCGTTTGTATTGAAGCGAATTACAAAGTGCCAACACGTTTTTAATACGATAACGTCGATGATAGTGCGTTCGCATTGGTCCTAAATAGGTATACTTGTGTGAGGTGGTAATTTGAGGTAACAGGTACTAATTATTTCAGGTCAAGGTGGGAATTTAGAAGATTTTGATTGGCAACACTGCCCAGCTGTCAGTCACAGCAATAAATGTCAGTGGAAGCTTAACCTCAAACAAGTTCCTAATCAAAATGTTTATTCTGCAGCAATTTCTGCTAAAAGCTAAAGTAATGTGTTGCCAGAATACAGTCTAGTGTATGTAAAAGTTATTTTCTGTTTGTATGCTGTTTTAGTTAGCAAATCATCTTTTTAGCATCTGTGATTCAACTTTTTCAGTAAGTTAGCAGTTTAATCAGTTTTAACATATTTAGCCCCTATGGCACAGTTTCATATTACCTTCCCAAGTAAAATCAATAACTTTTGCCTAGCTGAAGTGTTGGTAGTAGTGATGTGCGATACGTATCGTATCGGAATATTGAAAGTGTTCTGGCTTTCGGCCAGAAATAGGCTATGTGTTCAGCCAAAATGAATTTTGTCCATGGTTTGTGTAATATTAGGCCTAAGGCCTCCAAATAACTTTATTTTATGTTCTTGGGTTGACCTACACCTTGGTGAGGTCAGCCATTCATTTTGGTTCAGTGTAAATGTGTTTTTGAGACTTGTTAAGTTAGGCATAGTGACTCAATTGATTATCTTGAATAAGTGGGCTTCTGGGACTTTTCCAGTGCCACGTTCGGTCACTTTTAGTTGTAATTAAGCTCATACATGTTCCCTGCAAGTTTTATTTAATTTATTTCATAGATAAGAAAATAATAAGCATTTTAAGTTTTGCTATTTCTGTAATTTAAGTTACCCCAGGGAACATTACGTCCAGTTGACCTCAGGCCAATTTTTAAGTGCTGGGTTGGGATTGGATAGCTGGGGGCACCTTTCCCCCAGCTGTTAAAACCTTTCCCAGCAAATTCGGTCAAGAAGTGTTTGAGTTTTTTTACAAAAATGCATGTGAATGCACCGCCAAGCTAAAATGTTAAAAATCCTTTAAATACTTTTTTATGTGTTTAAATATATTTTATGTAATTGTCTCATTGTTTTATTTTAAGTCTGGCCACTCTGGACCAGATAAGTCTGGATTTTTGTCTTATTTTTAATTTTTAATGAAATTCTCACCTGACCTAACTAGTGATGCGCGATTGCGAGAGGTTAAAACAATCGAAATGTTCCTTCTCGAGAGGTTCCGCTTATCGATTGTTTCGATTGCTTAGCGAGAGGTTTGTATAATCGAGATGTTTTCTCTCGATTGTTGCATTCGTTAAGCAAAATCGTCTGCTGCCGGCGCGCGGCGAGAGGATAAACCCGTTATAGATGTGGATCGCATTTTTATCAGGCACTAAAATTATTTTTTGCAAATAAGCCACCCGTAATTAGTTGTTTTAGATATACCTTTATTATTTCACCCCACGTCAATATAAACACGTGTGTGTGTGTGTGTGTGTGTGTGTGTGTGTGTGTGTGTGTGTGTGTGTGTGTCTGTGTGGATGTGTACAGAGCTAGAGCCCTAACCAATGGGCCGATTTTTATGAAATTTGGTATGTAGGTACTAATCCACGATATCTCCAGGCGTTTTTTTCATTTTTTTGAATTTTTGTTTTTGAAGGGTAATTATCCCCCAAAAACCACCAAAAAAACATGAACAATCAAAATTTCTCAAAAACGGCTCTAACGATTTTGATTAAACTTTAGTGGTTTGTAGAACTTTAGTTTTCCAACAAAGTGACACCACCGGCATTCCTGTAAAAATTCGGGTTCAGAAACTACAGGACTTAAAACATCCAAAATTCAGTTTTTTTGATTTTTCATAAAAAGACATAAATATAAAAAAATATTACTATTCACCATTAAAAAGAGCTCAAAAAACTAAATAATTTAGTATTTTGAATTACTATTCTACGATTGCTGGTTTCGGAGAAAATTGAAATTTTCATTTAGCGGTAAACGCAGTACGTTGTCCAATGTTATTCTTATGGGGAATACAAAAATTACTATTTCTCTCTTATTTACTGATCAATTTCATTCAAACTTGATATGCTTGTCAATTTAGCATTGACAACAGAGGTAATTCGATATGTGTTGCCCCTTAATAACCCTGGGGGGGGCAATAGGGGGCATTTCCCCTCTTAAAACCACAAGTGTAGCAATGGATTCTGTAGTGCCTCCAAGCAGGGATTTGGGTTGATGTTTGTTAAAACAACTTGTTTACAAGACTTCTGTACATTTGACCGTGCTTTGTATTCTATATTTAGTAAATAAAAAGTAATTTATTCATTAAAGTTGGGCTAAAAGGGAGAAAGTATGTGTCAGTTTCCTGATACCGTTTATTAATTTGGTTCTCATATTTGTTTTTATGTATCATATTATTAAACTCTATATAGGAGAAAATTACCAAACAAGTTTTTAATGTTGTAAAATATAGGCTCTTTAGACTGGCTTTATTGGGAGTTCAATTTCAATGGGCAATGTTTTTCCTTATATCCTATATCGTGTGTAAACAAATTAATTTAATTATTATTAAGTTTAAATTAATTAATGATTCGATCAAATATTTGTTTTTATTTGATTTTAATCGTGTGTTATAATTTTGGCAACGTCTTATAGTATTTTATTTCTACATAATAATTCTAAAAACATCTTTCATTTACAATTTTATAAGTAATAACAAATGTTGGAATGAGAGTATATAGTATAAAAAGTGGGAAAGTTGCAGAATTATACTGCTGCCTAAAACGTTCACAAATTCTGTGAGCATTAAAAGTATAATTATGCTTGTCTATATTTAATAATGATTAACATTTGTTTCTACTCTCCATTATTAATTTACGTATTAGATTTTATTTAGTTTATTTTTTAATTTTCACGTATTTGAATGCATCGTTTTATTAAATAACTCCCAAATGTAGCAATTTGTTAAAACATCTCGGTAGAGATGTCGATTGCTCAAATATAACAGAATATAGAATGCAAAAATCTCTTTAAAAATAATTATATTGATCGGCGACATATTTAGTTAACAAAACATCACGCTAACAATTTCGATTGCCCAGTACGAGAATAGCTGCCTCGTCTAAACGAAACATTCCGCTAAAAAACATCTCGGTAAGTTCCTCTCGTTGCCACGTCTAAACGAAATATCTCGGTAAGAACATCTCGGCAAGGACCTCTCGCTGCCACGTCTAAACGAAACATTTCGCTAACAACATCTCGGCACGCAGCTCTCGTTGTCGCGTCTAAACGAAACGTCTCTACTATTTAGCTCTAAAGATTCATCAACAGAGTAAAATGGGGTTGAAAGTAGCCATTCAAATAGTATTTTCTTAAATTAATTAAATGGAATGTCAAGAGCAGATTGTGGTAATTTGTTATACAGTTTAATTCCTATAATGATATGGCTAGACTGAGTTTTGGACATTCTTCGATAAGGTACATCAATTTTTGACTGATTTTGTTTGTAGTAGGAGTGAGTATTATTTCTTGAATTAAAACTACTCAGATTTTTAAAGATTTATAAAATTAAATAAAAAATGTATAAGTTGTAGACAGACAGAATCTTCAGATCTTTAAAGAGAGGTTTCCAGTGAGCTTTCCATGATGAGTTTGTGAGCATTCTAACAACTTTTTTCTGAATCAAAAGGATATTGTGCGTTTTAGATGAATTTCCACAAAAAATAAGCCCGTATCTGATAATTGATTGCAAAAATGCGTAGTATGAAGTGATGACATATTTTAATGGAACCACATTTAATAATCTCTTCAACAAAAAAGCAACCCGGGAGATTCTTCTTGTTACGAGATAAACGTGAGGGCCCCAGTTGAGAGTCGAATCAAGAGTTATCCCCAAGTACTTCACAATTACTGTTTTTTGATGAATACCAGGAGGCAGTTTTTTAAAAGTAAAAATGACTGGCTGTGTTTTTGTATCGTTTAAAAATAAATTATTTGCATGGAACTAATTGGCTGCTTCTTCCAGAGTGGATTCAGCTACCTTTTTGAGCTCAAAAACATCTGAATTCCAAGAAAACTGTCATCTGCGTACATATATGTAAAGGCATTTAGGTTTGCAGGTAAATCGTTAATAGAAATAAGAAAAAGTAAGGGACCAAGAATTGACCCCTGAGGGATGCCACACGTAATCTCTGTACAGTAGTTCTGGACCATTCACCATTAACATAAACAGACTGACTTCGGTTTTGAAGATAGCTCACAAACAAATTCAGCTCACTCCCGCCAATCCCGTAAAACTTTAATTTTTAAACGTTATTAAAACGTTATTTAAACGTAATTTAAACGTTAATCCAGGGTCCCGGAGGAGAAGGATTATCTTTCAATACTGGTTTTGGGCGATTCATTTGCCATCCGATTCAACAATTATTTCTACTGCAACCCAGGATTATCTGGGAGTTTAAGTAATTAAATATTTCTGACTTGCAGCAGCACATCCCACTATGCAAGCCATACGTTACGGCAGTACGTATTTAATCGATACGATATTTAAAGAGAATCGGGATATTCATAGTTCAACTACTATGCAATGCATCGCTCGGATATATCATATGATCGTGCGGCTCCAATCAGTGACGTTACATTGTCTGTTTTTGATTCTACCAACCAACCAATTGAGCCGTCTTTTGCTTGGTTTGTTTAGAAATATTATATAAAAAAATTAAAAACCCTATTACGCGATGCATCACCAGGCATTGTCTGTTAAATGCAAGTCTGCTACGAGCAAAATTATCGGAATAGTATATTTCGTTACTAGTCCGGAAAAGCGCTCTTTGCCAGTGCGAGATCGTGTCAACGTGCGAGACGAAGTCGAGCACGGAATTTAGATCAAGCACTGGCAAAGAGCTTTTTGGACGAGTATTGAACGATACTTTTCGTCACACTACAAAAAAGTCATTTAATTACAAACCAAGAAATAATTTTACTGTAGAATCAAGGTTTATTTTACTCAAAAAAACACATAGGCCTGATTATTATTTTACTATAGGCTATTTACATATTTTATTAAACAAAAACCATAAGCCTAGGCTACTTAGCTTTAAAAAGATTTCTTCTAAGCTATTTTTTATCAAAATCCAAATTTATATTTATGGTGCAATTTTCATTGTTACATTATTTTATAAATGACAAAAACACAATGCCATAATGTGCTTCACACGTGTAACATCAATGAGAGGTTAACTGTGGCCAATGATTTGACAACAATGAAAGTCAGCTGTTGCGTCGCGTTTGTAACTTCTAAAACTGATCGGAAAAGAACTGTACGGCAAAAATAGGCTTTCACCATAAGATTAACATGTAGCTAATTTTAGTGATCGGAAAAGAAGTGATTGGAAAAGACATCAAAGGAACATATGTTATTTTAACTGAAAACAGCAAGTTTCCAGCCGCATTTTAGTATCGAAAGTCATATGTTCCCGCATAGTATGACGAAAAATTATTCCAATGCAGGGTCCTTGACGAAAATACCTAAAATAGATGAAAGTACTTAAGTACTAAATAAATATTAATTATTTGGTTGTAAGGGACTCCAAGTTAGTTGACTAACTGTGTTTCCAAATATGTTATTAAAAAAATATGTTTGTTTTAATACAACAAATTATGCCTACAGACCTTGAATCTCAGTCTATAAACTAATTTAGAAGTAAGTGCTTATTTTAGACATTGGTTGATTATACTGTACTACCTGATTAATATTATTGTTATTATTATAGATATTAGTTTAATATGTTCAAGCTAATCAGGCTATTGTTGTAATTTTTGCTATTAAAATACTTTTCTTTTGGATTGCCAAAATTTGGAGTTTTCCAATAAGATGATTTATTTAAATAATTTTCGTACTTATTAGTTTTTTACAAGGGGCTTTATAATATGATTCCAATGGTTGCGGTAGACGCATAAAAAAACGCTTTAGGCTTGCAGAAAGTTTTGGGATTTTACATATTCCGTTACAGAAAGAATGAGAACATTCTGTCTTGGGGCCTGGGGGTCCGCAGACCACCTTTCGGGAAGCACTGCTATTTTAGGCTGGTAATATGTGTCTCGGGTGTCCCTTAAAATCGTTTAAAATCGCCGTATCTCGGCCGATCAAATTTGTTTCGATCTTAGTTTAGGCAAAATCTTTATTTTCAACGATAACATACTTTGATACTTCCGCTGGCGTGTTTGGCCTTTAAATTGCAGTTTGGATATAAACTGTTGAGGTTTTTTTGGCCGATAAACTATGTTCACTTGTCGTTTACGGTTTAAAAGTTACAGCGAACTTGAAATGTGGTAAAATTGCCATTTTTAATCCAAAAAACAGGTCTAATAGCTGATTTCGGTCCATGAATTCAATAGTCGTCTTATTAGGCCGATAACTCACATTTTGGTCTATAAAACGCGTTCGGCTATTTTTTACAGCCGATAAAATTATTGATATGGAGTTTTTAACAAATTTCCTGGGGAGGACTCCCAGACCCCCTACCCCGGGGGGATTCCATACCCCCCCAAACCCCTGGCATTCCCCCCCCCCGTGTGACTCCCTGGATCCGCCCCTAGTTCTGACGAGTCAGTGGGAACTACGCATGGGAATATTGATCTGTCGTGCTATAAAGTTTCTTTTAGCTCGATCACACCCCAATGGCAAATGTACTTGCATGAAAATAATATAGGTAACCAATTGAGTTATTCTTAATGAAATTATTGATAAGTTACTTAGTTATCTGGAATACGACTTCTGAGTTTTTAAGAGGTTTCGGAAGCTTTGGTCATGCCCGGAATACAGTGATGCATGAAAATATTTAACTATATATAGATTAATTTAAATAGAGGCTAATTCCCATTTCATCCATGCGTGTAGCACGGTTTACCGAATGTACAGTGTGATAGTTATTAACTTGTAAAGAAATAATTGAATTTGAATACTTACTTACAGATTTGTTAATATGAAGAATTGTTTGCGATGGTGCCTCGTACTAGAGACACATATACCTGTGCCTGCAGCAAGTGTATTAATTTTGCTTGTTATGTTGCATTAAATCTATTTAACATAAGTTTTAACATCTGTTTTGGTTTTTGATTTTAGTGGCAGTGCAGAAGAAGTTTCCTGGATGAACTGGAGGGCGCTTTGAAAATAATAAAGTTAGCAATTTATGACATAAAATTAAATCAATTAAAAACAACAGTAGAATACAGTGTTTTTTTGATATTACTTTTCTATTCATATAAGGTATTCAATAAAATTTGTAATTTTATCAATAATTTGAGTTTTATTTAAGCTACTTCCTTTGCTAGTAAGTAAAGTAATACAATTTCATTAATTTGCTATACAAAATCCCGTGAAAATGTTATAAAGTAGGCCTGATCACTTTAGTATTAATTTTTTATCAGGCAAATGAATTAAAAATTTATTACCTCCAAGAGACGGAATATTTCAATAGCAATTTATATTTCTAAAACAAGTGGGATGATCAGCGTTGGAGGGGAAGTTAACAATACTATCTGTCATAATAATATCCCTGCGGAAAACATTTGGCTACTCAGTATATTAAATATATTTTACTGGGTGAACGTATGGTAATAAGTTTGTATGGTAGTCTTTATAAACACGAGGATGGTATTCTAACCAAAATTGACAATATATCATTTATGTTTTAATTGTCTAGTTTTGTTTAAGACAAAGTATAAGTTTAGTATAAGACTGAAACGAAATAACCCAGGAATGATACTGTGTTTTTGTTTTGCTTTTCAGTATTAATCGTTTTAGTAGTTAACTGCAGTACGGTACTTATGGTTTAATTATTTGGTGTAGGCTTGTGTTTAAGTGTTTTACCTTTAACTAAATCTCATTCTTGAAACTAAAGTTTAAAGTAATAACCTGCCAAGATTTTTCTATTGTTTACTGACCGATGCTAAAATGCCGGGAAAGTGCAAGTTTCAAATGCCTTAGCCTGCCATATGAAAGGCAAAAAACATGTAAATTTAGAAAACTTGTTGAAAAGTGGAAAGCAACTAGGCCCTAACTTTATTCTCATTTAGGCCTATTTTATTGCATGGTAAATGGTGAAATGGTGTTTTATGTTTAATTGCAGTACTTATATAGCCTATATAAGAGTTTTATGGTAAGTTAACAGTAAATTATGGCTACATTGAGCTATGTTGTGGTACATTTTCATCTCATTAATGGCATACACTAGCTAACTAATTTCATAACAATCTGATGATACGGTTTTGTTCAGGTTTGGGCTTGTATTGTACCCTATCATTATTCTATGACTCGCTTTTCTGTAGCCTAGGCTCTAAAGTTGTTTTGCGAATGGGTCACTGATTTTTTCCAAATGTCCCCTAAAAGTCCCCGAAAAGTCCCTGATTTTTGTTTGAATGACTGAGTAGACACCCTGTTGAAGGTAAATTAAAATAATTTGTGTTAGGCCTAATCAATAAAGGCTGTCCCACACTTCTCGCGAATACGCCTGATCATTTGGCCTAACTACAATTTTTCGGTAGTCGCGAGAAGTGTGGGAGCTGCACGAAATATTTTGTATCAGTACACTATCGCCGAATGATTCTCTCGATGTTTGGAACGAGTCTTGCACCAAATCAACCAAATGTGTACAACAAACTAATTAAGTACACGCTCGCCCAATACCATGCTCGCCCATTCACTTCCGCTCGTCTCCTTTGATTTGTGCCAAAACAGCACAGGTGAACACGAATTATGGTGAGGCGAACTATCCCGAACATTTGAGAACATTTAATCATTTGAGATGATTTAAGTTTTATTTAAGAAACAACAAATTAATGAGTGCTAAACTCTGTTAATTTTTGTTTGACCAAACTATATTTGAAATTAACCTTCGCACTGTAAAAAATAATCGTGTTAATTCGACCCAAATTTAATACCAAGATGTCCCAGTAAGACCTCACACACTCTTGTGTCGAAATAACACTCAGCTGCTTGTGTTGAAGTTCACCCACTTACCTGAGTTGGAAACCAACACAATTCCTTGTGTCACTCGGTAACACATATTTCTTCCGTGTTAAATGTTTAACACATTTTTGTGTGTGAAAAAATTACTCTATGATTAAGCAACACAGAAATACTGTGTTAAAATACTTACCCAAATTTGTATTAATATAACCTTTTTATTGTAAATAACACGCAGCATAATAAGTCAACACATAACATTTGTGTTATATTTGTTAAACAAATTTGAGTGAAATATTAACCAAAATACCTGTCAGGTAAGTTTGTATTTTTTCTGTGTAAAGAAAAACAGTGAACAGCTTATTTCTTGTGCAAAATTAAATGTCTGTAATGGTATACATCACTTGAGAAAGGTTAATTTACCGGGAAATATTGCACAGACAAATTCAACTCGACATCACCTGTCCACCAACAATTTTATACACCAAGTTTCAGTAAAAATTTATATATCACATTAAAATGGGTCCAAATTTAAAACTTTATACTAATAAAGGTAACCCACCGTAAAGTTGCTTTTGAAACACTTATACTCTACATAGTTTAAAATTACACCAGGTATTCGTCTTCACATTACAGGTTTGATCTTGAGTTACCAAAACAGTAAAAAAATATTTTTAAACTGTTAAAAAAAACATAATCTTTAAACTGGACAAATTTTGAGGGGTTATTCAAATTTTATAGTTTGTTCATATATTTAATATATAATATTGCAAAAAATATTTCATCTGTAAATAAATTAAGCATTCCTATTAAGTTACGTTAAAAACGGTTAATTGAAAAAATTAACCTGGATTAAAAGTTATCACTTTTCACAACCGTACCAAAAAAACAATGAAATTTTCAAGATTCTAAATCACTGGATCTTCCAACTTTATATGTAAATAGGTATATTCAAAAATACTAAACATTTAAAGATAAAACACTTTATTGCACACATTGTTTAATGCAATGATTTTATCGTGAAGGCTTCAACGGCCCTTTAAATCTAACTCTAACAGGTACGGGGAGACACTTCTTCTGTTTGTCCACAGGTAAAAAGATTTGGCTGGAGATCACTTGGAACTCTTTCTTTTGTTGGTCCACGGCTGAAAGATATGGCTGAAGATCACTTGAACTGCTTACTAGCTCTTCCAGAATGGCCATTCTGAAAAATATTTTTCAATACTATATATCTGGTCAGCAATGATATACCAATACTTATTGAGTACTTCATCAAGAGAAGCCCATAAAACTTTATTCTGAAATGTAAACATTGAAACTTAGGACGTTCACGGGGCTTAGCCCCGAGGGGATTTTAAGGAAGTGAATAGGCCTATATGTTGCATGGGTTCAAGATCTACCTTTATGTAAAATTTCAGCCCAGTCAGTTCAGTAGTTTTTGTGTTCACCCAGAACATCAGACAGACAGACAAAAACCATCTCTTCTTTATAATATTATAACAAACTAGCAAATCCAGCTGCTCACAAATTCAAGCAAATACGGTTGTGACTTTAAATTGTGTTGCCATTCCAAAAGTTAGCCTGAAGCAGCTGATCTTTCTTCTGTACTGTGTTTTGTTACCTTCAACAGCTATCAAATTCTCAATTTCAATGATTACTGTTCTTCCATAAGATCAGTGTCTCCAGTTGTACGATTATTATCGTTTTGTACGATAATTCAGCCCGTTGTACCATGTACGATAGGTCACGTCCGATACGGTTAAATTGTATAATAATTTGGGATCAGCCTAAACTATACATGATTATGACCTACTAATTAATTGAATGATTACTAATGATGAACTAATTACTGACTACTTAATGAATTAAATTTTAAAAATACATAAATAGGTTCTCAGAACATATTTTAAAAGTACTAAATACAATTTTTTGTTGGATTCTTTGCCATTTATTTTTATAAATACCCTACATAGGCTTTGTAAAATATCGTGAGTTTTGTTAAGCATTTGTTTATTTATTCGAACCTTTATTTCGTTTGGAAATTTACAGCTGTTCTACTTAAAAAAATTGAATGTTTGTCTATTTTCACGTTTGAGTGTAAGTTTTAGGTGTCTTTGCAAACGTGCAATAATTTTACCTACAATACAATAATATTTAACTACTTGTATGGTATTTGTCCCTGGCCGAACTGGAGACACTGCATAAGATTAACATTGCAACTTTGAAGGCCTTTGGGGCCTGAGGGCCGATGTAGATTTTAATGATTTTCTGCAGACCTACGCATTGAGACATTTCCGCATAGATACTTCAATCATAACAATCGGTACAGTGGATCCTGATATCTCAGCGTGACACAAAATCTGCTTGTGTATTAAATATTAGGTTTGCTGCAGCAAGGGTATTTTTGTTTGGCTACTTAGCTTGCCGGCAAACTAAATATCCCCTGACACTGTAATAGGCCTGGAAAAAGGGTTTATAATTTAATCTTAAGATAGGAGGGAGGCACCTCACTGTCGGTAGCGTATGTTAGATGGGGTTAGATGGGGACTGTAACTTTCTTTTTTTTTATTCGGATTGTTATATTGGATTTTACCTTGTAGAACTGCCACTCCGACTCTCACTCTGTCCAGTTTTCTTTCTACTTGCTGTTGGAGGTAAGTAGGTGAACCGTTGAAATCATTGAATTTCTCATCTGGTTCCATTCTATAAATAAAAGTTACAAATTACCTTTTCTGAACTAAAATACCTAAACGTTTAAACGGGTGCAGTTCCGGATCTGGGCTACCATACTATCGAATGAAAATATCAAAAGTTTTAACAGTTGATATATCGATTACTCTTATTCTTCAAATTTTCTGTCGATGTAGCTCTCTACAAAACGACATCCAATCAGCGATAGTTTTCCTGCTGGTTTTAGATGTTGATGTGCTTGTTTTTCTTATTAAAAAATCATAATTTACAACATTTATACAAAAAATTAAACTAAAGTTAGAATGTTAATCAATCCAAACTTGGCATTTTCGAAAAAAGTGTTTTCTAAAGCGTTCTTTCTTACATCGTGTTCGTCATTGACCTTTTTTTGCATCAAAATTTGACCAAATTTTCACCACGTATTAGTGTTTTTTGTTTTGCCTCCACACACTTCACAATTTGGATTATTAGATACCTATTAGTTCTTTGTCTTGAAGAAAACTAACACATTTTTCTATTGGATTAAACACATGTTTACAGAAACATGTAAAATTCACAAACTCACAATCACTTTCTACTTCTATTTTTATTTACTTTATTTTAAAATGTAAATAAACAATTTTAATTAAAAATGTTTAAAAACATCTGATTATTAAAAATAGAATACAGTTTAATTATTCGATATATATATCGATTGTTAAAACTTCGATATTTTCATGCGATATTTGAATGTCACAAAATTAATGTTCTCCTGTAAGTTAATTTGAAAGTTTCCACCACCCTACGTATGTAAAAGAATTCTCCCACCTTTATGCTGTGTGTATTCCGTAATGGGTAATGTTAACCGTTTGACTAACATTAATATTTTCTCTATCTTATGTTAAGCAAATATTCGTTTGCTAGCGATATCGCAATATGGCGATAAGTCTCGCCATCAACAATTTTACTCACTGTCATTGTGTATTGCGAGTTGCAAGTTGCGTATCAGCAAGTATACTTTCTGGCATGGTTGGTTGGTCAGGTTGACAAGGGGCTTAATAGGTTAAGGAGCTACGGAGGTACGGTAGGCCTACTCAGAACAGTACAGTCGGCACGACTCTTATTCGATAAATTGAGGTTAGGTGAGATGTAAACTACTCTCAAAGCGAGGTGTTAGTATGACAGAAGTTTAGTTATGTTATGTTATTGTTGATAATAAAAAGTTGGCATCACTCACGTCTTCATATATGTGGAGGCGGACCGGAAACTACTTTATTTAAGCCCTGAATTGTTTACTTGAGCTAACAATAAAATTAAGTAGGTATTTGATTACAGGGTTCTTATTGAGTATACATGACCCCAACTATATTGAGTTAAATTTGCATTTTTCTTAAAGATTTTTACCTCTAGAATCCAGAAATAACATTTATTTTGCACGGGAACCATTATTAATTATAGAAAATATTACTTAAAATTATTATTTTCGATGCAAGCAGACAATACTTACAAACCACAGATTAGAACACAACTTTCAATGTTTCTAGTTTCTACAGACTATCAGGAAAACGTCCATAGAGTATACAATATATATAAATGAAATGTCGTAGATAATATGTATCTAATAAAAAGTTATGTTTTGTGCTTTATTTACCCCTTACCCATTATAAGTGACTAAGTGTTGAGAGGTGAGTGAGCAAAGTGAACAAGCTCATTCTGAAAGTAAATGAGCGGAGCGAACTAAGTCACCATGGAGGCAAGTGAGCGCGATGGTTAGTAAAAAACACTACATCTTCGTAGGGTACGTGACAGCAAACGAGGTCACCATGGAGGCAAGTGAGCGCGGAGCGCGTAAGCTCATCCTGTAGGAAGTGAGCTGGCGAAGAAGCTTGATCCGAAAATGAATGGTTAATAAAAAACGCTACATCTTCGTACGGTATGTGACATGAAAGCGTACACTTAGTACTGGCATGGTTTGTTGGTGGGCTTGCCACGGGTGCTTATTAGGTTAACTAGCTTGGGTTAGGTTAAGTGCCACCGTACCTGGATGGCAAAACGAACAAAAACAAACCACACTTAACCTAACAATCCTAACCTAACCCAACGCTAGTTAACCTAATAAGTACCCGTGGCAAGCCCACCAACCAACAATCCGAATATAAGTATACTTTGGTACCTATTATACTCCTAATTAGGTTAGGTTAGGTAATACAGGTGCAGTCGAGCAATATTCAAGGGTTCGAGTTGGCAAACCTGCTCCAAGTAGAAAAATCAGCTCCGAAGCAGAAAAAATAACAAAATGGACGTTAACACCGTTTATTTAATTTCGTACTGTTAATTTTCATCTTAAAAGTTGTTATTTACTGACGTATAGTTATTTTAAGAACATATTATGATTATCTCTAGTGGATGATGATTGATCAAACGGTATTTATGTGTTTTCTTTATTAACAAGTTCTTAGATTGGAAATCTCTTGCAGACAGTTCCATGTTGCAATTTGAACGTTCCTCCCCTCAAACCACTAGTCGGCAGAAGAAATTGGAACCGTCGAAGTTTTTTTTACTATTTTCACCATTAAAACGGTCTTTCCGCGGAAAAAGAATACTTTTATCGTGTTTTTCAGGTCAAAATATATAAGAAAAGTGTAAATTTACCTCGATTTTGTTGGGGTCATGTATACTCCATAATTACCTACAGGTTCTTATCCTCTAATCAATAGATTGCCAAGCATACATAGTGTAATCCATCTTACGTTCAAGAAAGGTTATCTGAATTTCAAAGTAGGTACGCCTAGCTCACAAACTTAACTTGTCTATAGTAGACTCACTAAAGCTGGAGCAGTCAAAATACTAGAGGAGTTATAACATGTTTGTATAAAATTAGCAAATTAAGTTCTCAGACCCCTTCAAAGTTTTAATGTAAGGAGTACAAAAGTGAGATTTAACTTCGAGTCGTACAGGCTTTGGAGAGTAGGCTAGGCCTGTAATCGGTAATTATGGAGTATACATGACCCCAACAAAATCGAGCCAAGTTAAGTTTGTGAGCTAGGCATACCTACTTTGAAATTCAGATAACCTTACTAGAACGTAAGATGGATTATACTATGTATGCATTGCAATCTATTGAGTAGAGGATAAGTAGGCAAAATTGACAAGGCCTAAGTTATTTTGTCAAACAAAATTGTTTTTCCTAGGATGTCCTTCTAACATCAATCACCCTAATAACTCAAGCACGCCGCTTCCTTCACGGAGTTGTAGGGGTTACTTACAGCCTACAATAACACTGATCACTACCTTTACAGCTAAATCTTCACTTACCTTATCACCCATCTTGACGACATGTAGTAACAGTAGTATTTGGCTACTGCATTGCAGTTCCACATTCGCAATTTAAAACTCAAAGAACGTAAACTGACAAACTAACAAAAAGAATGCTGCCGGGTGTCGTCTGTCGCTGTCAAGGAGTTCTATTGGTATTACTGGAGGTAACACTGATGAACAAAACTACGAGCCGTTCTTTCCAAATTTTGGTGAGGCAAAGAACTACTCGCTGAAATCAAACTAGTTGGCAAAGTAACTCAAACAAATACCTACTAATGATTTTAACATTAATAAACTTGTATTCGTTTGTTTGCTCATGATTTATCATATTTCACGGCAAGATTAGATGCATAAATAGAGTGAAAAATGAATTTGCTCCAACTTGTATTACTTTTACTCCAGTGATTTTCACGAGTAGAATCACTTATAGGAGTAAACAACGAATCATCATAGTTCAAAGAACGATAAATTTGCCTCACCAGTGTACCAACAGTAGGATTTATTCATAATTATTCTCAGTAATAAGTTGATAATTTCATTCATCTGCAACTGCAACTACATTAAAAAATGTACTTCTACTTCTACTTTTTAGGTGGAAATATTTGTTCATGGATCCTTTTTGAAAGAGTTTTTCTGCCAATTTAAATACATATCATAGTGTTAAAAACCTAATCTTGAGTTGCTTTATTAGTTTATTACATACCCGAAGCCCTACCCAAACTTAGACTAAATGTAATAGTACTAATAGTGTAATACAGATTTTTATCTTTCACCGTTGATCATTTGTGCTATTTAAATAATTGTTTTGTATTTTTAATAAACAAAATTGTATTCATTTACTATAACTACCGTCAACATATACAAAATTACACTTAATCGCATATTTTTCCTGGCTTTTTGTGAATTACGGCCAATCCCGGGTGCAACGCACATTAATTACCCACAATTCCACACAAAATTACCGTGTTTAAAATATATTTTAGAAGACCAACACGCTTTCGTGTCACAAATGCCAAATTGACACAGCATAGTTTTACCACGAATGCGAATTGGTTACTCAAGCCTCTAGTAAACCAATTTCAGTGTCTATTTTCACACAATCAGTTTAACCAACATCTTTGTGTTTAAAATACCCCAGCATTTTTTTACAGAGCAATATGTTTTGCAAATGACAATGTTTAAAGCAAACAATGAAATTAGTTGTCCATACACAAATTAGATTGTTTAGTTTATTATATTTTTGGTAGTTTCAACAATTATTCATTTTTCTCTGTGAACCGTACGTGTCACCTTGACACTGCTCACTGCTCTCTAAATGTTTTAAGCCAAGTACGCAGTTAATATTTGGGTAGTATCAACCCAATGCTGGTTTAAAACTGTATAACTGTGATATACACTGCTGTATCAAGAAAATTTAAGTTTTATAAAGATGGCGGTTTGACAGTTTCCCCAGTATCTACTTGAAGAGAGACATTTAGAAGTATCATCTAAATATGGGATTTCTTAAATGTATTATACGATTAAACATGGCGGATCTCTGGGGTTTTCTATATCAGCTTGATGTGGTAACCTGTAAGAGTATCAGCTTTTCTTTAAAATCTGTTATAAGTGAAAAAATACTAGTGTATACAACTATATATCAATCTGAAATTTTATAAAACACATTAATAAATCATTTTCAGTGACTTAGTCTTTGAACTGAACGAATATATACAGTAACAAGTTGGACCACAAGGGATGGACTACTCATAAAACCAACTGTAAGAGTGATTTTATGTATATATATATATATATATATATATATATATATATATAATACGTGAAGCCGTTTTTTTGTAAACACAACTTCTCCCTTATTTCTTGGCTAATTTTAATGTTTGAAGTGTCAACAAAATTCGTCTCAGTTCGTAGTTTTGCAATAAGGTTTTAATTTTCAATATTTTTATTCTTAAGGGCACGGGCTGCCCTCATAGTTCGTTTTTAGCCCATAATGATAACATGGGAAAAATTTGATTTTAATTGTAGCTGTTCACACATTATGGACAAGCAATAACAGATGTTACACATGAAAAATGTATTTATATGTATAAATCAAATACATTTTTTCTACATCGCTTTGAGCAGTGAAATGTTGCATGCAGCGGAGATATTTAAATTTTGTTCACCTGTCTGTTTGTTTGTGAACCAGATTTGTTCAGGGTTTCTCAAAAAATACTGAACCGAATTAAATAAAACATGTGGCCCATTTTCGTGTGGGGCAGGAAAATGGAAATTATTCCATTTCGTGTGGGGTAGGCTTCTGCAAATCATTACGTACGTCATTAGGGTTATGTCCATTGGTCCGTCACTGCCCCATAGAAGAGTTTATGGGTACAGATTACTCAACATTTCACCGTACAATGCACCATGTTTGTTCTAATGAGCATTTAGTCAGATCATTTATCTTTTACCGCAGAATGGAGGAATCACGTGCTTTACTAACTACTTCACAACGGTATACTAAACAATATAAAACACGGCGGGGCAACGAAACATTGGGTTGAGAGCACATAAGACCTTGCAAGATGGTATTTAAAGCTCAATTTAGGTAGTCATTGTAATTATAATGCTGAATTTGTTATGTGTTTTTAAGCCCATCATGCACAAACTACATGAGTTATTGAGTAAATTTTTGGAAGAAGATAGGTCCATCCCAAAAACAGTTAGGCCTTATTTCCATTTCAATGAGACTCGTTCCTGTTAATGGCCTTCAAAATTGCCATGTTAATCATATATTTACTAGACCAATTGAATAAATAATTGGTAGAAAGACAGCAGGCAATGGGAATGTACCATAAGCAGAAATAGGCCTATACTTTCCGTTCCTTATGTCAGTTGGCCTTAACATTTCAATTAAAACAACACCGACCGTTATTAGTTAACTGGACTGATTTAATATGCATTTGTTAGGAAGGTAGTTAATATATCATAATAAAACAACGACCGTTGCCTACCCCTGTTCCTAAAGTGCTTTAGGGCCCTCCAAATGTTGGTGCTTTCAAATTTGTGGGTATAAAGAAATAAGTTCTAATTAGGCCTCATCCCCGGAAAAAAAGTTACGTATAAAAAGTTGTTTAAAAAAAATTGGCGTTACGATTAAGAGTTGTACATACAAACAAAAGAATTGGTACATACAAACACTCACTTGGTAAAGTATCAGCATGTGAGTTTTGTGAGTATATTGATTAGAACCAATGTACATGTATACATATATTTAATGTATAGATTATTAGGTTATGTATAGATTTATAGAACCATTGAAAATTAAGATAGAATAATTTAATGTAAAGCGGACATGTCCAAACTAAAACGAAACGAGCAAATAAACAAAGTAAATATGCTCGCCTTGGAGAGGAACCGTGAAACATTTGAAAAACTGACTGGCTTTTCAAGCAAAGCTTGGTTCCCCAGATGCTGAAGTGCTTTAACAAATGTATATAACTTTTCAAATATAATATTGCACTATGATCGCGAGCGAAGACACGACTGGCTACAAGTCTATGTTATTCAAATAATTTCTAAGTAGTATCTAAATTTTCCATAAGCTAAAGCATTGGACAAAAATTACTGGATTTAAAGTACGAAATACTAATACAATGCTGTTTCGTAATTACAAGAAACTACAAAAAATTGTTTTATTCATATGTTTTATGATTAAATAAATAAATTACTCTCCGTTTAACATGTTTTAATTCAATTTATCAAAGGATTTTAAAATTGTTATACTAAAAAACCAATAAAAGGTTTTACAAATAAAGGTAACGTTCTCCTAAATTGTGAGTGAGTTGATTGTTTATCCGCCATTTTTTTCGTATTTACTTCTGCCAGCTGTGTTCTTTTGTCAGTTTATGATTGTGGTACCAAAATATTCGTCCTGATTCGTAGTTGTGCATAACGGATTTCATTTTTCGGTATTATTAATTTTAAGGTCATGGGCCACCCTCAAAGTTAGTTTTTTGCCCTTAAGATTAACATAGGGAATAATTTTATTTGAATTGCGGCTGTTAATACATTATGGACAGGTTATTATCAATACCAGATTTTAAAGGTAAGAATCTATTTCTCTATGTATGTTTTATGCAACGGAAATATTTAAATTGTTGTTAAAATTTTTCATCCGTCTGTCTGTTTATAAGCCAGATTTGTTTACCGTTTCACAAAAAGTGACAATACTGAATGAAATAAAATGTTTTGCGTATTTTCGTGTGCAGGAGGAATTCTTTTGACTGTTTTAAAGCATTAGGGTAGTGCCCCTTTGTCCGGCACCGTAACAAAATCGATCTTAAAGGTACAGGTTACTCAAATGTTCACTGCAGAATGCACCATATAAGTTCTATTGAGCATTTAGTCAGCTAATTACATTTTATCAGGGAACGGAGGAAATATGTCTGATTTACTACTCTGCAAAGTTATACTAAACCATACCAAATAACGGCAAGACAATGAATCATTGGCTACAATGCACGTAAGCCCTTTCAACATGGTATTTAAAGCTCAGTTTGTCTAGGAGCCATTGTGATTATAATACCGAACATTTTATGTATTTAAATCCACCTTTAATAAGTCCAGCAAACTACAGGAGTTATTGATCAGATATTTGAAAGAAGATGGGTCAACAACAACAAAAAAACAGTTATGGGTTTATTCCTGTTCTAATAAGGCTCGGCCTTAAAGGCCTTCAACATTTTCATGTTAATTATATACTTACTAGACCGATTGAGCAAATATTTGCTAGAAAGACAGCAGACAATGAACTATAGTAAGAAACAGGCCTATACTTTCCATAATGTATGCCCCCTGCTCCGTCGGCCTTACAATTTAAATTTATTCATCAATGACGTTAGTAGTTAACTGAACCGATTGAGCATACATTTGTTAGGAGAATAGTAAATACATCAGAAAATATCCTTTGCCTACTCCTGGTCCAAAAATAATTTGCAAAATATTGGAATAACTATCGAATGTATGGGTTAATAAATGTGTTCTAATCAGGCCTCATCCATGGAAAAATATAGTATTGTTTAGAAAGATTGTTTGGAAAATACTAACATCGGGGTTATGGTTAAAATTTGTAAATAAAAAAATAATAACAGCTGTTCAAAAGCAACCATTCAATTGTAAAATTAAGACTCTCTTGGTAAAGTATCCTGTGATTTTCTTGAAAATAGTGATTATTACCAATGTTTACATAACTTTAAATGTACATGATTAGGTTAAGTATAAATTGCGAGAACCATTCAAACTAAAGATTGAATATAAAACAGGCATGCCCAAAATGAAAATAATCGAGGAAATAAGCAAAGAAAATACGCTCGCCGTGGAGAGGAACCGTGAATATAAGTCTCTAAGCATTTTTTAACAAACTGACTGGCTTTTCGAGCAAAGCTCGGTCCCCCAGGTGCTTAAAAATGTTAACAATTTTCTCAAACATACCATTGTACTGTGATCGCGAGCGAAGCTACGACGGGATACTAGTATTAAGTAACCATGTATCTTATATAATAATAGCGTGTAGTGGCGAAGTGTAACCCTCTATTCAGAGAAAACTATTTAACGTAAAGAGGCCAGGGTTGTGTCAAAAAATTTCTCTTAGCCCAAGGACAAACTATAGTTTTGATAATGGAACCAGAAGTTGATGATTTTCCATTGATAAATCCTGGGTCTCAAAAAATATGACAGCAGAACGGCATTCTAGTGGTTTACAGCTGGAATTGTAGTTTGATTTGCAATTTATGCAGTTGTAGTTTTGTGTGAAGCTGAATCAACAGTTTTTGGACAAAATTACAGCAGCGACTATCCTTCCTAAAGTTCGATTTGTGTATCAGTATAAAAAAAATCATGATTAAAGACACAAACACAATCTGACAAAACGTATATAGGAGGAGTTATGTTATGTTCATGATGAATAAAATACGAAGATAAAAGTTAAGGCAATTGAAATAATTCAGTACACTATATTTTGGTTAAACTTTTTAAGTCTAAAATTCCGATTTAGTTTTTTTATCTGAAAATTTTGTTTGATTTCACAGAGTATGATTTATTTATGATTTAAGTATGATTTATGTGTTATTTTGATGAAATTGGACGAAACTATGGTCAGAAGTTTTAATAAAATTGATGAGAAAACTAAAGGAGTAATAACCTATCCCACTATTAGCATTGAATACATAAATATTTATACTAGCTGTCACCATACCCGGTTTCCCTGGGAATAAACATTGTGGTGTGTGCTGCATTATGTGGTTACCCGTGGACCTACTACGAATCATGATCAGCTGTTAATTATAATAAGCTCAAACCAAAGTGAATGTCCATAAGAATATCATTATCTAGATGATCTTGTAATTATCACAAGTAGACTTGGTGAGACCTTTCTGTATTTTAGGCCATAAGACAAACCTCAAGAATGTTATTAGCAAACGTTACCTCAAGATTTAATAAATTATTTATTCATAAACATTGACTTATAATAGGCTATAACTTTTATAGACAACAAGAAGTAATAAATAACACATTCTAAGAATAAATAAGAAATTTAAATCAGAACCTTAGAGATTGTGTCTATTATTCCCCATCTTTGATTTTGAGCTTGTGAAGAACTACAACAGTGACATTAATTAACTAACTAGAGATCTTTAATTGGATATTTATTTAACTTGACAAATATTTTTATTGGTTTTTCATTGAATTTTAGTTAATTTCCTAGTATTTTATTATATCTTACTCAGAGATTTTTAGAGCTTGTCAGCTCGATCAACCAAGACCTAGGAGATTAAAATATATACCATTGTGTAAACCAAAACTAACTAGGCCACCATTATTATATTTAAATCACCTAATGAACATTTTTTCATTGAAATCCCCCAAATTTGTAACATCAGTTTGTGATTCCCTTGAATCAGTTAATCAAAACCGAATACACATGTAAAGTCACAATAAAGTAAATATGTTCATGTATATAGCTGATTTATTTCACTACTGTATGAAACATAAGGTAAAAAAGCTGAATAAAAAGGGACAGATAAAGTAATTTAACAGTTTTTTAGGAGTAGATTTTCTTACTAGCGTAATTTTCAAATAATCTCAGATTTATTTTGGAAGTTTAATTAAATAATATTATTCAACCCTCTGGAATTCAAACAAACATCGGTATCTCGTGATGATTTTATTATTATTTATTATCTTATACTATTTAGATTATGGCGAGATAGTAGATTCTACCAAATATTATATGCGATTTGCAGGAGGGAATATCTGTTATTTGTTTGATTATGAGGATGTATTCAAATGGATAAATATGAATGTAAAGGTTGTGTATGTATTTGTTTTTAAGATATATACAAAAAGCATTTACAAATAACATCATCTGTTGAACAAAAGTATGACACGGCGCGGGAACGCATCGCACAGCCGAAGTCGGTTCGGATAATTAAACTCGTTACGTGTTTAGTTATCTCAGGCTTTATCTGTGTATAAACAGAGCATGAAATACGATTTTAATGATAAGCCTTTTTATAAATGTAGTATTTTATTTTTTTTACCACAAATAAGTATTTTATTTACAATTACTGTATCGTAAAATCATTCATCGTGAAATTTTACGTAATCCAAAGAGCTATCTTAATAAATAGTCCAAAAATTAAGCTGTATTTAACTATGGTACAGTAAGAATTACAAAACTAAATGATGACTTATTAGTTCCGATACCGTTTAAAAATTAGATAACTTTTTATAGGATTAAAAAATTCCATTAAATAGAAACTAATTTACGCTACTGTTATTTCAAATGTTAAAATCAAATATATGTGTAAAGTAATTTAACTACAAATTTGACATTCACAAATTAATTTATTTTACAAAATAGAACATTTCAAATTAATTTACTCCACTAAACAACATCATTTACTGTTTCAATTTAATGAAAACATAAATACTGCTACGCTACATAATAGTAATTGTGTACTGACTTTTTTAACAACTGCTAAAATGTAAGCTGAGAACGTAAAAACAGTTATTGATTTATTTTAACTTTACCTATCGCTTAAAGTGGGGCTTTAAGAGGGACTGGGGCTAAGCCCAATGAAGATATATTAGTCTGTATAAGTGATCTAGACATAATAAGCTATCAATTTAAAAAAATGTTAAAATCGGCCCAGGAGAACTGGTGGACTGATTAAAGTTTTAATTATTTTGAAATATACAATGTGATTTTTAATTCCCTTCCCCTTTATTTTTTTATAAGGTATAAGTTAGAAGGTTTAAACACCGCACATCTATGTTAGACCTAAATATCTTGTTTTTCATGAATTTTGAAATGAACTTTTAAACAGTTGCGCCATAAAACGCAGATAAAAGCACATTACTATTTTGTAAACTTTAAAACCCTGTAATTTTCCATAGGATGAACCTTTTGAGGTCCGGTTTACGGCATTGTATTCTACTAACAGAGACCTTTAATTTTATGCACATATCAACCTATGCTTATATTTAAGAATCTCGACTTACTCCTCGTGGGCCGTCCCCCATTGGAGGTGGAGAGTCAATGAACCCATGAAAAACAAGATATTTAGGTCTCACATAGATGTGTGGAGTTTAAACCTTCTAACTTATACCGTATAAAAAAAATAGGGGGAAGGGAATTAAAACTCACCTTGTATATAGTGATATCCACTTACATAAAAATCCGATTTTGTCGAATTTCCCCTATAGGGAAGAAGCTATTACCGTGGCATGGTAAGACTTAAGCCCGAGACCATGATAACTTTTCGTTTTGAGGTCCCCAGATGCCAAAAACACTATTCGTTCAAATTTATATATATATGTATATATATAAATCTTTTGAAGAACTATATACAATTGTACCGATTCGGCAATTAAGGAAAGACTCCACGACACAACAGCTGAGATATATGGAACAAGCTCACCAAATGGTTTTAAAATCTAAGTTCCCCCATGGACTGAATTTAAGATAGATTGTGCCACAGATGTTATTTAATGGCCAATTTACATGTGATCTTTATTTATATTTATATTTTCGTTCTTTAATTTTGTTAGATGTTATAGTTTTTTATTTATACTTATTATACTTTTATTTTATTTTATACACCTGAAGAAGCGAAATGCGAAATATAGTGTAATGTATTGAATTTTTCAGTTCCTTATTGAATTGTAGCTATATATATGTGTGTGTGTGTGTGTGTGTGTGTGTGTGTGTCCGTTACCGCGATAACTTTTGAAAGAAACACCCGATTTTGATGAAATTTGGCACAAATGTGGAGAGTAGCATTTATGAATTTAAGTTCGAAAACCAGATCGATCGCACTATGGGAAAGGGGTTTTATGGTGGTTTACAATTTTCCAAAAATAGTTTTTTTTCAAATTTGACCCCAAAATGTTAAAAACACTCAATTTTGATTATAGCTATTTTATAGAGCTTAAAAAAAATAATTTAGTATTTTGAATCATTAACCTAGGTTAAGTGGTTGCGGAGAAAATCCAAAAAAACGTTTCCCATGTTAATCTTATGGGAAAAAGGTTTTTAGATTTTTCTCAGATAGTTTTACTAAAAACTTCACATTTCTATTTATTAATGTGTTTAGCTCAACAAAAACATTTTGGTGTTTTAATCGTGGTTCTACGTCCAATCGTTGCAGAGATATTCAAAGTGCTAAACACAGTACGTTGTCCAATGTTATCCTTACGGAGAATAAATAAAATTCTATATCTAGATTATTTATGAATGTATATTGATGAAACATGGTATGTGGCTTCAACTAGTTGTGGTATATTGATATTAACACAAAAAACAAGTTTTTTGTTGATAGTCCCCGTAGCAGCAAACCTGCATACTCGGTCCCCATGTTATTCATATGGAGAATAAGTAATGTTGTATATCTCCCTTAATTATGAACCTACATTAAGAGAACTTGGTATGTAGCTTCACCTGGTTCAGTTGTATTGATAATTGCAAAAAAACACATTACTTATCTTCCTCGTTACAGCAAACCTGCGTCCTCAGCCCTAATGTTATTCTTATGGAGATTAAATAAAATGGTATATATCACTTATTTATGGATGTATTTTTGTGAAACTTGGTAAATAGCTCTATATAATAGTGAGTCACATATATATGCATTGGAAATTCGCTGAGTACGCAGGTTTACTGCGACGGGGGTGTTAGGGACCATAACCCCTAACAAGCCACTAGTGTTACATTGAATATGCACTCATAATAACTTAATCTAAACTTGCTTAAAAGACGATTCATAGTAGTTAATTAATTTTTCATATAGATATGTGCTTTGCGAATTGCCATTTAGATGTTGCTTGAAACCTCATAAGTTTTTTTTTTAAATTATGAACGGGGGTCAAGAACATATTTTTTAGCAATATTGTAAGAAACCCGAATGTCTATGTTATGTGGTTTTATACTGTCATCGTCATTCGTTTCCCCTCCGGTGTTTTTATGACTTTCTTATGTCCCGTTTTTCCGTCCTGCGCTGCGTCCTGCATCAATGTTAATATGTTACGACTAGCTGCCATCGTACCCGGAAAGCAACCGCGAGCGGCCGTAGCGGCTGCTGGGTTCAACCGGGAATAAAACCTGTGGTGTGTGGTGAATTAAGTAGTTAACCCGTAGAACAACTAAAAATCATGATCAGATCTTATAATTTTCATCAGCTCAAATAAAAGTGAATGTAAAAATAACAATGTATTGGAACTTTGACACCCCGTGAGGCGGAGCCCTAATGTGATCTTATTAAAATCCTCTCTTAGTGGTTACCTCCGATATGGAAAGAGTAAACGTGCCAAATTTGGTGGTTGTAGGTGTAGAGGTTTGGGTGTGGGGAGGATAGATTTTTCGAATTTATAGATAGATTATATCTACTAATTCTAATACTGAAGGCAGAAGGCGTATTTTTTGTTTGCAGCTTGCTGCAACGTCCGCCCCCAGCAAATATCTAACCCGAGAGGATGACAGTTTTATGACACGTGCAACACAATTTGTTTACGAATTTTAAAATAGTTTCAACACATTACTGAACAAGCACGAGGTCAGTAGAATAGAGCAATGCGACGCGACTTGAACAAGTTATTGTGAATTACTGGACCTAATTTTGTAGATCATGGCATTATCTAAAGCTTTCCATTTACATTTCGTTTGTAACAAAAAATAACGCTTACTAAGTTTAGTCCAGGGCTGTTATAAGTTTTCTAAATTTTCAATTATAATTGAAACCATAATTTTGTACTCGCTAATTGAAGAGGTTTATGAATTTTTGTGTCAACTGATGTGATACCATACTTGCTATTTCATTTCAGCAATAATGAAGGAAAAGAACTGCTTTATTAATTGGTCAACAATAATTAATTTTTTTTCAGGATTAACTAATAAAGCTATCTTTAAAATGTTTTAAATTTCAATAACATGGCTACACATTTCATCTTGCCATTTTGAAGGTTACATATGAACTAAGATATATTTGTTACAGAATGCAAATTTCAATTCTGACACTGGTTTATCATAGTAAATAAGAAAAAAAGACTTTTATCGCAACTCGAAAAATATGGACTATGGACAATGTATGACTAAACGATTGTACAACTTCATTAGGGGGTTTTATTTTTTAATTCCTTATGGCCTGAAACTTTCAACATTTACTTCCGTTTTTTAAATTAGCGAATTACCTTTCTATTATGAGAAGGGTGCTAAGCAAATCTCCTTTAAGAGTTTAAATAAAAAAAATTAAAAATAAATTTCCATTAAACAATTACAACATTTCTGGGGCGATACACTTATCACTGAGTAATGAAGTAAAAATTAAATTGTGCCACCAAATTGTTCTGCCATCAAATTGTAAAAAGAGCGTAATACAAAATAAATTTGTATAAAAAAGGCAAATGTTAATGACGAGTTTTCCGAAAATGAATCAAATATAATTTACTGAGCCATAACCTAAAAGTGCTCCTTTTTAATAATTGAGTAATTGAGTTAAAAATAACTGACACTGAAGACAATTGCATAGAACTCATTATTCCAACAACTAATTTAAGGTCAAGGTTAAGGGTAATTTAAGGTTTTATTATCTTGTAATTTGGAAAGTAAAGAAAAAAAACCACAAGTATTTGCAATCTAATGCTACATACAAAATGCGTACTCAGCGCCCATGATATTCTTATGAAGAATACAAATTTGTTATGCCTCATTTAATTATGAACATAAATTAATATAACTTGGTATGTAGCTTCACCTAGTTGAGTTACATTGATATTTGTATAAAAAACCATAATTTGTATTCCTTGTTGCAGCAAACCTGCGTACTCAGCCCCCATGTTATTCTTATGGAGAATAATTAAAATTGTATAAATTGCTTATTTATAAATGTATACGGATGAAACTTGGTATGTGCCTTCACCTGGTTGTGGTCTGTTGATATTTGCATTAAAAATTAATATTTTCTGTTCCTTGTTGCAGCAAACCTGAGTACTCAATCCCCATGTTATTCTTATGGAGACAAATTAAAATTTAATATACAGCTAATTTTTTAATATGTATCTATGAAACTTGGTAAATGGCTTTATATAGTATGTATATATATATATATATATATATATATATATATATATATATGCATTGGAAATTCGCTGAGTATGCAGGTTTTCTGCAACGGGGGTATTATTATATAGGATGGTTGTACTATTAAAACTCATATAACATTATTATAAAATAGGAACTACAAAAATACTATGTTTAGTTAATTAAAGTTCATTTTTATTATTTACTACATTATTGTAGATGTTTTGGGTCATTGTAGTTTCGATTTATAGTTACAATTATAAGATTTCAAACATTGAAAAACGTTTGTTCTATACTAAATGGTTCATTTAAAACAAAATAACTTACCAATTGGTGAATTTTACTGTTGGGTTGGACCGTAGCTCGTCGGTGTGGATAAAAAACTAAAGAAGTGCAAAAATTTTGAGGTATATCGGCAAGTTTCTTCGAATTTCAAGGTTCTTCGGAATATGAACCACACATTGTAATACTAACTTTTACCAGTTCGTTTTACATTCAATCTTGTCTACTCTATGGAGCAACTATTTTCTGTACGGGACCTCGTTTACAAGGTATCCTTCCCAGGGTAACCCTATCCTTCCCAGGATAGGGAAAGAATAATATTTATTTAGTTGATATTTTAAAATTAAACTATACAAAAAACTTAGGTGTGTTACCATGCAAAATTTCAAAGCAATCGGATGAGCGGTATAGCAACGCATAAAATACGAACGGACAGACTATCAGACGTACAAACATTTATTTGTATATATTAAATTATGACTACTTTAATTCCAACAGTTATAATATTTTCTGCACGAGGTCTCATTTACGAGTTACAGTAAATAAATGAAAGAAGCGGGAACTTTATGAGGTTTATCGGCAAATTCCGTCAAATTTCAAAGTTCTTTGGAATATGAATCAAATTTAGTAATAACACTTTTGACCAGTGTATTTGATAAAAAATCTTGTCAACTTTAAATTGAGCATGTATAACAATTTCTGTACGAGGCGTCATTTAGGGCCTACAAGAAGAAATATGGAAAAAGTGTAAAAAATAAGAGGTTTTCGCCTGCTAAAAGTTCTCCCCATGGCTTTAGAGGTCGCAAACTTAGATTTACAACCCCTGTTATAAACCCCAGTACCAGTTATAAACACCAAACAATCAAGTAAAAAGATATTTAAATAAAAAACCTCGGAGAAGTTGGCTCATTGTATCATTATGTTATTTACATGTAATAAAGTCGAATGATCTGACTTAAGAATAATATTTATTTAGTTGATATTTTAAAATTAAACTATACAAAAAACTTAGGTGATTACCAGAACCACCTTCACAAGCCACCTGCACTTACATCTTGTAAAACACCTTTAGGAGTCTTAAGTTAAAATGGCCAACCGGTTAAGACCGTGTGAATATCAAGAATGGAAAAACCGGGCCAATAATTTTTGTCTTCCATACGGAGTACCCAAATAGGGACTACATTCACGCCAAATTCCTCGCTTATCATTTCCGTAATACATAGGCTAAATTTAAATTTAAAATTATATGTACTGGCATTAAAGCTCCTTATGATTCTACTACTTGTAGAACAGTACCTATGATTATTGTCATGTTCATACACACATGTAGTCTAACATTAAAAACGTACAGGTTGAATTCGATTGCTTCCTGGACGAAATAAGCACAGGCAATACGTTAAGCTTCTACGTCTTCAAAATATACGTCTATTAAAACACGGCATTTTACTGTGATAAGTTAGTTGTTTTATACAGCAGTTCTGTTGAATATATTTACTTGGTTCAATTTACTCCATTTTAATTACCTTATATTTGTGTCTTAGTTCTCACTTTAAAGGCCTTTTAATAATGGTTAGGATTTGTCAAAGCTTCTGAATTATAATATTAAATATAGTATAATAGTGCTATCAAATTAACTTCTAGCATTAGCATTGTTTTACGGCAATTTATTTTGTACTGCATTACAAATAGTTGACTTTTATTTGTTAAAAGGAATTTATATAAATATATGCGTATGGTTTTTAGTAATAATATGCGCAAATTAATTTCGTCCGTAGCGTCGTGTCGGCCGCGTTGTCAGTGCGAATGGATGAGCGCCTTCCGTTTAAAGATACTTTTTGCGCACCATGTAGAACGATGATCTGTAGTGTAAATGAACCTACTCTTTATATTTTCACTATAAAATATATGAAATGGCTCGTTGTGCCAACGGCCCTAAAGTTGAAATAACAAATATGTTAAACTAAACGGTTCGTTGTATCAACGACCTAATTTCATATTTATTTAAAATATTACATTTTAAGGCCGTTGACTCAACGATCTGTAGTGTAAATGGACCTTGAATTATTATTTTATTATTTAGATAGGGTCATAGTGCCAACGAGCTGTAGAGCAAATGAACCTTTATTTTTGTTTAGTTATTTTAGAAGGGTCATTGTGTCAACGATCTGTAGAGTAAATGAACCCATGATATATTTTATTAAATATTTAGGAGGGTCGTTGTGTCAACGATCTGTAGCGTAAATGAACCCTAACCCTTGCGATATATACATGTAATAGTTTTATATTTTGAGTTAGCGGCACTTTCTGGTATATATACATGTAATGGTTTTATATAATGGTTTGGCGGTACTTGCTTGCGAGGTATACATTGCCATAGGATGGTAACACATCGTAGCGTGACTAATATATACATATAATAATTTTAGATATTTTGACATAATACATACATATATATATATATATATATATATATATATATATATACATATTATAATAATAATTTTTCGTAACTGATTTAGGTTTTGTAGGTAATGTTTAGAGTGGCAACACTGATTAGATAGTTAGCCACGGAAGGCTAGCCAAAGAAGGAAGTGAGGTTAGATTACAGGCGGCGCGGGCCTTCGCGCCACTGAGCGAAAAGTGAGGTTATGTTTGACGCGTTATATGGTACATGTAAATATATATGATTATACATTGTAGCGTTATATATGGTACATATAATTATATATGGTACATATAATTATGTATGGTACATATATTTACGTATGGTACATATACAGTATATATATTTATGATTATACGCTGTGGCGTTATATATGGTACATATAATTATGTATGGTACATATATTTACGTATGGTACATTAGCTCTGCTAAGTTGGTAACACTACCTGGAGGGAAAAATCTGGAGGGAAGAAAAGTGAGGTTAGGTTTGGCGCCAATTTTTTTTGGCGCGCAAATTTGGTGGGAAAATTTGGCGGGAAAATTTTCTTCTTACTCTTTCCGGAATAACGCGCTCTAACCACTATGCCATTTCCGGTTCTAAACGACTGCCAACCCTACTGATACTGGTCTATAATTAGAACAATCGTCTTTGCTCCCCATTGTGTGGATTGGTGTTACTATTGAAACCCTTAGAGGTTCAGGGAATACACCAGAGCTGAAATATTTAACATCAAATAGCACAGAAGATTTGCAAGATCCTGAGCCACCTCTTTGAGTAGCTTCAAAGAAATACCATTCATTCCAGAAGAGCACTTGGTTTTAAGATTAAATATCACATCAAGTACCTCTTAACGACAGGTTGCCGATAGAAAAACTAGTCTCCACTACTTGTACCCTTGACAGGACGAAAATCACCACAAGGACGTATACACAAATCATTCTTTATGTTTATGTAATATGCATTGAATAAGTTTGCAAAGTCTATTGGATTATTAACTACTTCACCACTATCAGATTTAAAACTAAAAGAGGGAAAGTTGTTGACAGAAGCACTATTCCTGTTATTATTTATAACACTCCAGAGCGTTTTTACCCGATTGTTTGAACTGTTTAATATTTTGCCTAAATATTCAGATTTGAGATTTCTAATAGATTGCCTATACCTTTTTTTCAATTTCCAGATATCTTTGACGAATAGGGTTTGTCAAAAGAATATCTTTTGAAATTAAGTATAGATTTCCTAACTCCTCTTTTTCATACATGAATTTATGATCCAATCTAAGTTTCGTAACACCTTGGCTTGAAGGTATTTTCCTCATGACCAGTGGAAAACATGTATTGAAATAAAAATCAATGTTGGAAAGAAACAGCTGACATTTGTAATTACAACTTTTATACGAAAAAATATACGTCCACGCTTATTAACTTAGATAAGCTTTGACACATTTAATCACATTTTATCTTCTGAAAATATTCTTTTAAAATCAAATGTGGAGATTGGAGTTTTCAAGGCAGGTAGATCATTGAAGATTGCTACTTAGGCATGATGGTCCATGAGATAAGATATAACTACGGAACTCTAAAAAACATTAGTCAACGCATTTGTAAAAACAAGATCAAATTATGGTCTTACACTCATTAAATTGCCTTGCAGGATGAATAGTTCCCTTGATGCTGCCCGAAGATCGAAGTATGACATATAATTCCACAAAGCAGTAGAATCTAATGAGAATACAGTTACATCTATGTTCTCACACTTTTTTCATTATGTGATCCAGGCAACAATAAATATTATCAAAGAAAACAGTTTTTTCATTAGTAGGAGGCCATTGGTACGCCTCGAAGGCAAAGGTAGGTAGGTAGGTAGATGACAAAGTTGTTCTGTTATACCCCTACCACAAGAAATTTTGTTTTGCCCTGGTAAAGAAGAGCAGCGGAAAACTCATATATACCTTCAACACAAAATTCATGGCAATATATTGACAGATATGAATGTAAATATTACTATAAGGGACCCTACCTCTTCTCATCCGATACATAAGATATTTATCTTTTGGAATACTCTCAGTTTATGTCCAATCGTTTCATATTCATTATAACTTTGTAGTTTTGAATAATAAATAAATATTATTATTATTCACCAAACTGAAAAAAACAATATCTCTCAGTATGTTCCAAAACACGGCCACACGTGGCATAAGTGGGTGGATGGATCTTGACGTCTAATAAATGATCCTAAGCGGATAAGGAGATGATCATGAGAGCTGATGAGGCTTCAGTCCCCTTCAAGCAACAATATCTCTCAATATGTTCCAATATACGACCACACGTGGCATGAATGGGTGGACGGATCTCGATGCATAGCTAATGATCATAAGCGGATTAGGAGGCTTTCATGAGAGCTGTTGAGGCTTCAGTCTCCTTCGAGCAACAATATCTCTCAATATGTTCCAATATACGGCCACACGTGGCATGAGTGGGTGGACGGATCTCGATGTATAGCTTATGATCATAAGCGGATTAGGAGGCGATGATGAGAGCTAATGAGGCTTCAGTCTCCTTCGAGCAACAATATCTCTCAATACGTTCCGATATACGGCCACACGTGGCACGAGTGGGTGGACGGATCTCGGTGTATAGCTAATGATCATAAGCGGATTAGGAGGCGATCACGAGAGCTGTTGAGGCTTCAGTCTCCTTCGAGTAACAATATCTATTATTTTGTTCCAATCTACGGCCACACGTGGCATGAGTGGGTGAATGAATCTCGACGTCTAATTAATGATTCTAACCAGATTAGGAGGCGATCATGAGATTCGTTGAGGCTTCAGTCTCCTTCAAGTAACAATATCTCTCAGTCCGTTCCAATACACGGCCACAAGTGGCATGAGTGGGTGGATGGATATCGACGTCTAGTTAATGATCCTATGCTTATTAGGAGACGATTACGAGAGTTGTTGAGGCTTCAGTCTCCTCTAAGCAACAATATCTCTCTGTAAGTTCCAATATACGGCCACAAGTGGCATGAGTAGGTGTATGGAACTCGAGTCTAGTTAAGGATCCTAAGCGGATTAGGTGGCTATCAAGAGAGCGGTTGAGGCTTCAGTCTCATTTGAGCAACAATATCTCTCAATATGTTCCAATATACGGCCACACGGGGTATGAGTGGGTGGATGGATCTCGACGTCCATCCAGATTCCAACCAGATTAGGAGGCGATCACGAGATTCGTTGAGGCTTCAGTCTCCTTCGAGTAACAATATCTCTTAGTATGTTCCAATATAGGCCACACGTGGCATGAATGGGTGGATGAATCTTGACGTCTTGTTAATGATCCTAAGGGATTAGGAGGCAATAACGAGAGCTCTTGAGGCTTCAGTCTCATTTGAGCAACAATATCTCTCAGTATGTTCCAATATACGGCCACACGGGGCATGAGTGGGTGGATGGATCTCGAGGTCTAGTTAATGATCCTACGCGGATTAGGAGGCGATCACGAGAGCTGTTGAGGCTTTAGTCCCTTTCGAGTAACAATATCTCTTAGTATGTTCCAATATACGGCCACACGTGGCATGAATGGGTGGATGAATCTTGACGTCTAGTTAATGATCGTAAGGCATTAGGAGGCAATAACGACAGCTCTTGAGGCTTCAGTTTCCTCTAAGTAACAATAGCTCTCAATATGTTCCAATATACGGCCACACGTGGTATGAGCGGGTGGATGGCTCTCGACGTCTAATTAATGATTCTAACCAGATTAGGAGGCGATCACGAGATTCGGTGAGGCTTCAGTCTCTTTCGAGTAACAATATCTCTTATATGTTCCAATATACGGCCACACGTGGCATGAATGGGTGGATGAATCTTGACGTCTAGTTAATGATCCTAAGGGATTAGGAGGCAATAACGAGAGCTGTTGAGGCTTCAGTTTCCTCTAAGTAACAATATCTCTCAATATGTTTCAATATACGGCCACACGTGGAATGAGTGGGTGGATGGCTCTCGATGTATAGCTTATGATCATAAGCGGATTAGGGGGCGATCACGAGAGCTGTTGAGGCTTCAGTCTCTTTCGAGTAACAATATCTCTCAGTCTGTTCCAATACACGGCCACAAGTGGCATGAGGTGGGTGAGAGGTCAACGAAAGCGCCTCAGGGAGGGGGAAGGGTCCTCACTCCAAGACCGCTGTGACTCTGTTGTCCTTCTGGCGACCGTACTGTAATCTTTAATTACTGCCTTCTAGGGGTACCTCTGTTTTCTTTTACAAAAGGCGGCGGATCTAGACTTAGCGGTCGAAAAATTGCCCGTGAGTCTGGGGAGCAGCTGCTCACGTAGGGTGCTGGGGCGGAGGTGAAGGGCACCAGAATGGCCTGGCACCTGTTAGCAGATGGCTGAGTCAAGGTGTTGGCTGAAAGGTCTCTGCACTGCCACCTGGAACTGGTATATGCGCAGCGGTTCCAGTACTGAGCTGGGGACGAGTGTAGGAGTTCATCTCCGAAAAGGGCCCAGTATCGGACATTGGTGGGCGGAGTGACATTCACGGAATGGCCGCCAAACTGCAAACTTGAGGAGAAGGGGTTTCAGACACCATGGCTGACGGTAAACATTCGGAACTACCCCAGGTGGGTCGGTGTCTCGGCGCTCAATCCCACCCCCCTCTCAGGGGGGCTTGCCCGCGGAATCTGGGGAGGGCAACCAACAGCTTGTTACTAATGAAACCTGTGTTGTTTCAGTTGCAAGTGGAGGAGGGGCGGCTTTCTCCGTTGGGGTTCTGACAGAGACCCTCGGAGCGCCCCTTCAACGACAATGGACGCGGATCTGCTGTAGGAGGCTCATAGGGTCGTCCAGGCAGAGACGGAATCTTCTTCTGACCAGGATCCTCTGGAAACCAATGTAAATGTTGTTTCAGGTGACATTCTTGACAACGCCTACTACTTCTCCCATACGAAGGAGGAGCGCTGTTCTTTAACTCGGAGCGACAGCGTCTCAGGAAGGCGAAAAAGATGGCGGAAGGGAACTGGCTCCCTATGAGTGAGTACCGGAAGCTCAGGCCTAAGAGAAAGAGGTGTGATGGCACCTCCAGTCCGGCATGCGGGGGCAATTTTCAGGGTGTCTCACCCTTGCGTAGAGTCACGGGCTCTGAGCATAGGAGTGGGACCCCTGCGAAGAGGCCTCGTCACTGGGACGTCCGCCCTTCCGGGAGATCTGACCAGGTTGCTCCTGCGGGCGGTTCGGGTACTGTGGGGCTGACATTCAAGGAGCAACTCACCTCTAGCAAGTTGGCGATTGTTCCTTCGGAGTTTCCTGACATCAGACTAACAGACGTCAGACTGATTGTCTTTTGTTAAGGGGCAAGCTCCTGACGGCTATCAGGTATAATGGTGGTGCAGTGGGTCCTCTTCAATTCCACAAGGTTTTCTCGGAGCAAGGAGCTCTCGTCGTTGTGTGTGGGAACGATGTAACTAATGCTTGGGTCAAACAGGTCTTCAATGAGATGGAGAACCGTGAGGGGGCTAAGGTGGTTGTGGGGGACTACAAGGATCTCTTACGTACTGTCAAGGTCCTCTTGCGGGTGGACGCCTTGGATCTCGCTTTTGATGTGAGTCAAAAGGAAACCCTCAACCTTATTGGTGAAAAAAACTCTGGAGTTGACACTTCTGTGTGGAGAGTTGTCAGTTGCAGGAAGGAGGGGTTTAGCCAGACCCTGGTTCTAGCGATAGATGAACCAAGTGCTCAGGCTCTAAAGGATGGCAGATCTTCTTAGGGTTATCGAGGGCAACTTTCAGAGTGATTTCGTGGGCCTCGCTTTGGATGTGAGTCAAAAGGAAACCCTCAACCTTATTGGTGAACAAAACTCTGGAGTTGACACTTCTGTGTGGAGAGTTGTCAGTTGCAGGAAGGAGGAGTTTAGCCAGACCCTGGTTCTAAAGATAGATGAACCAAGTTCTCAGATTCTAAAGGATAGAGGATGGCAGATCTTCCTAAGGTTATCGAGGGCAACTTTCAGAGTGCTTTCGTGAGCAAACAAGGCTCTCCCTGGCGATGATCAGCCTCATCCAGACGAACCTACAACACAGTAAGGCAGCTACGGCTGTTTTTACTATGACCGCAGCTAACAGGGCCGTGGATGTTGCACTGATCCAAGAACCGTGGGCCAGGAATGGTAGAATTGCAGGTTTGGGGGCGTCTGGTGGCCGAACCATTTGTGGCAGTTCTGCAAACACAAGAGCCACCATTTGGGTCAGAAATGGACTTGCTTGCTTTCCGGTTGTTGAACATTGTTCCAGGGATATTGCCACAGTGAGGTTGGTGTGTAGATCCTCTGGAAGACCAATCCTGCTGGCATCTGTTTACATGCCGGGTGACTCCGACTTGGTGCCACCGGTGGAGATGAGAGGGCTGGTGGATTATGCGGCCTCATCAGGGATCGAGCTGCTGGTCGGGTGTGACTCAAACTCCCACAACTCTGTGTGGGGTGCAAGGACACAAATACTGGAGGTAGGACACTTCTAGATTACATTGCATCCAGTGGGTTGATGGTTGCCAATATTCGTTCTGATTCAACTTTTCAGAGTCGCATTGGTCAGTCGGTCATAGATCTCACACTGGTATCGGAGGGGCTACAGGAGAGGATACTGGGTTGGCAGATATCCCTGGAGCCCTCTCTGTCTGATCATAGGCACATCCTCTTCAAGGTGGGTTACTTTTCTCCTGAATTTCTCTAATTCAGGAATCCAAGGAGGGCGGATTGGACCTCCTTCAATGAAAAACTGAGGGTAAGATTGGATCCTCAGACCCCTCGGATCAGGGATACTGCTGAGCTTGATCGAGTCGCGGTCCTCCTCGGCGGGGCGATTGTCTCCTCCTTTGAGGAGTGCTGTCCGCTGTCGGGATTGGGGCGCTGCAAGGGGTCGAGTTGGTGGAATTCTGAGCTTGCCAGTCTGCGGAGAAGGGTAAGAGCTCTTTTTAGGAGGGCAAAATCCCGGAACAACTGGGACCGGGACCGTAATCACGAGATGTTGACCAAATACAACCTCGCCGTCAGGAGGGCTAAAAGGTGGTCCTAAAACAGTTTTTGCAACAATGTGGAGAGCATGAGGGAGACCTCTAGGCTCTACAAAATATTGGTAGGGGACAGATCCTTTGAGTTGGGCTCTCTTGAGGGGCCTGATGGGGTGATGGTCCATCATCCGAAGGAGGTGTTAAGGCTTATGGCCACCGTGCACTTTCCTGGCAGCTACTTGCTTCAGCAACATGAAATTGGGGAGGATTCTCGGGCGGCTGGCCGGGCCTGCGCGTCGTGTTGGGCTACGGCCGGTCGGGTGGTGACTCTCAGTAAAATCAGGTGGGCTGTCAACTCTCTTAGTCTCTTTAAGGCGCTGGGTCCTGGGTCCGGATGATGTTAGGCCGGTGTGTCTTCAACAGGGTCTTGAAACACTACTCCCAGTTCTCTGTGGTTTGTTCAGAGCAAGTCTGGCTCTAGGACACATTCCCTCTTCATGGTGTTCCTCGAGAGTTGTTTTTATTCCTAAGCCCGGTAAGGATAGGTATACTGGCCCTAAGTCCTTCCGACCCATCTCCTTGACGTCTTTCCTTTTGAAGACTCTCGAGAAATTAGTGTTAAGGTACGCTTGGGACACGGCCTTGCGGACATCGCCTATTCATTGAAACCAGCATGCCTACATTCAAGGTAGGTCTTGTGACTCTGCCTTGCATCACCTTGTGGACAGTATAGAGAAGGCCATAGGCTGCAAGGAGGTCGCAGTGGGTGCTTTACTTGACATCCAGGGTGCCTTTGACAACACTGCAACAGAGGCAGTTTTGCGTGCCGTTAGGGCGCGGGGCCTGGGTGATGTGATCTGTAGGTGGATCGAGGCTCTTCTTCGAGGAAGGAGGGCTAAGCTTTCGCTTCACGGTGAGACGGTCGAGGTTGGGACGACCAGAGGCTGTCCTCAGGGGGGAGTTTTGTCCCCTCTGTTGTGGAATTTGGTTGTGGATGATCTCATCCGGAATCTCAATGACAGCGGCGTTTTTGCCCAAGGGTACGCTGATGACATCGCTATCCTGGTGATAGGTAAGTTCAACAACACAGTCACATACCTCATGAATTCTGCATTGAGGGTGGTGGGCCGTTGGTGTGGAGAGGTTGGTCTCTCCGTCAACCCTTCAAAGGTTGTTGTGGTTCCCTTAACGAGGAGAAGGAACATTGCGGGGATCGGGCCGTTCAGGTTGCAGGGGTCCACCATTGTTCCTTAGGACCAGGTGAAGTATCTAGGAGTCATTCTGGACAGGACACTTCAATGGGGGCTGCAGTTGCAAAGGGTCATTGATCGAGGCAAGTGGTCCCTATTTGCTTGCAGGCGGATGATAGGTTCGACTTAAGGGCTCAAGCCCAGACTAATGCATTGGCTGTATGTTGCAGTAGTGAGACCGGCGATGACGTTTGGATCCATCGTTTGGCGGGCGAAGCTGGAAGCTGGTGTGGCGATGCGCAGGCTTGCGGGCGTTCAAAGGCTCGCAGGCCTACTCGTCACTGGAGCTCTCAGTAGCTGCCCGGGAGCCACTTTGGAGTGTCTCCTTGATCTTTTGCCCATAGACATTTCATATCAAGATGGTCTCCAGTGTGAGAATCTCTGGGTGTTGAACCAATTGGCCACACAAAGATCACTCAGGTGGTTCAGAGTGAGGTCTTGGACATGCCCTCTGATAATCTTCCCACAACTTTTTCTTTCGGCAAGTCGTTCCGGGTACGCATTCCTAGCAGGGACGACTGGAGCGAAGGTGTTTGTCCGCTCCCTCCTGGGGACCGAGTGTGGTTCACGGACGGTTCCAAGTCTAGGAGCGGGTCGGGTGCTGGCATCCACGGGGTGCAGGATGGTGTTAGTCTTGTGGTGCCAATCCCACTGTGTTCCAGACTGAGATTACCGCCATCATGAAGTGTGCGGGGGAGATTCTGAGGAGGGGACAAGAGGGCCTCTCTATCAGCATCTTTTCTGACAGCCAGGCTGCTCTGAGGGCACTGGACTCTTGTCAGTTCAGGTCTAGGGTTGTGTAGGACTGCTACAAAGTAGTGTCTTGTGCTGGTAGACGCAACATGGTTACTCTTTGTTGGGTGCCTGGTCACTCTGGGATCGTGGGTTATGAGGTGGCGGACAGGCTGGCTAACGCGGCTGCCTCCCTGGTTCCCATGGGTCCCCCCCCTTTTTGTGGGATATCTCGTTCTTGTGCTTCGCAGGTGATCGGTGCTTGGGCTCGGGATCGTCAAAGAAGGAGATGGGTAAAGCTCCCTCTTCATAGGGTCAGCAAGCTCAACCTCCGGGGACCATCCCAGCAGGTCACAAGAAATCTCGTGGGTCTCTGTAGGCTGGACATTAGGCGGATCACAGGTATGATTACGGGCCATGGTCACCTAAGGAAACACCTCTCTTGGATGGGAATTTTTAATGGTGACCCTGCATGCAGGAAATGTGGGCAGTACAAGGAGACTGTAGACCATCTGCTCTTCGATTGCGATGAGCTTAGGGAGGTAAGGGCTTCAACTCTGGGATCTATGGTCAGGGGTGGATACCTGCCTCCTGAGGAGCTCTTCGACAGGATGATGCAGTTCACCAGGCTCTTGGACCTGGAGGAGTACTGATACCTTCTCATTTCTTCTTGTCGGGGGTGCGCAATAAGCCCAGTGTGGCTGATGTGCCTTGGGACCTAAGTCCGCCCCTTTTGATGATGATGATGATGATGAAGTGGCATGAGAGGTTCGATTGATATATACGGCTAGATAATGATCCTAAGTGGATTAGAAGGCGATCACGAGAGCGGTTGAGGCTTTAGTCTCCTTCGAGCAAAAGTATCTCTCAATATATTCCAATATACGGCCACACGTGGCATGAGTGGGTGGATGGAACTCGACGTCTAATTAACGATTCTAACCAGATTAGGAGGCGATCACAAGATTCGTTGTGGCTTCAATCTCCTTCGAGTAATAATATATCTTAGTATGTTCCAATATACAGCCACACGTGGCATGAATGGGTGGATGGATCTCGACGTCTAGTTAAAGATCCTAAGCGGATTAGGAGGCAATAACGAGAGCTGTTGAGGCTTCAGTCTCCTCTAAGGAACAATATCTCCCTGTATGTTCCAATATACGGCCGAACGTGGCATGAGTGAGTGGATGGATCTCGACGTCTAGGTAATGATACTAATCGGATTAGGAGGCGATCACGAGAGCTGTTGTGGCTTCAATCTCCTTCGAGCAACAATATCTCTCAGTATGTTCCAATATACGGCCACACGAGGCATGAGTGGGTGGATTGATCTTGACGTCTATTTAATGATCCTAAGAGGATTAGGAGGCGATCACGAGAGCTGTTGAGGCTTCAGTTTCCTCTAAGTAATACTATCTCTCAGTAAGTTCCAAAATACGGCCACACGTGGCATGAGTGGGTGGATGGATCTCGATATCTAGTTAATGATCCTAAGCGGATTAGGAGGCGATCACGAGATCTGTTGAGGCTTCAGTTTCCTCCGAGAACAATGTCTCTCAATATGTTCCAATACACGGCCACACGTGGCATGAGTGGGTGAATGGATCTCGACGTCTAGTTAATGATCCTAAGCGGATTAGGAGGCTATCAAGAGAGCGGTTGAGGCTTCAGTCTCCTTTGTGCAACAATATCTCTAAGTATGTTCCAATATACGGCCACACGAGGCATGAGTGGGTGGATGGATCTTGACGTCTAGTTAATGAACCTAAGCGGATTAGGAGGCGATCACGAGAGCTGTTGAGGCTTCAGTGTCCTCCGAGAACAATGTCTCTCAATATGTTCCAATATATGGCCAAACGTGGTATGAGTGGGTGGATGAGTCTCGACGTCTAATTAATGATTCTAACCAGATTAGGAGGCGATCATGAGATTCGTTGAGGCTTCAGTCTCCTTCGAGTAACAATATCCATTATTTTGTTCCAATCTACGGCCACACATGGCATGAGTGGGTGAATGAATCTCGACGGCTAATTAATAATTCTAACCAGATTAGGAGGCGATCATGAGATTCGTTGAGGCTTCAGTCTCCTTCGAGTAACAATATCTCTTAGTATGTTCCAATATACGGCCACACGTGGCATGAGTGGGTGAATGGATCTCGACGTCTAGTTAATGATCCTAAGCGGATTAGGAGGCAATCACGAGAGCTGTTGAGGCTTCAGTTTCCTCTAAGTGATAATATCTCTCAGTAAGTTCCAAAATACGGCCACACGTGGCATGAGTAGGTGGATGGATCTCGATGTCTAGTTAATGATCCTAAGTGGATTAGGAGGCGATCACGAGTGCTGTTGAGGCTTCAGTGTCCTCCGAGAACAATGTCTCTCAATATGTTCCAATACACGGCCACACGTGGAATGAGTGGGTGGATGGATTTCGACGTCTAGGTAATGATCCTAATCGGATTAGGAGGCGATCACGAGAGCTGTTGTGGCTTCAATCTCCTTCGAGCAACAATACATCTCAGTATGTTCCAATATACGGCCACACGAGGCATGAGTGTGTGGATGGATCTTGACGTCTAGTTAATGATCCTAAGAGGATTAGGAGGCGATCACGAGAGCTGTTGAGGCATCAGTATCCTCTAAGTAATAATATCTCTCAGTAAGTTCCAAAATACGGCCACACGTGTCATGAGTGGGTGGATGGATCTCGATGTCTAGTTAATGATCCTAAGTGGATTAGGATGTGATCACGAGAGCTGTTGAGGCTTCAGTGTCCTCCGAGAACAATGTCTCTCAATATGTTCCAATACACGGCCACACGTGGCATGAGTGGGTGAATGGATCTCGACGTCTAGTTAATGATCCTAAGAGGATTAGGAGGCGATCACGAGAGCTGTTGAGGTTTCAGTTTCCTCTAAGTAATAATATCTCTCAGTAAGTTCCAAAATACGGCCACTCGTGGCATGAGTGGGTGGATGGATCTCGTTGTCTAGTTAATGATCCTAAGTGTATTAGGAGGCGATCACGAGAGCTGTTGAGGCTTCAGTGTCCTCCGAGAACAATGTCTCTCAATATGTTCCAATACACGGCCACACGGGGCATGAGTGGGTGGATGGATCTCGACGTCTAGGTAATGATCCTAATCGGATTAGGAGGCGATCACGAGAGCTGTTGTGGCTTCAATCTCCTTCGAGCAACAATACATCTCAGTATATTCCAATATACGGCCACACGAGGCATGAGTGTGTGGATGGATCTTGACGTCTAGTTAATGATCCTAAGAGGATTAGGAGGCGATCACGAGAGCTGTTGAGGCTTCAGTATCCTCTAAGTAATAATATCTCTCAGTAAGTTCCAAAATACGGCCACACGTGGCATGAGTGGGTGGATGGATCTCGATGTCTAGTTAATGATCCTAAGTGGATTAGGAGGCGATCACGAGAGCTGTTGAGGCTTCAGTGTCCTCCGAGAACAATGTCTCTCAATATGTTCCAATACACGGCCACACGTGGCATGAGTGGGTGGATGGATCTTGACGTCTAGTTATGATCCTAAGAGGATTAGGAGGCGATCACGAGAGCTGTTGAGGCTTCAGTTTCCTCTAAGTAATAATATCTCTCAGTAAGTTCCAAAATCCGGCCACACGTGGCATGAGTGGGTGGATGGATCTCGATGTCTAGTTAATGATCCTAAGCGGATTAGGTTGCTATCATGAGAGCGGTTGAGGCTTCAGTCTCCTTTGAGCAACAATATCTCTCAATATGTTCCAATATACGGCCACACGGGGTCATGAGTGGGTGGATGAATCTCGACGTTTAATTAATGATTCTAATTAGATTAGGAGGCGATCACGAGAGCTGCTGAGGCTTCAGTCTCCTTCGAGTAACAATATCTCTTAGTATGTTCCAATATACGGCCACACGTGGCATGAATGGGTGGTGTAAACGTTATATAAAAAATATGTATATAATTAAAAATTGATTTGCGGGACTAGTAATTTATACAGAACCGGACGTGGCTGAACACACGTGGGAAACACAAGAGAGCTTGAGAACGGAGCTTGCACTAGCAAAAGTTTCAAATATACAATGGGAAACAATAACACAAGGTATCGAATAGAAGGATAAACACTTCGTGGTAAAGTTGCATGCTTAGAAATCAAAGAACTTATCAACTGGCAGTATCAGCATTCAAAAATGGCGTATTTCTGCTGACAGTTGATCAGCCAATCAAATAGTAGAGGCGTGGCTAATCGTCACCCCGATTGGTTAATAGATTATGGGATGGACATAATCTGGGGGAAAAACATGAACAGAGAGAGGGAACTGAAAAGGAGGGAGGAAGAAAGACGAGGGAAGGAAGTCATTCTTGGGAGAGTTAGGAAAGGAGCAGGGAAATCTGTGGGACGAGTATTAAGCCGCCCTTAGATTTCCACAACGACTGTCACCGAGATTCACACTTCAGACGAGCACAGATTCCTCACCACTAGTCACCATCCCAGCCGAGAGAGTCCAGGACGGAAGGTTGACGGAAGACCACCGACACAGACCTCCCGAGACGTTCGAGCGGAACCACCCCTGCGGGACGAGCGACCCCGAACTTCGGTCGAGCGAGGGCCCCGGCACTACCCCGGACCAGGACACCGTGGACCCGTGCGAGGAGGCGAGGGCCACCCCCAACAGCGAGCCCGGCAGACATCGGCCCCTGGACAACCCCAGAGAGCAACACCGCAGCCAGGGCAGAGAACCTCTTGGGGCAGGACCACATTGGGACTTACGGTATGTGGAACATCGTCAGACTTGTGCACAGAAAGTTAGGCTCCATTTCCCGAAAATTTAATCAAAATTAATAAAAGCTAAAATAACGGTACAAGCTCCTTTTGAGTAATAAAACATAATCAAATTTATTGTGATAATCAATTAAGGTTTGCCTGAAATGAAGAAAAACGTTAAGGAAAGAGTCTTAATAGACAGGAAGTGAAAATAAGCGTTAAAAACGTGAAGTAATCCAAGAATAATAGGTTTAGAGGGCCCTACGTAAATATAATTAAGGAATTTTCAATAAATAAGTGTTGTATTTAATTTTTTTTTGGGAATGTTTAAATAATTAACATTTGTGTAAGAACTCTATTTTGAGAAAGAGTGTGGACCCAAGTCCTTGTTATAGGATATTCCCTAGTAGAAGGGTTGTCCTTTTGTGTGTGTTTTGTGTGTCATATAGTAGAGTAGATTTTTCGGAACTTAATAAATTAGATTTAGATTTTAGACTTGAAGATTTGTTTTTGGAGGGTCCACTTTATTAGTTAATTACGTGCTGGAGGGACGATATATTTTGTCTGTTGTATGTAATCTATATGAACTTTATTTAGTTTTTTCTGTGCATCCATTATATTATAACAAAATAAAATTATAACAAATTATAAAAAATTATAACAAATTTTGGTATTTAGATTTTAAAGTGTGTAATTAAACAGTGTATATCTTTTATCTGTGTTTTTGCTCAATATTCAATCCTAGAGTCTCTCTCTCAGGCTAAGCGAGTATATAGTTGGTGGACCAGTCAGCTCGAAGTTTATTACCTTTTGCGAATAAGCAAAAAAACTTTACAGTGGATGAATCTTGACGTCTAGTTAATGATCCTAAGGGATTAGGAGGCAATAACGAGAGCTCTTGAGGCTTCAGTCTCCTCCGAGCAACAATATCTCTCAATATGTTCCAATATAGGCCACACGCGGCATGAGTGGGTCGATGGATCTCGACGTCTAGGTAATGATCATAAGTGGATTAGGTGACGGATTAGGATCTTAAGCTAAAATTTGCATCATTTACTAAATTGTATAGCTGAAATTTTGTATATATCATCCATAAAATATATCTTTGTCAAAAGAGAAGGTGGCTAAACTTAATGCACATTTAGGATAATAACTTCCTAACCAACTTGGGGCTGCTAAAGATTATCTTTTAACATATAGAGAGGAGCTGTAACTCACTCTTTGTTGACATTAGGAACAATTCCATAAGGTGGTATGAAGGGCGGCTAGCTTATTTGTTCCTGTATGGCGAAATTCATCTCTCTAAGTAAATCGTAAAAAAAACTTCTTTTAAATCGATACGTTTTAGAATAAAAATCATTAAAAAGAATCCTGAAAAGAAAATGTTTCGGAAGCATAGAGGACAATAACCCACATCAGTCAAAACAGAAGTTATTTTCTTTTGCTAGTTAATTGTAAGACTACGGTAATATGAAGTCCTTGGATTTTCATTAACTCATTGTGCGCATATGCGCACGTCGGCGTTTTTCGCACGATTCTCGACGTGCGCAAATGCGCACGTCGGCAGTAAAAGGGTTAAAACTAAATAGTTATTCTTGGACCTTTATCTTTTTATAGGAGACCTGGTTTACTTCAGGCAGTTCCAAAGAGCTTTTCACCCGATTTAATTAACTCTATTTAGATTTAAGTTGTAATTGGATTACCCCAAACCAATCAAAGAGTAACATTGATTGCTCGCACATGTTAAGCCGCTTTAAACCTTATCGAAGTTTTGTTCCAGACTTACCTCTCTTGATCAAACTTATTTTCAATTAAAGTTGGCAGGTATTAGTCTTTCATTCTCTTTTTTAGCGAATTTTCCCTATAAGAAAGAAGCTATTATCGTAGACGGCATGGGCGTAGAAAGATCTAAGCCCGGGACCATGTTAACTTTTCGTTTTGAGGTCCCCAGACCCCAAAAAACTATATATATATATATATATATATATATATATACATATATATGCGTGTTCCGTGAGCACGACAACTCTCGTAAAAATAATCCGATTTTGATGAAATTTGGTATAAACATGTAAAACAACAATAATGACTAAGTTCGAAAACCAGGCAGATCGCTCCATCCGAAGGGGTATTTTTGGCTGGGTTTTGTCCCCAAAAAATTGGTTTTTGGAATGTTTTACATATAATTTTTGAAATAGTCAAATATTAGTTTTTACCATTGGATTCAACTTAAAAACACACACAATTTGGTATTTTGATTATTTCTCATCGTCAATTGATTACCGAGATATAGAAAGTGCTAAACACAGTACGTTGTCTAATGTTATTCTTATGGAGGAAAAGAAACATTTTATATCTCGCTTATTTATGAACGTATACTGACGAAACTTGGTATACGGCTTCATCTGGTTGTGGTACAAAAAAAATTGATATTTGCTTAAAAAAATGGTTTTCCAAAGGCTCCCGTAGCAGCAAACCTGCGTACTCAGCCCCCATGTTATTCTTATGGAGAAGAATTACAATTGTATATATCGCTTATTTGTGAATATATTTTTATGAAACTTGGTAAGTGGCTTTATGAAGTATTATGAAATTTATATCTCCATTTTAAATTCGCTGAGTATGCAGGTTTGCTGCGACGGGGTTATTAGTTTTTCTTTATCTTTTTTATATTCCTTCTCAATGTAATTGATACAGTAATGTTTTGTTAAATATTTGCCAGCAATATACACATTTAAAGTAATTATAATTTATTTGTGTGTGCATTGCATTTAATTAAGATATTTTCATCAACTATACATAGTTCAATTTAAGGAATTTTGATAAATACTATTTCAGTATGTGGGTCAAAATCTCTCTTGCTATAAACAACATTTATTATTTTCACAAAACGGACGATTTCCTTTTGACAACATCTATTCCCGAAAATTAAAAAGTTAATCAGAAGTATTCCAAAAGTATTGCAAATGTCTCCAAATGTTAAACGTGTTAAAGTGCTCAACATAAAACTATATTTAGATTGATCACAGGTTTTAGTAACAATAACTAAAAAGCAGCGATGTAAAAACATTATCATTAAATAAAAAACCATTTAAGTTATAATGATACATACAGGATCCTTCTTAGAAGTAACCATCCAACATGAATTTATTTTATTTGTCATTAAAAAAGTGGTTCGCAGTCTCTTGTTGACTTACTATGCAAGTTCTGATAAACTACAACTCTGTGAATGAATGCAATCCAGCAAAGCGAGGGCTGAGCCGTTACATTGGGAGTTGTGCATTTCTGAAACGACTTTTGAGCCAGGTTGGGATTTGAACCATCGACATTGATGTTGCAATGGTTGTGGGATCACCTTAACAACTACGTCAGCAACGGCGTGTCATTTTATTTGAAGTTTATATTGAAAACGTAATGTATTGCATTATTGTTATTATATGTTAAACGGTTAATCTATCTATAATATTATAAAGAAGAGATGGTTTCTGTCTGTCTGTCTGTCTGTCTGTCTGTCTGTCTGTCTGTCTGATGTTCCGGGTGAACGCAAAAACTACTGAACCGACTGGGCTGAAACTTTACATAAAGGTAGATCTTGAACCCATGAAACATATAGGCCTATTCACTTCCTTAAAATCCCTTCGGGCTACGCCCCGTGAACGTCCTAAGTTTCAATGTTTACATTTCAGAAGAAAGTAAACATCCAGAAACTGTAATGCGAACAGCTGAGGACACTTCTATTTGACAGCTTAAAGAGCAGAAGCAAGAACAGCTGTTTCAAGCTAACTAAAATCCAAATTGCATTGAATAAAGAACGGGTAAAGAAAACCCCTGTGCGAAGAACGGGTACGTCAGCTTGCTATTAATTAAAATTAATGAAAAAATATTAATGTGGCTTCATCTGGTTGTGTTCTATTCTTATTTGCACAGCAAAATTTTTTTCCCAAATTTCCTGTACCCCACCTCCCCGATTTAAAATTTTTGCTCCCCCCCGATTTTTATTTTTGCCCACACCCGATTTTGTATTTTGCTCCCCCTCTTCTATTTTATATTTTTATATTATGTCCCCCCATTTTATATTTTTGCCCCCCCCCGCATTTATATTTTTTTGCCCCCCCCCGATTTTATATTTTGCTACCCCCATTTTATAGTTTTGCCCCCCCCTCTTCGATTTTATAATTTTATTTGATGTTCCCCCTTTTTATATTTTTTAACCCCCCCCCCCCGATTGTATATTTTTTGCCCCCCCCCGATTTTATATTTTTGCTCCCCCCCGATTTCATATTTTTGTTCCCCCCGATTTTAATTTTGCCCCCCACTCCGATTTTATATTTGCCCCCCCCGATTTTATATTGTAGCTCCTCCCATTTTTATTTTTGCCCCACCCCCAATTTTATATTTTGCTCCCCCCCTCTTTGATTGTATATTTTTATTTTATGTTGTCCCATTTTTGGCCCCCGATTTTATATTTTGCCCCCTTCCCAATTTCCCCCCCCCGATTTTATATATTTGCTCTTCCCACTTTTATTTTCGCCCCTCCCCCAGTTTTATATTTTGCTCCCCCCCCTCTTCGATTTGTTATTTTTATTTTATGTCCCCCTCCATTATATATTTTTGCCCCCCTCCGATTTTATATTTTTACTCCCCCCAATTTTTTGGCCCCCCCGATTTTATATATATGCCCCCACCCCCATTCCCCGATATTTTTTTATTGTTTTTGTACTTGAGTTATTTTATTTCTAAAAGCGAATCCAAAGTGTTACGTGTACCGATTTGGAATCGCAAACCACAAGCCGTTCACTACCCAACAGAGTTCCTCGACTTAGCAACAGGACCCGAACTATCTGCCAGTATATTTCGTTAAATTTGATTTAATTGTACATTAAACGTGTGAAATGTAATTTTAATATTGTAAAATAATGTAGACTGAAATTTGCTTTAGTTAATCTACCATTTATATACAACACGTACGAAGGACGGGTACACAGCTAGAAATGTGCTACGCCCCGTGAACATCCTAAGTTTCAATGTTTACATTTCAGAAGAAAGTAAACATTCAGAAACTGTGGCGAACAGCTGTGGATACTTACATTTGACAGCTTAAAGAGCAGAAGCAAGAACAGTTATTTTAAGGTAACTTATAACACAGTTATTAGTATTTGTTCTTTTGTCTGTGGTATCATTTATATATTTCTAAATCAGCTGTTTGTAAATGTTTTTAGTTTATGTTTTATTTACAAACATTGATGCAACTAAGTTTTAATTTAAAATAGGGTTATGTTTTATTAAAAATAGGTAGAGTGTGTTTTTATTATTACTGTGCCATCTCATTGAAATGTTATTGTATTTTTTTCCTGAGCCATTATATTAATAGTTTTTAATGAGCCATTGGTAAAGGGATAAAAATATCTATTTTTCTGTAAAATCAAATTGATATTGACGCTAATTTACTGTATGTTTTAAGAATTTTTAGATAGCCTAGAGTTTTATTTTGCTCCTTTACCTGTAGCTCATACTTAAATTACCACAGGAATATATATTATTTATATTTTTGTTAGCTTGCAGGCTGAAAATATATTTTAGGAACTGTGATTGACTTCTTGTGTGAAATGATTTAATAGGATGTTATAGACAATTTGTTTCATGCCGAAGAGGAAAAGTAACCTCTCCCAAAAACCAAACAAAGCAAGGAGAGTTGCCGAGTCTCGCCAAAATGAAACTGCAGAAGAACGAGAAGCACGCTTGCTGACAACAGCTTTATGGCGAGGTTCTGAAACGCCTGCTCAGCGTGAGGCCCGACAAGCGGCGGATGCGGCTAGAGCAGCTACTTCACGTTCTCAAGAACCGCCTGCTCGGCGTGAGGCCCGACAAGCGGCGGATGCGGCTAGAGCAGCTACTTCACGTTCTCAAGAACCGCCTGCTCGGCGTGAGGCCCGACAAGCGGCGGATGCGGCTAGAGCAGCTACTTTACGTTCTCAAGAACCGCCTGCTCAGCGTGAGGCCCGACAAGCGGCGGATGCGGCTAGAGCAGCTACTTCACGTTCTCAAGAACCGCCTGCTCGGCGTGAGGCCCGACAAGCAGCGGATGCGGCTAGAGTGGCTACTTCACTTTCTCAAGAACCGCCTGCTCAGCGTGAGGCCCGACAAGTGGCGGATGCGGCTAGAGTGGCTACTTCACGTTCTCAAGAACCGCCTGCTCAGCGTGAGGCCAGACAAGCGGCGGATGCGGCTAGAGCGGCTACTTCACGTTCTCAAGAACCGCCTGCTCGGCGTGAGGCCCGACAAGCGGCGGATGCGGCTAGAGCGGCTACTTCACGTTCTCAAGAACCGCCTGCTCGGCGTGAGGCCCGACAAGCGGCGGATGCGGCTAGAGCGGCTACTTCACGTTCTCAAGAAACGCCTGCTTAGCGTGAGCCCAGACAAGCGGCGGATGCGGCGAGAGCGGCTGCTTCACGTGCTGATGAAACACTTCCTCAGCGAGAGGCCCGACAAGCGGCGGACGCGGAAAGCACGGCTGCTTCACGTGCTGAGGAAACAGTTGCTCAGCGAGAGGCCCGTCTCACAAATGATAATCAAAGACATCTGAACCAAAGATTAAGCCAGACACCAGAAGAGCATGAACATTATTTAAGACACAGAAGGGATGAAAGATGAAATTTCATGCGCCTGACCTGGGATCCTTTTAAAGGTATTTCTTTTTCATATAATCCAGATATTCCCAACAATACACAGACCAGTGAGAATGGCTACCCACTATACAGGCGCCGCGGTCCTGAAGATGGTGGGAACTCTGCTCAAATCACTATGGCATCAAACAGAAGTGGTCCTATAATTTTAGACAACTCTTGGATTGTCCTTTACAGTCCTGTTCTTTCTAAAATGTTCAACGCTCACATAAACGTCGAGTATTGCAGTTCAGTAAAGTCGATTAAATATGTTTGTAAATATATTCACAAGGGTAGCGACCAAGCAGTTTTCAATCTACGAAACCAAGATGTGCAAGCTAATCTGCAAAGAAATGAAGTTGAAATTTATCAGACCGGCCGCTACGTTAGCAGCAATGAAGCCTTTTGGAGAATATTTTCCTTTCCAATGCATGAAAGGTACCCTACAGTCACACATTTAAGTGTTCACCTTGAAAATGGTCAGCGGATATACTTCAATGAAGACAACATGCAAGAAAAACTATTAAATCCACCTAACACCACTCTGACTGCATTTTTCAAACTATGTGAAAATGATCCGTTTGCGAGAACACTTCTTTACCCCGATGTACCTCACTACTACACATGGAATGCCTCTACACGAGTATTTAAACGAAGACTTTTGGGAGAACCTGTTCAAGATCATCCTGGTGTCAAGTTCACAGCTGCTATAGGACGTGTGTACACGGTCCATCCCAGTAACATGGAATGTTTCTGTCTACGTATTCTTTTGCACAAGATCCGTGGTCCAAAATCTGTCATTGACTTAAGAACTGTTGGAAATATAGTTTTTGAAACCTATAAAGAATTCTGTCAAGCTTTGGGTCTCTTAGAAGATGACCGAATATGGGAAAACACACTAGAAGAAGCAGTACAGTCCAGATCACCTTCTCAAGTCCGATACCTTTTTTCGATCATGTTGAGTTCATGTGGAATTTATAACCCAACGCACCTATGGGAAACTGTCAAAAACCCAATGTCTGAAGATATTGTGTACAGGCTTCAGCTTGAAGAAATGAATGATATTGTGTACAACGAAGCACTTTGCGATATTGAACAGAAGGTTTTTGAAATGTGTGGAAAGAAACTGAGTTCTTTTGGACTTCCAAATCCTCGGACTGATGTTGAAGCAAACTCTGAAGTAGTCAGGGAATTGTCATACAAGACCAATGAGCTTCAAGATTATGTTCGTGAAATGATCCCTAAGCTGACTTCACAACAAAGAAATGTATATGATACTATAATTGACAAAGTCACAAATGAACAGAAGGCAGTATTTTTCCTAGATGCTCCTGGAGGTACCGGAAAAACATTTCTCATGAATGTTCTACTTGCTACAATACGTCAAGAGAAGAAAATTGCAATTGCAGTAGCATCGTCCGGTATAGCAGCTACCCTATTGCCTGGAGGAAGAACAGCCCACTCTATGTTTAAACTACCATTAAATTTCACCCATGTTGAAGTACCAACTTGCAATATTTCCAAAGATTCGGAGAGAGCTTCTTTGTTGCGTCAATGTCAATTATTAGTTTGGGATGAGTGCACTATGTCGCATAAACGAGCCTTAGAGGCTTTAGACAGATCCCTCCGTGATATTCGGGGTAACAACTCCTTGATGGGTGGCTTGGTTGTGTTGATGGCTGGAGACTTTAGACAGACTCTGCCTGTAATTCAACGCGGCACTCCTGCTGATGAAATCAATGCCTGTTTAAAGTCTTCACACCTATGAAATAATGTATCCAAACTCCACCTAACAAAAAACATGCGAGTTTACTTACACAACGACAGCGATGCCGGCGAATTTTCATCAAACTTGCTGAAAATAGGTGAAGGGAAGATCCCCAGAAATGCTCAGCAAATGATTGAACTACCCAGAAATTTCTGTAATATTGTCAACTCCACTGAAGAACTAATTTTATCCGTGTTCCCAGATATTGAAACGAATTATCTCTCAAATGAGTGGCTTTGTAATCGTAGTATTTTGTCTCCATTAAATGACACTGTAAACACTATTAACAATGAGTTGCTAAAGAAATTGCCCTCAGAAGAAGTTACATTTCTGTCTATTGATAACGTTGTAGATGAGGAGAGTGCAACAAACTACCGCATGGAATTCCTAAACAGTTTAGAATTACCGGGAGTCCCTTCTCATAAACTCTGTCTAAAGGTTGGTGCTCCTGTACTGTTAATGCGCAACTTGGATGCACCAAGGCTGTTTAATGGCACCAGATTGGTAATTACAGCCCTAAAGAATAATTTGATTACTGCAAAAATTATGACAGGTTGCGCAAAAGAGGAAACCGTTATAATCCCAAGAATCCCCATAATCCCAACGGACCTACCTTTTAATTTCAAAAGACTCCAGTTTCCTCTAAAACTGGCCTTCGCCATGACTGTTAACAAAGCCCAAGGGCAAACTATGCAGATTGTAGGCATTAATCTGGAAAAGGATTGTTTCAGTCATGGACAACTTTATGTGGCCTGTTCACGCGTGTCAAGTGGACAACATCTGTACATTTTTTCGCCGAAATATAACAAAGTTGTTAATATTGTATACAAAAATGTATTGTAGAAATAAATAAAAAGTTCTGTTATCTTTTTTATATATCATTATTATTTATATTAATTACTCATTCTCAATCACACAGTACTTAAATAAATATATTAATCTGTCAGTACATATCTCAACCTTTCTAACCCGTGCGAAGAACGGGTACATCAGCTAGTTTGATATAAATGAACATCCATTTTTATCTTAGTAAGTTTTCCTTTATCTGTTAATATTGTGACATCAAAAGACTATTCAAAGAATAGAGTGGCCTTTCGAGACGATGGATTACCAAATACAAAAATAGATAGCTGATAATAATGAATAATCAGTGTTCATTCGATGTTTTGTACAGACATCCTTTTGTAATGAATATTTACCTATAAGTTACTGAACAATTCATCTTGGAGGATTAACCATTTCTTCCCAAACGACAAGACGCCCTTGGGTTTCAGGTTATTTATTGTATTAGTTATTTATTTTGATGTATAAATATTAGTTTTTTTTTCTATTTATAAGTATTAGTTAAGTATTTTCAATGATGACTTATGGTAGTTCTTTATTTAGTTTTTGTGATGTTTATGAAAGTTTCCAAGGGGCAGTCATTTATTGTTTTAATTGGTAAATTTACAACACCATAACCAATTGTAGTACAAAAAATACTATAAACCCCCTCCCCCCCTCCCATCGGTTGAGATGTCAACTAACAAATTAGGGATAAATGAAGCCAGGATTTTCAAAACAAATCAAGCCCTTGTCTTTACTGATATTAATAATTTATCCTTGAAACCTCGATATTCTGCTTTTACAGGCAGTTAGTAAACTAATGAATGTCCTTTTACTATGACTATAGTTATATTGTGCACAATAGATAATGTTTATGACAACATTATTTAGCTTAATAGACAGGTGAAAAACTAATCCTTAAAAGTTATTGGATTCAGGAGAAAATCTAAAAAGTAAATCCATATTAATGCCTAAATTATCTGTCTCTTTAACTTTCCTAGACATGCGGGAGATGTTATGTTCTTGGAATTCTCAAGAACTACAGAACACGATGTAAAAAATGAAGTCATAAGAGCCGATTTTGAAAATTTTGAGGGATAACGGCCCTTCAGATCAGAAAACTATAAAAATAATAAACCTGTAGATACGATGCTATTCCTGAATTCTAAATTTAATTCATATAAAGTCAAAGGTGTGGTCTCTAGGTATCTAGAAATATTGCAATGCAGACATAAATCATCTCAAAAACCACTTATTTGGGTCTAGGGATGATTTAGGTAAAGACATTCGACTTTGTTAGTCACGAAATACTTATTGAAAATTTAAGAAGGCTAGGAAATAAAAGCAATGAACCCAGCTGGTTTATCCCATATCTAAAAAACAGAAAACAGAGAATGCTCATTCATGAATTCAATAATATCTATCCGTCTCCAAAGAGCTGCAGATCCTCAGGGACTGGTTTACAGTTAATGGCCTATCCATGAATGTCCAAAACACAAATGATAGAATTTTCAGTCTCCTATTTGGATACAAAAATCACCATAAACCCAAGAAAATTTCCAATAAATTATAAAAATTCAGTTGACTATCTTGAAATAAAAATCTATTCATACTTAAATAGGAAATAAAACAATATAAACCATATCAAAACATTTAGTTTCAGCCACCTTCGTTCTTCGTGTATTAGAGACACCACAACTTTTCAAACCCGACTCACAATCTATAATGCCTATTTTTCGTCAATTATGAACTATGGATTAATTGTATGGGGATCAGCTAGCCAAGCAAAACAAATTGTTCTCCAGTAACGAGTGGTTAGAAAATTACGACTGGCAAAAACCCCTGAAACTGTAGGCCAATTTTTGTCAAATTAAGAATTCTCACTGCCTACAGCTCACAAATTTATCAAACTGGTTTAATTGTTAACAAAAGTTTTGACACATTCATGCTTAAAAAATAAGACCACACACTTCACAATGATTTAAAAATTCATTATAACCAGTAAAGCACAGACTCAAATTATTCCATTTACCACCTCAATACACGGGGCCTAAAATATATAATAAATTACCAATATCCATTAAAAATACTAATTCTTTTTCTAAAAAAAAACACTTATAGAGTGGTTACTGGAGAAGGCCTATTATTCAATAATTTTTGAAAGGGGAATAATGTGTTTAATTTTGCCATATTGTTTTCAATTGTTTAATTTTGGTAATAATTCTTGTTTTTGCGGATAAGAAAAAAATAACTTTTATTTGTATAATTCTCTTAGCTTTAAGTTATATTTGACTTATGACCTGTCAATTGTATTAATGTCATGTGATAATTTTGAATAAATAAATAACAAGAAATACTACCTAAATAACTGAAATTTGAACATTTTGACGTAAACAACCATTTTCCATATTCACTAATTAGGTTTTATATCCTAATAGTCACCCTAAATATATATATATATATATATATATATATATATATATATATATATATCAGTTAAAACTAATAAACAAAATAATAATGTTGGTTTTTCACAGTTCTTGATAATTATTTTGTTCTTCATTTAATTTAGTTTATACAGAAACATTATTTTTGAAAAGGTTTGAAGGAGAATATCTGACAAATACTTGTTGTCCCCTGTTGTATATTGAAACTCAGAAACTCAGAAGCCCCAAAGCAAACAAAGTTTGTCAGCAGATAAACCATGTTTGACTTGGCAACTTTGATAACTCAAGGCTTCATCAGTCAGTTTCTAGCTAAAGGTTAAATCCTACTTATTACTGAATATGCAATTTCAGTATTGAGATGGAAATTGCGTTTAAGTTACAATTACGAAGCTTGCAAATGTCAGTGAATTAGAACATTAAAAAAGTAGGTCCCAGGAACGTCGCTACCTTCGTGTTTTTAATAGTGAAAAAAGCTTCCATTAACAACTATCATTATCAAAAAAGCCTTATATTAAGTGATCGGATATAGCCGCAACAATGCCAAGGGATAATGGTGTGTTTTTGTTGGTTATATGAGGCCGTATTGTACTTGCCCTTGTCTCTCACCAAGGAACTCTAATGACACTTGCACAAATACCCCCGATGTCTGAACTTGGCTTGGGAAAACTTAATAATCTAGAGTGTTAATAATAAACAAAAGAACGACATTTAGAAAGATAATTAGATCGATCGTGTTTCAACGCAACGTTATGTAGATGATATAAGAACATTTCTTGATATTGTTGTTTACCTTTATAAACCCCTACAAGGTATATTTTAACATTAAAACTGCTCAGTGTTTCTTGTATGTGGCCCCCAAAGTAAAAATTCCATAATTGTATTATCTAAGAAGATGAGTGAGTGGAAGTAATGGAAAGCGTTTATTTTTCAGTAAATACCAAATATAATATAACAAAGTTGTGTTCTGAGTATTTAGTAATGAACTTCTAATGGACTGGGTGAAAAATATTTGGTATGACATGGCAATGTATAAGGAAGTCACACGTTAGGTTTTTTTGGTACTTTTTAAGACTGTACAAGTTAAATTTCCATCAAAGGGGGCGGGCGTTGGGGAATTTAGAAAAAATCAATCTTTTCATTATTTTCCAGAGCCATTAACATTGTAATTTATGATTTTATAGCTTATTTGTGTATTTTATAATACCAGCATGTAAATATCTATGAATAGCAATTTGATTTGTTAAATAAAATTAGAGTGTGATTTGTATTGTCTCTTGCAAGTTTGATTCTTAGACAACTTTGTTGTTTATTTACAATTAAATTACTATTCCTGGTATTCGTCTGTGCTTGTTAACTATAATGTGATATGCCATTGCATGTATTGTGTACTCGTACAATATTATTCGCAGGGGTAATTATTTTAATATAAATGCAATTCGCTAGAGCTATTAGCCTCATTAGCGTTCTCTTGCGTATTGTAATACTCACCTTTGACATATCACTAGATTTGTATACGCTGATTTATTTAAAAATATTGTTAAACAGTTCTATACTTAAAATATTAACAAGTACAATTTATTTTACCTAATAAAACCCACAACTATGAGATAAATATTGCAACAATCACTACCACTGGAGAAATCAGGAAAGCAAGTTTGTTTTTCTTATTTTAATGCCAACGCCATTTTCGTTGTTAGATTATACAAACGCTTTTAGGGAAAAGCGGTCCAAACCCTTCAAATATTTGTTGACTCCACGGGAATTGAACCCGTGACCCCTTAAACCGAGGTCCAAGACGCTAACCAATGGGCTAGCGAGATGCCCACTAACCCGTGTCAAAGTTCAACTTTGCACTTGCTTGGAAAGTGGAAGGATAATTTTTATCATAGAGGACTTTCGTGGCTTTGACAAGTGTGGGAGACCGTTCCAGGACTTTTCCTGGAACGGTTTAATATGTGTTTAACCCTTTTGCATAAATCATTAAAACTTGGTATATAAATACTACTCATAACAATTTACATTTTTAATCAAATATGAGTTTTTGTTATCACATCTTAAATGACAGCATAGGTCGAGATGTACATACAATCAATTGTCTTAACTATTAGGTCATAAAGTGTTAAATTAATCCTATATAATAAAACCCTCAAGGGACATTTTATAGTAAGCATAGACCTTATTATACATAATTTTAAATGCCTTTCATAGTATTAATCATTGCTATAAACTGGACCCCAAAAGTACCTTTGTATCGGGAATAATATCAAATTTACTATTCGCTAATAGCACTTAATCGTAAAATTCGACAGCAGCCATTTTAGACTCAGTGGTCCATTTGAGATAAAATTTCTCGCAATGTTTTCTAATAATTAATACCTTTAATTTGATATTCATCCCGGCTTATGATGACATTTAATATTTTCTTCTTAATCCTCCTGGGTTGTCCCCATGATGTGATAAAAACTCATAAAAAACAGCTTCAAAAAGTAGATTTTGATGATTAATGTTTAGGTACCAAAAGTTTTAATGTTTTAGCTATAATAGTTTAAAAAAATATTAAATCAGTCCAGGACTTTTATACCATACTGTATATACGTATTAATAAGAACACTTTTTTCATAAAATATACTCAGTACATAGATAGACTTATGTTTTTAAAGGATTTTGAACTAAAGTAACATTAATATTTATTATTATAACTTACTTATAAATCTTTACATTGTAATTTTTGTCATTTAAACAAATTCTATCTGGTAGGTAGAATTAAAGAAAAGAAGATTCTTATGTTAACAACACTAGTTTATTGCTACAAAATGTCTGTTGGGCACCTCGCTAGACTGATGGTGAACTTTTGTTCAAGGGGTCACGGGTTCGAATCCTAGGTCGACCATAGAAATTTATTGGTTTGGGCTGTTTTCACTTGTAAGCATTTATATTATACTTATAAAAATAAAATTTGTGTTGGAATAAACAAAATCAAAACCAGATAAAAATGTAGTAACATTACCTTTTTTAGCGAGAAAAACGATTCAATTTTCTAAATAAACGTGAAGCGGCAACATCTGAAGAGCCCGCCTCGGGAGCGCCATTGGGACTGGAGATCCTCTTTCATTGAGGAGTTCTCATAAGAAAAAAGACTTGTAAAGCTTTATGAAACAAAAACACTCCTTTGTTATAGACTAGTATTGTCTCGTATTTGTTGTCAAGATACTTATTTAGGATAGGTGAAACAATGTCACTTATTTGCATGACATTACAAAAATATCCCTAGTATAATAAAAACACCAGGAACTTTATAAAAAACAGTTCACCGTGTAGTTTTTTGGTTACAGTATATGCGCCGTGTTAGTTAAAGTTTAATTGAAGTGTGTAATTTTATAAAAGCGGCGTTATTAATCAACTTTGCCTTAAAATCCAGTCAAAGATACACTTATGTAAAAACCCTAAACGCCACTTTCCGTCGAACGGAAACCATGAAATTCATATTTAGACGTTTATAATATTTTACAAAGAACCTTAAATACACAGTGACGTAACAAACGGCATTTAAATTGATTGTTGAAAACATGGTCACACGTGATTATGGATCTGCTCGGGAGGTCACGTGTTCAGGAAACGTAGTCACATGTGACTTGAGATCTGCTCGGGTAGGCATGTTAGGAAATGTGGTCACACCTGATCTTAGATATACTCGGGTGGTCACACGTGACTATAGATTTGCTCAGTTGGTCACGTAATTGTGAAATTTTATCAGACGTGACTAAAGATCTGCTTGGTTGATCACGTATTTAGAAAATGTGATCACTAGTGTAGGTGCATCCGCGAAATTATTTACTCCCCAACAAAATTGATTTATATTTTGTTCTCTAAAAATATATAATTAAAAAAATATCCTAAATAAAATAATCTAAATCATTTCCCGTGCGAATATTTACAAATATAGACTATGTAATTCACTTGTAAAACGTTATTAATTTTGATATTGTATTACAGTTCTTATAGTCTCATTTAAAAATTGGTTACCAATTATTTATGTTGCATAGTATATTTTTATCATAATAGTACTTATATAATGTTCTCAAACACATAGCTATTCTAAATATGTTCTAAAACAATAAATGATTAGCAAAAAAAAGCTAAAAGTGATACCTATAAAATTTAAATTTACTGTAACTCCAATTTGGAAGCAATTTATAGCATTAATGATTAAACAATTTTGCATTTATTCATTCACTCCGATACTGAACCCAGTTTTGAAAACGATACCTGGATTATGATTATCGGTAAATGTTTCAAATGGTGGACAAGAACGTGATGTAAATGTGATTATAGTCGTGTTGATTGGTTGACTTGCACAGATCGTCATGTGATACATGATGGCATGTCCAATGATTCCATTAGGTGTTTACCACAACAGGTAAACAGATATTGTATCTTGATGCAATAGAGCTAACACGTGATGTACTCTCTACTAATAATCTCATGCAACTTTATTATTTATAATCGTGTTTCTCTTAAAACTTAGGTTTAGATGGTTTAAACTCACACACACATTATGTATATAAACATTTGATCTTGATAAAAATATATAACCTATTTTGATAATGGTTTGCAAAATAAATGTTTAAACAAATAAGAGTTAACATTAATGAAGGACAGTATATTTGTTAATAGAGTTTCAATATGGTGGGTACGATTCAGCCTTTGTTTCCATAAGAATTAAAAGCCCTAGACCTACGAAACCCGTACTTTGTACCAAAGAGCAATGATCTATACAATTTAAACAATGAAATAATGAACAATGAAACATTGAACAATCTGATACAATGAAATATTAACAATAATATACTGTAACATTAAGTGGGTAGCAATTAGAAGATTGCATAGTTATAATCCTAATACCCAAGTAAGAGAGCAGTGAATAAGACAATAAAATAATTATTTTTGTTAATTATTTTCTATGTATTTCCTAGCATTTGTTTAACAAATCTTAAGTTTGCTCAGTTACAATCAGCCTAAAAAATATAATCAGTTTCGTGTTTTAAATTATTATTAGCTCATTACTTATATTTTGAAAGTAATAATCAATGTTTGTTGTTTTATGTTATTCTTTTATGGAATGGGCAAATAGCCCAACAAGTGTTTTTTTTTTTATACTAACAATAATATACCAGTACGTAAGGCTTAATTGGACAAGTAAAATTAATCCCATGTCAATTAGTGCTGTTTGTATACCGCTGTTTCGTTTAGTCAGTTAAACAGCTAATTGTCAGCCTTTGTTCGCCAGTAACCAGGCTCTCCTGTAATGTCCAAATGACTTACCTTTGACAGCTAACTAACATCCTAAAATTGTTCTCTTAATTTGTGCCTTTAATGAAACGATGATAACTAATCAGTCCCCTCTGTGGAAATAATAAAAATCCCCTGTTGCAGCAATCTGAGTACTAAGGGAATTTCTAATGCATAAGCAGGGACATGGCACTTACCAAGATTCATAAAAAGAAGTACATAACTACGTGAGGTATAATTTTATTTATTCTCTATAACAATAATATTAAACATCATTCTTTGCTTAGTACTTTCAAAGTATTAAAGTAGGAGTAACAAATTGACAATGGTTGAGAGTGCAAAATTGTTTCTATTTTTTAGGTTAAATGTAATTGGGCAAACTAAAGATTTGTTGAAAGAAAATACTAAGTAAAACAAGAGTTTACAATTAATAATCTTTCGGTCACAATACTTACCTTTCAGATAGTCCAATTTAATTTTTTTACTTGTATTTATTATTAGACTTAGCAAATTAGTGTTATAAAATTAAATCTAACTACGAAAACCAGTTTCACATGTGTATTGACTAACATAAGTTTATGAGAAAATCTGTCACTACCGTCCGCAGACATGGTAGGGATGGTATAGGCATAGGCAGACATAGACAGTGATGGTAGGGAATGTGTTAAATCATTCTTTCCCGAGTACTGATCTCCCTTCGAAGGAAGGTATAACAATTCCCTCTTTTAGGTTTGGAACAGTTGCCTATGCTGCACATACAGGATATCGCCATTTTTGTAAAACATAAGGTATTAAGTTATCCCAAGTATATTATTCATTATTCATAAGTGATTATTCTATATTCTACAAAGAAAGGGCTAGTAAATAGATTGAAAGCAGTACCAATTGTCATAATATGGAGTATAGCTCTATTGACTGACAGTAATTTAAGTTCGCTTAGAAAATAGCCTAACTCCACACGAGAAAACTACTATCAATTTAAAAAAACCTTTTATGAAACAACCTTAAACAGAATACCAATTTCTCTATGGATTGATTTTTCATGTAGACAATACTATTGAACAGATAGAAACTTTTCTCACTTAATTTAAGATTTAAATATTGGTTAAGATAGAATATGATGAATAAATGGTATGTAAAAAGATGAAATGATACGCATATTCAAAAGATACAGCGCAATACTCTTACAAAAAGACAACAAATTCACGTGGCCTTTATTGCGGTGTTAGATGTTCTTTGCTCCTTCGTTAATTGTCTCTTCCACAATTCCAAATTCAGAAGGTTGCAAGTTGATTTCAAAACTATAATTTTTTGACATTTTTAAATATACTGGTATAATGTTTTTATAGATTCATTAGACATGTAAATAGAGTTATGATAATTTGGCACATTTCATAGTCCAACTTATGTTTCCATTTTATTTCTATGCACATCATACTCGTTAAATGTTTTATTGCAAATCACGTTTTAAAGCCATTCATCAACATTTTGAGGGTTCCGGATAACTCATACGAGGACTGTTCTTTTATGAAAATAACTAAGTTCAAATTACTCTATTATATAAAGTTATAAGAGGCTAAGTAGTTGTAAAAAAGTCTCGTATCTTCCTACTGCTTTTCAAAGTTTTGTGACATGATAATGAAAAAAGATTTTAATAAGCGTGAAGAGCTCTTCCCAATGTGGATTTCATACCCAGGTGCCGAAGTGGGTCAGGTAAAGGTTGGTTGGGTTCAAATAGGATCAACCTTTATATTTTAATAAACAGTTTCAAATTTACGTTTACTAGATAGTTCGGTCTTAAATTACAGAAAATATTATCTTAATATCTCTTTAAGACGCCGGCCGACGCAACAAGGGCGTATTTTAAGGTGAATATGAATGAATGAGTGTAGAATACGTGAGATGCCTTGTATAGCCTTGTTACTCACATTGTTATTAGTTCCACGATAAATAATAATTATAAACTGGTATCAGTAAAGAAACATCAATCTATAATCAAAATCTATCAGTTACCCGTTGTTTTATAGCTATAAGCGTGAACTGGGAACAAATATAGGATTTGAGTTGTTATCAAAAAGTTGATCTCACAAGTACCCATTCTGGAAACACAACCTAGATTCTAAAGTTACAAGTGTAAGCACATAAAAAAATATAACACCTACAATGTATCAGGAAAATTACGAAACACATTGTATGACTCATTTTAAAGTAACAAGTACGGGGGACCGAGCCATGCTCGGTGTTTGATTCCGCAGAAGAGACATTGAATTTGTTTTATTCTCCCGTACGAGCTCGTTCGCTACGCTCACTCGCCTATCGAAAAAAGAGTTTCCATTCAAGTAGTTTTTTATTTCCATTATGAGAGTTGCCATTCAAGTAGGTTCTTTATTTCCATAATGATAAACAGCTGATTTAATGGTTTGTTTTTGTTATTCATATAAACCGGTGTTATGATTTTAAACCCCCAATGTTAAAATCTTTAATTTTCAAATGAGATTTTAGAATAATACGAGTTTTCCTGAAGAAGTGGTTTTTAACAATCGATTTTTTAGACCAATAAGCCCCTAATCCCAAACTTTCAGCAAAATCCTTCCGCTGGATCTCGAGATAAATTTTGCAAACAAACAGACATAGCTCGTATTAGAGTATAGGATTAATAATTGAAATGAGGACATCGATTTGATTAATAGATTTCCCAATATAAGGATGCAAGTGAATTATTTTATGAACACGAAAATAAGCCAACAAATATAACTGTAATTGCTTGTTATGCACGATGAATTACAAATTAATTTAAATGTACCTTATTTTGTTAGTTTTGCTGTTTTGATGAAAATTAGGCAGTATACAATTATTTAATAATATATATATATATATATATATATATATATATATATAATATCACTTTAAATACATGTTATACAAGTCTTAACATGATCGAACAGCTATGAAGTTATTTTTAAGTTATTAAATTATCAAATTAAATACAAATTATTAAATTGCAATCACAAATGTAGATTCGGACTGAAACATTATACTTAGGTCAGCTGTAAGTTTTACTTACTGAGTCAGTCTCGAGTTGGTTCATTCCAACTAACTTTCACAACTCTGTAAAGTTGAAGCTTCTCTTGTTTACCAAAACATATTTCAATAATAATTTTTAGAATAAGTAGGCTGTTGCTGTATTTTGCGAATAGTCATAATTGGAAATACTATATTTCATCACTAGGGCCGAAAGTGATGCTTTTCGATACGAGTTCAAGTTTAACTACTTTCAAGAACTAATTTCGCCCCGCAACGCATGTATTGAAAACAGCCGTTTTCCAAGCAGTATGGCGAAAAACGTATTTTCTGCTAAAATATTTATTAAAGATTAAAGGCCAAGTGATCGCCATAATGTCAGTAGTGATCAATAAAGTTATGGGTTTGCTCCATTGTATAATTCAAAGAATATTTACATAAAGGAATTGCAACTACTTCAGTAAAGAAGATGAGAAACTAACATAATTTGACAACATTAAATAAAATAACTATTATTACAAGATATCCAATTATATTTTCAATATAGACAATGATAAGAGTTAAGACAGTTTGCTACTATTCTGCAGGAAGGATAATATGAGACTTGCACTAATCAATATTAAAACCAAGTGTTCATTAAAACTGACTACTATTCCAAAACTTACCTATGAATGATTCTTGTGTAAGAACGAATTGATTAACGTAATAAACCATTGGTCGATAACATTGTTTTGGTTATCTCATGTTGATTTGTCAACCTCATGGGAAATTAACTCCTCACTGTCTATTCGACTACACCAAACCAACTGTTTCTTAAAATAACCACTAAGTGTGACGTAATTTTCAAAATGATTTTCTAAGTAGTATTTTCATGTATATTAAAAGTAAATGTTGATTAATGCTGATACAAATATGACAATAGCTGATTGGTTTAAAAAATATGTGAGTAATTTTGGGGCCTATGGATAGGCGGATAAAAGTTTAAAAAGTAAATATAAAAAAAACCGTATGCATTGTATAACATTTTTTTCAAAATTTCTAGCTCAATTCATAATAATAAACAGAAATAAATAATAAACAATTTTTATACTTAACTTGTTATGGTCAGTGTTAAAATAGAAAAGATAGGCCCCTGAACTACTGTTAAACTGTTTTCTTATAAAAATACACATAGTCAAACAATTTAAAGATAAATATCATGGTTAAATAATGTAAAATTCCTGTAAAATCCCAGGGAAGTATCAGAAAAAACCGAAAATTTTCCATCACCTTTAAAGGTCAAGTGATCACCATAATGTCAGTAGTGATCAATAAGGTTATGGGTTTGCGCCATTGTATTCTGAAAGCTTAGATGTTTATTATTAAGACCGCTGTGGTGTAACAGCTCTGTGGGGTTAGCATGAGAGTATTTTACTTACACTACCGGCATAAGGGGTTGCGTTTTATATTTTCACCTATTTTAATTGTGTTTAACTTAGTAAAAAAATATTTATTTTTAAAATAGCAGTTATAAATTATTTTGTATCACGTAATGAAATTGTGTTTATAAAGGGCAATACCAAGCTGGCGATCGTCACCGAGTGGGCCCTGTTGGAGCAGCGCTCGGCGCTTTACAGAGCTCGCGAGGAGTCAAAGTGTAGTGCCCATTCTTGCGTTATGCCCAGTCAGGCATATTTCACAAACTCAATCAATACACAAGCGATCCCTTGCATTCGAAATCTGTTAGCTGTGAGTTTCAAAGTAAAAATGTATATCCTCTGTCTCCATCATCTCTAAAATGTATTAATATTTTTGTTCCTTTTGATGTTTTATAGTTTAGACGACAATTGGAAAACGATTTAGTCAAAATACGTTACCGTCCTTAGCTGGATTTCATCTAGATTCCAAACGTATATTTACACAATTTTAAATAATTCCATAAACAATTTGACTTACAGAAGAAACATTATAAAACATTTGTATTGGAGTTCCCAACTGACCTCAAACTTACCTTGATGTTAATACAACCATTAATATATATTGACAACTATATCCTGATCGGCTGGACTTTTTTAAACTCTTTAAGAATTATAAAATGTATCGATGCAATAATAAAATCAAATAACTAACCGATGACTAAGTAGGTTATGCCTCACGTTTGTCGTTCGTACTCGTACACCTTTAGGTTTTGCACAAGGGCTTAAGTTGTTATGATGCACCTGGCTTTGTTATTTGGGCCGATCAGTTATAGCCAATGAGAGTATATTATTTTAGAGCACAAGATAATTAGAAGTCAAAGGAAAAATAATTATTACATATAATTTTGAACAGCAGTATAAGCCGTATGAACAGCAGCTTGGCCACCTATGAAAAGGCTAAGCAGCTATCATTATTGTCTAGGTATATTTAACTTGGGGTAAAACATCCGCATGTTGTGTGGAGTTAAGCTACTTTAACTCGTGTAACTTCTCCGTAACACCATAAACCACAGTTAGGCCAGGAACGCTGCCAGAGTTCACCAACATCACACCTTCTGCGGTTGGTTTAGGATTGATGACAAATGTTAGGATTACAAACACTATTCCAAAACCTGATTAAAATTAATAATTACAATAATTTTTAACTCAACATTGGTTAACAATAGCTCTATATTTCCGGTAAAATGGGCTTACATTTTAATAATTTGTAACCTTGTGTATATAAATAAATATAAAAATAAGATACATTCATTTCGAATACTAAATAATGTAAATGGTATAGTAGTAAGTGTTGTTAAAATTTTTGCGTACTTAAAATACTTTTGGAAAATTATTTTTCCTTTATAAAACATATATTTTCCAAATTTCATGTTTAAAATGTAAAGTTTAAAAATGTATACAAATTTAAGATTTCATAATTTTTTTTAATAGTTGAAAATAATATTTATTTGAAGATATATGAGTATCTCGAAAATCCTCGAGTGTTAATATTATTATAAAAAAAATACAGAACCGCATACTTTACTATACTCCCATTTTAATTGTAGTAACAACTAAAAATTATGTGCTATATGTTTTACTATATAAGTATACATGATTTTAAAGATTATAATGATTTAGTCTTAATTATTCCAAGAAAAAGATACATTTTACTGAATTAGAATTTAATACAACTACAAATAAAACTGATAAACTAAATGGGTCTGTTAATTGATTTAAGAATGGTTGACAAATATTTCTGTCTAATAATCATTGAACTTATCGAGGATGAGACAAGAAGGTAGTAACTACAGAATCAAAAGAAACTAATAAATTATAACTTTTATGTAACCAAAACAGTCTTAACAAATTAATAACATGCAAAGGTCGGACGATAAAAATTAATAATTACGTTTTTAAATAAAATTCTTCATTTGAACAAGACATACATTTTACACACCTTCTCATAATTTTTCTCCATGCTCACAGTGACATATGAGCGAGTATTTCATCAATCAATCGTCCAGCCACACAATGGTTGAGTCCACAACTGACAATCTTTCACAGCACGACACAATATTCCTCCACAAATTATTCATCAAGTATCCTCAGGCCTCCTTCTTCTGTCCATTTCAGTAAAAATGTGAACCAACTGCTTTCATGGACTTTTCCTCAAACTTGATACATATTTTAACAGAAAATAAGCTAATTAAGATGCCTAGGTACATAGATTTAGCTGTGGATAGTTTTTATTTTTAAATAGCTTATCATTTTAGAGAGGGTAAAAAAAGAAAAGAAATACCGCAAACTAGACCTCCTATGTTCATGTAATCTAATGTTATGACCCTCAAAACTGTATTATTCCTTTTTATTTATACTGCTAAGATTCCCCTCCTTACCAGAAGACAGAGGTAAATTGAGGCCTTGGAAAAAATAAATAAAGTTTTAAAATAAATTTCTTGCACCTCAATTGGCCTTTGGTCAAAGGTCTGATCAAAGGGATAGTTGTATTTTCCCACTTTGTCCTTATTTCTTGCTGGCCATAACATTAGATTAAATAAAGATAGAGAGGTCTAATTTGCGGCATTCGTTTTATTTTTTTAACCTCTTTAAAATTATATATAACTTGTTAGGAGTTGCTATTTGAAAAAACAAAAACTACCCCCAGCAACCCCTATTTAAGGGTGAGGGTTGAAACCTTTAACCACTTATAACAATACTTTGACTTATGCTAGTACCATTGACCTAAGATTGTTTGAAGATTTACATTCGTTCAAAAATTAATAAGGGGGCACCTTTGTGGGACACCCGTTATCTAATATACCAATATCAAAGAAGCAAACGTTCATTTAACCGGTTAGATATAATATAAGTGCCAGATGGTGACATGACAATATCGCTGCAAAGCAAAGTCGAGGGAGAAATCTATAGAAATGCATGAAAGATTAAGATTTATAAAATATAATTATAAGATATTTATCCATAAAATATTAGAAATAAGAGCCATAAGAAATTCACTTGAAAAAAAATTATCAAAATCTATCTAGCGATATCGGTGTTTCCTAAATTAAAAAGCCACAATATGAGAGTCCCTTTTAAGGCAATAAAGCTGTAGCTCAGTTTCCGTTGGAATCTCACCAACAATAAAAATAAATGAGTAATTATTTCCTTTTCATATTTGATATAATACTAACGTAATTTAAGCTTGTACAGTAAGAAAAATAATGTTAAGTCCTTAAAAATAAGAACCTTAAGGATTGTTAGGTAAAATAATTAAATAATATATGTTATTTCGCAATTTACATGTTTATCCGAAAAACAATTTTAAAGTTTAATTTTGTTTTTCGTAGTGTAAATGCAACGTTTGATGAAGTCCCCAGGTCTCGCTAGTGTTCAAGCTCCGACCAAGACCCTGAGGTCGTTCATGTTGTTACATTAATGAACATGCGACGAATGTTGGGCCAACAAAGGGACATATCGTAACAGTTGAAATGGGAATCCCTGTTCGTTAAAAATAACGAATGTTTCGGTGTATTTTATACAAGGAGTGTTGTTTTGTGTTCTTTTAAAATGTATATGTTATTAACTGTTCTTTTTGCAAAGGAACTTTTGTCTAGGTTTTTAAATCTTTTTTGCACAAAATAGTTGTAAGAAAAGTACTCACAATAATATAAAGCACGCTGAAATAGGTTAGATGTCATAATTTACTTTAAGGTGCTCAAATTAATTAAAATCAGACTATTTCTGAAATTTAAAAAGTATGAGATGCACCAGTGTTTATTAGTGAATTTACTATGGAAAAATGAACTATTAGCATGACCCGCACGGTGAAACGTAAGCCCGGGACCACCATAGAATTCCTATCGAGACCCCCTGAACACGTTTTGGGGGTTCGTTCAAAATTATATTTATATATATATATATGTATATATATATATATAACAAATTTATTAATTATATTTATTAATTAATTATAATTAATTTATTTAATTTAGTAACAAATTTATTGAACTTTTGACAAATAAAGCAAGGATACTTTGTCAGCTAAAACCAATATTTAAATTAAAGTTACAAGGGTTTAGTCTCACCTCATAATACAATATTTGTAATATGTGTTGTCAAACATCGTAAATAAAAAGTTAGATTTTCATGTATCATGTATTCATGTATTCACCTTCCGGGTGATGAGTACGGAAGTAAAAAGTAAAAACTAAAAACAGGTGTTCTGAAAAGTTAAGCATAAGATTGGTTCTTTAAAGACTTCCTATAACCGCCGAAGGCCATCCAGAAGTGCGGAACTAAAAAATGCACCTCTGCAAGCCAATGACTTTAGATGGCCACAGTTTATGCGTGTCTGTGTTTACTCAAGCCTGAACAAGTTTGCTTATACGCACGAATGAGTAATGATTATACGTGCGTAATTTAGTTGTAGCTAAATTAATGTATTATTGGTATTTAAAAGGGCTAAAACAGTACTTTGAAGGATTTCTGATAATTTTGAAGCCTTTAAAATAACTTGAGATTCTTTAAAGGCACATATAGATTAAGAACTCATAAATTAACTTGCATTTTTTTAAGGCATAATCGTCTTGCTGGAATAACCTCAATATAATCATCGACATTTCTAAAAAATGTATTCCTCTACTGTTAATGCAAGAACTGAATCAATCTGTGAAACTTTTGCCAGTTGAATATTAACGCTTTAAGGATGACCTAATTTATTTGTATGCATTAAAAAAAGAGGCATGTCAACTGGGGCCTCTAATAAAATTATCTAATAATTATTATATAAATTATCTAATAAGATAATTTAGATTCAATACTAGATTAGCAATTAAACCAAAACCTAATGTAGCTTTATTTTTTTAGGATTATAAGGTTATTTAAAATATTTGTATACGACAGTATACAAATACCCCAGTATATATGATACCCCAGTACTATCATAGTAATATATGACTAATCATAAGTTGGTTAGAATGAAATACTAACTACATTAGAAGTAACGCGTAAATTAAAATTGTCAAAGATATAGTTTGACGGGGTTGGAAAACGCTTTCTATAATTGTAGTTGGTGATTTTCCAAACAGAATCAGTGTAAACATTAAATAATTATTCAAAGAAAGAACAAAAATAACGTAAATTAGACGAGGGATCAGCCCACGGCGCTTGGTTAGATTATCAACTCACTCCATGAATAATGAATATTTCATAATGAAATATGGTCGTTTTTTCAGATTACCTTTATTTATACCTTTGAATTATATGATTATTTGGTAAGGTGATATTACTTTTGTTTTTTTTTATTAGGAAACTCTAGCCTTAGTTTATTCTGGGGGAACTTGTCAAATGGTGGTAAAAACACACAGAAAACACATCTTGACATTTAAATCATTTGCATGTCCATGTTTTTGTGTTTATGTACTTTTAAATTAATAATATCGTCGATTCGACCGATTGATGTTACAATCACATTGATCACTTGATGTCTTAATGACAGACTATTTGAGAACGGCACAATGAAGCGTTGAAACAAGGTTGAAGTTTTGCAACGGAAAAATTAGCTGGAGATAAAAATGTAATTTAAAACCACTTTATTTAGTCATGACAGTTCAGGGGCAAATCAAAATGAGTAAATTCAAATATTTCAAAATATTTTACAAATGTATTCTGTTAGATTAAATTACATGAACCGTCAGTCAGCTCAAATTAGAGAAATCATGTTTTGATGCAATCGTATCATCATTGAAGTTGATTGAGCAGATGGTTTCATCAGAATGTATTACAAACAAAATACAGTACATTTACACGTACTCGATGACACAACCGAACGGACACGACACAGAAAACGAACAATAAATACTAGAGAAGCCTGGCGACACGGACATTTTTACTAGCTAGTTTTAAAACTCATGTGACATTCGTATATTTAAAAAATATTTGACTTTTTACAATAATATAGGAGTACAGTAAAATTCCACAAAACGGTTACATATAAAAACCACGGCAGTTTAATTATACCTCACAAAAGCTTATATGAAAGCATTTTTTATTAGTTTAAATTTTGAACGGTGGGTTCTATTCTAAAGTCAAAAAGGGAATAATAATTGTTATTGATGTATCTATTTGTTACAATTGTAAAAAACTATTTTGGAAAATTAAAGATCTTAAAAATAGTTAAAATCGTTGGCGAATACGTCAAAAAACACTGTAGTACTTTTTTATTGTTTGCATTTAAGAGCTAAACCCCCTGAAATAACTCAGTCTCCGAAGTATACAATCTAAAAGCACTTAATGCAACACTTTGCACTTAACACCTTCCTTTATACGTTTTCAACATTTGAACTTAAAAATAAAAATGTATGCTGGGAAATAATACATTAAATTATTGCTTGTAAATGTTTACCACAACAATTTGTGACCGATATATAAATTAGTTAAATTGTTTATACGTTGAATTAAATATTCCATACTATTTAAAATTCAATAATGGATGAATTATAGTTTAAGCTTAAATAATATAAGCTTTAAATTACAAAATGCCTTTCAAAAGTATTTCATTTATTCAAAAGTATCCCAGTTTGTATTTTGTAAAGGTAAATAGACTTTGATCGTTTAGATACTGTATATATTGTACATCAAACGGTAAAACCTTTAAACAATTAAAAAGTGTTCAACTAAGTAAACTCTCCTCATATTTACAAAATAAAATTCCAAGCTTAATGTAAGAGGAAAGTACAGGTTTAATGTCAACACAAAAATTCTCAGTATTTCTACACACTCGGCTTAACGAAAGCGTTGTCGTCCATTAGTTGTTGTTTAAGGCCTGGATGAACTTTAAATTAAATATAAGGATTCTTGGGTTTTAATACATTTAAAAAGTGGCTTAACAACAATATTTCAAGTCTAAGATAGCAGAATAAAATAAAGTTTAAGTAGATAAAAATGTGTACACTTACTAAACTAGGCAGTTGTTTGTTTAAATTTTATTAGTTTTTTTGACAACATACATTGTTAGAGTTAGAAAATCACTGTTTTATTGCTTATAGTCAAGATGTTTCTCGTGGTCCTATTACCATTTTCCCTTACTGTTGAAAATCAAGTTATATGTAATGTACAAATAAAAAATTATTTTTTAAATTGAATATTATATTAAAAACCTTTTATGAGCAGAGCTTTTACTTGAAATCAACTTCATTGTCTCTATCGTGCTCCTTTGGGCTGATACTAATCAGTGATATAATCTTGATCACCTCTTTTACTACGGGTTTCACCCTAATAGATACGGGTTGTGTTGTAATTTGAGAGTAATGCACATTTATAAACAAACTTTTAGAAAATTATACGTATATATGGGTAATACTTTGAGATAAACATTTCTTCTTTGGCCAACAAGCCAAAAAACACCAAACAAATGATTTAAACGGTAAATATTTAAGAAAAAAATATTTATTTTAAGTTGGCGCTTAAAAAGTCAATCAAAATTCCAAATGCTCAATCAATATTATAATTAAGTGTTTTAAGTGACACCATAAGAGCCTAGCTTACTTGTTAAACGGAGGTTTTTGACATAAATTGCAAGATAAAATGAAACAATAAAAAAATTACTACAATAAGTTCAACTCCGATCTCGACGATTAAAAAAAAATCCATTCTTAGCCATCTAAGATCGATAAAAGCCATCTAAGAAAGGTTCTGCAGTCAGGTTAATACTAAGGACAATTCCAATGTTGAGAGGTTTTAAAACTTTCAATATCTTTCGCCCGTACTTATCTTTACGCTTGAACAAAGTACCGTTTCTTCGTTATGGGTTAAAACATTATTTCTTACAATGAAGCTATATTTTTCTTACACTCTCACCAAATTCATTTTTTTATCTTCAATGGTGCTGTGCTAGAAGGAATAAAATGTCTAGGCGTTTGATATAAAATTGTATGTCTTAATATAATAAACATTGAAAAGCCATGCAACATAATAAAAAAAAAAAACGGGAATAAGTGATTTTTTTGAAGATAAACATACAACCATTTTATATTGTATAACACAAGTGTAAGTGGTCTAATAGTGTTTTATGTTTTCAAGTTAACAGGTAAAAACTGAATAACTTCAATTAGAATTATCGACAAAGTGTGCATAAATGCATTGTTTTCAGATAAGAGAGTAAGAATAAAATATTACTCGTTCCACCCAGCACTGGAGCAAAAATATTAAACAAACACTTAGAAATGTCAGTTACCCTATCCAGTAGTTATGTTCAGTTATGAAATAAATTAAACTAGATTAAATAGTACTGCATTAATCGAACAACAATTTATTTCAATCAACAAACCAATATGTTTGTCAACAGTCAGTATGCATTACTACAGTTAATATGTGACCTGAGTGGCTCATACATAAGCACGTCTCACAGCGAATGCCTTTGTATGACTATTGATATTGATGTAACTTTTCAAATATTTATTCATTACATGTAAGAGTTTCTTATGTAACAAACGTTATAACTTGATAAATGTGTGACAGTATTGACATTAGTTATAAACAATTATACCTAAGAAACATAAATATTAAAATAAAAGATTACGAAATGTTAGATTAAAACAGTAACCCTCGAGTGTGTTTTTTCCTGATCGCTTTTTAGATATAAAACTTTTTGATAAAATTAAAAAAGGCAACGTGATTTTTGTTTTTACGTTTCGTTTTATATTTACAACAGATTTGATAAAAATTTACTAGCAAACGGTAAATAAAAACTATTAAGAAAGATTTTTTTAAATTTTTTTCTAGTATAATAGTTTAGACGGAGCGTGTGTGCATTCTATTATCTTCTCGCATGAACAGAGCGTCCTTTAAGATAACGAATTTAAGAATGCTTTCTTATCCTAAATCCCTAACCGGTTTCCAAAACATTGCCTATCTTAAATATATAACTTTATAAGCTTGTAACTTTACCGCCTTAAAACTAGCAATCAGCTAACTTTCTTTTGCCATGCAAAGTTAATTCCGAAGGAATTATTTTTCATATAATGGGACAGTTTCGTAGTCTGTCTATTTACACTAATTTAATTTATTTTAAAAAGAACAATGAGGAGAAGCAATAGTCAATGAAACTTTAAGGTAGGCTAACTGTACCGTAGCAATGATGAAAGCCTGAACAATCTGTTGTCCCCCTAACAATAGCAGGCCTTGTTAATTGCAAAGGAGTGTACGTTGGCAATAAAACTATACCAATCGCTATAAGTAGTATCAATACATAATAAGTTTCGAATTAATAAATTATACCACTATTAAATGCGGAGTAAACTGTATACAGCTAAGTGCCATGAATTTTAAAATCTGGAATTTATAGAAGACCATCGAAGATTGTGATTTATTTTCCATTTTACGTGTACAGAAGCTGTATCCTCAAAACTGTATGCAAATGATGTTATTGTAAGCACAAAATATTTGACAAACAATATTATTCACCTCGCGTTCTAAACACAAATAAACTCATCTCTTCATGACGCAATAATGTGTTTTGTTAAACTATATGAAATAAAATAATTTTGTTACAGACTATATACAACAGGTAGGTTTCATCCAAAACAATAATGTGTACGAACTGATGAAAGTACTCTGATGACGGTCGTACATTTAAGAGGGTTTACAATGTTGTACGTGCTAAAACATATTTTAAACGAATTTTTAACACAGATATTTTATGGTGCAAAGTTACATACGTAATAACCATAGCTATGACTTCAACCATCCAAAATCTGTGGGATTCTGACTTTTTCGGATATTATATTCAGCTACATGATTGTTGGATACGTCTCAATTAATATACAAGTAGAATAAAAAAGACGACGGACTTTAGTTCTAGGAATACTGAAGGAATGCAATACATTCATAAATGTCTTTAACAAACTTGCTTTATATTCTCAATTAGATCGAGAGTTAATTCTAAATATAAGTTCGACCCGTATAATTTCGTATTAAGAAGTGAAGAAACGACATTACAAGTGCATGACAATTGGCATTGAAATATCTGACAACAGGAAGAAAAAAAGTGTGAAATATTACAATGTTGAAAGATTGATTGCTGTCAATGGCGTTCTCTTTCCATCTTCGTTACAAAGGTAATTTCTCTTTATCTGTCCTCTCTGACAGATAAATGCTGCCTTTATTTAAATTATTAGGATTTTACGTTTTACGCTCATAATATTTCAGCCGTTACGAATTTCCTAATTAAACATGGTCAACATATATTGTGGCCTAGAGTTGTCACTTTTTATTAATGTTTTTATAAGTGGTTTTCATAAATTAAATATGACTGTTGGATAATATGTCCTCTGAAAACTATTTTACAGCAATTATCGTATAAATATATACTTTGCTAGTCCAAGTCCCCTTCAAATTCTGTAAATCATAATTTTTGTTTAATTGTTCTTAACTTTTATTCTTGAAATTGTTTATTGTTAAAAAAAACAAAATATAATTGCTCACCTAGTCACTTTATATTTGTGGTTAAATAACGTATACGAAAGTTATTTAAAACTGTTGTTATTTTACAAATATATAAAAGTTGATGCTATATAAATTGAATTTAGATAGTTCTTGTATGTTCAATGCTAAGAAGTGTGTTAATTCATAAACTTCCAACCCAGCTGGCAGATATAAAGTTTTTGGCTGTGATAATACTTATTGATTTTAAATATACCTGATTGTTCAATGTTTTAGATTTGAAAAGTAACAATGACTTATAATTTTGTTGTTGCAATGTATCGTTAAAACCACTATATATAAAATCAAGCCTTTAAATTTGAACGGTTTCAAATAAGTAAATTACTTCTTCGTACATTTTTCACGATCTATAAATAAATGCATACATTTCTTTTGTTTTTATAAACTGCATGAAAATTATCTAAAACATTTAAGAATTATCTGCGTTCATGTTTGGCCGATGAATTTTAACTTTTAATAAACTATCATCAAATTCTTTGCTTAAAATTCATTGTTGGTGATGGTGAGTTTATGTTGTTTAAGAGATTATTGCGAGCATTTTACATCACTGATTAGTAAAAAAAGTTTCACGACGTTTCGCGATCTGGAATCTGACCCCGTCTTTAGGTGAGAAAAAAACCTAGATCAAAACAAAATTACACAAAATATCAAAGGCTACCAGTCTCGCTCTAGTAGTCGCGCCGTGCAGTCCTGTTCCGAACCGTGTGTTCTGTTTTGGGTCTGGCATTTTTTGGTTTGATTTTTAGCGATTTTCCCCTAAAGGGAAGAAGCTATTACCGTAGGTCTCATGTTAAGACTTAAGCCCGAGACCATGATAACTTTTTGTTTTGAGGTCCCCAGATGCCAAAAACACCATTCGTTCAAATTAAGATATATGTATATATATGTGTGTGTGTGTGTGTGTGTGTGTGTGTGTGTCCGTTAACACGATAACTTGAGTAAAAAAGTCCGGTTTTGATGAAATTTAGCTCAAATGTGTAAAATGACATTGATGACTTTAAGTTCAAAACCATAAAAATCGGACCATGGAAAGGGGGGTTTATGGGGGTTTTAAATTTTCCAAACATCTGTTTTTTGCATTTTTCACCCTTTAATTTTTAAAAAACTTAATTTTTGTTTTGACCATGTTATAGAGCTTAAAAGAACAAATAATTTACTATTTTGAATTATTAACTTAGGTTAAGTGGTTGCGGAGAAAATTCAAAAAAACCTACTCATAAAATCTCCCATGTTAATCTTATGGGTAGAAGGTTTCTGGCTTTTCCTCAGTTTCTTTCAATGTAAACTTCATATTTGCTTTTAACAATCTGTTCAGTTCCACAAAAAAATCATTTTGGTATTTAAATTGTGATTCTACGCCCAACTGTTGCAGAGATATTCAAAGTGCTAAACACAGTACGTTGTCCAATGTTATCCTTATGGAGAATCAATAAAATTTGATATCTTGATTATTTATGAATGCATGTTGATGAAACTTGGTATGTGCCTTCACGTAGTGCTGGTATATTGATATTTGCACAAACAAATTTATTTTTTGTTGATTATTCCCGTAGCATTAAACCTGCGTTCTCAGCCCCCATGTTATTATTATGGAGAATAAGTAAAAATGTAATGACTCCCTCAATTATGAACATAAATTAATAAAACTTAGTATGCAGCTTCACTTGGTTGAGTTATATTGATAATTATATAAAAACCCATTTTTCTGTTCCTTGTTGCAGCAAACCTGCTTTCTCAGCCCCATGTTATTCTTATGGAGAATAACTAGAATGTTATATAGCGATTATTTATGATTGAATATTGATGAAACTTAGTATGTGGCTTCGCCTAGTTAAATTATATTTATATTTTTATAAAAACCAATTGTTTTTTCCTTGTTTCAGCAAACCTACATACTCATTACCAATGTTATTCTTATGGAGAATAATTAAAATCGCTTATATGTGAATATATTTTTATGAAACTTGGTTTGCAGCTTTATGTGGTATTAAGACATATATTATGCATTGGAAATTCGCTGAGTACGCAGGTTAGCTGCGACGGGGGTGTTTCCATTTGCTTTATTTTTGACTGCTTTCACAGTTCTTTGTTTTAGCTTGTTGTGTTTTTTCCAGCCTTGTATGTGACCTATAATATTCTTATAACTTATGCCTTATAACTCATAGGAAAATGTCCGCAATAATCTCTTAAACAACAATCATCGAATATCACGGATACGATCATCAAGTAGAATAAACACTCCACACTTTGGCTTTATACTGCACAACTTCTTTAGAAATAATCATATGATACAATTCCTTAAATGTATTTTTTCACTAGTTTCAGCCCGTGAAGAACTACCCTCATGCCCAACCCTAGCCAATGGTCTCAAGGACAATTTGCCCTCTAAATGTTGAGAATTGCGAAACTGACTAATAATTACACGTATGACTATTCAAGCGCTGCTCAGAACAATGATATATAGAGAAACTAAAAATATATATTTACTTAGTGCTTCGATCTAGGAATGTATTGTTCGCCTATCACCTTTTGGACACTTTGACTGCGTGCTTCTCTCCTTATTCCGGATTTGTTATGTATCTTTACCCATAAATTATACCAATTTGGTTGAGCTACCTGTGGGGGGAATCGAGACCACTAATTACCATTTAATTTGTAGCTTAATTATAAATTTGTTATGTAAATAATTTACCAATGTGTATACAATTTGAAAATAACAAAAAATTTAAAAATAACTATTAATTGTTCATCTCAAATTCGTTTTATCACATGTATGAATAGATGGACCACTCTTAATAATTATTGAACTATATAACTGTTTCACACTGATTAAAATTAACAATTTTTTGAAGACTCTGTAATTTTTTGAGGCTATATAATTGTTTATTTTTTAGTGTCGTATTTAACGTGTTTATTAAAAAAGGTACGGTGTGGATACAAAATGAAAATTTATATTTTTAACATTGAAAATATTTAGTTGTTCATGTCAATAAACTGTAGGGGTTATATTAGTACATAAAAAAGGCTGAAGTCAGCTGTTGAAGCAGTAGAAAGCTATGTATGTAGTATCAGAAACATCGCCCTTCAATATGGCAATCACCAAGTCTGTAATATGGACTATCCAGATATGGAGAATTATGGTACAAGAATGTAATATAAAGATCCGTCCAGACAAAGTCAGCTCACCTACTGACCAGCATAGAGCGTACATTGTTAGTCAATGAATCATTAAGTGTTTATAGTTCCATCAAAACTTTGAATGGTGTGAAGTTACATTGAAAAAAAAACATGTAATAGTTAAGGATAAAGTTAGTTCGAGAATTATCGTTTCGTATATATCTTTTCAATAACGGTCATAACACGGGTTCCACATAACATTTTTGTACTTGATATATCCCCTTAACTCAATTTTGCTCTTTTAAGTTATATGCATATTTAATGGGATTATTCGCCAATCAAACAAAGGTCAACCGTGAACTAGGTGAAAATAAAATTGACCTATAAAACCGATGAAATATTGTTGACAAAGGATATTGAATAAAAAAATTCAAATAGAAATTCATGTGGCTGTGTTGGGATTACGGGGATATTTATAGTAATCTGAACTTCCTAACCCGCCAGTAGATGTGAAACCACAAAGAGGCGCCACTTCCGGCGCTTTTTCCCCATGTTATTCTTATGGGGAGCCGTTTTTGCGCCGACGCCAGCTCCCGCCTATACTAATAAGCCACAAGTTTCCGCGCTGGCCTATATTAAATATATAGGCCTAAATATATATACCCTTGCCTATATTAAATATATTGTCCCTCCTCTTTTTAAAAATTAATTTTCAAATTCTAAAAAACTATCTTTAGTGTTTATGGTCCGATTTGTTTAAAACTTGGATGTGTTATTGTCGTAGGCAAGTGTTTTAATAAATTACACTTACATTTCCCAAATTCACTATTACGGTCAAATTAAAAATTATTTTTGAAAAATACTGCCAATTGCCAACTTCTTTATTAACTGTCCGATTTGTCTTCAATTTGGATATGTTATTGTCCTAGTGTTTTAATAAATTCTACATATCCCAACTACGGTCAAACTACCAATTTTGACCCTATTTTAAAATTCATTTTAATACATCCTTTGCAGAAATCCACGAGTTCTGGCTACTTGGGAACCCGAGCCATTTGACATATAATAAATCACCTTTCCTCCTAATTACCTTCTCTACCAAATACATGTCTTTATATTTAGTCTTTAACAATTCTTCTGTATAAAATCCTCCTTTGATTATATTGCCATTCTCATCTTTCAAAATATAAGTCACAGGCTTTGTTTTCTTAACTTCTGCTATTGTAAAAAGCTCTCCCGTCCAGTTAGGGGTATATCCTTTACTAAATACATGTTTATATTTAGATATCCTTACACTATCCCCCACCTTATATCTTGGCTTTTTAACTTGTGCTTTAGATGCTAACCTTTCATGTACATCTTTAGAGTTCTTAGCACTTACTTGGTTAGGCTTCATGCCTATGGATCTATGTACTTTATTATTATATATCCTTATTAACTTTGGAAGTAAATCCAACCACTTGTAACTTCCTTGTGCACTAAACTGTCTATACAACCAATTCTTTAAAGTTCTCTGGAACCTTTCCACAATAGCCGCCTTAGTTGTAGAGTAAGTGTGGTAGTGATTAATATTTAGAATTTTCATTAGTTTGGTAAAATGTTCATTAAAAAATTCTTTTCCGTTATCAGATTGAATATTTTTAACTCCCTTTGGGAGAATAGTTTTTATAGCTTCTGTAACTACTAATCCAGTTTTATTCTTTAGTGGAGCAGCATAAGCTTTTTTAGAAAATGTGTCTATTAAAGTTAAAATATATTTATTCCCAGAATTCTCTCTAGCATAATTCCGCATATCTATTAAATCGATTTGAACAGTTTCGTTTATACCCAACACCTTAAAAGACCTTCTAACAAAGTTCTTTCTCGCGGGCTTATGCAATTCGTAAGCAATTTTTTCCATTTTTTATTCTTTATTTTTAATGTTAACGTATCTGCCAGTCTCTGTCGTTTCAAAAACACCTCCATTGCTACCAATTAACATACCATCACTCATTCTTTGATATACATAGTTTTTTGGCAAATATGCCCCTCCATCTAAAGTCTTAAATCCGCTTAAAGATGTAGGGTCTGCAACCAACAATTTAGGATTGTACATCATCAAATCGATTTCATTATTGTCTTGCATAAATTTATTAGTTTTATTGTTAAACCTTAAAGCATGTGATTTTAAACAAATATCAAATTTAATATTGTCTTGTCTAAAAGTTTTAATATTATCGTCATACCTCAAAACCTGCGACATTAAACAAATATCACTCCTATCTTTGCCTTCAGGTATATTCTTTATTAATTTGTCCTCTGCATCCCACATATCGCTATCTAATGTTAATACATTATAATATTTATCCCCCTGTTTTATTATGCTTTTCTCACCCTTTGTTAATATTTGCTTAACAACAGCCACATCATTTGGCAGTGTTCCAGGTAAAATGTTTGTTAATTGCTTATTTTTACCATCAAATTTAAGACCGTCTATAGTCACAGTCTGATGTTTTGTAACACAATCGTTCTCATCAACAGCGGGTTTAACACGAACTAGCCTTTTATTATTAAAATCCCAAAAGTTTAGATCCATTTTTGGTACTTGAGAGACGTTTACAACATCATCGCTTTCTTTACCAGCCAACAAATTACTTATTTTTCGCTTTTTGGCATTCCAAATATTTCCATTTTTTCCATTCTCCGATTCCAAAAATTCATAATTATTTTTGTCTTGTACAAAGACACCATCTTTTCTTATTAAAGTTTGCTCTAATGTGGGTACATCGGTTGAGCTTTCACCTCGTTTAACATTAGTAATTTTGCGTTTATTAGCGTTCCAATTATTATTCTTGGATTCTAAAAACTGATATTTAGTATTACCTTGTACAAAAGCATCACCTTTTCTGGTTAACGTCTGCCCCAAAGTCGATACATCATCAGTAAACTCCCCACCCTTAACATTACTAATTTTATAATTTAAAGCATTCCAACCATCATCTTTTAGATTTAAAGTAGTTTCTTTAATCTTCTAGCTTCTGGTTTACTATACGGGTTATATACGCGATAAAATTTATCTATCATATTTTTATTTAATAAACAATTCCACTTTCCCTCAATTCTTCTATGATAGAATCTATCTCATTATCCACTCCAGAATTTCCCGCCAATCGACTTAACCAAAGCAGTCTTAACCTATCTACAAGCTCATTAGGATCGTCCCAATAAACATAGTCTATTTTATTACCAGTTACCTGCCTTAAACCTTCACCAACAGTCTTAAACAGGGGTTTAATTATATTAAGATATTTAGTGTGTTTATTACTTGACATCGCCGCACCTGGTTTATAACCCTTTAAATGTGCATTTGTAGCTTCCAAAATCTCTTTATAATTTTGCAAATCAGCCTGACTATAGTTTACGGGTTCTTTTAAAGTTAACAATTCCCACAATCCCTTTGTCCCTTTATAAATTTTTTCTCCAACCGTAACATCATCATTGGCAATTTGAACTTCCTGATTCCCAACAAAAAATTTATTTCCTTCTCGCCTAATACCATATGTAGTGTCTGTCATACTACTTCTACTAAGGTAATTTCCTAAATAGTCTGATGCTAAAAGACCAAAATCTAATTTGTGTGGTGTTATCTGTGTTATTCTTGGTATTCTAGACGGGGTCTTTTCTAAAATCATTGCGAGAACTGGCCTCTCTGTTTTTGTGGCTAAATTTTTTAATTCTTGCAAAGGCTCTATTAACGGTTGGAATGTTTGGAACCTCTCTTCAGCCTCTAGAAATTTACCACGTTTTAACGCCCTATATTTTTCTCTTATTTGTTTTGCAGACTCTACCAATTCTTGTTGAATATTTGTTTTCATTTTATTTACATTTTATTTATCTCATTTGTCAAAGGATTATACTCAAACACCTTATCGTGTATTATTAGGCAATATGCAGATGTGTTTGAAGGGACATTTTCTGCAGTTTCAATTTCTAATTTAATATCTACAACCCCCTCTTTTATTGATTCATTCTGCCTAGAACAATCTATTACAATTAGAGGATATTTCTTTATAAAGTCAGCTCTGTTAAACATAGGATCGGGGACGGTGTTGTAGTAACTCTCCCTAAACCTCACAAACATCTCATAAGCTTTAGAGGCATCTCCATTTTCAAAGTCGAGATTTAAATCACTATAAGGATAATATTCAGAGTTTAAAAACACTTTGATATTTTTCAATTTACAGTGATCAAATTCATCAGTTCTTTTTCGTGCACTGTTGTCCCTACCTGTTTGGAAACCAAATATAATATACCTGGGCTTCTCCAAACTCGAAGACGTCTTAACTGACCATGTATGTCTCTTGGTTTCGGGGTATGATGGGAGTTCGTGTAGCTCCAAACTTCTAAATGCAATTTGCAAATTTTTATTTTGCAATAACATCTTTTGTAATTGAAGCCTCTCCCCATCAGATGGTACCACATGCGGCACCACCCACTGAATCGATTTAAGTGTAATTTTAGGAATAGGATCGACCCCAGATGTTGTTAATATACAATTTAAGTCGTTTTTGGATCTTTTCAACACCAATTCTTGTTTAACATTTACTAAAACCTTATTAAAATCCTCAAACACACCCATTAACAGCTCTAACGGGACACAAGTACTAAACTTGCCGCTTTTATGGAACTCCTTTAAATTTTCATCAGAATCAAATGCTACATTTGACAATTTAGTTGTTTTATTGTAAGAGCACAATATTTTCATAAGACTGGAAATTCCCGGATTTCTTACAATATCTATTTCTTTACCAGCAACTTCGTATCTAATTTCGTCAAATAAGAATGCAAATGCATTATTTATAAAATGTCCTTTATCATGATTCTCTATCTCTCCTTTAATATACAAATAACTCCTACATGGGAGTGTTAGTAAATCTTGATTATTTATGCATATTCGAATTTCATCGGAATTATTTATTGCTAAAGTGTTGTGTGGAACATAGGAGTGATTTGTAATTTTAACCACGCTATCGTCGTATTGGAATTTTCCTGTAACGTCTAGAAAATCTTCCATTTTTATTAATAGAAAATTTTAACTTCAACCCAATTGATCGCAGAAACCTGGCATTTTGCACACTCAGCCCGTTCTTGTAAATTCTCATATCTTTTTTATATGACAAGTAATTGTAGTTTCTTCTTTATTAAAGTCAATTGGCTTGTCGTGTTGATCTGCAAATGTAATGCTAACAACATCTAAACTTCTCTTATTTACAGGGAAGTATATAATATTTCTGGGAACCTCAATAATTTTGTAGCCGGGAGGAGCTTCTGGGTAAAAACTGTGTATGGTGTGTGATTTGTCACCATTTAAATAAGACCCATTCGCAATATTACATTTTACTCTAATCACATTTACATTATTTATGTTGATTTTATTTACGGATTTAAACGCAATATCTGGAGTAGAAAATCCTTTAAATCCCAATAATTCAGACCCTAAACACGGTTTTGTAAAATCAAACACATGGCTAGAATGTAATGTGGCTTTCATAGTTTTATTATCGGCTATAAGTACAAAATCTGGGAGTTGCTTTTGAATTTCCTTCGCAAGCTCAAACACTTCGTATGTACCTTCAGCAATTTCAATTACATTTGCGGCTTTGTGATCGTAATAATACACATCCTCACCCTCGTCTATAGTTAATTTTGTGTCTTTAAGTTTATTTAATTTTGGAACTAGGCCTTTGTAAAATATAAGTTTGACTTTTGTATTAATTAATGCTACTTTATTTTGTATAATAACTTCAACTTTACCATCTAATGCCCGGTTTAATTCGTCAATTGTGACCTCCCCTTTTGGGGTTGTAATTTTGTGCATTTTGTAATATGTCAAAGTATTTAGAGGTTTTTTAACATTAAATATAGAATTATAACTTTGAAAATCTACCAGTCCAATTACATAATCACCATTTAATTCTATAGGAGGAAAGAACACCGACTTTAACTCTGGCTCTGTACCCGTAAATGTTATAGTAAATGAATCCATTTTTATAAACTAAAATTTTTCAGAAATGATAAACATAAAATTCCACAAATGGAACTGTTTAAATCTTGTATTTGATCAGTTGTATAGTAAATTTTAGATGGTACAAAATATTCAATTACCTCTTTTGGAGGCTGTATTCCGAAAGGGTCAAAATATATTACAACATCTTTATTTTTACGATATGCTGTCCAATGTGTGCCCCTGTCACTGTCTAAATTAATAATTCCACATTCTCTTACTTTTGGCCTTAGATGTTTTAGCTCGTTTTTTAGGTACACTCCTCGAAAGTGAGGCACGTCTCTTGCTGCCTCTAACAGCTGAAAGTTGTCCATCTTTTTTATTAAATTTTAATCCCATTCCCATTTTTGCCTTAGCCTTCATCAAATTTGTCACTGCATAAGCTGCTGCTTTTTCGGCCAGACTGGCGTCCTTTGCCGAAACTCTAGTCCAAGCCTGGTCCGCTAATCTCATATCTGCCTTGTTCCGGGCGGCTGTATCAGGATTATTCATGTAGAATATGTCGTGCTCTTTACAATAAGAGTCTAGCTTATTTTTTGGAGGTACATTTCTGGCTAAATTTTCACGTATATTAGTTGCTGGACCACAATATCTATACGACGGGATGTGGAGAGGGAAAGGAAGCTTGTTTATAAGGGTATTTAACAAGCCACGGCCTCTATATGGCTTTAAGAATAATCCCTTACCCTTCTTACACTTTCTCTTTGCCATTTTTATTATATAAAAAATTATTAAACAAAAGAACAAATTTAACACATAAAGAAAATACACCATTTATTCAAATTTAACACATAAAGAAAATACACCATTATATAAAAAATGTCATTTATTCAACAAAAGAACAAATTTAAAATAGCACATAAAGAAAATACACCAAAGAAGTTGGGTCTATTTCCTAATAATATTCGCTGTCTTATAATAGGGCCCAGTGGTTCGGGGAAGACTGTTGTAATTTATAACTTAATTGTAAAAAAACAAGGATTAAAGTTTACAAATTTATATATAATATCCAAATCTTTAGAACAAGAAAAATATAAAAAAATAATTGAAATATTCCGTCTGTGTGATGAAGTTAAATTACACACATATTCAAACTGTGAAATCACACCAAATGATGTAGAATCACACTCAATAGTTGTATTTGACGACATAAATAGTCCAAATATCACACAATTTTTCTCAATGGGCAGACACAAAAATATTAACAGTTTTTACTTGTGTCAATCTTACAGTAAAGTACACAAACATTTACGTGACAATGTTAATTTCCTAATATTATTTAAACAAGACGATTTAAATTTAAAACATGTGTATAACAATCATGTGGGAAATGATTTTTCATTTAACCAATTTAGAAATCTCTGCCATCAATGCTGGGATAGGTCTAAATATGGCTTTTTTGTAATAGACAAGGAAAGGCCAAAGAATAATGGCAAATACAGATTTATGTTTGACCAATTTTATAGTGACCAAGGGCAAGGGTGTTGATGCCATCCACAATAAACCTCTTGTCGTCATCAAAAGAGAGTACCTTTTTGTTCATCGTTAATGTTTGCAGATGGTGGTTTGTGGATTTAATTCTTGTAACATTCTCATAGTAATCTTCCCCGGTTGCAAGACAGTGTAAGTAATGTTGGTGTCTTAAGAGATGTTTAACTGTAGCGTTGTCAGCTCCTTTTGCCTTCTTAACCTCTAGCTCATTTTGCTTTTCTTTTTCGTATAACCATTGTAAAGGAATGAAAGAGTATAATTTTGGCCTTAAACCACAATATTCATACATAATTTGACCATTTAATTCGTCTTTAAACTTGCCCGTAACTTTTTTGTTTTTATCAGAGTATAAGAAATGGTCTTTACTATATGCAGAGGTGTCAAAACGGTCCAAGTCACATTGTATTTCCTTGTAAAAGTCCTCTGTTACTATAGAATAAAGAAGGCTGTCTGTGTCTGTCATTAAGAACCTT